>OY856411.1:1259695793-1262095793 GCA_963693085.1 Alisma plantago-aquatica
TCGGTTATGGTTAATTTGGGTCGGTGAATAATTTCTGGTTTGCGATTTTAACCGTTAATCTAACCAAATTAGTGTTGGTTAATTCGATTATAGTCTCTAAAGCACGGACACTTCTATAGGGTCCCCGTGGCTGTGTCGGACACTTTTTGGACATTGACACGGCTCGAAACATATTGGACACGGCCCAGCCGTGTCTGGTCCGTTTGTGTTTTTTTTAAGCAGCTGGACACGGTTTAACTCCTTTGGACACGTCTTGGACGCGGCCCACTGGAAAAAAATCAATAGAACCGGCCCAATAAAAGTCACTGCTCATGAGCCGCTCGCTCTCCCTCAAGGTCACGCACACCCCGACCCTGTCACTTGAGTCACTGCTCACTTCCGTCACCGTAGAGGGTTGGGGTTTAGGAGCAGCAGCAACGGAGCAATGTTCCTCCCTCTCCGGTGGCCATTGACGTCAAGAGAGCTTTCAGTCCCACATGGAGCAGTGGCCAACTTTCTTCCAGCCTCCATGCCGCCAACCACTTCTTCCCTTTTGACCTCCTCTCTGCTCCTTTCCCCCGCCCTTGAGGTCTGGAGTTCTAGTAGCTGCTACACATAGCAGCAACCTCCCTCTTCGGCGGCTCCAGAGCAACTTGGAGCAGCAGCGACCTTGGAACAGCAACGGTGCCTTGGAGCACCTTGCAGCAGCTGTGACGCCCTGGCGTCATCTTGGGCACAGGAAAGCTGGAGAAAACGCAGGTAGCCCATATCAGGTTAGTCTTGTACTTCTTCATTTAATCATCTTCTACGTCTCTTCTTCTTCTTCTTCCTTTTTTCACTTATTCAATCGGTTGATTTGAGAATGCCAACAATTTCAAATTTTATTTTTTGGGTTCCCTCTACAACACGATTTGGAAACTCCCTGATTTAGCCAACGTCTTCTTCTCCCCTTTCTGATGCTGCGGTCACTCATCCCTAATTTCATCAATATTTTCTTCTCACTTTTTTGGGGCTGCTGGCGCTCATCCCTGATTTCACTAACTTTTTCTTCTCCTTTCTTTTGGTGCTGCTGTCCTGGATCCCTGATTTTGCCAACATTTTCTTTCCTTGCTATGATGTTGCTGTAATGGAATAAGCATCTAAGGTGTGTTCTACTCTACATTTTTACTTGATCAAGTTAATTATTTTGCTTAAATATAGCCACATGAATTTATGAAAGCTTGTGTTGGTAATGATATTTAGACTAAATGTGCATTGAGCTCCGTTACATTTTGAGAGTTTGCTGATTTAAATATTGAAGTTCTTCTTTCTTGTATTGTAAATTTATTGTGTTACTTATTTGAACTTATCTTTTAGATTTTATAATTTTGAACTAAGATTTTTTATTTATTATGCTCTATCATCATCATCATCATCATCTAAGCCTCAATCCCAACTATGTTGGGGTCGGCTACATGGATCCTTCGTTTCCATTCAGCTCTATCATGGGTCATATTTTGATTGAGATGTAGAGATTCAAAATCTCTCTTTATAAGCTCATCCCATGTTAATTTAGGCCTTCCTCTTCTTCTATTTATAGTGTTTGGCTCAATAGCATTGCTTCGTATAGGCGCACTAGTAGGTCTGCGTTGCACATGTCCGTACCATCTGAGTCGGCCCTCACGCAACTTGTCCTCAATGCTCGCCACCCCCACTTTATTCCTGATATAGTCATTTCTCAAACGATCTTTTCTTGTCTTCCCACACATCCATCTCAGCATACGCATTTCGGCCACGTTCATCTTGTTGAGACCTTATTATGCTCTATCTTGTATAAAATTCTTATTTTAAAAATATCTCACCATTTAAATATGATTAAAAATAAAAAATTCCCGTGTCCGTGTCCTATATTTTCAAATTTTGCCGTGTCACGTATCCGTATCCGTGTCCGTGTCCGTGTCCAAGCAAGTGTCCGTGCTTCCTAGATTATAGTTAATCGGTTAATGGTTAATTCCATAGGTTAATTTGGTTAACCAAATAACACTATTGTAATAATCAAATTAACCAAATAACATTGTTGTAATAATATTGTATGAAGGTACTGATAAAAATTTTAAACAATTATTATATTATAATAGTATTGTATACAAATATAGCACTACAGAATTTGTAGAAAGATAATTAGTATATAAATGTGAAGTTTTTTTAAATAAAAGTATAATTATATACTTGTGGAGTCTTAGCACCAGAGGCAGTGGAGCTTCAAAAGGATCCAAAAAGTTATGCATAGTAATGTTATGACTCCTAGATCTATGGATGTAGTATTTTGGAGGATTGGTTTTGCCATCCAAAAGGGGTTGGTGGCACAACTTGTTGCCCGCATGTCTTCTATTTCATTGTAATTGCATTTCTGAATTATTTTCGATATATTTTCAAATAAACTATTACCAAATATATAGGAATGTGTGTGTAGGTTAAACTTTTTGAATAAATTTTTGAATATTCAGTTAATTCGGTTAAGAAAACAAAAAATATTTTTAATCCAACAAATTAATCGTTCAACCAATCAACCGAACCAAATTTACCAAATTAACCAAACTGTCTAAAAAATTAACCATTTGGTTAATCAGTTATTAACCAAATTTGCTCACCCCTACTTACATGTACCGGCCATTAAAATAACACATGTGGAGCATACTTGTCAAGGAGGCTAGGCGGTTGGTCCCAACCTAGGAAGAACAGACACTTCTAGACAGCCCCCGTGTCTGTGTCGAACACGTTTCGAACGCGGACACTTCCCGGACACGGCCCAAAACGTTTTGGACACGGCTGGGACGTCTCCAGTTCATTTTGGTTTTATTCTACACCCCAGACACGGCTAGACACTGCCTAGACACTTCTTGGACACATCATTGCAGTGGCTGCTGTTGCAATCTAGCCTATTTCAGAGTGGAAATGTTGAACATACAGCTACTGTTTATGTCTTAATATTGAGAAAATGTTTCAGAGTTGAGGTCTAATCACAATTACAAACAAATATGTTGAAAAGAACCAATATGTACTATGAATCAAATTATACTCTAATCAGTTGGTTAAATGAGTAATACAAACTCATATGTATATTCTCTGATCTACTATATTTACAAAAATCAAACATTTAGTTTTCTACTTCATATTGTTTCTACTACACACGAAGACACCTCTTTTTGCATATAGATTATACCATAGTGACAAATTCGTGATTCGACAACTTTTTGGTTCGCTAGAAAAAATCAGAAAAGTTCGTGAAAAAATCGATATATTTCGGTCAAAGTTCGTTCAACTATTCGAAAATAATCGAGAATAAGTTGGCTATATATACATACATATATATACATATATATACTTATATGTATGTATACATATATATACTTATATGTATATATACATACATATCAGATATAAATGTAGCTAGACATACAATCTTATTGAGTGAAAAAGTAGGAAAATAATTAAAGAATAGTTGAATAATAACAATGGATTGTTAGGAGAGTGGGGGTTGGAGGTTTAGTGTATAGCAAGAGTTCTCTGTACATGGTTTAGTAAAAGAAGAGCAACGACTTAAAAGAGAAAAATCGTAAAAAAACGTGAAAAGTCACGAAGAATTCTGAAAAATCGTATAAATTGTGAGAAAATGAAAAAATCACAAAAAGTAGCGAAAAATCGGCGAAGGGCGTATTAATCATGGTGAACATTCAGGAGCCTATGTAATTGTGAAAAATCGTCGTAAAATTCAGAGACTTTTGCTACTATGGATTATACATACATAGATACATTAATCTGGATGAATTTTAAAATAAATTCCAGTTCATACATCATATACCCACATATACGTATATATTAAAGAAATATTTTTCACTCATCCAATGTCGTGTCCGTGTCCTACATTTTATAAATTTGTCGTGTCCGTGTCTAGAAACATGCCCATGCTTCCTTGGTCCCAACCAAAGGGCGCCTAGGCTTTTCAGGGCATTTTTATATTTTTAGCTACATATTCTTATATTTATACATATCATACTACATGTTATTTTGTAACTATATGTTCATTAAATCATGTTATATGCCTGATTTGCAATCATGACTGTTTAGAGGATAGATAGAAGGAGAATTAAGAGAAGAAGAAAAAAGTAGTAAGAGGAAGGTAATTAGGAATTGCAGGTGAAAGAAAGCAAGAAAAAAGAAAAAGAAAATTGCAAATGACATGCAAGAAGTCAAACAGGAAAAACACAACAGCAGGAGAGAAGACATGGAGGAAGAAGAAGTTAGAAAAATAAAATTACAAACAGCAGTGCAGGAGGTGGAAGGAGATCAGGAAATTTTAATGCATACATGCAAACAGCAGTAGCTATTGCAGATGTATGAGGACGAAAAGTCAGATAAAGAGGAATATATGCAAATCAAACTTCTAAATGAGACCCAAGTTTATCCGAATTTATCCTACATTGACCTAAATGAAACCAGAGTTTGGTCAAATCTTTAGTAATTTCCCCAAATCAGAAGTATATCCTCCAAATCAGACCCATTCCCCCCAGATCAGAACTAAATTTGCCGATATTTGACCTGATTTTGCCTAAATCAAACCTATTTCAACTACAAAATGACTCAAGGTGATTTAATTTGACAAAATCCAGACTCGATTCGTGCTTATTTAGCCTTTAAATTGCTTAATTTGGGCCTAAAAGGCCTTAGACGCCCACTTAATGCACTTAATAGGCTGGGGACCTAGTTTGAGGCGTCTTGCCTAGCGCCTATGGCGCTTTGATAACTAAGATGTGGAGTATGTTGATAAAATCCAACTATATGAATTGATTCAACACTATACAAATTAGATGTGTTTAAAAAATCATAACCATATCTCATATAGATCATGAGATATAGCGATCTATCATTTAATAATTTCTACAATTTCTGCAACTTACCGTTGATTAGAAAATACACATTTTCTTTCGTTGGATGATCTATATATATATCAGATTGTTGTGATTTTTTGTACACATCTTATCTAAGGGGTATACTTTACGTCCACAATGTTGGATTATCCAGTAGAATTTTACAATCATCATAAATTAAGGTGGATACATGTAAGCTACATGTACTCGGATACACAATTCTTTTAGCCATATATATGTATATATATAGGACAATAATCTAGCGAGAAACACATCTTGGTGAGAGCATGAGAGACATTTGAATAACTTTGAAAAGTGATCAATTTTTTACTATCCAGCCATATGGATTTATAATATACCTTATTATTTACCTTCCCACAAAATTTCATCATCATAGGACTTGTATTGCATGCATACAAAGCATGGTTACTAAAACCGGATTGAACCGGCCGGTTGGACCGGTTGAACCGGTGGCCAAACCGGTTCAGTCAGGCTCCAAACCCGGAAGTCACCCAAGAACCGGCCGGTTTCAGTCCCTTCACATGTTGTATTGTTCTTTTTTATTTTTATATTGTTTTCTTTGTTTCTTCTTCTCCTACTCCCTTCACCTGTTGCATTGTTGCCTTGTACATTTTTTTTCTTCATCTCCTACACACCTTCACCTATTGTTATCGTCATTCTTCCTTTTTTTTCATTTTCTTCCCCTCATCGTTCATGCTTCATCTACTGTTTGCATTACCGCCCAACTACTGTTTACATTAACCCTTGTGTTCTTTTGTAGAGAGTAGAAATGACACTATGTTGCGAGGAGTCTTTTTGTAGGCAAAGTCTGATCCCACTTGGGAGTATGTCAAAAAATTGCGTATAGAGTGGGAAAAAGATTTGGACTTGCTTCATCATAGTTTCAATAGGATCATATTCTTCTAACCTTCACATCATGTATATATTTAGCATAATTTATCTATATATGACCTCATTGATGACGTCACCGGTTGAACCGGTCCAACCACTAGTTAGACCGGTTAACTGGGAACCGCTAGCCTGACCGATTCGATGACCGGTCCGGCTCTGATAACCATGATACAAGGGAATACTTTCAATGCTCAATATTGAATTTCAGACTAACCGTTGGATGTAAAATGTGTATATTGTTGATATGGACGTGTAAAAAAAATCTGATTGCAATGGTTTTTTTCTGTGAAGGTAAATAAAATGATGTTCTTCCTATCTGTAAGGTTGGATATTAAAACAAGTTATAGATTTATAGTTATTCAAATGCCTCTCATGTTCTCACCGTAGCATATTTCTCACTAGATCGCTACATAATATATATATATATATATATATATATATATATATATATATATATATATATATATTACTGAGTTCCATATTAATATTTAACCTGGCATAAAATCAATGATAATGAAAATATTCACATCATTGTATGTGCTCCATAAGCATGCACATGAAATAAATATTTAGTCTAATTTAGATAGCTTAGAAAGAATGTCAATATCTCCACGGCATGCAAATCAAGTCAACACACAAATTGCAGCAAACATACCCTTAGATTTTTGTTTCAGTGTTATTACGAATTCTATGAATTTGATGAAATAACTTTCCATAACATAATGAGAAATAGTCCGGCAACAATAATGATGCTGGACAAATGCAGCACAATAATCTTATATTCAAATTATATCTATAGTTGGATCCCTAAAATTTATCTACTGATTGTACTTCGGTGCAAATCCGTATAGTCTTATTATATATTCTAATTTTATTAGCCAATTTATGCAATTACCTCAGGTCTAGGGTTTCATGTCTTTTATCATAAATTCCATTCTTGGGGGCTTATCCTAGACACTTGAACATAAATCAAGAAAGAAGATATTTTGTTCCCTCGTATATTCCCTCTTCCCCATGTGGTTCCGCACTAGAATGTTGCAATGTATTAAAAGCGCGAAGAGGGGAGGTGGCCGGATGGGATCCTACAATTACTTAAGCATCAGGCCGGAACTTGTTTGAAAATTAATTGAGCTTTCTATATATTTTTTCTGTATCTTAAACGTGTATACATAGTCTAAACATCTAATAGTGTGTATTAGGAACTCTGATGTTTCATATGGAATTACTCTTACACTTGAACCCATCTATGGTTGGACCTATATTGTTATTTCACATTAAAAGTTAGCAACAATAGTCTTGACATCACTATTATGTATTTCAGACCTATTTATTAGTTAAATATACACGGTCCATTGTCTAAACTTGAGTATGAAAAGGTACTAACTAGTAGAATACTAAAACTTAATATTGTACAATCTTGGTAACTTGTAAATGTATTAAGCATGTGATAAATAATTTAGAGGTAATAGTACTTAGAAGGTAGTATGTGTAGTAAGTACTATAACTTAGTACGTCTATCTAGTAAGTCTGAATGAGTACATGTAAATTGCAATAATGCTTAGTAACTATCTACAATTATTAATAATCAATAAATTATACTTGGTAGATTAAGTAATAATACTGAAAATATATATTATATAGTTAAAATACAGCAATATATTACAGACATCTTGGTACAGGTAATACTAAAACAGTACCAGATTGAGTATGTTATTGTATACATCTATAAATTGACCAGCGTAAAGCAAAGGCATTATACTAGTTACTAGCAAGGAAGAAAATGTCCGATTTTGATGCCGATTCAGTGACCATAGAAACAAAAAAAATCACAAATTTCGACGGGAATTTTGACAAATGCATTCTTGGCATTTCGACGACCAAATGATCTAATTATGTAATGAAATTTTACCAAAATGATCTAATATGCAATAATATTTCATATCGAGTATGTGGGGGTTGAGTGAAGGACCCAAAACTATTTCCATGGGAATTTTGATGGGGAGTTTTGATGTCAATTTTCAATGATGAAATCAACGAATCAAGTCATTATAATTTTGCAACCACAATATAGCCTTAAAGACATAAAATTGTGTAAAAAAATATGCTCTATGTAGTACATAGTACATTAAAAAGAACAAAAAAAATCCCTGGTCAGTTTATTTCAATAGTGCATTTCGATGTCCGATTGCCATCAGTATGGAAACAATTGGCAAAATTTCGACCATTTTGTCAAAATTTTAAACATTGGTTACTAGATTATGCACAAAGGGAGTTATCGTATCCATATAATAACATTGATCAAAGTTTATGAAGTCATAGGTGCCTAACAGGTGGTCTCAGGCAGATGATTACGCAGTCAAAGCAGGATGAAGGTGGGCGCTTCTTGAAGACCTTCTCATGCGAGCGCCTAGGTCAATTTCAAGCGGCCAGGGTGTTGATCTGCTTAAGTGGATGTCTAAGGCATTTTTACAGTGGATCATTGCTTTAAACTTTTTGGTGCATTGGGTATGTTACAATATTCTATGTACTTGTTATCCTATAAACGGCCAATTCAATTGTTAGCCTATAAGTGACCAAATCAAACAACAAAATCAGTGCAGAATTCTCGGGTCCAAGTATTAAGGACTCCCTCATAGATCTAGTAGAACAGAGGTTTTGGTTCGCATGAAAGGAGAATGTCTATAGGGATTGTGCCCTTCTCTTGAAATGAGGAGCAAACTTTGTGGTAATATCCATTGAACCAGTTTGCTCCAAACAAGTCTGACAATGGCGAAGTTTAGATAGCAAGAGCAAGCAGATGATGCAAATGTTTTCCATTACACCTGACTGAGTTGGACTGCTACAGTTGGTGAGTTGTTCCCCAAGTAATGTGAATACAGATGCCTTGCACGGAGGAACAAGCGTGACAGAGATCTAGGGGTCAACAACCCAATTCGTGGTGCTAGCTAATTGCAGTTGCGATAGAAGTCATTAGTGGCCCTTTGGCAGTTACGCCTCAATGAAACGCCCTTTGTTAGAGCATCTTTGTAATCGGAGAGCGTGTTTAAGGCTGAAGGAAGAAGATAGTCAATTAAACATAAGTATAAATTTATTTTTATGACCGCCTCATACATATTTTGAGGCTTACACCTCGCCTCACTGAGACGAAATCGCTTTGTTACACCTCACACTTTACAATCTTCAGTAGAGGGCAGACCTCATGGTTGAAATCAAATGATATTTTATCTTTCCAAGAATTCTACACTATTCGATTACTTCAGATTTCTTTAGACTTTTATCATACACAACACTTAGTGAAGGTGTTTGCACTTAGAATAATGTCCCACACGAAAGACTAAGGCATGTGCATTCAAACAAATGGAGCACAAATCACATCAAGTAATATGTGGTTTTTCCTTTCAACAACTCATTTTAGGACGGCTATACAAAAAGATGGTTACTATAAAAACCCACAAGCAGCGTTCCACAAAGCGGTTTACACAGCCGCATATACTCCCGCATATGCCTAAACGGTCACCATGTGGACCATATATTGATGATCGATCCAATAAGCAGTCCTGGCCTCATGGCCGATTAAAGTCCGCTTTTGAAAAGCCCACTACTTGCATATGTACATACATACATATCTGATATATGCACTTCATTTTATATTGAAATATATAGACATATATTCATACACAATAATATATAACAAATTTTAACACATTTATATGCATACCTTTTGATACATTCAAATGTATGTACGTATATATATAAGGTTTAGGAAGCATGTACCGGCCATCAAAATGTCACATGTGGAATATATCAATGAAATGTAACCATATGGTAGATTAGGCATGTTTAAGAAATCACAGCCATATCTCATGTATATCATGAGATATCGCCATATCTCGTTCAACGGTGAATGCAAATTCTGCAAGTTACCGTTGATTAGAAAATATGTATTTTCATTCATTGCATGAGCTAAGAATGTCAGAATGAGATGATTTTTTATACACATGTTGTCTAAGAGGCATATCTTATATCCATAAGTTAGACTGCCTTATAGAGTCTTGCAATCATCATTATTGAAAATGGGTACATGTAAGCTACAAGTCCTCAAGTACACAATTCTTTTAGCTATATATGTATATATATACACACATATATATACATATATATACACACACAAAAAATATACCTACATACACACATTCCACACACATATTTTTACGTTTATATATACATTTTGATTTATTTGCATGCATACACACACTCTACACAAATATTAGTGCATGTGTATGTGTATGTGTAATTGTGTATGTATAAATTTCAATATTTGTACATATATTGCACACAATCCATATGTTTATACTGATATGTAGATATATAAACATATCAATACATGTATATTAATATGTTTACATCAATATACATCTATATATACATATATAGTAGATTATATACCCAATATGCCATTTTATAATTATATACAATCAATTTATTTAAAAAATCTACAACCGCATATACTTCTGCATATGCTCCTGCGTACCGCATATACTCTATAAGGTTGTCTCTCTGGCCGTACACCGCATACCACCTTTCAGACTAATGCCCACAAGGGCAGTGAAAGCCCAGAAATCTATGTTGGACATACTCATGAGTTCGGATAGCATTGATCTTTGACAAACACAAAAACATACAATTTGATCTTACTGAAACGAGTGACCAAATCTAATCCCTAAAACAGTCTTTCTCCTGTGTAGCATCAACCCAATCATCAATAAAAGTAAGAAAATACCCAAAACATAACTCTATGAAAAAATCCTAACATGGACAAGATATTACAATGGGTACCTGAAGTACCCCAACTCATTATTGACCCTTCAAGTTGCATAAAACAAGGGCGCTTCTAGAGCGGACAAAAATCACACTCAAAAGACTCAATTGAGCAAGCTGACTACGTCAGTGCAGCTTCTATTTTTAAGGTCAGCCATAATAAAGCATTGATAGTTTGATACATACTACGTACGTGTGGGAAAACACGCAGGACTCGTAATTATAGACCCTGACCTCACGTATAATAGTCCATCCATACTTGCTAAGGCGGCACGACGCCTTAGCGCGCTTTGGTGGTGTTTTCATCTTATAATTTTCTGCATTTTCAATACATATATTTTATAGTTCGGATGGATTTTCACCTTTTTATTATATGTACGACTTTTTTGTTATAACATAGATATATACATAGTAGTTAAACTCGGATATATACATTTTTATTGTTGTGTCCAAAAGTATATACATATACTTCTAAAGTTATACTTGGATGTATACATTTTTATTGCTGTGTGCATAAATATATACATATACTTTTAATATTATACTTGTATATATATAGAGAGAGAGTCAGGCTAGAATACACTCGAGTGTACAGATCACACCGTACACCCCAATGGTGTTTGCCTATGTAGACCATATATTTGCAAAATCTAATCCATTGATCTTCATTATTATGATAATAATTGCTTCATGATGGAAAACGATTGAGGTGTCTAGCATCTCCTGTACACATAAGATACATGTACTCAGGTACACAATTATTTTAGCCATATATATATCCCAACATGTACAAACATAATGGAATTATGGAAGTGCATTCCATTAACAATTAAAATGGGTATATAAGGTTCCAATAATATACAAAGAAGGTTGTGAATAAGTTCTACGGTCTATTACGTATCAATTTTTTTTTACTATGGAATGAATGAAAACAATTCTTTCACCTAGAATAACCAGCTTTATTTGGTTTAATTTCAGATTATATACATAACTCTGCCGCTATCATAGGTATTTGAAGTTCCTAACTTCCTATGATATGAAAGAAGGGATTTATAATAAGTAGTACGCTGATTTACATTGTGTACCCAAATGAGTGTTGAAATGACAACACAGAATCAGAAATAAGTTACTGCTAAGAAAAGCAGCAAAAGAATTACCAAGGGTATTAATTCCTAATAAGAATGATATTTTGCAGCACATATAGACGAGATTCCTTAATTTACACATCAGGACACTTGTGAATAGCATTTATACCTATATATAGGGCTAGGGATCCATGAAAATACCCAAGATGGCATGTAGGTGAAGCATGGGTGAAAGAGCACCCCTTGGGCGCCATGACGCATAAGTGTGCCTTAACAAGTATGAGTCCATCATCATTCTATATCCCCTGCCACTTGGCCTCTTTCTCACCAGATCTACATTATACAAGATAGCCAAAATGCATAGTAAAATTTAAAGACTTGGTAAGTTAAATAATAGATACAAGCTTTGGAGAACACTTAGGGGTAAATAAGATTAGTGGCTAAGGCATTCGTTTACTAGAAAAGTCCCTAGCCCCAGAAACAGAGAGATTGCAACCATGTGCAAGGATTATAAAGGATGAGATCTCACCATGTAAATAAATTTTGGCAACTAGCAAACATGATTACACAGGCTCTAGAATCCAAAGTCAAGAACGAAAAATTACCAAGACAGAATATGTTGCAACTTGTAGAGCTACCTAGGTATTGATGAACAATTGCAGCATGTAAACATATAGATAAACAAGTCTGTGCCTTAATAAACTGTCTAAATCCATTGTGCTCAACATAGACACCCGAGCAGCAATTCGACAAGTTCTACCTCAGGCTATGAGCCATAAGTATCTTGATGCTCTGGCTTCCCATTCTTTTCTCCAACACTTCTATTACATATGTTTGAGCGAACACAAAAGCCTTAGAGACATTGGGATCTAGAGCATGCTCTCCCTCTTGGGTTCACGTCCATGGGCATTAGAGGAGACAGAAAAAGCAGAAGCACATGTTGAAGGCAAAATAGGAAATAATGGGACGTAAGAAAAACGAGTATACTACACAATTTATACAAAGGATCAAATGCAAAAATCTTGTTTTGAATATGCTCTTGAGAGGTAAGAAAAATAGCAAGAAATTGAAGCAATGGGATTTCTTTCAATTTTTTCAACATGGAAAAACCACTGCTCAAGGATGATACTGAATAAGTTTATTTCACAATCCTAGAAAAGTTAAGTGATAAGTTGTAGAGGAAGCTCGTCCAGCCAAACGAGATTCAATCCTCTCATATACCTCAAAAGCGTTTACATATATATATTTATATATGTTGTGTATATGCATGTGTGTATAACAGAAATAGGTAGGTATATACAAGCACAACCAAATGAAATAGAAATTTTTTTTGAGACTTGCTAATGATAATAGAGACTAAAGACCCACCACGATATTAAAATAAATACGTAAAAAAAATAACAAGATATCACTTATTTATACTATTAGAATAAAAGATGTCATTAAAAGTAAAACTAAAGGAGATAAAATTTCGAATTAGTACGAACAAGGAACCAAAATTAGTTAACAATGATATTAAATTCACCGACATAGTGAACAAGAAGGTAGCAAACAAAGATAAATTCGACAATGAAGATTGAAACGTGTCACTCAAAGAATGATGATTAAAATGTTCATCGAAAAAAAAATAACAATTAACTACAAGAACTCCGATAGTTTTGAAGAAAGCATTTGTAATAATCTTAAAAGTAGACAATTTGGTGGTTAACATAAGTCGTTATCATCCAGACTTGAGGTGTGCGCCTCAACTAAGTCTCAGAGCCTCGTTGCTTTGAGGCGGGCCTCAGGCATTGTGAAGTGTAAGCCTTAGTCTAAAACATTGAGGCGTAAGCCTAGAGGCGCATTTGGGATAGCCTCACCAAGAGGCGTAAGCCTTGAGAGCCTCAAGGCGGGTTTTTTATTACCATAGGTGTGTAACACAAAGCAACTTGCCGGCAGTTTATACGAAACCAAACTACATTACCTAACAAAAAGTCCAAAAATAAGTAAGATATAAGATAGCTCATAATAGTAGGAAAACTACTAAGCTAAAGATATACTCCTGGGATCTACTGTTCGACTCGTCTCCTGGGATCTGCTATTGTTGAAATCGAGGTTTCCTTTGGGAGTGTGATGAGCACGCAGCAGTGTGTCCTCCAGGAAAATATATATGTAATAAAATAACTCCTCTTAGCAATAGAACCGATGTTGTGGGGCAAGAATATCCCAGAAAGAGAAGTTTTGTCGAAGCACATAGTCAAGCCACATATAAAACAAGGGCACCTGAATAATTTCATGCCAAGAAATTGGCTAGTGTGGATATAGAACGTTCTAGGGAATCTAATGCTCGAGAGCTAAAGCTAGCATAGGTTGACAAAGTAATTGGCACTTTGTATAACATCACACAAGAAAGACCAAATGATCCAAGACAATCACAATCATTGGCAGCACTGTTTGGATCTTTAGGAGTTATCTCGGATTTCATAGTTATCCTAGTATTAAGAGTTATTTTATATCATCCTATTTTGGGTTTTTAGTTAAATCACATGGTTTGGTCTCACTGTCTGTCAAGCTAAAGTTGTTTAGTGTTAAATGCCTATAATGCCTCTTTAAAGGGCAGACCTGACGACTATTATCAAATGATATTTAACCTTTTCCAAATAATAATTCATTATTTGATGATTTTGATTTATTTTAGATTTTAATCAATAGGTTACACGTCAATATGCCTCCTTTAAAACATATGTATAGGTGTCCTAAACTCTAAACTGTATAAACATTGAACTTTGTGTGTGTGTGTGCGTGTGTGGGTGTGGGTGGGGGGATCTTATTTATACTAGAACTTTAGGTAAATGCTGTTGAGTCCCAAGCTGGGGTGATTGACCATTGCATTAATTATACCATCCTATTCAGTATCAGGTAACAGTTTCTGCTGTGATGATACGAGTCTTTAGTATCAGGTAACATAGATCTTGAAGGAGTGAGCATGAATGGTATACTTAACCCGTTACACTTTGCATATATCAACTACAAATGTGTATTAATATTCATGGTAGTGGAACCAAAAGTAGGTTTTCTAGAAGACTATTATGGGGTTTGAACCACCATTGTTGTGAAGCATGAGAGAAAGGCAACTTATTGACGAGGAAGAGCCAAGCAATAGAAAGTGCATCCCTATCGAGGAAGTAGCATTGGTTGCAAGAGAGGCAAGCAAGAGGCATAAGGTCTTAAGATCCTCCTGCCACACCACAACCACCTGGTTGGGTAAGTTAGTCACAGAACAAGGGAAATAAAAAGAAATATTAATGGTTGCCATGCAATCCTTTAGATGGCCCAGTTTCACACACCAACCATGGTGTAGCAAGTGTGGCACCCACTTAGGTTAAGGGCTTGAAAAGCATGTGAAAAGAAATCACAGTGACTAGAGGGAGAAACTTAATTATGAGTCATGACATATCAACAAGAGGAGCCACGACCAACAAATGGGCAAGCCTAATACATTGTTAATCGCTTAGACTAGGTTATCGGGAGTCTCCTTTGATATCACGAGTCGTAAAAACATATTACTTCCATAAAACTAAAAGGTCAGACCGATGTTTAGAACAATAGGGAAGGATGCCACCTCTAATATATGGTAACATGATGAAAAGGAAAGTGAAAAAACGAAGAAAAAGAGTTGTATTGCAGTCATATACAACAAAACTTTGAAAATTCATCAAATAATAATTTAAAGATAACTCGAGCTATATCTTTGCTGTTCATCTGAATTTTCATGAAAATAAACATTGCTCAATCCAAATCGTCGGTAAGGAATTTCTTCACAAACAAATGTTTGTGAAAATGGGGAAGATTTCTTGCTCACAAAAACCAAGATAATGCTCATAAAAATAACTCTGTGGATATGTTGGGTTGGGGGTTGGGGGTTGGGGGGGGGGGGGGTTTGTAAAACCAGCAACCACAAAAGCATCCACCAAAGTCTTTACAGTGAAACAGAACTAGGGACAACTTTAGGAGAATTATGTTTTAAATCAATTAAGAGCTAGAATCTGTACGAGAAGTTGGTTCACATGAGGAACAATAGAATCTTAATATGCAAACGCTCAGCAAACCTTTCTCCTTTATCGAAAATCACCATTTATCTTTATCTAAGCCTCAAATTTAACCATGTTCGAGACCTTCCTTTTTTTTGGGGGGGAGGGGGGGCTTCTATTCATCCTAATCCTAATCTCCTCAAGCAGGACAATCCGAGCAAAAAGGAATACACAGCCCCTTATAACTGAAGCTCACAGGCCCCTCAACCCAAGGAAAATCACTCAAGGCAGAACCCACCAGACCACCATCAGAACACAGCACTGGAACACCAAAAAAGAAACATAAGATCGATACAACTAGATCAAAACAAAACAAGGCATCTATCCAAGTGTCTCTCCAAGTAGTCCTAATGTAAGGTACATACCTCTCATGTCCATTAAAATAAGAACCCTGATGTGCATTGCAGTACATGAGGAAACTAAAAAAGGTATCAAACTCTGTAAGGCAGAGCCCCAAACTCCAAACTCATAAGCTACTGAATTCACCACCTTTGGGATGTATTACCCAATGATGGCCTGCTCTCTAGTCAGAGATATGATCTCCCTGATATAGAGGGTTACCCTCCAAGGGTGAGGGGCATCAAGCCAACCAGCAACCACAAAAGAATCAATGAAAGTTTTCACAGTGATATGGAACTAAGGACAACTTTAGGAGAGTTGCGTATTAAATTAATTAAGAGCTAGAATCTATAGGAGAACATGGTTCACATGAGGAACAATAGAATCTGAATAACCAAACGCTCAGCAAACTTTTCTCTTCTATCAAAACATCACCATCTATTTTTATCTAAGCCTCAAATTCAACCATGTTCTGGACCTTTTTGAGAGGGTTAAGATAGGAGGCTTCTATTCATCTGGCCCTCCCTGTGCAGGCCAGTCTGAGCAAAAAGAAATACACAGCAGCTTATAACTGAAGCTCACAGGCCCCTCAACCCAAGAAAAATCACTCAGGGAAGGACCCACCACAACACCATCAGAAAGCAGCATTAAAACTCCAAAAAGAAACATATGATCTAGAGATACAACTAGATCAAAACAAAACAAGATATCTAAGTATCTCCCCAAGTAGTCCTAATGTTAGGTATGCCTTTCATGACCATCAAAATAAGACCCCTGATGTGCATAGCAGAGCATGAGGAAGCTGAAAAACTGTTACGCGCTGTAAGGCGGAGCCCCAAACATAAGCTACTGCATTCTCCGCCTTCAGAACGTACTGCCCAATGATAGGCCCTGCTCTCTTATCAGAGATATGATCTCTCTGATATAGAGGGTTACCCTCCAAGGGTGCGGGGCATCAAGCCAAATCTTCTCAACTAACCGAGGTCCATCCATCTCCATAGTCGAAATCACTATGTGGCGGTCATCGACTTTCAACACCGCCACCATGGCTTACATCCAACTCTCTACGTAATCATCAGAGTTAAGAGTTAACCCACACTCTGTAAACCACTATGAAGTGAACACACTCTCTCAACCTCTAATAATACCCGCCCCACCGTCCACCTTCTACGAATCACGCCCAACTCCTCAGACCTTCCAGCTATGATATTCAGCTTGAGATTCTGAAAATCTGAATGGTGTCATTTTATCATCACTAAATGGCGCAACATCAGTCACGCTTCCAATGCCAGATTTATCGATATGGATATAGAAATATGGTCATCCATCTTCTTGAACACTTTGTGCCTGATCTTGATTTTCAGAATCTGGAGAGTCTCATTCCACATACGGGGAGCACAAACACAAACAGCTTTATTATCAAATCTTTAAGTGTGTCGGTGTCTCCAAACCATTCAACAGACAAGGCTACCATACAGCACCCCTTGAACATGGAACCATCAGCTAGATCCCATTCATCTGGTCTCTATAGTGGCTCCTTGCATGAATATCTAGACACAATGTTGGAAACCTAGGGTGGGTACATGCGTTCCTTCTTTTGATTCATATTTTAACAACTCGATCTAAGAATCATTGCAACACAATCTCTTCATCATAACTGTCAAGGAGGAAAGACAAGCAGGAATCTACAAGAGTTCCTCTTTCCATATTTGCTACAACAAATTTGCCCAAAAGCACATTGTGTACTGTGACATATTTGACCAGGACCACCAAAGTTTACTTTTAATAACCCCCTATAGACGTGTAAAATTAGTTCATTTTGCATGTGAGCACTCACGGGTCAACCTGTCATCCTGGTTTAGGTGCATAAATGAACCACCCAATGAAAATGATCCACACTCACCCATTTATTTTGTGGGTCTTCCAAGTTGACTGCAGGTGATCGGTAACAAGATACATAAAGAGATAAAGCCATCCTGGTCCCAGCTTCTCCTTGACTTCTACTGTTGTGACCTATGGAGAGACGGGTTTGAATCTTGGGACTTCCCCACACTAGCTGGTGAGTAGATGGTCTACAGATAACCAGCTGGTTGTGAAGACCACAGGTGCCTGTAGAGAGAGCATAGGGGCTGCTTCATCTTAAACTGAATTCAGGTTGTTGTTCGACTGTCACTGTTGCTCCAGCAGTTGTGGTGTCTGTGTGAATGGGTGCTGACATTTAGACTGCAGCGAGTGAGATCCAGCCAGGGTCACTGTCTACAGTCGATTTGGAGAGGGTTGTGTTGTTGATGGTTCGTGGCCATTATAATTATTAATTTAGCGACTCAATGGTACCAAGTTTCTGGTTCAAACCATTATTTAGCAAATTAAATACATACAATGTCCATATTTCCTCAAATAGTGATTAGTACTTAGGTAACAGATTTTTTAATGATCTGATTCTTTGGTTATCTTCAAATGAAAATTGAATTTAATATAAAACAGCATAAACTGTAGTGTTGATTCAACAATTTTTTTCTAGTTGATACAGTGATACTAAGAATTCCACATCATTCTTCCCGATAAATTCTGCAGTAAACAGGACGTCAATCAGCTCTAACGTGATACTCAGAATTCAACATCATTCTTCCCAATTACTTCTGCAGTAAACAGGTGTTTGATTAGCTCTATTTTTGATTTGATTGAAATTAAATGGGCACTCTCAGGTTGACCAGCAACCCAATAGGTCGGTTATGGGTAACCTCGTTGCCCGTCAGGCTTATCATTGGTTCATTTCAACCCGCACCATCAATTTCTGACACCCGCATAGACCAATCTAAACCCCAACCCACCCATTTGACAGGTCAAACCCCTTTATATCTAATCCATGTTCCAAACATTCATAAACACCTCTTGTACAAAGAAACCACATGGTTTGGAGTTTGGATAATTCAGCAATCCCAGAATAAGTGATCCAGCTCCTCGACAAAGGCACCAGAAAAGACACATGCAGCTTGATCCTATGAGGCAAAACAATTGTGATCTATAAAGAAAAACAACAGCAGGCCACTAAGTAGGTTAATTTCTTGTTAGGCATTCTCATAATAAAGAACCGGATCTAACTGAAATATGCCAAATAGCCTTATAGACCAAGGAGATAAGATTCTTCAAGTGTCATAGTTCTTCATCTTATACGCAGAGAAGCTGCACAATTGTCCCATTTAAGTATCCTTACATTTCTTTTTGAGGAAAGATCACAAGGTTTTACTATGAGCATTAGTTGAATCATAGCTGTCATTATTTAGAGAACCTCTTTCATAGATAAAATCCATTTGCTATCTTAATTACAACCCCGAGGCTAAAACCTTCTTTCTAAGCGTATATATACAGAAATTTGAGAACTGTCCTTCAAACCTGTGTATCCATTTCACCTATGATCTATTAAGCCAAAAAGAAATGATAGAATTGCCCTAACTCATAGATTGTTGAGAATCTAATCAATAAAACGTCACTAGCATGCATAAATCCTAACCAGCTCAAAGAGAATCTCTTTCCTTCTTTCATCCATCAACTTCCTAGAGAACATTATTATTTCATCACATGTTTTGACGGTTGGTTCTCTTGCCCTACAAGGTACCAATAGCCATATCACAAGGGGGGAAAAAATGTAGACACTAGCAAGAGCATTAAGACCTGTGAGGGTAAGTTCTTCCGGAGACATCCATTGCTGCAAAGGGCTGGATGCCACTTATCTCTGACAAAAATTTCTCTTCCATAACAAATCTTGTTGGATTTTCTAATATATAACAAACCTCAAAGAGGAGACGAAAAATAGCATGTGCAAGTGGGGAGAGCATCTAGACATAACTTGTCAAAAGTCCATCTTCCTCCAACAGATTCATCCTTTCCTACCAGCAAGACGGGACTTGAAGCAGAGCACTAAAAAATGTCAATCCTTGAGGCAAAGTTTAGTCAAGAGAGAATCCCAAATACTAAGTGTAAAGCAAGCCCTATAGGATTAACCTAGTTTGTTACAGAGACTACTATGTTGTCTTCTATTCAAATGCTAATCGATACAGTATTCCATTTTGAACTTCTACAAAAGAAATGGGATAGTCAAGAAGCTCATAACATTCTAATTAGAATCCTGAAGAAAGAAAATATCATCAGCATGTTAACAATAGCGCGACATATCTTCAATATGATCTACTGCGAAAAGGTCAGCCTATAAGGCTCATGAACTTTAGCACTTGGCCAACAACTGAGGATGGGGAGGTATAGGAAAGGCCTGTTGGATTCCCCGGTTGAGTGCCAGAAAACAGCCTCCTCTAGACCCCCCTTCTTCTTACATCATCAATGACCAACCAACCCTTTCCATTTGTTCTTGTACCAAGGCAAAACCAAGATTGAGGGAGTTTAATTCCTAAAGAGCAACAAACCAAGATCCCTGGAGCTCCTCAGAAAGATTGGAACAGTTAGTTTTAAGATATAAATCGACGTATTGGTGATTTCTGGTTAAATATACAGTTACATAGTTGTTTCCCGCATAGAAGGCAAGCAGTCAATCACACTTATCAAAAAAGGTAATCACGACATAGCATGGCCGTTTAATATTTATTTGATGTCTCAAACAATCTTTAGCTCTAAAAGCCATAGTGTTTCAACAACCAGAAGAACTTTTGTTTAAGAAAAAGGACTGGTAGAATTCACAGACAAGTTACATGCTTAAAATTAACACCGTCGCATGATAGGGAATGGCGAAAATATGTATTGCTGCAACAAAGCTTTCTTCTGAAACTAGGTAACCATGCCCGGAAATAAAAAGACGACCCCAAAATTTACTGTGGAAGCAGCCGCAAGCATAATTTGAAGTACACTTACTATGAAGAGCAACTGCGCAACGATTGCCTGCACAAACTGCTGGAGAAGAACACCCTTGACAACTGCTGAGAGGGGCACTAGATTTTTCTGTTGCTCCTCTTTCTGAGTGTGTAGCCGAAAACGATCTAGTGGTGGCAGCAGCTGGTAGGCACCGGCGTAAATCCAGTAAACAACGAGTGGTGCAAAGGTGCCCATGGCTTCGTCGCTCAGGTATCCATCCCAGAACACCATCTTTCCTCTCAACGGCTTCAACAATGACAGGATTCAGGAAGCGGAGACGACCATAGACGGCCAAAGCGGGAGAAATGTAATCCACCCAAATGGGAGCAGCTGGTCCGGAGCCCCGCCTCTAGCAGAATTAGGGCTACCGATGCTGGGCCACTCAAAGAGAAAACTTCAGAAGCGGAATGGGAAGCTTCCGGCGTCAGAGACACGAAGGAAGTGAAAGATCCAAACTTTTCGCGTCCTGAAACAGATTGACAGCGACCCTCTTGTGGAAACGTCCGCGAAAATTTGACGTCAAGACGACCAGGGAGAAAATGGAGAAATAATGAGCAGGAAGAAAATATCTTGCACAACAGCAGAGAGGGAAGATAGTGTGAGGATGGCTTGAACGGGACCTTCCGATCTGGAGAAGTCACAGAAACATCATAGCCAGCTTTCCACTCACGCCGCTACGTCGCCTCCCCTCCTCTCTGATCCTCGTCTCCTCACCACTCTCCCCACCACCCTCGTCACTTTCCTCCTCCCACTCCTTTCTTTTCTCCTACGGTGCGAGGATAACAAACTAGAAAAAGTGGATACAGGTGGCCGATCCTTGAATAAGAAATGCGAACGATTGTAAAAGGTTTCTTTTTTTTCGTTAATTCACGCGCAGACCGGAAAGCTTCCAATTTAGAACCGTTCAAGCAAGGCGGTCTAACACAATTTTGCACTTCCTACCTCTCTCCAGCTCAATTGTGCTGGCTCTCCACCAAACCCAACAGTCTTCCAGAAACGACCATGTTTTTAATTATTAATGACGGCCATGTTTTTTTTTTCAAAGTCGCGGGGGGGTTACGTATTTTATTCACCCCGGTCCCCTCATCCAGGCGTTACACGATGACCATAAAATTCAGGGACTCCACAAATACAAAAAGTACTAGGCATAAACCTGTGCTTTGCACGGGCTTACGAGTAAACTAAAATATTAATTTCTTTTCACACTAATAAGATGTCAACCTCAATCGTTTTATGTATACTAATAAAAAGCTCCAGATTTTAGCAATTCAAAATGTCCCAACGCACATCATTCTTTGATTGCCAATTGTCGCAATTTCCTACATTTGAGTGAGCCAATTAGAAGTCGCGCGTCTAAAAGTGAAGGCGGATTTGAGGTAGTCGAGCTTTTACATTTATAAATCGGAATCCTTCTAGGCCCCCGCAACTTTGTTTACGGGGTCGAACACAAGGACAAGGTGGTAGTATTGGGAACCCAGAATCGACACGCTACACTCCAGTAGGTATAAAGAGATATAAATTCCCAAAAGGGAAACAGCAAGATGTCACAAATAAAACAAAGAAAACTATCTCCAACTGGAGCTACAAGAGAGATTTAAGATTTTAGTCATTTAGCAGTTTTTAGGGGTTTTCATGCAACAGAATCAGAAAGATAATACTAGAGCTAGGGCAAGATGCGAAGGATAAGACTACAGCAAAACAAGCGGCATCAGTAACACCCTGCACCCCTCCTCTCAGAGTGGGTACTTCTAACCAAACGTCAACACCCCGCTCGAGGTTGTCGGACTTAAGTTAGAGTGGAATGTTACTGAAACAACTCCGTTCCAGGCACTCTCGTACTCCAGAATCGGACCAAACACTAGAGTCACAACACGACTCTCGAAGTTGTTGCGACGGGAAAACACGATTCGGTAGCTAAGCGAAACGCGATCCAAACATGCAAGCTAGAGTTCAGATATCAAACATAGCAGTCATCCAATATATCGCACCAAACATAGAGCAGCAAGTAATTAAGCTTTTCTATTTCCATACACATTAAGGGTCTTAATACATTACGTAAGAAATGAATTAAATAACATAATTAAAGATAGATGTCGCCTTCTTGATGTAGAAGGACGACAGACTACATCGGCTCTCCCGCCCGATACCGGACAGGGGCCTAGCCCGATACAGCGGTGTCGGGCGACACACTCTCTCGAGCGACACACTGTGATGGCCGACTGTATCGTTCAAGAACCTGGCCGATACGCTCAAGTCGGGCGACACACCCTCTCGGGCGGCACGCATGACGGGCGAAACGTATCGGGTTCGATATCGTGTCGGGCATGGAGCGACGCGTCCTACTGTCGGGCACTTGTGTCACTCGTCATCGTTGGCCGATATCGGCCCGTAGTGTCGCCCGGGACGGTTCTAAGTGAACTATCCCCTCCCTCTCGGGACGAGGAAGGGCTCACCTAGTGTCGCCCGACACGAGCACTGGGGCACGATACTCCTGCTCTCGTAGTTTCCTCCGAAGATCACTCAAAGCTCCCAACTGTCCGAATTCCGAAGTATCCGAACTTGTCTTTTCGGCTTCCTGTAGCTGCTATTTATAGGCAGCGATTGGAGGAAGTTATGGTACTCGAAGCGCCACGTGTCCTCCTTATTTGCGGGTCGGTGGACGGCTGATACTGGTATCGCTCGGCTCAGGAGTGTCGGCTATCGGTCACGTGATGGACGATGCGCCTGTCGGTGGGTGGCTGTGTCGCCCGACAAGCTGGGTTGTCGGGGCGAGCTGGGCTCCCTGTCGGGTAGAAGGCGTGTCGTCCATCTGCTCCTTCTTGCGCGGCATCCTTTTGTCGTGCGTCATTGTGTCGCTCCACCCTGTCGGGCAGAGGTTGTATCGGGCGTCAGGAAGGCCGAAACAGACTTGGACTTATTCTGTGGGCCGGGACGGCCTTATTGCACCAAAATGAGGAAAAACTCTGCAAAAGATGGAAATATAGGATTAAGAGCATTGCTTGGCCAATTATTGCGAAAGTGCATACAAAAGAGAGGAAAATAGCTAAAGATGGCAGTTTTGATAACAGAAAAATAGTCTAAAATATCACAAAAATTGGTGTTATCAACTCCCCAAATTTAGCGTTTTGATTGTCCTCAATCAATATTTAAACTTTATTTTGTGATGCTTCTTCTTGTTTGGTACAGCTTTCAGGCCAAGAGGTAAAGCAAGTATAGTAATGCCTTTAGAGATAATGTTGTCTCATTACGAACAAAAGACCTTGCGTTCCTGCCTTATTATTTCAGTAAAAAAATTTCTACAGCTTCAGCGAGACTTTAGTGTATGATTCCGAAGTTAGCTTCCACACCAAACAGCTTTATTTTCGGGGCAGAAAGTTGTGTAAAGGGTAGGCTAAGGCTTTTTGAGTTTTTCATCTTGTTTTCCATCAGTCCATCCAGGTAAGGGTCCTTTAACGAGCAAGTGGTCCCTACAGTCCAAGCCAGTTGGCTTTAGAGCAGTGATTTCACATTCTACGTACCACTGCCCCGGATCTACCATTCCTAAAGATGGGTACTTTTAGAAAACAAGCGGGTATATATATTTTTTCTTTTCTTTTATTGGGCACAACTCTCATGCTTTTATTCACACTCATAAGGCTTCTCTCTCTTTTTGGGATTTTCGTTGGGTAAAGGGGAAACAAAGAGATTTCTGCTGTTTGGGCAACTTTTTCCTTCTCCATACTCGTCTCTTAGCTGTTTGCGAGATTATTATATTTTTCGAAATTTTTGGCATGGAAAAACATAATCTTCTGTTTGTTTGAAGCAGCATTATCAGAAAGATATAACAGAACTTGTATCTCGTTAAGCACAAAGAAAGCTAACTTTGCAAGAAGTTGCATCAGGTTTTTACTTAAAAAAATTCAAAATTTTAGCATGAACATATATATGTACACATGATTCAGGAAAGAACAAAAGAATAAAGAATTTGAGACAAAAGAATGAAAAAGATTAAGTTAGAAAATTTAGACAAAATTTTGTACCTCCCTCACTGGTACATGGTACCCCCCCAAACTTGCTCCACACTCTGTCCCAGAGTTGTGAAGTAGATAAGGTGAGGTAATGTTTATTCCAGTGAGGTTGCGCCTGCATCAGACAGAAGCTCCCACACATATTCCCTCTTCTGCTGTGATAGACGATGTGGTTGAGCTGGTCAGGCGTTTCCTTATTCGCCATCCATTCCAGGACGTAGATGTCGCAGTCGTTGGATAAGGGAAGCTGCTGCGGACTGCGGTGGCATAACTGGATTTCATGCCATTTGCCTCCTTGCATGTCTATGAATGGTTGGATCATCTTTTCCACCTCGTCGTAGTATTTGTGGACCAGGCGTTCGACGGGTGTCAAAGGTTTTGATGTACACGGCACTGGATGGTTCTTGTTGCTGTCTGAGCTGTTGTAGAAAATTCCTGCTCGTTGCCGGGTGTACACAGTTAGGAGCGTCCAATGATTGTAATGCAGAATTGGTAAAAAGATAGTGCCTGGTATCCCGCCTCTCAATTCTGCCAGAAAATTTTTCTTCGCTCATGTTTCGTCGGCTAGGCAGACGTCGTTGAAAAGCATGGGTTGGGCTATGTATGCATCTTCTAGCTTTGGCTGTATATACTGGATGTAGGCGGCTGCAACTGCTACATCCAAGCACCCTCCTTCCTTCACCATGTCCCTTAGATCGTCGACCGGGACTACGACATCGCCTGCCTGAAAGGCGACAACTGATGGGGTAGAATCAGCTAACTTCAGCTGGATTATATGGACCTGCTCCTGTGTAAGAGTTGCACACGAAAAGCGGTCGAAATTTGAGATCAACCCTTCTGAATCTTTAGGCGAAGCAGTGTCCTCCATCCCGCACACTTTCTTTAGGACCATCAACTGCTTGCCTGCCCCATGTTTGACGGTCGCCACTTCCTCTTTTTCTAAGGAGCTGCTGGATTGAGAAGAGTCTTCTTCCAGGTCACTGTCCAGCAGCTGCTCTGGTATCCCTACATCCCGGAAATAGCGCTTGTCCTTGATCAGCAACATGGTGTAAATGCCCCTACGTTGATAGAAGGGTGTGCCTTTGAGGACCCCCAGGTTTCCAAATGTGTTGAGCGCCTCAATGGCACCCAAGATGACGATAGCGTTGTTTCCACTCCCCTCTTCTGCTTGAACGGGGAGGTCTCGGAGAGAAAAGAAGTTCCAAGGACCTTGATGACGTTGGCTTCCTTTCTTTATAGCTCGTAGCAGACGTAGTGGCAGGAGTCTCATCTTTCTGTCCTCCGGGCGGCAGAAAACACCCCTCAAGCGTGGTACTTCGTTGCAGCTGCAGCTCAGCAATTGGAGGTCGTGGTTCCTGAGGTCTTCCATGCAGAGGAACCAAACCTTGCGGTGTTTATACGGGGCCAGCACAAGGTTTGGTCTATGCTCTTCAATGTGCTGCAACATGTCGGCCACCGCACGGGAACCTGGATCTCCCTTCATCAGACTTCTCGTCAAGGCCGGGGTGGCGTTGTATATCATTCTCCGACCTGTCCTATTGTCGGTACGTTCTATTATCGCTCCTTCCAGGACCCTGAACAGTCTTTTTTCCGACGAAGGCCGGCGTGCGAAACATGTTTCGAATAACTCCTCGTCACACAGATAGGTAGCCGTCGGTCCAGATGACGTCATCTTCATTTGCCTGCGACCTCAAGATCTTATTCAGTAAGTTCTGGTCTCTGATCGTTAGGTATCCGATGGCTCTTCTATCGAAGTCGGCCATCTCGAAAAAGGGTATCTCGGATGGCTCATGGAACTTGTCCGCCATCGAGCGTTTGCTTCGGGGAAGATGTCTCTTATTGACCGTGTAGACATCCCTTTCTCTCCCTCAGACTCATCAGAAGAGTCTCCCCCGATGTTGATATTGGTGCTATCATCTTCGGCTTCATCTATGGGACCGAGATGTTTGCATCTCCCAAGCCTAAAGGGCTCTCCTAGCTGGCCGGAGCTCTTTCGGCTGAGCTATGTTGCGTCCCCTCCTTGGGTGTTGAGGATCGCCCACTGGAGGATGAGGAGGACGTTGTTCCTGAAAGAGGAGCTGACGAAGAAAGAGGAGAGCCACGGCTGGGTGGTGACGGCGACCTTCTCGGCTGCATTCAGCGCGGATGGTCGTTACTTCTGTCCAGCCTCTCCTCGATCTTGTCGAGTCGTTGGAGAACTTGCTGCATTATTGCATTCAAGGCCTCTAGTCCGCCGGGAAGGCTCGCTAGAGTCAGCAGCTCTTGCTCTTGGTTGTTCAGCCTATTTTGGAAAGATGCAAATTTGCAGGTTAGGGAAATACAAATGTCAGAGTTGATATCCGTTACCTCCCACAAATTGTCGAGCTCGTACCCGAGCATCTTTCCGAGTGACGGGGAAGCTCCGGTAGATCTTCCTTCCGTCCTCGCGACATCTTGCACGTGCGATCGTCCACCAGGCGAGGTAGAGTCTATCAGTATGGTTCGCGATCCAGATGCCGCCAGGCGAGGCGTCGACGCTTTTGCAATTGTCGCCGCCTTGCCTTCTCGTCTAGGTGGGGATGGCTGTGGTGAGGGCGGACTCTGCTCCACCTCTGCACTGTCGGCAATCTCCTCGACCGCTGTAGGTGGGGACTTTGGCGGCGGTGTCGGTGTTCTTTCGAGTTCTTTCCAGATCTCGTCGAACATCCCGTTGCAGTCACCCTGCTGAAACTCCCCTTCCGCCTTTGCAGGTCTCGATACAGTGTCGGGAACTGCGCCCGTCTATTCTGAGACAGATCTCGTAGTTTCTATCCCGGTGACTTCAGCGATCACCGGCGCTTTCTCAGCTGCTACCGTCCATGCTGTGGCGGTGGCTGGTACGGTCGGAGCGGCGACAACTCTATCAGCGGTTGTCATCGGTAGCTCTGGGGCGGGCCTCTCTAGGGCCCTGAAAGCTGTGTTATTTGTTATAGCTTCAATATCGACAGTGGTGAAGATCAGTTTCTCTGCGTCGTAGTCGGCACAGCGAGGGATGGGGAGGAGTATATCTGTCCTCGAGAACTTGTAGAAGAAGTTCCTCCCCTCCCTCTTGACTATGTTGGTCCTTATCAAGTACTTGGTGTCAAACACCTCGTCGCCTTGCGTCCTCGAATGGCTGCGCGACTCGCTTGGGTACCTGAGTCCTACTGCGATGAGATTGACGATGTCGCCCATGCTGTACTCCTTGGTGGCTTCCTTCATTTGGTGCAGCCTATTCAGCAAAAACTGACCGAGGTTGGTCACTCGGCCCTCCATTATGTGCCACATGACGTGGAGCTCTTCTGTGTAGATGATGATGGACTCATTCTTGCTGAATAGCAAGCATGCCACCAGCTTGTGCACTATCCTCCAGAAGCAGGAGTGCACCGCCATGACTTTTCTCCCCGGTTTGAACGAAGATTCGCCGGTAAGCTTTCCCCAAAGCTGCACGGGATTGAACCTGTCTCCCTCGGTGATCCTCTCACCGTTGTCCATCAGGTTCTTCTCCTCTTCGTTGGAGGAGAAGATCTTGTTCAAGAGCTTCTCGGAGATGGTGTACTCTGAATTGTAGAGTCGGGCCTGGAGTCTGTCTGGCTTGCCAAATTCTTCTCTCTCCGCTGCAGAGTTCTTTACCCGGCGGAGAGAAGACATAAACTCCATCGTTAGCTTACTGTACGAAGAAGACCGGCTGAAACAGATCTTCTTCAGTCCTGCCGCAGCCAGTACGCCCTTCAGCCTCTTCACGATTCCTATCTCAGCGAACGAGGCTATATAGCAGAACCTGCTCGGTCGATAGATCTTGGTCACCAGCTCAGCATATCGACGAGTGTGCTCGTCGTCTCTTTGTTCGAAACTCCCCGACAAGAATTCCGGGAGTTCCGCTGCTGCTGTAGGTGTCGGTGTTGGGGCTGGAGCTGCCACTTCTCCAACCCTAGCCCGCTTCTCTGATGTCGACGCCCCGACTGGTCCTGGGTTCGGGCGTTTATGCCCGGTAGTTGGTGCTTCTGCGGCAGTCGCGGGGTAGATCCTTCTTCCTTGTGCGTCAACATGGACAACAGTCGATTTGATGTGGGCCATCTCTATAAATGAATAAACAAATTCCTTGATTAATTAAATATGATGATGTTGTATTTAGACTGAAAGCACGAGGTTCCCACACCCCCGTATCGGGCGATACGAGGTTTTCAGAAGTGAAGTCTCGTGCCCGATATGGGGTGTGGGTGACTCTCGCCACGCGATAAGACCAAGGCGATACGCGTCAGAACTGTCGGGCGATACAGGGCGATAAGATGAGATACCCGATACAGTTATTCGAGAAGGAGGCGGTGTGTCGCCCGACAGCGAAACAGGCGAGGCGGGGCAAAGATGAGCAACACGGATATCGCACGTCATGGCGTATCGGGCAGACGTGATTGAAAGGTACGTTGCGTGACATCCATATCGGGCGATACAAGGCTGCTCAGCACAAAACCTGCAAGGTCGATAAGCTACTCGCTTAAAGATGGAAACGTGCCGGGCAGCACAGTCTGCCGGGCGACAGGGTATGTCGGGTGATAGGGTATGTCGGACATTACCTTGCTGTGATCTGTACTTCCGCACGACACGAGAGTAGGGCAGTCTTGCGCGACACGGGAGCAAAAGGACAAGGTCTTAGCACGATACGGGAGCGAGAAAACAGTAAGGCAAGGAGTCCGACACGGTAAAAACTCGCCCCTATAAATAGCAAACTCAACCGGGGTGAAACAGGTAAATCTGAGGCGCGTGTCGGCCGTCAGGGCAACTAGTAAAATGGGCAAGTTCATCCGTCGGCACGACCCTTGCGATCCCCGAAATTCCTTTGCCCGATATGGGCGCATACATAGCACCGGTTGGGTTGCTATCTGATACATCATGAAAGCAAAGCAGTTTAAAAGTGGTCGATGAGTAAAACATCATTGGCCGAAGACTAAGATCCTAGCCTCAGATGGTATTACCCATCCCGGTCGATAAAACTAAGGCGGTGGCCCATAAGGGTCAACGCATGTGGCGCATGCGCTAACTCGGGCCTTATTAAATGCCATAATGTTCATAATGTTCATTTTGCTTGAAAGTAAATGCACCCTATACTAGGAATTTAAAAACAGCTCGGGTTGCCTCCTGAGAAGCGCTGAGTTTTCCGTCCTCAGCTGGACGTCTTTGACTTCTTCTTCATCCTTTTCCTCCGCAGTTACTGTCCCGATCTCTGGGCTGGTTCAGTGTTGGACGAGATCTTCCCCGACGGGTTCTTTACGATCTCGGCGAGCTGAGCTAGCTGCTGGTCGATTTGGCGTTGATGTGTCTGCATGTCCGCCAACTGTACCTGCAACGAGTTCAAAATGCCAGAATTGGACAGCGCACTTTGCGCTAACTGGTTATTAACGGTGTCATGCTTCTTCACAAAATCAAACAACTGTCCCACCACATCTGCTTGGTTCGAAGCCTTGTTCTGTCCTTACTCTCTGGCTAATGCTTGATACTTAGCTTGCCCCTGTAAACCTCCTTTGTTCGGCTGGAAGGGGGTGTTTTTGATGTATTGGCTTGGCCCTCCCCTCTTCTCAAAAGCTTGGGGCGGCCTAGTGGAGTTATTCAGCTGATGAGAATTCTCAGCTGCCTCTTTGTTGCCATAGCTGAAACTAGGGTGGTCTGGTCTTTTAAAATTTACAAAAGAGACTTTTTCAGTCTCTTCGACCTCAGACTCAGTGTCGCTTGATGCTTCTGGTCGGGTGTAGATGCAATTATCTACCCCATGGCCGCCTTCTCCAAATTTTACACATTTCATTACTTTTTCCACCTGCTTCTTCCCTTTCGCGCCGGATTCCCTCAGCTGCTTTACATCCGTGGCTATTTTCTGAATCTGAGAAGTGATGGTCTCTAGAGCCTTAGACTCAAGAGAGGACCCTTCACCGACCTTTTTCGCCTGTCCTCTGTCAGATCTATCATATTCAGCATCGGCTTGCAGCTCGGCCATATTTTTTATTATCCTTTCAGACTTGCTCGGTTTTTTTCCTAAGAAGTCACTTCCTGCTGCCGCATTCAGTGACACCCGTTCATCGGGAGTCAGGCCATTGTAGAAGGTGGTGACAAGGAAGCCATTCTTGTAATTATGATGGGGGCAATCCCTCAGGTACTCTTGGAACCGCTCCCAGGCGTCGTGAAGGCTTTCGTTTGACTTTTGCATGAAGGAAGTTATTTTCTGCCGAGTTCTGACCGTCCTCTCGGTGGGGTAAAACTTATTTACAAATGCTTCAGCTAACGCCCCCCATCCGTTCAAGGACCGGTGGGGTAACCCGAGGTACCAGGACAGTGTTTTGTCCTCCAGTGAGAAGATGAATCCTTTGCAGTATATAACCTCCTGGGGGACCCCCTGCACTTTTATCATGTCACATATGTTCTTGAAGGCATCGAGGTGATGGTAGGGGTTGTCATTTTTTTGAACTTCCCCTGAAACTTTGTTCTGAATCATAGAGATCATAGAAGGCTTAAACTCAAAATTGGTTGTGTTGAATCGTGGGGTGATGACGGGACATCTGGAGTTGTTGGCTTTTGTTGATGTTAACTCCCTCAACGTCTTCTCCTCCTCCTCGGAGTCGTCGTTGTCGCTAGCCTCGCGATGTTGTTCTTGGTTGTGGTGTCGCCTGTGTCGCTGACGGTGGCGACGCCTGACATGGGGGTGGCCTTCCTCGGAGTGCTCTGATTCCTGATCTTCATGCCGATCGTTGCCGCCATAGCGGTCATTGCCATCTGGTGGAGGTGATTCAGGCCTCCCCCCTTAGTGTTCGTCTCCAGAAATGGATGGCTCCATGAGAGGCGGCATGACAGTTGGAGTTGGTGCTCAGTGGAACAGATCACTGTTCTTCAGAGTGCCTGAAATAGCACGAAAACTCAAGTTTAGAAAATTGAATTATTAATTTTAAGCAAAGAATAGTAGTAAGGAAAAAGAAAAAGAAAAAGAAAAGAGTACTGTCAAACTCATTTCTAAGCTTGAGGCATAGGAGTGTAGTTAGTGGATTCAGATTCGTCTACAGTACCGTTTTTGCCTTTTCCCAAAGCAGCGGCGCCAAAAAGTTGACCGGCCTAAATCGCGCGTCCAAAAGTGGAGGTGGATTTGAGGTAGTCGAGCTTTTACATTTATAAACTGAATCCTTCTAGGCCCCCGCAACTTTGTTTACGGGGTCGAACACGAGGACAAGGGGGGTAGTGTTGGGAACTCAGAATCGACACGCTACACTCCGGTAGGTATAAAGAGATATAAATTCCCAAAAGGGAAACAACAATATGTCACAAATAAAATAAAGAAAACTATCTCCAACTAGAGCTACAAGAGAGATTTAAGGTTTTAGTCATTTAGCAGTTTTTAGGGGTTTTCATGCAACAAAAATAGAAAGATAATACTAGAGCTAGGGCAAGATGTGAAGGATAAGACTACAGCAAAACAAGCGGTAGCAGTAACACCCTGCACCCCTCCTCTCAGAGCGGGTACTTCTAACCAAGCGTCAACACCCTTCTCGAGGTTGTCGGACTTAAGTTAGAGTGAAATATTACTAAAACAACTCCGTTCCAGGCACTCTCGTACTCCAGAATCGGACCAAACACTAGAGCCACAACACGACTCTCGAAGCTGTTGCGACGGGAAAACACGATTCGGTAGCTAAGCAAAACGCGATCCAAACATGCAAGCTAGAGTTCAGATATCAAACATAGCAGTCGTCCAATATATCGCACCAAGCATAGAGCAGCAAGTAATTAAGCTTTTCTATTTCCATACACATTAAGGGTCTTAATACATTGCATAAGAAAGGAATTAAATAACATAATTAAAGATAGATGTCTCCTTCTTGATGTAAAAGGGCGACAGACTACAACGGCTCTCCCGCCCGATACCGGACAGGGGCCTAAGCAGTGTCAGGTGACACACTCTCTCGAGCGGCACACCGTGACGGCTGACTGTATCGTTCAAGGACCTGGTCGATACACTCAAGTCGGGCGACACACCCTCTCGGGCGGCACGCATGACGGGCGAAGCGTATCGGGTTCGATATCGTGTCGGGCATGGAGCGACACGTCCTACTGTCGGGCACTTGTGTCGCTCGTCATCGTTGGCCGATATCGGCCCGTAGTGTCGCCCGGAACTGTTCTAAGTGAACTATCCCCTCCCTCTCGGGATGAGGAAGGGCTCACCTAATGTCGCCCGGCACGAGCACTGGGGCACGATACTCCTGCTCTTGCAGTTTCCTCCGAAGATCACTCAAAGCTCCCAACTGTCCGAATTCCGAAGTATCCGAACTTGTCTTTTCGGCTTCCTGTAGCTGCTATTTATAGGCAGCGGTTGGAGGAAGTTATGGTGCTCGAAGCGCCACGTGTCCTCCTTATTTGCGGGTCGGTGGACGGCCGATACTGGTATCGCTCGACTCAGGAGTGTCGGCTATCAGTCATGTGATGGACGGCGCGCCTGCCGGTGGGTGGTTGTGTCGCCCGACAAGCTAGGTTGTCGGGGCGAGCTAGGCTCCCTGTCGGGTAGAAGGCGTGTCGTCCATCTGCTCCTTCTTGCGCGGCATCCTTTTGTCGTGCGTCATTGTCTCGCTCCATCCTGTCGGGCAGAGGTTGTATCGGGCGTCAGGAAGGCCGAAACAGACTTGGACTTATTCTGTGGGCCGGGACGGCCTTATTGCACCAAAATGAGGAAAAACTCTACAAAAGATGGAAATATAGGATTAAGAGCATTGCTTGGCCAATTATTGCAAAAGTGTATACAAAAGAGAGGAAAATAGCTAAAGATGGCAGTTTTGATAACAGAAAAATAGTCTAAAATATCACAAAAATTGGTGTTATCAGTCTCGAGTACCAAGTGACATTTTGCTTCATATATATTCAACTGTGAATTCTAGTAATGGTCTGCTTGGTAGCAACACAACCACATGCTCAGTGAATAAAAAGAATTGATAGCTACAACCCCAACTTTGAGATGGAGTAATAGGTGAACTCTTAGAACAATAAATGTCTAAGACAAATATATAGAATATATATATATATATATATATATATATATTAATACATTACTTAAAATTCTCATGCAAGAATGTTTCATGTGTTTTCTTACATCCAAAAACGATAAAAAGTGACTATGTAGATTATTATCCTTGCAACATAACGATAACGATACAATGGCGGTTGGGTGTAGCCGGTTTGTTGCATAGTCTATAATATGAGAAGTACACAACACTTTTCTATTCTAGACTTGGGGATTGTATACAACTGATAAAATTTGTTGTGAAAGCCATAGAGGAAATATTCTTCTTCATGTCACATTTTCTTATATCCTGTTGTAAGGACATTAAGAGACAAAAGTTCAAATACTCGATTTATAAATCAATACAATGCGTGATCATTGGTCATTACTAAAAATAATTAAATACAAATAAAATGTAGCTCGTAGACTGGCCCTTACAATCCACTATTTTTGAATAAAGTGTATCCAACATAATCTTTTTTTATCATTTAAGTAAATAAAAACCTCAAACTCGGACCATTCATGTATTAATTATGTATCAGGTACAATTTTGATGAGCTCAGATTTGTAGCAGTCAATGTGCATCTTTTGAAAATGCATTTTTTTATCTGCATGGGCCGAAGCCCACCCCCTCTCCAAACAGGTGCCAGAGCCCGGATGACCCAAGAGGTTGGTAAATATAGCTGACCCGAGCGGGGAATCGAACCAGCGACCCTTCATGAGGGGCGCGCTGGCTTGACCGCCCTGGCTACGCTGGCCGGGTAAATGCATATTTTGTTGTGGCATAATAAATACATTCTTGTATGAAAATATTGAGCAGAGGGCGAGAAATGTATTGCCATAGGCAATCATATATAAAAGGTCTTCTACATGTAGCATGTATAAATCAAAATGTGATTATTAACCCATTCCTTAATGTGTTACCCTAACTACCATCACCTCCACAACCACAGCCAGCAGAATCTCCATAAGCTCCCCTACTTTTACTATCATCAACACTTCCACCAACTGTACGGTTCCCCCCCCCCTCTTCAATTTTACCACCACCAGAACCTCCATTAACCCCATAAGTGCTATTATGGCACCTGTAGACAGTTAGCAGCATAACTACGATAATCAGGGACCATTTTAGTGCAAACCGGATGTAGACTATTATGGGTAAAGAAGTCATGGTGATACCTAACACAAAGAGGAGGCAAGAATGAAAGTATGGGAATATAAAATTCAATGTAAGATCACACACTGTACATATCAAATCCAACACGTGAATCTAATGTTTGGCAAAAAAATTAATTGGTCAATTATAAAGTTTTTTCCTTTCATAAACATTCTCAAAGAAGAAAACGTAAAATCCCCCACAGCTGGACCAAGTAGTAAAAGATAGTTTGTGGTTGGCGAATTCCTTTTCAGCTAATTCTGCTTCTCTTCGGGACGATCTATGCCTTTGTTTTCAGTAATCATATCCTTCTTGCCAGTGAATTACAAAGGAAGACAAAAAATTTAAGGGGACGAGATGAAAACAAAAGGAACTATACATGTTGACTCCCGATCCACCGCTACTACTTCAGATTTAGCTTCTCAAGCAATAGCTACTCCTGTGATCTCTCAGCTAAAGCCTCTGCACTCAAAACTCTAGCAGCAAAGAAGTGGCGTGAAGACACTGGGGCTCGGTACATACTATTACTACTCAACTCGTTTCATAACAAAAACAATAAAAATTGCAGCCATGAACTTCATCGTGCAAGTTGAGAAGGAATTAGATTGAAGAGAGCACAAGAAACAATGACGAATGATGTTGACATATGAACATAAAGCATGTGTCTACAGACTTCCGACGTTATCGTTGTTGTTTCGGTTCGGCTCCTTTTGTACTGTCATCAACCTGCGCCTCCACATATGAATCCCTAGCTCCTGACACCCCCGTTTTTGTTTCCATTCCGACTCATCGAGGAAAATTCTGGAACAGTCCTATATTTTTTTCCACCAGCGCCGCCGCATACGAAGAAGCCTAGTACCTAGTGAAGACGGCGGTCCAGGAAAGACACTGACAGTCGACTGCCACTCGACGCTTCTGGCAACAAATTGAATGTAATAATTATACAGGACCCCTCGAATGTCTTTTATGTACATAACAAAGGACGAGTATGTGATTTGGAAAAATGATATAAAAAATTGCAACGAATACCCTCCACGCACTTTCCTGTATAGTATAGATGCCTCTCAAAATGTTATACCTACACAAGAATATAGCTATACACGTTGTTTCTAATTCAGGAATTCTCCTCCTATAACTATACACATTTGACGGCCATATTAATGCAGTGTTTGGTTAGCCACCGTTCCAGGAGATGGTTCACCGTGTGATTTTTCTCAAAAAGAAAATGACATCTGCAAACATCGTATGTCGCTGTATTAAATGCAAAAATAGTATAAAATGTGAGCGGTGGTCAACTTTGTATTGGTAACAGCGATTGCATACTGACCGCTCCTACCCGACTACATTTAATCACTACCTGGACAACCGTCACCGCTTTGTCATAGGAAGCATAATTATTCTGTAAAAAGACAAACCATGTTTATTAATAGAGGTTTGCTTTAAGAACAAGAAATGGGACCAGAAATGGAACATTTTTTGTATCCACCCATTCATAACAACAAAATAGAGGAGGGAAGTGTTGTTATGCATGGATGGAGACAAAAAGGGTTGCATTTCTGGTCCCATTTCTTGTCAATGTAGCATTATTCTTATTAATATGGCAGGATTGGTGGAGTTTTAACGACCTAACAAAGTACACATGATCACTGACTGTGATAAGGGGTTCAAATATGTTGTCCCGGGTTTGCAGTTTCAACGTGTTCATGTCAATCTATATCATACACACACTTCATTAATTTTTTAGGGGTGAATTTTCGGATGAATAAATGGTAATGGTTTTATGGGACAGCAAGTTCGGTACAACTAGAGTTGGACAGTAAACCAAACTTGATCATGGGACCAAACCAAATTTGACCAAACTTCCTAATTAAGTCTGATCTATATGGGTATTATCGGTCAAGTTTGATTTGAAAAGTGTTTAAACCATCCTTGACTGGTTTGATCATAATCTGAACAACTAGTTAACCGATTAGATTAAACTTGACCAAATATATATACATATATATACATATATATACACATATATACATATATATACATATATATACATATATATAGAGAGAGAGTCAGGCTAGTGTACACTCGAGTGTACCGGAGGCACCGTACACCTCAGTCATTTTTAAAGATGCAGTAACTTTTTGAAAATTCTAAACCGTTGATCTTCTTAAATATCTTAAGAACATACTATATAATAAATTTTAGCTCATTTCGATACTTATAGGTCATGCATCTAAAGGAGGCAAGAATCATGCATTTTAAATTAGTTTTGTGCATCAATTTTGTTGCCCTTAGATGAGTGACTTACACTCATCCAAATGAGATTAAATTTTGTATGTGGCCTATTATTATTGTAACCATGAAGATCAATGGATTCGATTTTGGAAAGTCAAGGTCTAGATAGGCAAACACCATTGAGGTGTACGGCGTAATTTGTACACTCGAGTGTATTCTAGCCTTACTTTATATATATATATATATATATATATATATATATATATATATATATATATAGAGAGAGAGAGAGAGAGAGAGAGAGATTCAGTCTAGAATATACTCGAGTGTATTCGGAGCAGAATACACTCAAGTATTTTTCATGATGCAATGTTTTTTTTTCAAAAATCTAATCCGTTGATCTTCTTAAACATCTTGTGAATAGCGTATATGCAAAATTTGAGCACATTTGGACATTTATAGGTGTAACACCCCCCTTAAGCATACATGTGTCAACGGAAGCAATACCCATGTTTTCCATAACATGGGTTACTGTAGCTCAAAGGGATGCCACAACAATGATAGACATTGCAAATGAAGTAAACAAACACCATGCATTGATATTGAAATCGATTTATACATTATTCACAATTGGTTTCTTGAATTGAAGCTAACTAGGATATACATGATTAAAAATAATTAATACATAAAGTTATCTATAACATCAGGATCTTCTATTGTAGATGGCACCCACCATATGTGTCCTTTGGAAACCTTGATCTATTTCTTGATTTGATCTTCATATGATTTATTCTTGGAGTTGTTCTGTACCTACGGGCATCGCGCCCCCAGCCATGCATGCAAATAAAAATCACATTAGAGTAAGCGACATTGAGCATTGTTATAACAACATAATAATTGGGAAATAAAGGAAAACATGAAACTTAATTGAATAGTATATTTTGGATTCACATAACATAATCTGGGTGGTCGGTTATAGTATCCTCTATATTATTGCACCAATGGTGCTCATAAGGCATGTAGGATCAACATTAACATGATGAGGACAAAATAATACAACCTATTGCATGATTAATCATAATTAACTTTAATTGGATTTCCATAGTCATAACATGAATTCTTGGAGACAGAACTTGAAAGCATAAAGATCATATAATAACATCATAGCAAGAAGTATCCCAATTGAAGTACATGACTATGCACATAGTTTAACTTGATCATCATGATTCAATAAATATAAAGCGATTGAAAACTCATATTAAATGCTCAAAGTGTATGAATCCGCTTACCTCTCTCATAGGAGAGATCTTAGTTGTTTTCTTTGGGTTGATGAAACCCTAATCACTCCCTTGAATTGGTTGGACCTAATTCTCCTTATCTTCATGGTTACCCCTATTCCTAGGGGTGAAACTCATAGTTCATACTCCCCAACCTGCAAAACGATGGTTCAGATTGTTGAGGTCTTCACCGGACATAAATGAGGGAGCTATTCTCCTCCAGCCTCGGCAGTTCCCAACTGTAGGTCGATGGACACCGACTATGGAAGTTATGTCGGCTCTTTGGTGTGACTGGCCTTCTGGTCTTGGAGGAGGATGAGGATAAGGATGTAGAAGACCCACTGTATATAGTGGCCGATAATGGTGTGATGGTGGCAGTCCAAGGAAGAGGATGATGGAGGTGGGTGATCAGCAAGTGGCAGCAACACTGCCTTGAGTGATGGCATCGGCTGGCCAGGTGACATGGATGAGAACGTTGCTGCTATATTGTACGTCAGTGAGGAGGTGGTTGGTGCATGGTCTAATAAGAAGAGGAGGTGATATGTAACTGAAGCTAGGGTTAACAACAAAGAGGGCATTATCATGATGGCGTTCTTCGTGGGGGTGGCACCTGTCATTGTGTTGGCGGCCATCATGACGGTGATGGGGATGCTTCTGTTGCACTAACGGTTGGGGAAGCAAGGTAGAAGCACTGCGGCTAGTGCTCTAGTCCTGGTGGTGGTGAGGAGCCCACATGCCATACAAAGTGCTGATCGTTGCTACTGCAGCATCATTGTCGGTGTGTGTCGATGGGTTGGAGTTGACGCTCATAGTTATGTTTGATCAGCAATGTTGGAAACCTTGACAGTGAAGAGATGGAGGTGGCGCAAGGAGACAAGGCGATGGGGAGGATTGACTCTGTGGTGCGGGTAGCATGCTGTTGTGAAGGTGTGAGGAGGTGGCAAGAATTCTGTGGAGGCGCCACATGCAGAGGAAGATGGGGAGATCGTGGGTGTGCGGCCACAAGCAGCTGACTGTTCCATCGACTGTAGTAACTGGGGCGGCAGCAGTCTCTCTGTCCAACTAGGTAGTGGGAGGAAGAAGGTGAGGGCGGTGATGTGGTGGCAACAGCCATGATGTTGAAAAGATCAGGGATCACCGCCGCCCTTGAGCATCGCAAGTCCTCTGACGACCCCTACAATAGGCGGCGGTAGTGTCCTTGCTTCCCTGGTTGTTGCACACAGGAAGATGGGGATGATGGCGGCTAGGGCTTGCTAGGATCACGGGGATCTCCTGAATCTATTGGTGTGCGAATTACCCGGAGACGTTGAGGGTAGAGGGGTTATCCTGGGGCGAGGAGTCTGTGAGCTATTCCCTCCTCCGCGCGGACTCCTACGTGAGGTAGGGGACAAATCCCCTATCCAACGATCTTGATCGGACGGCTCTGAAGGGCTGGGTATAACTAGTTCTGTGTGACACTCAGTTATCTAAGATAATCGACTGTATTAATAAACGATTAAAAAGCCAATTAATCATTATCTCCTACTTACTTCCTAATATCATTTGGAGCATCTAGGATTATCCAAACCCAGCCAAATTTGGTAGACAAGCTAATTCAACCATGAGGAATTCAAATATCTAGTTAGATTTCAAATATGAGTTAGGGAAATATGTGTTTTACATCATTATCTACTTAGGGTAATTAACACACCATTAATCATTGAAAAGGAATTTTATTATCAAAATCCAAGGAAAGCTCTATTATTCTATTATCTACTCATATACCAAATAGTGGGATACATTATACATGTATGTGGGTCCAAACTATCATTCAAACCCAACTAGTCACCATTGCATAATTAGGGTTAGGTTTTTGTCCATTATACATGACATTAATGTGATTAAGTATTGATGTAAACCATTCAATTCAAGGTCCACTTGGCATATTTAGCTCATATTGGAATATGAATTAAGCATGGTCTCGACTTAAGTCAGCAAATGAAAGACAAATTCTTTCAACTTAGGTTTTCATCTTTATTAAAGATAAGAAAATTTTGGGACTGGATTTTGAGGGTCGTTACAATAGGTCATGTATAAAGACCGCAAAAAGTATGCATTTCAAATTAGTTTTGCGCATTGATTTTGTTGCCCTTGGATGAGTGACTTACACTCATCCAAATGGGCTCAAATTTGTATGTAGCCTAGTTATAGTATGACGGTGAAGATCAATGGTTTACCTTTTGCAAAAAATAGTTTTGATATGCAAACACACTTGAGTGTATTCGTGTGATCTATACACTCGAGTGTATTCTAGTCTGACTCTCTCTCTCTATCTCTCTCTTTATATATATATATATACACACACACACACACACACACACACACACACACATATATATATATATATATATATATATATATATATATATATATATATATATATATAAAGAGAGAGAGAGGTGGAAGCTAGGATTTTGGTTGTTGGTCGGTATAGTGTTGGTGGAATGCGGTGTTGAAGTATTGGTGGAGTTTCAAAATAATTGATGGAGTAGGAAGGACTGATTTGTGTTTGTTGATAGAAGTGAATGATTAGAAGTAGATTAGGGTTTGTGATTAAGGTGATTAGAGGTAGATTAGGGTTTGTGATTTGAGTAATAATGTGTATATAATTTTCTTTAGGGTGAATGGAGAATGCTTGTGTAAAATTAATTAAATAACGTCAGGGAACTTACAGTTGGCGCAGAGCACATCGTTAATCTCACTGCGTGACCGTCAGGAACGTAACTGAAGCTTAGGAATCTCCTTGATCTTACTTTTAATCAAAGAAAAGATCTTTGATTATGATTCAAAGAGGAAAAAACATGCACACACAATTGATCTTAACAAAACACAAATGGAAATTTTATTGGCAACTGGGGGGTTTACACTCGAAAAATATGTGAAACTTAAGAACACATGACTATATAGATGAAATTACAACATAAGTGAAGTGGAGGAAGGATTACAAGACTTGGAAATTCTCTAAGGAAGGAGAATTTCAAACTAAGACACTTCTGACTACAATAACTAAGCTCAATAAGCAAGGGGAGCTCTTTGGGTGGAAGAGTGTTGTGGCTATCACAACTCTTCTTTTGTAACATCCGGGCCCACTGCCCAAGGCTCTAGTAGAGTTTTAGGAATGACGACTGGCGTCACAAACCACCACTAGCCTTAACTACACACTTTGTCCACACTGACGCGCAAGCCAAGATCAACTTCCCGACTGGTCACCCATCCAATACTACTCCAAGCTGAACACACTTAACTATGGAGTTCTTTAGTGATGGGCTCCCAGAAAAGGAGGTGCACCTTAGTGATATGGGTAGTCCAATCATTCCTTTTAAGATCATGTTATCCGAGGCCTTAAATCTTGGGATGTTACAATCTCCCCCACTTAGACTCTTGACGTCCTCGTCAAGGCTCAACTATATGGCCTCATAATCTGACCCCATTTCAGTGCAGACCCACAATGGCCCATGGACACCCAGCCCCTGATCACAGAATACCAGCGCAAGGGTGGCTACATCAACCATAGACATCCCTTTCCTACATGCCTGGACCGCACGACTCAAGAATGGCATGCCATGCCCATGCGGGGCCCACCTACTAGAGGGGTTATGGCTCTGATATCATTTGTAACGTCCGGTCCCACTTCCCAAGGCTCTAGTAGAGTTTTAGGAATGACGACTAGCCCCACAAACCACCACTAGCCTTAACTGCGCACTTTGTCCACACTGACGCGCAAGCCAGGATCAACTTCCCGACTGGTCATCCATCCTAGTACTACTCCAAGCTGAGCATGCTTAACTATAAAGTTCTTTAGTGATGAGCTCCCGGAAAAGGAGGTGTACCTAAGTGATATAGGTAGTCCAATCATTCCTTTTAAGATCATGTTATCCCATGTCTCAAATCCTGGGATGTTACATATTTGCCTTTTATAGACCTTTCTGATGGTGTGGATGAATGTGCTTCTTTTACCACTTGTTTGCTTCAGTTCGTGTCTTTGACAAGTGTTTTTGTTACATGAGTGGCGATATTTGTTGTGTTTGCCACGTACTCTTTTGTCTTTGTGACTTTTGACAGATATCCTTCATCTTCCTTTTCATATGCCACTTGTTCTTTTTCTACTTTGAGTCTTGACAACTACTTTTGTCTTTATGTAAAGGGAAGAGTTATATTGTCTTTTCTTCTTTTGTCACTCCTTCATCAAGGTATTTTTACCCATTATTTTGAATCGAGTAATTCATAACAGTCATCTCCATTTTCAAAGTTACTTTCTCCTTGAGTAATATCCAGGATTGGAATATTTTCTGGATCTAGGATTTCATCAAATATAATTAATTGAGAATTGTCCATGTTAGGGTCTCTTATAAGAGACTTTCCTGATAAAATTTTTTTTATATGGAGGCCCCCCTTTTAGGTTCTTGATCAATAAGATAATGAGAAAATGGGGTAAATATTAACTTTCCCTTTAAAATAGGGTCTATGTTGAATTTATCCCACCATTTAATCAATACTTGCCTTCCTAGGTAGGGTAAAACGGCATTAGTTTCTTTTTCCCATCTCCATTGCATAATCCATGGGATTCCATAAGCACAACAACATCTTAGTATGTTAAGATCTTCTTGATCTAAATTTTCAAATAATGGAATATAATTATTAAGCTTTTGTGGGAATATTTCTCGAGTAGCTCCATAATTTTTCCAAAAAATGTAGAAGAACCAATTTGGTAAGTTAGTCCTATAAGACCATTTTATGAACCATGAATGAGTCATTTGACTATTTTGAATACATAAGACATTTTTCCAAGCATCTTGATAGTCCTAGTAATTGTAGTACTGGAGTTGATGTTTGTCTTTAAATTTTCTTGGAATATTAGGATTTCCATCATTGTTCCATTCTAAAATGGTGATAATTTTTTGGATTTTTAATTGAGAAAAAGATATCATCTTCTTTGTTGATTTGTCTCTAAAATTATGAAATATTTTTACACTACCAATTTCTATGAGAATTTTCTTATAATAGTAGTGATTCTTTCTAAGCATTGTTGGAATAAAATTATATTTATCAGGAAGGTAATTTTGCAGTAAAGTTTTTGTTTCTTTGGATAAGTCTTCATTTTCTAAAGTTATTGTATGTATTGATGTTTTGAATATGAATTTTGATATGTTGTTTGCTGGGAAATCTACTTCCATTTCATCATTACCTTCCTTAGTAGAAATACTTGATTCTGAACATACCGCTGGGATTAGTAGAAATACTTGATTCTAAACATACCTCTGGGATACATACTTTGGATGTTGATGCAGACATATTTTGAGATTTCTGTGAAGAAGTCATATAAACTCCAATAAATATTTAGAACGTCCTTTTGATGTGTCTCTTATGAAATAATAAGTGCATTAATGAAATTATCTTTATAATCTAATGCAACTCTTATTTTCTTTAAGAACATAAGTTCAGGTTTCTTCCTAAACTCAAAAGTTACAAAGTTATTGTTAATTCGAGTATGAACCCCTTTTTCACTAACTAATATAGGGAGAATTTTATTAAGAAAGGGTGTCCCAATGATAATATCCTCATTTATATTTTGAGGAAGGATAAAAGATGTTTTAATATTATTATTGTTGATGCATATGTGTGCTTCAGAAATTTTATGTTTTACTTTGAGTTTATCTTTTGTAGCAGAATTAACATGATGATTAGTTGTTTCGTAATATTTTTTTGGTATAAGGTTTTCTCTTATACAATTAACGTCAGCTCTAGAATCAAATAAAGTTATCCCTTCTAGGGTGAAGTCATTAATTTTTATAGTCACTTCACCTTTCTTTCTCTTAATAAATTCTTGAAGATTATTAACAAAGGAATCTTCGTTATCTTCCCTTGTTTCATTGACTTAGTTTTTATTTGAGCATTCTCCGAGCGTTGTATTAATTATATGTTCATCCTCATCATCATTATACTTTTCATCTATATATTTTTGAAGATTTTCAGCCTTATCTTTTAGTTCAATGATAACTATTTTGATTTTGTTTTGTTCTTTTCTCAAATCTTCTATAGAAAGTTGTTTATCACTAGTTTTTTCATGTTCAATTCTTTTCATTACATGATCAAATGAGTTGAACTCATTTGCTTTTGATTCTATTTTATTATCTAATTTTTTGTCTACAATCATATTGAGATATTTTGCAAGTTTAGTGCTTCTTTCTTGTTTATCTTGGATGGAATCTATGGTTTCAAGTATAAATTGATGTTCACTAGTTAAGACATAAATTTCATCCGATGATGCTTCATTGATATAGTAATTACCCTGACACCCTTCTTCATTTTCTGATCCCAAGGATTCATTTAGATTTAATTTACTAACAAAAGTATCAAGTTCTTCTGGCGTAATACTTTTTTTATTCTAGTAACAGTTTGTTAATTTTTTTCTTGAAATCTCGTTTAAAACATTTGTTAGCATAGTGCCCTTTTTCATTACAATTGTAACATGTTATGTTTTTCTTATTATCTGCTTTTCTTATTTGTTTTCTTTTTGTATAATTCTTCTTTGATTTGTTATTATCTTCACTAAACCTTTTGTAGATTTTGTGTCGTTTCTTTTCTTTTGGTAAATCCATGTCACATCCAAATTGATAACAAAATTCTCCTTGTTCTTTTTTATCCATTGTTTGTCTTTTTAATTGATTTTTTAATTTATAGTCATTACAAAGAAATAGTCATGTTTGGTTTATTCTTTGTATTATTTCCCCATAGGATGTATGTTCTAGAGAGACAAAGTTATTATATGCTTGTCTAATATTTTCTCTTACCTTTTTAGCGAATAAAACAGGTAATCCAGATAAAAACTTTTCTTTCCAAACAACAGAATTACAATCTGTGAATTGGAAAACTTTAGAAAGAAAAACATCTTTATACCAACGAAAATCACTCAGACTCTTACATCTTAAGTTCATTAGTTGTTCCCTAAGTTTTTCGAATATAGTGCCATTATGGCCTATAAAATGTTGAATTATGTTTACTATTAGAGTATATACTGCGTTTGATTGGGGTTGCTCATTTTCTAACTTAATTTGAGAACCATGCTCATTTCTTTTTGTAGCTTGAAGTATTTCTTGTTTGTGTATTTCACTAAGATAATTAATCCACCATCCTCTTAACTGACCCGTAAATGATGAAGTTATCATTTGGGCAATTGTGGTTTCAAGACTACCATGAGCTCGACAAGCATTGGCATATATCAACATTTGATGGCAAATTTGTAATATTTGGTATTCTGAAAATCCATCTTAGTTCCATTCTATAAGAGATTGGCCATCAAATTGACATAAAGTAAGATCAGGAGTTTCTTCAAATTGTAGGTCAACCGGTGTTGGTCTAGAGTAATAATTTTTAATTTTGAAAATCAAGCAGTTTTAGCCAAGCTGACTGTATTTAGTTGTAGATTCTTAGGTATCTCTTCTTAATCTAAAAATGATGAGTCTCCATATATTGTATTAACAGTTGGTTTTTGAAGATTTAATTGATCTAGCCGACTTGTGATTTCATGTGTTAATTCATTGAGTTTTTATCAAACTTAATGGGTGCCTTCTTTCCTAATATAATATTTCCAGTTATAGTTTGAGGAACAATTAGTGGCAATTTTTTTGTTTCTACTTTCTTTTGATATATTAGTACTTTGCCAATATCAATAAGCATTGTCTCTATCCTTTCAGTTTGTTTGCTAAGGGTTTGAAGATTTATATTTGTATAGTTATTTTGTTCAATTATATGAGCTATATGGTGTGTTTTAGCTGGTTCTTGACTATATTCCATTAGTTTTAGTGGACTGGCCTTAATGTCCTTTTCTCCAAATTTTATAGCTTGAAAGGGTGGATGAATTGATTCAACTTCTTCATCTTTTGAAGCATGTTTCCATGTTAAGGATAGTTTTTCTATGACCATAGTACGATCCTCACTTGGGAAAGTAGGTAACATTTCTTTAAGTGTATTAAGATAATTAGATTCATACCAATCAAAGAAATATATATTCTTATTTAACTGTTTCATTTGAGAATACCATAGATCTCTTATATCTGACCTTTCATATTTACCAAAATGTGTACAAATGCATTTTACTTTCGGTTTATTATTATCAGATAAAAAGTCTTTCTTTAATAATTCTTTATTAATTTCAAAGTTGTTATAGTTGTCTTCAAGTAGACATGTGACTTTGAAATCAGATTCAGAGGGTTCATATTCGCTTTGTTCATATACTGGGTAGGATATTCCTGTAGGCCTTCTATTCATAGTGTTGGATCGTTCAAGTTTATTGTGATCTATATGTAAATATGAAGAAGAACCAACTTCTAAGGTGTTTTCCCTAGACTGAGATGAAGTAGAATTTCTTCTTTCTGAAGGACAGAAACTTATTTCTACATCACCATTAATGTGCTCGATAATGTTTTGTATTTTGGTATTTTCTCTAGGTACAGGTGCATTTGCTTGTGGCATGGTCCAATTTTCTGGGAGCTTAACTTCCTCCCATCGCAAGGCCTTAGGAATAATGGCTTTGTTTTTTATATTGGTTAGAAAAAGAGTTGTAAGCCCCTTTTCTGGGCAAATCAAGGATTGAGGAGTTACTGTGTTCATGGCCAAACTCTATAACGTAGTACAATATTTTTAGAATTTGGATCAATGCCAAATCCTGATGTTTGCACATTCAAGGTTAAGACCTTCAAAAGGCCTATGTCAGAAAGGGAAACTGAGAAATTAGGAAACGCATTAAAGTAAACAAGTCCATCATCTAATGTTGATTCTATGAGTCCAAGAAGGGAATCTGAAAATTTTAGATGCCTACAGTCTCTAAGGCACAGGAGTACAAAACAATTTATACCTTTTCTCGTTAAGGATTTGGCAGATACATGGACTAATCCTAAATGAATGAAGTTGTATATTGAATTATTTTTTTATCATGTTTACATCTCTTTTAGAAAGAAGTTGTATGCATTCTTGTGAAGATGTAATTGATATAGTTTTTTCAATAGTTTTGATGTAATAGTTGGATATCAATCGAAAACCACCTTTAAAGTACATGTCTTTTATGGGAACTTTAGGCATTTCCCAATTTTGAATGGATTGTTCTATATTTTCAAAATTAATTTGTTCACAATTTTTTATTGACATTGTTCAAACTATGGAAGGGTTTGTATGGGAATTGGCAGAAATTCTGGAGAGTATTCTTTCCATTGGTCTTTGGGGATGAATTCTAATATAGAAGAGTTGGGATATTGATTTCCTTGGAGATAATAGGTGGCCTATCAATAGCTAAACCTAACCCTATGAAACCCTAAATGCCTACCATGACTAAAGTGGGTGCAACAGGCTACCACTATGACAAGGAGGCCTCGGACCCTAGAACCCCAAGAAGGAAGACCCCAAACTCTTACCCCTTCAGAGAGAAAGAGAAAGAGACACAAGTATATCCCAAACGCCCCTAACTTGGTTCTGATACTATTTTAGGGTGGAAGCTAGGATTTTGGTGGTTGGTCGGTAGAGAGTTGGTGGAATACGGTGTTGGAGTATTGGTGGAGTTTGATGAATAACTGGAGTAGGTAGGACTGATTTGCATTTGGATAAATGATAGAAGTGAGTGATTAGAGGTGGATTAGGGTTTGTGATTAAGGTGATTAGATGTGGATTAGGGTTTGTGATTAAAGGTTAATAGGCATTTAATTTGTTTACGAAAAAGGGGGAATGCTTAAATAAAAATAATTAAAACTGATTAAATAATAGTAGAAAACTTACTGATTACCGCCGTAGATGATGGTTGTTCTTCGAGAGCGTTGAATGCCAAAGCACGTCACGATCTTTTGATCTTTCTTTGGAAAAAGAAAGGATCTTTGATTATGATTCAAAGAGGGAAGAAATGTGCACACAATTGATCTCAACAAAATGGAAATTTTATTGGCAACTAGAGGGTTTACACTCAGAAAAAAAAGTGGAAACTAAGAACACATGACTATATAGACGAAATTACAATATAAGTGAAGTGGAGGAAGGATTACAAGACTTGGAAATTCTCTAAGGAGGAGAATTTCGAGCTAAGACACTTCCTACTACAATAACTAAGCTCAATAAGTAAGGGGAGCTCTTTGGGTGGAAGAGTGTTGTGGCTATCACAACTCTTCCTCTCTTCTTCAACTTCTTTGCCTTTTATAGAAACTTTGGATGGAGTGGACAAAGTTCCTTAGCTTGCCATTTTCTCTCTTCTATTTGTGTCTTTGACAAGTGTTTGTTGATGATGTAGTGGACAAATTTGATGTGTTTTCCACTTGTTCATTCAACCTTGTGCCCTAGACAAGTGTTTGATGCCTTTCTTGTTGTATGCATGCAATAAAATATTCTTGTCCTCTTCTCCATTTGTTTTTTTTATGGATATGCCACTTCCATGTTTGAGTGACTTCGTTTTTTATAGATGGAATCTTAAGAAAAATGTATCAAATATTTTGCTTTTACTTTTACCACATCATTATTTCTATTCACCTTTTATCTTTTACCAGACTGTTATTTACTTTTACCTTTTATCCATTACTTTTTTACCAAAACCTTTTTACTGTCCGGTAACTATTTTTTCACTTTCTTCCTTTTTTCCGTCTTCTTCAATTTCAGTTTTATTTGAGTCCTCTGGACTATTTTCATCCATAACTTTTGACATTTCTTCAAAGACCATCAATTGTAGTTGATTATCTTCAATATTTAGGTTTTCAATTTGAATTTTTCTTGTCAACTCTTTCTTTAGTTGACTAAATGAAAACATTCTATTTGTTTTAGTTTCTTGGTTATGTTGGGATCCAAAAACTAGTATTGGAATCAATTTTCCCTTTAAAATGGGATCAATATTAAACATGTCCCACCATTTGACATGTATTTGTCTTTCTAAATTTTGGTAGTAATTCAATTATTTCTTTCTCCCATTTCCATTGTATAATCCATGGTATTCCATGAGAAGAGATTTATTTCATCATGTTTAGATCTTCCTCAATAAGATCATTGCCCATAATATTTTTCCTTAATATTGTGGGGAGTATTTCTCTTATTGCCCTAAAATTTTGTAAGAATTTATAGAAAAACCAATTCGGCAATTTGGTTTGTAATGACCATTGTACTGACCATGTGTGACTCAGTAGTGTATTCTGAACATATAAAACCTTTTCCCACATATTTTGATAATCTTAATAGTTTTAATATTGGGGTTGATAGAATGTTTTGAATCATCTTGGAATATTAGGGTTTCCTTCTTTATTCCATTCAGATAATGTTATTATTTTTTGAATTTTTAGTTGAGAAAACTGCAAGTTTCTTTTTGTGGATTTATCTCTATATTTATTAAAAAAATTGCACTTCCTATTTCTAAAAGTATTTTTTCATAGTATATTTGGTTTTTTTCCATGTAGGGTGGGAATATGATTGTATCCTTCAAGAAAATATTTATTTATTATATATTCAATTTCTTTTGAGAGATCCTCATTTTCAAGAATAAGTACCTCTTCAGATAATTTTTGGATAAATTCAGAGGATGTTTTAGTTGATGAATCAACTTCCATGTTTTCTATATTTTCCTTCTCCCTCCTTGTCTTTGTTATTGTGGGAGGACTTTGTTTAGTAGCCAGAATTGATGTCATCATGCTAGTCTTTTTGAAGACAATTTCCCTGCAAAAATTCTCTCAATAAGAAATTAGGTAAAAACTTATTTTCTCCTTTTATGAATTCTATATCAAAATCAAATATAGCTAATATTTCTTGCCATCTAGCAAATATTTGCTTTGAGGCAAGATTTTTCACATCCTTTTCTAAGACAAATTTAGTTGATTTACAATCTACTCTTAATAAAAATTTATTATTTAAAAGGTCACCTTGAAATTTTGTAATAGAGAGAACTATGGCTAATATTTCTTTTTTATAGTTGAATAATTTTTTCTGGTTTCATTCCACACTCCTGAGGTGTATCGAACCAAATGTTCCTTATTATCAATTTTTTGCTTAAAAATTCCTCCATATCCTATATTTGATGCATCTATTTCTACTATTTTATAGGCCTCTGGGTTAACGATATTTAAACATGGTAACCTTTGAACTTTTAATTTTATTCTTTGAATAGCCTTGGTGTGATCTATGGTTTAACTTGGTGGAGTCTTTTTTAGTCTATCTGTAAGGAGTTTTCTATCTAGTGCCAGATTTTCATAGAAATCATATATATATATATATATATATATATATATATATATATATATATATATATATATAGTTTAAGCATCCTAAAAATCTTTAGAGTTGGTTTTTCTCTAGGATTTCATCTGGGAATTTGTTAGCAAAGTCTATGGCTCTTATTATTGGTGATACACTTCCATTTTCTATTTTGTAACCTAGAAATTGAATACTTATTTGAAATAGTTTCATATTTTTAGCAGAAACTACTAGTCCATTATGTTTTACTATTTGAAGGAATGTGTTTAGTTGTTTCCAATGTTAGTCACAGTCTTTAGAGAAAATAAGTACAACATCAATATTGACTATACTAAAAGAAGTATATGGATTAAATATCTCATTCATTATTTTTTAGAATTTTGATGGAGCATTTTTTAGCCCAAAAGGCATAACATTCCATTCATAGTGACCAAAAGGTACTGTGAAGGCAGTTTTATATCTATCTTCTTCACTTATTAGTATTTGCTAGAATCCAGATTTCATATCAAATTTTGAGAAGATATTAGCACCATGTATTCTTTTTATTAGGTCATGTTTATTAGGAATTGGATATTTGATCCATTGGAGTACTTTATTTAGAGGTTTGTAATTAATGACAAGCCTAGGAGCCCCTCTTTCTATTTTGGATGCATTTTCTACATAGAAGGCAACACAACTCCATGAAGAGGAGCTAGGTCTAATTAATTTCTTTGTCTCAAGTTCTTTTATTTCATTTTTACACAATTCTAAAAGTCTTTGATTCATTTGGATGGGTCTGGCTTTTGTTGGTATTTTAGTTTCATCAAAATTGTAAATGTATGGTAAAGTAACTACATGTTTCTTTCAATGCCAGAATGTTGAGGATAATGTGGAGCATATTTCTTTTTCAACTTTTTCTTGAAATTCTATTATTAGTTTTTGAAAATTACTACTTTTGATTTTATTATGAATTCTTTTAGTTTCTATTTCTGTGTTAAGTTCGTTAATGAAGTTTTCTTTGTATTTGATTGAAGTGTTTATTTGTTGTAGAAATGATACTTTGGGTTCATTTTTGAACTTAAAGGTAATCATTTTTCCATTTATATTAGCATGTACTCCTTTTGTATCCACTATAATAGGTAGTATTTTATTCAGGAATGGTGTCCCTATGATTATATCATCAGTTATATTTTTGGCTAGCATGAAAGTAGTTTTAATACATGTATGTTTTATACAAACATGGACATTAGGGATTTTATAATTGATTTGTAATTTGTCGTTAGTGCATGAATTGACATTGTGTGTGGTTTTTTCAAAATATTTGGTTGGTATTAGACCTTCTCTAATGCAGTTTATGTCTGCTCCAGAATCAAATAAAGCTAGTTTCTTAATAGTGAAATCTAGGTTAATTTTAATTATAACATCTCCCTTCCATTTTCTTTTTATATATTGTTGGATGCTATTTAGGGATTTGTTTTTGGGTTTATCTTGACTTTCTAAATTTTCATATGTCTTTTTTGTTTCTTTTAAATCGTTTATCTCTTTTTTAATAAAAAAATTTCTCTTTTGAAGTCTTTTAGAGTTGGTTGTTTTTCAGTTACTCTTTTAGTATCATATGAAATATTTTGGTTTGGACTATTTTAGAGTTGATTTCTTTTTTATTCATTTTGATATATTTTAAAAATAATTTTATTTTTTTTATCATTTTTAACATTATTAGTAGTTTCAAGAATGAAGTATTATTCTTTGCTTAATATCTTTACATAGTACTCTTTGCTTTCTTTATTTTTAGTTTTAGATAGATTATTTACTTTATCAATCATGTGTTTATTATTGAAAGAATGATAAATTTCTTATTTTGATTGTAGATTACTCTTGTTTGTAATATTTTGGACTGACAAGTTCTCAGGAGGGTTTTCATGATGCAATGGTCTAATTTTACTGTCAGACTTATTAGGCTCATACCATGGTGGAACAAACCTATAGATGTTTTCTTTAAGTTCTTTGATATAATAATTTTTATACCATTCAAAGAAATGTATATTTTTTCTATGATATTGCATTTGTGAATACCATTTTTCTCTAATGTAATCTCTTTCGTTTCTATCAAAGTTTTCATGAAATTATTTTGTCTTGAACTGATTTCTATCAGATAAAAATTCTTCTCTTAGCTTTTTTTATAGATGATGTAATTATTTTTATTTTCCATTGAATTACTTTCATTTATGGTTTGAAGGGTATTTATTGTTTCCTTGATTCCTGTTAGTGAGTTAAGCCTTTTATTCAACATATTTTCTTATTTCTATTGAGATAAATTTGAAATATCCTTGTGAAGATATAGTTGTCAAAAAATAAAGAGATCTAAGGCTTAAATCTTAAATTTTTTAAAACCAAAAGAGCTTGATATAAATAATAATTTATTGAGCAATCTTATTCTCTTTTCAATAAGTTGATTCCTAGTGGCCTGTCAATAGTTGAACTACTGTGACAAGGAGGCCTTGTACCTAGGCATTTCTTAATGAAAATTGAATATGATACACTCAGAATGGTTTGTGGGTCAGAGATTGAAATCGTCAACCAAGGGATTACTAAGTGGCATGTCAATAGCTAAACCTAGCCCTACAAAACCCTAAATGCCTGCCACAGCTAAAGCGGTTGCAACGGGATACGACTATGACAAGGAGGCTTCAGACCCTAGAACCCCCAGAAGGAATACCTCAATCTCTCACCCCTTCAGAGAAAGAGAAAGAGCCACAAGTATACAGTCAAGCTGGAATACACTCGAGTGTAGCAGAGACCAAATACACTCAAGTTGTTTTCCATCTTGCAACATTTGTTTTGAAAATCTAAACCATGGATCTTCTTAAGTACCTTATGATCATGCTACATACAAAATTTGAGCTCATTTGGACACTTAAAGGTCATGCATATAAAGGCAACAAAAATGACACAATTCAAATTAGTTGTGTGTGTTGATTTTGTTGACCATAAAAGAGTGACTTAGAAGAATCCAAATGAGCTCAAAATTTTCATGTAGCATGTATTTGTGATAACCTTGAATATCAACAATTTGGGTGTGTTAAAAAAATGGTCTACATATGTAATCATTACTTGAGTGTAGCGTGCGATCTATACACTCGAGTGTATTCTAGCATCTCTCTCTCTATATATATATGTATGTATATATATATGATAATAATGTAAAATGTTCAATTTATTTGACGTAAAGACAATATTTCAAATTATATCAAGATTATATCTTTTACCAATGTTAAAATTTACTTCTATATTAATGTCATAGTTGATATATATACATATAATTGTTTTAACTAGTTGAAGTTTATTATTATATGTAATATATAAAAAAAACATTCCATCTTATTCAGTAATATTCATTTCATGTTAAAAAAGTATGATTTTTATTAAAGAACACTAATAACTTGACATAAAAACTTAATCAAATAATTATATATGCTTTTACCATCTTTTGATTATTTTGCTAGTAAACACTATGTAGTAGTGGTTTCAGACTAGGCTTAATCAAACTTGACGATATTTTGTTGGTCAAGTTAAGTTTAGACTAGACCCTTTTGGAAGTCAAGTTTGGTCTAAACAAATTCCAGACCACCGTGTGTGGTTTGGTCTGTGGTTTTGGGATTAGACCAAACTTGATCATACCATGCCCACCCTTAGGTATAGTAGATTTGGAGGCTGATAAGGGGTGGGTCCAAATATGTTATCTTTGAGCTTATTGTCCCAATGTATCTATGTCAATCTCTATTATACACACATATCAACTTTTTAAGTGTAAGATTTTGGTAAATGTATGGTTGAGATTTTATGAGACACAGCCAGAAAAGTAAATCTCTACCATAGATTTGGAGGCATAAGGGGCCGTTTGAACCAGAACATTATAAATGCTCACATAATTTGAATATATTAATGTTTTGTTGGGAAAGTAATGGTATATATTTGGTTGGACAATGGATAAATCCTTTATGTAGAAGATGTCAGCTTGCAAAATTGCAGTTTCTAAACAACAGATCAATGACCGCTGAGTATTTGTACTAATTTCATTAAATGCAGCAGTGAACGGTGTTGAAAATATAACTTTTTCATTGGATAAAAGTTTATGATGAACCACACAATATAACATTTGTAATGAGCTAAAATCCATACATTATATTAGTTTCAGTCTTTTTATACGATTTTCTTTCCTTTATGTCCTAGTTGTTTAATTAGTAGAAATTATTAAGGTTTTGTGTACACTTGTTCCCAATATTTTACTTTGTAAGTGTTGGGTTTTGTGGGATAGAACAGGCAGCGGAAATAAAAAAAATTATCTAACCACAAACCCATAACCAGAAGATCGCATCAAAAACTATGCAATAGGAAAGATGGTTTAGCGAGATATACCTATTTTTGAGGCTTGCTCAGTGACAATACCTCGCAACTAGTGTGGCCTTCAACCACCTAGTCTTTGACAGCGTCTGTGCAGCTCCTAGTATTGACCCGAACTGTGGTTGACAGTCATCCTCCTAAACGGCAGAAATCTCCCACCTCTATAGATAGTCCACATAGACCATCGAGAACTCTAGTCGTCCTGATGGACAAACTAGAAGGAGTCATCCCCTTCTGTCGGCGTACTAGTCACCAACACATTCTCCCACCACCAGTTGCTTTTCTGCAATTGTCTTTCCCTTGTTGTTCCTCCCTGGATGGGTAGAACTTGCTTGGGCTCTCTCGGTTACCACAACTAGAGAGGACAACAACTTTGCAGAGCAACTAATGTTCTGAGTTGTGTGTGCTGAGAAGTCCCATGTACTCCTCTATTTATAGTAGAGGGTCCCAGTCTGTGTGGGAGTAGAAGGGTCTAGATTTTCCACAAACTGATTGTGTTGTGGTAGGCGAACCGACCGGTTCACAACAAAACTGATCGTTTGGGCAGGTGAGAAGATCGGTTCACCCAGTGAACCAATCGTTTCACTTCCCAGACATGCATGCAATTGACTTTCCTTATTCATTTCTAATTAATGCAAAGATTAATTCTTGTCCCAATCGAATTGAACAAGTGAAACAAAAAACTTTTCTCACAAATTGGGAAAATCCAACACTGCTCGTTCGGTCCAAGTGAATCGATAGGTTCACTAGAGTGAACCGGTCATCTCGCTGACCATGAGCCAATAGGCTCACCCAGTGAACTGGTCGGTTGGTGGTCCAGATTGTGTAGAATACAGTCAATGTAGTTCTCAATCAATCTGACACTCTAATCAGTTGGTTCAACACTTGAACTTGATGATTCTGAGTCAAGTCTATTGATTGAATGTTTAATTGAGTACCTAAACCTTTAGTAATCAATCTAAACATCATTCATGGATAAACTACTCTTCTAGATTGGTCCTATGTGTGTGACCCTATAGGTTCCATTTCACGTTAGTAGTGAATGTCCATAACTAACTTATGACATCACAAGCAAAGAGGGGTGCCTAGTCGCACATCAGTGTTACCCAAGCGAAGAGGAAAGTTGGAGAACAACTTTCAACCTATAATTTGTTATTGGTGTTATAGTGAATGTATAGTTCCTTTGTCTCTGATATCCAGATTGAACTTGAGGCATGGACTTGTCATCCTCTACAAATGTTCAATCCATGTTTCTTAAACTAGAGAAGATTTTCTGAGATAAATGCAAGCTCAATATCATATATTGACTCGCATGTACATGGCCATGTATTTCTCAGTCTCGCTTATCAAGTGGCTAGGATATCATACTCCCTTAGGAGGGACAAGTTCCATGTATATCACTCACAATTAAGTCCCCATGTGTCAAAGTCATCCAATCATCACCGTTATAACAACCCATGTTTCAGTACTGCATTTGATGATGTCAAAGTGTACCCAACCACATGTGATGAGTGTAGTTATGACATCTTGCTATCACACATACAACGAAGCGCCACGTGAAAACCTGTGGAACATCCATAAACCACATATTACCAAAAACACGGGTTAATTAAAACCGATTGCGGAAAGCAGATAAATAAAGAAACTATTACATCCAAATCCTTATCCTGCAAGGAAACATGTTATATAAACATAAATAAACCTTGACATGTGTCCACAACTTATAGGATCCATCTATCACATAGGCACAAAGAGTTCACCACCTGTTTATTTATAGAATAGGCCATACCAGGCCAACATCAGGATAAACAAAACTACATCATCTATACATCGTGAAACGTCGTCAAAACACCTCCAAGGACCTGAGAGTACAGGGATGACTCTAGGACTCTACTACCAAACAACCAAAACAACAACATGTCTATCTCTTGCCTCCTACTATTCTTCCTACTGGTCGGACGCAACCTCATGACCACCACCATGTCTAGCACGATCACCTAAAAAGGTTTAAAACTAGCAGGGTGAGACACACAGTCCCAACAAGAAACATAACCCCCGTCGAAAACTGTAAAACCTCAAAGGAGAGCTAGAACAGAGAAAGCAGGTAACTGATATATAATCAGCTCATATATATGGCGTACTGAACAGAACTAGCTTACCAAGATTTCCAAGAGGCATATAACCAGATATTTCTTTATGGAACATGATTGACAAGATAAGCTTTATAAGAACTTATCACAAGATATGATGAATATACAATTAACTGTAAGATATAACTAGAGCAACTATACAAGCAAGGCCTCAACCAATGTTTCGTGTTTTGCCTTAAGCAATATATTCTATACAGCTCGATTATGATTTATTATGCCCTGAGGAAGTGAGTCGTCATGCTCAAATCCAACCTTCGGCTGCGAAGCCCAAAACTGGTGTCATACAAGGTCATTGGGAGAGCCAGACTCCATGACCTCACCTCTTCATGGTCAATGCACGATAACTAAAGTAGGACCACAGTCTCTTGCTTGAGTGGACTCAGCCACAGGGTTAGCTCACACAGTCTACCCTTTTTATCTAGCATGTCCTTTGTATAGGTCACTGTGCTAGTATACTTGAGCCACGGGCCAGTTCACCATGCTCCTTGAGCCATGAACGCATTCATGCTCTATCATACTGAGCCATGGGCTCGTTCACCATGCTCTTATACACATCTTGAGTCCACAACCACATTTGCACTCTTAATCCTCCTACTTTCGGCTAGGAGAAACCCCGCATATTCAACAATATGCACTCCAGGTAATTCCCATAGGATAAATCTGTTTCACCATCACCAACTACCGACGATGATGGATCTATGGCCAGGGCAAACTACATGAAATGTTCCACTGTAGTCAATTAGTATATTTTATGTGGATTGTTGAGGCAACCAAGTTATAAACATAACAACATTATGTCACATTGTTACTATTGTCATCACATTACCATGGGATCTCAATCCCTCATCACAGAATGCCACTGCCTCTCATGGCATCATCATCATACATCATCATCCTAGGATAGCAATCCCTTATCTCAGCATCAGAGTATAACACCTCAACTAGACACTCAACCTTTATTATGTCAACAAACCTTTCTCATCATACTGGTGATACATATTATCTTATCAGTGAGGATTATCATCATTTAGTGTTATACAAAACACATACACATCATAGCTCGTACCTGGATATGAATTGATTTGATACACCTACATGGTTAGTATGTATATCAGGAGAGATAACTAGATCACCAAACATAGATCTTAGAGATCATAATATTATTACCATGCCATTCAAACTTAGGGAGCATATATTAAGAGAGATATAATTATGATATTGGATGAGTATATCTATGCATGACATTATCATATATCACTTTCTCAATCGAGCATTAGGATTACCAAAAGAACATGGGATGCAACCCTTATCCTAGGTATATCGGGTAAGGGATAACCCTCACCAAAAGCATCACAACCCTCACTAGAGACATCATGTTCCTCGTCGTAGGTATATCGGGTAGAGCACTACCCTCACTAAAAGGGTATTGGGTAGGGCACTATCCTTCACCCAAAGGTATCAACCACTACCAAACCCTAGAACACCAAGCCCCACGTCAGGCATCCACCATATCGGGCAACTCCCAACAACGGGCAACGCTCAACCTGTGACGCCCAAGCAACACAACATCATGTCATGCAGAACCATAACGTGTAATACCTAAACAACACACCTTTGTCGCCCATCCAGATCAACGTAGCATAACGGGCAAAACACACGCCATATCGTCCAACCAAAGGATCAACATGCATCCTATCATGCAACGTTGTGTCGTGCTATCTGTATCGAGTAATGCCCTGAGACGGGCAACGTTGAGACAGGCAACACACCTTCACGAGGTAACGGGCATACTAAAACCAAAGGTGCATCGTGCAGCCATGAACCAAGAGTGTATCGTGCAACCAAGTGTAGATGTAATAGGCAGCACTTTCACTCTGGCGGCCAAGACACCCTATCACCTAAGCTAGGGTTAGGGTTTCCATACCGGGCAACCATCAAGACCGTGTCGCCCACAACCATAATGCCCAAGGCACAAAACAGGGATATCTATCAAGCATCATGTCGGCCAAAGGCATAACGCCCTGCAACAAACACTATCTAAGGCAAAGCCCATATTGGTCAAGAAGGCCAACAAAACACTATCTATCATATCGCCCAAGACTCATCCCTAGAAGAGGGATATCGGGCAGAACACATCAAAGGGGGTATCGTGCAGGGATTCCAAGACCATGACGGGTGGGTCATCTTCAACCTCAAGACAACCACCAAACCCTAAAAGATCAAGAGAGTTGGTTCACCTCTCAACAACTAAGAGAGAGGGGTTTTGCACAACTTTCAACATATATCAGGCAGCAAGGTGGGTCATCATCATAAAAGCCATCCTTCCAACCTCAACTAGGTCAACACCAACCAAAGGCTCACCTCTCAAGTCCATGGTAAGAGAGGGGTATTGCCCAAGCGACTAGAGTGTAGACTCACCTCTCAACAACTAAGAGAGAGGGGTTTTGCCCACTCAACTAAAACTTGAGCTCACTTCTCAAGACCAAGGAAAGAAAGGGGTTTTGCCTCAAGAACACACAACACACACCATGGAATTAGGAAACCCTAGGCTCACCTCTCAACAACCAAGAGAGAGGGGTTTTTCCCAAAGAATCCTAAACCAAAGGTTCGGCCAACAAGGTCCAAGAACATCTCTACACAACATAACCATGACAACATATCCTACAACGTCAAGGGTACATACTACAACAAAGATATCTCCAACAAGATAAACATGCCCAATCAAGATAGCACATAAACAAGCAACATAAAGAGAAGGTAATATATCTAGGGTAGGAGTTATGTAACCCGCCTTAAGCAAGCTCCAAGCTCCTAGCACCAAGCTTCCAAGATCTAAGGCACCACCTTCGACCAACACAAAGAAGAGCAACATGTAACCACCATGGCCGAAGAAGAAGGAAGAAGAAAGAAGAAGAACATGAAGATGCCATGGAAGAAGGGAGAGATACTCACCACAAGAGGAGAAGGAGCAAGAAACTCTCTAGGGTTCAGCCACCACTAGAGGAAGAAGGAGACTAGAGCTGTGTCGCTCACCAAGGAGAGAGTATCGACCACCAAGCTCCACCAAGCAGAAGTGTCATCCACTAAGGAAGAAGGGAAGCAACGAAAGAGCTAAAGGGATCCCAAGCTAGCAAAGAAGGGGGTATATAAGCAAGAGGGTTAAGTGGGTGTCCACTACGGGATAGCTCCACATGTGCTCACCCAAACCACCACATGTCTAAGGGTTATGCCACATGCTAGCATCCTAAACCACTTGTCCATGACTTGCCACCCACTAGCAAGGAAACGACCACTTGTCCCAAGAAGGTGGCACAAACAAGGCTAGGTCAAGTGGGGTGTGTGCCGCCTAACATGGTAACCCGATACACCCACCACCACCTTGGCTGATACACTTCCTTGGCCGATACACCATGGCCGATACAAGGCACCAGGCTCACCCTTGCCCGATACCAAGCCTCAACAAGGCAAAACAAAGCACAACAAGGTTCAACAAAGCCCAAAGAAACTCAAGCAACAAGCCCAACCCATCCTCTCAACTCTAGAGGATGCAAGGAGAGAGAAAGACATCTCTTAAGGTGACAAACTTGCACACCAACCCTAAAACTTGGGTAAATTGCAAGTTGCACCTCCACCTCTCAATAAAGCACAAACAAACCCTAATCACAACTCAGGTGATTAGCAAGAATCTCAACACAAGGTTTAGGCAAAGCAAACAGGGTAAGACCAAAGTGAAGGTTAGGGTCCTTACAAGCCATAAACCTCTACAAAGGGATTTCACCCTCGAAATCAAAAGAGAAAAGTGAGGGATACTTCCTCCTCTTCTCTTCCTCAAGCTCCCACATGGCTTCCTCAATGCCACAATGATGCCAAAGAACCTTTAGAAGAACCAGGTCCTTCCTCTTCAACTTCTTCATTCTTCTATCGAGGATCATCACTGGACCTTCTTCGTAGGTCACATCTTCATCTAGCTCGACCTCAACCGGCTGTATCACTGTCTCTATGCCTGGATGACTTTTCTTTAGCATACTGACATGGAACACTAGATGTTACATGTGTAACTCTGGCGGTAGTTCTAACTTGTAAGCTACCTTGCCAACACGTGCTATTACCAGATATGGCCCCATATACCTGGGTGCCAACTTGCCTTTCTAGCCAAACCTCAACACGCCTTTCCATGGTGAGACCTTGAGATACACCTTGTCTCCCACATAGAACTCTAGAGGTCATCGACGATTATCTGCATACGACTTATGTCTAGCATGTGCCGTTTTCAACTGTTGTTGTATCACTTTGATCTTTTTTATAGTCTGTTGCACTAACTCAGGACCCAAAAGCTGATACTCACCAGACTCATACCAACATAGAGGAGATCTGTACTTCCGGCCATATAAAGCCTCAAAAGGTGCCATGTCGATACTCCGTTGGTAACTATTGTTGTAGGCGAATTCTATCAAATTGAGATGCACATCCCAACTACCTAGGAACTGCAAAACACAAGCTCGGAGAAGATCCTCCAAAGCCTGAATAGTACTTTCAGACTGTCCATCTATCTGCGGGTGGAAAGCGGTACTGAACCTCATCTGCGTTCCTAACGCTTTGTGTAGTTGTTCCCAAACATGACTCGTGAACTGGGGACCTCTGTAAGAAACTATCGTTGTGGGCACACCATGCATACGCACTATCTCATCCACATACACCTGAGAAAGCTTTTATGTTGTATACATTGTCTTTATAGGTATGAAATGAGCAGACTTTGTCAACCTGTCCACTATCACCCAAATGGAATCATGATTCCTAGCTTTCCTTGGTAGACCAACTACGAAATCCATGGCTATATGATCCCATTTCCACTGTGGTATCGGCATGGGCTGCAACGTACCTGCCGATTTCTGATGCTCAGCCTTAACCTGCTAACATACCGCACATCTAGACACAAACTCAGCTACATCTCTCTTCAAGCCAGACCATCAATACAGATCCTTCAGATTATGATACATCTTGGTGACACCTGGATGCATAGCATACATCGATGTGTGTGCTTCCTTGAGCACTAACTTCCTCAAATCGTCAACATCTGGGACCACCATCCATCCTCAGACTCATGGAAGCCATCTCTCTTCTCGCTATCGAACTCTGATTTAATCAACTGAACTGTAGTATCCGCATGTTGCGCTTCTTTGATTTGCTGCCTCAATGTAGGATTTACTTGCATCCGTGCCAAAAATCCAGCCAATAAGGAGACTTCCAACTGTACATTCATCTGCCGCAAAGAGACAAACATATACCACCTAAGGCTTACCAGAGAACTCAACTATGCCTTCTTCATAGGAAGAGAAGAAGACTTCCTACTAAGCGCATCAGCTACCACGTTATCCTTACTAGGATGATACTCAATAGTGTAATCATAATCATTGATCATCCCCATCCAGTGATGTTGTCGCATGTTCAACTCACTCTATGAGAGGATATACTTTAAGTTCTTATGATCCGTAAAGATCTGACACACTTCCCCATAAAGATAGTGTATCTAAATCTTTAATGCATAGACCACCGCTGCCAGCTCCAAATCATGTGTCGGATAGCTCTCCTCATGTTTCTTAAGCTGTCACAAAGCAAAAGAAACCACATGATCTTCCTGCATCAGCACACAACCTAAGCCTTTCTTGGAAGCATTGCAGAAAACAACATAGCCTTTCCTAGGCTCTGGCAGCACCAACACTGGAGCACTAGTCAGCTTCTCCTTCAAACTTTGGAAAGCTTGCTGACAATGATCATCCCAAACAAAAGGTACATCCTTCCTGGTTAGTTTTGTCAACGACAATGTGATCACACTGAAGTCCTTTATAAACCTTCGATAGTATCCTGCTAAGCCCAGAAAACTATGAACTTCAGTTGGCGTCTTCGGTTACTCCCAGTCCGCAACTGACTCCACCTTCTTGGGGTCCACTCTGACTCCTTCCACAGATATCACATGACCCAAGAAAGTCACTTCATTCAGCCAGAACTCACACTTACTGAACTTGGCATACAACTGATGTTGGTGAAGGAGAGGAAACGCTTGTCAAAGGTGTTGTTCATGTTGTTGACTACCTCGACTATAGATCAAGATGTCGTCTATGAAGACCACAACAAACTGATCTAGAAACGGACGGAACACCCTGTTCATTAGATCCATGAAAGCAACATGTGCATTGGTTAGCCCGAACGGCATAACCACAAACTCAAAGTGACCATACCTCATCCTAAAAGCTGACTTTGGTATGTCCTCCACCTTGATCCTCAACTGATGATATCCAGATCATAGATCAATCTTTGAGAACACCGTAGCACCACACAACTGATCAAACAGATCATCTATCCTCGGTAAAGGGTACTTATTCTTGATTGTGACTTTGTTCAACTACCTATAATCTATGCACAGACACATTGATCCATCCTTATTCTTTACGAACAGAACTGGAGCACTGCACGACGATTTGCTTGGTCTGATGAAACCTTTATCCAGCAACTCATGTAACTGCTTCTTTAGCTCTGCCATCTCAGCTGGAGCCATCCTGTACGGTGTCTGAGCAACTGGCTGTGTCCCCGACACTAGATTGATCTCAAAGTCAATCTCTCGAGGTGGGGGAACACTGGGAAACACATCCTCAAACTCTCTAACAACTATCAAGTCTGGAAGGCTCGGACCTTTTGCCTTGGTTTCCACAACATGAGCTAAGAACGCCTTACATCCTTGCCGCAACAACTTCTTTGCCACCATGGCTAATACTAAACACGTCAAAAGAATCTTCCTATCTCCCTAGAAGATCCACTTCTCACCATCATCAATAAACACCGCTTGCTTGGAACCACAGTCCAGCACAACCTTATACTTTTCTAAGGTATCCATCCCAAGGATCACATCTAATCCATGCATATCAAGTTGTATAAGATCCACTTGTATCTTGTGTCCTGAAAAAGATAGAACACAGGACATACACACCTCTCGAAGCATCGAGGAACCATCAAGAGGGGTTTCTAACAACAAGATATCCTTCTTACAACTAACATGTAAAAGACAACTATCAAGTATACTACAAGCGATAAAAGAGTGTGTAGCACTCGGGTCAACCAAAATAGTTTTAAAGCAAGAAGAAGACAAATTAGAATGAAATAACTCCATCTGAATTGCCACCACTCACGGGTTAACTATCACTTCCTACTGACTCATAGCATAGAATCAAGCCGTTACTTGTTGTCCACGTCCTTTGCTTCCTTGACCAGATGATCTTGCCAGCGATGCTTGACCGCATCCTCGCCCTCGGGCGCCACTAAACTACTGTTTATCTGACCCCTATTGATTCTGCCTCGACTGTTGCATTACTTCGACATATTTCCTTGGGCAATTTGACTTCAAATGCCTGGTCTATCCATAGAGATAGCATGACCTGTCCTCTAACTGCGGCCTAGATGGCCCTGTCACTGCTACTGAAGCTGTGTTGTAAGCTCTAGATGGCGAATACCCACACCCTCTTCCTTTACTTGGTGACCACTGCGATGGTGCACTAGAACCTTGCCTCACAGAAGGTGCAGAAAACCTTGGCTTCTTGTGGCTATCAAACCTCTGTTTTTGAAACTGAGCATGCCTTTTTTGGGTCATAGTCTCTCTCTTCTCTCGGACTGACTGTTCAATCCTTCAGACAGACTCCACAAACATGGCAAACCACTCTCAATTTTCCAGAATAGCAGTAGGTGTCGACAACTCAACACTCAAACCTTTCTCAAACCGCCTGATTCTCTCATCATATGTTGCTACCATGTGAGGAAAAAACCTCAACAGGTCCATAAACTTGGCTTCATACTCGGTGACACTCATCGATTCTTGGCGCATATGCTCAAACTGGTTGATCTTCTCATCCAGATAGGTCTTCAGGAAGTATCGACTTACGAACTCCTGCCGGAAGATGTCCCAACAGATCACCTCACCGGGTCGCTTCTCCTCCTCGATGGCCCACCAGTGGCCAGCACTACCTTTCAAAAGGTAGATAGCATGCTTGACTTTGTCTGCTTTGGGGATGTCAAGGATCCGGAAGGCCTTTTCAAGACTTGTCAGCCACAAATCTGCATCTGCTGGATCAGTCATTCCAGCATAATCCAAAACTCTGACTCGATGAAGCAGCTCAAAGGTCTTCCTAATACCCGAAGATTCACCATGGGGAGCCTGTGCTCTTGGCAGAGGCACTGACAATCTATCCATGATGTGATTCATCATTGCCATTACCTATCCCATAAGGTGTTGATAGCTAGTCAGGGTCCTCAAGAATGGTTGGGTCAATTTGGGGACCTCAGGCACCCGATCTTCATGTTCCTAGACTCATGCTCCATCAACAGATGCAGCAACACTGCTCTCAGTAGTATGTTCTTTGTGACTTCCAGACATCTTTAAGCTTTATCTTCTACTAGGGGTAGAATGTTATTATGAGAAAATCTAGAAAACTCACAAGAACAGACATAAGCCTAGTCCTAGATCCATGTAGACTCAGCAAACCTAGAGCTCTGATACCAAAACCTATTGTGACATCCCACTATCACACAGACAACAAAACGCCATGCGAAAACATGCGGAACATCCATAAACCACATATTACCAAAAACGCGGGTTAACTAAAACTGATTGCGGAAAGTAGATAAATAAAGAAACTATTACATCCAGATCCTTATCCTGCAAGGAAACATGTTATATAAACATAAATAAACATTGATATGAGTCCACATCTTATAGGATCCAGTTGTCACATAGGCACAAAGAGTTCACCACATGTTTATTTACAGAACATGCCATACCAGGACAACAACAGGATAAATAAAACTACATCAGCTATAAATCACGAAACATTGTCAAAACACCTCCAAGGACCTGAGAGTACAAGGATGACTCTAGGACTCTACTACCAAACAACTAAAACAACAACATGTCTATATATTGCCTCCTACTGTTCTTCCTGTTGCTCGGTCGCAACCTCACGACCACCACCACGTCTAGCATGATCACCTAAAAAGGTTTAAAACTAGCGGGGTGAGACACACAATCCCAATGAGAAACATAACCCCCGCCGAAAACTATAAAACCTCAAAGGAGAGGTAGAATAGATAAAGCAGGTAACTGATATATAAGCAGCTCATATATATGGCATAGTGAACAAAACTAGCTTACCAAGATATCCAGGAGGCATATAACCAGATATTTCTTTATGGAACATGATTGACAAGATAAGCTTTATAAGAACTTATCACAAGATATGATGAACGTACAATTAACTGTAAGATATAACTAGAGCAACTATACAAGCAAGGTCTCAACCAATGTTCCGTGTTTTGCCTTAAGCAATATATTCTACATAGCTGGATTACGATTTATTATGCCCTGAGGAAGTGAGCCATCCCACTCAAATCCAACCTTTGGCTGCGAAGCCAAAAACCAGTGCCATACAAGGTCATTGGGAGAGCCAGACTCCATGACCTCACATCTTCGTGGTCAATGCATGATAACCAAAGTAGGACCGCAATCTCTTGCTTGAGTGGCCTCAGCCACAGGGTTAGCTCACACAGTATACCCTTTTTATCTAGCCCACCCTTTGTACATGTCACGGTGCTAGTATACTTGAGCCATGGGCCAGTTCACCGTGCTCCTTGAGCCATGAACACATTCATTCTCTATCATACTAAGCCATGGGCTCATTCACCATGCTCTTATACACATCTTGAGTCCCCAACCGTAGTTGCACTCTTAATCCTCCTACTTTTGGCTAGGAGAAACCATGCATATTCAACAATATGCGCTCCAGGTAATTCCCGTAGGATAAACCCATTTCACCATCACCAGCTACCGACGATGAAGGATCTATGGCCAGGGCAAACTACATGAAATGTTCCACTGTAGTTAATTAGTATATTTTATGTGGATTGTTGAGGCAACCAAGTTATAAAACATAACAACATTATGTCACATCATTACTGTCGTCATCACATTACCATGGGATCTCAATCCCTCATCACAGAATGCCACTGCCTCTCAAGGCATCATCATCATACATCATCATCATGGGATAGCAATCCCTTATCTCAGCATCAGAGTATAACACCTCAACTAGGCACTCAACCTTTATCAGGTCAACATACCTTTCTCATCATACTGGTGATACATGTTATCTTATCAACAAGGATTATCATCATTTAGTGTTATACAAAACACATACACCTCATAGCTCTTACCTGGCTATGAATTCATTTGATACACCTACATGGTTAGTATGTATATCAAGAGAGATAACTGGATCACCAAACATAGATCTTAGATAACATAGTATTATTATCATGCCATTCAAACTTAGGGAGCATATATTAAGAGAGATATAATTATGCTATTGTATGAGTATATCTATGCATGACATTATCATATATCACTTTCTCAATCAAGCATTAGGATTACCAAAAGAACAGGGGATGCAACCCTTATCCTAGGTATATCAGGTAAGGGATAACCCTCACCAAAAGCATCATAACCCTCGCTAGATACATCATGTTCCTCATTGTAGGTATATCGGGTAGAGCACTACCCTCACTAAAAGGGTATTGGGTAGGGCACTATCCTTCACACAAAGGTATCGGCCACTACCAAACCCTAGAACACCAAGCCCCACGTCGGGCATCCACCATATCAGGAAACTCCCAACAACGGGCAGTGCTCAACCTGTGACACCCAAGCAACACAACATCATGTCATGCAGAACCATAATGTGCAACGCCTAAACAACACACCTATGTCACCCATCCAGATCAACGTAGCAGAACGAGCAACACACACGCCATATCGTCCAACCAAAGGATCAGCAGGCATCCTATCATGCAACGTTGTGTCATGCTATCTGTATCGAGTAATGCCCCGAGACGGGCAACGTCGAGACAGGAAACACACCTTCACGAGGTAACAAGCATGCTAGAACCAAAGGTGCATCGTGCAGCCATGAACCAAGAGTGTATCGTGCAACCAGGTGCAGGTGTAACAGGCAACACTTTCACTCTGACAGCTAAGACACCCTATCGCCTAAGCCAGGGTTAGGGTTTCAATACTGGGCAACCATCATGACTGTGTCGCCCACAGCCATAATGCCCAAGGCACAAAATAGGGATATCTATCAAGCATCATGTCGGTCAAACTCATAACACCCAGCAACAAACACTATATAAGGCAAAGCCCATATTGGTCAAGAAGGCCAATAGAACACCATCTAGCATAACGCCCAAGACTCATACCTAGAAGAGGGATATCAGGCAGAACACATCAAAGGGGGTATTGTACAGGGATTCCAAGACCATGAAGGGTGGGTCATCTTCAACCTCAAGACAACCACCAAACCCTAAAAGATCAAGAGAGTTGGCTCACCTCTAAACAACTAAGAGAGAGGGGTTTTGCACAACTTCCATCACGTATCGGGCATCAAGGTGAGTCATCATCATAACGGCCATCCTTCCAACCTCAACTAGGTCAACACCAACCAAAGGCTCACCTCTCAAGTCCGTGGTAAGAGAGGGGTATTTCCCAAGCGACTAGAGTGTAGACTCACCTCTCAACAACTAAGAGAGAGTGGTTTTACCCACACAACTAAAGCTTGAGCTCACTTATTAAGACCAAGGAAAGAAAGGTGTTTTGCTTCAAGAACACACAACACACACCATGGAATTAGGAAACCCTATGCTCACCTCTCAACAACCAAGAGAGAGGGGTTTTTCCCAAAGAATCCTAAACCAAAGGTTTGACCAACAAGGTCCAAGAACACCTCTACACAAGATAACCATGACAACATATCCTACAACGTCAAGGATACATACTAGAGCAAATATATCTCCAACAAGATAAACATGGCTGATCAAGATAGCACATAAATAAGCAACAAAAAGAGAAGGTAATATAACTAGGGTAGGAGTTATGTAACCCGCCTTAAGCAAGCTCCAAGATCCTAGCACCAAGCTTCCAAGCTCCAAGGCACCACCTTCGACCAACACAAAGAAGAGCAACATGTAACCACCATGGCCGAAGAAGAAGAAGATGAAGATGCCATGGAAGAAGGGAGAGATACTCACCACAAGAGGAGAAGGAGCAAGGCACTCTCTAGGGTTTGGCCACCACTAGAGGAAGAAGGAGACTAGAGCTATGTCTCCCACCAAGGAGTGAGTATCGGCCACCAAGCTCCACCAAGGGGAAGTGTCTCCCACCAAGGAGGAAGGGAAGTAACTAAAGAGATAAAGGGATCCCAAGCTAGCAAAGAAGGGGGTATATAAGCAAGAGGGTTAAGTGGGCGTCTACTAAGGAATATCTCTACATGTGCTCACCCAAACCACCACACGTCCAAGGGTTATGCCACATGCTAGCATCCTAAACCACTTGTCCATGACTTGCCACCCACTAGTAAGGCAACGACCACTTGTCCCAAGAAGGTGGCACAATCGAGGCTAGGTCAAGTGGGGTGTGTGTCGCCCAACATGGTAACCCGACACACCCACCACCAGCTTGTCCGATACACTTCCTTAGCTGATACACTTCCTTGGCCGATACACCATGGTCGATACAAGGCACCATGCTCACCCTTGCCCAATACCAAGCCTCAACATGGAAAAACAAAGCCTAACAAGGTTCAACAAAGCCCAAAGCAACTCAAGCAATGAGCCCAACCCATCCTCTCAACTCTAGAGGATGCAAGGAGAGAGAAAGACATCTCTCAAGGTGACAAACTTACACACCAACACTAAAACTTGGGTAAATTACAAGTTGCACCTCCACCTCTCAACAAAGCACAAACAAACCCTAATCACAACTCAGGTGATTGGCAAACATCTCAACACAAGGTTTAGGCAAAGCAAATAGGGTAAGCCCAAAATGAAGGTCAGGGTCCTTACAAGCCATAAAGCTCTACAAAAGGGTTTCACCCTCGAAATTTGAAGAGAAAAGTGAAGGATACTTCCTCCTCCTCTCTTCCTCAAGATCCCACGTGGCTTCCTCAACGCCACGATGATGCTAAAGAACCTCCACAAGAACCAGGTCCTTCCTCTTCAGCTTCTTCATTCTTCTACCGAGGATCATCACTGGACCTTTTTCGTAGGTCACATCTTCATCCAGCTCGACCTCAACCAGTTGTATCACTGTCTCTTTGCCTGGATGACTTTTCTTTAGTATATTGACATGGAACACCAGATGTAACCTATGTAACTCTGGCGGTAGTTCTAACTTGTAAGCTACCTTGCCAACACATTCTATTACCGGATATGGCCCCATATACCTGGGTGCCAACTTGCCTTTCTAGCCAAACCTCAACATGCCTTTCCATGGTGAGACCTTGAGATACACCTTGTCTCCCACCTGGAACTCTAGAGGTCGTCAACGATTATCTGCATACGACTTCTGTCTGTCCTGTGCCGTTTTCAACTATTGATGTATCACTTTGATCTTTTCTGTTGTCTGCTGCACTAATTTAGGACCCAAAAACTGATACTCACTAGACTCATACCAACATAGAGGAGATCTGCACTTCCTGCCATATAAAGCCTCATAAGGTGCCATGTCGATACTCCATTGGTAAATATTGTTGTAAGAAAATTCTATCAAACTGAGATGCACGTCCCAACTGCCTAGGAACTACAAAACACAAGCTCAGAGAAGATCCTCCAAAGTATGAATAGTCCTATCAGACTGTCCATCTGTCTGCGGGTGGAAAGCGGTAATGAACCTCAACTACATTCCTAATGCTTTATGCAGTTGTTCCCAAAAGCGACTCATAAACTGGGGACCTCTGTCAGAAACTATCGTTGCAGGCACACCGTACAGACGCACTATCTCATCCACATACACTTAAGCAAGCTTTTTTGCTGTATACATTGTCTTTATAGGTATGAAATGAGTAGACTTCGTCAACCTTTCCACTATCACCCAAATGGAATCATTATTCCTAGCTGTCCTTGGCAGACCAACTACAAAATCCATGGTTATATTATCCCATTTCCACTGCGGTATCTGTTGGGTTTTAGAGGAGACAGAGAAGGCAGCAGAAACAAAAAAAATTCTCCCCCAACCCAAAATGAGGAAACGCGTCAACGTCTATATAATAGGAAAGGATGGTTTGCGGAATCATACCTTGTCCTGAGGCTTGCTCGGCGACAATACCTCGCGCAATGCGCGGTCTGCAACTCCGGACTTCGACGGTGTCTGTGCAGCTCCTGGTCGCACCGGGACTGACAACTCCTACTCGAACCGGACTGTCGGATGACAGTTGTCCTCCTAAGCGGCAGTGTCCTCCCGCCTCTGTAGTAGTCCACACGGACCACCTAGAACTCCACACTCCTTGTCCCACAAGGAAGTGGAAGGAGTCGCACCCTCCTGTTGACGTACTAGTCGCCAACACGCTCTCCTGCCTCCTGTTGCAACTGCAGTTGTCCTTCCCTTGCTGCACCTCCCTTTTGCAGGAAGCACTTGCTCGGGCTCTCTCACAGTTACCAAAACCAGAGAGAACGACAACTTGCAGAGCAACTGGTTGCACTGAGCTGTACTTTGAGAAGCCCCCAATACCCCTATATATATGGGAGAGTCATGGGACAGGGTTCTCCATCCTGGGCAAAGCGGGACTAAAGCAGGAGTAGAAGGTTCGAGAATTTTCCACAAAAAGCAACCGGTTCGCAACTTGAAATGATCGGTTCACAACTGAACCGATCGGTTCAGCCATTGAGCCGATCGGTTGGACCTGAGCCGATCGTTTGGGGCACTCCAACCGATCGGTTGGTGCCCTAAACCGATCGGTTCATGGTCCTAATCCGGCTCATAAAGACTTTCCTTGTTTCTTTCCCAATTGGTATCGAATACCAATATTATTCCCAATCGAATTGGGCAATTTGAAACCAAAGGAAAATTCTTGCCGACATGACTTTTCCAACTGGTCGGTTGCACCAGTTGAGCCGATCGGTTCAACCCTTGAACCGGTCGTTTCAACCTGGGCATGAGCCGATCGGCCTGGACACTCCAGCCGACCAGTTCAACAACCTCAGCCGACCGGTTCATCACATGAACCGATCGGTTGGGAGCACAGGTTGGGCAAAATCAGTCAATTGCGATTTCAATCAATCCGATACTCCAATCAATGCGTCCAACACCTTGAACCATATGATATTGAGCCATCGACTGATTGAGTGTTTAATTGAACTACTAAACTCCTTTAGTAATCAATCTAAACATTGCTTTGTGGACAAAACTCCTCTTCCAGGTTAAATCCTATGTGTGTGACCCTACAGGTCCATTTCACGTTGGCAGTGAAAGTTCATAACACTTATGACTTCACAAGCAAAGAGCGGTGCCTAGTCACACATCAGTGCTACCCAAGTGAAAGTAGAATGTTGGAGAACAACTTTCATCCTACAATCCGTGAAAGGTGTTACATTGAATGTATAATTCCTTTGTCACTGATATCCCGAATGAACTCGAGGCATGGAACAGTCATCCTGTCAACGTTCATTCACTTCCTTGATCTCAGAGTAGACTGGAAGAGATATGTATGACATCAGTATCACATACTGATTCACACATGCGTGCATGCCTTTCTCAATCCTACTCATCAAGTGGCCATGGATATCAAACTCCCTCAGGAGGGACAAATCCCATATCTATCACTCACCCCTCAAAAGCCCCATGTGTCAAAGCCACCCAATCATCACCTTTATAACAACCCATGTTTCAGGACTGCATTTGATGATGTCAAAGTGTGCCCAATGACATGTGTTGAGTGTAGTGATTTCAGGTCTAAGAATCACACTCACCACCATCACTGTGAGTACTGACTGTGACTACCACCTCATGGTTCCATGTGTCAAACTCACGGTGGGTCTGTCCGGTACACTTGTTCTCTAACAAGTACCTATGTGTTTGGTTTGATATCTCTATATCATGACTAATGAGATTCTGTCATCAACCAACACCACAATCTAGTCTTGTGTGTCATTGTTGTCTATCTACCTTCCACAATGACATCCGACTAGGGACATAACAAGAATGTACAAACTCCTAGCATCTTTATGATCTCATCGTTCAGGTCCTCAACCTGAAAGCATACGTCATTGAGTTCTGTCATTCTTTAGACATTCAATCTGTTCTATCACTATCTCATATGACTGAACCAGAATGAATTGGAAGCTCGCCTTTGATGTTTATCAAATCAATCTTAATGTATCCCACCAATCATCCCATGATTGGCTCTCAGGGCATACATACCAACAGACTTCCACTTGCACTGCGAGCCAATCACCCATGAATCATATTCATAGTGATCTTCAGACATGTCCCACATGTTACTGTGCTCTAGTGCCAACATAGTGAGTAATGACAACACCTTGCCAAAGTATGTACAAATTGCATGTCTTGCATCTCTTCGCTGTACGTCATACGTATGAGATGGAGTTGCCGTAATATGCAATCTAGTATTCCTTTGCTAACCTTTAGCCACATTGCATGATCAAGGATTCCAGACTTATCATCAATGAGTGGAATATAAGTTCATCTCATGAACTTTCAGATCCATATAGTATCCACTGCTGTTCACAAACACCTAGATACTCGGCATTTCCCTTTTAAATGGCTTTATTGGAACACTTCCAATTATCAACAAACTTTCACTTTTATACATCTCATGTATATATTGCGATTAATTTTCTGTCCTTTCGGAAGTTCGCATCAATGTAACTCTTTACATCGAACTCTTCCTTATCTCCATAGAACTAGTACTTCACAAGCACTTATCAAGTTCTTATGGTATTTCAGTAACCCTTACTGGAAACAGACAGACATCCAATCGTCATGTCCCACATACGAGTTATCAGGATGAGCACATCATATTGCCATGTCCTACATACAAGATGATGAATGCATTTTATTCTTGCCATGTCATACATGCAAGATAATGGGATGATTACATACATGATAGATCCATATCTATTCTTAGTGTTCCCATTCTTCATAAGAATTGGACACTTGGCCTTGGGATGCTAACTCCATGTAACATGGACAAGTTTTCTCCCACCGAATCTGTGCATACTGAACACTTCAGTACAGATTCTCTATGTATGCTTTCTCTTTCCAGGTCAAGAGATTTTCCGAGAAATATCTCTATAGATCTCTATTCCTATCACATAGGAAACATCTCTATCTTCCTTAAAGATAATTTCCACATTCGGATTTCCAATCTAGAACATTTCCATTTCACATCAATATGTGGAATGTGAATACTCTCCCACTAAATCACAAATCCCTTCTTTATCTTTGACATATCAGTCAAACCCTTTGACTATATCATCAAAGTAAAGATCCAATTTTTTTGAGTTGCTTGTACTCAATCAATCACATTGATTAGTCCATTGTAACTTATAGACTTCATTTGCATTAGTGGATTCATAAACCTTATAGGTTGTGTCACGTACACATCCTGGTTTTATTCCTTTTAGGAATGCGGTTTTAGTATCCATATGCCAAATGTCTTAGCCATTAAGTTGCAATCAACAAGCATCATCCTTCTCAAAATGTTATCCATGTGTCTTAACACTTAAGACTCATCTGCACTTATGGATATGATCCAATGAGTGCTACCATCAAGGTCATACCTTATGGTTCACATGGATGTCATTTAGGATGTAACGGTCATAAACCATAACTCAAGATTTGGTTCCTCATATTCATCTTGATAGTTGACTCATCACATGAACAACTGATCACATAGATAATTGAGGTGTATCTGTTAAAGATATAAGAACTCACAACCCTTGTGATTCTTAATTTCTTTTATTAGTGTGGGGTATTCATTTATTAAGAAGAATTCAGTTATTTGATAATCATTCTCTAACTCCTTAGAGTATGATTCCTTCTTAATTCAGACATCACCATGCCTTAATCATGAGTTTACTATGATACACTATCATAATCACTCATAAGGATCTCAAACATTTGGTCCAAGTATTTCATTCATTGATCTCATCAAAAATTAATACTTTACCAAATTTGTACTTCATTTATGATAATCTTGAACACTTCAAGATATTCATATTGGTATTTCTCTAAACACCATTTGAAGTATTAGCATTTATTCCAATAGGTATGCAAATACATCACATGTATTATACCTAATAGGATAATCATTCTCCCACTACATTAGTGAAGATTGATTAATCATGTCCAAAATATTCATGTCCCTTACTGGTTCTCTAACCAAAAGAGTCTAGTTTTATCCATCACATGGAAACTAGAAATGAATTTCTCATGATTAATGCTAAAAAAAATGTTTGAGTTATCTATAACTTTTAGGTATCGTCTTATCTCATGCATATCAAATATCACAAGATAAATAAGGCATTGCCACAAAGATCATATCTTTATAAATTGAAACATCTCTTTATTAATTTCCATCATTGTCATACAATATGCAAAAATAAAGTGTTTCTATCTATTGGCAAGTATGAAATAGCAGTTCATAACTGTATTACATGCCTTATTGGCTGAAAATAAACTAAAGTATTCCTATCTATAAAGGCAACACTTGCCCCAAGTAAGAATACTTTACACTTTACATCTTGATATCATATATCTCAAAAAGTGTTACAAGTTTATTTACATGACACCTTCAAGTAGAGGCTTCAGTCGCCTCCTTCTTCTTTTGTTCTTCCAGGTAGAGAGGACAATTCCTTTTCCAATGTCCTGGTTTTTGACAATGGTGGCAATTTCCTTTCTTGGTCACGCCTCCCTTGGCCTTGAGAGCTGAAGATGGCTTGGACTCCTGGCTAGCTTCAGAACCTTTCTTAGCTTTGCCCTTGCCCTTGCGCTTGGACTTGCCTTTCTTGCTCGTGATCACCATCACAGACTTAGGCTTGTCCTTCTTCATCTGTAACTCGGGTGTCCTCAACATGCCCAACAACTCTGACAGTGGCCTATCAAAGTTGTTCATGTTGTAGTTCATCACAAACTGACTGTAAGATTCTGGCAACGATTGCAGTATCACGTAAGTAGCCAACTCTTGGCTCAGTGGAAATCCCAGTCTCTGCAGGTTCTCCACATACCCAATCATCTTGAGTGTGTGAGGACCAACTGGATCTCCTTATGTCATGACGTACTTGAACAGCGCCCTAGAAACATTGTACCTCTCTTGCCGTGCCTGATCTTCATACATGTTCCTGAGATGCAGAATCATCTCTATGACACCCATGTTCTCGTGTTGCCTCTGCAACTCATGGTTCATTGAACATAGCATCAAGCACTTTGCATCAATGGCATCATCATAATGCTTCTTGTAAGCATCCCTTTCTGCCTTTGGTGCATTAGGAGCGGGTTCCTCTGGAATTGGAGTATCCAGGACATAGAGCTTGCGCTCTTGAGTGAGAACAATTCTCAACGTCTGATACCAGTCGTGGAAGTTTGTCCCATTTAGCTTGTCCTTGTGAAGGACCGATCGCAAAGAAAAGTTGTTGTTGTTTGTTGCCATTTGAACTACAAAAAGGAAAATATGCAATTTTAGTCCAAAACTCATTTTGACTTATTTGATTGATTTGAAAGTTTGACGATATAATTAGGCCTTTAATTAATTATCGCTCCCACTATTTTACTTCAAATTGATAGCCCTCACCATCAATTTGGAAGATTGCAGCGTACAATCTTCTAGTGGGCAAGATCCTGAAATCCTCTAAATCATGAGTCAGCTTTGGCTGATCGCCCACAACTTAGATCTCTTAGGTAGGCAACTCTTGCCAATTGCATCATATGCAACTCTTGATAAGATGTCATCTACAACTCCTTGCAATGATCATCTCTATGCCTCAAGGTACTAGATCCCATCTAGATCACCTTGTTAAGTCCGACCCAAAGCAAACACAATGAATATGCACCCTGCTTTGGCAGACCCACACATTCATCCTTCACGCTTCCACGAGATAGATGGTGCACCACGCTTTGGCGTGCCCACACTTGGTCGATCAAGCTTTTCACGTGTGTTGCATTTGGAAGGCATCTAAAACTTAATATTTTAATGTGGGATTTGGTTTTATATACATATACATATCCAATCACCACAATACATAGTACGTATCATATACATGCTATATCCCACAGAAAACATGCACAAAACGATAAAAGCGATGATTATGGCCATCCTAATGTGATTCCTCGAGCCAAGAGGAATCACAGTCATCTAGGTCAACATGACATGCAACCTGTACAAGATGAACTCTGTGCCTTGCCATCCGAGTTGATCAACTCATCAAATGAATGATCTGTACTCTCCAGCCGGTCGTCTGGGTGCCACCAGCCGATCGGTTGGCTCCTCCAACCGATCGGTTCGCCTGGTCGTCGTGCATCTCGTCATGGCCGCCACCCGTTCGTCTCGCTCCTCGAACCGGTCATCAACCGATCGATTCACTCCTTGAACCGATCGTCTGAGTAGTCGTCTTGATGTCCGCCGGTCTTTGACATAACAGGAAATAAAATCCTATTCTATTTATTACATTGCTTTAAAAGGGAAACCCCGAGTTACATTCGGGGGGGAGCAAAGGTAGGAAAGAATCTCGAATTATTTTGAGTTACATCAAGAATAAGAGAGGGAAGATCGGTGCGCAGACCGAGATACAAGCAACCACACACAACCAATCACATATAGGGGTTTATAGGACATAATCACGCTACACACATCCACCACAAAACTCGTTTAAGGGCGACGCGTATCGAGTGCATTAATAATACATATCATATATGTAATTTGGGATTTGTGGATTTAGGATTGGACATGCACAAAGCCAATATTATTCGCATTGCATGCAATAAATAAAGGCGACAAACCAAAATCGATCATATCGATATTCCTAAAATATAGAGCAGTTGACGTGGCTCTGATACCACTGTTGGGTTTTAGGGGAGACAGATAAGGCAGCGGAAACAAAAAAAATTCTCCCCCAACCCAAAACGAGGAAACGCGTCAACGTCTATATAATAGGAAAGGATGGTTTGTGGAATCATACCTTGTCCCGAGGCTTGCTCGGCGACAATACCTCGCGCAATGTGCGGTCTTCAACTCCGGACTTCGACGGTGTCTGTGCAGCTCCTGGTCGCACCGGGACTGACAACTCCTACTCGAACCGGACTGTCGGATGACAGTTGTCCTCCTAAGCGGTAGTGTCCTCCCGCCTCTGTAGTAGTCCACACGGACCACCTGGAACTCCACACTCCTTGTCCCACAAGGAAGTGGAAGGAGTTGCACCCTCCTGTTGATGTACTAGTCACCAACACGCTCTCCTGCCTCCTGTTGCAACTGCAGTTGTCCTTCCCTTGCTGCACCTCCCTTTTGCGGGAAGCACTTGCTCGGGCTCTCTCACGGTTACCAAAACCAGAGAGAACGACAGCTTGCAGAGCAACTGGTTGCACTGAGTTGTACTTTGAGAAGCCCCCAATACCCCTATATATATGGGAGAGTCATGGGACAGGGTTCTCCATCCCGGGCAAAGCGGGACTAAAGCAGGAGTAGAAGGGTTCGAGAATTTTCCACAAAAAGCAACCGGTTCGCAACTTGAAATGATCGGTTCACAACTGAACCGATCGGTTCGGCCATTGAGCCGATCGGTTGGACCTGAGCCGATCGTTTGGGGCACTCCAACCGATCGGTTGGTGCCCTGAACCGATCGATTCATGGTCCTAATCCGGCTCATAAAGACTTTCCTTGTTTCTTTCCCAATTGGTATCGAATACCAATATTATTCCCAATTGAATTGGGCAATTTGAAACCAAAGGAAAATTCTTGCCGACATGACTTTTCCAACTGGTCGGTTGCACCAGTTGAGCCGATCGGTTCAACCCTTGAACCGGTCGTTTCAACCTGGGCATGAGCCGATCGGCCTGGACACTCCAGCCGACCAGTTCAGCAACCTCAGCCGACCGGTTCATCACATGAACCGATCGGTTGGGAGCACAGGTTGGGCAAAATCAGTCAATTGCGATTTCAATCAATCCGATACTCCAATCAATGCGTCCAACACCTTGAACCATATGATATTGAGCCATCGACTGATTGAGTGTTTAATTGAACTACTAAACTCCTTTAGTAATCAATCTAAACATTGCTTTGTGGACAAAACTCCTCTTCCAGGTTAAATCCTATGTGTGTGACCCTGCAGGTCCATTTCACGTTGGCAGTGAAAGTTCATAACACTTATGACTTCACAAGCAAAGAGCGGTGCCTAGTCACACATCAGTGCTACCCAAGTGAAATTAGAAAGTTGGAGAACAACTTTCATCCTACAATCCATGAAAGGTGTTACAGTGAATGTATAATTCCTTTGTCACTGATATCCCGAATGAACTCGAGGCATGGAACAGTCATCCTATCAACCTTCATTCACTTCCTTGATCTCAGAGTAGACTGGAAGAGATATGTATGACATCAGTATCACATACTGATTCACACATGCGTGCACGCCTTTCTCAATCCTACTCATCAAGTGGCCATGGATATCAAACTCCCTCAGGAGGGACAAATCCCATATCTATCACTCACCCCTCAAAAGCCCCATGTGTCAAAGCCACCCAATCATCACCTTTATAACAACCCATGTTTCAGGACTGCGTTTAATGATGTCAAAGTGTGCCCAACGACATGTGTTGAGTGTAGTGATTTCAGGTCTAAGAATCACACTCACCACCATCACTGTGAGTACTGACTGTGACTACCATCTCATGGTTCCATGTGTCAAACTCATGGTGGGTCTGTCCGGTATACTTGTTCTCTAACAAGTACCTATGTGTTTGGTTTGATATCTCTATATCATGACTAATGAGATTCTGTCATCAACCAACACCACAATCTAGTCTTGTGTGTCATTGTTGTCTATCTACCTTCCACAATGACATCCGACTAGGGACATAACAAGAATGTACAAACTCTTAGCATTCGTATGATCTCATCGTTCAGGTCCTCAACCTGAAAGCATACATCATTGAGTTCTGTCATTCTTTAGACATTCAATCTGTTCTATCACTATCTCATATGACTGAACCAGAATGAATTGGAAGCTCGCCTTTGATGTTTATCAAATCAATCTTAATGTATCCCACCAATCATCCCATGATTGGCTCTCAGGGCATACATACCAACAGTATCAACATTGGTTGCAACATACCTGTCGATTTCTGATTCTCAACCTTAACCTACTAACATTCTACACATCTAGATACAAACTCGGTTACATCTCTCTTCAATCCAGACCACCAATACAGATCCTTCAAATTATGATACATCTTGATGACACCTGGATGCATAGAATACATCGATGTGTGTGCTTCCTTGAGCACTAACTTCCTCAAATCGTCAACATCTGGGACCACCATCCATCCTCAGACTCATGGAAGCCATCCCGCTTCTCGCTGTTGAACTCTAATTTAATCAACTGAACGGTAGCATCCGCCTGTTGTGCTTCTTTGATTTGCTGCCTCAATGTAGGCTTTACTTGCATCCGTGCTAATAGTCTAGCCAATAAGGAGACTTCAAACTATACGTTCATCTGCTGCAAAGAGACAAACATATCCCACCTATGGCTTACCAGAGAACTCAACTGTGCCTTCTTCATAGGAAGAGAAGAATACTTCCTGCTAAGCGCATTAGCTACCATGTTCGCCTTACCAGGATGATACTCAATAGTGCAATCATAATCATTGATCAACTCTATCCAGCGACGCTGTCACATGTTCAACTCACTCTGTGAGAGGATATACTTTAAGTTCTTATGATCCGTAAAGATCTGACACACTTTTCCATAAAGATAGTGTCTCCAAATCTTTAACGCATGGACCACTGCTGCCAGCTCCAAATCATGTGTCAGATAGCTCTCCTCATGTTTCTTAAGCTGTCGTGAAGCAAAAGAAACCACATGATCTTCCTGCATCGGCACACAACCTAAGCCTTTCTTGGAAGCATAATAGAAAACAACTTAGCCTTTCCCAGGCTCTGGCAGCACCAACACTGGAGCACTAGTCAGCTTCTCCTTCAAACTTTGGAAAGCTTGCTGACAACGATCACCCCAAACAAAAGGTACATCCTTCTTGGTCAGTTTTGTCAATGGCAATGCGATCACACTGAAGTCCTTTATAAACCTTTGGTAGTATCCTACTAAACCCAGAAAACTATGAAATTCAATTGGCGTCTTCGGTTGCTCCCAGACTGCAACTGACTCCACCTTCTTGGGGTCCACTATGACTCCTTCTGCGAATATCACATGATCCAAGAAAGTCACTTCATTCAGCCAGAACTCACACTTACTGAACTTGACATACAATTGATGCTGGCGAAGGAGAGTCAACGCTTGTCGAAGGTGTTGTTCATGTTGTTTACTACCTCAACTATAGATCAAGATGTCGTCTATGAAGACCACAACAAACTGATCTAGAAACAGACGGAACACCCTGTTCATTAGATCCATGAAAGTAGCAGGTGCATTGGTTAGCCCGAACGGCATAACCACAAACTCAAAGTGACCATACCTCGTCCTAAAAGCTGACTTTGGTATGTGCTCCGCCTTAATCCTCAACTGATGATATCCATATCGTAGATCAATCTTTTAGAACACCGTAGCACCACACAACTGATTAAACAGATCATCTATCCTCGGTAAAGGGTACTTGTTCTTGATTGTGACTTTGTTAAACTGCCTATAATCTATGCACAGATGCATTGATCCATCCTTATTCTTTACGAACAGAACTGGAGCACCCCACGGTGACGTGCTCAGTCTGATGAAACCTTTATCCAACAACTCCTGTAACTGCTTCTTTAGCTCTGCCATCTCAGCTGGAGTCATCATGTACGGTGTCTGAGCAACTGGATGTGTCCCCGATACTAGATTGATCTCAAAGTCAATCTCTCGAGGTGAGGGAACACCAGGAAACTCATCGAGAAACACATCCTCAAACTCTCTGACAACTGTCACGTCTGGAAGGCTCAGAACTTTTGCCTTGGTATCCATAACTTGAGCTAAGAACACCTTACATCCTTGCCGCAACAACTTCTCTACCACCATGGTTGATACTAAACACGTCGAAAGAATCTTCTTATCTCCCTGGAAGATCCACTTCTCACCATCATCAGCAAACACCGCTTGCTTGGAACCACAGTCCAACACAACCTTATACTTTTCTAAGGTATCCATCCCAAGGATCACATCGAATCCATGCATATCAAGTGGTATAAGATCCACTTGTATCTTGTGTCCCAAAAAAGATAGAACACAGGACAAACACACCTCTCAAAGCATCGAGGAACCATCAAGAGGGGTTTCTAACAACAAGTTATCCTTCTTATAACTAATAGGTAAAAGACAACTATCAAGCATACTACAAGCGATAAAAGAGTGCGTAGAACCCGAGTCAACCAAAACAGATATAAAGCAAGAAGAAGACAAATATGAATGAAATAACTCCATCTGACCTGCCACCACTCGCGGGTTGACTATCGCTTCCGGCTGACTCATAGCATAGAATCGAGCCATTACTTGTCCACATCCTTTGCTTCCTTGAGCAAATGATCCTGCCTGCGACGCTTGACCGCGTCCTCGCCCTCGGGCGCCACTAAACTGCTATCTATCTGACCCCTATTGATTCTGCCTCGGCTGCTGCATCACTTCGACATCTTTCCTTGGGCAATTTGACTTCAAATGCCCGGTCTGTCCATAGAGATAGCATGACCTATCCTCTAAATGCGGCCTAGATGGCCCTGTCACTACTACTGAAGCTATGCTGTAAGCTCTGGATGGTGAATACCCATGCCCTCTTCCTTTACTTGGTGACCACTGTGATAGTGCACTAGAACCTTGCCTCACAGAAGGTGCAGAAAATCTCAGCTTCTTGTGGCTAGAAAACCTCTATTTCTGAAACTGAGTAGGCCTTTTCTTGGTCATAGTCTCTCTCTTATCTCAGAATGACCGTTTAATCCTTCGGACAGACTCCACAAACGTGGCAAACCCCTCTCGATTTTCCAGAGCAGCAGTAGGTGTCGATAGCTCGACACTCAAACCTTTCTCAAACCGCCTGATTCTCTCATCATCTGTTGCCGCCATGTGAGGACAAAACCTCAACATATCCATAAACTTGGCTTCATACTCGGTGATGCTCATCGATCCTTGGTGCATATGCTCAAACTGGTTGATCTTTTCATCCAGATAGGTCTTCGGGAAGTATCGACTTACGAACTCCTGCCGTAAGATGTCCCAACAAATCACGTCACCAGGTCACTTCTCCTACTCGATGGCCCACCAGTGGCTAGAACTACCTTTCAAAAGGTAGACAACATGCTTGACTTTGTCTGCTTCGGGGATGTCAAGGATCCAGAAGGCCTTTTTAAGACCTGTCAGCTACAGATCTGCATCCGCTGGATCAGTCATTCCAGCATAATCCAAAGCTCCGACTCAGCGAAGCCGCTCAAAGGTCTTTTCAATACCCGAAGATTCACCATGGGGAGCCTGTGCTCTTGTCAGAGGCACTGACAATCTATCCACCATGTGATTCATCATTGCCATTACTTGTCCCATAAGGTGTTTATTGGCAGGGTTCTCAAGAATGGTTGGGTCAATTTGGGGGACCTCAGACACCCGATCTTCATGTGCCTGCACTCATGTTCCATCAACAGATGTAACAACACTGCTCTCGACAACATGTTCTTCATGACTTCCAGACATTTTTAAGCTTTATCTTCTGCTGGGGACAGAAGGTTATTATGAGAAAATCTGGAAAACTCACAAGAACAGACACAAGCCTAGTCCTAGATCCATGTAGACTCAACGAACCTAGAGCTCTGATACCAAAACCTATTGTGACATCCCGCTATCACATAGACAACGAAACACCACATGAAAATGTGCAGAACATCCATAAACCACATATTACCAAAAACACAGGTTAATTAAAACCGATTGCAGAAAGCAGATAAATAAAGAAACTATTACATCCAGATCCTTATCTTACAAGTAAACATGTTATATAAACATAAATAAACCTTGATATATGTGCACATCTTATAAGATCTAGCTGTCACATAGGCACAAAGAGTTCACCACCTGTTTATTTACAGAACATGCCATACCAGGCCAACAATAGGATAAACAAAACTACATCAGCTATACATCATGAAACATCATCAAAACACCTCCAAGGACCTGAGAGTACATGGATGACTCTGGGACTCTACTACCAAACAACCAAAATAGCATCATGTCTATCTCTTGCCTCCTACTGTTCTTCCTGCTGCTCGACCGCAACCTCACGACCACCACCACATATAGTACGATCACCTAAAAAGGTTTAAAACCAGTGGGGTGAGACACACAGTCCCAGTGAGAAACATAACCCCTGCCAAAAACTATAAAACCTCAAAGGAGAGATAGAACAGATAAAGCAGGTAATTGATATATAAGCAGCTCATATATATGGCATACTAAACAAAACTAGCTTACTAAGATATCCAGGAGGCATATAACCATATATTTATCTATGGAACATGATTGACAAGATAAACTTTATAAGAACTTATCACAAGATATGATGAACGTACAATGAACTGTAAGATATAACTAGAGCAACTATACAAGCAAGGCCTCAACCAATGTTCCGTGTTTTGCCTTAAGCAATATATTCTATACGGTTGAATTACGATTTATTATGCCCTGAGGAAGTGAGCCGTCATGCTCAAATCCAACCTTCTATTACAAAGCCCAAAACCTGTGCCATACAAGGTCATTGGGAGAGCCGAACTCCATGACCTCACCTCTTCATGGTCAGTGCACGATAACCAAAGTAGGACCGTAGTCTCTTACTTGAGTGGCCTCAGCCACAGGGTTAGCTCACGCAGTCTACCCTTTTTATCTAGCCTGCCCTTTGTACAAGTCACACTGCTAGTATACTTGAGCCACATACTAGTTCACCGTGCTCCTTGAGCCATGAACGCATTCATGCTCTATCATACTGAGCCATGGGCTCATTCACCATGCTCTTATACACATCTTGACTCCACAATCGCAGTTTCACTCTTAATCCTCCTACTTTTGACTAGGAGAAACCCCACATATTCAACAATATGCGCTCCAGGTAATTCCCGCAGGATAAACTTGCTTCACCATCACCAACTATTGACGATGATGGATCTATGGCCAGGACAAACTACATGAAATGTTCCACTGTAGTTAATTAGTATATTTTATGTGGATTGTTGAGGCAACCAAGTTATAAAACATAACAACATTATGTCACACCATTACTGTCGTCATCACATTACCATGGGATCTCAATCCCTCATCATCGAATGCCACTGCCTCTCAAGGCATCATCATCATACATCATCATCATGTGATAGCAATCCCTTATCTCAGAATTAGAGTATAACACCTCAACTAGGCACTCAGCCTTTATCAGGTCAACAAACCTTTCTCATCTTACTGGTGATACATGTTATCTTATCAATGAGGATTATCATCATTTAGTGTTATATAAAACACATACACCTCATAGCTCTTACCTGGCTATGAATTCATTTGATACACATGCATGGTTAGTATGTATATCAGGAGAGATAATTGGATCACCAAACATAGATCTTAGAGAGCATAGTATTATTATCATGCCATTCAAACTTATGGAGCATATATCAAGAGAGATATAATTATGCTATTGGATGAGTATATATATGCATGACATTGTCATATATCACTTTCTCAGTCGAGCATTAGGATTACCAAAAGAACATGGGATGAAACCCTTATCCTAGGTATATCGGGTAAGGGATAACCCTCACCAAAAGCATCACAACCCTCACTAGAGACATCATGTTCCTCATCATAGGTATATCGGGTAGAGCACTACCCTCACTAAAAGGGTATCGGGTAGGGCACTATCCTTTACACAAAGGTATCAGCCACTACCAAACCCTAGAACACCAAGCCCCTCATCGGGCATCCACCATATCAGGAAACTCCCAACAACGGGTAGCACTCAACTTGTGATGCCCAAGAAACACAACATCATGTCGTGCAGAACCATAATGTGCAACGCCTAAACAACACACCTCTATCGCCCATCCAGATCAACACAGCATAACGGGCAACACACGCACCATATCGTCCAGCCAAAGGGTCCGCAGGCATCCTATCGTGCAATGATGTGTCGTGCTATCTGTATCGAGTAATGCCCCGAGACGGGCAACGTCGAGACGGGAAACACACCTTAACGAGGTAACAGACATACTAGAACCAAAGGTGCATCATGCAGCCATGAACCAAGAGTGTATCGTGCAACCAGGTGCAGGTATAATGGGCAGCACTTTCACTCTGACGGCCAAGACACCCTATCGCCTAAGCTAGGGTTAGGGTTTCCATACCGGGCAACCATCAAGACCGTGTCGCCTACAACCATAACACCCAAGGCACAAAACATTGATATCTATCAAGCATCATGTCGGCCAAAGGCATAACACCCAGCAATAAACACTATCTAAGGCAAAGCCCATATCGGTCAAGAAGGCCAACAGAACACCATCTAGCATATCGCCCAAGACTCATCCCTAGAAGAGGGATATTAGGCAGAACACATCAAAGGGGGTATCATGCATGGATTCCAAGACCATGACAGGTGGGTCATCTTCAACCTCAAGACAACCACCAAACCCTAAAAGATTAAGAGAGTTGGCTCACCTCTCAACAACTAAGAGAGAGGGGTTTTGGACAACTTCCATCACATATCAGGGAGCAAGGTGGGTCATCATCATAACGGCCATCCTTCCAACCTCAACTAGGTCAACACCAACCAAAGGCTCACCTCTCAAGTCCATGGTAAGAGAGGGGTATTGCCCAAGTGACTAGAGTGTAGACTTACCTCTCAACAACTAAGAGAGAGGGGTTTTGCCCACACAACTAAACCTTGAGCTCACTTCTCAACACCAAGGAAAGATAGGGGTTTTGCCTCAAGAACACACAACACGCACCATGGAATTAGGAAACCCTAGGCTCACCTCTCAACAACCAAGAGAGAGGGGTTTTGCCCAAAGAATCCTAAACTAAAGGTTCGGCCAATAAGGTCCAAGAACACCTCTACACAACATAACCATGACAACATATCATACAACGTCAAGGGTACATACTAAAGCAAAGATATCTCCAACAAGATAAACATGGCTGATCAAGATAACACATAAACAAGAAACATAAAGAGAAGGTAATATAGCTAGGATAGGAGTTATGTAACCCCCCTTAAGCAATATCCAAGATCCTAGCACCAAGCTTCCAAGCTCCAAGGCACCACCTTTGGCCAACACAAAGAAGAGCAACATGTAACCACCATGGCCGAAGAAGAAGGAAGAAGAAGAAAGAAGAAGAAGATAAAGATGCCATGGAAGAAGGGAGAGATACTCACCACAAGAGGAGAAGGAGCAAGGCACTCTCTATGGTTCGTCCACCACTAGAGAAAGAAGGAGACTAGAGCTATGTTGCCCACCAAGGAGAGAATATCGGCCACCAACTCCACTAAGGGGAAGTGTCGAAGAAGGGAAGCAACTAAAGAGCTAAAGGGATCCCAAGCTAGCAAAGAAGGGGGTATATAAGCAAGAGGGTTAAGTGGGTGTCCACTAAGGGACAACTCCACATGTTCTTACCCAAACCACCACATGTCCAAGTGTTATGCCACATGCTAGCATCCTAAACCACTTGTCCATGACTTGCCGCCCACTAGCAAGGCAACGACTTGTCCCAAGAAGGTGGCACAAACGAGGCTAGGTCAAGTGGGGTGTGTGTCACCCAACATGGTAACCCGACACACTCACCACCACCTTGGCCGATACACTTCCTTGGCTGATACACCATGGCCGACACAAGGCACCAGGCTCACCCTTGCCCTATACCAAGCCTCAACAAGGCAAAAAATAGCCCAACAAGGTTCAACAAAGCCCAATGCAACTCAAGTAATGAGCCCAACCCATTCTCTCAACTATAGAGTATGCAAGGAGAGAGAAAGACATCTCTCAAGGTGACAAACTTGCACACTAACCCTAAAACTTGGGTAAATTGCAAGTTGCACCTCCACCTCTCAACAAAGCACAAACAAACCCTAATCACAACTTAGGTGATTAGCAAGCATCTCAACACAAGGTTTAGGCAAAGCAAATAGGGTAAGCCCAAAATGAAGGTCAGGGTCCTTATAGTAGTGATTTCAGGTCTAAGAACCACAGTCACCACAAATACTATAAGATATGATCATGACTAACCAAGTGTGGTTTCCATGCATCACTCTTACGGTGGTTCTTTCTGATACACTATTATCTACATGTATCTATGTTCTTGGTTTGATATCATATATCATGATTAATGAGATTCTGTCATCAACCAACACACACTCTAGTCTTTTGTATTATTGATGTCTATGGTTATTTCCACAATAACAACCAACTAGAAACATAAAAAGAATGTATACTCTTAACATCCATATGATCTCACTGTTCAGGTCCTAAACCTGAAGACATACATCATTGAGTAATACGATTCTTTAGACATCTAACATGTTATATCGTTATCTCAAAATAGATTAAACATATAGATAGAAACTGCCTTTATTATTATTCAAATAATTTACAAAGTATGCCATTACAATCATCATATGACTGGCTCTATGAACATACATTCCAATAGAGTCCCACTTGCACTTAGATCCAATCACCCATGAACCTCAGTCCTTGTGATCTAGCATGACCATCATGCTTCTACTGTGAAAGTTCCTTAGTCAAGGGATCAACAATATTGTCATCGGTTGGTACTCTACAAATCTTCACATCTCCTCAATGTACGATCTCTCGTATGAGAAGGAAGTGCCATTGTATGTGCTTGGACCGCTGATGTGATATGGGTTCTTTAGCTTGTGCAATAGCTCCATTGTTGTCACAATAAAGCTTAATTGCATCACAGATGCTAGGAACCACTCCAAGTTTAGAGATGAACTTCTTGATCCACACAACCTCCTTTGCTGCATGGGATGTAGCAATATACTCAGCCTCTGTCATAGAATCTGCAACTGTCTCTTGCTTGGAACTCTTCCAGCTCACAACTCCATTGTTGAGGCAAAACACAAATCTTGAATATGATCTGTAATCATCTTTATCGATTTGGAAGCTTGCATCAGTGTAACCCTTTACCACCAACTCTTCCTCACCTACGTAGATGAGGAACTGATCCTTAGTCCTTCTCAAGTAATTTAGGATGTTCTTCACGGTTTTCCAGTGAGCATCTCTGGGATCTGACTGGTATCTACTTGTCATGCTGAGTGCATATGAGACATCAAGACGAGTGCATGACATTATGTACATGATGGATCCAATTGCTGATGCATATGGAATCCCATTCATGCATTCCCTATCTTCACAAGATTTAGGACATTGAGCTCGAGAGAGGGGAACTCCATGCCTCATGGGTATTTTCCCTCTCTTTGAGTTCTCCATGTTGAACCTCTTCAACACTTTGTCAATATATGTTCTTTGACTTAGTCTAAGAAGCCTTCTAGATATATCTCTATATATCTTGATTCCTAAGATATAGGAAGCTTCTCCAAGTCTTCCATTGAAAATGTATTTCCAAGCCATGTCTTCCTTTTGTAAAGTAGGGATTTCATTCCCCATCAACAATATGTCATATACATACAATATGAGGAATGTAGTCATGCTCCCACTAACCTTTTTGTATACACAAGGTTCATCTTCATTTTGACTAAAGCCAAACTCTTTGACTGCTTCATCAAATTGAAGATTCCAGCTCCAAGATGCTTGCTTCAATCCATAGATTGACTTTTATAGCTTACAAACTTTATTTGCATCCTTTGGATTTATAAAACCTTCAGGTTGTGTCATGTACACATCCTCGACAAGATTCCCGTTAAGGAATGTAGTTTTAACATCCATATGCAAAATCTCATAGTCATAGTAGGTTGCAATAGCAAGCATGATCCTAATGGACTTAATCATGAGAAACTGGAGAAAAGGTTTCATCATAGTCAACACCTTGAACTTGTATGAAACCCTTTGCAACAAATCTGCCTTTATAAGTTTGCACATTGCCATCCATGTTGGTCTTCTCCCTGAAGACCCACTTGCACCCTATGGGTTTTACCCCTTCAGATGGATCCACCAAGGCCCATACCTTGTTGGTATACATGGATTCCATCTCAGATCTCATGGCCTCAAGCCATTTCTCAGAATCTAGTCCCTACGTAGCTTCTAGATAGGTAGTTGTCTCATCAACTATAACCAACTCACTGCCTTCTTGAGTCATAAGATATCTAAATCTTTCGGCTCAAGGTGTGTCCTACTAGATCTACGAGGTTCCTGTGTTACTTGAGGAATTTGAGATTCCACAACAACTTGTGATTCTCTATGTTCCTCTTGTACATCTATTGGTTCAATGTTTTCTTGTTGGTCTTAAACCTCTTTGAGCTCTATTTTCCTCCCATTGATTCCTTTGGAAATAAATTCCTTTTCTAGGAATACAACAATTCTAGCAATAGACACTTTGTTGTCAGATGGAGTGAAAAAGTAATATCCCCTAGTTTCCTTAGGATATCCAACAAGGTCTTATCTAATTTGGGTCCTAGCTTTTCAGAAAACATTTTCTTGACATAAGCTTTGAATCCCCAAATCCTCATAAAAGACATATCAGGACGTTTCCCGTGCCATATCTCATATGATGTCTTTTGAATCGATTTAGATGGTACGTGGTTAAGTGTATATGCGACGGTTTTAAGAGCATAACCCCAGAATGAAGTTGGAAGATCAGCAACACTCATCATAGATCGCACCATGTCTAGTAATGTGTGATTCCTTCTTTCTAACACATCATTATGTTGTGGTGTTCCAAGTGGAGTCCAATGTGATACAATACCATGAGCTCTCAGAAGGTCCTCAAACTCTTGGCTTAAGTATTCTCCACCTCGATCGGATTGAAGTGCCTTAATACTTTTGCCAAGTTGGTTATGTACTTCATTCATGAAATCCTTGAACCTTTCAAGGGTCTCTGACTTATGTTTCATCAAGTAAACATAGCCATACCTACTGAAGTCATAAGTAAAGGTAATAAGTACAGATACCCACCTCTAACACTTGTTCTAAAAGGTCCACATACATCAGTATGCATGAGTCCTAATAGATCACTTGCTATCTCACCTTTTCCTAAAAAGGGAGCCTTGGTCATCTTGCCCAATAAACAAGATTCACACGTCTCTAATGATTGAAGATAAAAAAGTCCAGATAACCATCTTTATGGAGTCTAGATATGCGATTCTCATTTATGTGCCCTAGACAACAATGCCAAAGGTATGTTATGTTTGAGTCATTGAGTTTTTTTTTCTTTTGGTGTTTACGTTGTATACACTTGTCTGTAGATCTATCAAATATAGACCATAAGACATCAGGGCACTGCCATAAAAGATCCCATCTTTAGAAATGGAACATTTTCCATTCTTAATAAGAAATTCAAATCCATCCTTATCCAAACAAGATACATAAATGATATTCCTATTAATGGCAGGTACACAATAGCAGTTCTATAACTCTATTATCATCCCACTTGGTAGAGATAACTCATAGGTTCCTACTGCACTGGCAGCAATTCTTGCTTCATTAGCAACACGTAGTTCAACCTCACCTTTCGCTGAAGGCCTACTTCTTTTTAGCATTTTCACATTTGAACAAATGTGTGATCCACATCCAGTATCAAGTGCCCATGATGAAGAAGTAGTAAATTTAATCTCAATTACACATACTCCAGAAGTAGATATCTCTATCTCTTACTTCTTCTTCCTTGATTCCCTTAATCCTCTCAGTATTTTGAGTGTAGAAGATTTGAACTTCAGTATGGCGGGAGAACACTTCTCTACCTTGCCTATGTCCTTGGACTCTATTCCACTGATCACCATCATGGAACTATCTTCATCATTTTTGCTTCAACATTTGTCAAAATGTCAAGTAGATTTGACATCAGTTTAGCCATGTTGCACAAGTAGTAATACTTGATAAACATGCTATATGATTTAGGCAACGATTGCAAAATCATATTCGTGGCCAAATCTTGACCCAAAGGAAATCCTAAATTCTCTAGACGTTTTATATGCCCAATCATATTGAGCCCATGGGGTCTAACTGAATCTCCCTCTGTCAGTTTGCATTCAAACAATGCCTTACGCATACATAGAGTGGATTCTACAACCACTGGTATCTTAGGGATATGCAAAACACTACTCATAGTCCTTAACCAGTTATGGAAATTTATCTCAATTAAATTATCTGATTTCAATGATGATTTCTTTGCCATTTGATTATACAAGAGAAAACATCTGCATTTTGTCAAAACTCCTTTTGATTTGATTTGATTTGAATAAAATTGACGATATTAATTAGGTATTTAATCAATTATCTCTCCCACTATTTTGATCAAATTGATAACCCTCATGTATCAATTCAGAAGATTGCAACGTACAACCTTCTAGTGAGCAAGATCCTGACTTCCTCTAAGTTATGAACCAACAAGGGATGTCACCCACTACTAGATTCTTTTAGGTAGGTAAGCCAATTGCATCATATGCAACTCTTGTTGCACAACTCTTTGTCATGAACATCTGCATGCCTCAAGGTGCTTAATCCTATTAAGATCACCTTGTTAAGTCCGTTCCCAGAAGCCAACACAATGAGTATGCACCTTGCTAAGGCAGACCCATATACCCACTATCACACTTCCACGAGATATACGGTGCACCACTCGAAGGCGTGTCCACACTTAGTCGATCAAGCTTTTCATGTGTGTTGCTTTTGGAAGGCATCTTAAACTTAATATTTATATTTGAGGGGTTTGATATTTATATACATATACATATCCCATCACCACACATACATAGTATGTATCATACACATGCTATATCCCACAATAAAACATGCGAAGTGATAAAGTGATGATTATGGCCATCCTATTGTAATTCCTTGAGCCACAAGGAATTATGGTCATCTAGGTCTACATCACATGCAGTAACATGTAGTTGATGAGGATATGTGCTTGGGCCATTCCGGGTTGATCAACTCATCATATCAGTGATCGGCTCGCCTCCTGACTGGTCAGTTAGTTGCCACCAACTAATCATCTGGCTCCTCCAGATGGTCAGTTTGTTGGGTCATCTTGCTCCTCATTAGGCCACCAGCCGCTCATCTCGCACCATCAACTGGTCACATCACACCATCAGTTGGTCGTCTTGGTCCCTTAATTACTCATCTAGGCATCCACCGTTCTTCGACATAACATGAAATAAAACTATCCTACTTTTACATATTTCTTTGGGAAACCTCGAGTTACATTCAAGGAGAGCAAAGGTAGAAGAGAAGGCTTGAGTTGTCTCGAGTTACATCTGGAATACAAGAAAGGACTCAGTATGTAGACCGAGATGTAAACAACCACAACCAACCACGCACATACATAGGGGTTTATAGGCCATAACCACGCTACACATCCACCATCAAAACCATTTTAGGGTGACACGTATCAATTGCATATATATACCATATCATATATGTATATAGGGATTTGTTGTGTTTAATTGGATATGCACATTATCTAGTTAAAGCATTCACATCACATGCAATAAATAAATGGCAAAAAACCAAAATGTGATCATATATCGATTAATATTAAAGCATAGTATGTTGATGTGGCTCTGATACTACTATTGGGATTTGTGGGACAGAACGGGCAGTGCAAACAAATTTTTTTATCTAACCACAAACCCATAACTAGTAGATCGTGTCAAAAACTATGTAATAGGAAAGATGGTTTAGCAAGATATACATGGTCCCAAGGCTTGCTCAGTGATAATACCTCGCAACTAGTGCGACCTTCAACCTCCTAGTCTTCGACGGTGTTTGTGTAGCTCCTGGTGTTGACCCAGACTGCGGTTGTCAGTCGTCCTGCTGAGCGGAAAAAATCTCCCACCTCTATAGATAGTCCACACAGACCTCCAGAAACTCTAGTCATCCTGATGGACAGACTAGAAGGAGTCATACCCTTCTGTTGGCATACTAGTCACTGGCACACTTTCCCACCACCAGTCACTTTTATGTAGTTGTCTTTCCCTCGTTGTTCCTCCCTGGATGGGTAGAACTTGCTTGGGCTCTCTTAGTTACCACAGCTAAAGCGGACAACAACTTTGTAGATTAACTGATGTTCTAAGTTGCGTGTGTAGAGAAGCCCACTGTACCCCTGTATTTGTAGTAGAGGGCAGGGTCAGGGTTCCCAGTTTGTGCAGGAGTAGAAGTGTCTAGATTTTCCACAGACTGATTGTGCTGCAATAGGCAAACCGATCGATTCACAACTGAATTGATCAGTTCACAACTGAACCGATCATTTGGGCACGTTAGATGATCAGTTCACCCAGTGAACCGATCGTTTCACTTCCTGAACATGCCTGCAATTGACTTTTCTTATTCATTTCTAATTAACTCAAAGATTAATTCTTGTCCTAATCGAATTGAACAAGTGAAATGAAAAACTTTCTCACAAATTAGGAAAATCCAACATTTCTCGTTTGGTCCAAGTGAACCGATCAGTTCACCAGAGTGAACTGGTCATCTCACTGACCATGAGTCGAACGTGTAAGACCCCTAAACTTGCGTAATGAGTTGAATAAACTTAAGTATCATAATTGAATTATTATAACCCTAATATAACCGTTTTGAAATCATAATACAAGCTTAAGTTTCAAATTTGGTCCAATTTGGACACTGTTTGAGCAAGTTATGCAATTTTATGCACATTTTGGACTTTTATGCAATTTACCCAATTGAGAGGTTTTGTTTGCAGTTTATCACTTGCATTATGTTCCTTGTATATTCTCTCATCATTATTTATCTTTTTGAGCAATGGGGCGCCCATTTAAACCTTGGTTTGAAGGTGTTTTCTCCAAGGGTAGTTTAGGGTTTACCCCTTCATGGATGAGCTACCTTTAGTAGCTATCAACTAAAGAGTTATTTGTTTTGCTTGAAAAATCAAGAAACAAGAGATAAGAATGTATATATGGATGGTGGGGGAGATTCTTGTGTGTGTCTGCTTGCATATTCTTAATGGTTTAAGGCCATGGACACTTGGAAAGATACTAGAACTTCAACTTTTTCTTTTTCTTTATCTTAAAGTTTCATATACTTATCCCTAAGTACCAAAACGAGCCATTTTCTCTCCACCATTTCCCTCCTTCTCCCAACCTCGTTCTCCCTCTATGCTTCTGTGAATTTTATTGTCCAAGGAAGAAGAAAGTGGGGACCTTCTTGGAAAAAGGATCTAGGGTTGCAATTGACTTCCTTTTTGGGCTTAAAAAGCTTCCTTCTAGTGATCTTGGCCTAAAAGAGTAAGAATTCCCTTCTTTTATCCATTTATTTCTTTGTTATCCTTCCTCCTACCTTTATCCAGGTCGTAACCTTTCTGTTCCATGGTAGAAATTGCTCTAAAGCTCTCACACCCTACCTTTCTTGCTCCTTATGCTTAGGGTTTGCTCATTTGATGAAGAAAGGTGCTAGATGGACGAGTTCATAGATTTTGCTTGGATTTTCTACCCTGCCTTCTAGAGTTTTTTTTTTCTGTGTGGGGTTTCATATTATCATTAGATGCAAGTTTTATAACTTGCTCCCCGTTTATTTCTTACCATAAGCTTTCTAGCTCATGTTCTTGCTTGAAAATGATGATTCATGCACTAAAAAGCTATGCTTGACTTGGATTTCGATTTTTATAATGTTCCCTATTCTGATTTCAGTTCTAGATGAACCCATGATCATGTGTATGTTATTAATAAGGTATAATATGACTTGGATCATGTTGTTTTGACAACCTATGGTGCTAAGCACCTATCAACCAATGGTCAATTTTAGGGTTTTAAGTTGATTTCTTCTATAAACCCATGACCCGATGATGGTACCATTGCAACAACCCTATGGTGTTGTCTTCATGACAACTGATGGTCGATATCAAAGGTGTCATATGATGGTGAAAACCTATGGTCACCCCTTAGTTCAGGTTTTGGATCAATTAGAAGTTTAATGATCAACCATTAAGCACCCTACTGATGTTATCAATCAATGATGACATTATTAGCTTAATATTTGATGTTGATTAATGAATATAGTGTTGATCTAACAACCTATGGTGACTTAATGGTCACTAATGATTGTGGATCAGGTCTCTATAACCTATGGTGAGTTAAGCATTGTAGTTGTAGCATCAATTAAGCCTTAGACCAATGGTTTCTTGGGTCATTTGATGCAATGGTCAGACCTATACTGTTATTGATGGTTTTAACATATGAACTTGACCCAATGGTCAAGATATAATGTTTATTCATCCAATAGGGTGGAATGATGGCTAATGTAATATGTTGGTCCTAATAATGTGATTTATATGGTTTCCTTTATATGATCAACTTAAGGAGCTTACTTGTTGACAATGGATGGCTTGTTTTAACTGAACAGTCAATTGTGGGTTTTACCCTACTCTTAATGGAACTTTTTGTGTTGTTAATCAAGGGATGTCTAGTGTTATATGGTGACTCTTTATAGGGCACAAATCAAGGACTTCATAGATGGTTTATCCAAGGTGTTTACTTATGTAAACAATCAATGGTATTACCTTTTTAACATCTAATGGTTCTGGGTGACATTGTGGTATGGTGATATGGGTTGAATGATGATGGAACAAATGGAGGGTTACCCTTAATAAGTTAGTCTTACCTATTCACTCATATGCATATAAGGGATGATAACCATATTGTGTTGATATGTAACCCTAATAAGGTATAGCTTGTTATACCTAGCTTTAATATAACTAAATGATGGTAATTGGGTATGAACAATCCTTGAATGACTAATACAATCATGGAGTACTCTGCTACTATTGTTGAAACCCTAGTTGCTATAACCCGATGGTTACACCTTGATTTATATGTGGGTTAATACTTGAGAATAGTATGGAATGTGATGGTGATGCTTCACCTTATGCATCCATGTTCTAATGGGGATGCCGTGAGTTAGGGTTTGGGTATAAGTGATGATTAGTAAGATCGATATAATTTATCATGTTGAACCTAACTCTAATGCAAATAGATAAAGATGAGTATTAATGTTTAACATTCTTAAATGGTGGAATGATGGTGGAATAACCTCCTTAATATGATCATAACCTTAATATGTTAATTGGTGGTTATCATAGCCAAATGGTTGATACTTTCTTATGCTAAACATGTGCATTAAGAATATGATGATGGTTAATAATATCTAGATTCCTTACATGTTGATGTAATAAAGGAATGTTCTTAATGTTAATATAACCCTTCTATGATTGTTTATGAATATCTCCTAGCTCATTAATGCAATATTGTGTTGATCCAATGTATTATATGTAAGTGATGTTGTTGAGTCTTGTTATAAGGCATACAAAGATAATGATGATCTTGTAGGGAATAATAGGATGGTCTTAATGATCTTTGGGTATGGTTGACCCCTGAATGAGGTGTAATCCACTTGTGTTGATAAGGGTTTATACCCTGTGATATTGTGAAAAGGATTTATATATTGTGATAGTATGATGGTCTTAATGACCTTTGTGCATGGTTGAGCCCTGAATGAGGTGTAATCCTATTATGTTGATAAGGGTTGTGTAACGACCCCGCCTCCCAGTAACACACAATTAAGGGAGACCAAGAGGTCAGAGCCGTTGTCCCAGTTTCCGGATCAAAGGTTCGATAAATAATCTATAATAATTATCACATTCTACCAACTAGACTGAAAGGTTGTAATAGAAATTAAACTTTGCATACCTTTTTCAAAAACTGGGTACACTATTTCTATCCACATATGGAGTGTATTCTAACTAATCCTCCTCAGTACTTTAATTCTCGTTTAATTCTACATATGCCACTTTACTGTTTGTCCTTTTAATTTGTACCTAAAATGCCGACAAACAAAATGTCGGTCAGTATAAAGATGATATGTGGGGAAAACAATAATCGTGCAACTATGATAACAATGTAATCAGCCAATTATCATTTAACAACCAAGATTACATCTTAAGCAATACTACTCAATCCTTACCTATCCCCTATCTCTGTGTTGTCCCTACAGTGGACTTGGATACTACCTCTCTCTATGGTAGATCCTTACCCCCATGGCCCTACCTCATGGGTAGCCAATACTTAGGGTTATAGAGTCGCATGGCCCTACCCAAAGGTAGCCCAATCCCTGACTCAAGGTGACTTGATGGACCTACCCCATTGGTAGCCATGTACTAAGTCATCGAATGACCTAATGGACCTACCCCATAGGTAGCCATGTACTAGGTCAAACCATTAAGCCACAGAGGGGACTAGGATTTGAGCTAGTAGGCACATATCTTACGTGATAATCATATCCACATTATAGTTTGCATGAATTAAATTCATCCAATAGTTTAATTCAAGTCATCAAGGAAAACTTCAGAAAACCTCAAAAAACTAATTCGAGATATTCATAAGCGTAACCACATACCTATCAGACAGTTTTGAGACAGAATCAACCAAGAAGAGAAATCCAATCAAGCAAGCACAAGCATCCTGAAATCACATCCAATTCCTTTTTATAAAAAATCTATTCAAACCATCTTGCTACTTAAGGTTTCTATTCCTTTTTAGGATTTCTACCTCTTTTAGGGTTTACTTTGCAATTAGGATTTTTACTTCATTTTACTCTTTGAAACCCTAATTTCTCATCTATCCTTCACGAAAGTTATTAAGGTTACCTTTTAACAACATATAACCTTAATTTCAGAAATAGCACAATTAATCATCAATTAAGTCCATTAAGCCTCTTTTACATTAAAGCTACCATTTTTATCCTTTTAATCCATGACAAGATCATTATGCTTGTTTATCATCAATTCATAGTTCATTATGGTCTAATGCACATATGAATTCTAATTGTCATTAATTCTACCTTTGTTCATTAGAAAACCCTAATTTCTACATTAAAGGTATTTATCCACAATTAGAAACCTTTATTCTCAAAATAGCTTAGAATTATCATATTTCAACTTTAATCATGATTTTGAACAATTAAAGCTATTAAAAATCACAATTACCATCATTAGGGTTTCAAGGCCCATTAAAGCATATTTATGCACATGAAACTTTAAATTAACTAATTACATGCAAAGTCCATCCTTTTTGTTCTCAACATACCTTTTTACAATTAACAGGTTAATATCAACTTTAATCATTAAATCATTAAAGTTGATAACTTACACTACTTTTCTTATAGCAAGAGGAATTAGCTTCTAAACATATTTTTAATGGATTCCTCTCATTTTTCTGAGCAACTTTCATGTATAACTTATTACGAACAAAGTTACCAATTATTTTCTAGAAATTTTGCAAGATAAAATCTAAAGGACCAATCCTAACCTGACACGTCATCAGATTCTTTTCCTTGTTCAACGGGCCGAAGGTTCTTCAAGTAAGTATTCAAAAGACCCTTTTGCCCTTCCTCATTGATCCTGGTCTGTAGGCACGTGAGGGGTAGGTTTGTCCTTCTCCCTTTCCTTCTTCTACCTCGCAACACCAATCAGTGTTTACTGCAGGCGAGCGCACCCTGCGTGGCTGACCCCTCCCCTGGGTGGAGCAAGTTGGGTCAACTCCCTTTGGGCTCCGACAAAGTCAACCGGGCCACTGTCATGGCCAAAGCCAGTTGTTGATAACGGATCCAGTGACCAGACTCTGCTGCTGGTTCTCGGTCTCTCCTCCAGGTCGCTCCCTCCTACAACTCACGACTGTGACTCCCTCCTTGCAACCAGCACTACCCGCAGTGCCTTCTCTTCAGCTATGGTCATCCTGTGGGAGAGCGCCACCCACACATGGCACAACCCCGACATCCGATATTGAAGGAACTTCTATGCTTCCAACAACACCTTCTTCTTCTCGGTAGCGTCGACGATCACACATCTACCCGGACAGGCCAACTCGACGCGTTGTGTTGGCTCCGAAAAATTCCCTCACACCCCAACTAGTAGTCCCTTATACCAACCCTTAGCACATGGGTGGTCGTGGGGCCTTGTTACGTGATGCATCTATGGAACCATCATGTAATGCATCTAAGGATAGGCAAAGTTATGAGGACGAAGACCAGGGATGGGCTTCCTATAGAAAGTCGTTGTTGTCTCTCATGTCTCCCAATAGAGGAGGATCCTTGGGTCCTTTTATATCCATAAACTAGGAGGAACCCTAATGGCTAATACATAGTTATCCATCGATATCCTTTGTTACTCACAAGGCACATGTACCCTTCCATCCCTGTATTAAACTCTTTAAATATTATTCTCTTGATTTGATGATCACCACAAGAAGCTACCACTTTTCTAATTAGATCTGGAAACTAAAAGCATTTAAGGAAAGTCTAATAATCTTGGATTCCTTAAAATCTAAATCATTCCCTAATTTCTTAGAATGTTCTCTCTCTCTCTTTCTTTCTTTGTTTCTATTTTCATTATTGCTTTCATTAGAAAACATATGTAAACGAATTTCACTCAACTGTGGCCATTAATGCCACTTTCTAGATATTTCCAAGTATTTCTTGTAAATACTTTGCTTAATATCCATTATCTTTTATCTTTTTCCATTATTTGGAATTTTCCTCTTTTCTTCTCTTTTATATCCATTAATGGATTAATCTAATAATAGGAATCATGAAATTCCTATCAAAAGGGATATTTGCAAAGAAATTCCTTCTTTGAAGCAAAGCGTACAGACTTTTCAATTATGAAAACACATGCAAAATTGGGGTTGTAACTGGTTGATACCCTGTAATATTGTGAAAAGGATTTATATCTTGTGATAGTATGATGACTAGTGTGGTCTCATGAAAGGAAAGTGAATAGTATCATGTGATGATGAGATGAGAAATTATGTTTCACACATTTTATATCTTTTTAAGGTTGTGATATTTATATGCTTACTAGAAGTGAATTAGGGTTTGCATGTCCACTTGTTTCATGTAGCCTCAATTCACCCAATTGTCATAACTAATCAAGTGCAACTCTAATCATGTAGTGCCCTATGCCGTAGAACCATCTTCAGTGTCAGAACTTGTTGGATGGTGAAATGATTATTCCTAAGGGAAACTCAGAGCACATACTATTGAGTATGTGGGGGTGGAAGGTTGAGGATATATCCTTGTCATCCACAATGCAGATTATGGAGGTTGGCTATGGTCATGCCTCATACATCTGATGTGATTGAGAACGGATGCGATCATGTCTCTGTGATTATAACATGATGTGATTAGAGGACAAATGCGGTTGTACCTCAGTGATTGGAATTGAATACCCTGGTTTCTAGTGCCATGATCTGTACCAAGTGCAGACTAGTGGTTAGCAGCTTGACTATATGTCGCTGTGGTGGTAGCTTTGACTGATATGTCATTGCCTTTTTACTCATATTGATCGAGGGGAAGAGATCTTAGGATACCGGCACTCCTAGATCTTTTACGGAATCGAATAGCCCTTCGTAGGGGTCAGTTGGACTTTGAATGGTAAGATTCAAATTCCCCAAGGCGTAATAAAAGATGTAATACAACGATGTAGCATATTTGTTTAGGGTTATACACGATGTTTCACATTGGATGATAACCCTTGTTTGTTATCTTTACATAAAGATGATGCTTAGTGCAATTAAGAGATAGTGGATATAGTTATGTTGTGGATATGCTTAAGATTGTAGATGCGTACATACAATAACCATGATTATGTTGATAACTATACTACTACTGCTAATTATAATCATGATGCTAGCTATCTCATGTTGTTAGTTATGTTTAGCATGCTAGCCATGCCTTTATAACTAGAGATGCATATACTGCTAATCATGCTTATCCAGATAGCTGTGCTTATGTTGTTATCTCTTCTTATGATGTTGATATGTTCAACCAATTAGACATGCTCATGTTGTTAGCTATGCTATGTTATTAGACTTGCTCATGATGCTAGATATGCATATGCTACTGAATTGCTTATATTGTCAACAAGATAAAGGATGACAATCTGGATACTGATGATAGTTATTATCTGCTCCTTTATGTATTTTGTTAATCATCAGTATTGCTGAGCTTATTTGTTATATCTGATTAAAGTGCTTATCTATTTAATTACTTAAAAATGTTGTAATCAATAAACGTTGTTGGAGGTTATATCTCTTGCTGGGACATGGGTCTCACCCTTGTGGTTTGCCACATTTTTTAGGTAACCAGAAGTGATGAAAACAAACATATGGCAACAAAGAGGAGCTATAGTAATGAATCTTTGAGAAAGTTGATTAGATGTCTAGTGTGTCCTAGAGTCATCTCTGTACTCTTAGGTTTGGACAGGAAAAGTTTGTATATGGTGTTTCAAATGAATCAAAATTTAGTTAGCATGTTAATGTTTATTGTGTGGCATATAAAAATATTGTTCTCCTATGTATATATGTTGTGGCTAAGGCGATAGAACAATTTGTATCAAATTCTTGGCATAGTATGGATATAAGAAAGATGTTGGGCTCTTATGCAAATGTTTCTGAGTTGGTGCTGTTAAAATCAGTTTTAATTTACCCATATTTTTTGGGTATGTGATTAATTAGTGATCGATTGTGCTTTATGTTTTAAGTAATCTCGTTTAGTGTAGCGGGTTATCACAAGTTTGTATCAGAGCTTTAGTGTAACATCCCTGACCTGGGTTATGCCTTAACCCTAGATGTTTTGCTTAATAAAGTTAATTATATGCTTTCTTTTATTTCTTGAAAAGTAATTAAGGCTCAAGAGGAACTTATGTTTCAGTTTTAATCCTTTTCGAATAATGTTGAAACATTGTTTTGCTTATTTTGGACTAAAGTGCAAATTACCCAAGTTGAGGGGTTAACTTGCAAATGTTACATGATAAGATGTTCCTCGAGTATTAAAGCATTATAAAGATGAAAATGATGCATTGGTATGGCTTGTGGTAGCCTGAATAACAAGAAAGAGCTTGTTGAGCAATGTTTGTGCATTAAAACCTAGTTTTGGTGTAATGTGCAATTTACCCAAAACCCATGTTTCAATATGCAAATTACCACTTCAAAATAGTCCCTAATGTTTCTTGGAATCATGTAGAGCAAATAAAATGAGAGGGGCATCTCATTTGAATCACTTTAGAGGAGAGAGAATCTTGATATTAAAATAATCAAGATTTAAGCATTGTTGGAACTTTACTTCAATTTAATGCAAAAATAAATATATTAATTGAAGAGCCCTTCAACCAAAAGGTGAGGAATGATTTTGCAAAAGAATGGACGACCATGTGCCTTGCAAAGGCAATGAAATATCTAAAGGAAGTGGATAACTCACTCACATTATTAAAAGAAAAAGAATTATCCACTAACTTTAGGATATTATTATTATAAGGGTTAAGGTGCTTAAATTGCTTTTCTTTAAAACATGGATAATTGAGAGGAATAATAGGCAAAGAAGATAGCCTCATAACCAAGGAAGGGAAGGGAGAAAGTGACAAGGAAATGGATGAGATAATCCCTACTTTCTCTCTCTTAAATGAATTTTCCATAAAATTCACATATATGCTCCTTTATCCATGAGTTGAAAGGGTAATTTCGAAGCCACTTTCACTTCTTGCTTGAAAAACGACCAAGGGGGCTAAGGAGCAACAGGAGGACTAGTTCCAACCTGTAGGTAAGCTTCTTGATCACTTTCAACCATGATTCCATGGTGGAAATCGAAAATAAATGATGGATTTCTTCTTTTCTTCTATCAATCTTCCTTTCTAGCCAATCCTTTTCACTCAAAGCTTGAGGATGAGCTTGGGATAGTTGAAGGTGTTGCTTTCATCATTAAAGAAGTGGAGGTTGAAGATTTGAAGCTCAATTGGAGGAGGGTTATATAACTTGAACCCTTGAACTTTGTTATTGATTCCATATCTTTATCAATTGTTGATTCCTTCTTTATTCCCAAAATTTTATTTGGTTGATTGATGCAATCACCATGAAAATCACAGAAAGTTCTATGGGTTTATAGCTTGATGATGATGACATCATCATAATCACACACCTCCACAAATATCTATTGCAAATGGTTTTAAGACCTTGGTCCAAATGGTTTCACCAAACCGTTTAGAGACCAAATAGTTTGCAAACCGTTTGGAGGTTTGGATCCCAAACCATTTGGAAGGGTTGAACGTTTGGATGGGTTGACTGTTTGAGTTCAGGACCCTAGTACATGTTGTATGATGATCTAATGGATCCAATTGATTGATTCAATATATGGACAATCCTCCAATTAGAAACCCTAATCGGGTTAAGTGCTGAAATTTCAATTGGTTGATTTAAAACTTTGGGTTGATTAACCCAAACGGTCTCAAGACCGTTTGAAGATCACCCAAATGGTCTCAAGTCCGTTTGGAGGTCAACCAAGACCTTTTGGAGGTCTAGGGTTGAGCATGGTTGATTAATTGAAGATCCAGAGATATCAAATTGAAATGCAATCAATAGCTAAATTGATGATCGATTCAATGATGCAAATCCTAATTGATTTTCACAAATTTTAACAAAGGTTTGAGTCAAACGGTCTCAAGACCATTTGGAGGTCATACAAATGACCTCAATACCATTTGAGGTCAGGTCATGTCATGGTTTGATGATGATCCAATGATTTCAATTGGATTAGTTCCACAATGTCAACCATTAATGGTTCCTCGATTTCAAAACCCTAATTGATGGTTTATTGATTATAAACCCTAGTTCAAATGGGTTCAAAACCCTAATTGAATGTCTAATTGAAGGATGATTCAATGGTTCATCTGAAGAATAAATCAGTGGTTTAATTTATAGATGGTTTAATGATTGAAACCCTGACTTGATAAAGTGATGGAAGACCTTTTTGGTCCATTCGGTTTTGAGAGAGTTTGGACCAAACGGTCTTAAGACCGTTTGAGTCCAAACGGTCTCAAGACCATTTGGGATCAAACAGTCTCAAGAGATTTTAAGATCAAACGGTCTCAAACCATTTGGAGACCCAATTGGTTTCAAGTGTGAATTGTCCATACAGTTTCATTATTGTTTTGCTTAGACGATTTCAAACCGTTTGGAGCATCAATGATCAAGATCGTTTGGATGAGTTTATATGATTAAAACAATTGGAAACCCAAGTTGATGAAAGATCAAATGACCATATGGTTGTCACTGATTTATCTCAAAGATAATCACTAGGGTTGTATCTTTAAGATACTAAGTGATTGACAATCCTTAGATGAGTTAATCCTTGAAGCCTAAGTAAGAAATAACTCAGTACACTATGTCAATCATAGATGTATGTACTTGATTGAAGGGTTGATATAAACCTAATCAAGTCGAAAGGATGATAGAAAGGAATTCATACATGAGTATTAATCATGTGGTGATTAGGTTATGATCCTTAGTAAAGAGATCATGAAACCCTAATCCAGAAGGTTAATGAACCCTAACCCTAATTTTAGGATAAAGTGCATGAAATCCTAAACTAGGGTAATGTGATGTAAAACCCTGATGTATTGATATGATATAGAACTCAAATCCAGGGTGATGCTATGTAATGCTATATGAACCCTTAATCTTGGACAATATTATGATAAATTATAATCCTAATTTGGGTAATGGGATGAGTATCTCCAATTGATATGAAATTGAGAAACCCTAATTGAGGGTGATTCCATGAGAAACCCTAATTGAGGGTGATTCCATGAGAAACCCTAATTGAGGTTGATTCCATGAGAAACCCTATTTGAGGGTGATGCCATGAGAAACCCTAGTTGAGATGAATAGTAAACCCTAATTATGGGCAATGTGATGTGAAAACCCTAATGAAGGGAGATGGTATGTGAAATCCTAACCGTAATGAAGGGAGATGTTATGTGAAATCCTAACCCTAATGAAGTATGATAATATGTAAAACCCTAAACCCTAATAAAGGGTGATGGTATGGGAGACCCTAATCCTAACAATGGAATGGTGACTAATACTTTGATAAGGGAAATACCTAAGGTGAATGATTATAGATTACCTTATAGCAAGTAATGCCTTAACCTGAAATGAGTCCATATCATTATAGATAGTTGGACTATTCTTGTGTGTGACCTATGCACTTCATGGTAAGAGTGATAGGTTAGTGGATGAAAGTATTAAGATGTGTAATGGCCTTGTGAGCCATATGATTAAGATGTTGCCTAGTGATAGGTGACAAGATGTTTAATGGCCTTGTGAGCCATATGGTTAGATGTTGCCTAGTGAGAGGTGACAAGATGTTTTATGAGCCCTATGAGCCATGAGAATAATTGTGGCATAGTGAGAGGTACCAAGATAATTATAAAAGTTTACTAGTAAGAAATGATAATAATAAACCTAATAAAAGGAACAATTGTAATTAATAAGGAATATGAACAACTATGAAGGATAACCTTAGGGTTCAGAGCCTAGAGAAGGATGTGATGATCAATGATGAGTTAAATGAATTTATATTCCATGATCTATGTAATCAGGTTTGCTTAAAGTCCAATACCTGACAGAGGTATAATGCTTGTAATCAGGATTGGTTAAAGTCCAATGCCTGGCTGGAAATCATGATTGGTTAGAGTCCAATGCCTGGCTGTGTAATCAGGATTGGTTAAAGTCCAATGCCTGGTGGTGTAATCAGGATTGGTAAAAGTCCAATGCCTGGCGGTGTAATGAGGTTTGGAAGAGTCCAATACCTGGCAGAGGCATGAAGCCTGTAATCAGGATTGGTTAGAGTCCAATGCCTGGCTGTGTAATCAAGATTGGTTAAAGCCCAATGCCTGGCGGTGTAATCAAGACTGGTTAAAGTCCAATGCCTGGCGGTGTAATCAGGTTTGGAAGAGTCCAATACCTAGAAGAGGCATGAAGCTTATAATCAGGATTGGTTAAAGTCCAATGCCTGGCTGTGAAATTAGGGTTGGTTAAAGTCCAATGCCTGGCTGTGAAATCAGGATTGGTTAAAGTCCAATGCCTGGATGTGTAATTAGGGTTGGTTAAAGTCCAATGTCTGACTGTGAAACCAGGATTGGTAGTGTCCAATGCTTGGTAGTGTAATCAGGTTTGGAAGAGTCCAATACCTGGCAGAGGCTTAATGCCTGCAATGATGACACATGATGGTAATAACCCAATGCATATAATGATGACATATGATTGGTAATAACCCAATGCCTGTAATGATGACACATGATTGGTAATAACCCAATGCCTGTAATGATGATACATGATTGGTAATAACCCAATGCCTGGATTAATGATATATGAGTACATGGTAGATGTAATCCCCTATCTGTTTAGTAGATTGGCTAAGGCCAACAGATTGAAATAAGAATGTCTCAGGGGTGACATATCAAGATAATGAGTGTCACAAGAGAATTTTGACATGATGATATAAGTTTGATAGACAAATGATATACATGTTTTTCCTATTCCTTATGAAGAGAATAGATGATTTACTATTCTATCATAAACAATTGCAATACTTTAAAAGATGAGAATGTTCTAAACTGCTTATCCCCTGCCCAATTTTATATCATTAAACTGCAATAATAATGTTTTTGGTGGAGAGTTATATCTCTCGCTGGGGCAATTACAATTGTCTCACCCCCGTGGGATCCAACATTTTTTAGGTGGACAAGCACAGAGGAGACTGAGCATATCTTGCAGAGGAAGAACATCAGTAGCAGCGGTGACAGTAGTGACAACTCAGGTTGAGTGTACTATCTATCGTGTCTTGTAGATAGAAGTCCTATGTGTCATCTCTGTACTCTCAAGTCCTCAGAGTTAGTAGTTAATATTTTTACATCAATCTGAGTTTTTGGCTTGATGCCTCGAGGTTCTTATATTGTCTGTGTTTAGCTTTTAACAAGCCAGTGGATATTGTAACTCTAGAGAAGAGATGGTACAAGATATGTACTTATGAACCAGGATGTAAATGTAATACATTGGTTCTTGTTGAAAGACTTTTCCTATGATTGGATCTCTTTGAAAAAGGTTTTAATTTTTAGTGATTTTCAGTAATCCACTGTTAGTAATTGCTTTCGCTTAGTTAATGGTGTATGTTTTGAATGCTTCACCACAATTTAGGTTCATTGAGTCTATAGGGACACTAGTAATTAAGACTAAGATGATGTCTAAGTTAGGAACGTGACACAAAAACATGGTGCATACTGCCTAATCTCAGTATTTGGATGCCCTGGATAGGTATTCAATTATTGAAGAAAGGTAAGTATGGAACTCTTAGATTGTTATCTTTCTAATTATTCTGATTAAGTAGTCATTTTGAGACAATCTAAGGAGCATAATGAATAAGAAATCATGGTATGAATATCTCAATCCTATCTTAAAGAAGAAGGGAATTGCATCATTATCTATCAAAACTTGAATGTTTGGTAACTATAAGATAAAGATAGAACACCATGAAATCTAAATATGAATACAAATTAGAAAAAGAGGAGTTCTTGAAGATGTGATTCAAGAAGATAATAAAGTAAAAGACAAATAAGTCTATGCTTATAAAGTGAATCAAGGTATGAAATCCACATAACAAGGAAAGAACTCCTATAACAAGTACGAAATGAGAAGATAAATGGGAGCAATGACAAAGGAATAAGGTGGAATCTGAGTTAATCTCAGAACAACCTATGTGTGTAAGAAAGTGCTAATGTAAAATCAGCATGACGTGTGAAAGAAATTAAGGGAGATGATCCATGTTTAATGAATAAAATGTGGAATATGATGATTTACCTATCGATAAGTGGTTGAAGAACATAATAAAATAAGATAAAATACCAAGTGTGATAAATAGTCGTCAAGGAAAGAGTAATAAGATATGTTAATCCTGATGATTCTTATGCTAATGGCAAGGAAATCGAAATGAAAAAGGTAAAATGATACATAAGAAGCTGTAACTTGCATAATGAAAATAGAATTGGTTACCTTTTGCTAGCGACCCTTGAAAAGTACTAGTATGGTATGGGAAGTGTGTTTCCCTTTGTATCTTTCCTTTCTAGGGCACAACTTTCATGTGGATCATTGCCACTTGGTACGTGTGGATTCACTGCAAACATGAAGGTGGATAGTTTATTATAGCATAAGGTTGTTTGGACTATGGTTCCAAGATCATAAAGTTTGTAATGAGTTTTCTTTTGAGCCTTCCAATAATTAGGAAGACTCCTCTTATATGTCTTGAGATTTGTTATGTTGGTAAAAGTAGATGAGATAAGGATGTGAGTTCCTTATAGCACATGATGTGGATACCATGGTAATGAATCCTAGTATCCAAGATGTGTCAATAGTATGGGAAGTATGTGAAGGTTGGAGATGTTTATTAAATGAACATTCCAAGTATTCCTCTCCCTTAGAGAGAGAGAGTTGATGATGACCCTCTAAATGTTGTTTGAAAAGAAAAAAAGTGATTCTATAATGTTGTGTATGGTTCAATGATAGCTGGGTAAGACCAATATCAAGGATATATGGTTTGTTGGTCAATAGATATGTGATACCGTGTTCCTTTAAGATAAAACTATGATCAAATATCAATGCATAAGAGTTAGATTGGATGACATAATTCACATGACCATGATGAGTTTAGAGTTATGTCCTTTATACAAACCAATGTACCAATAGAATTTATGAATAGGAGGAACAAAGTGTTCAAGTAGCGTCTTACAAGTTGTAGCAAGATTTGAATGATGACATGTCAAAGTATTTCAAATATGGTAAACAATATGATCAATATTTCTTCAAAAACCTTAGGGTTGCCAAAGTAGCAATAGCTATGAGACAAGTTGAATAAGAGTGAGTTGGGGGTTGACTAGAGTATACTCTAAGAGTTATGATACCTCCGTTAAGTATGTTATGTGAATCCTGATAATATGAAGACAATTTCGTTGCTCCACCCCTAACAAGTTCAATTAGGAAGTTATATTTGTTAACAGTTACATACAAGTGTATGATTCTTCAACCAAATAGATGGTCAGTCCACCATTGAGATGATCGGAGAATCCTATACAAACATATTACTCATAAGTTCTTGAAAACTAGGGGGTGTCTACATGGTTGATTGAGTTGTTGATTACAACAATCATTGAAGGAGCATAAAGATGAAACCTTGTAAAGTTGCATATGATAATAGATACCTGATGTTCTATGTTTGGTAAGATCTAGTGAGTGTGGCCTCTGAGTGATACGTGATAAAACATATAGAATAGTTCAAGAGGACAATCGAGTCCCAATTATATTTGTATAGGTGGCACAACAAGTTTCTAAGTTCCATATTTGCAAATATCTTCTTATGTAAGGTTTTTTGTGTTGACCCAAGATGAGATATGTATGAATGATGTGACATCACCATGATATGCAAGTAACCATGTGAAGGTAATAGGATTATGTGCAAAGTAAGTACCTATCTTTATTTACCTTGGATTTCGGGGGCGAAATCCCTATTAGGGGTTTATAGTTGTAAGACCCCTAAACTTGCTTAATGAGTTGAATAAGCTTAATTATCATAATTGAATTATTATAACCCTAATATAACCTTGTGATATGATTTTAAATCATAAGACAAGCTTAAGTTTCAAATTTGGTCCAATTTGAACACTGTTTGAGCAAGTTATGCAATTTATGCACATTTTGGATTTTTATGCAATTTACCCAATTGAGAGGTTTTCTTTGCAATTTATCACTTGAATTATGTTCCTTGGATATTCTGTCATCATTATTGATCTTGTTGAGCCACGAATAACCCATTTAAACCTTGGTTTGAAGGTGTTTTCTCCAAGGGTATTTTAGGGTTTACCCCTTCATGGATGAGCTACCTGTAGTAGCTATCAACTAATGAGTTATTTGTTTTGCTTGGAAATTAAAGAAATGAGGGATAACCATGTCTCTATGGATGGTGGGGTATCTAATTGTGTGTGTTCTTGTATATTCTTAATGGTTTAAGGCCATAGACACTTGGAAAGATACTAGAACTTCAACTTTTTCTTTTTCTTTATCTTAAAGTTTCATATACTTATCCCTAAGCACCAAAACGAGCCATTTTCTCTTTACCACTTCCCTACTTATCCCAAACTCATTCTTCCTCTATGCAGTTGTGAATTTTCCTGTCCAAGGAAGAAGAAAGTGGGGACCTTCTTGGAAAAAGGATCTAGGGTTGTAATTGACTTCCTTTTTGGGCTTAAAAAGCTTCCTTCTAGTGATCTTGGCCTAAAAGAGTAAGAATCCCATTCTTTCCTCCGTTTATTTCTTTGTTATCCTTCCTCCTACCTTTCTCCAGGTTGGAACCTTTCTGTTCCATGGTATAAATTGCTCTAAATCTCTAAAACCCTACCTTTCTTGCTCCTTATGCTTAGGGTTTGCTCATTTGATGAAGAAAGGTGCTAGATGGACGAGTTCATAGCTTTTGCTTGGATTTTCTACCCTGCCTTCTAGAGTTTTTTTTTCTGTGTGGGGTTTCATATTATCATTAGATGCAAGTTTTATAACTTGCTCCACGTTTATTTCTTACCATAAGCTTTCTAGCTCATGTTCTTGCTTGAAAATGATGATTCATGCACTAAAAAGCTATGCTTGACTTGGATTTCGATTTTTATAATGTTCCCTATTCTGATTTCAGTTCTAGATGAACCCATGATCATGTGTATGTTATTCCTAAGGTATAATATGACTTGTATCAGGTTTGTTTGACAACCTATGGTGCTAAGCACCTATCAACCAATGGTCAATTTTAGGGTTTAAAGCTGATTTCTTCTATAAACCCATGACCCAATGATGGTACCATTGCAACAACCCTATGGTGTTGTCTTACTAACATATGATGGTCGAGATCAAAGGTGTCATATGATGGTGACAACCTATGGTCACCCCTTAGGTCAGGTTTTGGATCAATTAGAAGTTTAATGATCAACCATTAAGCACCCTACTGATGTCATCAATCAATGATGACATTAGCTTAATATTTGATGTTGATTAATGAATATAGTGTTGATCTAACAACCTATGGTGACTTAATGGTCACTAATGATGGTGGATCAGGCCTCTACAACCTATGGTGAGTTAAGCATTGTAGTTGTAGCATCAATTAAGCCTTAGACCAATGGTTTCTTGGGTCACTTGATGCAATGGCCAGACCAATACTATTATTGATGGTTTTAACATATGAACTTGAACCAATGGTCAAGATCTAATGTTTATTCATCCAATAAGGTGGAATTATGGCTAATGTAATATTTTGGTCATAATAATGTAATTTATATGGTTTCCTTTATATGATCAACTTAAGGAGCTTACTTGTTGACAATGGATGGCTTGTTTTAACTGAACAGTCAATTGTGGGTTTTACCCTACTCTCAATGGAACTTTTTGTGTTGTTAATCAAGGGATGTCTAGGGTTAGATGGTGACTCTTTCTAGAGAAAAAATCAAGGACTTCATAGGTGGTTTATCCAAGGTGTTTACTTATGTAAACAATCAATGGTCTTACCTTTTTAACATCTAATGGTTTTGGGTGATATGGGTTGAATGATGATGGAACAAATAGAGGGTTACCCTTAATAAGGTAGTATTACCTATTCACTCATATGAATAGACGGGATGATAACCATATTGTATTGATATGTAACCCTAATGAGGTATAGCTTGTTATACCTAGCTTTAATATAACTAAATGATGGTACTTGGATATGAATAGTCCTTGAATGACTAATACAATCATGGAGTACTCTGTTACTATTATTGAAACCCTAGTATGCTATAACCCGATGGTTACACCTTGATTTATGTGTGGGTTAATACTTGAGAATATTATGGAATGTGATGGTTATGCTTCACCTTATGCATCCATGATCCAATGGGGATGACGTGAGTTAGGGTTTGGGTATAGGTGCTGATTAGTAACATTGATATAATTTATCATGTTGAACCTAACTCTAATGCAAATAGATAAAGATGAGTATTCATGTTTAACATTCTTATATGATGTAATGATGGTGGAATAACCTCCTTAATATAATCATAACCTTAATATGTTAATTGGTGGTCATCATAGCCACATGGTTGATACTTTCTTATGCTAAACATGTGTATTATGAATATGATGAGGGTTAATCATATCTAGATTCCTTGCATGTTGATGTAATAAAAGAATGTTCTTAATGTTAATATAACCCTGCTATGATTGTTTATGAATATCTCCTAGCTCATTAATGCAATAATGTGTTGATCCAGTGTATTATATGTAAGTGATGTTGTTGAGCCTTGTTATAAGGCATGTAAAGATAATGATGATCTTGCAGTGAATAATAGGATGGTCTTAATGACCTTTGGGCATGGTTGAGCCCTGAATGAGGTATAATCCTCTTGTGTTGATAAGGGTTGATCCATGTGATATTGTGAAAATGATTTATATCATGTGATAGTATGATGGTCTTAATGACCTTGGGGCATGGTTGAGCCCTGAATGAGGTGTAATCATCTTATGTTGATAAGGGTTGATACCCTATGATATTGTGAAAAGGATTTATATCTTGTGATAGTATGATGACTAGTGTGGTCTCATGAATGGCAAGTGAATAGTACCATGTGATGATGATATGAGAAATTATGTTTCACACGTTTTATATCTTTTCAAAGTTGTGATATTTATATGTTTGCTAGAAGTGAATTAGGGTTTGTATGTCCACTTATTTGGTGCAGCCTTAATTCACCCAATTGGCATAACTAATCAAGTACAACTCTAATCATGTAATGCCCTGTGCCGTAGAACCATCTTCAGTGTCAGAACTTGCTGGATAGTGAAATGAGTATTTCTAAGGGAAACTTGGAGAACATACTATTGAGTATGTGGGGGTGGAAGGTTGAGGATATATCCTTGTCATCCACAATGAAGATTGTGGAGGTTGGATATGGTCATGCCTCATACATCTGATGTTATTGTGAATGGCTACGGTCGTGTCTCTGTGATTATAACATGATGTGATTAGAGGACAACTGCAGTTGTACCTTAGTGATTGGGTTTGAATACCCTAGTTTCTAGTGCCATGATCTGTACCAAGGGCGGACTAGTGGTTAGCATCTTGACTATATGTCGTTGTGGTGGCATCTTTGACTGATATGTCACCGCCTTTTTACTCGTACTGATCGAGGGGAAGAGATCTTAGGATACTGACACTCCTAGATCTTGTATGAAACCAAATAGCCCTTCGCAGGGGTCGGTTGGAGTTTGAATGGTACAATTCAAATTCCTCAGGGCGTAATAAAAGATATAATACAACTATGTAGCACATTTGTTTAGGGTTATACACGACGTTTCACATTGGATGATAACCCTTGTTTGTTATCTTTACATAAAGATGATGCTTAGTACAATTAAGAGATAGTAGATATACTTATGTTGTGGATATTCTTAAAATTGAAGATGCATACATACAGTAGCCATGATTATGAGGATAACTATACTACTACTGTTGATTATAATCATGATGCTAGCTATCTCATGTTGTTAGTTATGTTTAGCATGCTAGCCATGCCTTTGTAATTAGAGATGCATATACTACTAATCATGCTTATCCAGATAGTCGCGCTTATGTTGTTATCTCTTCTTATGATGTTAATATGTTCAACCAATTAGACATGCTCATGTTGTTAGCTATTCTATGTTATTAGACTTGCTCATGATGCTAGATATGCATATGCTACTGAATTGCTTATATTGTCAACAAGATAAAGGATGACAGTATGGATAATGATGATAGTTATTATATGCTCCTTTATGTATTTTGTTAATCATTAGTATTGCTGAGCTTATTTGTTATATCTGATTTAAGTGCTTAACTATTTAATTACTTAAAAATGTTGTAATCAATAAACATTGTTGGAGGTTATATCTCTTGCTGGGACATGGGTCTCACCCTTGTGGTTCGCCACATTTTATTTAGGTAATCGGAAGTGACGAAAACAAACATGTGCCAGAAAAGAGGAGCTATAGTAATGAATCTTTGAGAAAGTTGATTAGATGTCTAGTATGTCCTAGAGTCATCCCTGTACTCTCAGGTCCGAGCAAGAAAAGTTTGTATATGGTGTTTCAAATGAATCGAAATTTTGTTAGCATGTTAATGTTTGTTGTGTGGCATATACAAATATTTTTCTCCTGTGTATATATGTTGTGGCTAAGGCGACAAAACAATTTGTACCAAATTCTTGGCATAATATGGATATAAGAAACATGTTGGGCTCTTATGCAAATGTTTTTGAGCTGGTGCTGACGTTGAAATTGGTTTTAATTGACCATATTTTTTTGGGTATGTGATCAATTAGTGATCAATTGTGCTTTATGTTTTGAGTAATCTCATTTAGTGTAACGGGTTATCACAGATCGGCTCACCCAGTGAACCGGTCGGTTGGTGGTCCTGATTGTGCAGAACACAGTCAATGCAGTTCTCAATCAATCTGACACTCTAATTAGTTGGTTCAATACTTGAACTTGATGATTTTGAGTCAAGTCTATTGATTGAATGTTTAATTGAGTACCTAAACCCTTTAGTAATCAATCCAAACATCATTCATGGATAAACTTCTCTTCCAGGTTGGTTGGCCCTATGTGTGTGACCCTATAGGTTCCATTTCACGTTGGCAGTGAATGTACATAACTAACTTATGACATCACAAGCAAAGAGTGGTGCATAGTCACACATCAGTGCTACCCAAGTGAAGAGGAAAGTTGGAGAACAACTTTCAACCTACAATATGTTATTGGTGTTACAGTGAATGTATAGTTCCTTTGTCTCTGATATTCGGATTGAACTTGAGGCATGGACTTTCCATCCTTTACAAATGTTCAATCCATGTTTCTTGAACTAGAGCAGACTGTCTGGGATAAATGCAAGCTCAATATCATGTATTGACTCGCATGTACATGGCCATGTATTTCTCAAGTGGACAAGATATCATACTCCCTTAGGAGGGAAAAATTCCATATCTATCACTCACAGTCAAGTCCCCATGTGTCAAAGTCACCCAATCATCACCGTTATAACAACCCATGTTTCAGGACTGCGTTTGATGATGTCAAAGTGTACCCAACCACATGTGATGAGTGTAGTGATTTTAGGTCGAAGATCCACAACCACCACTAATACTATAAGAGATGATCTTGACTAACCAAGTATGGTTTCCATGCATCACTCTTACGGTGGCTCTGTCCGATACACTATTCTATAACATGTATCTATGTGCTTGGTTTGATATCATATATCATGACTGATGAGATTCTGTCATCAACCAACACACACTCTAGTCTTTTGTGTTATTGATGTCTATGGTTATTTCCACAATAACAACCGACTAGGGACATAACAAGAATGTATACTCTTAAAATTCATATGATCTCATTGTTCAGGTCCTCAACCTGAAGACATATGTTACTGAGTAATACGATTCTTTAGACATCTAACATGTTATATCATTATCTCAAAATAGATTAAACATATAGATGGAAATTTCCTTTATTATTTATCAAATCATTTACAAAGTATGCCATTACAATCATCATATGACTGGCTCTATGGGCATACATACCAACAGTAAGGAGTTAAGAACAAATATCTCAGTGAAAGTTTGCTAATTGGGTTTAATTTGCAAAATGACCACTTAAGAGAGATAAGCATAAAATAAAAATCTATCTAGAAGTTTGTATGGCTTTTGTGTGGGAAAAAGAAAGAAAAGCCTAAAGGTGAGAATAATGTGACAATAAATGAATTTATTTTCCCATTAAGTGAATACAAGGATAAATTGCCTAAAAATTATAAAAATGGAACTTAGAAGATAATTCCAAACCCACATTCATTTCCTTTAAGTATAAGTTTGATTGGGTGATACATTTTATAACTTTTGAAAAATTGGTAATTTTAATTGTATTTATTGAAAGGGAAAATAGGAGATAACTTAAAATACAAAATAAAATATTTAATGACTCCAAAAGTAACAATGGATGCCAAATTCGTGTTCTATACATTAAAATGTACCTTTGGGTGAATTTTCACTCAATTTGGAGAATATTTGATTAAAGGGTAAAATTAGGAGAGAGAAAGTGTGTAGAACCTTAAATATATTAAATAAATGAACAAATAATCTCAACATGTAAAATTAATGGAAAATTCGTATCCAAGGCACTTAATGTGACTTGTGGGTGAAGTTTCATCAAATTTGGAGAATCTTATCACAATTAATGAAGGAAGAAAGAGAAATTAAGTTTTGATTTATTTAACACATTAAAAGTTCCCAAAAGGCAAAACTAATTGCATATTTAGATTCTACACCTCAAAATTAGTTAGGGTGTCAATTTTCATTAAGTTTGGAAATTGTTTGAGCACTCAATTGAGGAAAGAGAAATTCATTAAATAATAGAAGTTACACTTTATTCCAAATTATATCCGGAATCAAAATAAAATGTCACACCTTCTTTCCTTCTCCACATGCAATCAAATGGCTAGGAACCCACGTCCGATGATACAACTGTCCGTGGGTCATCACTCTCGAGATACTGGGTGTACTGTAGTACCGTGAGGAGAGAGAAAATTTCATCACAAATATCTCGAGCTACACCTCACCATATCGATTGATTTCTTCACCATTGTGTTCTAATTAGATTTCCAAATCATTTAATCCCCTAGTTTCCATTTTTGGTCAAGAAACGACAAGACACCCAATTCTTGCTCCCCAAGGCTTTACGACCAACTTGGGAAACCCTAGGAACCTACCCCCATCTATAAATACCCATACCCGAAGCTTGCTGGGTACTTTTGCAACTTGCTCCTCCTCTCAATTGCACCTTTGTTCATGTGTTAGACCCCCGATGATCGGACTTTGTCCCAGACCTTGCAGCACCTAGTGCTTCCTTTCCTCTCCACCTCCGAACAAATCAAAGGTACCTTTGAATTCATCTTCTCCTAAGATTTCATTTGGTACCTTGTTTGTCGAGTTTGGTCAAGGTTTGCGAAAATGCCCAAAATTGGCCTTGGAGCTCACCAGCCATGGCGCGGGCTGTTTGGGGGAAGAAACCCACAGTGTTTTGACACTTCTACCCCCACCTTTCCCCTTCTTTCTTCTTTGACCGTGCGCGGGGGGCAGTTTTGTCCTTTGTGTTTTTGTTTTTTGACTTTGACCGATGCTTCTTGGATGCGGACCGCTGACTTGACCGCCTCCCATTGGGTCAAGTCATGGGCCGGACTGCCCTCTCTTCCTCTCTTGTGATCGATTTGCCTACGTGGCAATTTCTGATTGGTTGGTTTTCATAAAATCGTAACTAATTATTCCCTTGTCCAAAATTTAAAAGAAAATATGTTCTGAACTTAAAAAAACATGAACTTTAATAAAAATATTATCAAATGTTAATTCTGATTTTTGTTGAAAAGGGTTTTTAAAAAAATGAATAAAATAACTAAAAACCACCAAAAATACACCTAAACTTTTATGATTCCAAAATATACAAAATTATATGTTTTCTTAATTAAAAAAACCCAACTAAGATAAGGGTGATAGTTTCAGGGTCAAAAATGAGGTTTTGTTTGAAAAGTCCAAAAGTTAGGGTTTCCTTGCCTTTATACATGAGTAAACCCTAATTCATGTTTAAACATTGAAAATAGGAAAACAATCTTTGGAATCGATTAAAGTAGTAGAGAAGAAGTAATTGGATCTCTTAAGAAAAGGTATGTGCTTTCCTTACACTTGAGTTGGGAAGATTTGTAACTTAACCTAGATTCCCTAATGAGGCTATCATAAAACCCTAATTTTCATTTTTTGACAATTCCTTAGTTATATTTGCCTCAAAATCAGTTTTAATGTTATTTCTTGGGTCTTGTACCTCACTACCATGTCTATATTTATTTGATGCTTTTACTTTCCATATTTCTTAGCATGTTGATTTTGTAAGACTATTAAACTAGTATAGTGGTACTTTTTTACAACCACTCATAGATAGCGCATGTGTAAATTTGCCTAGGGGAATGTGTTACTCTCCTCAATATAGAATATTTGTAGGTGACCGGAATGTGTTACTCTCCCTCACTTATTGGTTGAGGTTAGGTAGGTGCCTCAACCCTACATAGTTTAGGTAGTCAATATTAATCATGCATGCAACCTTTTTACTATTTTTGTTATGGCAAGCATTTATTTACCTATGCCTCATTCTTTTGACTTTTTCATCTTATGATGAAATCTTAGCCTTATTTCCTTATAGTTTTCTTATCCTTTGTTCTTGTTCATTTTCTCTGAAACATACCTTGTTTTTCTTTCCCTTTTTGCTGGGTGCTTTCCCAACCACCTAGGGATTGATCAAGGTGTTGAACAAGGTGAAGAGGACCAAGTTCAAGAGTAGTAGATTCAAGTTTGCTATCAAGGATGACTAGGTTGCTTGTTGCTAGATCCTATAGTTTCTTTTTGTTCTTTTCCTTTTTCATAGAAACTCATGTAGTGAACAAGAGTTCATATGCAATGTAATAACTTAGTTTCTTTTCGTTGCTATTGACATTTCATATGTATCTGAATCATGCTTATTTACTTGGAATATTATACATGCATTCCACATGGTCTATATTTCTTAGAAAAAGTGAATGTTTTATATTTCCTTTAAATTTTAGTAAGGAGGTGATCTTGCCTCTTTACAACATGGTATTAGATCTTGTTGGGAAACTACTAGGGCATAAGTTGAAAGCAAGGGTGTCTAGAATGGATTAGGGTTTGGGGGCTAGCAATATTTTCCTCCACACCACTAGCTTGGTTTACGGGGACTCCCAGATCCGTATGATACCGGCCTAGCCTAAGATGATACTGACTGCCTGAAATAGTATGCTAAGAGGCAATAGTAGCCTTAGTTGTCCTTATTACCTACTCCTGTTATATTATGTCTTACCCTTATCTTCCATGAAGGGAGATTTGTTGGAGACAAGAACAACTCCACTTCTGGGGCCACTTCTGGCAACACCGACAACTGAGACACACTGGTAACTCTCTCCAACACTGGGACAGTCCCTACTGCCCATGTTGGCACCCCTCTTCTAACCCCTGAGCAAGAGCTGACCATGTTTCACCAGCTACTCTCAACTACCTTGGTGGGACAACTTTCCAATGTTACAGATGCTGTAGCCAAACCAAAGGAGTTCACCCTTACATATTTCATCAAGATGCAACCACCGTACTTCAAGGGCGAGAGTGAGCCAAACATGGTGGATAAAGATGATGACTGGGTTTTGGCCTTAGAGCATACCTTCAAGGGCATGGCGTGTCCTCCTCACCAGAAGGTTCATTTCACATCATACGTGCTGGATGGGCCAGCATGTGTCTAGTGGACGGGTATGGCTCGTACCCATGATACCCCAAGCATTACCTGGGAGCAGTTCATCAAGCTATTCCGTGAGAAGTACATCTGCCCCGCCTTTTTGAAGAAGGATGCATAATTCTACAACCTGCAATAAGGAAGCATGAGTGTCTTCGAGTACATGCAACATTTCCTCCTCCTAGAGCACTATGCGGTGGACCTTGGAGCAGAAAAGAGATCAACCCTGTTTCTCAAAGGTTTGAGCTACAACGTTGTCCAGAACCTTGTCCCCCAGTTGCCCCTGACATTCCAACAAATGGTGGACAAGGATTTGGCGATCGAGTCTTATCTCATATTCTAGTCTTCCAGGTACAACAACAACAATAAGAGGAAGAATGTTGGTGGAAACCAAGGACATGACAAGTGCAACCGTTGCTCACACTCTCACCTGCCTGGAAGGTGCCCTGTTGGAAATGGTCAACACCATAGAGATGATCGACTTGCACCTATCTGCCACGAGTGCAGTCAAGATGGACACATTTGACCCAACTACCCTAAGCTTGGGTGAGGACCAACTCCAACTCAGCAGCCACAACAACGACAAAATTTGCCTCCGAGAAACAACAACCAGAACCGACAAGGGTGACAGCCACCTGCAGAAAGGCAGAATGAAAGGGTGTTTGCCCTAATGCCGAGGAATCCAAAGGAGATAATGAAGTCATCGAAGGTACCTTACATCTCAATATGAATCCATTTATAGCTCTCTTCGATTTTGGTTCATCAAATACATTCATATCATCTGAGTTTGCTGCCATGTTAGAGATAGAATCAAAATATATGGATCATGTTTTAGATGTTAAAACCCCTAGTGGTAGGATTTGCTATTCTTATCTTAAACTCCCGATCTTGGACCTCTATATATATGGTATAATGTTTCCCTTAGATTTCATCTTGCTTGACATGACCACCTTTGATGTCATCCTGAGAATGGATTGGTTGAAGAGGTACAAAGCTGTTTTGTTTTGTGAAGTATCAAAAGTCAGTTTGTTACATCATGATGTGGGAAGGTTGTGTGTAAAGGGTAGGAAGAGAAAGGATCGACATTTTGTCATCTCCGCTATCAAAGACGAAAATCTTGTCTCGTAAGGGTGTAGAGATTTCTTAGCCTCCATAGTCCTCAATGCTACACCTCCTGCTCTCGATCACATTGATGTAGTAAAGGACTTTCTCGATGTTTTTCTTGAGGAGTTTCCTGGCTTGCCCCCAACCCGTGAGGTGGAGTTCTCCATCGAGCTCGCACTAGGAACTTCTACCATCTCAAAGCCTCCTTATCGCTTGGCCCTTGCAGAACTCGTCGAGCTTAAGAAGCAGCTTCAGGAGCTTCTCGACATGGGTTTTATTCACCCTAGTGTTTCACCCTAGGGAGCCCCTGTATTGTTCATGAAGAAGAAGGATGGTTCATTGTGTATGTACATGAATTATCGTATGTTTAATCAAGTGATAATAAATAACCGCTATCCTTTGCCTCACATCGATGATCTGTTTGACTAGCTGAAGTCATCCACTGTGTTTTCAAAATGGATTTGCAAAGTGGTTACTACTGGATACACATGAAGGATGAGGATGTCCTAAAGATAGCTTTTAGAACACATTATGGGCATTACAAGTTCTTGGTCATGCCTTTCGATTTGACTAATGCCCCTGCTACTTTCATGGACTTGATGAATCGAGTGTTTCGTCCTTAGCTCGATTAGTTTGTGGTGGTGTTCATCAACGATGTGTTGGTCTACTTCGAATCTAAAGAACAACATCGTGAACATCTATAGATTGTTCTGAACACACTGTGAGAGAATTAGCTGTATGCTAAATTCTCAAAGTGTGAGTTTTGGATCAAGGAAGTGATGTTCTTAGATCATGTGATTTCTGCCGGACATATTGCTATTAATCCTATAAAGGTAGAAGCTGTGACCAAGTGGAAATCTCTGAAGACCCCATCTAAGATCCGTAGTTTCCTCGGTTTAGTAGGTTACTATTAGAGGTTTATCAAGAGTTTTTTCGAGTTGTCTCTTCCTCTGACAAAGTTGACAAGAAAATAAGTCAAGTTTGTATGGACACCTGAATGTGAGGACAATTTTCAAAAGCTAAAAAGTTGTTTGACATCTGCTCTTGTTCTTGCTCTACATGTTGAAGGTAAACCCTACATTATTTTCATTGATGCTTCTAAGCAAGGGTTAGGGTGTGTCTTGATGCAAGAAGATCAAGTGATCGCCTATGCTTCACGCCAGTTGAGACCTAATGAAGAGAACTGGCCTACCCATGATTTAGAGCTTGCAGCTATCATGCATGTTTTAAAAATATGGAGACACTATCTGTATGGAGTGAAGTTTGAGGTTTTCTCAGATCACAAAAGTTTGAGGTATCTGTTGACATAGAAGGATCTAAACCTGAGGCAACATAGATGGATGAAGTATCTCAAGGACTATGACTTTACCATCACCTATCATCACGGTAAAGCAAATGTAGTCGCCGATGCTTTGAGTCAGAAGAAGAATGTAGTATGTGCTACCATGATCCTAGAGTATGTTTCCTGTTGGCAACCACAGCCTGATAATGATGAAGATGTTGAGAAGTTGTGTGTTCACATGGCTAGTTTATCCATCACACCTTGTTGGATCTCAGAAGTTGTTTCCGCACAGCTTGAAAGTCTTGAGCTTGAGGAGATGAAAGCTTTAGATATTAAACCACAATCCAACTTTTCAGTTGGAGTTGATGGATTTGTACATTTCTGACAAAGGTTGTGGATACTTGAAGTTGGGAACCTACAACATAAGGTTTTGAGTGAAGACCATGGGTCTAAGAACACCATACATCCTGGTACTACCAAAATGTACAAAGACCTACATCGAAGTTTTTGGTGGAAGAACATGAAGAAGGATATCACTCTATTCCTTGTAAAGTGTTTGACTTGTCAACAAGTCAAGATCAAGCATCAATGACCTGGTGGTCTTCTACACCAGCTTGAGATTCTAGAATGGAAATGGGAGAATATTACTATGGACTTTGTCTTTGGTTTCCCTAAAACCAGGAAGGGTTTTGATGCTGTGTGGGTTGTGATTGATCAACTTACTAAATCTACCCACTTTTTGACTTTCAAGTCTACTTACAAGGTTGATGAGATGGCTCAGTTGTACGTAGATTGGATCGTTTGTCTGCATGGAGTTCCTAAAGTGATAGTGTCCAATCGTGATCCGAAGTTCACCTCTCAGTTGTGGAGTCAGATTCAGGTAGAGATGGGTACAAACTTGCATTTCAGTACAACCTATCATCCTCAAACCGATGGTCAATTCGAAAGAACAATGCAAATTTTGGAAGATCTTCTTCATGCCTGTGTTATGGATTGGGTAGGTGTATGGGATAAGTTTCTTCCATTAATAGAGTTTGCTTATAATAATAGCTACCAAGCTAGTATTGGGATGCCACCTTATGAAACTTTGTATGGAAGACCTTGCCATTCTCCGTTACATTGGGATGATATGGGGGAATGTGCTCCAGTGAAGTCTGACGATATGAAGATGACAATGGAGAAATTTCAGTTGATCAAAAAGCAAATGAAAGCTGCTTAAGATCGAGAGAAGATGTATGCTGATAAGAAAAAGGTTTGATGTGAGTTTCTTAGTAGGTGACTATGCCTTTTGAAGATCAAGCCTATACATTCTATTGCAAGGTCTAAAGTTAAAGGCAAGCTTAGTCCTTGTTATGTTGGACTATTTGAGATCTTGGATAGGGTTGGAGACTGTGCTGACTATTTATCTCTTCCTCCTTCCTATGACAAGATCCATAATGTGTTTCATCTCTCTGTGCTAAGAAAGTATTTGAAGGACCCTTCTCATGTACTCTCAATTGAACCTCTAGAGATTTAAGAGAATATGACATATGAAGAGTTACATGTGAAGATTCTTGACTCCCGAGTTAAGCAGTTGAAGAACAAGGAGATCAAGTTGGTGAAGGTTTTATGATAGTATCATGGTTTGGATGAAACCACTTGGGAGCTTAGAGATGAGATGTTACGTACTCACCCATCCTTTTTGTATGAGATTTTGGGGACAAAATCCTTTTTAATGGGTGGAGTGTTGTAGCGAACTGAAATCCATGTATAATATTAGTTTCAGCCTTTTCCTAAGCTTTTCTTTCCTTTATGTCCTGTTGTTGAATTAGTGGAAATTATTAAGGTTTTATGTACACTTGTTCCCAATATTTTACTTTGTAAGGAGTTAAGCACAAACATCTCAGTGAAAGTTTGCTAATTGGGTTTAATTTGTAAAATGACCACTTAAGAGAGATAAGGATAAAATAAAAATCGATCTAGAAGTTTATGTGGCTTTTGTGTGGGAAAAAGAAAGAGAATCCTAAAGGTGAGGATAATGTGATAATAAATGAATTTATTTTCCCATTAAGTGGATACATTGCCTAAAAGTTATAAAAGTGGAACTTAGAAGATAATTCTAAACCCACATTCATTTCCTATGAGTATAAGTTTTCTTGGGTGATAAGTTTTACAACTTTTGGAAAATTGGTAATTTTAATTGTATTTATTGAAAGGGAAAATAGGAGATAACTAAAAAATACAAAATAAAATCTTTAATGACTCCAAAAGTAACAATGGATGCCAAATTTGTGTTACACATTAAAATATACCTTTCGATGAATTTTCACTCAATTTGGAGAATATTTGATTAAAGGGTAAAATTAGGAGAGAGAAAGTGTGTAGAACCTTCAATATATTAAATAAATGAACAAATAATCTCAATATGTAAAATTAATGGCAAATTCGTATCCAAGCCACTTAATGTGACTTGTGGGTGAAGTTTCATCAAATTTGGAGAATCTTATCACCATTAATGAAGGAAGAAAGAGAAAATAAGTTTTGATTTATTTAACACATCAAAAGTTCCCAAAAGGCAAAACTAATTACATATTCAGATTTTACACCTCAAAATTAGTTAGGGGGTCAATTTTCATTAAGTTTGGAAATTGTTTGAGCACTCAATTGAGGAAAGAGAAACTCATTAAATAATGCAAGTTACAATTTATTCCAAATTATATTCGGAATCGAAATAAAATGTCACACCTTCTTTCCTTCTCCATGTGAGATCGGATGGCTGAGAACCCACATTTGCTGATTTGATGGTCTGTGGATCGTCACCCTTGTGAGACCGGGTGTACTGTAGCACCATGAGGAGAGAGAAAATTTCATCATGAATATCTTGAGCTACACCCCACCAAATAAATTGATTTCTTTGCCATTGTGTTCTAATTAGATTTCCACATTGTTTAATCCTAGTTTCCTATTTTGGTCAAGAAACGATGAAACACCCAATTCTTGCTCCCCAAGGCTTTACGACCAACTTGGGAAACCCTAGGAACCTACCCCATCTATAAATACCCATACCCGAAGCTTGCTGGGTACTTTTACAACTTGTTCCTCCTCTCAACTACACCGTTGTTCATGTGTTAGACCCCCGGAAATCAGACTTTATCCCAGACCTTGCGGCGCCTAGTGCTTCCTCTCCTTTCCACCTCCGAACAAATCAAAGATACCTTTGAATTCATCTTCTCCTACGCTTTCATTTGGTACCTTGTTTGTCGAGTTTGGTCAAGGTTTGCGAAAATGCCCAAAATCAGCCTTAGAGCTCGCCGACCATGGCGCGGGCTGTTTGGGGAAGAAACCCCATGGTGTTTTGACGCTTCTACCCCACCTTCCCCTTCTTTCTTCATTGTCCACGCACGGGGGGGGGGGGCAGTTTTATCCTTTGCATTTTAGTTTTCGGCTTTGACCGACGCTTCTTGGGCGCATACCCTAACTTGGTCACCACCCATTGGGCCAAGTCACGTGCCCGACTGCCCTCTCTTCCTCTCTTGTGATCAATTTGCCTACATGGCAATTTCTGATTGGTTGTTTTTCATAAAATCATAACTAATTATTTCCTTGTCCAAAATTTAAAAGAAAATATGTTCTGAACTTGGAAAAAATGAACTTTCTAATAAAAATATTATCAAAGGTTGATTCTGAGTTTTGTCAAAAAGGGTTTTTAGAAAATGAATTAAATAACTAAAAATCACCAAAAATAAACCTAAACCTTTATGATTCCAAAATATACAAAATTATATGTTTTATTAATTATAAAAACCTAACTAAGATAATGGTGATATTTTCATGGTCAAAAATGAGGTTTTGTTCAAAAAGTCCAAAAGTTAGGGTTTCCTTGCCTTTATACATGAGTAAACCCTAACTCATGTTTAAACATTGAAAATAGGAAAACAATCTTTAGAATTGATTAAAGTAGTGGAGAAGAAGTATTGGATCTCCTAAGAAAAGGTATGTGCTTTCCTTACTCCTGAGTTGGGATGATTTGTAACTTAACATAGTTTCCCTAATGAGGCTATCATAAAACCCTAATTTTCCTTTTTTGACGATTCCTTAGTTATATTTGCCTCAAAATCAGTTTTAATGTTATTTCTTGGGTCTTGTACCCCGCTGCCATGTCTATATTTACTTGATGCTTTTACTTGCCATATTTCTTAGCATGTTGTTTTTGTTAGACTATTAAACTGGTGTAGTGGCACTTATGTACAACCACCCATAGATGGGGCATGTGTAAATTCGCCCAGGGGAATGCGTTACTCTCCCCAATATAGAATATTTGTAGGTGTTTGGAATGTGTTACTCTTCCTCACCTATTGGTTGAGGTTAGGTAGGTGCCTCAACCCTACATAGTTTAGGTAGTCAATATTAATCACGCATGCAACCTTTTTGCTATTTTTGTTATGGCAAGCATCTATTTACCTATGCCTGATTCTTTTGATTTTCTTCATCTTATGATGAAATCTTAGCCTTATTTCCTTATAGTTTTCTTATCCTTTGTTCTTGTTCATTTTCTCTGACACATACCTTATTTTTCTTTCCCTTTTTGTTGGGTGCTTTCCCAACCACCCAGGGATATATCAAGGTGTTGAATAAGGCCAAGAGGACCAAGTTCAGGAGTAGTAGATTCAAGTTTGCTACCAAGGATGACTAGGTTGCTTGTTTCTAGATCCTATAGTTTCTTTCTATTATTTTCCTTTTCACAAAAAATCATGTAGTGAATAAGAGTTCATATGCAATGCAATAACTTAGTTTATTTCTGCTGCTATTGACATTTCATATGTATCTAAATCATGCTTATTTACTCGGAATATTATACATGCATTCCACATGGTCTATTTTCTTGGAAAAAGTGTATGTTTTGTATTTACTTTAAATTTTAGTAAGGAGGTGATATCGCATCTTTAGAGCATTGGCAATGTGGTGTTGCGAAACGATGCATAAAGACATCTAGATAATGTCTTCTAGGTGTTGGATGACTTCTATGTTTGTTTCATATGTCCTCGAAAAATCATAAACAACAATGTGATGTTGCACCAATAACCTCCTCTAATTTTTTCTTTATAACTTTTATCATAAAAAAATCGATAGTCTAATTTGTAGTGCGGGTATGTGAGAAGGCTTATTTAAACTGCAGATCTAGAAAGTGATAGGGGGTTGCTGAGTTGTATTAAATGGTTATGAGTCACAATAAGGAGATTGAGTTTAACATCAGAATAAATGTAGTAGTCAGAATTTGAACTCAAACTACCTATATATAATGTCTTACATTCTGTCATAAGTATATAACTAAATATTTATTTTTTGATTGGGGGCAAAGCCCCTGAAACCCAACCTTTGTGATACAAATTTTATTCAATTATCTTAATTTCATTCAAAAAGAGATCACACCTAATAAGTATTGCATCTATCTAATTGAGTAATTATCTAAACAAATTTGTGGTGTTTAGAGTCATGTTAGATACAGTGGAATACGAAAGCAACACATCCACTCCATCTTTTGAAAATATGAGAGCTTACTTGTTTCTAGTAGTTTATTGTTTCATTTAGTAAAGAGGTGGAAATTGCTCGGACAACGATGGACAACCACATGCAACAGATTAATCGCTACAATCATGTTGCCAAACACACGGTTACCCATCACTCTCATTTTACACAATGTTTTCTGTCTGGAGTGATCGACAAACTCTACTGGACGCTCATTTCTCACTGTATGAAATTATTGCGATGAGTCATTTGTGATGGGCCACCAATGATGAAAGCAATCATGTTGCCAAACACTACATTTGTATTATGTTTTCAGATGCACTATGCTGAGACAAATAGCTATTTTACAGTTGTCTTACAAATATGAATATCGATACTTTAAACGTCCCATCCAAACAGTTCTTGAATATCAATGAAAAGGAATGTCAATTCTATACTATTCATGAAACGTCCAATTTCTCTTTGTTAAGAGGAGGGCGGGTTGAATAAAATTTCCTCCTAACCTTCTCTGCAAAAAAAGATTTTGTTTTGGGGACCATTATAATGTGGCAAGTTCCCTAGTGAAGATTTGCCTCCATAGAAACTAAATAACATATTAGAATTTTCTTTTAGACCATCATTGTCTGGTTGTCCCTGAAGTTGAAAGGTGGCTATCGTTTGACCAAAGAAAATGTGTGGAACCTTCTATACAATCTTTTGGCGACAAGATAAATATTCATTTTGTTAATTGTTCATGAATATAGTAGAAATACGATCTTAAAATGTTAATATATGGAGGATTCCCCTACGCAAGTATGGTTGACTTGTTAAGGGACATGCATCCCAATTATAGGTAGCTCTTAATTTAGATCCAACCCTACCCATTTCAGACTATAAGCCCCATTTCACATGGACTAGGATTTTAGGATCTGGATTGGGTTGGAGTTGGGATTCAAACTAAATACTGTAGATTTGGTAGAAATTTTATTTGAAAACCCAATATGGTCACATTTTGCATGGACAACAATCAGTAGTGGAGCCAAGCAAATGATAGTGGACTGGCACCCATTCATATAGCTAGAAACAAAGCAAAGGAGTTGGTAACAAAGAGGGCATCAGAGTAGTTTACAACTTCATTACATGGAAGAATTGCATGTGTTAATGTGTATTTTTGAAAGTAGGGTAGGGCATTGTCCCCCCATCCCTTGCCTGCATGTGGCTCTACCACTCACAATACTCATAATTGTAGGGTTTAGTCTATAAGTAGTTTGGTTCTCATATTTGTGAGGATGTCAATCAAAATTATAGAATTCAGTCTCCATGTTGTTTGTTTAAAGTCAAATTATGTTTGAATAAAAGACAGTATTGCATGTGGGGTTCAATCTGGATGCACACCAAATTTGGTCTGACTCTATTTATATGGCATTCATAAATGCATGACTAGTATAATGTGTTGATTCATTGGCATGACCTTATTTGCCTATGACTAACTAGTTAATGCGCTCAAGTTATTGCAATGTTATAATATTCACTACTAAAAACATACTTTTGCGGCAGTTAAAAAAGACCTTATGTGTCGGTTAGAAATTGGCCCATATGTGGGTTCAACGAAAAACCAGATCTCTGATGTTGATAAAAGAACTGATGTATTAAACTTTTTGATAAATGTCCAACTTAAAGATCTGATGTGTTGTCAATTTATGGAGACAGTTCTTTACACATTACTGATATGACAAGCGGTAATAAACTATTGGTTTTCTTATTTAACCACACGACATGTTGGTATTTTTTCTTCTAAAGTGTGGTTTGTAAAACTTTTAAAATTGATGAAATCAAATTCAGTAATTCCACTACCTACAACCTGCATAGATGGGAGGAAATAACCTAGAACAAACCACAATGCACCAGATGCCACAACACATGCAATCATTTTTCAACACATTGCATTGCATATCATGAAGCAATTATTTAATTCTTTTTCAAATAAAGCTTGCAATCTTATTCTCGTATCACCCACATTGCATTGTATGAATTTAATATCACATATTTACAACAATATAACGAATAGCAAAATAATTACATGTTTTTTTCTCCATAAGTTATTAAATTTATGTTTAAGTCAATGCAAGGCAATATAAACTATATGTAGAGTAACACACTTTATTAATGAATTATAAATATACGTATAAGCTTAATCTAGTGGGCACAATGACTTATGCATTATTTTACCTCTTTTATTACATAGCAAGTTGCACATGTCCCACAAACAATTTAGGCTAAGTTTCTCAAAGATCATCTAATTTGTCTCTCGGACATGGTTGATCATTGAGAAACTACAATATATGCATGTGTTACAATAGACTTAAAATAATTATTAGTTTTGAAGGAAGAAATGAAAATGAAAAAAAATCACCCAATATAAGAATATCAATCTAGATCGCATTATAAGAACATAAAACCAGATACTTACATGATTGGCTTAGTGGCATAGTTTCTTTCTTCCCACTAGTATAGTTGGTTGAGTCTTAAAGCCTCATAAACCAAAGCTAACTCATTTTACATGACAATAAAAGAAACTTAACATGCATATTTATGAGTTTAAGAAGCCTATGATACTAAAGAAAACATGAGCCCCTTATAGATGAACACTAGAGTCTAACACATCCACCAAAAATTGCCAAGGAAAAATCACAAACAACTGCCCGTGGGTATCCATCACGTGCACATTGATTTATCTAGAAATGATATAAAAAACATAAATTACATTTGAATAGAGTACATATACGCACATCACAAAATTACTAAATATTTGGTCCACATATCAAAATTGTTGAGTATGTCTCCAATAATATCCACACCAACAATAGGGACGACAAGGCTATATCATCCACAACATCATATAGTGGGTCTTTTGCTATAAGCTTGTATTTTATACCAAGAAACCACCAAAGCTTCGTTCTTGTTCAAGTCAGGCTCATTCATTGTGTTGGATGGGAGATGTTCAGGTGTTACTCCTACTTTGTAACTAGAAGTGGTCCCAATTGTAACTGATTTTGGGGCTCTTCCTCTACCTCATCCTCAACTTTTGTCTCATATCATGTGATCTTCTCTTTTTTTTGGAGGAGATTTGTTCTTGATGTTCATATCTTCTTTATCTTTTGCTTCATCATCAAATTCAACAATAATGAATGTTGACTCTCCACTTTGCAGCCATATAATGATTGAAACATGTAGAATGAACAAACATACTGGAAAAAAAAGTGGGTTGATGGAATTTAAAAAAACTTCTTCTTTGTTGGAAGATACCAACAAGAATGATTAGAGTTTGAAAATCATCATAATATCCTACCTAAAAGCCATCCAAAATCCTTGAGAAGTAGGTAGTTCTCTATCATCTAGGAGTTCCCGATGAGAACTAGCATGTCTTTAATACTCTCTTTTGGGTTTGCACATTGAAGAAGTATAAGCATATTATTTTTAGACAACATAATAAAAGATGGTGAGTAAAAATCAATTCGATATCATGTTAACAAGTAATGTCCCATTAGTGTATGACAATGATTGCAAATAAGGAAGGGTTGCATAATTTCTCTCCTTTTTGCAAGCATTATCATAAAGTAATGCAACACTACTTGTTTATAATCCAATCGATATTTTCTCACTATTTTTTGTGTTGACTAAACTATCATCTTCTTATACTTCTTCATTGTCCAATCCTAAAAGAGAGTGATGATGATGAAGAGGGGAAGTGACATCTTGCTTCTCGTCAAGGAAAGGTAAAAAGAACAAGAGAACTCCTGGACGATAATGGGCCACCTACCCTACAAAGGATTTTGGATGGTTTTTAGGGAATATGTAGACCCCTGACCTAGATTTATGCTTGATTGTAATTACTTTGTATAATGAGATGCTTAAACCTTAATCTAATATGTTGAGCTATCTTTGCTATATATGTACTTATTTTGGACAAGTTTGCAATTTACCCATAAATGAGGGTTATCTTGCAAATTGTCACATGTTGATAATGTTTCATATGCTTTAGTATCATGAGAGAGAAAATTATGCAATGGGGAACCTTGTTTGCATCATGATCTGTGATGTGACATCTTATGACGATTCTAGGGTTTCTAGGGTTGCCTTGTTGATATCGTGACCTTGCTAGGGTTTGAGTGTTGCGACCACTACCTCACTCTTAGGTGAGTATAGCGACCACAACACACCCCTTAGGTGTTGTAGTCTCGAATGATATGACCTAGAGATGGGTAGGTGATGAATGTATATTCATCACGAAATTCAATTATCATATTGAGACAAATTCAACTCAATACATTCAGTTTCACTTACTAGATGATAAAATATGCAAAATTACTTAATTGATCCAATTATCATGATTTTAATTGAATTTATGTTGATTTGATGCAGGTCTTGATGAAGTTGAACAATCTGCTAGGTCCCACCTTCACTCACCATTTGGTTTCAACCATTCAGTCTCACCATTCAGTTTTGTCCATACGGTCTCAAGACCGAATGGACGTGCACACCTCAAGACCATTTGAAGAGATTCAGTCGGAGAGACCGTTTGAAGAGACTCGGTCTGTGAGACCGTTTGAAGAGATTCGGTCTGCGAGACCGTTTGAAGAGACTCGATCTGCAAGACTGTTTGAAGAGATTCGGTCTGCGAGACTGTTTGAAGAGACTCGGTTTGTGAGATCGTTTGAAGAGATTCGGTTTGCGAGACCGTTTGAAGAGATTTGGTCTGCGAAACCATTTGAAGAGATTTAGTCTGTGAGACCATTTGAAGAGATTCGGTCTGCGAGACCGTTTGAAGAGACTCGGTCTGCAAGATCGTTTGAAGAGATTCGATCTGCGAGAACATTTGAAGAGACTCAGTCTTCAAGACCGTTTGAAGAGTTTCAGTCTGCAAGACCATTTGCGATTGATTATGTGAACATCATGCATGCATGCAACATCAAGACCGAATGAAATGTGGATTAATTACCAAACCGAACCGCATGCGTAGACCGTTTGAGTACATGCACGTGGACCATTTTGCTAATCAAATTCATGTGGACAACATCTTTGCATGCAAGACCATTTGCTGCCAAGAGAATGCAAATCGAATGATGATCCACATGCAAACTGAATGGAGTTAAGGACCAAAATAGCAGATCTGTATGATAAAGTACGTGCGAAACCGTTGAGATAAAGGCAATACATGCAGACCGTTTAATAAACTCACATGTATGCAAGATCATTTGCTGCCGTTGGAAATTAAAACCGTTTGCCTCACTTATGCAAAGACCGAATGGAGTTGGGTAGAAACAAAGACCGTTTGCCACCCCCACACGAGATCGTTGCTGCTGCTAAGTGAAGATCGTTTAATAAAGCCTTCCTTGAAACCGTTTGCAAAAGATCTAAGGAGCCAAAACCGTTTGGGCATGCATGCACCAAACCATGAGAGTTGTGCCACGTGAAGAATATTTGACTAAGATAGCAAGACCGTTTGAAGAAATTGCATTCATGCAAACTAATAGCCTAAACCGTTTGCTGCTATAGGCATGGACGACCCAATGAGCATGCAGCAGCAAAGACCGTATGCTAATGAAACCGAATGAGCTCACGTGATGATCATGCATGCAAACCGATTGGAGGAGATCATAATGCAAAGACCGTATGCTGACAAAACCGAATAGAGCAACTACGTGAAACTGCATGCTGTCAAAATCGTTTGGTAATTAAACGATTTACAAACCGTTTGCTCCAGCAGCATGTGTAAACCGTATGAGCATGCATACCGTTTGGATAAGATATTTTCAAACTGGAATCACACAAAAACACGAGGGCCAACCCAATGCCTATAAATAGGACCCCAAGGATCCTCATTTGGGGAATCGGTTCCGAGACGCCGACAGGCTGCCTATACACAGGTCCGATCCAAATCCAGTGCCGTCCACGCCAGTTTCATTCCACTTACTGTCCATGTTGCAACCAAGGAGGCTGAGGAGAGAAGGAAGACGGAGCGAGGGAAACTGTCCGGTCTATCTTGGCATCTCCCGTTCACGTCCAGATCTGCTCTGACATGACGTAGAAGGCCATATCTTCTTCATCGAGCTGCGACTACCTTCTGCACCGAGTTTATGGCAGATTTATCTCTCTTTCTTATTCTTCTTGTTTCTCGCATCATGAGCGAGTAGTACCTTTTCGCTGGGGTGCTGGGACTAGCCCCGCTGCCCATGCAAATCATGTTCTTTTGTTAAACTCTCCATGACAATGTATATGACTTTCCATTTCATTGTTAATTGGTATGTTCGTAGTTGATTATCTCCTTACTTTCATCTTATTCTTTCCTATATTGCGAACTCTTCTATATGTGGGATGGAATGGAGGTTTACAAGTTCGACTCCTTGACGAGAACTTTTGATAGGATTTCTTGAGGTCGTAAGTGTATGATCCGTGAGGGTACGAGACATCTAGCCTACGGTGACACTTCTGTGGTCTAAACATCCCTCAGGGAGGACCCCAACCTTAGTTGGATTTTGTATCGTCTTGTTTATCGTTGATGTTAGTTTGTAGATCTATCACCTACTTCCTTATCAATTAATGCGGTTGACTCCCAAACTAGAAATAGAATGGGATTTCTTCGAGGTCGTAAGTGTATGATCCGCGAGGGGACGAGCCATCTAGCCTTCGGTGACGCTTCTGTGTGCCTAATGCTTGTATAATGGGCCCACAAACTTTGTTGGATTTCTGTATCTTCAAATCCGTAAGTAAGTGATCTGGATGGCGATGAGACATCTGATGGCTAAGGTGATACTTACGCGAACCTAACGCCCGTATGGGGGGTTCCATAACAGCTATATCTGGATTGTTATATCTTGCCTGGATTGTTTGCGATTGAATGTGCTTGCATGCGTAGCGATGGTGAAACCTGATACCATCCCAACGATTCAATATCATTGATCTAAATCCAACTTTAATTTAGCTTTTACTTTCTTGCTATTAGTTTAATTAACCTCAAATCAACCAATCATTTTAAATATTAGCCTTAACTCGAGCTAGATTCGATTAACAAAGACTCTTAAAAATGTTGCCATTTGGGTTCAATCCTTAACTATACTGCGATAAGACTCGTCCGCTTGTGGGTGGTATTATTGCTCTTTGGCTTTGGTAAAAGCTTGGGGATCTCAACCCCGAGTGAGTTTGTTAGTGCGATAAAATCCCACGTCAGTAGGTCAAGAAAGTTTGTCCTCTAGTGAAGAGTTTCGACCATATATATATGGTGAGTTAGGGTTTGGTCGATACTAATTACATGGGATGTGTCTCAACCAAGACAAGTTAGTAGTCGACCTTGAAGGCCGCTACACTTTTTTTGGATACACATAAACATTTTGAAATATGCATGTGAGTTGAGGAGAGGCTATTTATTTAGTGGACATGTGTTCCTTGATATCTTCTTATGTTGACAACTCTTAAAACTCTACTTCCCTCCTCCTTTGGGTGTATAACCCCTTCTCTTTACAACCAAGCAACTTTTTTGGCCCTAATCTCTTCCTTATCTATTGAAATTGACCTTGGATCTTCAAGAGCAAGAAAGGTTTGTTCTTGAAGCTTGGGTGAGCGATCCACCTTGGATGTTGAAGATCTTATTCTAGAATCAACTTTTGGTGGTGATTCTTGGTGGTTCTACTCTTGTAAGTGATCTTCTTCTCTAGATCACGTTTTCTTTTCTCAAAACCCCATCATCCTCTTCCTCCTTCTCAGTCATGAGACTCTGGACCATCCATGGTGGTTTTACCTTGGATATCTCTTCTTCACAAGGGTCATAGATCATGTTTTGACATGAAGGTACCCAAGTGAGAAGAAGACCTCTTATTTCTTCTTCTTTGGATTGACCTAGGGTTGAGTTTTTCTTTCCCTGAGCTCTCCTTTGACCATGACATTTCTTTCTCTTTTGGAGGTGATCTAGTGACTGAAGGTTTGAACCAAGTTGGGGCTTCTTTCTCTATCATGGAGCTTGAGATCTTGGAAGCGTTGATCCTCAAATCAAGCGGGTTATATAACTTTTCCCTCACATGTTATTAGCATCCTAAACCTGATCATAAGTTGTTGTTCTATCTATTAGAAATATGTTCTTTATGATAGAAAAAATAGTATGATTTAGGGTTTAGAATTTGAAGGATTCCTGAGAAGATTATTCTTGTTATAAACTCTAAAAAATCATAGTACCCGATTTTGTGTTGATTGGGAGATGGGTGTGTTTATGTGGATCCTTATCTATGGAACTAAATTATCTTACTTATGATTCATTTACCTTGATTAATTGAAGCTTTGATGTTGTTTATATGCTTAAGAAATCTGGTTTCTATTCCCTTAATCATGATTTTCAAAGTGACCTTGATAATACTTTATTTTACGTACTTTTTGTATATATTTTATGCCTCTTTTAGCATATCTTTTGCTAACTTTCCCCACAATTTTAACATCTTTTGTCAAAGACTTCACTTACACATCTTTCCTTGGTTTCAAGTACATATATATAGCCCCAAGTCACGGTCATCACCTCAACCGCAACCCATTCATGCAACAAGGGCCATATCACCACGGTCGAGATCTTCAGCTGCCTTTAAGCTCACAGTCACTTTGCACTCAAGCAGACTACGACAAGCTTGGAGGCCGCAATCATTGCCTGATCGCGACCAGCTTCGAGGCTGCGATCATTGCTAGACCACGACCGCGATCATTGCCAGACCGCGACCAGCTTGGAGGCCGCAATTATTGATAAGCCCGCGATCATAGCAGAGCTCGCGATCAACTTGGAGACCACGAACCTCAAGCTAACTGCGATCCTTGCTAGACTGCGAGCCACATACAGACAACGACCGAGTGGGGATACCTCAACCTTGACCTCTTCAATGCAATGCACGAGTTGACCTCGACCGGGATCCTTGCTAGATCGCGAACAACCTGCAGACCGTGACCAAATGAAGAAACCTCGACTGCGTTCCTCGCCCACGAAGACACATCCAGATCGCAACCAAGTTCGACCGTGATGAAAGAAGGAATAAAGAGTAGACTGCGACTGCAGTCTCACACCTCCCCAACCTAGACTGCGACCGCAGTCTAGGCTTAAGTTGGTGGAGTGTGCCTATAAATAGGCCACCCACCCATCTTGTCAATCCATCAGATCATAGATTAGATCTAGAAGGCCACAAAGTGATACTGCATCCTAGATTCATTCCATTCCATCCCATCCACCCACCCATCTTGTCAATCCATCAGATAAATAGGCCACCCACCCATCTTGTCAATCCATCAGATCATAGATTAGATCTAGAAGGCCACAAAGTGATACTGCATCCTAGATTCATTCCATTCCATCCCATCCACCAGTCTTAGATCTCTAAAGGTAGAAGTTGAGGAGAGAGAAGACTGAAGACTCCTTCTTTGAGAGAAGAAGATTGTCTGTGTCATCGACGTGCTAGATCCAGATCTAAAGAAGTACCGTGTCATATCACATTTCTTCTCTCCTTGTCTAGATCTATCATTCCACTCCACTGTACTTCCCTCCTCACTTTGTGGATCTTTATGTATCTATCTTTCTATAACACTGTTATGTTGTCCACAAGCATGAGCAGCTAAACACCTTAACTTGGGTTGGGAGTAGCCACTAAGGCTCTCCCAACATGTATATTGTCTCTTTCTATTGATATATATATACACTCTTGTCAAGATTATCTCCATACACATGTTTTAATGCTTCTCTTGCATGCTTAAATACCATCTTGTGATGTTTGATAGTTGATATCTCGAGAGAGTAATATCACTTTTATCACATGTTATGAAGTAGTACGAAAGCACGAGAGTGTTGGAATGCTAAAGCTTGAAATCATATGTTATGCTTTGTGGTTTATGAGTGGTCATCTCAAGAGAGAGGCTACCCTTAGACTTAGATCTATCCTCATCTCGAGAGAGAGTGGAATATGCACTATAGATGGTTGCTTGTAATCTTGATGAGAGTATTTGAGAGAGAGATGATGTTGCATGTTAGAGAGACATCTTAGTAGGTGAAACCCAATAAGAGTTTTCCTTCCATATACTTGTAGGCAATTCTAATCTCCATCCTAGCTTCTGTTCCTCCCATGAAACAAGATGCCTCCTCGAAGGGATGACCACCGCTCTGATGAAGAATGTGTTAGGATCCCACATGATCCACCTCCCTCTGGAGAAATGGAGAGGAGCCCGAACTATAAGAGCATGAAGAACGTGAGGAGCGATTCGAAGATGACCATCACGAGGACGACCGTCGCCATCGCCGCAGACATAGAAGGAACCATGACGACCGCAAGTGGGATGGCGAGAGAGATCACAACCACATGAATGGTGAAGAAGATGATGAAGAAGACAAAACTCTCTGTGAATTGGCCGCTACCATGGCCAACGAGTCCATATGCCCCGTCATAATCCCACACTTTGATGTAGCAAACTTTGAACTGAAGCCTGTTGTAATCTCGATGATTCAAAACAAGTCTTTTCGAGGAAGTTCCAAAAATGAAAACCTGTACCACCACCTTGATGCCTTCAAAAATATTTGTGATACCATCTAGTTGAGAGGAGTTCCCCAAGAGGTAATCTATTGCAAGTATTTTTCTTCTCCCTAGAAGACAAGGAAATGTCTTGGTACCTCAGCCTACCACATCACTCTCTTAATGACTGGAGGGATCTTGCTGATGCCTTTGTCACAAAGTTTTATCTGACTAAGAAAACAATTTGGAATAGGCAAAGGATAACCTCATTCATGAAGAAGCCATGTGAGAACCTACATGAGGATTGGGAGAGATTCTAAGAGTATCTATGAGATTGCCCTCACCATAACTATGAAAACGGTTTCTTATTTACAACTTTCTATAATGGGCTGGCCCCAACTGAGAGGACATCACTGAATGCCATAGTAGGAAGTGATTTCCTAGGAGAGAAACCAGGCAAGATGATCAAGATCATTGAGAACATGGCTGCGCTGTAAGCATGCATGGACTATGACAGAAATGATAGAGGATATGCAAAGAAGGAGACCAATGAAGGACGATCTGACAAAGCTAAGGCTCTGGAGGAGATCACTGCCCAGATTCAAAATATAGCTACTGATGTCTGATAGTTAGAGGACTCAGGAACCAAGGGCAAGAAACATGTGGAGAAAGTGTGAAGTGCATTACCTGCAGCCAGGGAGGGAACAGAATTGACAACTACATTCACACCAAGCTGGAGGAATCCGATGATAGTGAAAGTGAGGAAGAGGCTGAGAATGTCTCCTATGCTAAATTCAAGAGGCCATACCATCCCAGTTTCAATTATGGAAACAAGGATGCTGCTGAGAATTCACATCAACTAAACAACCAGCCAAAACTACTGCCAGGTTTCGAAAAGAGAAGCAGACAAACTCAATATACTCAGATGAACAACTATCAACCCAACAAGAACAACTACTTAGGATAAGGTAAGTATCATAATCGTCAAGGAGAAGGACCGAGCCAAGGACCAAGCCAAGGACAGGGCCAAGGCCAAGGATTAGGACAAGGAAAGGATAACAACCAACAAGACTTAGTCGCCCAATTATTTGATTTTTCCAATAGGCAAGCCACAATGAACGATCAACTAGCCCAAAATTCTCTAGCTAATTATGGAGTCCTGACCACCATGCAAGTTTAGATGGCAGATATGTAGACACACCAACACCAAATTAACCAACAACTTGCGCAGTTGGCAGAGTTGGTGAAGAATCCCTCGAGAAAAATTCCATCGAATATGGAAACTGCTAAAATGGCTACGCTCCAAACTGGGAGGACACTAATTAACTCTAGAATTGGGGGCAACAATGAGGAAGAATAAAATGAGGAACCATAACTTGAGAAAGAAGTTACTCCTGAGAAGTCTATCGATAAAGAAAAGTCTGCTGAAGAAAACAAAAAGAAAAGTGGAGAAGTTAGGAGTCTGGATCCTATTGAGGAAATCATAATGAAGAAAAATCCATATGCACCAAGGGTCCCATTCCCGTACAAGCTCATCAAGGCACATCTGAAGAAAAGATATGAAAATTTTATGGAAGCAGTGAAGAAGTTGCACATAGATGTTCCATTTCTTGATGCCTTGGAGGAAATGCCTACGTATGTAAAGTTTTTCAAGGATCTCATCACAAAGAGAAGAAGAGGAAACCATGTTGAAATAGTACATCTAGAAAACATGTCTAGTACTTTTGTTCAAGCTGAATTGCTGACTAAGAAGAAAGATCCCAGAGCCTTCAACATCCCTTTTTGTGTTGGGGACAACATTGAAAGGAAATGTCTAGCAAACTTGGGAGCGAGCATTAGCCTCATGCCCCTAAGTTTAGCTCAAAGACTGGGATTGACCGACATGGTTAAAACAAACATGAGGATTGAACTGGAAGACCACATGTTCAAGAGACCCGTTGGTATAATAAAAGACATCCCAATCCATGTGGGATGTTTCTTCATCCCTTGTGACATAGTTGTAATAGACACTATCAAAGACCCAAAGTGTCGTATGATATTCAGATGACCATTTTTGGCAACTGGTAGGGCTTTGATAGATGTCGTCGAAGGCATCATAACTCTGTGGATTGGAAATGATCACATAGACTTCAAGGTGAAGGACGCCATGAAGGGACTATCTCTTTCCGAGTCAGTTTACTTCATTGACAGCTACAACCAATACTGTGAGGAGGTTCAGGAGAAAAAGGCCATAGTAGATCCCCTGATGAGCGCCCTAAACAACCCAAATCCTCTGGTGGAAGACACATAAGTGGTTGAAATTCTGGATTATCTTAACCAAGGAGAAGAAGATCCCACTGAGGATGAAGAAGTAATTGAGACTATAAAATATGCTTCTCTAGAATAGTTGAGCAAAGAGTAAGAGGCTCCCAAGCCAAAACCAAAACTGAAACCACTCCTTGAAGGATTGAAATACAAATTCCTAGACAATGAGGAAATGAATCCCATCATCATTAACACGAACCTAACGGAAGAATAGATGGAAAGACTCCTGAAAGAGTTGAGGGAACACAAAAAGACAATTAAATACTCTTTCGAAGACATCAAAGGGCTTAACCAAGCCCTTTGTATGCACCAGATAAATTTAGAAGAATATGCAAAACCACTTGTTCAACCCCAGAGAAAATTGAACCAAATGCTAAAAAAAGTAGTCAAGAAAGAAATCTTAAAACTACGGGATTCAAGGATTATATACCCAATCAACGATAGCAACTGGGTAAGCCCCATTCATGTAGTACCTAAGAAAGGGGGGATGAATGTGGTAAAGGGAGATAATGGTGACAAAGTCACCAAGAGAACTGTTACGGGCTGGAGGATGTGCATAGATTATAGAAAACCGAATTCAGCCATGAAGAAAGACCATTTTCCCTTACCATTTATTGACCAAGTCTTGGAAAGACTTTCCCACCACGATTACTTCTGTTTCTTGGATGGATATTCTAGGTTTTATCAGGTTCTGATTCACCCTGATGATCAAGAGAAGATGAATTTTACGTGCATCTATGGCATGTATGTGTTTAGAAGAATGCCTTTCGGGCTATACAATGGACCAACGACTCTCTAACGGTGCATGATCTCTATGGTTTCTGATTTTTTGGAGGATATAGTAGAGGTTTTTATGGATGAATTTTTAGTATATGGGACAGACTTTGACGTCTATCTAAGAAATTTATCCTTAGTACTATAGAGATGCGAGGAGAAACACTTAGTCCTAAATTGGGAAAAGTGCCACTTCATGGTCCAGAGCGGTATTGTCTTAGGACATAAAATTTCCTAGAAGGGCATTGAAGTGGATATAAGCAAAATTGAAGCTATCTCAAAACTCCCACTGCCGAAGTCTATGACTGGAGTAAGAAGTTTTCTGGGCCACGCTGGATACTATAGAAGGTTCATCAAATATTTCTCAAAAATCTCAAAACCCCTATCGAATTTGCTAATCAAGGGCGCAATTTTCGAATTCAATGAAAAACGCTTAGAAGCTTTCAACACCCTGAAGAAAGCTTTGACTACTGCACCCATTCTACAAGCCCCAGACTGGGAGTTTCCTTTTGAGCTAATGTGCGATGCTAGTGATTACGCCATAGGCGTAGTCCTAGGACAAAAGAAAAACAAAAAGCATCATGTTATATGTTACGCCAGTTTCACATTGGATGAAGCTCAAGTAAATTATACCACCACTGAAAAGGAAATGTTGGAGATAGTTTTTGCGTTTGATAAGTTCCATTCATACCTTATAGGTTCCAAGGTGAATGTGTATAATGACCATGGTGCTATGGGTTACCTTATGCAAAAGAAAGATACCAAACTAAGGCTACTACGATGGGATCTTTTTTGCTGTAGGAATTCGATCATGAAATTATAGACAAGAAAGGAAAGGAGAATGTGGTACCTGACCACTTATCTAGAATCATTTTTGATGAGGGAGATCAATTGCCTGTTAATGATAACTACACTGATGAAGCCTTGCTAATGGCTCAATTAGAGGAACATAGATTACCATGGTACGCTGATATTTGTGACTATTTGGCTTGTGGCCAGCTGCCACCTGAGATCACGTATCACCAGAAGAAAAATCTTTTCTCTGACGTCAAGAACTATTATTGGGATGATCCATTTCTATTTAAAAGGTGTTCTGATAATTTGTATTGGAGATGTATACCCAAGGAAGAAGTTTCGTCGATCCTGAAAGAATGTCACTCTTCTCCTTATGGAGGACACCACAGTGGAGAGAGAACTACTGTGAAGGTACTCCAATATGGGTTTTACTGGCCCACCCTGTTTAAAGACACGACGTATTTTGTAAAGGCATGTAAGGAATGCCAACTCACTGGTAATATCAACAAAAGAAGTGAAATGCCTATGGCTGAATGGGTGGAAGTGGAGATCTTTGATGTATGGGGAATCGACTATATGGGCCCTTTCCTGCCATCAAAAGGATACCAGTACATCCTTGTAGCCGTCGACTACGTGTCCAAGTGGGTCGAGGCAGTAGCAACTTAGACTTGTGATTCTAAATCGGTGATCAAGCTGTTTGAGGGGACCATATTCCCACGCTTTGGAGTACCTCACACTGTTATAAGCGATGGAGGATCACACTTTGGAGAAAAACAATTTGAGCGCTATTAAAGAAATATGGGGTAAAGCACAAGGTCACTACACCCTATCATGCTCAGACCTCAGGACAAGTATAACTGTCCAATAGGTAGATAAAACAAATATTGGAAAAGACGGTCAGCCGTGCTAGGAAAGACTGGTCTATGAAGCTCGACGATGCTCTCTGGGTTTATAGGACTGCCTATAAGATGCCTATAGGAACAATGACGTACAAATTGATCTATGGTAAATCATGCCATCTACCCCTTGAGCTGGAGCATAAAGCCCTATGAGCGATCAAGTTCTTGAACATAGATCTGGAGAAAGCAGGCCAGAAGAGATTCCTACAACTTTAGGAACTCGAAGAGTTGAGACTACACACTTATGAAAATGTAAAAATTTATAAACAAAGGACTAAGGTGTGGCATGATGCCCACCTAAAGAACAAATATTTCAGTGAGGGTGACAAAGTGCTTATGTTTAATTCAAGCATCCAACTTTTCCCGAGAAAACTCTGAACAAGATGGTCGGGCCCCTTTTCTGTAGTAAAGATATATCCATCAGGAATGATGGAGATTTCAGGGGAGAAAATAGGAACTTTCAAGGTTAATGGTCACAAAGTGAAAATATTTTACAAAGACGAAGCTTTTGTCTGAAGGTCTGAAATCAGTTTGGAGAACCCAATCAGTCACCAGTGGAAAGGAATGAGGAATTGCAACACCCAACTGAAAGAACAAAGGAATGAATGATTATCAAGTCGAGCTAGAGACTTTAACAAGCGCTTCTTGGGAGGCAACCCAAGTTTTTGCTGTTTCTCTGAGCTTTTGTTTTCCCTACCTTTTAGTTTGATTAGTTTCCTTCTCTAGTAAGTTTTGTACATATCCTATCCTCCCTTAATAAATAGATGAATTGATTGATGAAACAAGTTTTGTTTTGGTCAAGTTCTCTGACCGCGGTTATGGTGTTAGCTTTTCTTGAAGCAAGATGACACACCACGGCTCACGATTCTTCCATTTAGCTGCCTAGACCGCAACCTGAGAAATTTTCTTAAGGAGAAGATACTACGGGTCACAGTCATGTTTTGAACACACCCGGTCGCGATCACCCCCCATATATACTAAAACCTCAGTTCTACTGTTTCCCTTCACTTTTTACATTCTTGAGCCTAAAACCCTTTGAATCCGACAAATCACGTGACCGTGACCAACCTCCTCCGCCGCAACCGACTCGACACCGTGGCAACCTGCCCAACCCTATTTTTGCTTTTCGCCCACCGCTTCTTCAGTCCTTCACCGCCGCCACAGTCATCACTGATTTCGCTTAGCGTTGTCTCTTGTTGTCTGATTCTTTTCATCGAATGCCACCTTTTGTGCCCCCGCGCCTCCACCCTCCACCTTCATTCCTACCTACGAGCCACCACCAATCATTCTCACTGATCAACACCCACCCTAGGGTGGTATTTTCGAACAAAACTTAAAAACCCTAAATAACCACCCGTCAAGGTCCTTCGACCTTCACCCAACCCACCTGCCCAATCGAACATGGATGAAAGGAAGTGAAGCAGTCGAACCAGATAGATCGCAAGTTGTGGTATGCTTCAACAGCAACCGCGACTGCGATCTACACATTGAGCTAACATGGTCACGGTGTCCCCTCAACACATGAGTATCAGGCTCATACTGCGGGTCGTGGTTTGAAGACCTTTTCCTGAAGTCGCGGTCCCTTAGACCGCGACCTACTCAATTCACAGTATCAGACCATGACCGCGACCTCCTGCACAAGGTTGCGACAACGACCTCCTTCACAGGACCATGACCGCGGTGTTTCTTGAATCACCAACAAGACTACGGGTCGCGGTCCCTATAAACATATTTGAACTTAACAAATTTTCCTAGATAATTGTAAGAAAATTAATCACTATTAAATAAAATATAAACTGATTCACTGTGAAAATTTTGTAGAATGTATTCTCCCACAACCAGCGACTCTATCCACATGAAGGAAACATCTTTGAAGGAGGTAGAAAATATAGTGGAAAGTCTGACATCGCCACTAAAGAGAAACACATCTCTGCCAGTAGCCAAAAGGGTTGAGATGCAGCTATGACTTGAACAGTACTAGAGGATCCCGGGTCACCTAACATCAGAGGACTCTCCACAAGGCATAGAACAAACAAAATAAATGGAGACCTCCGAGTATCAACCAGGAGAATCAGAGACCCGAGTTCAAGGAAGAAAAAGGAAAGCTGCACCCAAGGAGACCCAAGGATAGCAAGAAGGCAAAACTAGTGGTTACTGATAAACAAAGGGAGTAGGAGATAGAGAAAGCCAACCAAGATAAAGAAGTCATGGGCTAGACATCAATAGAATCTGACGAACCACCGTTCATGCCAAGGGACTCCGTACATCAATCTACCTATGACTGGATGTATCAGAACAAGGTCTTCAGCCCAACTAGGTACCTAAACGTAGAGGATTTGAAGAAATGGGAATCTACGATAGGGTAATCAAATTCCTATAAGGTGCAAATCTATGCACCTTATGTACATCTGAGGCCAAACCCTTCAAGATGTTATCGGCGAAGTTCTTATCTTCCCTAAATAAAATCCCCACGAGTAGGGAAACAAGGAAGGCGGGCGATGGAGATTACAAGCTGGAGGTAAGGCTAGGAGGCAAGCCTTACACAATCACAGAGGCCGTACTGAACAAGATATTCACGAAGACTGAAGAAGAAGCCAAAACCTACTCCACCACCCCATGAGAGAAGGAAGAGGTCACCTACGATAGCCACCAAACGTGGGAAGAGCTGATGGGTGAAGAAGAACACCGATCGAAGAGATCAAAGGCCTCCCTGATCACCTCGTGCTTCATTCGCACAATCCAGAAGATAACATCATACACCATTTACACGCGGTATGAGATGAGAACAACAAGTAAAGGAGGACTTGTTCCTGATATGGTCGATGATAAATAGAAAGCCTGTAAATATAAGAAAGATACTAATCAAACATTTATCTATAGCTGTGGGAGAAGTAAGAAGGAATTCTGAATACTGCATGAGCGGTCAAATAACAAAGATCGCTCAATACTTTATGGATGCATGAGAGATCTAGAAATATAAGGAGATAGAGAGACAATAAAAAATAGATATCAAGTCCCTCGTCAACATAGAGATTCTGGTGCAAAAGGGTGAGAAACTGTACTACAAGAAGAGCTACTCAAAGAAGCTCCTCCCCCTTCCAGAGATGGCGTTTTACGACACCCACAAACTATGGCCGACCCAGGATGACATAGAGAAGATGTGCTCAGGGGCACTGTGAAATGACACAGAACAAGCATCTATAGTCGGAGAGAGCAGTGTCCATGCTGAAATAAAGGAGAAGAAGAGCACATAGCAGTGGAAGAAGCTAGCGGTGCAAAAGAAGAGGCATATATTAGATACACCAGCCACACCAACCGCCACACCAAAAGATACAGAACTACCAACCCCCGCGACTACCCTTCTAGAAGAGACAGTGGCGAATAAAGGGCCCCCACATATGAAGCCACAAGAAGAAGCAACTACAGTGGATCCAGAGTCAGAGAAAGAAGAAGCCACTGTGTAGCCAGCAACCCGATAATGAACTAGAGGCTGAGCCGAAAGAACAAGACTATCGGAACCAGAAGTCCACAAATCCGACGTGGACCAACAAGAATGGCAGAAGGAGAAAGAACAAGGTCCACCACCACCACCTCTGCAACCAGAGGGACCAAGCACGTCAACGACACACATAGAACAACAACCGCTCCAATAGCAACAATGTACACCCTCTTTCGAGGGTGTACTAGGTAATATGTTTGATACCATGTGGGAACACATGCATCAAACCACTGCACTAAATACAAATGTTACTTCCTCTTTATCTACGCTAACAACGTAGGTACATGTCCTCAATGACAGAACTAAGGCACTCCCAGACCTCATATAAGAAGCATTAAGCAACCAACGAATGATTATGGGAGTGCGGAAGTCAATGAAGGAAGAAATAGAGGAGTTAAAGAAGGAGATGCACACCATTTGAGCTGACAATGAATACATGCGTCACAGCTATAATGCGGCAATAGCCATCCTAGAAGAAGAATGCCAACGCCTCAAAGAGGACCGCCGAAAATTCAAAAAAGAACGCAAAGAAATTGAGGACCGACGGAGGAAAAAGAAAGCAAAGCATTTGGCTAGCCCAACACATTCCTCATCGAGCCCCTCCAGCCACGACAACGACGACGACAACACGGGAGGGACCAGCTTGGGGGCCAAGGCGATGAAACAAGAAAGTGCCAATGTAAAGACAACACTAGCGCATGAGTAGAAGAAGAAGGATACTCCACGACAACCGAGCTCCCCCAACGACAAAGACACAATTAAAACCACAACATTGTTAAGGGAGCTCGATCTCAATAGCAGCCCTGAAGAAAGAAAAGAAGAAACTGACAAAGGAAGTGGTAGACGAGCAGAACAACAGACGACCCTGCCTACAAGTAAGCTAATAGAAGAAGAGCAGCTGGCTATAACTTATCAAGAAGAAGTCACCGCATTAATGATAGATTTTAGTGCGTCAGGGCCTGACGAGCTTGAGAACATGCTAGCTAAGCTGGGCGCCAGTCTCGACGAGAGAAACTGGTTCCTCCTATTCCAAAGACAAAATGATCTTAACGACTACCTCTATGATGGAAAGATGGAGGGGACTCTGGCAATGCTGGCAGCTGCCAAACTAGGTCAAATGTTTTAGGAGAGCAATATCAGAGACAAAACAGCTGCAAAAGCTTCCTCAGAAGTAGCAAAACAAGTGGCCACAACCTTGCCGACAATCAAAGAACCAGAGCAAGTGACCACAACTATGCCGACTATCGAAGAAACTTTAGCACCTTCGACACACAAAGGAACATCTGACGATGAGGATGGCGGGCTATCCACTTTATTTACAAACAAGCCCGTCAGGGAGTAGAGCATGCCAGCTAAAAAAGAAACACTTGGAGAGGCTCCTCCCCTATCATACAAAATGAAGGAGATTGACATATCTGCAGTACCACGAATTACGTGCACAGATGTTCACATCTTGGCAGACATCCTTAACGACGATCTACCCAAGTCATACATACTGTATAATAACAAGAGTAGACGTCTAACTAGGGATCACTTCTAGGGAATCTTCCTGCAAAAGGCGTGAGTACATAAAAGGCTATTTAAGGTGCTCTACGCTACCCTCATGGATGAATTTCTACACCCAGACAAGCGACAACTAGTTTGCAATGGAACGTCACATTTGGCTAGCCTCCTCTACAAAGAAGATTACAAGGCAGCAGATGTCACTGAGCTGAAGGCAGCAATATGCAGAATAGAAATAAGATATGTAGTGCTTCCCATAAGGAATGTAAGATATTGGACACTGATCGTCGTGGACCTGTACTAGCGAAAGACGATGGTGTTCAACTGCTGCGTAGCCAAACTGGACATCACCTCACTCATCTACAAAAGGAAAGACACCAGAGATCCCCTAAAGATACCACTACATCTGCAACGAGCAATCAAAGAAGAAAATGAAAAATTCTAGGGCTTCTGGAAGTTCTTCTCCATCAACAAAAAGGTCCCTTAAGAAGAGGTTGGCTCGAGGGATTGCGCCTTCATAGTGCTGAGAATGATGGAAGCCTCAACAAGGGCATTCCTCTAGAAGATCTAAATAATGAGGACCTGCATGGACTGTGAGGTGTGTATGCCATGAAGGTCATCTACAATCGTTGCTTCTTCAGCGACTCGGCGATGCCTTCAGAAGCTGTACCTCAGAGACTTCACAAAGATATCCCTCTTCCTAAAAAGGTGACTTGGAGGGAACAACTGAAAACCATATGGGTCAATCTAACAGAGCCAGCCAGGGCTGTGGCTTGAAAAGAAGGCTGGAATTAAGGCACCGAAGAAGCTATAAAACACACATCAGAAAAAGAACCAAAGCATCCTCCAGTAGCAACAATCCCAGAAGAACAACCTTCAAAAGAACAACCGGAAGAGGGTGAGGCTGAAGAAGAAGACCCGACTAATGTAAAATCAGATGGACCGGCGGGAGAAGTTACATCTTCTTTCAAGGACTTCGATATATGGAGTTGCATTAGCCTGTATTTAGAAGAATTGAATACCATTATGAGGTCCTTGAAAGAAGATGATTCACCGAGAGATGTCATCTTTGAGAGAGATGGTATTTGTGTGCTAAAAGATGACCTCTGAGAAATGCTAAAAAATAGGAGGATATCTTTCAGTAGGCACAATGTCAGCTTACCAGCCGCTACTAGGTGACAACATGCCAATGCTCACATGGCATACTTCCTGTTGGTAGATGACATCTTGAAGGACAAACGATCAGGCGAAAAGGAGCACCTACAACAACACCTAGCGACGTCCCTACCAAACTATATCTTTATGCCAATTCTTCACGACAATCATTGGACTCTTCTAGTCATCAATATTGTCAAAAGGATTGCAATCCTCTATAAAAGCTCATATTCAACCTTTGCATTTAATAAAAAGACTAACATGACGACCGCAAAGACTCCGACAGAAGAAAAGACCAACGCATGCACATAGGTGATTGTTGATATGATAAAAATCCATGGCAAAGGGTACAAGCATACAACGGGCAAAGGCTTCAAGAAGACGCAGTTCTGCCAAAGGAGCCCCCAATAGATGCCCCTATCTAATGACTGTGGCTTCTTTTGTCTAGCTTGGATGATGGCCCTAGCCAGTATGAATGCCAAGGTGGAGGGCATACAATATGAACAGTACCACGCACTACGAGGAGTATACACAAGCATGCTCCTCGAGTCTGAGTGGGCCTCCAACAACAACAAGAATGAATAAAGAAAGCCCATTTATTCATCTCACTCAAATTTTGACACCCCGAGCTGGGGTGTAGGATAAGTTTGGGGGAGGGGTTATAAACTGGCTAAGAGGTACATTTATTACCCTTTTACCTCTCAAAAATTTTGGTATATTTATTATCCTTTTACCTCTAAAAATTTTTCAAAATTTTTGCAAAAACTACCCAGAATCTAGCCTTCTGCCCTGCTAAAAGTTGTAGTACTTTCATCTTCCTAGAGAGAAATAAATGAGCAACCAATATATATATATATATATATATATATATGAGTAAAATAAGAAACATAGCAATACTGCTCTATCGCATTCTTACAATAAGACATTGTACGTGTGACAACCTTAACTCATGAAACCCTCAGAGACTAGAGAACTTCACCTAGCCATACTCCTGACCAACCACCCTTACCTGATGTTTCTAACCAGAAAATCCTTATCTCCATAGAGAAGGAAACAACTACCCTTTTCAAAGCATATCTAAAAAGAGGCTTGGCCGCCTAGAAGACCACTTAAAAATCCCTATAACCCAAGCCTTAAAGGAGATGTAAAAATCCACAAAGAAAATTAATAATAATGAGAGTTGTGTCTGAAAAGATGCCAAAAGTTTCCACACAGCCGGTGTATTACTGCACTCATGAATGCATATATGTCATGCTCGTAAGTGGAATCTTGAAGCCAAGCTTACCCACCTCCAATCCTGAATGAAACTCATGAAACCACTTGACTTAAAGTCAGAAGCCCAAAAAGGGCAACACTATTTTTATGACAGTTGTGGGTGAGGAGTTTAGAAGGAAGAGGAAAACAATTGAAGCCTTAAGCCTACCCGAACACATTAGCATAGGGCCAACTGAAAACAAAGAAAAGGTGTGAAAGCTACCCCTCAAAAAAGATCTTGTATTAGTATGGTTATTACCTAAGGGGAAGGGATGATAAGTTGAGAAGGAGGAACCTTTTACAATTGAAGGCAATGGCAAGAAAATGAAGTTATACAACTCAAGTTGAGAGGGAGGAATGAAACTTCAAGGTTAGAGAACATACCGCAATAGTCTTAATGCAAGAATGAGATAATTTAGTCATGTTAAGTCTTGATTTTGTTTTCCACATGAGTTTTCTCTTTCTCTCTAAGTTTTGGAATCTACATTTAGACTGAGGACAGACTTGATTCTAAGTTTGGGGGAGTTGATAATACTTTATTTTATGTACTTTTTGTATATATTTTATACCTCTTTTAGCATATCTTTTTCTAACTTTCCCCACAATTTTAGCATCTTTTTGTCAAAGAATTCACTTACACATCTTTCCTTGGTTTCATGTACATATATATAGCCCAAGTCGCGGTCATCACCTCGACCACGACCCATTCATGCAACAAGGACCATATCACCATGGTTGAGGACTTCAATTGACTTTAAGCTCACGGTCGCTTCACACTCAAGTAGACTGTGACCAGTTTGGAGGCCACGATCATTGCCAGACCGTGACCAGCTTGGAGGTCGCGATCATTGCTAGACTACGACCATGATCATTGCCAGACCGTGACCAGCTTGGAGGCCACAATCATTGCTAAGCCCACGATCATAGCAGAGGTCACGAGCCTCAAACTAACCGCGATCCTGGCTACACCACGAGCCACATATAGACTACGACTAAGTGGAGAGACCTCGACCTCAAACTCTCCAATGCAATGCACGAGTTGACCTTGACTGTGATCCTTGCTAGACCGCGAGAAACCTACAGACTGCGACGAAATGAAGAAACCTCGACTGCGTTCCTCACCCACGGAGACACATCCAGATCATGACCAAGTTCAACTGCGATGTAAGAAGGAATAAAGAGCAGACCGAGACTGTGGTCTCACACCTCCCCAACCCAGACCGCGACCACAATCTAGGCTTAAGTCGGTGGAGTGTGCCTATAAATAGACCACTCACCCGTCTTGTCAATCCATCAGATCGTAGATTAGATCTAGAAGGCCACAAAGTGCTACTACATCCCAGATTCATTCCATCCCATCCCATCCACCAGTCTTGGATCTCCAAAGGTAGAGGTTGAAGAGAGAGAAGAATGAAGGCTCCTTCTTTGAGAGAAGAAGATCATTTGTGCCATCGATGTGCTAGATCCAGATCTAAAGAAGTATTGTGTTGTATCACATTTCTTCTCTATCTATCTAGATCTATCATTCCACTCCACTATACTTCCCTCCTCACTTCGTGGATCTTTATGTATCTATCTTTTTGTAACACTATTATGCTATCCACAAACATGAGCGACTAAACACCTTAACTTGGGTTGGGAGTAGCCATTAAGGCTCTCCCAACATGTATATTGTCACTTTCTTTTGATATATATATACACTCTTGTCAAGATTATCTCCATACATATGTTTTAATGCTTCACTTACATGCTTAACTACCATCTTGTGATGTTTGATAGTTGATATCTCGAGAGAGTAATATTACTTTTATCACATATTATGGATTAGTACGAAATCACGAGAGTGTCAGAATGCTAAAGCTTGAAATCATATGTTATGCTTTGTGGTTTATGAATGGTCATCTCGAGAGAGAGGCTACCCTTAGACTTAGATCTATCCCAATCTCAAGAGAGAGTGGAATAGGCACCATACATGGTTGCTTGTAATCTTGATGAGAGTATTTGAAAGAGAGAGATGATGTTGCATGTTGGAGAGACGTCTTAGTAGGTGAAACCCAATCAGAGTTTTCCTTCCATATACTTGTTTCACAGAAACAAGGTCTCAACAAGATGAACGTGGCTGAAATGAGCATGCTGAGATGGATGTGTGGGAAGACAAGAAAAGATCGTTTGAGAAATGACTATATCAGGAATAAAGTGGGGGTGGCGAGCATTGAGGACAAGTTGCGTGAGGGCCGACTCAGATGGTACGGACATGTGCAACGCAGACCTACTAGTGCGCCTATACGAAGCAATGCTATTGAGCCAAACACTATAAATAGAAGAAGAGGAAGGCCTAAATTAACATGGGATGAGCTTATAAAGAGAGATTTTGAATCTCTACATCTCAATCAGAATATGGCCCATGATAGAGCTGAATGGAAATGAAGGATCCATGTAGCCGACCCCAACATAGTTGGGATTGAGGCTTAGATGATGATGATGATGATACTTGTTTCACCTTATTTTCATTTTCATTTGTTCTCATTCTATTTGTTTTACTTGCTTTATTTTGAGATCCATAGTTCCTTAGGGAACACCTCTTAAAATACCCTCTTTGCCTGGAGTATAAGAGTGTTGGGTTCTGTGCACTTAACACTGCCAACCTTGTCCCTGTGTTCAACCTCGATCGCTACATCAGACCCCATTTATCGTTGTGGGGGCCTGAGAGTCGAGTTATTTCTTTAAAAGTCCAACTACTCTAGACCCGCTCCACTTCCGGACGTGTGATTTAGGTCGGTCAGACCTTCTATGAACCATGCATTTAGGGTTTGATGAGCACCGTGTATGGAAAGTTAGTCCTGTTAAAATTTGGTAATCATGCTTTCCAATCTTCTATTTCAACCAAGCTTGAACTTGTTATGGGGTTGGGAACATGGTTGGTCAAGGTCGTAAAACCCCTTGGTCTTCCATCCCGGTTGACACCCTTGTAGGTGATGGTTTCGACCGCAACACCTTAAACCTTAAAATGGTGGTTGCTACGCCATACTGGTCATGATGCAGCATTGCTGCTTGGTCACTTAGCCTGTTGGTTAATGTTACAATTGATATGATGAGTCATAATGATCAAAACACATGCCATAGTGTCTTGGTTGTAATAGGTCAAGATGAAGTTGGTTTCAAATGTAACACATCAAGAATAGAAGGATGATTCACCTTAATGTTGTAGCAGGGGTAATGCGATGTTGTATGTATTTTAGTTGCGACACACCTTGGAGTAGTCTCGATCACGACATCTCATTTAGGTGATATGTAGTGTCACAGTTACAACACATGCACATGTCGTGACCATGTGTAAGTGTCTCGGGCATGACATCTTGTTGTGTGAGGGGTTGAGACACATGTGTTGAAGGTCGTCGGGACCATGTGTTGTGAGTGGTTGAGACCCATGTGTTATGAAAGGTCGAGAATCATGTGTTGAGGGTGGTCAAGACACCTATACACATATCCATGTACATGGTTAATACATAGTGTAATGGTCTACATAAGGAAATGTGATTATGAATGGCTAATCATTAACAATAGTGCTTAACTCTAGTGCTCTCCAAACATGTGGGTTGAGTAATGTTATGAAACCATAACCCTAATCTTGTGATAATGTGATATATGTACTCACTCTACTTGATGATTGTTATTCTAAGATAGAGTTTGTTCTCTCCCATTTATGTAACCCTAACCTTGTAGGTGAGATGAATGTTATAGCTATGTGAATGCTATGGTGAACCTTATATAATACAGGGTGGTGATTATGAACACTATTGAGAGATAAAATTTAGGGATTGATATCCCATAGTGATGTGATATTGTTGATGACCTTGTAATGATTGTGATACAAGTGTCATGTAATGATGAGATAAGTTTTCACTTTGTACGTTTTATATATTCTGAAGTTGTATTTTTCCCTTAATTTTGTAGAGTTATGTAGGGTTTATACATTTTAACTTGATTGATGTATTAAAAGATATCCAATTGGAATATCTAATCAAGTGAAACCCTAATCATGTAATTGCCCTATACCATAGATCCATCTTCAGCGTCAATATCTAGATGGATGGTGAAACAAGTAATTCCTAGGGAAACTCGGAGTGCATATTATTAAATATGCGAGGTGCAAGTGAGATATATCCTTGTATCCTTAAATTGTTAAATTGTTGATATAGTGATATGATGCTTTATTATAGAACAGTCACGCGTGAGCATGTTCTCTAGTGTTGTGCCATGTACCAAGGTAGACTAGTTACTTTACAATACTATATCTTTGACTATGAGATGATGTCTACATGACTATAGCTTTGACTATAAGTTGTTGTTTAGTATTTTGACAATTATGTCACTGCATTGCAGGCTCGAACTGACTGAGTAGTACTGGTGATGATCATAGAGTCTGGCTCTTCCATAGATCTTGTATGGTACTGATTTTGACTTAATAGTGGTCAGTTGGATTTGAGTGGTATGCCTCAAATCCTCATGGCATAATAATAAAAAGTGATTATACAGCCAAGTAGTGTATTTGCTTAGGGTCAAATACGAATCATATTGGTTGACCCCATGCCTTATTTCTTGTACTTTTTAGTTTATAACATTTATACACGTTCTTCGTATTTATTCTAAAAGCATAAGATGTTCTACTGCTCAGTTGAAACTGCTTAAGATGATCAAACAATATTTACTGCTTTACTTTACTGCTCTATTATATTATTATGCTTATAATAGATGTGGGCGAAGAGTTATATATCTTGTTGGGATGTTTGGTCTCACCCCATGGGTTTCACAACTTTTTAGGTGGTCATGGACGAGGAGGTAGAGGTAATGGTGCAGGTGCTGAGCAACAAGGAGTTCAATGACTGTTAGAGGTTGGATTTGCTGCTCACATTTTGTAGTAGAGTCCTATGTGTCGTCCCTATACTCTCAGGTCTTTGGGGAGATTTTGTTGTTTTGTATATCGACATGTAGATTTTGGATTTATGCCATGAGTGTATAGAATGTCATATACATATAGATAGGTGGTAATATGTAACAATTGTGGCTTGGTAGCCTTTGAACATGATATGTAACACCTTTTTACATATATGGAATATAGATGGTTTGGGTTGAAGGATTGTTTATAAAATACTTCCGCTTGAGATATTGCATTACAAATGATTTTATTTATCAGTAGTAATTATGCACTTTATTTTGAGTAATCTTGCTTTGTGTGGCAAAGGGCGTCACTGAAGACCTTGTGATTCTTCTAAATCTACAATCCTTCTTTTTGACACATTTGACAAAGTAGAAGATTTTTTATAAAACCATCAACCAACCTAACTTTCTCATTATTTTTACTAATTCTACATGTCTTTATCATTATATATAGATGAAAAAATGAGATATGAGCATGCATTATTGTCGATTCTAATGATGAAGTTAGCAAGGGAGCATATAATAATAGTAGGAATATCTCTCCTCCCAATAAACATAAGAAGATCACATGGTCTAAGATAAATGTGAGGATGAGATACATGAACAACCTCAAAATTGACTACAACTTGGACTGCTCTTGGTTGCAAAGCTAGAGTTGGACCTAGTGACTCCCATTATGATACAAATAATGATCTAGCTAGGCTGACTAAAAGAGAATAAAACATTAATGGATGTGTGATAGATTCTAACAAATCACTAACAAACTGTCAATCCTCAAACTTGTCTTTGTTAGAGATTTCAGATTTTAGATTAGTAGACCAATTGCCAAAAACTACACATAAAAATGCAGGACTTAGTTAAAGTTTAGACACACATGTTTTAATGATCACTTAAAATTACTACATCTGGAATAGATTGGCATATTGTAATTCAATGGTACATGGACTTCATGCAGTAACTATGTTGCTGAAGACAAACTTATAGTCAAGGGTTCCCCTTAGCATGTGAGCAATCAAGGACAAATTAAAAATACATTAAATGTGCCACATTTAGTCATAGTGACCCTAATTAGATTTCTTTTGCTAAATTTGATCAAATGACAATACATTAGGTCATTCTAGGTAAAATTATGTTCTATTAGTCAAATTTGTCTTTTCATTAACAATAAAATAAATAACAAAGTAAAAATGGCAAAAAGCACTTTCTCGTATCAAGTCAACATGATAGTGGATCCAAAATGTGATTGCAATTATCCAACCTAGTGACTTCAGAAAACCATGCATCATATTCTATCTAATATGATTGGTAAGCATCTCCAACACTGTGTTTTGTTTCATCAATGTTTGTTAAGTTCATTTCCTAGTCCGAGACTAACTTGTATATCTCATTTAGTAACTTGATCTCAACCTACAATGACTTTCTAGTAGGTAGTAGATTGATTGCCCAACGGAAGAAATGGCATCGATATTTTTCTTTAGTTGTGACCTACAAATGTGACATAATAAATAATTTCAAAATCGTATTGTCTACCTCTTTGACTTAACAAACATAATTCATTTGTCCTATTTGTTTACTCAAGTGACTAAAGTCATACTAAACTACATCATTCATGTTCACCCATGGTGCATCTAATATCACACATAAGAAATTGTGCCCATGAAAAGTACCGATTGCAATCAACTACATAGCTTAACAACAATAACATAACTTGTGATTTCATTTGTTAAATTTTTACATTTAGTGAGTTACCTAAAAAAGGTGACCTGATATATTCTCATAAAATGGTAGTGGAAGTAAGAATAGATTACCATATAATATTAAATCCCTACTCCTTTGTGAAGGCGCCACTATATTTTGGCATGTGAAGCTATTCACATAAATAGTCGAGTCTTCTCATAAAAATATAAATTTCTAATATCACCATATATGTGTCTACTTTTGAAGATGATACACAGTCACAAGCCATTGTTTGTGTTTTCTTGTAACATAATTAGGACATGGTAGCGTTACAACCCTCAATGTAGTCAACATGGTCAAATTATGTTGTAGGCAGTGCATTGTTACCACCATACAATGTGTGTTTAGAACAAATCCATGTCCATATATATAATATGGTCAGAGTGGGCTGTTGTCATCAAATCAAACATTATTGGCATCAATGACATGCATGTACACTCTAACCATATAGACATGATGACATGATTAACCGTGTGTGTACTACACAAGTGTACATGTCAAAGTAGTAAGGGAGTCAAAGAGGCCCGAGTTGTTGATCTCAGGGAGTTGGGACTTCTATGGACCACTGCTAACTAATATAGATCAACCATAACTAAGGAAAGAGTTGGCCGATTCGATTAGACTAAAACTAGAAGTAAAGAAAAAGAACAAAATTGGTTTGAAGATGGTAACAATGGGATTTCTAGGATTCCAGATTCACCAGAGTATGATTTATGTATGGGTTCTCTTCATTAAATATATATTACCTATACTTATTTGGATTAGGCATATGGAGCTTGCACTACTTGCGCTTGCATTGTAGTATACTATTTAACCTGATTACTAACTTACTTTCACAGTCTCAGTATAGAAGATTGAATGATATGATCTCCCTCTGGACAATCCACCTCACAATGGTTAGCCCACTTTCACATTGTTTTATCAATTATGTTGATAACTAGTCTTCCAAATATTAACCCCTCTCTGTACTAGTTAACAATCTAACACATATTCATGGTGATCAAGCATTAACATGGAAAATGAAATGGACTTCCATTATCAAAATCCACAGCAAAGAAATATATATTGAAACAAAGATAATCATACACAAAGTCAACACTAGGCTACTACGGGGTCCTAGAGAATAGGGGTATTAGTCACTCATGCTAGAAATGATATGAAATGAATGTTTGGAGAAAAAGAATAACATAAATAGTGGAAAAACCCACGAAGACAGGCATTTAGGATGACCTCCTACAAAGATCGCCACAACCAAATAGTGTTTCTGCCATATAATTTCTTGTAGAGGTGACGAGGTGATCCTTGCTTTGTGCTACCATGTATCCATATCCTCTATATCTGGTCTCCTTTAAAATAGTTGATGCCATGTTTTCAACTATTCTCTTAGGTTTTGAGAAAATAGGCAAAAACATCACTTATGCAACAAACTATTGGATGTTACTTCTCTTAATTACACCTATTAGGAAAATATCGGTGACACCGACTTGGATTTAGTACCACTAAGATGGATCTTTACTTGACTTTGGTAGGGCTATCTTGATGCTGCCAACTTGAGTGTTAGTTTCATTGAGATTCTATTGAGGCACTCTGATCATTAATGTTGAGACCACTCATTTGATCATCGGTCGTACCGACTTGGCGTCCTGGTGGTATCAAGCCCTATATCAATACTACCAAGATGACTTTATGAAATTGCCTTCTTCTACTCCATGTCGGTGGTGCCAACACTGATGTCAGTGGTGCCAACATCCTTCAATTTATGCTTTTTTTGCCTACAATGACACAAGCAATGCATCATGATAGAATAAAATATGATAGTTTGTAACCAAATCCACTAGAATAGATAAAATTGATGCACACTAGCTTCACATGCTATTTAGGCAAAATATGCACGAATCATGCAAATATTAAAGATTTTCCATAATAGTAATCTAATAATATCCTACAAAATAGTAGTAGAAATGTGTGCATCAAAAACCCCTAACCTTGAATATTTCTCATCCTAGAGTAACACTTCCTTGGATTTGGTTGAAATAGTAAAAGAAAGACATATATGTAAACTATATCATCCTAACCATCACTTGGCAGACTCAAATCGGTCCTCCCCAACCACAAAGTAAAAAATTACCATGCAAGCAACCAATTATGTAAAACCAAACATCAATATTAGATTGATAAATACATAAATAAGTCAAAATAGAGAGATATCATGGAAGTTATAAAATATGTTGTGTGCATCACAAGATCTTTCTGTCTACACTACTCTATTCAAAGATATCATCTAAATGGACCTAATTTCCCAAATATCGATGTATTAGGAAAATAAACCATTATGGTGGCCTATCATTCAAAGTAGTGGGTGGATGGAATGGGTGGCATGGAATAAGATTCACACATAATCCAATTCATTAATGCAACGAAACAAAATGATGCCTAAATTGTGGATGCAATGAATTTTGATGTCTCCTAATGCCTACTATTTATGGTGGAATGATGCATGTTATGGATGCCTCATCTTAACGATAAGTATAGGCAGAAGGTGTTCATGAAAATAATGTCATAATCTCTATATTTTGTACTTTAGAAATATATAAATCTTATTTTCAAATCCTTTTCCTCCATTCTCCTTTTACCTTTTATTTTTATCTTTTTTTTACCCTTCTAGCAATATATACATGATATATATGCTAGAGCTTTCAGAAAACATGGAGGAGTAAGTATCTAATACATTTTGCTCTCTTAGTTCAAAAAAGATGTCGAAAATATCAAATTACACCTTTATAACAACGTGCAACATGCACTATGTGGATTTTATTATACAAACTAACTTATAAAAATGACCTATTCATGTAATTATTTTTTCTATTTTTGGATGCAAAAAAACTCAATATGCTTCCTATCATGCCATGTAATGCAATCAATAAAGGAAAACAACTTCAATCATGTATTTTCCTATGGCGATGATGAAATGAAATGAGGGTGTATGAAATTATGTGACTATGAGATATATTTTTCCTAACCAAGATATGTATCTCTTCTATTAACTCATGCACCAGGGTAGTCTAAAATTTGATCTTAAATTAACATAAAAGTCATGATATTGCTTGGTCATATTGGACTCAAACACATTCTTCATTTCATAAGCCAATGCTTGAATTAGGCATTAAGTTCACCAAATATGTCTTTAGATTGACTATTTCACTCAATTCCTAATATAGTATACTATTAAAAAATCATTACTCTAATTTATACATGTAAGAAATTACCTCTAGATACACTTTTAGACTATATACAAGTGCATTACATAACACAATGATAGGAGTAAATTGAAAAGCAAACATGAAACCAAGGGTAAATAAAACAAAAATAAAACTGATAGAAAGATGCAAGGTAGAGATAGATGGAAGATAAAGATAAAAAGAGAGATAAATATAGTGTTCCATAACCCCAATCTTGAATTCAACAATGTCCTCATTACTGAATTGCAAACCTTGAGGTGGAATTGGTGTACTAGGTACTCAACTATCAAATAGAAAGGAGGTCCCTGGTGGAAAATTTAGATCAAGTGGATAGAAAGTGTCCGTGAAATGAGGTAGTTCAGATGACATAAGTGGTGGCTACAGGTAATTAGATAAGTTTCTAGTTCTACAATAATGATCATAAGTGTACTTCAAATACTATAGACACCAATGGATGTTCTCCTAGTCGCTCAATAGGGGGTGCTCATTTGCAAACACCACCTACCGCTGCATGAAGATCTACTCCTAGTTTTGCTAGATCTTCTCTAAGTGTGATGCTATATGAGTCATGGTATCCAGTTGTTGTTGGCCCATATGGATAGAACTGAGCATGTTGTACATGCTCTCAAAGGAATACATGCTCCCTCAAGGCTTTATAGGGACGGAGGATGATGCACCATGGAAGCATGGAGTGTGATGAGGAAACTTTTTGGGTCTCGCTGATGTAGTTTCTACTTCCATGACCTCATTGTCATTGTCATTGTCCTCTTCCTCATCATTGATCCCTCCTAGTTCATCATATGGTCAACAAATTTGGTAAAGGTCTGTAAGATCAAAGATGGGATCTAGGAGAGCTTTCTTAGATTTTTTGGAGACAGTGTAAAATGTTATGTCCATATTGGGTGAAGAGCTTGACATTGTGAAAGTGTCTTATAAACACCTTGACCTAGCTTAATTTCTAAACATGTAAGTCATCTTGGTTATGGATCTAAGTAACCTCATTTGGGAATTTTATAGACACATCATAAGTTATTTATATTTTTAACTATAGGGTTCTTTATGTAAATGTTTTGTTTGGGGGTATTTTAATAACATGACAAGGTGTGTACCAGTTTGATTCTTCTCTTTTGTGTTTGACTTTTAATGGGAATTGAATTCCTTAGTCCATGGCCAATCTTGTCATCAATACTGGACTGTTGTTAAACACCCACCAATGAAAGCCTATGGATGAACATGAATGGAAAAATATATAGCAATGGAATGAAAAGATTCCATCAGAAAAGGTGAGTTTTCCCAATGATGAAAAGTTGACTCTCATCACTGATGGATACTCAAGGATTACCAACAATTGGTCTACAAATAGGCCAATGAGCGATCAAAGTTGGAGTACATGCACATCGATGGAATGCATAGATGGTCGGTAAGACCATGACAAATGACGAAGAGGATATGGACGAGTGGTCAAATCATGACCCCCAACAAAGAGGAGACCCATAAGTGACCATGTCCCTCCTAAAAAAGAGGGACTGATGAGTGGTTAGACCATGAACCCTAATGAATGTCCACAATTAAAATGAAGAAACTTCCAGTTGGACCACTAATGAGAGGGATTTACAAAGGATCAATAATGACCATTGGTGTGAGGCGCCGAGGAGGTATCAATGGTAAACACCAATGGAAGTTAACAAATGAAGATTCAGATTACAAGCACCAAGGGAAAATCATAACTTATGTAGACCCATGAATCCATCGACCATCTCCTTGCCTATAAATATCTCTCCCCTTCCATTGAGCTCTCATTTAGTCATCACTTGAAGGAATAAGGTGTTGCTTGGAGCCTCGGCGGTCATCAATCAATGGAGTTTGGTTATCTTTTGGTGGTATGTCTGTGAGAAAACCTATGGATTTGCTCTTATTCTTGTCCAAGTCATTGTAAGTGTATGAATCCTTGTTCTCGTCCTTCTTTTTCCAATATGGAATCTCATCTAGGATTTTCTTGGAGGATGCAACCTAGTTTTTTTTTCTTTTGTTGGGGGGGGAGATATTTCTACAATTGAAAAGAGAAGAAGCTTAAGGGTTCAAAGCTAATTTGTGTTCTACAACTAGAAATCAATATCTTTTCACAAGGTGAGCAACATAACAAAATATCTAGAAAATACACTATTCATATTTAACTCTAAATCATTATTGGACATCAATGTGGGTGTGACCACTGAGAACATGACCACCAACGAGATTAGGATTAATCAAATGAACAAAGATCTCACTGAATCATGATTGTATGCTTGCTAAGAATTTTATACTAAAAATATTGAATCAATATTTGTGATGATATTTTAGAAAGTGTTGATATGTGATATTCTAGTTGTTCAATTTTTTGAGAAAAGATTGCTTCTATATATTGTGATATGTTGAATTAAGTTGTATATATATTGAAATGCAAGTAATAGAAACTAAGAGATGATCATTGCAGATATTATGATGAATATGAAGATGATGACTCTTAGATAAGTAATATTTACTAACTTTGGGCCATGATAATTCCTAATAAAATGAGTACCCTACAAAGGAGAGCATTATTGTATTGATTCTAATTTCATGACCCTTGAGATTGTCACAATATATAATTATTTTTAGTTGATTTGTTTCCATCACATATGTAACTTGATTAAATGTATCATCCAAAGATGGAATGAATTTAAATATCCATAGTTGACCTATAATTAGTTAGGATCCTTAGACGTTGCAAACCATCCATGATGTTCATGCTTGGATGGTGAAACAAAACATTCACGCTCAAGATGAAACTTGAATGGTAATTATTCAGAATGGATTAGACCATGATGGTTAATCTACAAAAGATTAGGGGAAGTTCCAGGGAGGTGGAAGCTAGATATGAACTTTCTTGATGTTTGAAATTTTTTAAGGTTAGGGGAAGTTCCGAGGAAGTGGAAGAGAGACCCCAAACTCTATTGTGAGATATGTAATGCTTAGTATAAGTTCCATTGATCTTTTAGTAAGACCCCAATCATGACTTGATAAGATGTGTGATGCCCCATCCTTTACCAATGTGGGATAAAAGATTGAGTAGCTATAACCCCTACCTGTCCAGGGATGGAACTACATTTGTATATATCTTAGGGTTGTTAGCTACAATATAAGTTGTGGACGGCGCAATTGTGCACAACATCATACCATAACAATGTCTATTTGGTTAGGTAATAACGAGATAGATCATGGGTATAACAACCAAAGCAAGGATAAATCAAAATGAGAAAACAAACTAGTTAAAATGAGGGGGAAAGATTGTTTGTTACTATTTGATGTTTCCTTTACTCCTAAGCATGAAATCTATTGTATGGAGATATTCTAATATAGTGATTTGAAGAAATACTTTGCTAATTGATCTACACATGGATGATGGTTTATTTTATATCTTGCTATATTGTTCACCTATACATTAGCTAATGAACCAATGACTAATTTTTAGGACCCGATAGTGAGAAATACGTCAACCAATCTTCTACCTCAGATAAATGACCAGAATAAGTGAAGTTTCTTTTGGTGTGCTAGTCTAGAAATATTATTGTACTAGGTTTTGGAGTACAAGAACATGTGGAAGGGTTCAATATATTTTGATATTAAGTATATGACTTTAAACCTTGAGTAAAAAGGAAATGTCAGATCCCCCTTTCAAGAAGGAAACATAATGATTTTTGTTGATGAATATCTAGATGTATGAACAATTTTTATGTAATTAAGTTTTGAAGATGGAAGTTTATATTTTGTTTTAAATTCTAAGAATAAGATGTGTAAGGAGTGGGATCCCATAGGGGAACCACTCCGTACTAAACCAAAAAGGCAACATCCCATGAAACACACCAACAAACACTTTTTCTTGAAAGGGATGAAACCAAATTTATTTAACATGATTGTATCATAACACAAAGTAGCAGAGAAATAAAAGATGTATCTAACCATTACAAAGCTTCTTAGCATACTAATCTTTCACCACACATGGTGACATAAAGGAAAAACTAACTACATATATAGGACTAGCTGAGGATCACCTAACAACTTCAAGCAAAGTCTCCCACAAAGTCAGCTACACTAGTTGTGGTCCAGGTCCTCCTTGATTTCCTTCTCCTAGTCTAACACCCGGGGTTGGAAGCATACCCCACAAAAGGAAAAGAAAAGAGGAGATCAACAAAAAGCTAGAATGTGCATACTAAAAAGAAATTGAGCAATCTATATTAGGAAAAAGGTACATTAAGTACCGAAGGCTACCCATGAAAAAGTTAAGAACTAACCAAACAAGCATAAAAGGAAAGAATCACAATCATATGATAAAAAGAATACTTTCCATAAAAAAATAATAAAAGTGGTGCCAAAAAAACACTCATAATATTTTAGGGCACAAAAACCAAAAACAACCTACGTGTAGGTGAGATAAACATAGCAATAGAACAACATAAATAATAAAGGTGGCCAAACCTCATAAACTTGAAACCTGATAGAGATTGGCACATAACCAAACTCCCAATATATTTAAGTGTTGGACCAAACCTCATAAATTTGAAACTCGGGTATGGGGCACATAACCTCCATCCTAAAACTAAATAAGGACACATAACCCAAAAACCAATGAAAACTATATTACTCTTGGGATATTGAGTCACACAATATGCTTAATAGAGAGTCAAGTAAAAGGTATAGTCAGATTTTACAAATTTATCACCACATAAGTGATCATCATTATCATCCACCCCAAAAGTGGACATATAACAAACTGAGTCCCATAATGAACTAGGCATAATAATGATTCCAAGAGAATGTTAAAGAAGATATTATGATCACAAGATCAGTAACAAGTAGGGTACTTAACATGAAGCATAATTTCAAAAGAAAAAGACACGGTGTATAGACTATTGTCCATATGACCAAGAAAATGATAAAACATAGATTAATTTCTCAAAAGCATATTCAGGGATGCAAACATACCTCTCTATAGATTCTAATAGTACAAGACTACTCCTAGATCCAAATCTAGGCTTCCAAAGCACCTATTATCATGTATGTGAAATTAGGGTTAGAATTACATTGATTATGCTAAACCCTAAAAATTGCCTTCTTATTATTAGTGAATTAGGTTATAAAAACCACACCATATTTTTGGTTATATTTTTCTAAGTTCAAATTATTACTTATTTGGATTAATCCATTAAAACCACCTCTTTATAACATTATATTCAGGTGACAAAACCAATACCATTATAAATCTTACATTTTTTTGAATCCAACGAGTATTTATTTGTAATTTTTGGACAACCAGGGAAAAAGATATGAGTTTTATAAAATCAGCCAATCATAATTTACTAAAAAGCCAAATAAGAGAAAGAAAATCTATGTGTGAGAGAGAGAGTGGGGCCGGCTGATGTGGCCTAATGGAATATGGCCGAGTGGCTTGGTCAAGGTTCAATTAACTTCACCCAAACAAAGAGAAGGAAGGCATGAAAAGACATATTTGCCCTCTGAGAGAAAACAAAGCAGAAGAAGCCAATCGAGGGCAATAGAGGAAAATCACGAATATCATCCCCAACCTATCTCCTACCATGGCTGGGCAGTAGTGAGTTGCAACTCAAGCCTGGAATTGGGCAACTCCACAAAACTCAATGATTCGAGAAATAAAAGGCATAGAAAGGAAGAATAGAGGGTTACTAACTCACCTCGGCCTTCAATTGAGACGCCGGTGCCACGAAGGCCCAAAGAACAACACTATAAGGTGGAAAAAGAAACTCAATCACTGACCAACAAAATAAAGATGAGCAATGCAATTGGAAGTAAAGAAGAGCTGGGTAAAGTACGACGAAGATTGGAGTATGGTCCCCTATTTATAGGGTGGAGTCCTAGGGCGACACCACCTTGGCCGTGAAACCTTGGGACCCAAGTTTTTGGGTGTTTCCTAAATCTTCACCAAAAACTCAAAAATAGGGCATCAATCAGTGCAGAACTCAAAGAGGAAAAATCCCAAGAAATGGTCGCGTATTGCCCGAGATATTTGCGAATTACCAGAGAATCTTCACTGTTCGTGGCGTGCCTCTCCTACCCAAGGTAGGAGACGGGTCCCAGGCCTGTCGATGTGAAATATGACAATTGATATTGATGCGTGAGAAATAAAAGGGTGCGTGACAAATCAAATCAGAAACTTATCCAATTCGAAATCAAATAAAGTGATGTATTAAATTTATTTCTTTTCTCTCTCTCCTCTTTTGAGGGTGCAATAAAATCCCAAATTTAATGAAATTTGGCATGTAGCCTAATTTTGATATGTGGAATCCGAATATGTAGTTAGATTTGCCTTTTGAGAACTTGCCATTGAAATATCTAGGGGGGGGTGAATAGAGATTTTTTGGAGTTTTTAAAGTTAATAAAACAATTAAACACTTGAACAAGAAGTAGGAGGAAACAAGAAAGATACAAGGATGTAGAGTGGTTCCTACCTTAGAAATCTAAGGTAGTCAGTCAACTACCTGATTGTTTCCAATCGAGATTTTGAAAGAAACTTATTATATTACCTCTCGAGGATGTTACAAAAAATACAATTGCTTTCCTACACCCTTGAAGTAGCCTTCATCTAAAGTAGCCTCAATCTCCCTAGAAGAAGTCTTCTGAAGTAACTCAAAGCTCACCCTTGAAGTAGCCTTCACTTGAAGTAGATTCAATCCTTGAGGTAGCCTTCTGAAGTAATGCCAAGTTACCAAGAGCAGCCTTCACCACCTGAAGTAGCTCCATGAACATCCTTTCAACATCCTCCAACCTAAGAGTAGTCAAGGAGAACAAAATACAATAAAAAGGAACAAGATTGGAAGAAAGAAACAATGTCACCAATGAGTAAAACACTTTGATCCTATATCACGCATATTGATCTCCTATCCACTATAGATGAACGTGGTAGTGTGGTGGTTAGGAGATACTAGACTATATGACACTAATGTAGAGCTCAAAGAAACAAATCACAAGTGTAGATTTACTTATTGCTCACTAAGAATGAATCTCAAGTGTAATTGTATGCACAAGTGATGCTTTGGGTGTCCTAAGACCTCTCCTATTTATAGGAATGGGTTACAGGAGCTTAGGGATGTTCTAGAAACTTTCTAGGATGTTCTTAGTGCTCAACTAGCCATTAGGTGTCCATAAATTACATTGCAATGACTAGTTGTTTAGTGTTGAAAAGTGCAGTCCAGAACTTGGATCGGTCGAGAAGTTTGTCGACTGAGTGTGTCTCGGTCAAGATTTTATTCGACCGAGAGGGAGGTTGAGGTAAATGTGTTGCAATGTTTGTTTCCAACTCCCAACTACTTTGCCCACTCAGTCTAACAGTTATAGAGCTTGCTAGAAGGTCTATTCTCGGTTGAGAATTTTGTCGACCAAGGGTGTCTCAGTTGAGGACTTTATCGACTGAGAAAGTCCCTGTTTCAATGTGTTGAGTCATCTACTAAGTGTGTGTATCAATGTGTAATTGTGCTTCTATCTTAGGGGAGGTTTTATCTAAGTGTTGTGAGTAGATAGGGAAGATCTAACTGTAACATCCTAGGATTTGAGGCCTTGGATAAGTTGATCTTAAAAGGAATGATTAGACTACCCATATCACCAAGGTACACCTCCTTTTCAGGAATCCCATCACTAAAAAACTCCATAGTTAAGTGTGCTCAGCTTGGAGTAGTACTAGGATGGGTGTCCAGTCAGGAAGTTGATCCTGGCTTGCACGTCAGTGTGGACAAAGTGCACAGTTAAGGCTAGTGGTGGTTTGTGGGGCCAATCATCATTCCTAAAACCCTACTAGAGCCTAAGGCAGTGGGCGCGAGTGTTACAAATGGTATCAGAGCCATAACCCCTCCAGTAGGTGGGGTCCACATGGGCATGGCATGCCAGTCTTGAGTCGTGCGGTCCAGGCATGTAGGAAAGGGTTGTCCATGGTTGACGTAGCCACCCTTACGCTGGTATTCTGTGATCGGGAGCTGGGTGTCCATGGGCCATTCTGGGTCTGTATTGAAATGGGGTCATATTATGAGTCCATATAGTTGAGCCTTGACGAGGACGTCAAGAGTCTAAGTGGGGGAGATTGTAACATCCCAGGATTTGAGGCCTTGGATAAGTTGATCTTAAAAGGAATGATTGGACTACTCATATCACCAAGGTGCACCTCCTTTTCAGGAAGCCCATCACTAAAAAACTCCACAGTTAAGCGTGCTCAGCTTGGAGTAGTACTAGGATGGGTGACCAGTCGAGAAGTTGATCCTGGCTTGCGCGTTAGTGTGGACAAAGTGCACAGTTAAGGCTAGTGGTGGTTTGTGGGGCCAATCATCATTCCTGAAACCCTACTAGAGCCTAAGGAAGTGGGCCCGGGCGTTACACTAACGCTTTATTTACGTGATATCTATGTACTTGTACAAGTTTTTACATTGAGTACAATCATGAAAATAAGAGCAATCTAAGCATGTTGATCTTCCAATTTGTATTGATCTTCAACTATCCACTTCCTTATTTTTTTATCCCTGAAACACTTCAAATAACAAGTTAGATCCACAAGAATGAAATGTTTGCCATCATCAAAACAAAGGGTTTAATAATGTCCAATTTAGCCAACAATCTTCCCCTTTTTGAAGATGACAACCATTTCTAAAATATAAATCAAGGTAATTTAAATACTATGAGTTTCATACCTGAGATTTACCTTATGAAGACATTCTCTTGTTTATTCATGGAGTGTATGCTATTTATTCCCAAAGAGGTATGAAACATAGCATCCAACTCTTTAAGGAATATAGCAACAATTTATGTGAAGCCAAGATATTATGAAACTCATGCATTTTGATTTATATTATTTCTCCCCCTTTGTCATTTAAAAAAAACAGCCATATAATCAAATTCCCCCCCCCCCCAAATGAGATACTCCCCCTTAATTAAATACTATAACATGAATGTCAAATTTAGCCACAATTCAAAAATCATGATTTATTTCTCAATCATTTGCAAGGGATGTTAAGCCATGAAATGATATGAGAATCCTTTAGGCTCATGGATATATTTGAATAGTTTCTCAATCATTTACAAAGGATGTTAAGCCTGGAAATGATATGAGATTCCTTTAGGTTCATAGTATAATTAATGAATATATTTATCAACCATTCACAAGGGATGTTAAGCCCTGAAATGATATGAGATTCTTTTAAGCTCATGAGTGTAATTCTATACAAGAGATGTTAAGCACTAATTAATGTTAAACATTTAATCAAGATATACATTATATTCAAAAATGTTGTGAGATTCCAAGATTACTTTAAGGATACTAAGGTCATAACTGACTTTGAAGTATAATGGAATAAGTAAAGCAATGAATCAATTTGTTTTTAACATGATGAGCAAATATACTAAGGTTGAGTGCAAGTGAATGATTTAATTTCACAAGTAAGCATTATTTCAGGCTTGTTTTCGGTCAACCATGACTTCGACCGGGGCACCCCTCGGTCAAACTCTTTTTCGACCGAGAGGCATTTCTGTGGATATCCAATTTATGCATTTTCATAAGTTATCCAATGAACTACTTATTATAGAATAGGATTTAATCTTTTTTGTGTGTGATCATTATTAGTTCTTCATTTTGCTCATATAGGAACTTATGAATGTTGAATAATCTAAGATAAAACCTTTTTGTGACTTGAGATTAAGTTTGCCTTTTAGAACTTAATTCATGTGATCAAGATTTTGAAAAGATATCATGTCTTTATTTCCTAGAATGCTCAAACTTTAAATTTTCTCACAAAATGATGATGGTTATATTCTAACCAAGTTCCTTGTATCATCAATTCTTTGTTTTCAATTTGATTTTTGAACAAGATATCTTATTCCAATAGATTTTCCGTTAGGAATTTCCTCTAATAAGACCAATTTATTCCTCATGTATGTGAAAATTTCTTCAATTATATGCTAGTTGGAACAATTTCAAAGTATAAAGTTTTGATTCACATATATAATTCTTAAAAAGTTTCAAATATTTAGGCAATGTATCATGTAGAGTTTATTACTCAAGAGAAACATTTTTATTTTATTAAACAGTTCTGTCAGAAGCATCCTTGGTCAACAATTTTCTCGATCGAGTGAGGTTTGGTCGAAGTATTTGTCAGTCAGATGTTTTTCAAGTTTTTTGTGAGCTAAAGACAGTATCTTTCTTGGTCGACAATTTTCTCGACCGAAGTCTTCTCGGTCGACATTGTTCTCGACTGAGGAAGTTACTATTTGTCCAGAAAGTGCAGGTTTGAAATAGAAACATCTTTGGTAGACAATTTTCTCGATCGAAGAGTGACTCAGTCAAAGTTGTTGTCGACCGAGATGGTTTCTATTTTGTTTTTAGTAATTATTTTCAATTAAAACATAAGTTACTTCCAATATAATTTTACAGAAATATGTGAAAATAAGGCTCAGTTTAGTTGAGATAAGACATTTTCAGTATCAAAGTAAAGTTTGAGGTCAAATCTCAACTAATTATGTTCAATATTTCTAAGTTCGGGGTTTTGGAACCCAAATTAGATCAACATCCTTTTTCTTATATGGGCAAGAGAATGAATAATGTCCAAGACGTAAACAGTAATGACAACAGATAGAATTAATTTCATTTCTCTTCTTAGCTAGATAGTATTTAGGCACATACATGACTTTAGTCTTGGGTAATTATGTCCTTCTCATTCTAGGTTTTTGATAGGACTTAACTTGGGGCACATAACCTAGTCCTCTACTTCCAACTTGACCAGAAGAGTCTTTTAGAATTTTATCAAGGATATCTTTATTATTCAAGCTGCTAATATCTTTTTGTAACTTAGAAATTTCATCCATTCTCCTTTTAATGTCTAACTTTGCTTGATCTAGATTATATAACAAACTATCTCTTTCTTTGACAATAGAATCATGATCTAAATGAGTACACAAGATAGGTTGAGTTTGAAGATCATTCAATGTTGCAAGTAGTTCAACCTTTTCTTGAGAAAGAAAATTATAGTTTGTTTCTTGAGCAAGCAACTTCATATTGCAATCATTAAAGAATGATTTCAAGCTGGAATTTTCAGAAATAATTCTTTCCTTTTCAAAAGTAACATCATTTAATTGATCATATAATTATTCATTAGTTTTTGTAACTCCTTTTAGTTTCTTTTTACAATCAATATATTTACCATGTAATTCTTCAATGCTAGCAACTAACTCTTATTTAGATAAATCAAGTATGCTTACCTGATTCTCTTCTTCATTTGTTGTAGCAATAAGACACTCCACTTCTTCTTCTCCATCCTCACTATCATCACTTGAGTCATACCATGCTTCTTTGTAGGCTTTTTCCTTCTTATTGTGAGAGGATTTCTTTCCTATCTTGAGTTTGGGACAATCACCTTTTAAATATCCCTTTTTGCCACACTCAAAGCACCTAGGGGAAGAGGAAGAAGAAACACTAGAAATTTTGTTAATTTTAAATCTTCTATACTGCTTACCATTTACAATGAGAGTCTCTTCTTCACTGTCTTCTTTACTTGTATCATGACTAATTTTAGCTGTTGCTTTGAATGCAATATCCTTCCTTTTCTCCTTTTTGTGTTTGGCCGTCAATCTTTCTTCTTCTTCAAGGGTGACCTCATGAGTCTATAAGTTGCCAATGAGCTGCTCCATCCTCAATCTGGTGAGATCATTGGATTCTTCAATAGATGTCACCTTTGATTTGTATTTTGGAGGTAAACACCTAAGGATTTTGGATACTTGATCTTCTTTGATGATGAATTTTCCTAATACACTCAAACCGTTAATGATAGTAGAGAATCTTTAATACATTTCACTAATGGACTCATTTGGTTCCATACAAAATTGTTCAAACTTTTGTTTAAGCATAATAATCTTAGAATTTTTAACTTGTATAGTTCCTTCATGTGTAATACAAAGTCTATGCCATATATCATATGCAGTTTCACATGAAGAAATTCTATTGAATTCACTTACCAAAATAGAACAATATAGAATACTTACAGTCTTGGCATATAGTTGAGCTTGCTTTACCATATTGATATCTCATGTAGCATACTCTATTTCTGGAAGCTCATATGGAGTAGACACCATCCTCCAAAGCTCCCAAATAAAGCCTTGAAAATAAAACTGCATCCTTCTCTTCCAATAGTTGTAATTACTTCCATCGAACGATGGTGGACGAGCTACGTAGGTTCCCTCCAAGTTCAAGTTGTTAAGCACACCATCCCCCATCCTTCAAGACTTGTTAAAGCTCCTTGAAGACATGCTATGATACCAATTGAAAGATCTAGAGGGGGGTGAATAAAGCTTTTTTGGAGTTTTTAAAGTTAATTAAACAATTAAATACTTGAACAAGAAGTAGGAGGAAACAAGGAAGACACAAGGATGACCTTAGAAATCTAAGGTAGTCAATCCACTACCCGATTGTTTCCAACTGGGATTTTGAAAGAAACTTATTTTATTACCTCTCGAGGATGTTACACAAAATACAATTTCTTTCCTACACCCTTGAAGTAGCCTCAATCTCCCTAGAAGCAGCCTTCTGAAGTAACTCCAAGCTCACCCTTGAAGTAGCCTTCACCTAAAGTAGCTTCAATCCTTGAGGCAGACTTTTGAAGTAACTCCAAGTTATCAGGAGTAGCCTTCACCACCTGAAGTAGCTCCACAAACCTCCTTTCAATAGCCTCAAATCTAAGAGTAGCCAAGGAGAACAAAATACAATAAAAAGGAACAAGATTGGAAGAAAGAAACAATGTTACCAATGAGCGCAACGCTTTGATCCTATATCAAGCATATTGATCTCCTATCCACTATAGATGAACGTGGTAGTGTGGTGGTTAGGAGACACTAGGATATAGGACACTAATGTAGAGCTCAAAGAAACAAATTACAAGTGTAGCTTTGCTTCTTGCTCACTAAGAATGAATCTCAAGTGTAATTGTATTTACAAGTGATGCTTTGGGTGTCCTAAGGCATATCCTATTTATAGGAATGCGTTACAGGAGCTTAGGGACGTTCTAGAAACTTTCTAGGATGTTCTTAGTGCTCAACTAGCCATTAGGTGTCTATAAATTACATTACAATGGCTAGTTGTTTAGTGTTGAAAAGTGCAGTCCAGAACTTGGCTAGGTCGAGAAGTTTGTCGACCGAGTGTGTCTCGGTTGAGATTTTCTTTGACCGAGAGGGAGGTTGAGGTAAATGTGTTGCAACATTCGTTTCCAACTCCCAAATACTTTTCCAACTCTTCCAACTCAGTCTAACAATTATAGAGCTTGCTGGAAGGTCTATTCTCAGTCGAGAATTTTATCGACCGAGGGTGTCTCGATCGAGGACTTTATCGGCCGAGAAAGTCCCTATTTCAATGTGTTGAGTCATGTACTAAGTGTGTGTATCAATGTGTAATTGTGCTTCTATCTTAGGGGAGGTTTTATATAAGTGTTTTGAGTGGATAGGGAAGATCTAACACTTGATTTACATGACATCTATGTACTTGTACATTATATACTTGTATAAGTTTTTACATTGAGTACAATCATGAAAATAAGAGCAATCTAAGCATGTTGATCTTCCAATTTGTATTGATCTTCAATTATCCGCTTCCTTATTTATTTATCCCTGAAACACTTCAAATAACAAGTTATATCCACAAGAATGAAATGTTTGTCATCATCAAAATAAATGGTTTAATAATGTCCAATTTAGCCAACAGTCATGTGTCAAATAAATCAATTACCATTTTCCCTTTCCTCCTTCATTAATGGCTATAAGATTATACAAATTTGATAAAACTTAATCCACAAGTCATATTAAATGTGTTGGATATGAATTTTCTATCAATTTTACATGTTGGAGTTGTTTGTGCATTTATTTAATATTTTGAAGGTTCTTCACACACTCTCTCTCCTGATTTCACCATTTAATCAAACTTTCTCCAAATTGAGTGAAAATTCACCCAAAGGCATATTTTAATATTTAGATTATGAATCTAAGATTATTTTCCACTTTTGGAGTCATTAAATATTTTATTTAATAGTTTTAAGAAAACACCATTTTCTTTTCTAAATAAAATAGATATTATTATTATTATCCTAAATTGGTGAAACTTGGCCTCCAAGCCAAAGCATATCCAAAGAAAATGAATATGAGGTTATTATTATCCAATAAGTTTTTCTTTTATCCCATTATCCATTGTTTCTATTATTTCTCTCATTAATAATTCAATATCACATTATCATGTTTTAAGCATTATTATTGATTCCTTTTTCTCTTCCTTGCACTATAAGGCAAAGTAATGATCTAGAATGAATCTACTTTATCATTATCTCGCATAAGTTTATTTATTTTGATTTTATGGAATTGTAATTCATTATTCTCAATTATGAACACCTTGTCTTTTATGCACATTATACCTCATGTGACATATTGTGTATACCCTTACTCGATCTTATGATTAATTTAAAGGTATTGGGAAATATTTATTTATATTCTACATGTTAGGGTGATTTATTCATGCATCAACATATTTAAAGGTCACTAAAGAGCATACCCTTATCCTTGTTTGGATAAACCTCAAAGGCTAAGGTTTCTAACTTCTTAACCCTATTTTAAGATTAAATTCTAGGTTTCAGTATGTTACAACATACCACCCCTTAAAGGGATTTCGTCCTCAAAATCTAAACATCCACATCAAACAATATCTATCACCCTTTAAAAAGTTTCATCCTAATAAGTCAAGAAAAACTATGGGTACAAAGCCAACTTCTTTACATATATCCATAAGATACCATGCAAAAGGAAACATAACTTGAAAGTCTAACTATGGGACTAAGGGTTACCTCCAACTTGATCATCATCATATACTTCTTGACCATCCAAAGCATAAACTCTTCTAGCTCGCCTTTCCACATGTGTTTTACCATTGTTGTTCCCATTATTCTAATGAGGCACTTGAGGTTGTTGTTGTTGAGCTGGTGCAGGTCCATAATGAAGCTGAGGGCACCTAGGGTGAATATGTCCAGGTTCATTGCAATGATGACACACGTCCTGAAAGTCAGACTGATACTTTGCTTGATTCTTATCTTGAGAGCACTTTCCTGGAGGATGGTAACCATTGCACTTAGCACACTTGTCTCTTTTTTGCTCATCTCCTGAGGGTTTCCTCTTCTTGTCAAACTCCCTAGGTTGAAACCCTGGGTAAGACTCCACGGCTAAAGCTTTATCAACCATCTACTGAAAGGTCAAAGGTAGTTGTGGGATAAGAGCATGACCCACATTGTAGTTGAGTCCCTAAAGGAATAGGTCAGCCCTACGTTCCTCACTCAAACCAACTGCATAATGTTCCAACTGCAGAAACTTTTGTACAAACACAGAAATAGATATGGAACCTTGCTTCAAGATGTAGAACTCTACTTCTTTCTTCTTTAGGACAACAATGTATATATACTTACCACGAAAAAGCACCAAGAACTGCTCCCATGTCATGGTAGAGATATCACGTGTCCATCCTATCATGTTCCACCAAACTTGAGCAGGTCCATCCAAAACATATGAAGCAAACCTAACCTTCTGGTGTGGAGGACATGCCATACCATCAAAGGTCCTCTCTATGGCTAGCACCCATTCATCATCTTTATCGACCATCTCTAATTCACCTTCACCCTTGAAGGAGGGTGGTTGCATATTCATGAATTCCATGACTGAGAAATCCTTAGGCTTTTCAAGCACAGACAGGTCTTTCATCTTCCCCGCCATGGTTGTAGCAAATATTTGTCGAAATATGGCCAAATCTTGCTCTGGAGAGATGACTATTCCTGTACTCGCAGAAGTTGGGGTCTCCTAACCTACTGATGGCCCACTTCTAGACGAAGGAGTAACTTGAGTCAATGGTGTGGTAAAAGTTGGATCCATCCTTGGCATCACAAACTTAGGGTTCTGGGGTGTCTCGTAACCGTACTGGTTCACAACAGTCGAGTTATCTCCCACCATTAGGTTTTTTTCCTATACAAGGCAAGGATACTAGGTATAAGCAACCTATGGATTAAGGTAAACATCCTATGGGAGACAAGTTTGAAATAGTTAGATAACCGACAACTACAGGCTCTGATACCATGTTGTAAGGAGTGGGATCCCATAGGGGAACCACTCCCTACTAAAATAAAAAGGCAACATCCCAAACAATACACCAACATAAACTTTTTCTTAAAAGGGATGAAACCAAATTTATTTAACATGATTTTATTATAACACAAAGTAGTAGCAGAATAAAAGATGTATCTAACCATTACAAATCTTCTTAGCATACTAATCTTTCACCACGTAGGATGACATAAAGGAAAAACTAACTACATATATAGGACTAGCTGAGGATCACCTAACAACTTCAAGCAAAGTCTCCCACGAAGTCAGCTACACTAGTTGTGGTCTAGGTCCTGCTTGACTTCCTTCTCCTAGTCCAACACCTGGGGTTGGAAGCATACCCCACAAAAGGAAAAGAAAAGCATATCAACAAAAATCTGGCATGTGTATACTAAAAAGAAATTGAGCAATCTATATTAGGAAAAAGGTACATCAAGTATAGAAAGCTTCCCATGAAAAAAGTTAAGAACTACCCAAACATGCATAAAAGGAAAGAATCACCATCATATGATAAAAGGTATACTTGCCATAAAAAATAATAAAAGTGGTGCCACAAAATCACTCATAATATTTTAGGGCATAAAACCCAAAAACAACCTGCATGTAGGTGAGATAAACATAGCACTAGAACAACATAAATAACAAAGGTGGCCAAGCCTCATTTACTTGAAACCTAATAGAGATTGGCACATAACCAAACTCCCAATATATATAAATGTTGGGCCAAACCTCATAAGTTTGAAACCTGGGTATGGGGCACAATACCTCCACCCCAAAAGTAAATAAGGACACATAACCCAAAAACCAATGCAAATTATATTACTCTAGGGCTACTAAGTCACACTACATGCTTAATAGAGAGGCAAGTAAAAGTTATAATCAGATTTTACAAATTTATCACCACATAAGTGATCATCATTATCATCCACTTCAAAGTGGGCATATAACAAATTGAGTCCCATAATGAACTAAGCATAATAAAGATCCCAAGAGAATGTCAAATAAAATATTATGATCACAAGATCAGTAACAAGTAGGGTACTTCCCATGAAGCATAATTTCAAAAGAAAAGGACATGGTGTATAGGTTATTGTCCATAGGACCAATAAAATGATAAAACATAGGCTAATTTCTTAAAAGAATAATCGGGGATGCAAACATACCTCTCCATAGATTCTAACAGTACAATACTACACCTAGATCTAAATCTAGGTTTCCAAAGCACCTATTATCATGTATGTGAAATTAGGGTTAGAATTACATTGATTATACAAAACCCTAAAATTGCCTTTTTTTATTATTAGTGAATTAGATTATAGAAACCACACCATATTTTTGGTTATATTTTTATAAGTTCAAAATATTTTATTATATTTTTCTGACTTATATTTATTTAGTTATGAATTTTTACAAGTTATTACTTATTTAGATTAATCCATTAAAACCACCTCTTTATAACATTAGATTCAAGAGACAAAACTAATACCATTAGAAAGTTTACATTTTTCTAAATCCAATGAGTATTTATTTGTAATTTTTGGACAACTAGGGCAAAAGATATGAATTTTATAAAATTGACCAATCATAATTCACCAAAAGGCCAAATAAGCGAAAGAAAATCTGCACGAGAGAGAAAGTGGGGCCGGATGATGTGTCCCAATGGAATACAGCCGAGTGGCTTGGTCAAGTTTTAGTTGACTTTGCACAAACAAAGAGAAGGAAGGCATGAAAAGACATATTTGCCCTTGGAGAGAAAACAAAGCAAAATAAGCCAATCGAGGGCAATAGAGGCAAATCATGATGGGGTATCATCCCCTACTTGTCGCCCCCTATGGATGGGCAGCAATGAGCTGCTGCTCAAGCCTGGAATTGGGTAACTCCATGAAACTTGACGATTCGAGAAATAAAAAGGCATAGAAAGGAAGAACAGAGGGTTACCAACTCACCTCAACCCTCAATTGAGACGCTGGTACCACGAAGGCCCAAAGAACTGTGCCACTAGGTTGAAATAGAAACTCAATCACCGAAAAACAAAACAAAGACAAGCAATGCAATTGGAAGTAAAGAAGATCTAGGTAAAGTGCGGCGAAGATGGGGGTATGATCCCCTATTTATAGGGTGGAGTCCTAGGGCGACACCACCTTGGCTGTGAGACCTTGGGACCCAAGTTTTTGGGCATTTCTCGAATCTTTGCCAAAAACTTAAAAACAGGGCATCCATCGGTGTGGAACTCAAAAAGAAAAATGTAGGAGGAAAAATCTCGAGAAACGGTCGAGTATTGGCTGAGATATTTGAGAATCACCAGAGAATCTTCACTGTTCACGGCGCGCCTCTCCTACCCAAGGTAGGAGATGGGTCCCAGGCTGTTTGATGCAAAATTTGACGGCTGGGATTGATGCGTGAGAAATAAAAGGGGGAGTGACAAATCAAATCAGAAACCTTATCCAATTTAAAATCAAACAAAGTGATGTATTAAATTTATTTTTCTTTTTGTCTCTCCTCTTTTGAGGTTGCAAATGGGTCCCAAATTTAATGAAATTTGGCACCTAGCCTAATTTTGATATGAGGAATCCAAATATGCAATTTGATTTTCCTTTTGAGAACTTTTCATATGTTAAATAAATCAATTACTATTTCCCCTTTCCTACTTCATTAATGGTTATAAGATTATCCAAATTTGATAAAACTTCACCACAAGTCATATTTAATGTGTTGGATACGAATTTGACATCAATTTTACATGTTGGAGTTGTTTGTGCATTTATTTAATATTTTGATGGTTCTTCGCACTTTCTCTCTCCTAATTTCACCTTTTAATCAAACTTTCTCCAAACCGAGTGAAAATTCACCCAACGACATATTTTAATATGTAGATTAGGAATCTAAGATTGTTTTATACTTTTGGATTTATTAAATATTTTATTAAATATTTTTAAGGAAAAACACCCTTTTCTTTTCTAAATAAAATAGATATTATTATTATCTTAAATTAGTGAAACTTGGCCTCCAAGCCAAAGCATATCTAAAGAAAATGAATATGAGGTTATTATTATCCAATAAGTTTTCCTTTTAGCCCATTATTCATTATTTCTATTATTTCTCTCATTAATAATTCAATATCACATTAACATGTTTTAAGCATTATTATTGATTCTTGTTTCTCTTCCTTGCAGCATAAGGCAAAGGAATAATCTAGAACAAATCTACTATATCATTATCTCACATAAGTTTATTTATTTCATATTTTGTGGAATTATAATTCATTATTCTCAATTATGGACACCTTGTCTTTTATGCACATTATTACCTCATGTGACATATTGTGTATACCCTTACTCGATCTTATGATTAATTTGAACGTATTGGGAAATATTTGTTTATATTCTACATGTTAGGGTGATTTATTCATGCATTAACGTATCCGAAGGTCACTAAAAAGCATACCCTTATCCTTATTTGGTTAAACCGCAAAGACTAAGGTTTCTAACTTATTAACCCTGGTATAAGATTAAGTTCTAGGTTTTAGTATGTTACAAGATGTTTGTTGACTAAAGGTTTTAAAATATGCTCTTGGTTTTTCTATTGAATTCTAATAAGATCTTAGTCTCACCTCCCCTCTGGGTTTACTTTTAGTAATCGGGGTTTCAGATGGTTATCTATGATTGCGTGGGTCCTGACATGTCTAAAGTCCGAAATCCCTTCAACTCAATTAGCTGGAGGTGGGGATGTCGAGATTGAGATGCATGGTTATTTTGGTAACGAGACCATCAAAGTGTATGGTTAACTTCCCCTTCTCACTCTTTTCCACCTAGTATGCATGAACCAATAACAATATGTCAAGGTTGACCTTCTCACTTCCTTGTAAGAGAAGCACCCATAACACATAAAGATCTATCACTTGGACTTTCCCTTGGCCCTATGTGGATTTGGAAAATATCATGTTCATTAATAGTTGATGTAAAGGATGGGTGAAGAAGTGTCGATGTTAGTGACAGATGAGTGATGAGAATTGATCATGGTATGGTATGGCTGGAATGTCTTCTTGTATCATGCCATGGAATGGTCAAACTCATTAGGGTTGCATCACATTCTACGGTTGGCCCACCCAAAGATGGAATTGAATGCCTCTAAGGAGAGTTTGTGGGTGGTGTTGTAGAGGTATAACTTGACCCAACTAGAAATCCATTTGCCACTCCTAGTGTGATGTGAGAGGAAGCACACCTCAAGGGATGCCAACAACTTGAGGGTGATCTCCATACAGGTTGGCCATTCACCTAGGAAGTGGTGTTTTAATGTCATATCTTGACCTATACACACCTTATGTAGGTTCTCAGTGAAACCTAGCTACTTGATGAAGGATGTGTTTCCATAGAGGGTGGCCTCTAGCTCATGGTTCTGAAGCTTGGTGTAGTACTTCTTTTTCTCGTCACTTCCAAGAGACATGCATATCTTGAGGATAAGATGGGATGCATGTGCTTATGACTAAGCTCCTTCTTGACAGGGTCATTGTCTTGCCATTGAGATAATGAAGAGGAAGATCGGGATCTTGATGTAGAAGTTGATAATCGAGGAAGTGCTCAGAGAAGATCGAGGAAGAGGTGTATGAGGTGTGAAGAAAACAAATGAATCCTCCTCATATAGAGTTGAGAGAACCTCATTAGTGAAAAAGTTGATTCCACCAGCTCAGAAGTCTATGGTACATACATGAATGCATGACCATATACATGTATCAATATCAACCGTCAATTGCAATGGGTTTTATTGAATGAATACTGACAAATAGATTTTCCCATATCAGTGGTATCGAAAAAAGTTAGTGGTGCCAACTTAAGGGTTGCCCGCAGATCAACATTTGAATCTTTTTGTATTTATGCATTTATGGCCTTTGGATGGAGAGCCATGCATTTCTCCTAGACTTGATATCAATGGTACCGAATGTCATATTAGTGTCACCAAGATTTCACTATCCAATCCCTACAATGATCCATCATTTTCCAATTAAATAATGTTGGTGGTACCGACCTGAGGGTCAGTGCCATCAAGCTTCACATGTATAAACATGAAAATTCCATCTTGAGGTAGCACTGATTGGGAAGCCAATGCCTAGCATGGTAGATTATATCACAATGAATTCACTTACTAAAAAGTCCCTAAGTTTTCACCCAATCTAACATGCATTAATCACCACCCACAAGTGGACAAGTCTTATCACACTATAAGCTTTTTAAGAATAATTTATACTTTTAGCCTAATTAAAAAAGTGTTTAATAAGGATAGATCAAGTTGAAGGATGATTAACTAATTTAACAAGCCAGGAATAAAATCAAACTAAAAAGGAAATGAGTTTTACACTACAAAAAGTTATCAAGATGACATGTTTCACCACTACGGCCTATGTATCCACTCTCTCACGTTACATTACTCATTCATACATATGTTCAAATTTGGGCCAAGGAATTTCATATGTTCTAGAGTATGAAATTCACAAGGATAGATTTTCCCATAGACTCGAGGTCTCATTACCTACATATCCTTAATCTTTCACCCCATAGAACTTCCTTTTGTGGTCCCTTTCATGATTCAATGATATTTATTGGTATACTAATCCTAGATTCAAACACCTCTACATCTAAAATTCTAAAAATTATACAAAATTAGTATCTAAAATAATTAAATCAATCAATTGCTATTCAATCTAAAAATCCATATGAATATCAATTTATAACAAAGAGTACTAGATACAGGCTAATCCCTGGACCACATTAAGAGACTACTCCCTAATATTGTTCATGATATAAATACAAAGAGTGAATAAGAATCTCATGGAAAAAGTAGTGTTGTGGAGGAGGATCATACTGGTTTCATCATAACTCTTGAATGATAGTTGTAGTCTTTGATTCATATCTATGACAAAGCGTGTCTTCATATCAAACTAGTGGCTTTTATATCTAGCCTTCCTTGGTGACAACTAAAGTTGTAGATGGGAGAGAATAGTTCTAAACCCTTACTATAGATCTAAACCCCTCAAAAGTTTTGAATTTTGGATCTAATCTAAGAATATAATGAAGAGAATCCAATTGGAATGATAATATTGGAATTAATAAATTTGAGAAACTAATAAGGAATTTTTGAAATTATCTAAATTTATGAGTTTGTGTTACAATGTTGTCTTTGTGTTCATAATTGCCAAATCAAAATGTCAAGATCTTGGTTGTGTAATACGAAGAGAGAAAACAAAAAGTTCAAGAAGTTTATCATTTAATAAATTAAATGGATAATCCATTAATGTATTTTTTTGTGGTTTCCTTAAACATCAAGTTTAGAGTAAACAAACACCCTTGTTGAACCCAACCTTTTGAACCAACTTGAGATCATCGTTAACAAAGGATTTATCTAAAAATGGAAGGGAAAACATGATTAGTTTTGATCAAGATAATTACATTATATGATTTTCTTGAAATGCAAAACAAATGTATTAAATGATATCTATTTATTTTTATCAAACCTTTGCCAAACCCAAATAAGAAAGTGGTGGAGATCCTGCCTTCAAACCCCATCCATATAAGGAAAGAAAGGTATTTTTGAAGTCAGATCTTCCATTATTTATTTCCTTGGCAACTACAATCTTTTCTCTCTGGTTTTTAAAAGATTGATTCACCATAACCTTAGTCTCCTTGTGGTCTAACTCAATGGGATGGGGTGCCTATTTAAGGGAAGACCTTTCTTGACTTCCACACACATATCCTATAGATATCACTAGGAGATAACAAGATAAGGGCTAGAGGGTGGTGTTGAGGATGGTTAAGGGTACAAAATTATCCATTGGCCATTGTAAACTCACTACAAATTCCTTGCTCACATTGGTCCATCCTTGGTGTATCCAGAAGATCAAGGAAGGTGCAAATCGTCCCTTCACCATGACCAGTGGGCAGTGTACCTTGTTCCCTTGGGATACTGCTACCACAATGGAGATATCCCCACCAAGTTTTTGGTGAAGAGCCCATAGAGGGTTGGTGAGTGGATGACAAAAAGGAGACAACTTCTAGTTCCATATGTAGTGGCATCGGTGTTGAAGATGCCTATTTCTAGGAGGTAGAACCATGCATTGATCCATTCTTTCATGGTCAAAGAAGTTCTTTATTCTCCTTCACATGATAAAGGGGAGTTCAAGTGGAAAACTCCTTAGTGAAGAACCCAATCATAGAGTGGCATGAAAAGGGTAGAAGATGGAGCATTGTTCCATGGGTAGGAGAGCAAGGTCGAGAAAAGAGAGAGAGAGAGAGGGAGTCTAATGGAGAGAGGGAGGGCTGGAGGTGATCCTCAAGCACTAAAACAATGAGAGGATAAGACCCTGGTGGTGGAACCTAGGCCACTAGAAGATGGGCATCGAAGTTGGGCGTCTGCATCTACACAAAGCCTCGTGCAAACATGAGGGTGAGGGAGCAGATCAGGGAGCTTGGTCAGACCTACACCGGCAGGCTCAAGTTCCTCCCAACACCTAGACCACACCCCACTTATCCTACTAGACTACAGGTCCCATGTGGTGTGGCCTAATATGATCTTGCCATGTCTCCCACATAAAACATATACTTTTAAATTCTTTTTTATATAGTATACCTTCTAAAAATCATGGTAATTGCTAGGATTACCCAAATATAGCATAGTTACATATCAATTTGATCAAGAAAATGAGTAGAATCTGAATAAAATAGTTTTATGCTGTAGATCTAATACTAGATACAAAAGTATAGTCAATACATGATTAAGAGGTGATTTTTACAAAACAAACTCTAGATTTGTTAAAAATATTACTCAAATCAATATATACATTTATTTTGTGTTATAAAATGATATTGTTGAATATAAAGAGAATCTAAGATGATGATAAATAATTAGGGTTTTAGGTCGATAGTAATACATATAATGAATTAGGGTATTGAAACCAATGCATATATCTTTCTATGTTACTGATGCACATAATTTGATCTAAGTGTTCATATTAACATGGTAGGTTCAATATATGATTTAGGGCTACATCTACTATCCAATTAAGGTTCCTAAATATTTAGGTCCATGAATATGGTAATTAGGGTTTCAAGGCATAACCTAATATCAACCTTGCACCAAAGAAACCTAAACCCTAGACTAAACCATGATTAGTATCTTAATAATGCATGGTGATACTTTAGGATATACATACATGTAGATTGAATGATGGTTGTTTGAATCCACCTTTGATTGCTTGTTTGGATCTAGATATGCTTATAGAACACTTGGAGTATAACTACATGAGTATTGAATGACAAAGGTACGTGGTTATCTTATGCATACTCACATTATCGACTGTCGATGGTTTGCTATTGTTTCTTGAATTTGATGAAAATAGGGTGTTGGATGTTTATTTAATTCTTTCTCATTATAATGCCAATATGAGTATCATATAATGAAACTTATGATATTCTCTATCCAGGTAAGGGTTAATATAACCAATGATATTCTGTACCCTAGGTTAGATCTACTAAGGGGTAGTCCACCTAAGTCCAATGATGAATAGAAAAAGGTGATTACACTTGAGGTAGTTTGGCAAACATGGGTTAGATTGTCTGAATTAAAATACCACTTTAAATTTGCAACCATTATATGGCTAAGAATATATGTTGTTATTTATATTTGTACTTTTCATGCACCCACATACACAATATAGAAATATATTGATCACATATTTGTTTGCCAGTGTTTAGGTAACTGCCATATATGAAGATATCAAGACATGGTGAAAAGATGAAATCAATTGAAGACATTAAAGATAAGTAAAGGAGGATTTAGATGCTTATTCTCATATGTGTTAGTTTATCATATGAAGATCATGTAACTCCTTAGAGGAGTATCATTATATGCCATGTAAATAATATTGTGGAATAAATGGAAGTTATATTCTATAATTTATTATTTGTTGAATCTAGAGCCTAGAAATTTTAGATGTTGAATCTTGACTTTAAAGTCCTTTCTTGATTTGGGGACACTCAAAAGTTTGATTTGATACATTTGTATCAGAGCCTAGATTTTTCAAATAATTTATTAGTTGATAATTTCAAATAATCCATAAATATACAAAAAAATATTAGGACATAACCTAATGGTAATGGTGTCTAGAAAGGATCATGGCTTTGGGTTTGGAAATATTTTCTACGCCACCATTAATTTGGATATACAAGGACTCCCTTAGTTAATTGAATAATAGTTTAGAAACCTAGGTGAAAAGGTAATTACCAAGTGAAATGGAAATCACAAGTGAAGATGTAATCACCAAGTGATAATATTATGCAATGAATAAGGATGTCAAAAAACCCACATATTGAATTCGGGGTTCCAACCTCATAGTATGAGAGATGTACATATCAATCGAAGTTGTTAAAGATAATCTAGATGAAACCTATCCAAGAAAGGTTGCTAGCCCTAATATTGAAGTCTAATACGAGTTATCATTCACCTTAACCTGATTATGTGTGAATTTTTGGGACAAACTCCCTTTTAAGGTGGGTTGAATGTAACAACCTCAAAGTTTGTGAATTTTGAATCTAATTTAAGAATATAACAAAGAGAATCAAATTGGAATGATAATATTGGAATTAAAAAATCATGTCTTTGAAATTCTCTGAATTTATGGATTTCTATTACAATGTGGTCTTTGTGTGCATATTTGCCAAATCAAAATGTCAAAATCATGGTTGTGTAGTATGAAGAGAAAAGACCAAAAAAATTAACAAGTTTCCCATTTAATAAATTAAATGGATAATCAATTAATGTATTATTTGTTTGTAGTTTCCTTAAACATAAAGTTTAGAGTAAACAAACACCCTTGTTGGACCCAACTTTTTAAACTAACATGAGATCATGGTTAAGGAAAGATAAATCTAAAACTAGAAAAGAAAATATGAATATTTTTGGTAAAGATAATTACATTATATGGTTGTGTTGAAATGCAAGAAACACATATTAAATGATTTCCTTTTCTTTTTATCAAACCTTTTCTGAACCCAAAATAAGAAAGTGATGAAAATATTGCCTTCAACACGTGTCCTTACACAGAAAGATAGGTGTTTTTAAAGTCATATCTTCTAAGATTTATTGCCTTGGAAACCACAATCTTTTCTTTTTGGTTTTTGGAAAGACTGATTCACCATTTCCATAGTCTCCTCATGGTCTATCCTTATGGGATGGGATGCCTATTTAAGGGCAAATCTTGCTTGACTTTGAAACATTTCCTCTAGATACCACTATTAGGAGAAAAGAGGTGAAGGGCTAGAGGTTGTTGTTGATGATGGTCAAGGGTGCATAATTGTCTGTTGGCCATTGCTAACTTACCAGAGATTCCTTTACCACATGGGTCCCTCATTCGTGTAGTCGATAAATCTAGGAAGGTGAAACATTCCCTTCACTACAACCAATGGATAGTTTACCCTACTCCCCAGGGATATTTCCACTGTAGAGGAGATCTCTCCTACCCAAGTCTTGGTGCAGAGCCTGAAAAGGGTTGTTGAGTTGTTGGCAAAGAGGGGATGACTTCTAGGTCTAGGTGTAGTGGCACATGTGTTGAAGATGCTTGATACTAGGTGACAAAACCATGCACGAATCTATTTTGTCATGGTCGACGAAGTCCTTGGTGCTCCTGTATACGATGAAAGGGGGTTTGGGTGATCGAATTCTAATTAAAGAACCCAAGCATAGAGTGGCATGCAAAGGGTAGAAAATGGAGAATCATTCTGTGGGCAAGACAGCATGGTCTAGAAAGAGAGAGAGAGAGAGGGAGTATGATGGAGAGAGAGAGGGTCAAAGGCGATCCTCGAACACTATAGTTGTAAGAAGGGAGGACCTCAATGGTGGCACCTCAGACACTGTAGGATGGGCACCAGAGACAGGCATTTGCATCTGTGCGAAGCCTCATGCAAAGATGAGGGAAAATGAGTAGAGCCAGGAGTCGACCTAGACCCGCCAACTCAGGTTCCCCCCAACACTTGGGCTATACGCCACTCATCTATCTAGACTGCGTGTCCCGTGTGGCATGGCCTAATATGGGCCTGCGATGTCACCCACATACAAAGTATTTTTTAAATTCCTTTATATATAATATGCCTTTAAAAAATCATGGTAATTTCTAGGATTAACTAATATAGCAAAACTATATATCAATTTTATCGGGAAAATAAGTGAAATTTGAACAAAATAGTGTCAGTCCCTAAATCTAATTCTAGTTCCAAAAGTACAGTCAATACATGATTAAGAGGCGATCTATACAAAGAAAACTCTAGATTTGTTTAAAATATTGCTAAAACAAGTAAATACAATTATTTTGTGTTATAAAATGATATTGTTGAATATAAGGAGAATCCAAGATGATGATGATAATGATGATGATGAATAATTAGAGTTCTAGGTCAATAATCATACATATAATGAATTAGGGTTTTGAAACAAATGTATATATCTTGCTATGTTCTTAATGCACATAATTTGATCTAAATGTTCATATTAACATGGTAGGCTCAATATATGATTTAGGGATATAGCCAATGTCTGATTGAGGTCCCTAAATCTTTAGGTCCACAAAAATGAGAATGAGGGTTTCAAGGCATAACCCTAATGTCAACCCTACACCAAATAAACCTATACCCTAGACTAAACCATGATTAGTATATTGAGAATATATGGTGAAAATTTAGGATATACATACATGAAGATTGAATGATGATTGCTTGGATCCACCTTTTCTTACTTTTTTGGATCTACATATGCTTAGAGTACACTTAAAGTATAGCTGCTTCACTACAACATGACAAAGGTATGTGGTTATCTAATGAATACTCACATTGTTGACTGTCGATTGTTTGCCAAAGTTTTCTTCAAGTTTGATGAAAATTAATTGTTGGATGTTTTTTTACTTCCTATTAATTATAATGCCAATATAAATATCATATAATGAAATCAGTGATATTATGTACCTAGGGTTAGATCTACTAAGGTTTAGTTCACCAAAGTCAAATGATGGATAGAACAAGGTGATTAACCTGAGGTAGTTTGGAAAACATGGGTTAGATTATCTAAATGAAAATAGCAGTTTATATGTGCAATTATTAGTGTTGTTGTTTTATATTTGCACTTTTGTATACACTTCACATACACAATATAGAAATATACTGATCGTGCATTTATTTGCTGGCATTTTAGGTAACTACCATATATGAAGATATCAAGACACGGTGATATTTGTTAGATGATTCTTATCATATGTAGTAGTTTTTCATGTAAATATAATGTAAATCTTTATAGGTGATCATTATACATCATGTAAACAATATTGTAAAATAAATAGAAATTATTTGGTATTATTTGTTATTTCTTGAATATGGATCCTGGAAATTTTAGGCAACAACTCTCGACTTTATGGTCCTTTATTGATTGGTGAACACTAAAAGGTATGGGTCATTACACTGGACGCCACTCAAGTATTTTGTTATCTACCCGCAAAATATCAAATCCATTTAGAGTAATCCAACAGTTGTCAGCTACAAATTTCATCATAGGAGTTTTAGGTGACTTTTAGACTTGTCGGACAATCTGAAGTAGTTAGTAAATTATGTAGATAATTGAATTATATTTCCTAATCAACTTTAAACCCTCAACTTTGACATCTTATATGAAATCTAGAGATCTTTTAGTGCCGACATATACTTATTGATTGAGCAACCCACTTTGTGATCAAGTGACTTGCTAATTGATAAGGATTTTCCCCTACTGGTTTATCAATGGATCTACAAAGCTGATAAGATAAGCACAAGTACAACAAAATTCATGTTGTTACGGAGCCGTTAAAGAATAATAATGATTGACAGATTAGTAACACTGATTGATCGATCCATTTTTCTTCCCATTCTTCTGCTTATAGATAGATCTCCCAATTAAGAAGGTAATGTAAGGGCATATCACCTATTCTTCCTATACCACATATACTTGTTTTGAAGGTAATATAAATTTTCAATCAATGGCTTTTAAATCATCCATTTTGACCTTGTATGTGAAAGTCATGGTCATTTGAGTGACCATCTATACTTTAATGATCCCCATTCTAATTATAGGAGTTTGGGAGTGAGGATATGCAATATTTGATCATCCTCTTGGGATTTCATATAGGTGTATTTATTTCTATCTTATGCTTACACGAACCTAATTATAAAACACTAACAATATATTAAATTCTAAAGAACTTGCATAAACTGCTCATTATGTAAATTAAATGAACTATGGAGTACAATACAAATAAAATATGCACAACTAAATCTAAAATGCAAATAAAAACATGATGAATAGATATTCATCACAATGCTAATATTCAACAATAATCATCCTCAAGTACACATAATTTAAAACACTCTTCTAATAGATATTTTTAAAAAATGTACATGCCACATTTACATCGTGTTTAAATCCCTAACACCAAGCATGGCCAAGAAACCTAGATTTTTAGAAATCACATAACACTACTTCCCATATTCTCTATCTTGAATTTGCTTCATACACTTGGATCTATATCGAAAATCTACAATGTAAACAATATGCAACATTCTTGGTGTTTCAGATAATCTCACATATTCTAGTGAGATTTTTGCTCAAGAACAATGTTTGGTTGTGGAAGGTTTTTTTTGGGAGGTATTTGCTTCCCTAGGTGAAAAAATACAGTAAATGGGGGTATGCAAGAAGAATTGTGGATCTCTACTCTATTAAACTCGAGATTGCTTTTTATTGATACAAATACATATATTCTACTATTTGTGTGTGTCCGCATTGACATCTTTTATTTATCTTTGATGATGTGCCCCTATTACATAAATAAGGGTATAGAAGAAGTGATTATATAGAGCGAAAGAGGGTGTTCCATCTCGAGCTTAAAGTTTGGCACATTTTATGGCTTTTTTATTATTTGATGAATGGTGGGATAAGATGGTGATAGAAGAAATGTAGAAGAGGGCTGAATTTGTGCATCTGATATATTAGAATTTAGAGTGTAGGGATAATCTTACCCAACAATTCAATCACATAACGTCACATGTGAGATTAAGACATTTCCACATGCATGCTATGCTAATCACTAAAGAGACACATCACAATTGATTCCGCTCGATCCCATACAACTTGCCATCATTTTCAGGGAACATGGTGCTTATATTCATTGGGTACATAAGGTTATTTTTGACCATTGCCATGTTTTAAGAAATATAGTTAACATCATGAACTTACTTCGAACAAGGGGTATTGTATGAGAAATTTATACACAATACAACATGAATGTAAACTAAGTTGAGTAGATAATGGTTTCTCTAGGATCAATGGGCCCTAGAAGGGGGGGTGAATAGATCTAAAACACTTAAACTAAATTCATGAGACCTTCAAGGTATATCACAAGATAAGGTTGCTAATATAAAATTTGAGTGCAACTAAACATACATAGCAATGGAGAGAGAGATTGAACAAGCACAAGTAACACAAGATATGTATACATGTTTCAAACTCCAAACTAGGAGATGTACGTGCTACCTAGAGAGTTCAACCTCTAGGATTTTTTAAACATGTCCCACTCCTTATATTCCATTATAAGAGTTACAACATATGACCTTACTTTTCAAGGACAAGGAAACCTGGCCTTCCCTTTGAGGATAAGGGAGCCAATAACCTTACAATGGATTTACCTATCCATGACCAAGAGTGTTCCACCTTACCATGGAATTATCTACTTTTGCACTGAGTCTTATTTCTTTACTAAAGACTTACCCACTCTTACAACAAATCTTCTGCCTTCAAGGAATTACCCACTCTTGACTTGGATCTTCCGCCTTTGACCTCACCTTCATTAAGGATAAGTTTCACCAAGGGACTCCTTCCCTTCTTCTTCTTCACCTCTCTTAGCCAAGAGAGAGAACCTTCATCTTCATGGTTGTAAGAGAGATTTGGAGGTGAAGGAAGTGAGAGCCTCACAAGATATACATGTAAGACTAGCTCTATTACAAATCTCCTACTCACTCTAATGGATGTAGCAAGTGATTAAGCTTGAGAGTGGAAGGAGGCTCTTGGAACATTCAACTGTAATTTATAGACCTTTATAGTTCTTATCTAACCATGGGATGAAGCCCAAGGGGTCCTATTTACAGTTGAGGATGCCTACTAGCCATCAGAGATACTTAAGGATGAATTCTAGCCGTTTGGGGTGTTGCAATGAATATATTTTTGAGTTTTGCAATACTCCACCTGTTAAAAACTTTTCTTTTGCACATTCTATACAACACGTTCGATCAAGTTTCAATAAAGGTAACTCGACCGATGGCACTATGTGACAAATCAATTTTGAGTTGTTGGTTGAGTTTATCCTTGACGAAACTCATCTGACGGCTTAAAATTGATTTTCCTATGTAGGGGTGTCAGTTGAGTTTGTCCTGGGGGAACTCTGTCGACCCTGGCAATTACCAAGACCCAGACATGGTGGTCGATTGAGTTTTATGTGAGTGAAACTCGGTCAATAAAAGTGCTAGTGGCATAAAAGTGCTTAAATATTTGACTTAAGTTCTCTTGATTTTTACTAAGCTTAATTACAAGTCATGCAACCATTACAAGTGATCTATATCATGATTCTAATTGATTTAAGGCCTTTTCCACAAAAATGCACTTGCATTGATTTTGATTTGTCTTTCTCCAAGTTAGGATGCACAAGTTTAGGCATTTGGAGTGTTTCTATACCTAGTCTGAAATCACTCAAGTAGAAGCATTAGACACAAATGAGTGGAATGATTAGTCATCATCAAAACAAGGGCTTAGTTACTTTAGACATTAAGTCAATTGTTTGAACTAACACTGGAAGAACTAACTAAAATGAAAATAATATAAGCTACATGAAATGCAACTAACTAAGTGCAATGGATGAATGGAAAGTCAAAATTGTTAAAATAAAATAAGAAAATAAGAGATATAGGTGTGGGTAGAAAGGATTACATACCACCCACCCTCCACCCCAAGCTTAGAGATTTTATCATCCTCAAGCAAACACTAAATCCAAGATGGAGGGGAAGGAATCCTCGATGCTCATCCAGGAGGTCATGACAACTCAAAGAATATTCAGCTGAAAGGAATATGAACAAGGGATGACATCTTGAACATAGGAGCTCCATGGTGCTAAATGTGATCAGGTGGTCATGGTAGCTCAATAGCTCAAATGGACTTGGAGGATGCTTCAATTGATGTTGCTTTTCACCCCTACATTCCATATAACAAGATCCAAAAATACTCCTCCCTTAATAGAGATAGTGTAATAAGTGTGTGTTGATCTATAAGAGAAGGCAGAATATAGGAGTGGTGCCCATCTGGTGTCTCCTAGATCAGCTCATTTGTAAAGACAAGAGGTGGAACACCTTCTTGTATGGAAAAGGTAGTATGTAAAAAACTTGTAGTTGGTGTTTCCAAATATTCTAAATTTGGTAGAGTATCTAGCTCCTGCCTTTTCTCATCACCAAATATCTATATAGAAAATGTGGAACTAGCATAGGATGAACCATCTCATATTTAAAACCAGCTTGGTGAATATATTTATGTAGCCGTGCATCCTCCTAGTCTTCTACCCAGTCACCATCAAAATGAATAGACTAGGGTGGAATATTTCACTATATAAATCTACAGCTCAGGCTCCTCCAAATGAAATACACCCAACCTATCTATGTGTTTAACATGAACTAGAACTAGAGAGGAGATAGAAAATCAATTGATGGTGGCATGCATACCTCCTATTGGGGTTGTACCTCGTCATAAAAAACAACCAGATATGCAACAAAAGTTGGTTATTCGTCTTCTAAGATAGACTTGCATAATATTAGTTGATCAACATAATGATATGGATCTTGGCCTATAGTAGGAAAGGATGGTGAAACATCAAGATGTTGGAAGAGTTGTTCTTTTAGTTGGGAAAGTTGTCCCTCCATTCTTTATGCTAGGTTTCTCCATCACCTACATTTTCTTGTTGGTCGACAAACAACATATAGAGGACCTCCATCCTCAGATCTCTATCAGGTGGACATTGATATGCATAGTAAGACTCTTCACCATAACTTCTATAATGTTGTCAATTGTAGTCTGTCTCGTTTGGATAATAATCTTCATAGAACAAATCCTCATAGTATTCTCTAAAATATTGTTGATTGCTTTCCACTTCATATCTTATTTTAAGGAGTCTAATATTATGCTCGAGGTTGATCCTATGAATGTCAACTGTCTTTTGGAGTCAATTTAGGGCATCTCATGTGCTTGGTGTTGTAACTAGCATTTTGTAAAACTATGATCCTACAGATCAATAGTTTAGCTTTTAAAATGTTTTCCTAGAAGCCTCACATATCATGATTGAAAGATCCACATTACCACATTCTATGTTTTGCGACATTGAGCACTCTTTATAATATGAATGCCTAAAGAATAAGTTTTTTGAACATCAGGGTCGAGAGAACAATTGTGCAATGAATGTAGTTACAAAACAATTTCTCTATAAAAGTATAGAAATAATAAATTGCAAATACTTTAGATAGAAAATAAAATCTAAGCTAAAAGAATATGGAACAAAACTAAAAATAATAAAAAAAATTCAAACATTATAAAAACAAACTAAGGAGTTAGCAAAACTAAAAATTATGAAAACAAACTAAGCAATTATAATAACAACTAAAATTACAAAAAATAAATAGGAAAGTTAAATACAAAATTTATCTCAATAGAAAAAAATCCAGAATTTCCATTTGTCCTCGACAACGGTGGTAAAATTTGGTGTGGCAGAATGTAGCATAAGAAATTCACCTTGAGAAAAGTTCCTAAGTTTTTACCTAATATAACATGTAATAATCACCATCCACAAGCGGATAGGTCTTACCACAATATAGCTTTAAGACCAAACCCAAAGGACAACCTTTTCAAAAAAAATTAAGAATTTTAGCTTAATTAAGAAATGTGATTAATGAAGATAACCCAAGTTGATGGGTGATGAACTAAATTAACAAGCCAGAAATAAAATCAAACAAAGAAAGAAATAATTTTTGCACTATGATAAATTTACTCGGATGACATGTTTCACCACCATTGCCTATGTATACACTCTCACATTATATTCTTATTCATATAGATATTCAGGTTGGATCTAGGGAATATCATATCCTTTTCGAGTATAAAATTCATGACATATTTCCCCATAGGCTCGAGGTCTTGTTACCTACAAATCCTTAATCCATCTCCCTAGAGAACTCCCTCCTATGATATCATCCGGAATAAATGATGCAGATTGATATTATAACCCTAAATTTCAATGGCTCTATGTATATGATTCTAACAAATTACACAAGATAGGTAGCTAATATATAGAGCATGCAATGAATAAATCAATAAAACAATAATCAATTTAAAAATTCATATGAATAACATTTTATAACAAAGAGTACATACAATTAGGAACCTACCAGGTCACACACACAAGTATGCATAAGGGAACTAAAGATCCCAATCAAACATAACATTATAGTGGGTTTGAATCATAAACCATACTTTTGTAGGCGACTAGGTGGTTCTCCTCACCTACTGGAAGCCTACGGGGCCTAGGCGTTTCTAGGCATTCTTCATATTTGCTATATTTTACATATATATGAATGATTTTGTGTATACATTTAGTTAAATTTGAATATGTACATCATTATGTACGATTGTATTGGTTATCCCTAAGCTTAATCAATCTTAGGTTCAGCTACACCACACCTATCATGACCTAAGCTAGAACTATTTGGCCTTATCTAACATGATCCAAATTCGACCTAATATAACTTAGTCTGCCCAATTTGGCCTAAGATGAACCAATTTCAGCATAAGATGACCTAATCAGATGCAATTTTGTGCTACATTGACCTACATGAGCCCTAATTTGGTGCAATCAGACACAATTCCCCCAATTAAGACACCTATTCCCAAATTAGACATATCCCCCCAAATCAGACCTATTATTCCCAAACTAGATCTGATTTGGCCTAAATTAGATCTATTTATTCCCTAAAACAACTAAACTTGATGTATTTTGAGCTAATTATGACCTAGCCCATGATATTTGGTCTTTACTTGTCTTAATTTTAGCCTAAAAAGGCTTAGGCATTTACTTTAGTTCTCTGAAAGCCTAGGTGTCTAGTTTATGGAAGCCCACCTAAAGCCTAGGGGGTCTAGTCGGGCCTGGGTAATTATGTCATAAACATTCCAATTAACCCTCTGACTGGGCAACTAGAATTCCTAATCAACCGATCAGATGATTGGGGCAATATATCAATTGATTGCCAATCAATCATGTAAGTTTTCCATTAGAATTCTGTGACTGGGTGATTATAGTTCAATAGGGAAAGTCTCAGATTTCAAATACAGATCTGAACTATCATGATTGGCTGATCAATTTTTGAGATCAGCCAATCAAGGACTAAGATCGGGTGGTGATTGGGGATCACAAATCATGTTTGAGTTTCCAGTAGTAAACTATTTTTCAGATTGTGATTAGAAAAGGAATTGGAATTATGTTTTTCCAAACCCATGACTCTCCTTTATAAATGGGGAATGTCCTAAAGGGTAAGACATATCCTTTTAATACAACTTGTGAGATACATTGACCATCAAAATTCTATCTTGGAGAGAGGAAATAACCCTAAGCACTACTACCCGAGATGGGAGAAAAAAAGGAGTATCAGGATGCCTGGCATGTCGACAGCTCATGTTCCTCTTTGATTTAGTGGCCAAAGTGGTGCACCATGTTCTCCCTCATCAGTATGGATGAAGTATAGGCCAAGACATATGTGTAGAGGCTTGGAGAGTATGTTCTACAAGATGACAACAAGTTGTTACTTGGTGGACAATCCAGATCTATTGGTAATCTATCCGAATTTGTGGATAAATTAGATTTAGATCTGAGTGTTCGATTCACCAACATAAGATGCGTCTATTTGTTGCACAAGTAGTGTGCACAAATGTATCACCTTTATCACCTCTTATGTCTTGTATTCACTAACATTTTATAGCTATGATGGATTTAACACCTTTGTTATATAGAGAAATCCTTTTGTTATTCCGCTGCACCCACTTCCTAAAAACTAAACTATAAAGAGTAAGATCCATGAGGGGATCCACTCAATTGGTATGATACAAAATCCATGTTAGGATAAAGCAATAGAAAAATAACTATTAAAAAGTTACATCTTATATCATGTACAATTATTTCCCAACATAAAATATAATACTATAAACAATATGTGTACAACTACTATCACATGAGCCCAACTGTAGATGACAACCCAACCATTGGAATATGTGTACAACTACTATCATTTTGAATGCCGCCACACCACACAAGATCACTCTCTCACTCTCTCACTCTCTGTGGAGGCTAGGATGAGGAACACCATGCCCACCCAGGAGGCAAGGATGATGATTGCGCTAGAGCCATCTAGCTCCTCGACTACATGCATAGTATGCTTGAGCCGCACTACGGTAAGGTAGAACCACACGAACTCTGAAGCTTTACTGGAGTTCCTTCTAGACGCCTACTTATTGCAACATTCACCATGGTGCCCGATTGCCGGAGCATCATCTGCGACACTTGGTTGCAGAACGTCCTTTGCAGAGTCTGCTTGTCAGTGTGCCTTCACTTGTGGGATGTTGGGGCTTTGGGTGAATGAAAATATCATTTCAATAGGGCTGATAGGTTGAAGGGGTTCTAGTTGCTTTTCCGTTGCCAATGGGTCTGAATGGGTGGGTTTGTGCATGACATCCCCAATTCATACCCACTAGTAAGCTGTGACCCAGTAAACCTATTATGTTTGGGTCTCAAACATATTGGGTTTGGTTGGATATGAGTTAATGGGGATAATAGCCATCCCTAAATAAGATAAATTAACATTGTTCTTTTCTATAAATTAATTGGAGGAACATATAACCTCTGATTGATCTAAAAATTGATGAATATGATAATCAAGGCATGTTCATACAAATTTTGACATAAATTTTTCTTTTTAGAAACATTTTACATTATATTTTATTGTTTGTATATGAAACATACACTTAAGGCATTAACTCCTCTCAATAAATATAGCGTGGCATTAATCCCATATTCATTTTTTTCCATCACTTTTTCTTATGATTATTATAAAATGTCATACTAGGGGTCAAATTTCTTAATTAGTAAACTTGTACCTTAATTCATATTATTTTATTTATTATGGTTCTTTTGTCTTGAATTTTAATACATAATGGACATTTATAAATTCATGATATCATTTAACTCCAACTATTCCTAATATATAACAAGTTAAAATAAAAAGTACTGGATGTTAACATACTCAAAAAGATACCTAGAATAATGAAGGGTTAAACAATAAACCAAGATTTGAGTGTGTTACAACACTCCACTTTTTAAAGAGCATTTCATATCTGAAATTCATCCATTTATAACGTAGCCTACCAAGATGGCTGACATCAATCAAATTATATGTTTTGTACTTACTAATTTATTAATTAAGACATAATTAATCAAGAGTGATTATTTACTTCATTTCTTTTCTGAATTATTTAGTTACCTGGATTTCCTCTCACTAAATCCAATTGAGGTCGTTCACCTTAGAAGCTTACCTAACTTTGATGTGTACAACCTTTTTTTAGATTTGTTTCAGGTTATCTAAATATTGTTCACTTTATCCCTCTTAGCAAGGTTTAATAATCTGGTTAGGGAGTAAACTTGTTTTTTTTTGAAAATAGCTCAATCTCATTAAAAGTAAGCCATACTACATCTACAAGATAGACATATCTCATCAAATAACCAAGCAGCAACTCCTTTTGCGGAAAGACATAACACAAGGCTCAGATTGGGATGTGATAGGTACGCTTCTACACCGTCCACCTCTTGTAGTGGCTATCTAAAATAGCTATCCAGGATGGAATTCATCAATCTACACGAGCCTATGAGTACATCGGGCGAGGAGTTTGCATAGCCGCTGGAAGAGGTTACCATCTTGAAGACAATGAATGATCACCTGAAAAAGAGCTCGACCACAAAGAAAAAACACAAACACAATACCACACGAACATGACTAGATACACAACTACCAGCAAAAAAAAACAAACTGGCCAAGGAGCCACCCAACAACACAACCTTAACACAGAAAAAACATCGAGCACTAAGGGTGCACCAACCGGGAGACCCGAAAAGGAGGTCAAACCCCAGCATTGCAAATACAGAGGAAGGATGGCTCATGCGGATAGAACGGTGGGGAGTAGAAGGTGTCGAGAACCCCACCAATACTCCCAGCCACCACTGCGAGCAGGGGGCGGAAAACCCACACGAAGCACAGACCCAGCTTAATCCTCCTCTACCTGAAGCACCTAGGGGCGCTCGATCTCACCGTCTGCCCAAGAAGGGACCCAAGGCACGAGACTGACCAAAGGCTGATGAGTAGCAACTAAGAAGGCAGATGACACTGCCCCAAACGAATGACAAACTAAAACTAAGAGAAAATAAAGAACAGACCCAAAAGAACTACATGGAGAAAACTTGGCACCGTCAAAAGTCAATGAAGAAAGGGTTAGGATGAGGCTACCCCTCCGGCGGAAACTCTACCACTAGGAAGCAACCAGATACAACCCAGGCATCACCAAGGAAGACGTCTCTCCTCCCTACTCAGTGCCAACTCCACCGATCGGTTCGGACCAGCAACAGTCGAGCATCGAAGAAGGAGGCTGTAAGGAGACGCAACAGAAGATCCCCTGCAACAGATTGAGTAGTCGATGCCAAGGGAGAATAGCCCAGGGGGAGAGGGCTGACGCTCACCGGTGGCTGAAGCCCCCCCCCCCCCCCAGGCGCCGCCCAATTGCCGGAGGGAGCCCTAGTCGCCCAAAATCACGAGAGCGACTTCAGTCAGCACACCGCTTGTTCCGTACAGGGAGTAAACTTGTTAGTGTAACATTAACCAACTAATTCTTCTAAGGATTTCCTAGTACATTTGTTGTTGGATTTAACTAATGCTAAATTTGATCTATTCCCTTAAGGTACATGGCTCTACCCTTAAACTGGTCAACCTACAATGCAATTAACCAACTACATATGTAGCTTGGGGTAGGTCTAAAATTCATATATATCCAAAATTTCTTCTTACCCCCTTCTCTAAACATGGGTCTAGGCTGTCAGGGTTGCTTAACCAGTTACAAGGTTCTATTCAAATGGGCTTCTTTAATACTCAAACTTTCATGTGGTAGTGACTTGGTTCCAAAAGTCATCATTAAAATCTAAAAGCCTTTTTATGCATATAATTTAATAATGAAAAAGTTTGACAATGAATACTTTGTGATTGAAAACTAACATGGTGCCAAAATCGATTCAATAACCAAGTCAATCGTTCTTATATATACTACACACCTTCTATGATTGTATCATCACTTCATTCCACTAAAGATCTTAATCAATAATACAAAGTAGTGGGCATACCCAAAATATCTCTCACCTATAGCATAGGAGGGGAAAAGGTTTCCTATTACACATGGTCAACTTCTATTAGGTCTTACTAAGGTACATCATTCTACACATGGCCATGTTATCATCTAATACTATATGTAGGGATTTATGGTTTTCTAATCACTTGTTGGTTTGTAATCATGGCACCTTCACATGATATCATGTAATAATATATGTAGGGATTAAGGGTTTTCTAATCATTTATTGGTTTGTAATCATGGTGCCTTCACATGCTAAGGTGATTATAAATTCACACCACTCATCATCTTGATCACTAGATAATCTAATTAAACTTTTTTTATATGAGAAATCTAAAATCCTAAGAACATTCTACTGAACTGATAACTCCCATCCAACAATCCACATGCATGAGGCATAACCAACTAAATGAGGGTGATAAACAACCATTAGGTAGATAGCCTTGGGGCATAACTTTTATGAGATACTCCATGTTGAAGATGAAGCATGCCTAAAAAAAGTCGAGTGAGTTCAATATATCACCTAATATCAAAGGAATCATATGAACTCTAAAACTTAGAAATTTTTTATGTTTTTCACTTATGTGTGATTAGCACCCAAAAGTGGATGATACGAGGCATGGTAGAAAAACAACTAAAGAAAGCATTAAGGAGAGAAGTAGGGTTATGCTTATCTATGAGGTTTTGAGTCATACACTTCATAATACCCCAACAAAATTTTTAGAAAAGAAGAAGAAAGGAACTATTTAATAAGAGGGTCAACACATGTGTTAGTGAGATTTCCACCTCCAATAGGAGGGTAAGGGTGATTACGAATAATCAAAACTAAGTCTAAATTGCGTTGGTAGCTTAAGTAGTGTAAATGACCAATTTCTTCGGTGTTTGAAATCCTATTTGGTATTTCACAACTCAAGGATAGATAGTACAAAAACATATAAAGGGTTGATTAACTACACAAGAAAAGAACTTCATGGGATAGCCTAAAATAGTCAAGTAACTGATCTCTTAAGCTTTGATACCATATTGTAAAAAGTAAGATCTAAGAGGGGATCCACTCAATTGGTATAAAAGAAATCCATGTTAAGATAAAGGCATAAAAATAACTATAGCACAATTATATATTATATCATGTACAATTGTTTATCAACATAAGAGGTAATACTACAAATAATATGGGTACAACTACTATCACATGATCCTAGATGCAGAGGACAATCCAACCATTCCAATATATCCTCATGTTGAAAACTTGAAGGTGATCTTCTTGTATCATTCATCTAACACTCCTACATCTGGGTGGATTTGGGAACAACACCTGGTAAAAAGACAATCCAAGTATGCATCAGAATACTTCTGAGTATGTACAAATAAATAACATTTAGGCATTTTAGTATAAAAGGATCATAAAAGGGGGTTCCCATATAAAAGAGGGACGTAAAAAGTAGGTGAGTTCAAAAATATATATAAACAAGAGAATGAAACTTCAAAAGAATGAAGCATTTAAAGAATAATAAACTTTGATAAATTGTCTTGCCGTTAACCAATTCATAAAAATAAATAAGTGCATATAGATAATGTAGACTAAAAACAACTAGAGCACATTCGAGGCACCAAGGATCATTGACCTAAAAATATGAATGTCAGATAGCACGCCTCGGTGGAAAAGAACACCCATATATTTATCAAGGGTTGAATGACACAATGCGAACAGAATAGCACGTCCTTATATAAAAAATCATGGTTATGTAAAAAACATATACATTAAGTAAATTAGTCTAAAATCAATACAAAATATGGAGGCAAGGCATATGTCATGAATAACATCAACAAGATCAATTTACATGGCATGAGGGGTTACAACCCAATATAACAAGAATGAACATATTTTTAGGGGTTTTGAAAGGATTGCCTCCTGAAAGGCATAGATTTGCAAATAATACGAAGTAATATCAAGAACTCTCTCATTATGAAAATGTGTATGTCAAAGTTGTATAAATGCCTAAATTATTATAGAGATTGCACATACCTTCAAGTTATACCTAATTATTCCACAATACTACTAAGGTCAGATTTATCACTTTTCAACAACCTAAAAACAAATTATATGAATTGGTTATCACTTTTACAAATTAATCATTTACTATAAAAATGTAAAAGGACCAATTTGTCCCCACAGTCAGTTATGGATGAGGTAAATCCATCATGGGGTGATACATATCAACAATTCATTGAAGTCGAATGAAGCGCATGGCAAGCCTTTTGATCAATGTCATCAACTTTAGATAAGAAGGTAGAAATAACAAATCCAGATCAAGATAGTTTATTTATATCAAATATGTAGTTATGCTACGTTAGGCAAAGCAAGCACCCAAAACACTAAATGAATAGAATATGCCACCAAATATGAAGCAGAAGGGAAAAATGACAGAAAATTGTCATTTGCTTATTTTGATGGCACACAACACCATCAATGCAATAGATCCAATGTGGCGTGGTTTAGCTTGGATAGAAGAAAACCTAATATTATACTGAGAGGAGGGTAACTCATCGATAACCTCTAGTAGTGGTTTGTGAGTGATTGCTATGTGGAACATGGCTTGGAGCCAGTGGGGACCTTCATTTCATCACATGAGGTGAATGGTTGGAAGGGGGTCATATTCAATAAGGATGTTAGGTGAGTTCATGGATGGTGGTGACCTATATTGATGGTAGTATTTCTCCTAGTAGGCAGAGGTAGTAGGAAACACACAAGAAACTGAGGCATAGATTATATCAGGTTGCAACCAAATTAGGGGAACCACTCCCCCAAACAAAACATCAACTTTAAAAGAATTTCACAGAATAAAACAACACATAAACAAAGAGACAAGGGAAGGTATATCCAACAACGCAGGCTATCAACATACTAAATTACATCAACAAGAAACTAAGTTTGGGAAGCTTTGACCTAGGGACTAATAACCTATAGGAACTGTGGCACAAGATGCATTCCCTCCCACCAACCCTTGTATGAGCTTCCTCAAGGTGTCTGTTAGCTGTGTGTGCAAGTCTTAAATTTATAAACTCAAACACTACCCCACAAGTATACATGTGTGTGTAGTATAATAGAGGTCATCCAAGGAGCAAGGTATTGTTAGGCACAATAGTGATGAACTTCAACAATCTAAATCTCTATAGCAAAAGATGTTTTGTTTTGTGAACTAAGAAATTTAGAAGAAAACTAAATAAGATAGAAATCACTTATATTAAGAATCAAATTGGATTAGGAATTTGTGAGGATAGGGTTTAACATGTAGAAAAAAAAGATCAACAATAATAGAAATAACACAAGGGAGGTTTGTATCCTACACCCACATCTCGGTTGTGTAGAACAATCTTAACTTTGTATACCACTATCATGGATATACCTAGATTTGAACTACAAACCTTTGTTCCCTGACACATCCCAGCCACTCTAATGGTCAATGTAGTGCATCTAAGGTACACCTCCTTACTCTTGTAAAAATCCTTCCACATTATACAAAGAGCATAAATTATACAAGCAAAGTGGCCAACAAAGCATGTAATGAAAAATCAACACCGATGAGCCTTAGAACAATGAAACAACTAGAATTATATATTAAATTCATATTCCACATAGTTATGACATAGGAGTTACTCAACATGTAATGACCCTGCCTTCCAGTAACCCCCAATTAAGGGAGACCAAAAGGTCAGTGCCGTTATCCAATTAACAGGATTAAAGGTTCGACAAATAATCAATAACAATTAACAAATTTTACCAACTAAACTGAAAACTGGTATAAAATAAAACTTTGCATACCTTTTCCAAAACTGGGATATCTACATCTACCCGCATTAGGAGTCTACTCTAACTAATCCTCCTTTGTACTTTAACTCTTAATTTATTTCACATATGCCACTTTACGGTTTATCCTTTTCAAGCTTGTACCTAAAACGCCGACAAACAGAATGTCGGTCGGCATATCGGAATATGACGGTATGTGGGGACAACCAAAAGTTTGCACATATGGATAACAATCTAATTATGACAATCAAATTAATTAACAAGCCAATTTACACTTTTTAGTATGACATTCTCCACTACTTTTGCCCTAACCCTGGCATACCCACCTTAGGGTTTCTTTTGCCAATGACTTAAGGCCACCTTCTCAATCCCGAGCTTGGTGCCTAGTGTCACCCTTCATAGTGCCCGTTAGTCATTCAATATCATAGGCCACCTTCTCATTCTCGAGCTTGGTGCCTGGGGTCACCACTCATGGTGCCCATTGGTCTACCCATCTGGGCCTGAGCTTTGGCATCATCCATCAGGGTGGCATGTAGGTGCGAGAATACATACTTCTATTATTAATGTCATAATCATAGTGACTTTATGATTTGCAAGTATGAACATCCAAACTGATAATTTGCATTCAATGTGATTTAACCATCCAGAAAATCCTCGGGAAACTAAGGTGGTTATTCGTAATTAACCTCATACCTGTCAAGCTGTCTTGAATGCAGAATTAATCCAAACAATCAAGTAATCCAGAATCAAGCAAGCAAGCACAATTCAGTCCTGAAATATACATCTAGTATTTTTCTATCATGGATCATGGTATTCAAATATAATAGGCTTAATCATGCCATGGGTTACTAGCCTCTTTTTAGGGTTTCGACTATAATTAGGGTTTCACTCCACTTTTACTTTATTTTTATTACTTTAAACCCTTATTCTATAAAATCACTTGCAAACCCTAATTATTTCATCTTTCTTTCACAAAAGATTCTAAGTTCATCTTTTACTAGCATGAAACCCTAATTTCAGATTATAAGTACTTTTCTTTCCTTTTTCCCTAATTTAGGGTTTCTAAGCATTTTAAACAACATATTAGGTTTCAAACCCTAAACCTTGCAATTCCATCATCAAAATAGGTTAAAATCCATCTTAATCATTAACCAAGTTAATAATGCTTGAAATAACTTATTTACAAGATTAAATCTATCCTTTATCAACAATTAGGTTTTCTAATCACAAATTAACACTTTTCCATCAAAATATGCACTTTTGCAAAAAGGAACGAAATTATGTTCTCAAACTATTTTTAACGTGTTCCTCGTATTTTTCTAAGCAACTTTCATATTTTTAATTTTACTCATATGAGTTCTCTAGCTCAAGATATGCTTTTTATAAGGAAAACCCTTTTAGTTGAGTTATTAGCATTTTTTAGAAAAATGTGGATCGTTTGATCCGTGGTCCGCTGGTCCACTTTAGGATCCAATGACCAGGATCGCACGCACCCTTTCATTGTGATCAAAAGAATCAAATGACCAAACTAACATTGATGCTACTGAAGGAGGTGAGGGGTAGTTTGGTATATCTGTAGGTTCTCCCCTTCTTCAACCTTGTGCCGAGCTCTGCCTCGCCTGTGCGGTCAACGCCGGGATTGACCCCGAGCTCTAGACCACCTACGAGCGTGTCGATTGCCTAAGGAGCTTCATATCCCTCCTTCAAACTTGATCATCACCTCAATTGCTCACCACGAACCTGTTGTGACCACCTCCAACCCGCCCGACTCCGACGAGGTCCTCTGAGAAGCTGGAGGTGAGGGTTAGGGTAGAAGATCGAATTGAGGGCTTGAAAACGATCCTCTTGGTCTGCCACAAAGTTTGGACCAGAAAAACAAGATGCTGATACCCTATATTACCACCCCCTATATATAGGGTGGGAAGCAGGCTTGTGAGATTTTGGTGTTTCCGAAATCGTCGACCAAAGCTAGTCAAACCGGGGATGATTCCCTGCGGTTTCATCTCCCAAATTCAATGGGAATCATTGTTGGCCCGCATCTACTCTGGACCACAAGGAAATTGGAGAGGAAGAATCCCTCTGTCACCTACCGAGTCCAGTCCCAGTGGGACTTATCCGATGAACACCAGGTGTTGGATTAAGATCCAACGACCTCATTTGTAGGCAATCAAACCAAAAGAAATTCATTTTCCTAATTTAGAATAAATCCCAAATTTGGTAATACCTTAAGAAATTAGTATCCCCAAACCCTTGCTCCTTTTTAACTCAAATTTCAAAGGAAGATTTGTCTCGGCATTATCTAGCTTTGTACGAAATTTGGGAAACAAATTCCAATGGATGAGAAGCCTTCCTTCTCTCCCAAGTTATCTCATTAATTAGTCCAAATTAATTGATATTCCTTTTTGCTTTGTCCTTATCTTGTTATCTTGGGTCCCTTGCACCTCAAGAAATCCTAAAGGCATGGATTCCCATATTGGGGAACATCTATATGCCTTTATCCTTGTATTTATGTCTATTTCACATATTTTCCTTATCTTTTTTATTAAAATATCTCTTTTGGAGGATTTCTCTTTTTATCTCTCTTTTTATTTTCATTTTAATAGTAGAAACCCTTTGGATACGAAAATCCACCAGGGATAACTCAATTGTACCTCTTTTCACTTATTTTCCACATTTTATCATTGTTTTCAATTTCTTTCTTAATAAAGAAATATCTAATTGATATTTTCTTTTCTTATTGCTTTATCTTTGCAATTTTGGACTCCTTGGGACCCAAGGAACCCAAGAGGCACAAAATCCAACTTTGGATTATAATCTTTTGCCTTCTAGAGGTTTCCACATCTTTCTTTTCTCAAAAACTCAATTATTCATTTATTAATTGAATTTCCTTGTTATTGGGCCCAATAGCCAATAAAGCCCGCAACACAATCATCAAGGCTATTGTAAACGAAATCCATTTATTCACAACAAATTGTATCATTATTTTTCCAATTATCTTTAATGTGAGAAATTACATTTCTCACCCAAAGGAACCCAAAAATTGGGGTTGTAACATCCTTCCCCTCTTATAAGAATTTTGCCCTCAAAATTCCATCAAGCAAGCAAACAAATAGGATAAGCCTTTCTTATGTCCAACAGGGCTCCCATGTGGCTTCACCCCTTTCCATGTAGCTTCCCAAGAACCTTCATCATCTAATATTATTCCATCTAAGTTCTTTCTTACATTGGCATATCATACCCTCATAGGTGACTCAGGACATTTCGGCCTCTCAAAAGATGAATAGGTTCAGGGCTCAGCACATGGCTTGGGTACCTCACATAGTGCTCTAGATCAGACTCATGGAAAACATTATACATCATGTTATCCTGAGGGGCAAGGCTAACCACAACCATCTCCACCAATCCATCTCAAATGGACCCATATATCGGGGACTCGACTTTCTCAGCTGTAGCACAGAGGGGTCAGATATTATATTCTCCCACAGTGAACTGCATGTCAGTCTGCTTTGCATCAGCTCATGAGTCATATCACCCTTAGGCTCTCTCTCAGCCATTGCACGATCAAGCGACTTCATCTACACACACTGTGGTTCTTTTCTGACCTTTGTGAGGCCTCCTTCACCAACATCATCATAATGAAGTGGTGACCGACACAACCTCCTTATAGAACTTTTTGCATCCCGATAAAGGCTATGGTGGTTAACATCACATCTTAAGAACTATCTCTTTGTATAACCCTGAACAAGCACACTTGCTCTCATCAGACCCTCTAGTCTGGATCATACTAACCATTAGTTAGGGATTATAAACTATACTATCATTGAGTTCTTCATGTATCTACTTCCACCTCATGGAAGTGAACCTTTAGGTCACACTCAAGAACTTTTGAACTTGCATCATGGTGTAGTTGAACCATCTTTCTCTCTTAAGTAGTTCAACCAAATCTGTCCCTTGACAACATTCTTTCTTTCTCATGTCATCTAGGTAAGGCGATCTACCATAACCCATATTGCATCTTGACCTTCTTTGGTCTAGGGAAGACTTACAACCACATATGTAGTGATGAATTCCCATCCCCTATTGAGGATTCTTTAACCTCTAAGTCAAAGCACTGGGTTACTGGTGTTCGTCCTTCACTCTTGGCTTGCATGACCACATGCTACATGCAACTTCACATCAAGCAACCAAAGTGCTATTATCACTTAGTATCTTTGTAGCATCACGGTGTATGGTGCCCTTATAACCATGACATCCTGTATGTCATAATTCCTCAAGCTGGATACCTTGGAAACCCTACACCATTCTCATCACGGTTTCATCAGTTTCCTTTCCAAAGAAGTGCATCTGAGGTTCTACCACCATCCTTCCATTGCATCAAAGACTAGGATGGCTAACCAAACAACCATTAACTTGTTCAAAATATCTTATTACATCTAAGTGTTAGCCAAAACAAATCTTAGGGTTAGCCGAACAACCTCAACTTCTTCTAGCCTCTAGCTAAACTAGGCAGCTATATCTCAACCAGAGCATTCATTACCACTTCACCTCCTTAGGTGTTAGGTAATGCTGAAGGCATACTCCTCCATGCATTCCAATTATCATCTTGTCTCAAACTCTATCAAGAACACTCTGAGCTCATCCTCTTAGTTATCAGACTCCACCTTGTGATTCCTTGTAACACTTGCAAAAATCCACTTAGTTCAAGATAAAACATCCTCACCAGATGATTTCCTTAATACTCTTAGTGTTTGTAAACCATCCATGTATCATTCGCTCCACAAAGGTATGTTATCATCTCTATCCTCATACCTTGTAGCAACGTTCCAACTCACATCATCTTTATCCTCGGTGTATGGCATGCGTATTGTCCTATCTCTCACTCTCATAACAAGAGGAAATAAGCATTTGGCTGCAGTCCAAATACAGAGTTGTTCATGTTCCAAGAGTAGAGATGGTACATCCCACCTTGCCAGTACACCTTTAAGTTGAAACGTACATCTTATGTCTCAATATCACAACCATCTTGATATCAAGTCACTTCCATGGAAAACTGATCTGGAACCTACTTGGGTCACCACACAATCCTTGGTCATCTCCTCTAGGTTTATAGGGTGCCGACACTTTTGGGGTCATCCCTTTTCCCCTTATGCATCCAGAGAGTTCCCTACTCATCTGCCCTTTGGGTCCCATGAGTTCATGAAGGTGATGAATCTCCTAATCCATGGCCCTCATATAATGATAGATGTTACCTCCTGACCCTATGGTCATGTGCAAATAGGGAATTAGGCAACTCCTTCTTCCATCAGTCTTATCTCTACCTGACCCTAGGATAGACTTAGGATTCCATTATAGTACATGTTCAACTTAGAACCTTACCCAATCCTTCATCATCTCTCTATGCATTCAAGACTGACTTTCATCCCTTCATAGGGGTCATGGCAACCTGCCTACCTTGGTCAGGCCCCATACCAGTTACCTCCATGGTAACACATCCACATGCACTTAGAGATGGTTATCTATGGGTCTATAGGTTCATTCTCATACCATGTACTTTCACTTAGCTTCACAAGATCCTAAGAGACCTCTTTTGGTTTCCTTAAAATCCACAAAACTGGTAAACACCCATCCAAAGGGTCCCTCTCCCAGGATGGGAGGAAACTACAACTTTTGAAAACAAGGTCACAACCGTTCTTAAGGTTTACATTCACATGAGCATGCCTAACCCAGCAGCTACTAAGGCACAAGCAGACCACCTATTAAACCATGCTAGGTCATACTTGTTCTCTTTCCACAACATTAGATCAACTTTAGTTGTGAGGGGTTCATCAAACATACCTTTAACTTAAGGGGTTTCCTTTTCCTCTACGCATGAGGAGTACCATGCTCAAAACTATAGAGACTCAAATCTCATTATGAGCATCATATACACTGCTTCCCCTCTTAGGCCTAGGAACCCTAGGTTCACTTTTGGGTAACCAACTGCATGCTCAACCTCTTACCCACAAATCAATCATGTATAAGGCATGACATGCCCTTCATGTCATCCTTCTACTCGAGCAATACTTCAGAGTTGAGTCCTCTTCAAGGATAACCAACAAGGTTCAAGGCCTCACAACCTGTCACCAAACCTCTCTAGGTCTAAGGAACTCTTCTTCCTATCTCAGAAGGTAAACACCTATACCACAGGCACATAGGTACCAGAAGCATCATCCTCTCTCTAGGGTTTGGTCCCTTTAAAGGCAACCAAGATATCATCAGCCTCTAGGGATCATGCATGAGGCAACCCCTATCATCCACTTAGGTCGCATCATTCTCGACTCCCCACAGTTCCTCATATCTCGGGGTTTTAGGTTTCCAACCTTCTTGCTTGGTTCCTTCTTTCTCTCTCTAAAGCTAACTCCACATCCAGCCATACTACTAGAGGTCATCTCTCCATAAAGGATCAAGCTCACATGCATACCTCTACGTGGGTGAAGCCTATGCTCAAACTTATGTTTGCTCATGATTATCCATAGCCCCTTATGCTTATCTCATAAGCCATCCATCTTGTCCTTATGGTATCGGTTTTAACTTGCTTCTCATACTACTGATGTACTCTGGGTGCAAGCTATATCCTACTTGCAACAACCCATAAGGTTTCTATAGGTTCTTAACTAGCCTCATCCATGAAGGAGCTATCCTTCGCTCAAACATGCACGACCCTTCCCAGGGTTGGGTTGCCAAAGGTACTTGGTCATCAACTTCTCATGGCTCATATGGCATCCAAGGCATGTCTATCCAAACACCTGGTATACCACGACATCTAACTCTTCATGTCATCTCTCTCTCTAACCCTTACTTAGGGTTAGGGTTAACATCATCCTCAAAGGATGTGCTAGGTCTCTACTTTTAATGGAGTTCTCTACCTCCAAGACTAACTCTCTCTACTCATCCTCCTGACAAGGAGGTCTATCCTTAGGTCTCTCCTAAGGGAAATGACAACTCGTATCGTACGACCTAAGCATGTATCTATTCTTTAGTTTACACTTACTCTATTAAGCTTATATCCATGACATCTTATTTACATGCTTTCCATTAAGTTGGTGGAGGATTCCTTAGACCTTATTAACCTTACCCATACCTCAAGAGAGTGAGGAGAAGAGAGAAAACCCTAATCCTTAAGGTCCTTAACAGAATTTGAGTTGGGAAGGGATGAACAAGATGAGAGAGTCCTAAAGGTATCTTATTTCGAGTCATATCCTAAGACATCGGCCGAGCAGTCACACAATCCGGGAGTCCTCATATTCCGACTAGCGGTGCGAAGGAAAATATTGCCAGCCCCTGGACGTGATCCTTTTCTAGACACCTCAGTCTTTCAGACAATCCTCTAATAACTCCCTCGGTTCTATGGAATTGTAAAATTTAATAATTGTTAAAGATTAAGTGAGGAACCTATGCTCTGATACCAATTGTAACGACCCCACCTCCCAATAACCCCCAATTAAGGGAGACCAAAAGGTCGGTGCCGTTATCCTATTAACAAGATCAAAGGTTCGACAAATAATCAATAACAATTAACAAATTTTACCAACTAAACTGAAAACTGGTATAAAATAAACTTTGCATACCTTTTTCAAAACTGGGATATCTACATCTATCCACATCAGGAGTCTACTCTAACTAATCCCCCTTTGTACTTTAACTCTTAATTAATTTCACATATGGCACTTTACTGTTTGTCCCTTTCAAGCTTGTACCAAAAACATCGACAAACAGAATGTCGGTCAGCATATCAGAATATGCCAGTATGTGGGGACTACCAAAAGTTTGCACATATGGATAACAATCTAATTATCACAATCAAGTCAATTAACAAGTCAATTTACACTTATCAGTATGACATTCTCCACCGCTTTTGCCCTAACCCTGGCATACCCACCTTAGGGTTTCTTTAGCCAATGACTTAAGGCCACCTTCTCAATCCCGATCTTGGTTCCTGGGGTCACCCTTCATAGTGCCCGTTAGTCATTAAATATCATAGGCCACCTTCTTATTCCCGAGCTTGGTGTCTAGAGTCACCACTCATGGTGCCCATTGGTCTACCCATCTGGGCCTGACTTTTGGCATCATCCATCAGGGTGGCATGTAGGTGCAAGAATACATACTTCTATTATTAATGTGATAATCATAGTGACTTTATGATTTGCAAGTATGAACATCCAAACTGATAATTTGTATTCAATGCGATTTAAGTATCTAGAAAATCCTCAGGAAACTAAGGCGGTTATTCTTAATTAACCACATACCTGTCAAGCTGTCTTGAATGCAGAATTAATCCAAACAATCAAGTAATCCAGAATCAAGTAAGCAAGCACAATTTAGTCCTGAAATATACATCCAATATTTTTCTATCATGGATCATGGTATTCAAATCTAATAGGCCTAATCGTGCCCTAGGGTTACTAGCCCCTTTTTAGGGTTCTGACTATAATTAGGGTTTCACTCCACTTTTACTTTATTTTTATTACTTTAAACCCTTATTCTATCAAATCACTTGCAAACCCTAATTATTTCATCTTTCTTTCACAAAAGATTCTAAGTTCATCTTTTAGCAACTAGAAACCCTAATTTCATATTATAAGTACTTTTCTTTCCTTTTTCCCTAATTTAGGGTTTCTAAGCATTTTAAACAACATATTAGGTTTAAAACCCTAAACCTTGCAATTCCATCATCAAAATAGGTTAAAATCCATCTTAATCATTGAACAAGTTAATAATGCTCGAAATAACTTATTTACAAGATTAAATATATCCTTTATCAATAATTAGGTTTTCTAATCACAAATTAACACTTTTTCCGTCAAAGTATGCACTTTTGCAAAAAGGAATGAAATAAGGTTCTCAAAATATTTTTAACGTGTTCCTCATATTTTTCTAAGAAACTTTCATATTTTAACTTTACTCATCTGAGTTCTCTAACTCAAGATATGCTTTTTATAAGGAAAACCCTTTTAATTGATTTATTAGCATTTTTTTAGAAAAATGTGGATCGTTTGATCCGTGGTCCGCTGGTCCACTTTAGGATCCAGCGACCAGGATCACACGCGCCCTTTCATTGCGATCAAAAGAATCAAATGAACAAACTAACCTTGATGCTACTGAAGGAGGTGAAGGGTAGTTTGTTAAATCCGCGGGTTCTCCCCTTCTTCAACCTTGCGCCGAGATCTGCCTCGCCTGCACAGTCAACGTCAGGGTTGACCCCAACCTCTAGACCACCTACGAGTGTGTCGATTGTCCAGGGAGCTTCGCATCCCTCCTATGAACTAGATCGTCGCCTCAATTGCTCACCACGAACCTGTTGTGACCACCTCCAACCCGCCGGACTCCGACGAGGTCCTCTGAGAAGCTGGAGGTGAGGGTTAGGGTAGAAGATCGAATTGAGGGCTTGAAAACGATCCTCTTGGTCTGTCGCAAAGTTTGGACCAGAAAAATGAGATGCTGATACCCTCTATTACCGTCCCCTATATATAGGGTGGGGAGCATGCTTGCGAGATTTGGATGTTTCCCAAATCGGCGACCAAAGCCAGTCGAACCGGGGATGATTCTCTGCGGTTTCATCTCCCAAATTCAATGGGAATCATTGTTGGCCCGCATCTACTCTGGATCACACGGAAATCAGAGAGGAAGAATCCCTTTGTCACCTACCGAGTCCAGTCCCAGTGGGACTTAGTCGATGAACGCCAGGCATTGGATTAAGATCCAACGGCCTCAGTTGCACGCGATCAAACAAAAGGAAATTCATTTTCCTAATTCAGAATAAATCCCAAATTTGGCAATACCTTAGGAAATTCGTATCTCCCAAACCCTTGATCCTTTTTAACTCAAATTTCAAAGGAAGGTTTTTCTTGGCATTATCTAGCTTTGTATGAAATTTGGGAAACAAATTCCAATGGATGAGAAGCCTTCCTTCTCTCCCAAGTTATCTCATTAATTAGTCCAAATTAATTGATATTCCTTTTTCCTTTGTCATTATCTTGTTATCTTGGTCCCTTTCACCTCAAGAAATCCTAAAGGCATGGATTCCCATATTGGGGAACATCTATATGCCTTTATCCTTTTATTTATGTCTATTTAACATATTTTCCTTATCTTTTTATTAAAATATCTCTTTTTGAGGATTTCTCTTTTTATCTCTCTTTTTATTTTCCTTTTAATAGTAGAAACCCTTTGGATATGAAAATCCACCAGGGATAACTCAATTGTACCTCTTTTCACTTATTTTCCACATTTTATCATTGTTTTCAATTTCTTTCTTAATCAAGAAATATCTAATTGATCTTTTCTTTTCTTATTGCTTTATCTTTGCAATTTTGGACACCTTGGGACCCAAGGAACCCAAGAGATACGAAATCCAACTTTGGATTATACTATTTTGCCTTCTAGAGGTTTCTACATCTTTCTTTTCTCAAAAACTCAATTATTCATTTATTAATTGAATTTCCTTGTTATTGGGCCCAATAGCCAATAAAGCCCGCAACACAATCATCAAGGCTATTGTAAATGAAATCCATTTATTCGCAAAAAATTGTATCATTATTTGTCCAATTATCTTTAATGTGAGAAATTACATTTCTCACCCAAAGGAACCCAAAAATTGGGGTTGTAACACAACCATTCCCAAAAATACTGGCATATATGAAACTTGTGTTCCACCTTTTCTCCCTTGTAATGCATACAACTCTTCTTGGCTTTCCCTTGCTTAAGTTATGCTCCAAATGGTCCAAAACAGTTTGCAATATCTGTCCCAACATGACTTGGGTTCGTACATATAAATGTAGGACAATGACATTTGCATTTGAGTGAAATATGTAGGTGGCATGGGGTGTTGGATGGCTACCATGACGTGTTAGTTATGCGTACTGCCTCGATTGATGATGACACCCTGTATTGATGCAATTCAAGGACTTCAAGATCTAAGTTCTTCACTATGACACATCATGTTCATATCTTGACATGGCGTGTCTGATGTCTGAACACAACATGTCAAAATCTGGAGACGGCGTTCCACTGATAGTTTAGGCAACATTGATTATTTGAATGATTAGATGATTGGGGGAATGTGCTGATGGATGATATGATGGTGTTTTATCCCCATTTTAATGTGAACGTTTTGTACCTACAATCCAAACCATAGAGTAAGTAAATATAAAAATAAAATGGAAAATATAGCATGATTAAGAGTGATTATTGGGTGAAATTGATTTGAAAATGCAATCAAATGTAGTCCAAAAGATGATATAAAATAAGCACATCCAATCCCCCTAAACTTAAACCATTACTTGTCCTCAAGCAAAAGGAAACATTGGTTCATAGATGATGAGATAGCATGGCACATACATCTGCTTAATGAGATGGAAGAATTTAATCATAGCATTCCAATCATTGTCAAGATATTATAACTAGACATGAATTCATTTCAATCACTCAAAATTGGAAGCTAAGTTAAAAAGGTGGTCAAATTGCTTTGGAAAATTAGGTATGATGGTGAGTGAATTAGGTATGATGACAAAGCTAAAAGTGTAGTGAATATGAAACCAGACCCTCATGATTATAGGGATGAATAAAATTAAAATTCCATCTTGACATCAACACATAAGCATTAAGATTTTAAAATTAAGAGCTTTGGGTACAACACTCAACTGCTAATGTAGGCTTACACACATGGAATGTCATTTAGGGATTATTGACCCTCTTTCTAACATAATTCCCTACCTTCATTGGGTTGGGAGATTACTTGGGAGACTTTGCCATCTTTTGTAGGACGTAGATTTTTTTTTCTAATTTGAGAAAACAAATACCCCTTTTGAACATGATTCAGGTCCCACTTTGAAACCTCACAATCTTAGGTAAGTTAAATCTTCAAAGAGCATAAAGGTCATGTACATAGTGATTCAAAACCTAGAATTCTTTTATTTTTAAAAGTTTTCATAATAGAGGTGGTAGAAAATAGAATAAAGAATTGGAAAAATCAACAAATATGCTACCATAGGATGTAAATTTGATCAATACAAAGCATTTGAACCATTACATGCATTGAGCTTAGAGTGAGAAAAATGAAAAGCATGCTAGAGCAAAAATATCATGGCAAAATGAGTGATTGGCCAAGTGTTTTCACTAAATTGTTAAAAAGAAAATTCTAGGATTCTTCAACTATTATCTGAATGGGTATATGGTTTAGCTGGAAGGGATTCAATTTCTACACAAACAAGAATAGATCATCATGATCATGCGTAGATTTTTCACTTAACTAGGAAAGAAAATAGAAATGGATAACAAAAACAATAGAAAACTATAGATAACTACACTACGGGCTAGTTGCTTTTCCCCCTAAGCTTGAAATTTATAGTGTCCTCAATGCATATAACAAAATCAAGAGGATATAGTTGGATGTTACTATGGAAGAAAAATAGACAACAATAATATATAAGACTAGAATGTGTGTTGGTTGATGTAAGAATCTCATTAGTCATGATATGTGATAACAAACCAAGTACATAGATACTTGTTAGAGAACAATGTACCAGACAGACCCACCTTGTGAGTGATACATGGAATCATTGAATGGTAGTCAGAATCAACTCTCATAGAGATAGTGGTGGTTGTGGTTCTTAGACCCGAAGTCACTACACTCATCACATGTCATTCAATGTATTTTGACACCATCCAACGCAACCTTGAATAAGGGTTGCCATAAAGGTCATGCTCGAGTACATTGTGACACATGGGGATGGACTGTGAGTGATGTATATGGAACTTGTCCCTTCTACACGAGTTTGATATACTGGATACTTGATGATCTAGATAGAGAAATCCATTGCCATGCTATTGTGGTTTAACATGTGATATTGAGCTCATATGTATCTCAACATCTTACTCTAGATCAAGAAAAATGGATTACATATTGAAGGGTATGGCGATTACATGCCTCGAGTTCAATCCAAATATTCGAGACAAAGGAACTATATGATCATAGTAACACTGATCACAAATTGTAGGTTGAAATTGTTCTACAACTTTCCAGTTACTTGGGTAGCAATGATGTGTTTCTAGATATCGTTCATTGCTTGTGATGCCATAAATTGGTTACAGACATTCACTGCCAACGTAATTTGGGACCTACTAGGTCACACACTATAACACATGTGCCCACTACCCAAGGTTCTAGTAGAGTTTCAAGAATGATGAATGGCCCCACAGATCACCACTAGCCTTAACTGTGTGCTTTATCCTCGCTCACACCTGACTGATCACCCATCCTAGTACTACTCTAGGCTAAGCATACTTGTCCACAAAGTTTTTTTTATGATGGGCTCCCTGGAAAGGAGGCTCACCTTGGTGATATGAGTATTCCAATCATTCCTTTTAAGATCATTTTATTTGAGGCATTAAATCCTGGGACATTACAATCTCCCCCACTTTGACTCTTTATGTCCTTGTCGAGGCTCAACTGTATGGCCTCATAATATTTCTACATTTCAGTGTAGACCTAGAGTGGCCCACAGACACCCAACTCCCGATCACATAATACCAGTGTAAGGGTGGCTACATCACCATGGACAACCCTTTCCAACATGTGTAGACCACACCACTCAAGACTGGCATGCCACATGCCCATGTGGGCCCCACCTACTGGAGGGGTTATGGCTCTGGTACCATTCGTAACACCTGGGCCCAGTACCTAAGGCTCTAGTAGAGTTTCAGGAATGACGACCGGCCCCACAGATCACCACTATCCTTAGCTGTGTGCTTTGTCCTCACTCACTCTCAAGCCATGATAAACTTCTCGACTAGTCACCCATCCTAGTATTACTCTAGGCTGAGCATGCTTAATCACAAAGTTCTTTGGTGATGGGCTCCCTAAAAAGGAGGTCCACCTTGGTGATATGTGTAGTCCAATCATTCCTTTTAAGATCATTTTATCTGGGCCCTTAAATCTTGGGACATTACACACGTATAGGATACACATGAAATAGGATTTTGCTCATGCATATGGTTTAACTTGATCACTAAAGCGTTTAGGTATTCAATTTAAACAACATTGGTTGTACATTGGTTGAACTAAAAATTGAACCACCCAGAAAAAATGAACGGACTCGTTCAATCAAAATGTGAAACGACCGATTTAGATTGTGAATTGCTTGGTTCAACGATCAATTAGATTGGATCAAGGATTGATGCAGATGTCATGTTGTGCTTTAATTGTCACATTGAAAGACAATATGTTTACGAATAAGAAATATAGTGAACCAACCAATTTAAATGTTAAATTAACCGTTTCACAAGAGAACCGACCGGTCTAAGTATTTAAGTGACCATTTTACATGTGAACTGACCATCTTTAAATGAGCCAATTTTTTGTGGTTCGTGGCTTTTAGAAAATTCATGAGAATCTGTCTCTTCGACTCCCAATTGATCTAGAAACACTGAAATTGGCCCTCCTATAAATAGAGGGGTATTCAAGGATTTCAGGAGACACAAAAATAAGCTCTAATAATTGTAGTCCTCTCACAATTGTGGTAACGTGAGATCTTGAGAAAATCTTACCCGTAAAAGTGAGAGACAACAAGGGAGAGACAACGAGCGAGAGCAAGTCAACACTAGAACATTGACGCTTGAAGGGATAACTCCTTCCCGTTGGCTTTAGTAGCATAAAGTTGAGTTCTCAATGGTCCGCGTGGACTACGTAGAGGTGTGGAGGTTGTTTCTGACACGCTAGGAGGACAACAACCACCACCGTTTGTGGTGATGCACCAGGAGGCCGTCATCGTCAGTTGTCTGTGTGCGCCTTGCAAAGAGTGCACATCACCTAGCAGATTAGTCACTAGGCTTACTTCAGGACCTGGTATACCTCTTGCTATCCTCTTTCTTAGATGCATCATTCTTGACATGATATTCTAGTAAAGGAATAGGAACATAATTTTTGTTTCCACTGCCTTCTCTGCCGTCCGTATTCCGCAACAGTCGTATTAGAGGTCAGTCAATTATAGTGTATCAAGGATCTAAATTGATGTGATCATATTTATCTTATTACATATTATGTGCATATTAAAATGATTAATGTGCATATTTGATTAAATACCATATACGATCCCTATATGTGTGTGTATTCAATCTATACACGTCATACTAAAAGCATTTTGATGGTGGATGTATGCGTGGTTATCACCAAAACCCCTATGGACATGTGTGCATGGTTGTTTGGTTTTCTTTCCTATAATTATTCAATTTGCATACTGAGCCTCTTCCCTCCTTTACCATTGTAAATTAATGATCTTCCTATATTCCCTTCCAATGTAACTTGAAGTTTTCCCTTTCACAATGTAATATGGAATATGATAATTTTATTTCTATTTTGGGAAAGAGAAACCTTCTACACTAGCCGAGTCGATTAACTGAGGAGTTGAATAGATTGATTGGAGGTCTGAGGAGGCCACAAATAGGAGGATCTGATCGACTCTAGGAGTCCAATCAACAACATGAGAATCCAATTAACTGACTTGGAATCCGAACCAATCGAGTGGAGGATCCAGTGGATCGACTAGCCTATTCCAGTAGCATATTATCCAGTACAGGTTGTTACATGTGATGTAGACCTTAGGTGGTAGGAATTCTTTGTGTCTCTAAAGAAGTGTATTTGTATGGCCACAACCATCACTCATATGTTTGTGATTGCATGTTTTTCATTTGTGGATATAGCATGTATATGATATGCACTATAAGCATGTGGTGATTGGATATGTAAATATACAAAAGAACTCAATAAATATTAAGCCTTAGATGCATTTCATTAGCACACATGAAAATCTTAACCGACTAAGCATAGGTTACGCTAAAGCATGGTGCACCGTATATCTCATGGAAGTGTGATGGTAGGTATGTAGATTTTCCAAAGCAGGATACATATTCTATCGTGTTGGTTTTTTGTTTGAGAATGATATAAGTGCCGAGAGGCATGGATATGGATTATGACAAGGAGTTATGACACCATCTATCCAAGAGTTGCATTCAGATGAAATTGGCAAAAGTTGCCTACCGAAATAGTCAAGTTGTGGGGAATCAATCAAAGCTGACTCATGTTTTGATGAAATATGGATCTTGGCTCACTAGAAGGTTGTACGTTGTAATCTTACGAATTGGTAGTGAGGGATTTCAATTTGAACTAAATAGTGGGAGAAATAATTAATTAAAGACCTAATTAATATCGTCAATATTATAAAATCAAATCAATTCAAATCAAAAGTTTTTTGACAAAGTGTTAATTGACTCTTTTAGATATAAATGAAAAACACACTATCATTGTAATCGGTACTTGAGAATGATAATAAAAAAAGCTAAACTTCCATAGCTCATTTAGGACTTTGAGAAGCGCTCTCTATGTCCTTGAAACACCAGTGCTAGTGGAACCTACTCTATACGTGCCTAAGGCTGAAGTAGATACTTACTTGAAGCATGCCAATGATGCCATAGACATCAAAAACCTTATACTGGGTTGTATGAACTATGAGTTGCATAAACAACATGAAAAGCAAGAAAGGTATAATGTCTCTAAGGCGTTGTTTGAGTGCAAACTGATGTATGGAGATCCAATAGAGCCCCATGTGCTCAATATTATTGGGCATGTGGAGCATCTAGAGAAACTGGAATTTCTTTAGGTCAAGATCTGGATACAAATATGATTCTACAATCATTTATTGAATCATATAGCTAGTTTGTCGAGTGCTATCACTTGAGTAACTTGGCTAAACTATTGTATTTGTTGCTTGGGATGTTGATAAATGTCAAGACATTAATGAAGGACAAACCTGTGATGGTGATCAGTAGAGAAGAGTCCAATGATAAAGGCAAGGCCAAGACAAGCTGAAGTCCAAGTATTATGCATGAATGATAAGGAAAAGGATAGGTGAAAAAGGAATTTGTCCTTTTCACTCAAAAGGACCAAGGAAGATGAAGTAAGGATAGGGATCTCTACTTTAGGTATATACACATTTGAGACTAACTTGCTACTTCTTCATCTTGGGTACTGGCAACCGGATGTGGATCTCACATTTTCTCAAATGTGAATGATCTAAAAAGAAGTAGTACTTTGAATTAAAGTGAGGTTGAACTGCACGTTGCTAATGGAGCAAGAATTGCTACCAATGCAGTTGGAACCTATGAGTTATCCCTGCCAAGTGGGCTTATAATATATTTTGAGAGTTGCTATTATGTACCTTCCATTAATAGGAACATCATATCTGTATCTTGTTTGGACAATAATGAATTCAAATTTCTTATAAAGAATGGTCGATATTCTATTAGTAAAGATGGGATCTTTTATGACAGCGCACCAATGTCCTATGGTCTAAACCTGATAGATCTAGAGACAAGTGTATATAATATAAATACCAAAAGGCTAAAACTTGATAACTCAAATCAAACATACCTTTGTTATTGTTGTCTAGGACACATAAATGAAAAATGCATCTCCAAACTCCATAAAGATGGTTATCTAGAATCTTTTTATTTCAAATCAATAGAGGCATGTGAGTATTATTTGTTGGGTAAGATGACAAAGACTCCCTTCACTGGTAACACTGAGAGGGTAAGTGATCTATTAAGACTCATAAATACTAATGTGTGCGGCCTTTTTAGAACAAATGCTAGAGGTTGTTATCAGTAGTTCATTACCTTTACTGATGACTTTAGTAGGTATGGTTATGTTTACTTGATGAAACATAAGTCAGAACCCCTTGAAAAGTTCAAATATTTCATGAATGAAGTATAGAACCAACTTGGTAAAAGTATTAAGGCACTTTGTTATGATCAAGGTGGAGAATACTTAACCCAAGAGTTTGAGGACCTTCTGAGAGACTGTGGTATCATATTACAATGGACTCCACTTGGAACACCACAATATAATGGTGAATCAGAAAGAAGGAATCACACATTACTAGATATGGTGCGATCAATGATGAGTTTTTCTAATCTTCCAACTTCCTTATAGGATTATTCTCTACAAATTGCAATGTTTACACTTAACAATGTACCATCAAAATCTTCTCAAAAGACATCTTATGAGATATGGATTGGGAAGCGTCCTAAAATGTCTTTTATGACTATTGGGGGTGTGAAGCTTTTGTAAGGAAAATGTTTCCTGAAAGGCTTGGCCCTAGATCGGATAAATATTATTTTCCTAGGGATACTACTTGTATAATCAATCTGAAAACAAAGTGTTTGTTGCCAGGGATGCTGCATTCCTAGAAAAGGAATTTATTCCCAAAGGAATCAGTTGGATAAAAGTAGAACTCAAAGAGGTTCGAGATCAACAAGAAAACATAAAACCTGCAGAAGTACAAAAGGAACAAGAACACTCACAAATTGTTGTGGAATATCAAGTTCCTCATGTAACACAATAACCTCATAGACGTAGTAGGATAAGCCTTGAGCCTAAAATATTTTATTATCTTATGACTCAAGAAGGTGGGGAGTTGGTCATAGATGATGAGCCGACAACCTACATGGAGGATACTAAGGGACCAGAGTCAGAGAAATGGCTTGAGGCCATGAGATCTAAGATGGAATCCATGTACACAAACAAGGTATGGACCTTGGTGGATCCACTTGAAGAGGTAAAACCCATACGGTTCAAGTGGGTCTTCAAGAAGAAGACTATCATGGATGGTAATTACAAACCTATAAGGGAAGATTGGTTGCAAAAAAATTCAAACAAGTTCAAGGTGTTGACTATGATGAAACCTTTTCACCAGCTGCCATGGTTAAGTATCTTGCTTGCCATTGCAGCTTATTGGGTATGAGATTTGGTAGATGGATGTTAAAAGTTCTTTCCTTAATGATAATCTTCTTGAGGATGTGTATGTGATACATCCTGAGGGTTTTATAAATCCAAAAGAAGCCATAAAGTCTATAAGCTACAAAGGTCAATCTATGGATCGAAGCAAGCATCTCAGAGGTGGAATCTTTGTTTTGATGAGATGATGAAAGAGTTTGGCTTTAGTCAAAATGAAGATGGACCTTGTGTGTACAAGAAGTTTAGTGGGAGCATAATTTTATTCGTCATATTGTATGTAGATGACTTACTGATGGCGAATGACATTCCTACTTTACAAATGGTAAAAAACTGCCTGTGAAGTACCATCTATATGAAGGATTTAGGCAAAGCATCCTATATATTAGGAATCAAGATCTATAGAGATAGATCTAGAAGGCTTCTTGGCCTAAGCCAGATTACATACATTGATAAAGTGTTGAAGAGGTTGAGCACGCATGACTCAAAGAAAGGAAATTTTCACATGTCTCATGCAATTAGCCTCTCTAAAGCCCAATGTCCTAGTTTTTTTAAAGAATAGGAATGGATGAGGAGGATTTCATATGCGTCTGCAATTGGATCTATCATGTATGAAATGTTATGCACTTGTACTGATGTCTTGTATGCCTTGATCATGATGAGCATATATCAGTTAGACCTTAGTGAGAGTCACTGGATTTCCATAAAGAACATCCTTAAGTACTTGAGAAGAACTAAGGATCAATTTCTTATTTATGGCTGTGAGGAAGAGTTGGGTGTAAGGGGTTACACCGACACAAGCTTCCAAACTGACAAAGATGATTGTCGATTGAAATCAAGATTTGTGTTTTGCCCCAACAATGGAGCTGTGAGCTAAAAAGTTCCAAGCAAGAGATAGTTGCTAACTCTACAATAGAGATTGAGTATATTGTTGCATCCAATGCAGCAAAGGAAGCTGTCCGGATCAAGAAGTTCATCAATGAACTGGGGGTGGTTGCAAGCATTAGGGACGCAATAGAGTTGTATTGTGACAACAATGGATCTATTGCACAAGCTAGATCACATAAGCATTCCAAGCACATACATTGATTATTACATCTCATACGAGATATTTCACAACAAGGAGATGTGCAAATTTGCAGAGTACCAACTAAGATCAATATTGCCAACCCCTTGACAAAAGCACTTCCACAACAAAATCATGATGGACATGTTAAATCACTTGGAGTAAGATTCATGAGTGATTGGATCTAATTGTAGGTGGGGGTCTGTTGGTATGTATGGCTAGAGAGCCAATCATGTGATGATTGTAACATGGAATGATATAAATGATTTGATAATAATAAAAGGCAATTGTGTTTATTCTATTTTATTAAGTTATGAGATAGTGAGGCAATATAATAAATGTCTAAGGAATGATGTTACTTGATGGCATATGTCTTTAGGTTGAGGACATGAACAATGAGATCATATGTATGATAAGAGTACATACATTCTTGTTATGTCCCTAGTCAGATGTTACCATGGAAGCAAAATAGACAATAGTAATATAGAAGACTAGAATGTGTGTTGGTTAATGACAAAATCTCATTAGTCATGATAGTGATATCAAACCAAGCACATAGGAACTTGTTAGAAAATAGTATACCAGATAGACCCACCTTGAGAGTGATACATGGAACCACTGAATGGTAGTCACAATAAATTCTTATAGTGATAACAGTGATTGTGGTTCTTAGACATGAAGTCAACACACTCATCACATGCCATTCAATGTATTTTGACACCATCCAACATGACCTTGAATTAGGATTGCCATAAAGGTGGTGTCGAACACATTGTAACACATGGGGAATTGACGGTGAGTGATGTAGATGAGATTTGTCCCTCCTACATGCTTGATAAGCAAGATTGAGAAATGCTTGGCCAAGCTCATGTGAGTCAATACGTGATATTGAGCTTACATGCATCTCAATAGTCTACTCTAGCTCAAGAAACATGAATTAAATATTGAAGAGGATGACAATTCCATGCCTCGAGTTCAATCCATATATTAGAGACAAAGGAACTATACAATCACATTAACTTAGGTTGAAGTTGTTCTCCAACTTTTCCAATTACTTGGGAGCAATGATGTGTTGTTAGACACCTCTCATTGAGTGTGATGTCATAAATTGGTTATCGAAATTCATTGACAATGTAACTTGGGACCTATAGGGTCACACACATTGGATGCACCTATAATAGGTTTTACTCATGAGTATGGTTTAACTTGATTACCAAAGTGTTTAGGTATTCAATTTAAACAATATTGTTGTACATTGGATGAACCGGAATTTGAACTGTCGATTCAGAAATGTACCACCTGGTTCTGAACATGAATAATCCACTTCAATCAAAATGTGAAACGACCGGTTCAGATTGTGAATCACCTTGTTAAATGATCAATAAGTTTGGAACAAGGATTGATGCTGACGTTATGTTGTGTATTAATCATCACATTGAAAGCCAATATGTTTACAAATAAGAAATATAGTGAATTGATCAATTCAAATATTGAATCAACCATTTCAAAAGTGAACCGGACATTTCACTTGTGAAACAAATGATTAGTGGTTCAAAACTTCCAAAAAATTCATGAGAATATGTCTCTTCGACTCCCTATTGATCTGGATGCCCTGCCCTTAGTCCTCCTATAAATAAAGGGGTAGTCAAGGCTTTCAGGAGACACAATAATAAGCTTTTGACAATTGTTGTCCTCTCATAGTTGTGGTAACATGAGAGTCTGAGAAAGTCTTACCCATAAAAGGGAGAGATAGTAAGTGAGAGACAATAAGGGATATCAAGTCAACACTAGCATGTTGACATTCAAAGAGAAAACTCCATCCCTTGGATTTGGTAGCCCAATGTGGAGTTCCCAGTGGTCCGTTGGACTATGTAGAGGTGTGGAGGCCATTGCTGACATGTTAGGAGGACATCAACCACTACTGTATGTGGTGCTTCACCAGGAGGCCATCATCACCAGTTATCTGTGTACGCCTTGTGAAGAGTGCACATCACCTAGCAAGAGTAGTCTCTAGCCTTGCTCTAGGACCACGTATACTCTTGCTACCCTCTTTCCTAGATACATCGTTGTTTACATGATCTGCTGGTAAAGGAATAGGGAAAAAATTGTTGTTTCCACTGCTTTCTCTACCATCCCTATTGCCCAACATGTCTAGTACTTTGACTTGAGGCCAGAAATTGTTGCGCTAAGAATCTACACCTCTTTATCAATATATTTTTGATTTGGGACAAAGATTTATACTTATGATTTGCATTAGGAACAATTTGACATAAGTGTTGTTTGTCCCTTTATTCTCTTCTTCAACATAATTAGAATCATATTTAGAGAGAATTTTGTCATCACCAAGCACGTGACAAATATGCGTTGAAAGGGAAAATTTGGCTTGTTTGAAAAATCATGATGTGCAACAAGTATTGATTTCTTTCTTTCAGCTTCAGTGTCATGTCCTACATTGGAGTCAACAACTTCATATGATATTGTATTTGATGGTGAAGAAGATTCTCCTATAGAAGCTTCACTCTTCAAAGTAACTAACTTGAATGTTTACCTTGGATTCATTTCTGATTGATTAGGCAAGGAACTGAAAGATGCTTTTTGATTTGAAAGGGCTAATTGAGCAATTTGGTTCTCCAACATCCTACTATGAGTAAAAATTACATCCACCATAGAATAAAGTAATAAAACAACATCTTTTACCAGCTCCCTTTTGTGACGAAGTTCATCATTTTTCTAAATTTGAGTTGAGACAAGGGTCTCAAGCATGGACACAAACTTGGATTGTCCTATGAATGTTGTTGTTGCTGACTTGGATGTTGATGTGGGTTTTGAGCATTGTATTTTTGTGATAAGAGATGTTGTTGTTGCTGACTTGGATGTTGATGTGGGTTTTGAGCATTGTATTTTTGTGATAAGAGAAATTTGGATGATCCGTCCAACTTGGACTGTAGGTGGCATTTTATTGCTCCAATGTCTTTTTAAATTGTGATGGCATGAAAAAACATGAAGAAGATGTGTGTCCCTCTTCTCTACATGCATCACAAATTACTTCAACGATTTGCTTTCTAAAAATAGAGATTGAGGAAAAGGCTAGATACTCCAGTCAAAATTGCATTGGCAATGATTGTTTTCATGTCTTCAATAATGACATAAGCCTCCCTATATGATTTGTTCATTAAAGTACCATCTCTAACATCATGCATAGTCATCCTTGTATTGTTAAACAAGCCATTATGAAAAGTTTGCAATAGAACCAGTTTCTTAAACCATGGTGTGGAAAAAGATGTTAATGGTATTTGAACCTTTCCCATGATTCATACAAGGTCTCTTCATCTCTTTGAAAAAAATTAGTGAGGTGTCTCCTCAATTGTGCAATCTTGCTTGGTGGAAGATATTTGGCTATGAAAATTTTGAGGAGTTCCACCGAACTATGATGGAGTGTCTTGGTAAAGAATAGAGACACACCTTGGTTCTATCTCTCAAAGAGAATGTGAAAAGAAGAAGGCGGATCCCTTTAGTAGGAAAGACATTTATCTTGAAAGTGTTGAGATACTACAAAAATTCAATGACATGGAGATTGGGATCCTCCATGGGTGTCCCTCCCACTAGTTTAGCTATATCATTTATATAGTGATGGGGCTGATAGAAAAATCATTTGCATCAATTTGTGGGATATTGTTAGCCCCATTGATGTGTGTAGCAATTGGAACAACAAAGATGATCATCTTTCATGATTGGTTCTTCTTGTTGACTTGGATGTTTGGGTGAAGCTGGTGGTGATGAATGTTGTAATTCCTCCAAGTATGATTGAGGTTCACTCCCCCATGCTTTTTGAATGATGCTAACATTGTGCTTAATTTCAGGGTATAGAAATGTAGACGGTTCAAGACCCCTTTTGGATTAACTCATACAGTCATGCAAGTAGATAAGATAAGTGAACTACACAAATGGAAATGGTAGATACAAAAATATGATAATGATGGGAAAAAATGATGGAGGGTATGGCGTGGTGATGGTGGTATTTAGTCTCACTTACCATTCGATACTTCTTACTGTAACAAAAGTACCGACGCTCCCAAAAAATGATGCCACAAACTTGTTAGCTGTGTGCACAAGTCTTAAATTTATAAGCTCGAACACTAACCCATAAGTATACAAGTGTGTGTAGTATAATAGAGGTTGTCTAAAGAGAAAGGTATTGTTAGGCACAATAATGATGAACATCAAGAATCTAAAGGTCTTTAGAAAATAGGTTTTCTTATGTGAACTATGCAATTTAGAAGAAAGCCAACTAAGACAAAAATCACTTGTATTAAGGATCAAATTGGATTAGGTACTCTTGATGATAGAGTTTCACATACACATCATAACATGAAGAACAAAAAAGATAAAAATACTAGAAATACTACAAGGGAAGTTTGTATCCCACACTCACCTCTCGATATTGTAGAATAGTCTTAACTTTTATACCACTCTCGTGGATATACCAGATTCGGATTACAAAACTTTGTTCCCCAATACATCCAAGCCACTCTTGTGGTCAAGGTAGTGCAAATAAGGTACATATCCTTACTTTTGTGCATATCTTCCTAGATTATATGAAAAGATGAAATCATACACACGAAGTGGACAACAAAGCTTGTAAGAAGAAATCAACATCAATGAAACTTAGAATAGTGAAATAACTAGCATTATATATGGAATTTGTTTTTATATAGTTATGACATGAGAGTTACTCCCCCATGCCCAAGAAATGTAGATCTACTCATCCATGGTTGTAGAAAGTAGAAACAAGCAGTAGATAACAAGGATAGACATCATAATAGAAGGAAATAAACTTGGATGTTTGTAGAATATGTAATATACAGTTGGAACTTCTGTCGAGGAGTCACAAACTCTGTACTTGCTACTAGAAATTCTCTAGAAAACTTCACTATAGAGTGAAAAGAAGAGAACGATGGAGATCTCTATTGTAATTGTTGGAGAAGGAGTTTCCCTCTCGATAAACCACCTTTTCTCCCTTGGAATGCCTCCAACTCCTCCTAGCTTTTCCTTGCTTTAGTCCCTCTCCAAATGGTCTAAAATATTCCATGATAACTATCTCAAGAGGGCCTTGGGTCGTATATATAAGTGTGGTGTAGTTACATTTTCATTTGAGTGAAATATGCAGATGACACAACATGTTGGATGGCCAATACGACGTGTTAGTTGTGATAACTAAAGTAGATTTGTCTCAATCGATGATGACACTGTGTGTTGGTTGACCAACACAATATGTTCTTACAATTTAGGGAGTTCTAGATCCAAGTTCTACACTGGCACATGGTGTGTAGAAATCTTGACACGACGTATCTCATGTCTGGACATGGTTTGTCAAAATCTAGACATGGCGTGTCAAAATCTGGACACGGGGTGTCCCTGATAGTTTCAACAACATTAAATTTCTAAATGTTTAGATGATTGGGAATGTGTTTATGGATGATGTGATGGTGTTTTCTCTGCATTTTGATACCAAAATGTTAGAACTACAATCCAAACCATAGAGCAAGTTAAGATAACAACAAAGTGGAAAATCTAGCATGATTAGGAGTGATTATTGGGTGAAATTGATTTGAAAATGAAATCAAAGTAGTCCAAAAGACGATATAAAATATGCATATTAGTGTCGATAGGTTTGCAACAGGTTTTTGAGGCTTTATCATTGACAGTTTCCAAAACTGTCAGGACCCACTCTTTTGATCAGCATAAATACCAACCATTAGAGATAATCCCAAAACCTAAACCCAAATTATGAAATAAAATAATGAATTCTGGACAAAGGTGATTAAACAATACATGAAAAACACAAATAACATTTTCCTTTCTCTTTCTTCACAAATTCATAAATCAATGTCACATCAAGGACATCACATTTAGATATCACAAATCTTATTCAACTCTATTAAAACCAGAATCAAATCTCATTCTCATATGTAGTTCAATTTACATCAAATACATGTACATTGATGAACAAACTTAGTCTACAACCCATCCCGAGAAAGAGAGAGTACATGGACATTCTAATCTATCTATATTATGATATTTATATCTTCTTTGCCATGACCTCTCTGCCATATAAAATTATACCTAAAAACATTTGAAACAACATCATGAGACTAATATAGAGCCGCGGTGAGTGGATACCTCCCACTCATGCTAGGTACATGCATCAACATCAGATTAAGTATAATAAACTTAACAGAAACATGCAAATATTGAAAAGTCTAGGAGATTGTTCTTTCATAAGTCATATCTAACTTACAATGATAATCTAATCCAACAAATAAGGTAATCACTTAAACAAATTATAACTTTGAAACATCTTTTAGAGCATGTCTATGAACAAATAATCATATACTTCTTAGTTCAAATTAAGAACCGTACAACATGAGAAATACGTCAAATTCTAATCATTTTGAATCAACACATAACAATAACATTATCTTTGTGACACTGCACCAATCAGACCAGGAACATATCCTGCAGTCCTGAAGCTGAAGTACACATAATATATATCTACAAAACAATATTATCAAATAGCAATCAATCAACCTCATATTTAGAATGGATATAAATACCATCATTTATAACTTGTCAATATGAAATATCATAATATGAAATAGAAAATGTCCATAGCAACATGATTACTTTCCACAACAAGAAGCATAATAGAAAATGACAAATCATCAAGTAGTAGTACAAGGAATGTAACAACCATTCAAATCATGTTCTATATGGCTTATAATCTTTTATTCATTTGCCCTGAAACTACTTGTCTTGTACCTCACCAAGTAGAAGTCACCACACCTGATTCTCGTGTCAATGACTCACTGTCACTAGCTTAGTGTTTAGCCGGCCACCCTAAGATATCAACAATAGACCCTGGCCACCTCAGGGTTTCCTAAAGAGGCTCACATCCTCATCTTAGGTACACAAGATAGGAACCAACAAAACAATATATCACATATCACAACATTTTTTCCATATTTTCACATTTCACATATTTCATTTCATCAGAGTCTATGCTCTCTAGACATAGACTTTCACAACAAGGATTTAGGGCCAGAGCCACTCCAGATGACTCACTCCTAAATCATGGTGGTCTAATCTTTAAGGTTTCGATCCACACTCCATAATTCCTCCTCATAATTCATCGATTACTACAAGGAGATCCATTTTGTTTTCCCAGTGTGGTCCTCTGGGGGAAACTCATAGTGTTTAGGACACCTAACTAGATGTTCCGTCATTTCACTTATTATTTATCTCTTTTACTCATCTTATAAGCATTCAAAACATCATATATCATATCTGTGTATTCTCGTGTAACTAGAATAACATGAAACATATTAAGTTTATCAATAAGGACAATGATCAAAGCAAGAAGCATGATAAATATGTAGATTGCAACACATATGATTATTTATATCTTCTACATCATCTCATAGAAATCATCAATAGTGGGCCTTCATCCCGAGACATAATCTTGTTGTCCATTATTTACCCCATCAAGGTTTTATCATCATTAGTGGGCTTTCATCCCTAGACATAATCTCATTATGCAACATCAATATGGGTTCCTTAAATGTAAGGAGTGAATATTAAATTCAATTTTAACATATTTCTTATTAGTTCATTGTATATCATAGTTTTTAACAAATATTCGTAGAGGCATTAGAACTAGAAACAATAAAAGCATATAGATATCATGTATCATTCATCATACTCAGAATAGATTTATCATACAACATATGCTTGTTCCATCCAATCTCAATAGATGCAAATAAATTTCATGCATATACATGCATAATAGACTTAGGTCTCTTCTTCTTTTGTTTCACATTCTTTAGATAAGATTACTAATCAACAGATGTTGACTATCATTTGAAGTTTGTACTGTTAGTCCATTCTTAGAATACAAGTCACAATGTTCTTGTAAATCAATTCAAATACTATACTTACATTCAACATTTCATCACATTTACAACACCATATACAAGATCTAGCTTCATCACTCATACTCGTCTTAATACTAAACATCTAGGGTTTCAAGAAGTCATCCTTAGTTCAATACATCATAAGAGACATATCACTAAGTAATTTCATAATTATGCATAGAGGTTCATTAGGGCTATTCACACACATGGAAACCCTAGTTTCCACTTTCACATATTCCATTCATCAATCATAAGTATACATCGATTAAGTGACTCATTTGATTCACTTCCTCAAAACAAACCCTAATCAGGATATGTGGTTACCTCATACTGATATTTATACATATATTATATTTAATTCCATTAACATACAACAATACAGTTGTATAATACAATCTAGTACAATTCAAATATGATTCTATACATGTCAATTCAATTCCAAGCATATCGGCCATTGGGCTGATTTTTACGCAAAATTCACATGAAATATCATAGTCATCTACCCATAAGATTACCCATGGATCATCAATCAATATATCAGGAACTAATAAAGTTCCAATTAATAAGAAATAATAAAAATCAGTAGAATTGGATCTCCCCATATATTTTCCAAATCAATATCCAATCACATACATATACAAGCAAGGTTTCTGATTATTTTGGCCAGATAGAATTAGACTTTAAACATGAATACAGAGCTTAGGAAGGATAAAAACACTCACCTCAGGTGTCAAGCACCTTAAAAATGTAGGTCAACATCTAAGTTTTGGAAACCCAATCAAGCTCTAGCAAATGAATCCAATTCTTTCTCCTCTCAACCCAGAAACCCTAGAAATGGGAATTAGAAGAGAAAGAGTGAGAACAGGGGGAGATTTTATGTGATTTCAAATCAAATCAGAGGAGGGACTAAATCTTGATATGTGAGTGAAGATTCACCATGAAATGTTATGCAAATATGCTAAACTTACTTGATTTCATCATATCTTGGATAGTGAAACCTTAGGTCAACATCTCCACCACTTTCTCTTCTCAAAATCCTACCTCTCCTCTCTCTCTAGAATTTCATTTATTTGATAGGAATGATGAGTTATGAGAGATCCTTGTGTGTTAGGTTAGTCATATAGATGAATTGAGGTGCTTAGAACAATTGCAAACCAGCCCTTCATTGTATTTTTATTTTTCTCAGATTGGTTGGTCGGCTGAGTTATAAACATGACCGACACTACACTTTTCAGAACAAACAAATCGTCCAAAAATTATGAATATTTAATCCAATGTCTGAAATTGAGTTTACAAGAAAAAGTAAAAAAGTTTAGATCATTTAAAGTTACCAACAAATAACTAAAAATCAAATACTACATTTCTATATTGCAGTCTACCGCATGGTCGGTCGAGTTTTTCTTGCACAAAACTCGACTGACAACCCTCTCTATAGAGATCAAACATCATACAAAAATTATGAAAATTTAATAGTATATATATAATGGAGTTTCCCAAATATAGTTAAACTTTTAGATAAATTGGATGTATTAATACAAATATAAAATTCAATTACCACACTGCTATATCAATCTCAAAAAATGGTCAGTTGAGTTTGAAACTTGATCGACAAATAGGTCGGAACATTCTTCAAAAATTCTGATATTTTTCAATAGTGCTAACATATGAGATATACAAATCATATCCAAATTTCAATTAAATTAGAGTTACAAATAAAATACTAAAAGTCATTTAGTGAGACACTATACTTATCAAATTCTATATTCATATGTCATCAAATCCCTAATTTGGGCCGATTAGGGTTTCCAAATCTTAACCCAAATTATGTGAATAAAAATATGATTAAACCTTATCATTATATTTAAAACATAAAAACTTAACTACCATCATTAATAAAGCTTTAAACAATGATCAATTTAGTTAAGCATAAAATCATCCAAGTAAACCCTAATTGGATGACTAATTCAAAAATGGGTCATTACAAAAACTGACCACCAAGCCAAGGCTACTACTAGGAAATATAGAACCTTGATGAAGGGAAAATGTTCTAGATCATCCTTTGACTACTGTAGATTGTTGTGAAGACTCCTTGCCTCCATGACTGGGAGGAGGGAGAAAGGAAGAAGGAGAAGTGGAAGTGCATTGGTGGTGGGAGTGTGGTCTTGACGAGTCTGAATCTATAATGTTGCTAGTGCCATTGTGTCTAGATGATGCACCTGTAGGGAAATATGGTGAAAAAATAAGCAAAAGAAAAAATTTGGACTAACATATTCCCCTTACAACAATGGAACACGTCAAAAACTATGTAATATGAAGGATGGTTCATGAGGTCATACCTGGTCCTAGAGCAAGTCCAATAACTATTCCCTTATTGCAGTTGTACATCTTTCTTTGAGTCACACTCACAAAATGTCTTCGTCAGCCTCCTGGTTGACCACCAAAGATAGAAGGTTGATGATTTCCTCTGAGTGGGAAAAGGATCCATGCCTCTAGAGTAGTCCACACGAACCATCAAGAACACCTGTCATTCTAGAAGAAAGGATGAGAATGATTTGTCCCCTCATGTTGGTGTAGTAGTCACCAACTTGTTCTCCTACAATTGTTCTCCCTTGCTATCCCTCCCTTTAGCAGGTAGAACCTACTTGGGTTCTCTCAGTTACCACAACCATAGAAGACAAACAATCGTCAGAGGCAATTGATTTGTGTCTAAGAAGCCCCTAGTACCCCTCTATTTATATAGGAGGGTTAGGGTCAGGTTTCCCAGTCTGAGTTGGAGCAGAAGAGACTAGAATTTCATGAATTTTCACAACTTGCAAGAGGCAAAATGATCACTTCATAGGTGAACTGATTGGTTGGCATGTGAGCCAATTGGTTCACCCAGTGAACCAGTCATTTCATCATATTTCCCAATCACAATTGTACTGGAAATTTTAATCCAATTAATGCATGACATGACATCAACACTAATCCTTGATGAAATCAAATTGCTCTTGTGAACCGGGAGACTCATCTTATGAACCGGTTGTCTCACGACCATGAACCGAATGGTTCACTTAGTGTACCATTTGGTTCATTCCCTTATTCATCCAAAATTCAACCAATGTAATATCCAATCAACCTGCCACTCAAAATAGTGGGTTTAACTCTTAAATCGGCCAGTTCAGAGTCCAGCCAGTCAATTTTTTTCTAAATTGATTACCTAAACACTTTTAGTAATCAATTATCATTCATGATTAAACTCCTATTCCAAGTGTATGCTATTTGTGTGACCCTATAGGTTCCATAATACCTGGGTAGTGAATGTCCATAACTCATTTATGACATCACAAGCAAAGAGCGAAGCCTAGTCACACATCATTGCTACACAAGTAAATGGAAAGTTGGAGAACAACTTCAACCTACAATTTGTGACATGTGTTATAGTGATTGTATAAATCCTTTATCTCTAATATTTGGATTGAACTCGAGGAATGGATTCATCATCCTTTCAATGTTCAATCCATGTTCCTTGAACTAGAACAAACGCTTTGAGATATATGTGACTTGAATATCATATATTGATTTACATGTGCATGCACATGTTTTTCTCAATCTCACTTATCAAGTGGCCAAGATATCAAACTCCTATAGGAGGGAAAAATCCCACCTACATCACTCACAGTCATCCCCATGTGTCACAGTGCATCTGATCATCACCTTTATGGCAACCTTTATTTAGGATCACAGTGGATGCTCTCAAAACATACCAATTGACATGTATTGAGTGTAGTGATTTTAGGTCTAAGAACCACAATAACCATCTTCACTATGAGAGATGAATATGACCACCAAGTATGGTTTCCATGTATTATTCTCAAGGTGGGTCTGCCTTATAAATTGTACTCTAAAGAAGTATCTATGTGCTTGGTTTAATATAACATATCATGTCTAATGAGATTCTGTCATCAACCAGCCCACACTCTAGTCTTATATGTTATTGTTGTCTTTCTACCTTGCACAATATAATCTAACTAGGGACATATCAAGAATATACATACTCTTAACATCTGTATGATCTCATTATTTAAGTCACACACTTGAAGAGATAAATCATTGCATAATGTTATTCTTTAAACATTCATTATGTTTCCTCATTGTCTCATAGCAGAGTGAAACAGAACAAATCAAAAGCTTGCCTTCATTTTTATTAATCAAATCCTTTATATAATATGCCATAACAATCATCATATGATTGTCTCTTTAGTCATACATACCAATAGACTCCCACTTGCACTTAGAGCCAATCACCCAAAAATCTCATTCTTAGCGATCGAAACATGTCCATCATGTTTCTACTGCACATGTGCTAATCCAATGGGTTAGCAACGCTCTTCCTTTAGTTAGTATATTGTATGTTTCACATCTCTTTGCTGTATGATATCTTGTATAAGATGAAATTTCCATAGTATGCTATCTGATATTCCTTGTGTTACCAATATCTCCATTGTTGTCATAATATTTCTACTACATCATCAATGGTTGTAATATCTCACAAGTTCATCTATATGAACTTCTAGAACAATACATTACTCACTCTTGTGCTCATAACACCAAGACATACATATTATATTGCAAAATTAAAATAACGCTCCATAGTATGGAACTCTTTCCAACTTATAAGTCTTCTCGTAAGTTTAAACATAGTTCTATATTGCAATTATTTTATGTCATATCGAAAGCTTGCATCGATGTAACCCTTTACATCCAATTCTTCCTTTATTACCATAATGTAGCAATTGATCCTTAGTTCTTCTCAAGTACTAATGGATATTCTTTACGGTATTCCAATCACCTTCATTGGATTCTGACAAATATCATCTTGTCATGTTTAATACATACAAGATAATGGAATGAGTATATTATATTTCATACATGATAGATCCAAATGCAAATTCATATGTCATCTCTTCCATTCTTCACAAGAATTGAAACACTAGGTTCTTAAGAGATTAATCCCATATCATCTTGTCATGTTCAATACATACTGAAGGCGATTTCCATGCCAATTTACAATACTTGGTATCAATATGTAGAATATTTATATTCTCCCACTAAATCTTTTGTAATCAAGGATTTCATCTTTTATCTTGACTCAAGTCAAACTCTTTGACTATCTTGTCAAATCAAAGATTCTAGCTCTGAGATGCCCATTTCAACCTCTAGATTCAATATTGTAGATTATAGACTTTATTTGCATTAAGTGAGTTATAAAACCTTCATGCTGTGTCATATACAAATCCTCTATATTATTCCTTTTAAGGAATGTGGTTTTAATATCCATATGCCAAATCACATAGCCTTATTATGTTGTAATAGTAAGCATGTCAATTAGTGAAGGGATTTCATCATGTTCAACACCTTGAATAGGTTTAAAAACCTTTTACAACCAGTTTGTCCTTTTATGTTATCCATGTTGGTCTTTAATATGAAAACCCAAGAACCTTACATGTTTTACCCTTCTAGGTTGTACCATCAAGGTTATACCTTGTTGGTGTTCATGGATTCCATTCTGGATACAATGGCCTCAGTCCATTTCTCAGACTTTTGTCCCTCAATAGTTCTTAGTTGATTGTTGGCTCATCATCTTATAACCAAGTCACAACTTATCTAAGTTGTAGGATTCAAAATCTTTTAATCTTAGATGTTTTCTACTAGAACTACGAGTTTTGTGTTACAAAAAGAACTTGAGATTCCACAACAATTTGTGATTCTCCAAATTCCTATTGTACCTCTTTAGGTTCAAATGTTTTCTTGTTGATCATGAACTTTTTGAGTTCTATTTTACTCCCACTGATTCTTTTAGAATTCAGCCATCCTAGCAACAAAATAGTTATGTTATTGGGATGAGATAATTAATGTTAAAAAACATTTATGTAATTAAATCTTTTCAAGAAATTGTTTTCTTGCATAATTTTCAATTCTTAAGACATATTGAGACATTCCCATACCATATCTCATATGTTTTCCATTAAACAATTTCAGAAAGTACTTTGTTTTAGTGATACACATATACCTAAGAAGAAACTAGAAGATTAGATTAAATGATAACCATATCATGACTCTTCATGTTGTGATTCCTTCTTTCTGCATCATCTTGTTTCAAGTGGAGTTGATTGTTATACACTATCACAGTCTCCCTAGAAGGACCTCAAACTTCTCGTATAAAGTATGTAAACATTTGATCGTAACAAAGAATCTTAATACCTTTAAGGAATTTGTGTACTTCATACATGTAATCTACCTGAACACTTCAAGAGATTTGTGTTTTACTGAACACATCATCATATCATCAGAAATGTAATGAGGTACAAACAACTATCTATTTGTTCCAAAGGTCTTTCCACATCATTATGTACATGCCCTTATAAAATGCATATTCTCCCACTACATCTAGTGAGAGGTGGTTTGTCATGTTGCTCATATATAATAATTCCATGTCTCTTATTAGTTCAACAACCAAAAGAGTCTAGGTAAAAATCAATTTGGATTCTAGAAATGCATTTCCCATATGTGTGCTCTAGATGATAATGCTATAGATATTGATTTTTTGAGTTATGAATTGTAATCCTTTAGTTATTTACATTATAAACATTCATATTTTTGATCATTTCATATAAATATCACAAGACATTTGGGGCATTTCCTTACAAGATCATATCTTTGAAATAGAACCATTAACCACACTTTATTTATAGTCATCCTTGTCCATACAAGATGCATAAATTAAAATGTTTCTATTTTTGGAATAGAGAAATTACAATTCATCTAACTCTATTACATGCCCATAGGGCTAAGATAAATTCTAAATGTAGGCTGAAGTTGCAGTAACTCTTGCTTCACAGAGTCCATACTTGTCCTTTTAGAAAGGCTTTATTACTTATCAGATCCTACAATCAACATATGTGAGATATACATTTGGAATCACATACCCAAGATGAATAAGTAATCATATTTATCTTATATCGTTTATATCTGAAGTAGAGGTATCTACCCCTTCCTTCTTCTTCTTCTTTAATTCCTCTAGGAAGAGAGGGCAATTCCTTTTCCAGTGTCCAAGCTGGTGACAGTGGTGATAATTGCCTCCCTTCTTTACTCCTCCCTTTGCTTTGAGTGCTAAAGAATTAGGCTTTCATCCAACTTTATAACTCTTATTAGCTTTGCCTTTGCCTTTAGACATTCCCTTTGTCTCACTAATCATCATCACATACTTGGGCTTGTCTTTCTTCATTTGTGCCTCAGCTGTTGTCAACATGCCAAGTAAGTATATTAATGGATTGTCAAAGTCATTCATGTTGTAGTTCATGACAAACTGACTGTATGACTTTGGTAGAAACTGCAGAATCATGTTAGTGGCCAACTCTTGACCCAAGGGGAATCCCAATCTAGAAAGATTCTCCACATGCCCAAATATCTTGAGCACTTGATGACCTACTAGATCTCCTTCTACCATGTTGCATTTGAACAATGCCTTAGAGACATCAAATCTCTCCTATCTTGCCTGATCTTGGAACATGTTCTTAAGATGTATGACCATCTCAATAACATCCATGTTCTCATTCTATCTTTAAAACACATAATCAATTAAGCACAAGATTGGGCAATTGACATCAACAATATCTTCAATATGCTTCTTGTAAGCATTCCTATCAGCCTTATGTACTATTGTAAGAGGTTCATCTGGCTCTGGTGTTGGTATGTATGCCCAGAGAGCCAATCATATGATGATTGTAATGGTATAATATGTAAATGATTTGATAATAAATAAAGGAAAGCTTCCAATTTATTCTGTTTAATTCAGTTATGAGATAATGATATAAATGTCTAGAGAATGATATTACTCAATGTTGTATGTCTTCAAGTATGCGACTTGAACAATGAGATCATACAAATGTTAAGAGTATATACATTCTCATTATGTCCCTGGTCAGTTGTAATTGTTGAAGGTAGATAGGCAGTAGTAACACATAAGATCAGAGTGTGAGTTCATTGATGATAGAATTTCATTAGTCATGATATGGCGATATCAAACCAAGCACATAGATACATGTTAGAGAATAGTGTATCGGGAAGGCCCACCATGAGACTAATACATGGAAGTAATAGTCAACTCTCATAGTTTTGGTGGTGATTATGGTTCTTAGACCTGAAGTCACTACACTAATCACATGTCATTTGGTATGCTTTGACATCATCAAACATAATCCTGAATAAGGGTTATTATAGAGGTGATGATTGGATGACTGTGACACATGGGGACTGAATGTGAGCGATATAGATGTGATTTATCCCTCCTACAGAAATATGATATCCAATTCCTCTTGATTAGAGAGACTGAGAGAAGCATGCCCATGAACATGTGAGTCAATATGTGATATTGAGTTTACATATGTCTCATACAGTCTTCTCTGGTTGAAGGAACATGGTTGAATGTTAAAGAGTATGACTACTCCATGCCTCAAGTTCAATATGGATATCAATGGAAAAGGAACTATACAAACACGATAACACCATACACAAATTATAGGTTGAATTTCTTCTCCAACTTTCCACTTACTTGGGTAGCATTGATGTGCGACTAGGCAACAATCATTGCTTGTGATGTCATAAGTTGTTATGTAAATTCACTACCAATGTAATATGGGACCTATTGGGTCACACACATAGGTCATGACCAAGAAGAGGAGTTTGATCTTAAATGATGATTGGATTTATTAGTAAAGTGTTTATGTATTCAATTCAAGAAACAAATCAATTGACTGGACTCCCAACTGATCATCTCATGTGATGAAATGACTGATTGGAGTGTCATGTTGATTGGATACTGAATTGGATGTTTCTGCCAGAACTACGAGCAAACTAAATGGTTCACTTAGTGAATCAATTGGCTCGGTTCAACCAACTAACCGATTGGGGCCATGAGATGACTGGCTCGTAGGCTGGGTCAACCAGTTTGTGGAGAAATTCGACTACATCAAGGATTAGTGCTGAAATCATGGTATGTATTAATTGGATTCAAATTTTCCAAATTCATATGTGATTATGAAACAGGTGAAATGAACGGTGTGTAGGGATGAACCAATCAGCTCACATGTGAACCAACTTGTTCGGTTGCCAACTGACCGATTTAGTGCTTGCAAGTTGTGAAAATTCAAGATCTTCCGGTCCCTTCCATTCCCACATAGATTAGGAACCCTGACCCTAACCCCTCCAATAAATAGAAGGGTACTGGGGGCTTCCCAGAACACAACTCAATTGCTTTTGATAATTATTTTACTCTCTAGTTGTGGTAACCAATAGAGATCCCAAGCAAGTCCTACCCCTAAAGGGAGGGATAGCAAGGGAGAAAAAATTGTGGGAGAGCAAGTTGGTGACTAGTACACCACCGGGAGGGATAACTCTTTCCTATCTATTCTAGTAGGAAAATAAGAGTTCTAGGCGGTCTGTGTGGACTTCCATAGAGGCATGGAGGCCATTGTCTACCGCTAGGAGGACAACGTCAACCTACTATCCGTGGTGCAGACTAAGAGGGGCAGTAGTCAGATGAGTCCCAATGAAACTAGAAGATAGTTGTGCATCTACAATGATGAGGAGATGTCACTAGACTTGCTCCAAGACTTGGTATATCCTTGAAACCATCCTCTCCATTATATAGTTATTGACATGATCCACTGGTTTATGGGGAATATGGTAGTAAACGTTTTTGTTTCCGAAACCTATTCTATAGGAATATTTCCCTACACTAGTATCAGAGCCACGTCAATCTACTATATTTTGGGATAATCAATATGATCGGATTTTTGGTTTTATCATTTAATTAGTGCATGTGATGCAAATAAATTCTTATACAATCAACTACCACAATAATCCCAAACTAATATATATGTGATATATATATGCAATTTACAGTCATCTCCCTAAAAGTGAGTTTTGATGGTGGATTCATAGCATGTTTATGGACAATAACCCCTATTATCCGTGCTTGGTTGTGTGGTTGGTTAATCCTATTTTATTCAGTTAGTGTACTGAGCCTCTATCTTATCTTCCTAATGTAAAAGTTTAGTTCTTTCTTACCCTTGCTCCCGTCAATTGTAACTTGAGGTTTCTCTATAATCATGTTACAATAGGATAGTTTAATTTTCTATTGTGACAAAGAAGAAATATGCTCTGATGATGCCAACTAACCATCTCAGAGATGAGTCGACCAGATGGAGGACCAAAAGGATGAGATGAACTGACCGACTGGTGGACGCAACCGATTGGCTGGAGGAGCCAGCGGATGGTGGACAGTAGGACCAGACGACCAATGAGACAACCAAATGACCGAAAAAGAGGCGTGCCAATCGATTCAAGGGTTGAACCAATCAACCCATATTAGAAAGCACATATATTAATCAACAATATGTTTTTGCATATGATGTGGACCCTAGGTTGTCATAATTCCTTGTGGCTCAAAGGAATTACATTTAGGTTGAACATAACCATTACCTTGTGTTTATTGCATGTTTTTGTGGGATATAAAATACATACGATACATACTATATATGTGGTGACATGATAAAATATATGTATCTATAAATACAAAATCCCTCAAATAAATATTAAGTCTTAGATGCTTTCCAAAAGCAGCACACATGAAAATATGAATTGACTAAGCATGGGCATCCCAAGGATGGTGCACCGTCTATATTGTGAAAGTGTGATAGTAGTGTGGGCCCGCCTAGCGGGGCACATTATTATCGTGTTGACTTTTGGGTCAGGCTTAACTATGTTGTATGAATGAGATTAAGCAGCAGAAGCATACATATGATTATGGCAAGGAGTTGTGCATATCATTTATCCAAGAACTACATATTATGCAATTGACAAAGGTTACTTTCCTTGACAATTGACTATGGATGCTGGTGTATTGGCTGGGTGATATTTGAATTATTTTGGATCTTGGCCCACTAGAATATTATATACTATAATATTCTGAATTGAAATGTGAGGGCTATCAATTTCAATAAAATAGTGGGAGTGATAATTAATTAAAGACCTAATTGATATCATCAAAATTTTCAAATCAAATCAAATCAAATCAAAAAGGTTTTGACAAAATTGTAAGTTTTCTCTTGTAGAATCAAATGACAAGCAAATATGTATTGCGATCGGTCCTTAGGAAGGACAAACCTGACGGGAAAAATTTCTACGACTAGTTTTGGATTTTGAGAAGGGTTCTCAATGAAGAGTGCAAGATCTACATCCTTGACAAACCAGTGCAAGAAATACATACTCCTGATGCACCTAGGGCAAAGGTGGATGCTTACTAGAAGCATGTGAATGATGCCTTGGATACAAAGTGCCTTATGTTAAGCTGCATGAACTCTGATTTGCATGAGCAGTGTGAGGACATGGGGACTTTTGAGATGGTAATACATCTTGAGTAGGTGAACCATAATCTCACAAAGTAGGAAAGGGACCATGTCATAAGGGCTCTCTTTAAGTGTAAGCTGATAGAGGAAAACTCCATAGAAGAACATGTGATCAACGTGATTGGACATGTGTATCATCTTGAGGAATTGAGATTCTCTTTGAGCAAAGAGTTGTCCACGTATATGATTTGAAATCATTGCTTGAATCATATAACCACTTTATTGCATGTTATCATGTGAATTATATGGCCAGACCGATGTCAGATTTGCTTGGTATGCTAATTCATGTCGAAGCAAGGATGAAGAAGGACAAATATATGATGATGATCAATAGAGTTGAGCCCAATGATCAAAGAAAGGCCATGAAGAGTTCTGAGGCCAAGCCCAAATCCAGATCTTCAACACTCAAGATAAGGAGAAAGAAAAGTACTAGTGGAACTCATCCTTTGTACTTGAACGCATTCAAGAAGAAGAAGACATGGATGGTGATCTCCACTTCATGTATATATGTTATAGAGATAAATATATCTAATTCTTCATCATGTGTACTAGATACCAAATGTGGATCTCACATATGTCTAAATATGCATGATCTGAAAATAAGTTGGCCTTTGGAAAAGGCGAGGTAGAACTCCGAGTTGCAAATGGCGCAAGAGTTGCAGCCAATGCAGCTGGAACCTATAGTTTATCTCTTCCCACATGGCTTGTAATAGAGTTAATGAACTGCTATTATGTACCAACTATAAATAGAAACATCATTTATGTATCTTATATGGACAAAAATGCATTTGAATTCCATATTAAAAATGGTCGATGGTATATTTCCAAAGATGGGATCTTTTATGGCAGTGCCCTAATGTTGTATGGTTTTTACTTGCTAGATCTAAAGACAGATGTGTATTATGTTAATACCAAGAGACTAAAACTCAACAATTCAAACACAAAATACCTTTAGAATTATCATCTAGGGAACATAAATGAGAATCACATATCTAGGCTCCATAAGGATGGTTATCTAGTCTTCTTTGATTTTGAATCAATAGAGACATGTGAATCTTATTTATTGGGAAAGATATCTAAGACCCCTTTCATGGGTAGGAATGGGAGGGCTAGGGATCTATTAGGACTCATACATACTGATGTATGTGGGCCTTTTAGAATAACCACTAGAGGTGGGTATCAATACTTCATTACCTTCACTGATGACTTCGGTAGGTACGGTTATGTTTACCCGATGAAACATAAGTCAGAAACTCTTGACAAGTTCAAGGAGTTTATCGATGAAGTATAGAACCAACTTGGCAAATGTATTAAGGAACTTCATTCTAATTGAGGTGGAGAATACTTAAGCCAAGAGTTTGAGGACCTTCTTAGACCCCATGGGATTATATTCCAGTGGACTCCACCTAGAAAACCTCAACATAATGGTGCATCTGAAAGAAAGAATGACACATTACTGGATATGGTATGGTCAATGATGAGTTTAATAGAGCTTCTGACTACCTTCTTGAGGTATGCTCTAGAAACCACCAAATTTACACTAAACCAAGTACCATCTAAGTTGGTTCAAAAGACACCATATAAGATATGGTATGGGAAGCATCTCAATGTGTCTTTTATGAGGATTTGGAGAAGCAAAATTTCTATTAGGAAAACGTTTCCTAAAAATCTTAGACCTAAGTCTGATAAATGTTATTTTTTGGATATACTAAGGAGACTAAGGGATATTACTTTTATTCCCTATCTGACAACAAAGTGTTTGTTTCCAGAGATGTTGTCTCCCTAGAGAAGGAATTTATTTCCAAAGGAATCAATGGGACAAAAGTGGAGCTCAAAGAAGTTCAAGACTAATAACAAAACATTGAACTTATAGATGTACAAGAGGAACAAAGAGAATCACAAAGTGTTGTGGAATATCAAATTCCTGAAGTAACACAAGTACCTCATAGATCTAATAGGACACACCTTGAACCTGAGATATTTGGATATCTTGTGACTCAGGAAGGCAGTGAGTTGGTCATATATGATGAGCCAATAACCTATCTAAGGGACCATAATATTGAGAAATGGCTAGAGGACATGAGATCTGAGATGGAATCCATGTACACCAACAAAGTATGGAGTTTGGTGGATCCACCTGAAGGGGTAAAACCCATAGGGTGCAAGTGGGTCTTCAAGAAAAAGACTAACATAGATGGTAAAGTACAAACCTATAAGGGCAGATTGGTAGCAAAGGGTTTTAGCCAAGTTCAAGGTGTTGACTATGATGAAACATTTTCTCCAGTGACTATGGTTAAGTCCACTGGGATCATGCTTGCTATTGCATCTTATCATGACTATGAGATTTGGCAGTTGGATGTTAAAACCACATTTCTTAATGGAAATATTCTTGAGGATGTGTATATGACACAACCTGAATGTTTTATAAATCCAAAGGATGCAAATAAAGTGTGTAAACTACAAAGCTCAATATATGGATTGAAGCAAGCATCTCAGAGCTGGAATCTTTGTTTTTATGAGACAATCAAAGAGTGTGGATTTATTCAAAATGAAGATGAACATTGTGTGTACAAGAAGGTTAGTGGGAGCATAGTAACATTCCTCATATTGTATGTAGATGACATACTAATGATGGGGAATGACATCCCTACTTTGCAAAAGGAAAAGACATGGCTGGGAAATACATTTTCTATGAAAGACTTGGGAGAAGCTTCCTACATCTTGGGGATTAAGATCTATAGAGATAGATCTAAAAGGCCTCGTAGACTAAGTCAAAGTGCATACTTTGACAAAGTGTAGTAGTGGTTCAGCATGGAGAGCTCGAAGAGAGGAAACCTACCCATGCTTCATGGAGTCACCATCTCTAAGGCTCAAATTCCTAGTTATTGTGCAGAAAGGGAGTTCATGGGTTTGATTCCATATTCCTAAAAAATTGGATCAATCATGTAGGCAATGTTGTGTACCCATCTCGACATCTCATATGTCTTGAGCATGACAAGTATATATCAGTCAAATCCAGGTGATGCGCACTGGACAGACGTGAAGAACATCCTCAATTACTTGAGAAGGACTAAGGATTAGTGCTAGATCTATGTTAGATAGGAAGAGTTGGAGGTAATGGGTTACACTGATGCAAGCTAGTCATGGAGAGAGCCAAGAACGTCCTTTCCTACCAGCATTGGTCCAAAGATAGCTCGTCTTCAACCCAACCAACACCTCTAGCTCCTCTGCCACCACAATCAAATCTAAACCCTCAAAGTGAGATAACCCCTTTCTCAACAACTAATTTAGATGCTTTGGTGGATTCCATAACTGGGTAAACTTCAACTTAGCCATGATGTGTAAGAGCTACAACAACCTTGACTTATTCTCGGGCATCACCATCGCTCATGCCAACTTGACATTCTACTTCCTCTTCCATGATGCAAGCCCAAAGGTGGCGACTAATACTTCATGATGAGAATGAAGAAATGTAGTATGAACATAATGAAGAGGAACAACCTATGCAGTGTGAGGAGACCATGAACATGAGAGACAACTTGTTAAGGAAGCCAAGGCATATATAGTGCCTGGCATGTAGGGTGATTGCCACCCGCTACATCTGCCAAGAGACAATGGAGGCATTGGGCATCTTTTCTCATTTCCAAGAATTCAGGAGACCCTTGGGTTTATTTGATGTGTTGACCATTCTTGAGGAAACATACGTGGAGCTTACACGCCAATTCTTTGCACTCTAGAGAAGGCCACTTTTTATGGTGAAGATGCTATCTGTGTTAGATTTGGAAATGAAAAATGCCTCCTCACCGCTTTCATTCTCAACAAGATTTTCACTCCCTATCTTGAAGTAGCAACCCTTATTGATCACAGGAGGACAAATAAGAAATCTAATGTAAGTTATCTAGCTATGTTTAAGAAGTTCACCAAGCATAGAAATTTGTAGTGGGTAAATAAAAAACAATCTTGTTTCAAAACCCCTACTTGAGATATGTTCAGAAGGTCTTAGCAAACACTATTTTTTTCCCATTACAAGAATCAAGGGAGTTGCACAAAGTAATATCTTTTTTGTGTTGGGATGGGTTTCACAAGTCAAGCATGTAAATCTAGGGGCACTTCTGATTGATCACAAGAAGACAATTCCATCCAAGAGCAAGAATCCTTTTTTGATGGGAGGGATTGTGACTTCTATTTCCATATCCCTAAACCATGACTTTCCTGGATTTACAAGGCTAAACGGTGGGGGAACTAGTGGACTTGCAATACATTATTTGTTCACCCATGATCTTAGTTGTTGACAGGAAGATCATATACCAAGTCAACCCCCTATATCCATGGATTTCTCTTGAGCTACCTTACCATTCTACCCATCTCCTAGAGGAGTATGGTACATCTCTAGTATTCTTGGAAACTTTGAGGATATGCAAAGAGGAGCATTTGAGAGATACATGGAAACAACACTCAGTGTTTCCTTATGGCTTAGGAGAGTCACAGACAGCAAATCATAGGGGAGTGGTGGAAGAGAGAGAAGCAAGGAGGGTGAGAACATGAGCGATAGAGACAGAAGTACAACAACCCATAGTGAAAGACTATGACATGTCTATGATAATGGCACAACTGGAGGGTATTCAGAGATTACATGATAACATTGAGAGGATAAATAATGCATTGTGGTTGGATCAACAACAAATGCACCATAAAATAAACCACATGTATTTCTTTTAGAAAACACAGGTGTTGAGGAACCCACTTTGGGGGAGATTGGTGGGGTGCACTATTTGGGTATCAAGAGAGTTACCTACCTCCACAGGCAGACTACTGAGGATGTTACTACTATTGGATCCTATATGGGTGATTAGATTCTCTAGAGGGGGGGTGAATAGAGATGAAAGCACTTAAACAAAATTCATTAAACCTTCAAGATATATCACAAGATAAGGTTGTTAAATAGGAAATTTGTGTGCAACTAAAACATACATAGCAAGGATGAGAGAGATTGAACATACACCAAGAGACAAGCTATTTAGAGTGGTTCCACACTTCAAACTAGAAGTGTGTCTGTCCACTTGCCTAGAGAGGTCAACCTCTAGGACTTCCAAACTATTGCATTCTTATATTCACTTATAAGGCATACAATGCATGACCAAACAAAAGACTTACCTATCCAATACAAAGAGTATTTAACCTTACCAATGACTTACCCACTTTGCAAGAGTCTTCGGCCTTCTCCAAGGACTTACCCACTCTTGCAAAAGTCTTCAGCCTTGCAGGAATTACCCACTCTTCTTGGATCTTTAGCTTTTGACTTCACCTTCACTCGGAGAAGCTTCCACCAAGGACTTACCCACTTGAGCTTGAGTCTTCTGCCTTCTCCAAGGGTTTACCCACTCTAGCTCAAAGTCTTCAACCTTGATCCTCACCAAGGGACTCCTTCCCTTGTTCTTCTTCACCTCTCTTGGATAAGAGAGAGAACCTTCATCTTCACGATTGCAAATGAGAGATGGGGAGGTGGTAGAAGTGAGAGCCTCACAAGATATATAAATAGGACTAGCTCTCTTACATATTTCCTACTCACTCTAATGGATGTAGCAAGTGATTAAACTTAGAGAGAGAGAGAGGAGGCTGTAGGAAGCACCCAGCTATGGAATAGGAACCTCACAAAGAGTTTGCAATGAATTCTCAACCTTAGAATGAAGCTCAAGGGGTCCTATTTATAGCTGGGGATGCCTCTTAGCCTTTGGGAACACTTATGAACAAAAACTAGCCATTTTGTGGCTTGCAACGGATCTATTTTCACTTGTTGCAACTCCACAACGGCTAGAAGCACTTTTCTGCACTTTTCCGTACAGTGCAATCGGTCGAGTTTTAATGGGGGTAACTCGACCAATCAAGTAAGAGACAAACCGATATTCAAGTGATCGGTCGAGTTTGTCCTGAGGAAACTTGACCGACCATTTCAACTGGAAATGGCCTGCTACCTAATCGGTCGAGTTCTGTGAGTGCACAACTCGACCAATACAATCTTCAGAAAATCGACCAAGGTTGATCGGTCGAGTTTCAGGCTGGGGAAACTCGACCGACCAAGTGCCTGTAATTGATTTTCAAAGATGCATCTAAAGTTCTCTAATATTCGATCTAAGTGCTCATGATATTTTTCTAAGCTTAATTACAAGTCATACAATCATTACAAGTGATTTACAACATGATTCTAATGGATTTACATCATATTACAAAAACGTGCACTTGTATTGACTTTGACTTGTCTTTTCTCCAATTTGATATGCGCAAGTTAGGGCATTTGGAGTGTGTCTATACCTAATCTGAAATCACTCAAGTAGAGGCATTAGACACCAATATGTGGAATGGTTAGTCATCATCAAAACCTGGGTTTAGTCAATTTAGACGTGAGTCAACAATCTCCCCCTTTTTGAAGATGACAAACCATTCCATAAATGTATTGAAAGTTTTTAAGTAAAGTTATACCTTTGGAGAAACCTAGGGGTTTCAATAGTATTGAGCTCATATGCTCCCCCTCAATTTATGCACATGGAGTTATCATACTCCTCCTCAATTGATGCTATTTCTCCTACATGGTTAGCTTTCATAACATTTATAGAAACTATGTCTTCTACTCATATATGTTCTACACATATATGTCTTCTCCCCTTTACCTTCTCCCTATTACATGGACATACTTCTCTTCTTCATGTAAGACATGCCTTCTTCCTCTTTTAAAAGAAGACATACCTTTCTCCCCCTTTGTCATTTCAAAAAGAGGGGTTATGAAGAAATAAGAAACATCACTTGTTAAAGAGAAAAGGAGATAACACAAATATATATAAGGAGAGTAGAAGAGAACAGATAGGGTCTTGTCCAAGCATAGAAAGAAAAGCAAGTTAAAACATATACTTGAACAACCCAAAATGCAAGATAAAGTGTTACAGAAAAACAATAAGTTGCAATATTGACCCTTAAGATGACGGAATTTGATCAAAAACCATCAGAGCTCATGGCGAAGCGATGAGTCTTTCTTAGAAGGTCGTTTCATAAGATGATTACCCCTATGAACCTCAAAGTTGTATCAAAACAAGATATACACCTATAGAGATGTAGCAAGTTAGAGTACAACGGAAGCGATTTTAGACACAACCATGAGATCCAAAGAGATCATCATCAAAACTTGCAAGACAACTCAAAGCAAGTAATTGCAACATATAGATATACCAATATAGAGCAATTTGAGAGATAGAGTTGTAAGCAAGATAGGCAATTTAGAACAAGGCAATATGCATATATAAAGGTACCAAATGAGAGTGCCAAAGAATAAGGTTATTGGTTGAGAAAATCTAGTTGAGAGGGAAATTCTCATTCAATAAGACAACTGTGTATTCTGTGCACAATGTTATCGGTCGAGTTCTGTGCATTGACAACTCGACCGATGACAGCTGTTGGCAACACCCATTGGTGCCTATCGGTCGAGTTTCAATAGGGCAAACTCGACTGATAGACCAGCTATCAAAAGGCACATATATTTCATAAAAACATATTCAAAGGCATGCTAAATATACAAACCATATCCAAACATGTCTAAGCAAGTTACAATTCACTATAGAAGCATTAGAAATAGTTTTTGAGGAAGAGTGTGAAGAGAATCACAAAATGCCACTTTTGACTCAAAAACCATATGTATAGTGCACACTAATAACTTGACAAAAACAAGTTACAAGTGGTTATAAGAAATAAAAACATTACCTTTGTGCTTACCATTCCTTTTTCCACTTGTTATCACCCTCTACACATCTCACCTTTCTTCTTTCATGTGGATTGAGAAGTCAATTTGCAATTCAGTAGCTCAAGTCAATCCATTTGCAAGTACCTTCCAGAAGAAAGATGAAGTGGTCCCCAATCATGTTTTTGGGTCCGGAGGGGTTAGTTTAGCAACCCAAGTCCTAATGCTCTTGGGTGCTTTCCTAAAAGGACAACAAGTAGAATAATGACCAATTTCATTACAATAGTTGCATGTTCCCATAGTCTTGGAACTAGAGGATTATCCATGGAATATTGGAGGTCCTTTATCTTTTTTGTTCCCTTGACTACTATCATACCCTAAACCATGTCTACCAATTTGTTTAGTAGTATGGTGTAGGATGTCATTAAGACTCTTTTTACCAACTAAGAATCTTTGCAAGGATGATCTCAAACTATCATTATCATGCTTAAGAGAAGCAATAGTAGAAGACAAATTATTGATATTATCTCTAGCATGAAAAATATCATTTTCTAAGCAAAGAGTTTTAGTTAAATAAGAATCTCTATCAATATGAAGAGCAGCAACATCATTATCTTTATTAGTATAACTAGAACAAGGTTCATGCCCATTGATTTTAGCAAGCAAGGAGGCATTTTCATATTTAAGCACCACTATTTCTCTTTGATAAGCATAGATTTCTTCTCTCCTAGCATCATCAATAAGCTTGAGTTCTACATTTTCAGTTTTAAGAGTATCAATCTCATGCATGAGAGAATCAACAATTAAAGTATGCTCTTCATTATAACTAGGCATGAGAGGTTGAGCTTCTAGAAATCTAATCTTATCAAGCAAACTAGCATTTTCAAGTTTAAGAGAGTCTACTTGGCTAAGACAGTCATTTTTATCATTAAGCAAGCAAGAATTAGCATGTTCAAGATCATCTAGTTCTTCATGCAAATTATCAACAATTTTAGCAAGCTTTTTCTTTTTTCTTTTAGAAGACTTAAGAGAGGCACAAATATCATGAATAATAGCAATCAAAGATTCTTTATCTAAAGAGTTTAGATTTACCTCACTTGAGTCTTCACTTGTTGATGCTATAAGAGAAAAATGTCATTATCCTTCATCACTAAAGCTTGAGCTTGATCCTTCACTTGAATCTTCACTTGAGCTTGATTGCCATTTCTTCTTGTGAAGATGTGTCTTTTTTCCTTGTGGGCAATCTTCCTTGTAGTGACCCTTCGTTCCACATGTGAAGCACCGAATGGAGAAGGACTTGCCTTTGTAGAGTTTACCCTTGGAGTACATGGCATCTTCTTTAGCTTGAGAGGATGGAGAGACTTGTTCCATGATAGCTTCAATTTGAGCCTTCATTTCAGCCTTCGTCATTCTCTTTAGCTCTTTCTTCTCTTGTCTTTCTACTTCCTCCCTCTTATCAAGTGTGGCTTCATGTGCTTGTAGATTTCCAATGAGCTCTTCAATAGGAATATCCCTAAGAGACCTTGCTTCTTCAATGGAAGTCACCTTAGGTTCCCATCTCTTGGGGAGAGTTCTAAGGATCTTTGAGTTGATCTCTCCACTAGACATAGGATGTCCTAGAACAGCAAGACCATTCAAAATGGTGTTGAGCCTTGAGTACATGTTGGCTATGCTCTCCTCCTTTCCCATCTTGAAGTTCTCAAGCAGCCCTTTGAGCATGTAGACTTTGCTTTCCTTCACTTGATCTGTCCCTTCATAAGTGATGCAAAGCTTTCTCCATACCTCATGGGCCGTCTAACAAGAAGAAATCTGGTTGAACTCGGTGGGGGTCATGGAGGCAGATAGGATGTGCATGGCTCTAGCATTCAATGTTGCTTTCATCAAGGTGGCTTCATCCCATTCTTCAATCTTTGTCTTTGGTAGCATGTATGGGCTGTTCACCATTTGCCACATCTCAAGACTTGATCCTTGGATGTAGAATTGCAGCCTTCTTCTCCAATAGAGGAAATTGCTCCCATCAAAGATTGGTAGGCTGATTCTCCCTCCTTGGTAGTCACCCATCTTCTCCTACTTGTTGAAGTATGCTTGGAGAAGACCCGCTCTGATACCAATTGTTGGATCCTAGATGGGTGATTAGATGCTCTAGAGGGGGGGTGAATAGAGCTGAAAGCACTTAAACAAAATTCATTAAACCTTCAAGATATATCACAAGATAAGGTTGCTAAATAGGAAATTTGTGTGCAACTAAAACATACATAGCAAGGATGAGAGAGATTGAACATACACCAAGAGACAAGCTATTTAGAGTGGTTCCACACTTCAAACTAGAAGTGTGTCAGTCCACTTGCCTAGAGAGGTCAACCTCTAGGACTTCCAAACTATTGCATTATTATATTCACTTATAAGGCATACAATGCATGACCAAACAAAAGACTTACCTATCCAATACAAATAGTCTTTAACCTTACCAAGGACTTACCCACTTTGCAAGAGTCTTCGGCCTTCTCCAAGGACTTACCCACTCTTGCACAAGTCTTCAGCCTTGTAGGAATTACCCACTCTTCTTGGATCTTCAGCTTTTGACTTCACCTTCACTCGGAGAAGCTTCCACCAAGGACTTACCCACTTGAGCTTGAGTCTTCTGCCTTCTCCAAGGGTTTACCCACTCTAGCTCCAAGTCTTCAACCTTGATCCTCACCAAGGGACTCCTTCCCTTATTCTTCTTCACCTCTCTTGGACAAGAGAGAGAACCTTCATCTTCACGATTGCAAATGAGATATGGGGAGGTGGTGGAAGTGAGAGCCTCACAAGATATACAAATAGGACTAGCTCTCTTACAGATTTCCTACTCACTCTAATGGATGTAGCAAGTGATTAAGCTTAGAGAGAGAGGAGGCTGTAGGAAGCACCCAACTATGGAATAGGAACCTCACAAAGAGTTTGCAATGAATTCTCAACCTTGGAATGAAGCCCAAGGGGTCCTATTTATAGCTGGGGATGCCTCTTAGCCTTTGGGAACACTTATGAACGAAAACTAGCCGTTTTGTGGCTTGCAACGGATCTATTTTCACTTGTTGCAACTCCACAACGGCTAGAAGCACTTTTTTGCACTTTTTCGTACAGTGCAATCGGTCGAGTTTTAATGGGGGTAACTCGACCGATCAAGTAAGAGGCAAACTGATATTCAAGTGATCGGTCGAGTTTGTCCTGAGGAAACTCGACCGACTATTTCAACTGGAAATGGCCTGCTACCTGATCGGTCGAGTTCTGTGAGTGCACAACTCGACCGATGCAATCTTTAGAAAATCGACCAAGGTTGATCGGTCGAGTTTCAGGCTAGGGAAACTCGACCGACCAAGTGCCTGTAATTGATTTTCAAAGATGCATCTAAAGTGATCTAATATTCAATCTAAGTGCTCCTGATATTTTTCTAAGCTTAATTACAAGTCATACAATCATTACAAGTGATTTACAAAATGATTCTAATGGATTTACATCATATTACAAAAACGTGCACTTGTATTGACTTTGACTTGTATTTTCTCCAATTTGATATGCGCAAGTTAGGGCATTTGGAGTGTGTCTATACCTAATCTGAAATCACTCAAGTAGAGGCATTAGACACCAACATGTGGAATGGTTAGTCATCATCAAAACACGAGTTTAGTCAATTTAGACGTGAGTCAACATTGACCTAATTGACCTTGAGTCAACAACTACCACTATCCTCCACTATAAGGAGGAGCACCCCCAAGCCATGAAAATAATAGCGATTATCTGTCCTATCACTTCTATACTCCAGTGTCATGTTGAGGACATTATGATTCAAAAGTTTGGGGTTGTAGGGTGATATTCCCTTTATTTCACTCAGTACTCATTTCATCCTACCATTTACTTTTTTCATATTTATGCTTTATAGATTAGATTTTTCTTGCTTTACATACATGCATATCATGTAGTTAATATCTTTGCAATTTTTGCATCATTTTAAAAAAAATTCCTCTTTTTGCAATGCAATGCATTTCATTCCATGTATTGTTTTTTAATTTTTACATGTATGTAGCTAGAATTTGCTTGTTTATTGCTTATTGTTTCATAATGAAGGCTTAGATGTGATTGAAGGCAATGTGGTCAGCTTTTCTCAAACATGGATTTCTTGCCTAAAAGCATGGTTTAACCCAATCTCTACCTAATGAACTAAAAACGTTGGCCCTTGATAAATGGATGCTACATTCTCATATCTATGTCTAAGTGGTCTCAATTCTTGACTTTTTACCTGTGAATCCTCTTTCATGCTTGTGAATCACTTGGTTGAATTGAGATTTAAGCAAGACACAAACACTTAGGGTTTGTTTAATCTTGTCATAAAAATGTGGTTTTCATATTGCTGATACATGTGGTGTGTCATCGTTTGATGAAGTGGTTCGAGTAATTTTCATACATGAGATCTCATTTTGAAACCCACACTAGTGAACCCTCTTTGACTCACTTTTCTTTAACCATTCCTTATTCCTCTTCCTCAAGAAAATATGCCAAAGAGAACATATTCAGCCTTATCCACTATCCAAAAGTTTGGGGTAGCCATATGTATCTACCCACTTCACTCTCACCACCATGTGCTCTATCTACACCAAGGTCAAAGAAAAACGAAAATGAAAATGAAAAAAGGAAAATGAAAGATGCTCCTATGTAATATCATCTAAATAAAAAAAGATGAGTGCACTCCAACCTCTTTCCAAAACCCTTTATTCTATTTGCATGCCCATGAAGCTATGAAACATCAAACCTAGCTCACTTCACCCTTTTGTACTGACATGTGGGTTAATTAGTGTGGTTTGACCTCCAAGATTGAATGCATGAAGGTAAAAAAACAACTCTAGTCATTTTTTTATTGTTACCACCATAAAATAGTTTACCCAGAGTTGTGTCAAGCCATACAGATTGATTGTATATTCTATGCCCTATATTTGATGTTTGTTTCCTCAATCATTTAATCATGATTGGTTTGTGAAAGAGTATAGGAAAGAGGTGAAATACATATACTTAGTCATCACTGAACCCATTTAGTCAATATACATCTATTGTAATGCATTTATCATTTTTTGTTGAAAAATTGAAGAGAGATTGAGTTGGAGCATACTTGACCTTAACTATGTTTTAAGTTTGGGATGGTGATGCAACCCTATTTTATGGATTCATCTTGTGTCTTATTGCACTTAAATCACATCTAATTATGTTAGAATGCATCTCATTTCCCTCAATATGTGTACTATCATAAAATGCATTTACGAACGTTCTTCACGTTTTTTTAGGGACTCAGAACACACTTGGATGGATGAAAGCGAAGGAGGGTGATCCTATGGTTCCTCCACCGTTGGAGGGGTCCAAAGAAGGTATGCAAGCTTCCCCAAACTATCCCTAGTGGCCAAGAGTCAACTCAAGCAAAGAAGTCCATGGAAATTCAAAGTTGAAAAGAAAAGTGTTGTCAGAGACCCCAACACAGTTGTTGTGCCAAGGAACAACCATGCTGATCAAGTTCAAAATCACAGAGAAGCACAAAACAAAATTGAAGTTGATGACTCAGCAATACAACCATGCAAGCTACCACGACCATGCCAAGTTGGACCTAGGATGACCATGATGCCTTCCGTGACTGTGGCGTTGAGACCCAATATGCCAGTGTTAGGTTTCGTGGAGGCGAAAAGTGCAACAAAATTTTTTCTCTAAGTATCCTACAAGCAGATATCATCAACAATGACATATTCGGAAAGAGGGTGAATGCTTATATCTTGTTACAAAGAAAGTTTGATGATGTCCTCTTCGTGTGGTGGTGTGTCTCGCTCCTCGTATGAATGGACGATCCTCATTGACAACCTATGAATGGAAGCGCTTAATGTTTGCATCTCTACATAGTTCACACTGATGGACCAGAACTCCTTGTCACACTACCTGAGCCAAAGTGAAGGAGAAACCTTTGCTTGATGACGTGATAGATTCATAGTCACTCTCCATCTCCCTCTCTCTCTAGGATGATGATGAATAGGATTCATGTACAATAGTGTGTCTCTAAAATCTGGCCGTCATGCCCCTATAAATAGGAGAAGAAAGAAAGTAGGGTTTCCTAAAACCTCTAGGAAACTAAAGGCCATGGTTGCATTTGAAATGGGAAATCCATGAACTGTCAAAAAGGAAATTAGAATATTTGAGAATCAATTAATTAACCAATTAATCATATTAATTGATTAACCATTTTTTTGTCATCCGGCTCTAGTCAATCGCTCGAAATTAGCTAGTCGACTTAACAGTTTAAATCTAATTACTTGGTTTAAACATATCAATTAACTTAAAATATATTCCAATATTATCCTAGTAGCTTATCTTAACATTTTAATAATTAATTTGATTAGAACATTTCCAATCGTGGCCATAATTATACTCCTATTCTAATACATCCTATGTGTGTGACCCTGTAGGCTCCAAATTACATTGACAGTGATACTCATAATATAATTATGATTTCACAAGTAATAATTGGTATCTAGAAAGACTTCGTCGCTACCCAAGTAACCAGAGAAGTTGGAGAACAACTAATCCTAGTATTGTGACCGGTTTCACAATGATTGTATAATCCTTTTGTCTCTAATATCCAATTTAAATATGAGGCATTGACACGTCATCCCCTTAATGTTCAATATTTGTTCCTTGATCTAGAGTAGATGATTGAGATGCACACGATCTCAATATCATATATAGACTCACATGAGAACTACCATGCATTTCATAGTCCACTCATCAAGTAGCCAAGATATCACTCCAATAGGAGGGACAAATTCCATCTACGTCACTCACAATAATCTACATGTGTTTCAATGCACCTAAGCACTACATGTATATCAACCCTTTTTAAGGTCACATTGAGTAGTGCAAAAGCACATTGAACAACATGCAATGGTTGTAGGGACTTTAGGTCTAAGGATCACAATCACCACTATCATGCTGATATGTGATTCTGACCACCATTATTGGCTTCCATGTATCACACTCAAGGTGGGTCTGTCCAGTACACTTCTTCATAACAAGAACCTATGTAACTTGACATCCCATATCATGACTAATGAGACTCTATCATCAGTCAACACACATTCTAGTCTTATGTATTACTTCCGTATATTTTGGTTCTACAGTAATATCTGACTAGGGACATAACAAGAATGTACATACTCTCATCATACATATGATCACATTCTTCACTTTCTCAACCTAAAGACAAGTCAATGCGTAGTATTATTCTTTAGACATCTACCATGTTTGTGTCATTATCTCATGATTGAGAAAAACATAATAGATAGAATTATCTTTATTATTATCAAATGAACTATATAATACCCCATTACAATCATCATATGATTGTTTCTCTGTGCATAAATACCAACATCTCATGCTCACCAGAATGACATGTACATCTCCAACCCAAAATGACTGGGTGACCTACCACAATCGTGGAGCCACAGACCCACGACGACCATGCTAATCATCACGATCAGGCCACCAACATCTAAAATCCTCAAAACAACTTGACTTCATTTCCACTTTCACCCCATGACTATTCCACCTAGCATGAGTGTGGTGCACCTTTTCCACCATGACTGTGGTGCACAACACGGTTATGCTGGCCAGATAACCTAGCAGTTTCATGCATCCACTTCCCATTTTATCCCCAACTTGACCTAGTTCTTCCCTACCACCTATATTTACATGGGTGGTGGGTGGAACATGAGGTTAGCTACCTCTCAATCCATCTTATCCCCCTGTCATCTATCCACTCCATGGACTGCTCCATTCAACTTCAATTCCATCGCATTTCACCCCAAAACTCTTTATTTAGGGTTTTTGTCCACTTTCCATCACATATCTGTGACATTCAAGCTTAGAGGATGGAGGTGCTACAATTGGAGTTTCTAGGAGGTGGAGAAGGAGGATTCTCCATCGAGCTACCATGGCTTTCCACTCCTTTACTTATTCTTCTTTCTCCATTTTTGTATTTTCCTTTGTTATGAGTAGTTAGGCATCCTAGGTCGGTTGTTTGGGGTAAAAAGTTTTACATTGATACCATTTGGGGAAAAGTAATATGTAAACATTGTAATCTCATTTTTAATGACCATGTTCTACTTTCATCTCATTTCCAATATAATTCTTGTTGGTTTTTTCTTAAAATATACCTAGGACTCTAGGGAAATTGATTATATGGGGTCATTTTGGGAATTGCTCCTAGGCCCAATTAGTGGATCCCTAGCTAGCTACCCATCTTCCTACATGTTACTCAATTCTCCTACACCTAGGTGAGAGATCTAAGTAGCTAGTTTTGAAGCATTTAATGCAATTAAATTGGAGCTTCCCAAATGCTAGATGGTAGGTGATCTAAGGTGTAAAACCCTAATTTCCACTTCAATTACTACCCTCAGCCCCCAATTTCCCTAATAACTTATATCCTAGAACCTAGACTTTATTATATCCCAATATAATTCCACCTAAACCCTAACCCAAGTGAGCCTTTCAAGAGTGGATAGGAGGTGATAGGGACTAGTTCCCCTATATACATCCTATCCCATCCATGACCAATTAGCAATTTAGTGCAATTTATTAGCTTCTAACTTTTTGTTTGGTTTGTAAGAGTAATGTTTACATGTTATCAAACCCAACTCTATTGACAAGTACATTCCCCTAAACAACCCGTACTTCCTATAGTTACATTAAAACACTAATTGCCTTCTTGCTTAGCTAGTGTTAGCTAAGCTAGCTCTTTACTTGATTAATTAGTCTCTTGCCTTTCTCTTGTTAGTCTAGGTCTTTAATTACCCGTTAGTCTTAACTACTAGCTTAGTGTAGTGTTAGATTATTGTTACTTTCCTTAGTGTAATTTTTTCTTTTCATTACTTAACTTTCATTTTCTTACTCATCATAACTAATTGTCTAAGGTTAGCTTAGGTTTTGATCCTTGTTTTCCTTTAAGTTCTATTCACCATTAGTGTAGTAAAAATAAAACCAACCTCAAACCCTTCAACCCTATACTCCACAGTAGGAACCTAGCCAAAACTAACCTAACTCTAGTGCTCCCCTCTTTCTCTTGGGTTCGAACCCTAACTTTATGCTTTCCTATACTTTAACATGACCCAGTGTGGTTGTGGGTGAAGTGTGTTAGTTTATGTGAGCGAACCTATTAGGAATTTATAAATTTGAAAGACCCCATTGTGTGTCCCTAAAAGTGCATCCAACTAAAATTCAACTGGCTAGGGTGTATATCTCTTTGGCGAAAAATGCACCAAACTTTCTAGCTGGGGATAGAAAGCGCCATATCTCCCAAGTAGTTGTGGTGATCTCTCCCCTTAAGCTTTATCTTTTTCTAGTTAACTTGATTTCATTATAGAAGAGCACATTAGTTACCTCCCCTTATAAGAAAATAATTGAATAATAGTTTGGAAACCTAGGTGAAAAGGTAACTACCAAATGAAATTGAAATCACAAGTGAAGATGTAATCACCAAATGAAAATATCATGCAATGAATAATGATGTGGAAAAACCCACATATTGAATTTAGGTTCTAACCTCATAATATGAGAGACGTACATATCAATCAAAGTTGTTAAAGATAATCTAGCTAAAATCTATCCAAGAAAGGTTGCTAGCCCTAATATTGTAGGCCAATACGAGTTATCATTGACCTTAACCTGATTATGTGTGAATTTTGGGAAAAAAATCCCTTTTAAGGTGTGTTGAATGTAACAACCTCAAAGTTTGTGAATTTTGAACCTAATCTAAGAATATGATAAAGAGAATCAAATCGGAATGATAACATTGGAATTTAAAATTTGAGAAAAAGATAAGGAGTTTTGAAATTCTCTTAATTTATGAATTTCTATTACAATGTGGTCTTTGTGTGCATACTTGCCAAATCAAAATGTCAAAATCATGGTTGTGTAATATGAAGAGAAAAGATCAAAAAATTTAAGAACTTTCCCATGTAAGAAATTAAATGGATAATCAACTAATGTATTATTAACTTGTAGTTTCCTTAAACATAAAGTTTAGAGTAAACAAACACCGATGTTGGACCCAAGCTTTTGAACCAACGTGACATCATGGTCAAGGAAAGATAAATCTAAAACTTGAAAGGAAGATATGATTAGTTTTGATAAAGATAATTACATTATATGGCTGTGTTGAAATGCAAGAGACACATATTAAATGATTTCCTTTTCTTTTTATCAAACCTTTGCCAAACCCAAAACAAGAAAGTGATGGAAATCTTGCATTCAACCCTCCAAACAAGGAAACATAGGTGTTTTTAAAGTCAAATCTTGTGTTGTTTATTGCCTTGGAAACCACAATATTTTCTCTCTGGTTTTTGGAAAGACTGATTCACCATTACCATAGTCTCCTCGTGGTCTAGCCCTATGGGATGGGATGCCTGTTTAAAGGCAAATTTTGCCTGACTTTTTCACACATTTCCTCTAGATACCACTAGAAGGAGAAAAGAGGAGAAAGGCTAGAGGTTGCTGTTGATGATGATTAAGGGTGCGAAATCGTCGGTTGGCCATTGCTAACTCGCCATAGACTCCTTGCTCACATTAGTCCCTCCTTGGTGTAGCCGTCAGATCTAGCAAGGTGTAACATTCACTTTACTACAACTAGTCGACAATTTACCCTACTCCTTAGGGATATTTCTACCGCATAAGAGATCTTCCCTACACAGGTCTTGGCACAGAGTCCGAAAAGGGTTGTTGAGTGGCTGGTGAATAGGAGATGATTTCTAGGTCTAGGTGTAGTGGCAAACGTGTGGAAAATGCTTGATACTAGGCAGCACAACCATGCACTAATATTTTCTATCATGGTCGACAAAGTTCTTGGTTCTTGTATATATGATGAAAGGGGGTTTGGGTGACTGAATCCTCACTAAAGAACCCAAGCACAGAGTGGCATGCAAATGGTAGAAGATGGAGCATCAATCTGTGGGAAAGAGAGGAAGGTCAAGAAAAGAGAGAGAGAGAGAGGGAAAAATAGAGGTGATCCTCAGGCACTATAGTGGCAAGAAGGGAAGACCTCGATGGTGGCGCACGGACACTGCAGGACGGGCACCAGAGACAGGTGTTTACATCTGCACGGAGCCTTGTGCAAAGATGAGGGTGAAGGAGCAGAGCCAGGTCAGACGTAGACCAACCGGCTCAGGCTCCGCCCAACACTTGGGTGACACCCCACTCATCTAGATAGACTATGGGTCTCGTGTGGCGTGGCCCAATACAAGCCTACCACATCACCCACATACAATTTTCTTTAATTCCTTTCTATATAGTATATCTTCTGAAAAATCATGGTAATTTCTAGGATTACCCAAATATAGCAAACTTATATATCAATTTTATCATGAAAACAAGTAAAATTTGAACAAAATAGTTTCACACCCTAAATCTGATTCTAGTTCCAAAAGTACAGTCAATACATGATTAAGAGGTGATGTATACAAAGAAAGCTCTATATTTGTTTAAAATATTGCTAAAACTAGTAAATACAATTATTTTGTGTAATAAAATGATATTTCTAAATATAAAGAGAATCTAAGATGATGATGATAATGATGATGAATAATTAGAGTTCTAGGTCGATAATCATACATATAATTAATTAGGGTTTTGAAACCAATGTATATATCTTGCTATGTTCTTAATGAACATAATTTCATCCAAATGTTCATATTAACATGGTTGGTTCAATATATGATTTAGGGATATATCTAATGTCTGATTGAGGATCCTAAATCTTTAGGTCCATGATCATGGGAATTAGGGATTCATGGTATAAAACTAATGTCAACACTGCACCAAATAAATCTAGAACCTAGACTAAACCATGATTAGTATCTTGAGAATGTATGGTTAAAATTTAGGATATACATACATGCATATTGAATGATGATTGCTTGTATCCACCTTTGCTTGATTGTTTGGATCTACACATGCTTAATGTACACCTAACTGCATCACTACCACATGACAAAGGTATGAGGTTATCTATTGAATACTCACATTATCAACTGTTGGTTGTTTGCCAATTTGTTTTTCAAGTTTGATGAAAATAGACCGTTGGATGTTTGTTTACTTCCTATTCATTATAATGCCAATATGAATATCATAATGAAATCAATGATGTTCTATTCCCAAGGTTAGATCTACTAAGGGTTAGTTCACCTAAGTCAAATAATGGACATAACAAGGTGATTAACCCAAGGTAGTTGGAAAACATGGGTTAGGTTATCTAAATGAAAATAGCAGTTTATATGTGCAATTATTAGTGTTGTTGTTTTATATTTGCACTTTTGTATACACTCCACATACACAATATAGAAATATATTGATCGTGCATTTATTTGCTGGCATTTTAGGTAACTACCATATATGAAGATATCAAGACATGGTGATATTAGTTAGATGATTCTTCTCATATGTAGTAGTTTTTCATGTAAATATAATGTAAATCTTTATAGGAGATCATTATACATTATGTAAACAATATTGTAAAATAAATGGAAATTGTTTGGTATTATTTGTTATTTGTTGAATATGTATCCTAGACTTTTTTTACGCAATGACTCTCGACTTTATGGTCCTTTCTTGATTGGTGGACACTGAAAGGTATGGGTTGTTACACTGGATGCCCCTCAAGTATTTTTTTATCTGGCCAAAAAATATCAAATCCAAATAGAGTAATCCAATTGTTGTCAGCTACAAATTTTCATCATAGGAGTCTTAGGTGACTTTTGGGCTTGTCGAACAATCTAAAGTAGTTAGTAAATTATGTAGATAATTTAATTATATTTCCTAATCAACTTTAATCCCTCAACTTAGACATGTTATGTGAAATCTAGAGCTATTTTGTGCCAGGGTATACTTATTGATCAGGTGACCCACTTTTGACCAAGTGACCCGCTAATTGATAAGGGTTTCCCCCTATAGGCGGATCAACTGATCTACAAATATGATAAGATAATCACAAGTACAATAGAGGTCATGTTGTTACATAGTAGTTGAAGAATAATTATGATGGATAGACCAGTAACACTGATCGATTGATCCCTTTTCTTCCATTCTTCTTCTTATAGATAGATCTCCCAATTAAGAAGGTAATGCAAGGGCATATGCCCATTCTTCCTGTACCACATATAATTATTTTCAAGGCAATTTAATTATTCAATCAATGGCTTGTAAATCTTCCAATTTTGACTTTGTATGTGAAAGTTATGATCTTTTGAGGGACCGTCTATACTTTAATGATCCTCAGTCTAATTGTTGGAGTTTGGGAGTGAGGATATGCAATATTTGATCATCCTCTTGGGATTTCATATAGGTATATTTGTTTCTCTCTTATTCTTACACCAACCTAATTATAAAACATCAAAAATATATTAAATTCTAAACAAATTGCATAAACTACTCAATATATGAAATAAATGAACTATGGATTATAATGCAAATAAAATATGCACAATGAAATCTAAAATGCAAATAAAAGCATGATGAATAGATATTCATTACAATCTTGATATTGAACAATACTCATCCTCAAGTACCACAAAATTAAAATACTCTCCAAATAAATACTTCTTAAAAATGTACATGTCTCATTCACATCGTGTTTTAATCCCTAACAACAAGCATGGCCAAGCAACCCAGATTTTCAAAAATCACATAATACTACTTCCCATATTCTTTATCCTTACTTTGCTTGATACACTTGGATCTATATCAAAAATCTACAATGTAAAAAATATGCAACATTCTTTGTGTTTCAGACAATCTCACATACTCCTGTGAGATATTTCTCAAGAACAATGTTTGGTTGTGGAAGGTTGTTTGGAGGAATTTGCTTTCCTAGGTGGAAAATAGTGTGAATTGGGGTATGAAAGAAGAATTGTGAATCTCTCCTCTATTCAAATCAAGATTGCTTTTTATTGATACAAATACATATATCCTATTATTTTACACATTGACATTTTTTCTTTATCTTTGGTGATATGCCCCTATTACATAAAGAGGGGTATGGAAGAAGAAATTATAGAGGGAGAAGGAGGGTGTGATACCCTGAGCTTAGAGATTGGCACACTTTATGGTGTTTTTATTATTTGACGAATGGTGGGATAAGATAGTGATAGAATAAATGTAGAAGAGGGTTGAATTTGTGCGTCTGGGATATATTATTTAGAGCATAGGGATAATCTTACACAACAATTAAATCACATCACGTCACATACAATATTAAGAGATTTCCACAAGCATGCTATGCTAATCAATAAGAGACACATCACAATTGATTCCGCTCGATCCCATGTGACTTGCCATCATTTTCAGGGAACATGATGCTTATATTCATTTGGTGCTTAAGGTTATTTCTAACCAATGAAATGTTTTTAGAAATATAGTTAACATCAAGATCTTACTTCAAACAATGAAGGTTATATGAGAAATTTATGCAAAATGCAACATGAATGTAAACTAAGTCTACTAGATAATGGTTTCTCTAGGATCAATGGGGCTCTAGAAAAGAAGGGTGGGGTGAATAGAGATAAAACACTTAAACCAAATTCATTAGACCTTCAAGGTATATCACAAGATAAGGTTGCTAATATGAAATTTGAGTGCAACTAAACATACATAGAAAGGGAGAGAGAGATTTAACAAACATGAGTAACACACGATATGTATACTGGTTCCAAACTCCAAAGTAGGAGATGTGCATCCACTACCTAGAGAGTTCAACCTCTAGGATTTTTCAACCATGTCTCACTCCTTATTTTCCATTATAAGAGTTACAACATGTGACCTTCCTTTTCCAGGACAAGGATACCTGACCTTATCTTTGGGGATATGGGAGCCAATAACCTTACAACGGACTTATCCATGAGAAAGAGTCTTCTATCTTACCAAGGACTTAGTCACTTTTACATTGAGTCTTCTGCCTTCACTAAGGACTTACCCACTCTTACAATAAGTCTTCCACCTTAAAGGAAGTACCCATTGTTGACTTGAATCTTCTGCCTTTGACTTCACCTTCACTAAGGAGAAGCTTTCACCAAGGGACTCCTTCCCTTCTTATTCTTCACCTCTCTTATCCAAGAGAGAGAACCTTCATCTTCATGGTTGAAAGAGAGATTGGGAGGTAGAGGAAGTGAGAGCCTCACAGGATATACATGTAGGACTAGCTCTCGTGCAAATCTCCTACTCACTGTAATGAATGTAGCAAGTGATTAAGCTTGAGAGTGGAAGGAGGATCTTGGAGCATTCAATTATAATATAGGGACCTTTATAGTGCTAGGCTAACCATGGGATGAATCCCAAGGGTCCTATTTATAGTTGAGGATACCAACCAGACAACAGATACACTTAAGGATGAATTATAGCCGTTTGGGGTGTTGCAATGGATATTTTTTTGAGGTTTTTAACAGTCCAGTGGTCAATTTTTTTTTGATGACGTGGGAACCCTCCCCGAGAACACACCATGATTGTGACCTGCCCTGGAAAGGTAAACCCCCAGAGACCCGTAACGCCCACACGTCGACATCTCAAACGGTCGCATCAGAGGCCGACTGATGTTGTGGGGAGCTAATTTCTGAACAACACTATGGGGAGAATCGAACCCGAGACCCTTTATAAGGGGAGCCCATGCTTGACCACCCGAGCTACTTCCCACTGACCAATGGTCAAAAATATTTTTCTGCACATTTCGTATAGTGTGTCTAGTCAATTTTCAATAAAGGTAACTCAAGGAACTATTGCGACAAATCAATTTTGAGTTGTCGGTCGAGTTTATACTGGATGAAACTCACTTGATGGCTTAAAATTGTTTTTCCTGTGCAGGAGTGTCAGTCGAGTTTGTCCTGGGGAAACTCATCCGACCCTGGCAATATCAAGACCAACACATGGTTGTTGATTGAGTTTCATGTGAGTGAAACTCGACTGATAAAAGTTCTTGTGATGAATTTTGGAAAGTGCCATAAAAGTGCTTAAATATTCGATTTAAGTGCCTCTTGATTTTTTCTAAGCTTAATTACAGGTCATACAACTATTACAAGTGATTTACAACATGATTCTAAATGATTTAAGGCCTTATCCACATAAGTGCACTTGCATTAATTTTGACTTGTCTTTCGCCAAGTTAGGATGAACAAGTTTAGGCATTTGGAGTATGACAATACCTAATATGAAATCAATCAAGTAGAATCATTAGACACAAATCAGTGGAATGATTAGTCATCATCAAAACAAGGATTTAGTTAATATAGACCTTGAGTTAATAGTTTGAACTAACAATCAAAGAACTAACTAAAATGAAAATAATATAAGCTACATGCAATGCAACTAACTAAATGCAATGGATGCATGAAAATTCAGAATTGTTGAAATAAAATACAAAAAATAAGAGATATAAGTGTGGGTAGAAAGGATTAGATACCACCCACCCTCCACCCTAAGCTTAGAGATTTTACCATCCTTGAGAAAACACTAAATCCAAGATGGAAGGGAAGGAATCCTCTATGATCATCCAAGGTCATGTCAACTCAAAGAAGATCCAACTGAAAGGAATATGAACAACAACTAGCATCTTGAACATATTAGGTCCATGGTGCTAAATGTGATCAACTGTTCATGGTAGCTCAAATGGACTTATAGGATGCTTCAATTGATGTTTGTATTCACCCCCAAATTTGATACAACAAGATCCACAAATGCTCCTCCCTCAGTAGAGGTAGTGCAATAGGTGTGTGTTAATCTATAAGAAAAGGCACAATATTGGAGTGGTGCCCATCTGGTGTCTCCTGGGTCAGCTCATTTGTAAATACATGAGGTGGAATACCTTCTTGTATGGATAAGGTAGTATGTAAAAAACCTATAATTGGTGTTGTCAACTATTCTAAATTAGGGGGAGGATCTAGCTACTACCTTTTCTCATCACCAAATATATATATAGAAAATGTGGTACTAGCATAGGATGAACCATCTCATATGTAAAATCAACTTGGTGAATATTTTTATACAGTCGTGCATCTTCCTTGTCTTCTACCCAGTCAACGTCAAAATGAATAGTCTAAGTGGAATATTTTACTATATAAATCTATATCTCGGGCTCCTCCATATGCAATACACCCAACTTATCTATGTGTTTAACATGAACTAGAACTAGAGAGGAGATAGAATATCAATTGGTGGTGGCATATATACCTCCTTTTGGGGTTGTGTCTCATCATAGAAAACAACCAGGTATGCAATAAAAGTTAGTTATTAATCTTCCAACTTAGACTTGCACTATATTTTTTGATCATCATAATGATATGGATCTTGGTCTAAGTAGGACAGGATGGTGAAACATCAAGCTGTTTGAAGAATTGTTATTTTAGTTGGGCAAGTTGTGCCTCCATTATTGTTATTTTAGTTGGTCAAGTTGTGGCTCCATTCTTTTTGCCAAATTTATCCATCAGCTAGAATTTCTTGTTGGTCAATTAACAAAATTTTGAGGGCCTCCATCCTCCTGGATATTGATATGCATAGTAAGGATCTTCATCATAACTTCTATAATGTTGTTGATTGTAGTCTGTCTCATTTGGATAATCATCTTCATAGAACATATCCACATAGTATTCTCCAAAATACTATTGATTACACTCTACTTCATATCTTATTTTAAGGAGTCTAACATTATGGTCGAGGTTGATCCTTTGAATGGAAACTTTGTCTTGTGGAGTCAATTTAGAGAAGCTCCTGTGTTTGGTGTTGATCCTAGCATTTTGCAAAAGTATGATCCTACACATCAGTAGTATAGCTTTTAAAATGATTTCCTAGAAGCCTCACATATCATGATTGAAAGATCCACATTTACCACATTCTATGATTTGTGATGTTGAGCACTATGTATAATATGAATGCCTAAATAATAAATGTTTTGAACAGCAGGCTCAAGAGAACAATTGTCCAATGAATGAACTTACAAAACAATTTCTCTATAGAAGTAAAAAACAATAAGTTACAAAAACATAAGATATAAAATTAAATATAAGCTAAAAGAATATGATACAAAACTAAAAATAATAAAAAAAGTTCAAAAATGACAAAAACAAACTATGAAGTTAACAAAAAATGAAAACATGCTAAGAAATTATAATAACAACTAAAATTACAAAAAAAATAGGAAAGATAAATACAAATTTTATCTCAATAGAAAAAAAAATCCAAAATGTCCAATTGTCTCCAACAACGATAGTAGAATTTGGTGTGGTAGAATGCATTACATGAAATTCACCTTGAGAAAAGTTCCTAAGTTTTTGCTTAATCCAACATGTAATAATCACCATACACAAGTAGATGAGTCTTACCATAGTATAGATTTAAGATCGAACTCAAAGGACAACCTTTTTAAAAACAATTCAGATTTTTAGCCTAATTAAGAAATGTTATTAAAACATGATTCCCCCAATTAAGACTTTTCCCCAAATCAGACATATCCCCCAAATCAAACTATACCCAAATTTGATCTGATTTGGCCTGAATCAGATATATTGTTTTCCCTAAAACAACTAAACTTGTTGTAATTTGACCTAATTCAGGCCTAACCCATGATATTTTGTCTTTAGTTGTCTTAATTTGAGCCTAAAAAGGCTTAGGAATTCCATTTAGTTCTCTGAAAGCCTAGGTGTCTAGTTTAAGGCAGCCCATCTAAAGCCTAGGGGGTCTAGTCGGGCCTGGATAACTATTTCATAAACATGCTACTTAACCCTCTGATCGGGCAACTAGAATGCCTAATCAACCAATTAAATGATTGGGACAATATATTAATTGATTGTCAATCAATCATGTAAGTTTTCCATTAGAATTGTGTGTCCGGACGATCATATTTAAATAGGGAAAGTCTCATATTTCAATTACATATATGAACTTTCATGATTGGCCGATCAATTTCTGAGATCAGCCAATCAAGGACAAAGATTAGGCGGTGATTGGGGATCATAAATGATGTCTGAGTTTCCAACACTAAACTATTTTTCGGATTGCGATTAGAAAAGGAATTGGAATTATGTTTTTCCAAACCCATGACTCTCCTTTATAAAGGGGGAATGTCCTAAAGCGTAAGACATATCCTTTTATGACAACTTGTGAGATAAGTTGACCATCAAACTTCTATCTTTGAGAGAGGAAATCACCCTAAGTACTACTTCTCGAGAAGGGAGAAAAAAGGGAGTCTCAGGATGCCTAGCATGTCGTCAACTCATGCTCCTGTTTGATTTAGTGACCAAGGTGGTGCACTGTGTTCTCCCTCATCAAAATGTATGAAGTATAGGCCAAGACATATGTGCAAAGGCTTGGAGAGCATGTTCTATGATATGAAAACAAGTTGTTTCTTGGTGGAAAATCTAGATCTATTGGTGATCTATCTAAATATATGGCTAAATCAGATATAGATCCAAGTGTTCTATTCACCAACATAAGATGCGTCTATTTTTTGGACAAGTAGTGTGCAAAAAGGCACCACCTTTAGCACCTGTTATGTATTTTATTCACTAATGTTTTATGGCTATGATGGATCTAACACCTTGGTTATATAGAGAAATTGTGAGAACCCGTTACTCTAAATGAGATTACTCAAAACATAAAACATAATCAATCACTAATTAACCACATACCCAAAACTATGGGTAAATTAAAATTGATTTCAACGTCAACACCTGCTTAGAAACATTTGCATAAGAGCCCAACATATTTCTTATATCCATACTATGCCAAGAATTTGATACAAATTGTTCTATCACCTTAGCTACAACATATATACACTAGAGAACAATATTTGTATATGCCACACAACAAACATTAACATGCAAACAAAATTCCAATTCATTTGAAACACCATATACAAACTTTTTCTACCCAGACCTGAGAGTACAGGGACGACTCTAGGACACACTAGACATCTAATCAAATTTCTCAAAGATTCATTACTATAGCTCCTCTTTGCTGTCACAAGTTTGTTTTCATCACTTCTGATTACCTAAAAATATGTGGCAAACCACAAGGGTGATACCCATGTCCCAACAAGAGATATAACCTCCAACAATGTTTATTGATTCCAACATTTTTAGGTAATGAGACAGTTTAAGAAGTTTAATCATATATAACATATAAGCTAAACAACACTGATGATTAACAAAATATATAACGGAGCAGATAATAACTATCTTCGTTAGCTAGACTATTCTCATATCCCTATTAACAATATAAGGACTCTAGCAGCATGAGAATCTCTAACATCATGAATAAATCTAATATCATATATCCGATAAAAAAAAATTTATCTTCCGATAAAAAAAAATCTAGTATCGTATACATAGCTAACAACATCAACATGTCTAACAGGTTGAACATATCAACATCATAAGAAGAGCTAACAACATAAGCACAACTATTTGGATAAGCATAATTAGCAGTATATGCATCTCTAGTTACAAAGGCATGGCTAGCATGATAAACATAACTAACAACATGAGATAGCTAGCATCATGATTATAATCAGCAGTATCAGTATAGTTATCAACACAAGCATAGCTACTGTATGTATGCATCTATAATCTTAAGCATATCCACAACCTAAGTATATCTACTATCTCTTAATTGTACTAAGCATCATCTTTATGTAAAGATAACAAACAAGGTTTATCATCCAATGTGAAATGTCATATATAACCCTAAATAAATATGCCACACAGTTGTATTACATATTTTATTATGCCCTGGGGAGTTTGAGTCATACCACTCAAAGTCCAACTGACTACCTCTTGGTCACAATTAGTTCCATATAGGATCTAGGAAGATCTGGACTCTAAGATCTTCTCCATACTCGGTCAGTACAAGTCTGCACCGTAGTGACATATAGTCAAACTGCAAAACATCGACATATAGTCCTGTAACTAGCCCACCTTGGTATAGGTCATGGCGGTAGGTATGACCACAGTTGTCCTCTAATCACATCATATTATAATCACTGAGGTACAACAATAGTTGTCCTCTAATCACATCATATTATAATCACTAAGACCCGACCAAGGTCATTCTCAAAAAGCGGGCTAGGTATGACTGCAACCATCCTCCCAAAACACTTGGTGTTAGGATGACAAGCACCCCGCATACTCAATAGTATGCGCTCTATGTTTTCCTTAGGAATACTCATTTCACATCTAGCAAATTCTGACACTGAAGATGGTTCTATGGCACATGGAACTACATGATTAGAGTTTCACTTGATTAGTTATCTCCAATTGGGTGAATTAAGGTTGCATCAAACAAGTTGACATACAAACCCTAATTCACTTCTAGCAAACATATACATATCACAACTTCAAAAGATATAAAATGTGTGAAACATAATTTCTCATCTCATCATCACATGGTACTATTCACTTGCCATGCACGAGGCTACACTAGTCATCATACTATCACAAGATATAAATCCTTTTCAAAATATCATAGGGTATCAACCCTTCTCAACACAAGAGGATTACACCTCATTTAGGGCTCGACCATGCCCAAAGGTCATTAATACCATCATACTGTCACAAGATATAATTCCTCTTCACAATATCACAGGGTATCAACCCTTATCAACACAAGAGGATTACACCTCATTCTGGGCTCAACCATGCCCAAAGGTCATTAAAACCATCATACTATTCCTTGCAAGATCATCATTATCTTTCCATGCCTTATAATAAAGCTCAACAACATCACATACATATAATACACCAGATCAACACAATATTGCATTAATGAGCTAGGAGATATTCATAACAATCATAGCAGGGTTATACTAACATTAAGAACATTCTTTTATTACATCAACATGCAAGGAATCTAGATATGATTAACCCTCATCATATTCATAATGCACATGTTTAGCATAAGAAAGTATCAACCATGTGGCTATTATAACCACCAATTAACACATTAAGGTTATGATCATGTTAAGGAGGTTATTTCACCATCGTGTCATCATATAAAAAGGTTAAACATGAATAATCATCTTTATCTATGTGCATTATAGTTAGGTTCAATAAGATAAATTATATTAATGTTACTAATCAACACTCATACCCAAACCCTAACTCACATCATCCCCATTGGATCATGGATGCATAAGGTGAAGCATCACCATCACAGTCCATACTATTCTCAGGTATGAACCCACACATAAATCAAGGTGTAACCATCAATTTATAGCATACTAGGGTTTCAACAACAATAAGAGAGTACTCCATTATTGTATTAGTCATTCAAGGACTATTCACACCCAATTACCATCATTTAGTTGTATTAAAGCTAGGTATAACAAGATATACCCGATTAGGGTTACATATCAACACAATATAGTTATCATCCCTTCTATTCATATGAGTGAATAGGCAAGACTACCTTATTAAGGGTAACCCTCCATTTGTTCCATCATCATTCAACCCATATCACCATACCACAGTGTCACCCTGACATTGGATGTTTAAAAGGTAAGAGCATTGGTTGTTTACATAAGTAAACACCTTAGATGAACCACCAATGAAGTCCTTGATTTGTTCTCTAGAAAGAGTGACCATGTAACCCTAGACATCCCTTGATTAACAACACAAAAAGTTCCATTGAGAGTAGGGTAAAACCCAAAATCTACTATTAATTTAAAATAAGCCATTCATTGTCAACAAGTAAGCTCCTTAAGTTGATCATATAAAGGAAACCATGTAAATCACATCATTAGGACCAACATATTAAATTAACCATCATTGCACTTTATTGGAGGAATAAACATTAGATCTTGACCATTGGGTCAAGTTCATATGTTAAAACCATCAATTATAGTATAGGTCCAACCATTGCATAAAGTGACCCAAGAAGCCATTGGTATAAGGCTTAATTGATGCTACAACTATATGATTAACTCACCATAGGTTTTGGAGACCTGATCCACCATCATTATTGACTATTAAGTCACCATAGGTTGTTAGATCAACACTATATCTATTAATCAACATCAAATATTAAGCTAATGTCATCATTAATTGATAACATCAGTAGGGTATTTAATGGTTGATCATTAAACTTCTAATTGATCCAAAACCTGACCTAAGGGGGTGACCATAGGTTGTCACCATCATTTGACACCTTTGATCCCGACCATCAGTTGTCATGAAGACAACACCATAGGGTTGTTGCAATGGTACCATCATTGGGTCATGGGTTTATAAAAGAAATCAGCTTAAAATCCTAAAATTGACCATTGGTTGATAGGTTCTTAGCACCATAGGTTGTGAAACCAACCTGATATTAAGAATAACATACACATGATCACAGGTTCATTTAGAACTGAAATCAGAATCGGAAATATTATAAAAATCAAAATCCAAGTCAAGCATAGCTTGTTAGTGCATGGGTCATCATTTAAAAGTAAGAACATGAGCTAGAAAGCTTATGGTAAGCAATAAGCGAGGAGCAAGTTATACGAATTGCCTATAATTAGAAGATAAACTCTCAAAGAAAAGAAAACAAGAGCAAGTAGTGTAGTAAATCCAAGAATAAGCTCTAAACTCGTCCATCTATCACCTTTCTTCATCAAATGAGCAAACCCTAAGCATAATGAGCAAGAAAGGTAGGGGTTTAGAGCTTTAGAGCAATTTCTACCATGGAAAAACAAGATTCCGACCTGGAGAAAGATAGGAGGAAGGATAACAAAGAAATAAATGGAGGAAAGAAGGGAATTCTTACTCTTTTAGGTCAATATCACTAGACAAAAGCTTTTCAAACCCTAAAAGGAAGTCAACTGCAACCCTAGATTCTTTTTCCAAGAAGATCCCCTCTTTCTTCTTTTTCCTTGGACAAGAAATTCGAATCAGAACATAAGGAGGACGAGGTTCATATAAGGAGGGAAGTGGTGGAGAGAAAATGACTCATTTTGGTGCTTAGGGATAAGTATATGAAACTTTAAGATAAAGAAAAAAAGTTGAAGTTCTAGTATCTTTCCAACTATCCATGGCCTTAAACTATTAAGAATATACAATAACACACACAAGCAGCTCCCCCATCGTCCATAGAGACATTATTATCCCTCATTTCTTGAATTTCCAAGTAAAACAAATAATTCATTAGTTGATAGCTACTAAAGGTAGCTCATCCATGAAGGGGTAAACCCTAAAATACCCTTAAAGAAAACACCTTAAAACCAAGTATTAAATAGGTTTCCCATGTCTAAAAAAGCCCAAGAATGATGAGAATATATCCAAGGAACATAATGCAAGTGATAAATTGCAAAGAAAACCTCTCAATTGGGTAAATTGTAGAAAAGTCAAAAATGTGCATAAAATTGCATAACTTGCTCATACAGTGTCAAAATTGGACCAAATTTGAAGCTTAAGCTTATATTATGATTTCAAAGCATCTCAAAAGGTTATATTAGGGTTATAAGAATTAAATTATGATAATTAAGCTTATTCAACTCATTAAGCAAGTTTAGGGGCCTTACAGAAATCTTTTTGTTATTCCGCTGCACCCTCTTCCTAAAAAATTAATTGTAAAGAGTAAGATCCAAGAGGGGATCCACTCAATTGGTATGATACAAAATCCATGTTAAGATAAAGTAGTATAAAAATAACTTTTATAAAGTTACATCTTATATCATGTACAACTATTTCTCAACATAAAAGATAATACTACAAATAATATGTGTACAACTACTATCACACGAGCCCAGCTGTAGAGGGAAACCCAACCATTGTAAGATATCCCCATGTTGATAATCTAAAGGCGGTCTTCCTTCCTCATTGTCATCATACACTCCTACATCTAGGTGGTTTTGGAAATGACACTCCATAAAAGATAATAAAGATATGTGTCAGAATACTTCTAAGTATGCACACGATAAATAACTTACGCTTCAAGAGAGGGCTATAGAAAGTAGGTAAGTTCAAAAAGATATAAACAAGAGGACGAGACTTCAAAAGAATGAGGAATTTAAAGAATAATAAGCTTTTAGTAGAGTGTCTTATCATTAACCAATTCATAAATAAACAAGTGCATGTAGATACTGTAGACTAATAAAAAACTAAAGCAGAGTCAAGATACCAAGGATCATTGGCTAAAAATAGGGATGACAGAATAACACGCTTGGGCAGAAAAACATGCCCATGTATTTATTGAGTGGAATAACACATCCCGGATGGAAAAGCACATATATATTAAAAAACATGGTTATGTAAAAGCGTCTACATTAATTTAATTAGTCTAAAATCACATGCAGAATATGGAGGCAAGACATATGTCATTAAGCACATCAACAAGATTGATTTAAATGACATGTGGAGTTACAAACCAAATACAACATGAATGAACATATTTTTAGAGTTTTTGAAAGGATTTCCTTTTGAAAGGCATAGATTTGCATATATGAATAAAAAATAAATTCAAGAAGTGCCACATTATGGGAAAGTGTATGTCAAAGTCGTATGAATGGCTAAATTATTATAGACATTGCACATACCTTCAAGTCAGACCTAATTATTCCACAATACTCCTAAAGTTAGATTCATAGCTTTTCAACCACCTAAACACAAATTATATGTATTGGTTATCATTATAACGTATTAATAATTTCCTATAAAAGAAATATAAAAGGACTTATTTGTCCCCGCATTCGGTTATGGATGGGGTAAATCCATAATGACGTGATACAAATCTATGTGACCCATTGAAGTCAAATTAAGTGCATGCCAAGCCTTTTGATTAACATCATCAACTTCAAATAGGGCATGTTTGATAGGCTGTCTCGGATGACAAAGTGTGTATTTCATGTATATTTTTACATGACAAACTCACACAATCACATCCGACTACACCCAACCAAACTAGCCCATAAAAAGGTAGTGATAAGAAATCCAGATCAAGCAAGTTGCTTTATATCAAATATATATTTACGTTACATCAGGCAAGGTGAGCGCCCAAAACACCGAATGAACAGAATCTGCAACTGGATATGAAGCGGATGGGGAAAATGAAAGAAAATTGTCATTTGCTTATTTTTATGGCACACAACACCATCAATACAGTAGATCCAATGTGGCATGGTTTAACTTAGGCTGCGTTTGTTACGTGGTGCATCATGGTGATAAGGAATGATGGTGAAAAAAATATTATTTGTTTGTCATGATGATAGGGAATCATGGTGAATCCATGGTGACTCTGTGGTGAATTTTGATCTATTTTTGTCCTTATAAAAAACATGATGAATAATGGTCAAAGAAGTTTCTTTCAAGACCCCACTACTTATTTAGACAAATGTGCAAAGAAAAAAATTTTCTATTAAATATGATTCTAACTTGTGTAGGTTTTTTTTTATAAAGAATTTCCCCTCCCCGTCCCTATAACCATACAACAAACAACATTTTTTAAAATTTTCACCATCTCTATCCCTATCACCATACACATGTTACCAAACAACACATTCCCATAAATTTCCCATCACTATCAGCGTCCCCTTCTCCTTCCCCGTCCCAATACCCATCCCCATTCCCATCCCCATCCTCATCACCATCATTTTTTCATCATGTACCAAACACAACCTTAAATAAAAGAAAACCTAATGTTATATCAAGAGCAGGGTAACTCACCAACGATGTCTAGCAGTGGTTTGTGTGAGGGATTGCTATGCAGAACATGGTCTAGGGCCAGCGAGAACCTTGATTTCATCATAGGTGGTGAAGATTTAAAAAGGGGTTTGATTCAAGAGGGATGTTAGGTGAGTTCGTAGATGGTGATGACCTATATTGATGGCAGTTGTTCTCGTCGTAGGTGGAGGTAGTAGGAAACACACAAGAAACTGAGGCAGAGATTTGATCAGGGAACGACCGAATAAGGGGAACCACTGCCCCCAAACAAAACATTAGCTTCAAAAGAAGCTCATGAACTCAAACAACACATAAACAAAGAGAAAATGATTGGGTCATGAGCACCCATTGCTTATAACTTTTGAACCGTGGTGAAATTTTTGACGAAAAAAACTATTGAATTTGTTATGAAAAATGCATTCCAACAAGACTAATATTGATATATTAAAAAAAACAAAAATGATATGAATAGGTGATGTGATGAGAAAGAGTTGTTTTTTTTATAATTTCTAAATCGTGATGAGTTTTTGAACGAATTAAAAATCATTAAATTCGTGATAAAAGTACATTCAAACAAGAGTAATGTTGATATACTATATACTTCTGAGTGTCAATGATCCATTTTGGGCATCAATTAACTATCTTTGGATATCATTAGCCATTTATGGGCACCATAGCGCCTAAAAATGGCTAAATAACATCAAAAAATTACTAAAATTTTTGAGTGTAAAACAAACCTATTTGTGCGCCATTACATTATTTTTAGTTGTCAATATCTTATTTGGGCGCCATCTTTAAACTTCTGGATGTCAATGAACCATTTTGGATGTCAAGTAACCATCTTTCGGTGTCAATAGCCATTTATGGACATCATAACGCCCAAAAATAGCAAAATAGCACAAAAAAATGGCTAAATAACGCCAAAAAATTCTTGAGTGTCAAACAAACCTATTTGGGCCTCGTTACATTATTTTTTATTATCAATACCTTATTTAGGAGCTATCTTTATACTTTTGGGTGTCAATAAACCGTTTTGGGCGTCAATTAACTATTTTTGGGTGTCAATTAGTCATTTATGGGCGCCATTAAGTTGTTATTGGGTGTGAAGTTCCCTTATATCCTATTTAATGCGTAGAACCATATTTTGGCACCATTAAGTTGTTTTACCTATTTGGGTGTTGTTATGTTATTTTTGGTTGTTAATACCTTATTTGGGCGCCATCTTTATACTTATGGGTGTCAATGAACCATTTTGGGCGTCAATTAACAATCTTTAGGTGTCAAGTATCCATTTATGAGCGCCATTAAGTTGTTATTGGATGTGAACTACCCTTATACCCTATTTAATGAGTACAACCATATTTGGGCACCATTAAGTTGTTCTTGGGTATCAAACAAATCTATTTGGGCGCCCTTACGTTGTTTTTTATTGTGAATTACCTTAAGTGTTTGCTTGTCAATTATCTTAGATGTGATTTAGCATGTACAATATTTACTTGGATGTCATTTTTATACTTTGGGTGTGAATGAACCATTTCTAGACGTCAATGAACCATCTTTGGGTGTCAATTAACCTTTATATATCATTTATGTATTATTTTTCTAAAAAATATGTCAACATTAGTCTTGTTGGATTGTATTTTTATAACGAATTCAATAGTTTTTGTTTCATTAAAAAATCTATTACGGCTCAAAAGTTGTAAGCGAAACAAATTTATTTACCTATTGCATAATTAAAAAAAACACCCAATCACCATCTCCCACGTGGAGGCAGTTTTGGAGGCTGATTTTGTGCGTGCCCAAAATTTAACCCTAAACAAAGAGACTAGGGAAGGTAGATCCAACAAATGCAGGCTGTCAACGGACTGAATTACATCAGTGGAAAACCAAGTTTGGGAAGCTTCGACCTAGGGCCTAAAAACCTATGAGATTCCTCAAGGTGTGAATAGGTCTGCAGCAAGTTGTCGAGGCTTTGTCATTGGCAGTTACCAGAACTGACCACCGAGCCAAGGCTACCACAAGGAAATATAGAACCTTGACGAAGAGAAGATGTTCTGGGTCATCCTTCGACTACTGTAGATTGTTGTGAGGACTCCTTGTCGCCATGGCTGGGCACATGGAGAAAGGACGAGAAGTGGAAGGGCGCCGGTGGTGGGAGCGTGTCCCGACGAGTCCAGATCTGCAGCGCTGCCAGTTCCGTTGTGTCTGGCTAACACACCTTCACTATCACAGAAGGACATGGGGGCAAGGAAAGTATTTGGACGGTGCTAGGGTTTTGCAAAAGGATGGCAAGGTCTCGCGAAGGAAGGCGAAGAAGAACTATGATGAAGTCTTGTAGCCGGCTAGCCGCAACGACGCTGGGCATAAGGAGAAGGGGCACCCACGGCTAGGGTTAGTTGGGGGAGGAAGAGAGGAAAGGGAAGCAGGAGGAGAACCAAGTCAACCATTCTTATCTATACTACACCTACTATTATTCTATCATCACTTCATTTCCACCACAGATCTTAATCAATAATACAAAGTAGTGGGCATACTTAAAATATCTCTCACCTATAGGATAGGAGGGGGAAAGATTTCGTGTTACACATGGTCAACGGATACATAAATTTGTACTTCAAACACACACGTAATATTTGAGAAAATTATAGAAAAATCCCATGGTATTACATATTTTGCATCAAAGTACATTCCACACACCCTACATATCTGATATCAATCATCTATTAAAAAAAAGCTTCAAAAACTTGTTTCCAGCAACTACTACCACCGATAGTAAATTGGCTAATTTTTTTTAATGAACATATACTGTAGAGGGTGACAGAACTGTATACAGCCACAATATCATGGCCTCACACGCCGAAGTTCAGGAACGAAATTCCAGAAATTTTGTTATTTATTTCCTTTCATGTGCCGTGACCAAGATTCTTTGTGCATCTTCACTTAATCCACACCACTATTTCGGGAACGAGCCAGAATTTTACATAGGGTGAGACACAAGTGTTATCAATGAATTGTTCAATATGGATAGCATTTGACTCCCGGATTGAGGCACTAAAGCTACATTTGGTTCACATGATGAAAAATAGATATCATTTATGGAAGGATTAGATTTTATAATAAATAATGAAAATATAAATTTTTCCATCCTACGTTTGGCTACAGTGAATATTAGATCAGACTGAATCTAGATTGAACAGCAAAACTGCTGCAGCAACTCTATATTGTTGTCGATGTCACATAATAAACATGAGTGAAGTATGTCGATTGAACAATTAACATAGCTATAATGGATTCAAAGAAAATATATGATAATAAAAATCTTAAAAGGAAAATGCATGGTCGTCTATTCCTTGTAACAAACAGAATGTCGGAATGTATTGTCCTGAACGAACTGCGACTGTAAAATGTCTATCCAATGAACATTTTAAGATCACCAAAAATCTGCAAGACCAAGTAGACATAGAACGTATTGCTCCCAGCAACCTTTGCGCTAGAACGCTGGTTTATATCACGTTGAAACCAACTACGATGTTGGGTTGAAGTTCCGTGTGACAGAAACTACGTGAGATAGGATCCAAATCCTCTATGTCTATATGTGTGCCCGTTTGTGTGACCGAGAACTATCATCCGTTAGATTGTGGGGCCCATAGGAGAATGATGGTTTGGATTCAGTGGGCATACGTGTGACGGACATAGAGAATTTGAGCCCCGTGAGATAGGCCGGAATATGTTCCACAAGAGGCATATTCATATTGACTGTAGCACGTGCCTCACCATGCCTTAATGTGGCTTTGACCACTGAATAACAGTGATTTCAGTTGCGACGCTAGATCTGTCATCTTGTTGCAATAGCCAATAGCCATTCTTCACCTGCCATTGCGGCCAACAATGACTCTCTTGCTGACTCCAAGGATACTACTGGATCTGCTAGAAACATTGAGATGGATCCTTAGAGCATGATATTGGAGATGTTGTACTGATACGGTCCCAGATGTGACAAAAACTTATAGCGGAAGCGTTACCGACAAACGTATAAACTCAAAGAAGATATACCAGATTTAATGTGAAAAACTCTCTGTTGGATCCTAGATGGGTGACTTAGATGCTCTAGAGGGGGGGTGAATAGAGCTGAAAGCACTTAAACAAAATTCATTAAACCTTCAAAATATATGACAAGATTAGGTTGCTAAATAGGCAATTTGAGTGCAACTAAATCATGCATAGCAAGGATAAGAGAGATTGAACATGCACCAATTAGACAAGCTATTTAAAGTGGTTCCACACTTCAAACTAGAAGTGTGTCAGTCCACTTGCCTAGAGAGGTCAACCTCTAGGACTTCCAAACTATTGCATTCTTATATTCATTCATAAGACTTACAATACATGACCAAACAAAGGACTTACCTATCCAATACAAAGAGTCTTCAACCTTACCAAGGACTTACCCACTTTGCAAGAGTCTTCGGCCTTCTCCAAGGACTTACCCACTCTTGCACAAGTCTTCGGCCTTGTAGGAATTACCCACTCTTCTTGGATCTTCCGCCTTTGACTTCACCTTCACTCGGAGAAGCTTTCCACCAAGGACTTACCCACTTGAACTTGAGTCTTCTGCCTTCTCCAAGGGCTTACCCACTCTAGCTCCAAGTCTTCGGCCTTGATCTTCACCAAGGGACTCCTTCCCTTGTTCTTCTTCACCTCTCTTGGACAAGAGAGAGAACCTTCATCTTCAAGATAGGAAATGAGAGATGTGGAGGTGGTGGAAGTGAGAGCCTCACAAGATATACAAATGGGACTAGCTCTCTTACAGATTTCCTACTCACTCTAATGGATGTAGAAAGTGATTAAGCTTAGAGAGAGAGAGGAGGCTGTAGGAAGCACTCAACTATAGAATAGGAACCTCATAAAGAGTTTGCAATGAATGCTCAACCTTGGAATGAAGCCCAAGGGGTCCTATTTATAGCTGGAGATGCCTCTTAGCCTTTGGGAACACTTGTGAACGAAAACTAGCCGTTTTACAAGTTGCAACGGATCTATTTTGGGTCCCAACAAAGTCTCCAACGGTTGGAAATGCTTTTTCAGCATTCCAGTACAGTCTGATCGGCCGAGTTTCTATAAAGGCAATTCGGCCGAACCACTAAAAGACAAGGCTGAAAGCTAGACTGTCGGCCGAGTTTCCTTTGAGAAACTCGACCGATCGGTCCATTTCCAGACTTGAACCGATCAGTGGATCGGCCGAGTTTCCTAGCTAGAACTTGACCGAACGGCGGATCGGCTGAGTTTGTAACTCGGCCGATTCCAACAAAAATCCCAGAATATATGGATCGGCCGAGTTTGGAATTCGGCCGACAAAATCCCTGTTATGGGTATTTTGGAATTTTTTTTTAACCGTACAAATTGATGGATTTTTGTGTCCCAATAATTTTTCTAAGCTTAATTACAAGTCATACAATCATTACAAGTGATTACAAAGCAATTCTAAGGTCATTTACATAGAGATCCCAAATTGCACACTTGTAGCTATTTTGACTTGTCTTTTCTCCAATTTGATATGCGCAAGTTAGGGCATTTGGAGTGTGTCTAAACCTAATCTGAAATTACTCAAGTAGAGACATTAGACACCAATATGTGGAATGGTTAGTCATCATCAAAACAAGGGTTTAGTCAATTTAGACGTGAGTCAACATTGACCTAATTGACCTTGAGTCAACATTCTCCCCCTTTTTGAAGATGACAAACCATTCCATAAATGTATTGAAAGCTTGTACGTAAAATCATACCTTCGGAGAAACCTAGGGGTTTCAATAGGATTGAGCTCATATGCTCCCCCTCAATTGATGCGCATGGAGTTCTCATACTCCCCCTCAATTGATGCTATTTCTCCTGCATGGTTAGCTTTCATAACATTTATAGAAACTATGTCTTCTACTCATATATGTTCTACACATATATGTCTTCTCCCATTTACCTTCTCCCCTTTACATGGACACGCTTCTTTGCTTCATGTAAGACATGCCTTCTCCCTGTTGTCAAAAGAAGACATATCTTTCTCCCCCTTTGTCATTTCAAAAAGGTGGGGGTGTGAAGAAACTAAGAAACACCACTTGTTAAGAGAAAGAAGATAACAAACGTTATATAAGGAGAGTAGAAGAGCACGGATAGGGGCTTGTCCAAGCATAGAAAGAAAAGCAAGTTAAAGCATATACTTGAACAACCCAAAATGCAAGATGAAGTGCTGCAGAAAAACAATAAATCACAATTTTGACCCTCAAGATGATGGAATTTGACCAAAAACCATCGGAGCTCATGGCAAAGCGATGAGTCTTTCTCAGAAGGGTGTTTCTGCATAAAAAGCACTATACTTGCAGCAAAAACTGAAACTGGAGCAAAATCTGCATAAAATCCAAAAATACTCCAATTTCTACATATAATGTATCTCTATGTGCCCTGCATCACAATGTTATGTAAGTAACTCAAGATAGTAGATATGCAATTTTAGACGCATGAAAGGATATAACTCACTAGATATGCATCCTTACCATAAGATAATTACCCCTAAGAACCTCAAGGTTGTATCAAATCAAGATATACACCTAGATAGATGTAGCAAGTTAGAGTACAACGGAAGCAATTTAAGACACAACCAAGAGATCCAAAGAGTTCATCATCAAAACCTGCAAAACAACTCAAAGCAAGTAATTGCACGATATAGATATACCAATTTAGAGCAATTAGAGAGATAGAGTTGTAAGCAAGATAGGCATTTAGAACATGGCAATATGCATATATAAAGGTACCAAATGGAGTGCCAAAGAATAAGGCTATTGGTTGAGAAAATCTAGTTGAGAGGGAAATTCTCATTCAATAAGCCAAATGTATACTCTGTGAACAGTGTTTTCGGTCGAGTTCTGTGTATTGGCAACTCGGCCGATCGCAGCTGTTGGCAACACCCATTGGTGCCTATCGGTCGAGTTTTAAACAGGACAAAACTCGGCCGACAAAACTGTTGTAGAAAAAAACACATATTTTCATAAAACATATCTAGAGGCATGCTAAAAATACAAACCATATCCAAACATGTCTAAGCAAGTTAGTAATGCACTATAGAAGCATTAGAAACAGTTTTTGAGCAAGAGTGTGAAGAGAAACACAAAATGCCACTTTTGACTCAAAAACCATATGTATAGTGCACACTAACTTGACAAAAACAAGTTAGAAATGGTTATAATCAATAAAACCTTTACCTTTGTGCTTACCATTGCTTTTTCCACTTGTTGTCACCCTCTACACATCTCACCTTTCTTCTTTTATGTGGATTGACAAGTCAATTTGCAATTCAATACCTCAAGTCAATCCATTTGCAAGTACCTACAAGAAGAAAGATGAAATGGTCCCCAATCATGTTGTTGGGTCCGGAGGAGTTAGCTTAGCAACCCAAATCCTATTGCTCTTGGGTGCTTTCCTAAAAGGACAACAAGTAGAATAATGACCTAATTCATTGCAATAGTTGCATGTGCCCATAGTCTTGGAACTAGAGGATTCTCCATGGAATATTGGAGGTCCTTTATCTTTGTTGTTCCCTTGACTACTATCATACCCTAAACAATGTCTACCAATTTGTTTAGTAGTATGGTCTAGAATTTGATTAAGATTCTTTTTACCAACTAAGAATCTTTGCAAAGAAGATCTTAAACTATCATTATCATGCTTAAGAGAAGCAATAGTAGAAGACAATTGATTAATGTTATCTCTAGCATGTAGAAGATCATTTTCTAGGCAAAGAGTTTTAGTTAAATAAAAATCTCTATCAATATGAAGAGCAGCAACATCATTCTCTCTATTAGTAGAACTAGAACAAGATTCATGCCTATTGATTTTAGCAAGCAAGGAGGCATTCTATCGTTCTAATTCATGCAAAACAAAATCTTTGTTTTTGTTTTCAGATTTAAGAACATCAATGTCATGCATGAGAGAATCAACAATTAAAGTATGTTCTTCATTAGAATTAGGCATGAGAGGTTGAGCTTCTAGAAATTTAATCTTATCAAGTAAACTAGCATTTTCAAGTTTAAGAGAGTCTACTTGGCTAAGACAATCATTTTTATCAATAAGCAAGCAAGAATTTGCATATTCAAGATCATCTAGTTCTATATGTAAATTATCAACAATTTTAGCAAGCTTTTTCTTTTTCTTTTTAGAAGACTTTAGAGATGCACAAATATCATGAATGAGATCAATCAAGGATCCTTTATCTAAAGAGTCTAGATTTATCTCATTTGAGTCTTCACTTGTTGATGCTACAAGAGCAAAATGACATTCTCCTTCATCACTAGAGCTTGATCTTGATCCTTCACATGAATCTTCACTTGAGCTTGAGTTGGAGGAGCCGCTTGAGCTTGATTGCCATTTCTTCTTCTTGTGAAGATGGGTCTTTTTGCCTTGTGGGCAATCTTCCTTGTAGTGACCCTTCTTTCCACATGTGAAGCACCGGATGGAGGAGGACTTGCCTTTGTAGAGTCTATACCTTTGGAGTACATGACATCTTCCTTAGCTTGAGAGGATGGAGAGACTTTTTCCATGATAGCTTCAATTTGAGCCTTTATTTCAGCCTTCTTCATTCTCTTAAGCTCTTTCTTCTCTTGTCTTTCTACTTCCTCCCTCTTGTCAAGTGTAGCTTCATGTGCTTGTAGATTTCCAATGAGATCTTCAATAGGAATATCCCTAAGAGACCTTGCTTCTTCAATGGAAGTCACCTTGGATTCCCATCTCTTGGGGAGAGTTCTAAGGATCTTTGAGTTGATCTCTCCACTAGACATAGGATGTCCTAGAACAGCAAGACCATTCAAGATGGTGTTGAGCCTTGAGTACATGTTGGCTATGCTCTCTTCCTTTCCCATCTTGAAGTTCTCAAGCAACCCTTTGAGCATGTAGACTTTGCTTTCCTTCACTTGATCTGTCCCTTCATAAGTGATGCAAAGCTTTCTCCATACCTCATAAGCCGTCTCACAAGAGGAAATCTGGTTGAACTCGGTGGGGGTCATGGAGGCATATAGGATGTGCATGGCTCTAGCATTCAAGGTTGCTTTCATCAAGGTGGCTTCATCCCATTCTTCAATGTTTGTCTTTGGTAGAATGTATGGGCTGTTCACCATTTGCCACATCTCGAGACTTGATCCTTGGATGAAGAATTGAAGTCTTCTTCTCCAATAGAGGAAGTTGCTCCCATTGAAGATTGGAAGGCTGGTAGAGAGTCTCCCTCCTAGGTAGTCACCCATCTTCTCCTACTTGTAGAAGTATGCTTGGAGAAGACCTTCTCTGATACCACTTGTTGGATCCTAGATGGGTGACTTAGATGCTCTAGAAGGGGGTGAATAGAGCTGAAAGCACTTAAACAAAATTCATTAAACCTTCAAAATATATGACAAGATTAGGTTGCTAAATAGGCAATTTGAGTGCAACTAAATCATGCATAGCAAGGATAAGAGAGATTGAACATGCACCAATTAGACAAGCTATTTAGAGTGGTTCCACACTTCAAACTAGAAGTGTGTCAGTCCACTTGCCTAGAGAGGTCAACCTCTAGGACTTCCAAACTATTGCATTCTTATATTCATTCATAAGACTTACAATACATGACCAAACAAAGGACTTACCTATCCAATACAAAGAGTCTTCAACCTTACCAAGGACTTACCCACTTTGCAAGAGTCTTCGGCCTTCTCCAAGGACTTACCCACTCTTGCACAAGTCTTCGGCCTTGTAGGAATTACCCACTCTTCTTGGATCTTCCGCCTTTGACTTCACCTTCACTCGGAGAAGCTTTCCACCAAGGACTTACCCACTTGAACTTGAGTCTTCTGCCTTCTCCAAGGGCTTACCCACTCTAGATCCAAGTCTTCGGCCTTGATCTTTACCAAGGGACTCCTTCCCTTGTTCTTCTTCACCTCTCTTGGACAAGAGAGAGAACCTTCATCTTCAAGATAGGAAATGAGAGATGGGGAGGTGGTGGAAGTGAGATCCTCACAAGATATACAAATGGGACTAGCTCTCTTACAGATTTCCTACTCACTCTAATGGATGTAGCAAGTGATTAAGCTTAGAGAGAGAGAGGAGGCTGTAGGAAGCACTCAACTATAGAATAGGAACCTCATAAAGAGTTTGCAATGAATGCTCAACCTTGGAATGAAGCCCAAGGGGTCCTATTTATAGCTGGGGATGCCTCTTAGCCTTTGGGAACACTTGTGAACGAAAACTAGCCGTTTTACAAGTTGCAACGGATCTATTTTGGGTCCCAACAAAGTCTCCAACGGTTGGAAATGCTTTTTCTGCATTCCAGTACAGTCTGATCGGCCGAGTTTCTATAAAGGCAATTCGGCCGAACCACTAAAAGACAAGGCTGAAAGCTAGACTGTCGGCCGAGTTTCCTTTGAGAAACTCGACCGATCGGTCCATTTCCAGACTTGGACCGATCAGTGGATCGGCCGAGTTTCCTAGCTAGAACTCGACCGAACGGTGGATCGGCTGAGTTTGTAACTCGGCCGATTCCAACAAAAATCCCAGAATATATGGATCGGCCGAGTTTGGAATTCGGGCGACAAAATCCCTGTTATGGGTATTTTGGAATTTTCGTTTAACCGTACAAATGATGGATTTTTGTGTCCCAATAATTTTTCTAAGCTTAATTACAAGTCATACAATCATTACAAGTGATTACAAAGCAATTCTAAGGTCATTTACATAGAGATCCCAAATTGCACACTTGTAGCTATTTTGACTTGTCTTTTCTCCAATTTGATATGCGCAAGTTAGGGCATTTGGAGTGTGTCTAAACCTAATCTGAAATTACTCAAGTAGAGACATTAGACACCAATATGTGGAATGGTTAGTCATCATCAAAACAAGGGTTTAGTCAATTTAGACGTGAGTCAACATTGACCTAATTGACCTTGAGTCAACATTCTCCCCCTTTTTGAAGATGACAAACCATTCCATAAATGTATTGAAAGCTTGTACGTAAAATCATACCTTCGGAGAAACCTAGGGGTTTCAATAGGATTGAGCTCATATGCTCCCCCTCAATTGATGCGCATGGAGTTCTCATACTCCCCCTCAATTGATGCTATTTCTCCTGCATGGTTAGCTTTCATAACATTTATAGAAACTATGTCTTCTACTCATATATGTTCTACACATATATGTCTTCTCCCATTTACCTTCTCCCCTTTACATGGACACGCTTCTTTGCTTCATGTAAGACATGCCTTCTCCCTGTTGTCAAAAGAAGACATATCTTTCTCCCCCTTTGTCATTTCAAAAAGGTGGGGGTGTGAAGAAACTAAGAAACACCACTTGTTAAGAGAAAGAAGATAACAAAAGTTATATAAGGAGAGTAGAAGAGCACGGATAGGGGCTTGTCCAAGCATAGAAAGAAAAGCAAGTTAAAGCATATACTTGAACAACCCAAAATGCAAGATGAAGTGTTGCAGAAAAACAATAAATCACAATTTTGACCCTCAAGATGATGGAATTTGACCAAAAACCATCGGAGCTCATGGCAAAGCGATGAGTCTTTCTCAGAAGGGTGTTTCTGCATAAAAAGCACTATACTTGCAGCAAAAACTGAAACTGGAGCAAAATCTGCATAAAATCCAAAAATACTCCAATTTCTACATATAATGTATCTCTATGTGCCCTGCATCACAATGTTATGCAAGTAACTCAAGATAGTAGATATGCAATTTTAGACGCATGAAAGGATATAACTCACTAGATATGCATCCTTACCATAAGATGATTACCCCTAAGAACCTCAAGGTTGTATCAAAACAAGATATACACCTAGATAGATGTAGCAAGTTAGAGTACAACGGAAGCAATTTAAGACACAACCAAGAGATCCAAAGAGTTCATCATCAAAACCTGCAAAACAACTCAAAGCAAGTAATTGCACGATATAGATATACCAATTTAGAGCAATTAGAGAGATAGAGTTGTAAGCAAGATAGGCATTTAGAACATGGCAATATGCATATATAAAGGTACCAAATGGAGTGCCAAAGAATAAGGCTATTGGTTGAGAAAATCTAGTTGAGAGGGAAATTCTCATTCAATAAGCCAAATGTATACTCTGTGAACAGTGTTTTCGGTCGAGTTCTGTGTATTGGCAACTCAGCCGATCGCAGCTGTTGGCAACACCCATTGGTGCCTATCGGTCGAGTTTTAGACAGGACAAAACTCGGCCGACAAAACTGCTGTAGAAAAAAACACATATTTTTCATAAAACATATCTAGAGGCATGCTAAAAATACAAACCATATCCAAACATGTCTAAGCAAGTTAGTAATGCACTATAGAAGCATTAGAAACAGTTTTTGAGCAAGAGTGTGAAGAGAAACACAAAATGCCACTTTTGACTCAAAAACCATATGTATAGTGCACACTAACTTGACAAAAACAAGTTAGAAATGGTTATAATCAATAAAACCTTTACCTTTGTGCTTACCATTGCTTTTTCCACTTGTTGTCACCCTCTACACATCTCACCTTTCTTCTTTTATGTGGATTGACAAGTCAATTTGCAATTCAATACCTCAAGTCAATCCATTTGCAAGTACCTACAAGAAGAAAGATGAAATGGTCCCCAATCATGTTGTTGGGTCCGGAGGAGTTAGCTTAGCAACCCAAATCCTATTGCTCTTGGGTGCTTTCCTAAAAGGACAACAAGTAGAATAATGACCTAATTCATTGCAATAGTTGCATGTGCCCATAGTCTTGGAACTAGAGGATTCTCCATGAAATATTGGAGGTCCTTTATCTTTGTTGTTCCCTTGACTACTATCATACCCTAAACCATGTCTACCAATTTGTTTAGTAGTATGGTCTAGGATTTGATTAAGATTCTTTTTACCAACTAAGAATCTTTGCAAAGAAGATATTAAACTATCATTATCATGCTTAAGAGAAGCAATAGTAGAAGACAATTGATTAATGTTATCTCTAGCATGTAGAAGATCATTTTCTAGGCAAAGAGTTTTAGTTAAATAAGAATCTCTATCAATATGAAGAGCAGCAACATCATTCTCTCTATTAGTAGAACTAGAACAAGATTCATGCCCATTGATTTTAGCAAGCAAGGAGGCATTCTCTAGTTCTAATTCATGCAAAACAAAATCTTTGTTTTTGTTTTCAGATTTAAGAACATCAATGTCATGCATGAGAGAATCAACAATTAAAGTATGTTCTTCATTAGAATTAGGCATGAGAGGTTGAGCTTCTAGAAATTTAATCTTATCAAGTAAACTAGCATTTTCAAGTTTAAGAGAGTCTACTTGGCTAAGACAATCATTTTTATCAATAAGCAAGCAAGAATTTGCATATTCAAGATCATCTAGTTCTATATGCAAATTATCAACAATTTTAGCAAGATTTTTCTTTTTATTTTTAGAAGACTTTAGAGATGCACAAATATCATGAATGAGATCAATCAAGGATTCTTTATCTAAAGAGTCTAGATTTACCTCATTTGAGTCTTCACTTGTTGATGCTACAAGAGCAAAATGACATTCTCCTTCATCACTAGAGCTTGAGCTTGATCCTTCACATGAATCTTCACTTGAGCTTGAGTTGGAGGAGCCGCTTGAGCTTGATTGCCATTTCTTCTTCTTGTGAAGATGGGTCTTTTTGCCTTGTGGGCAATCTTCCTTGTAGTGACCCTTCTTTCCACATGTGAAGCACCGGATGGAGGAGGACTTGCCTTTGTAGAGTCTACCTTTGGAGTACATGGCATCTTCCTTAGCTTGAGAGGATGGAGAGACTTTTTCCATGATAGCTTCAATTTGAGCCTTTATTTCAGCCTTCTTCATTCTCTTAAGCTCTTTCTTCTCTTGTCTTTCTACTTCCTCCCTCTTGTCAAGTGTAGCTTCATGTGCTTGTAGATTTCCAATGAGATCTTCAATAGGAATATCCCTAAGAGACCTTGCTTCTTCAATGGAAGTCACCTTGGATTCCCATCTCTTGGGGAGAGTTCTAAGGATCTTTGAGTTGATCTCTCCACTAGACATAGGATGTCCTAGAACAGCAAGACCATTCAAGATGGTGTTGAGCCTTGAGTACATGTTGGCTATGCTCTCTTCCTTTCCCATCTTGAAGTTCTCAAGCAACCCTTTGAGCATGTAGACTTTGCTTTCCTTCACTTGATCTGTCCCTTCATAAGTGATGCAAAGCTTTCTCCATACCTCATAGGCCGTCTCATAAGAGGAAATCCGGTTGAACTCGGTGGGGGTCATGGAGGCATATAGGATGTGCATGGCTCTAGCATTCAAGGTTGCATTCATCAAGGTGGCTTCATCCCATTCTTCAATGTTTGTCTTTGGTAGAATGTATGGGCTGTTCACCATTTGCCACATCTCGAGACTTGATCCTTGGATGAAGAATTGAAGTCTTCTTCTCCAATAGAGGAAGTTGCTCCCATTGAAGATTGGAAGGCTGGTAGAGAGTCTCCCTCCTAGGTAGTCACCCATCTTCTCCTACTTGTAGAAGTATGCTTGGAGAAGACCCGCTCTGATACCACTTGTTGGATCCTAGATGGGTGAATTAGATGCTCTAGAGGGGGGGTGAATAGAGCTGAAAGCACTTAAACAAAATTCATTAAACCTTCAAAATATATGATAATATTAGGTTGCTAAATAGGCAATTTGAGTGCAACTAAATCATGCATAGCAAGGATAAGAGAGATTGAACATGCACCAATTAGACAAGCTATTTAGAGTGGTTCCACACTTCAAACTAGAAGTGTGTCAGTCCACTTGCCTAGAGAGGTCAACCTCTAGGACTTCCAAACTATTGCATTCTTATATTCATTCATAAGACTTACAATACATGACCAAACAAAGGACTTACCTATCCAATACAAAGAGTCTTCAACCTTACCAAGGACTTACCCACTTTGCAAGAGTCTTCGGCCTTCTCCAAGGACTTACCCACTCTTGCACAAGTCTTCGGCCTTGTAGGAATTACCCACTCTTCTTGGATCTTCCGCCTTTGACTTCACCTTCACTCGGAGAAGCTTTCCACCAAGGACTTACCCACTTGAACTTGAGTCTTCTGCCTTCTCCAAGGGCTTACCCACTCTAGCTCCAAGTCTTCGGCCTTGATCTTCACCAAGGGACTCCTTCCCTTGTTCTTCTTCACCTCTCTTGGACAAGAGAGAGAAACTTCATCTTCAAGATAGGAAATGAGAGATGGGGAGGTGGTGGAAGTGAGATCCTCACAAGATATACAAATGGGACTAGCTCTCTTACATATTTCCTACTCACTCTAATGGATGTAGCAAGTGATTAAGCTTAGAGAGAGAGAGGAGGCTGTAGGAAGCACTCAACTATAGAATAGGAACCTCATAAAGAGTTTGCAATGAATGCTCAACCTTGGAATGAAGCCCAAGGGGTCCTATTTATAGCTGGGGATGCCTCTTAGCCTTTGGGAACACTTGTGAACGAAAACTAGCCGTTTTACAAGTTGCAACGGATCTATTTTGGGTCCCAACAAAGTCTCCAACGGTTGGAAATGCTTTTTTTGCATTCCAGTACAGTCTGATCGGCCGAGTTTCTATAAAGGCAATTCGGCCGAACCACTAAAAGACAAGGCTGAAAGCTAGACTGTCGGCCGAGTTTCCTTTGAGAAACTCGACCGATCGGTCCATTTCCAGACTTGGACCGATCAGTGGATCGGCCGAGTTTCCTAGCTAGAACTCGACCGAACGGCGGATCGGCTGAGTTTGTAACTCGGCCGATTCCAACAAAAATCCCAGAATATATGGATCGGCCGAGTTTGGAATTCGGCCGACAAAATCCCTGTTATGGGTATGTTGGAATTTTCGTTTAACCGTACAAATGATGGATTTTTGTGTCCCAATAATTTTTCTAAGCTTAATTACAAGTCATACAATCATTACAAGTGATTACAAAGCAATTCTAAGGTCATTTACATAGAGATCCCAAATTGCACACTTGTAGCTATTTTGACTTGTCTTTTCTCCAATTTGATATGCGCAAGTTAGGGCATTTGGAGTGTGTCTAAACCTAATCTGAAATTACTCAAGTAGAGACATTAGACACCAATATGTGGAATGGTTAGTCATCATCAAAACAAGGGTTTAGTCAATTTAGACGTGAGTCAACATTGACCTAATTGACCTTGAGTCAACACTCTCCCCAAAACAAGGAGATGAAAACCACGGGGCAATACCGACCAACAAACACTATGTAATTAAGAATAAAACTTACATTGCCTGGATTTAATTACTCCTAAATCCAGGTAGCCCTCCCCACACAAGAACAAAGATGAGGAAGAAGAGATACACCCAGTGTGTATAAAACCTCTCTTTTTAGTTATCTCCTCATGAGGCCTTGTCATTGTTGGGGACTGCTTGATGCTGCTATGACCGCTGATTGGGTCGAACTGTTGTCTCTATGACAATACTGCGTCTGTAACCTCTAACTGTTACTTTATTTCAATGCAAAGTCGTTGACCCTCTCTTATCAACCAAGAGAGCTACTCTGTTAGTGCACTCAATGTGTCACCGACTATCAACCGCTACTTTGCTTCAAGGTAAAGTCACAGACCCTCTCTTATTTACCTAAAGAGCTCCTCTAGTTGTTCTTATTCTCTGACACCCTCTACTACAGAAGGCACCAACAAGCAACTAGAGGGATCACACCTCAATCAGTGGATGATCTCAATGGCCTCCCCTATGGCCTCTATTTATAGACCTCAATGACATTGGATGCAATTAGGAATTCTTGTCCAAGTATGATTTCAACTCCATGTTGCAAATAGGGAGTCATCTTCCTTCCCCTTTAGATTTGACTCTTATTGGGATTGCTAGCACAAGCCAACTCCTACTCGAGTCCAAATCCAATTAGTCATGGGCCGAATCCTTTTCCTATTCCCAACAATCTCCCCCTCTGGCCCATGAGGGAGATATGGTCTTCAGTTATCTTCTGGAGTAGCCTCTAGACCCCATCACCATATGTGATGGATCCACTCTTTTTAGACATGTCAGCATCCTATCATTTTTATCCATATTCTTAAAGTCTTGTCCCGACTTCACTCTATTCCCAAGAAACTAAAAAGAAGTATCCTAACAGTAACACTTCTTTCTCCGTGCTCAGACCTAGAACTTTGTTGTCTCTCCCTGATTTGTAAGTCGAGCCATCTATGATGAAAACCTTATTTCTGATCTTCTATACCAAGGCTCAAAAACCCTCTAATGATGCTCCCCATGTCCATGTAGCTACTCATTAGAAGCTTGATCCTTGTTGTTATCATCTCTCTTTGTCATGTAGTCCCACTTGTTCTTTTGTGCTCTCCAGTCCTTGAGAAGCGCCACAAGCTCATATGTATCTTTCTTCTGTAAAGAAGACATCTCCTCTTGCATTGCTTGATGCCACTGTGCTTTATCTCTATAAGTTTGTGCCTCGTTATAAGTCTCTGGCTTCCCTGATCAGTAAGGAGAATATACTGAGATGTCAAATATCTTGATGAAGGATGACAAACTCTGTCAGACCTCCTCAACTGCTGCTCTGAGGACTCTGTCTGGTGATGATCTTGCTCCCCCTACCCAGAAGTCTCTGTTTGTGAATCTGAATCACTCAATTGCACGCCTGGAACAGGAACACTTGACGTGATCTCACCCTACTACTCAGAGTGATCTTGCTACTCTTCCTCGTCATCTGAAGAGTGCACCTGTAAAGAAGTTGAAGAATCCTCATACTCAAGATCGGAAGAACTATCATCTGATCCTATAGCGTCTACATCATCACTCTCATGCTCGATAACTGTCTGACTCTCACAGAAAGTCACATCTCTATGTCTGCTAATGGTCCTTTTTACATGATCCTATAACCTATAGACAAACTACTGATCTCTATAGCCAAGAAAGATACATGGCACCGCTTTATCATCCAACTTTTGCCTCTTTTCCTTTGTAACATGTGCATAAGCCTTGCACCCAAATACTCACAAATGAGCATAGGATGCATCCTTGACTTCCCATACCTTCTCAAGTATATCAACACCCAAAGGAACTGATGGAGATCGATTAATCAGATAGCAGGCAATACTCACTACCCAACCCCAGAATATCTTTGACAACTTTACAGTCTTTAACATGCATCTAACTTTCTCCACTATGGTACGGTTGATCATCTCAGTTGTACCATTGTGTTGTGGTGTGTCGGGCTCTATCCTTTCATGTTGTATTCTGAGTTGTGCATAGTAATCCTGGAACTCCCTGGAGGTGTACTCTCCTCCATTGTCTGTGTAGAGACACTTCAACTTTTTCTTTGTCTCTGGCTCCACCATGGCATGAAATTTCTAAAAACACTAAAAGACTTGATCCTTGGTCTTCAGCAAGTAGGACCACACCTTCCTAGATGCATCATCAATGAATGAGACAAAATACCTATTCCACATAGTGAAGCCACCTCAAACGGACCGCATGCATCCGAATGAACTAGCTACAGAAGCTGTGACTTCACCTCTGATCTTGTCTTGAAAGAAACACATCAATGCTTTCCTGTCTGACATGCATCACATGAACTGAGACCGATATCCTTGCCATAGGTAATCAATCTCTACTTTGATAAAAGCTTCAATCCTTTCTCGCTCATGTGTCCTAGTTGTCTGTGCCATATATCTGTCTGGTGAACCTTAAATGCATATGTATGGCTGTCTTTGATCACTTTAAGCTAGGTCTTGTACAATGTATGACACAATTTGCCTCATATAATAACCAAAGATTCCTCGGTGATCTTGCATTTGCCAATACCAAAATCTAGATGACAACCTTCTCTATCATAGAATGAACCAGATATCAAACTCAGCCATAAATCTGGAACTTGACGGACATCCTTTAGTATGAGCATGCAACTAACACTTGTATGAACACAAATGTCTCCAATCTCAAAAATTCTAGAGAAAATGGAAATTCCCATGTTCACCCTCCAAAATCTCCCCTCCTATATGAAGTGAAGAATTCCGTACTCGGTGAAGCATGATAAGAAGCTGCAGTATCTACCACCTGCTTAGAATCATCATCCTCATCATGCAAATACTGTTCTTGGATTGTTAAGACCACATCGTCATCATCGTCCCTATCATCTAAGATTGTCACTGTAGTATTCTTGTCATCATCTTGCTTGTCTTTGGCTTCAGACCCATGTTTCTTTTTTCTAAACCTTGCAATCCCTTTTGAAATGACTTGGCTTTCCGAAATAGAAGTACCATTTACTACTCTTTGACTTGGATCTACCATGAGACTTCTCGTGGTTATGGGACTCACTGTGACTATTGGATCTTCCACGGTCTCTCTCTCTATCAATGCCTATGCTCTCTATAAAGTACACCTCTGATCCGCTATCTCCTAAGGTTTGTCACCGAGTCTCTTCATTCAGTATACTTCTCTTCACCTGGTCAAGTGTCAACTTGTCTTTCTGTATAGAATTGCTGACTATCACTATGAGTGTCTCCCAACTGTCAGGTAATGATCCCAGAAGAAGTAGATCCTAGAGTTCATCATCAAGAACTATCTTCATGGACCCCGGTTGATTTATAATGCTTTAGAATTCATTCATATGCTCGACGATGCTTGTACAATCTCGGTACTTGAGGTTCACCAATTTCTAATCAAGAAAACTTTATTTGTGATAGTCTTCTGCTCATATAACTTTTAGTTTTGATTCTTAATGGGATTGGTAGCACAAGCCAACTCCTAATCAAGTCCAAATCCAATTAGGCATGGGCCGGATCCTTTTCCTATTCCCAACACATGAGTTCCATGAACCCAGAGTCTTCCCCGCCAGTAGAGTGAGGCACCATCAAAGCTCCATAAATGTGCCCCTCTGAACACATGAGTCAATCAGGGTGGTGGGGACTCCAGTTCATGCAACTCTGAGGACGGGGACAATGGAGTGACCTCGTTCCGCTGCCATTGCTCGTGAACTCTGTGACCGCTCCTTTCGGATGCTGCCACACCACATGAGATCACACTCTCGCTCTCCATGGAGGATAGGACGAGGAACACCACGCCACCCAGTAGGCAAGGATGGTGATTTCACCAAAGTCGTCTAGCTCCTCGACGACACGCATAGTATGCTTGAGCCACACTATAGTAAGGTAGAATCACACAAACTCTAAACCCTTGTTGGAGTTCCTTCCAGATGCCTGCTTGTTGCAAAGTCCGCCGCGAAGCCTGATTGTCAGAGCATTGTATGCGACGCCTGGTTGTCACAACATACTTTGTAGAGTTTGCTTTTCGATGTGCCTTCACTTGTTCTAGATTGGGTCTGTGGGCAAATGAAAATATCATTTTAGCAGGGATGATAGGTTGAAGGGGAGATACTTGCTATTCTGTTGCCAATGGGTCTGAATGGGTCCCAACGAGTATCACTATCCAACATGGATCTGTGTGTGACATCCCCAATTCATACCCACTAGTGATTCATGACCCATTAAACCTATTATGTATGGGTCTCAAATAGATTGGGTTTGGATGGATACAAGTTAATGGGGATAATTGTCGTCCCTAAACAAGATCATTTAACATTGTTCTTTTCTATGAATTATATTATATTATTTATATATCAAACATACACTTAATGCATTAACTCATCTCAATAAATCAAGTTTGGCAATAATCCCATATTCATTTGTTTTCCATCACTTTTTCTTAGGATTATTATAAATGTCAAACTAGGGGTCAATTTTGTTAATTAGTAAACTTGTACCTTAATTCATATTATTTGATTTATTATGGTTATTTTTTCTTGAATTTTTATGCACACTGGATATTTCTAAATTCATGATATCATTTAACTCCAACTATTTCGAATATATAACAAGTTAAAAGAAAAAGTACTAGATGTTAACATACTCAAAAATATATCTAGAATAAGGGGGGGGGTTAAACAATAAATTAAGATTTGAGTATGTTACAACAGTCCACTCTTTAAAGAGCATTTCATATCCGAAATGTGTACGTTCATAACCTAGCCCACCAAGATGGTTGACATCAAGCAAATTATATTTTTTTTCTTTTACTTACTAATTTATCAATTAAGACAATTAATCAAGAGTGCTTATTTACTTCATTTCTTTTCTGAATTATTTAGTTACCTGAGTTTCCTCTCATTATAATCCAAGTGAGGTCATTCAACCTAGAAGCTTACCTAACTTTGATGAGTACAACCTCTTTTTAGATTTGTTTCAAGTTATCTAAATAATGTTCACTTTATCCCTCTTAGCAAGGTTTAATAATCCTAGGTAGGGAGTAATTTATTAGTGTGACATTAATTGAGTAATTTTCCAAGGATTGCCTAGTGTGTTTGTTATTGAATTTAATTAATGCTAAATTTGATATATTCCCTTAAGGTACAAGACTGTACCCTTAAATGGGTCAGCCTATAATGCAATTAACCAACTACATATGTAACTTGGGTAGGTCTACAAATTCATATATATCCAAAATTTCTTCTTACCCCTTTCTCTAAACATGGGTATGGGGTGTCAAGGTTGCTTAACCAGTTACATGGTTCTTCTCAAAAGGGTTTCTTTACTACTCAAACTTTCATTTGGTAGAGACTTGGTTCCAAAAGCCATCATTAAAATCTAAAAGCTTTGTTATGCATATAATTTAGTAATGAAAATTAGTTTGATGATGAATACTTTGTGATTGAAAACTAAAATGGCACCAAAATTGATTTGAGAACCAAGTCAACCATTCTTATCTATACTACACACCTATTATGTTCTATCATCACTTCATTCTACTAAAGATCCTAATCATTAATACAAAGTAGTGGGCATACCCAAAATATCTCTCACCTATAGCATAGGAGGGGAGAAGGTTTCCTATCACACATGGTCAACCTCTATTAGGTCTGACTAAGACACAACATTCTACACATGGCCATGTTATAATCTAATACTATATGTAGGGGTTTAGGGTTTTCTAATCACTTGTTGGTTTGTAATCATGGTGCCTTCACATGATATCATGTAATAATATACATAGGGATTTAAGGTTTTCTAATCACTTGTTGGTTTGTAATCATGGTGCCTTCACATGATAAGGTGATTATAAAGTCACACCACTCATCATATTGGTCATTAGATAATTTGATTACACTTTGTCTATATGAAAGATATGAAATCCTAAGAACATTCTATTGAACTAATAATTTCCATCCAACAATCCACATGCATGAGGCATAACCAACTCAATGAGGGTGGTAAACAACCCTTAGGTAGATATCCTTGGGGCATAACTTTGCTGAGATACTCCATGTTGAAGACACGACTATTGGTACAGTGAAAATAATTTTATATTGTCATATTCCCCATAAACCAACAGATCACGTCAACAACTATATAATGGAAATGATGGCTTTAAGGATATATGTGGTCCTAGAGCAAGTCCATATATATATTCCTCGTTGTTGTAGATGTAAAACTATCATCTAGTTTCTCTTAGACGGTGTCTGTGCAATTCCTGGTCTTCACCATAGACATCAGACTGGAATGACGTCTGTAGTGACTCCTGCGGTCTCACCACATACTACATGTTAACATTTTCCTCCTAGAGACAGACGACAACCTATTTCCTCTAGAGTAGTCCACACAGACTACTAGAAACTCCATGTTGTACTGCTGGAGCAAACAGGAAGGAGTTATCCACTTCTGTCAGTGTACTAGTCGCCAACATGCTCTCCCATAATTGATCTTTAGTTGTTCTCACTCCCTTGTTGTCCCTCCCTTTGACTGGTAGGACTTGCTTGGGCTCTCTATTGGTTACCACAACTAGAGAGAACAATAATTGTCAAAGCATATGATTCTCATTTGTGTGTCTTGGGAAGCCCCCAGTACCCCTCTATTTATAGTAGAGGCCAAGGTTAGGGTTCCCGATTAGTGTGAGAGTAGAAAGGTCTGGAATCATGAATGTTCTAGAACCCAAACTATCATCTCGCATAGAAAAACTATCCCCTCATTCGTGAGACAGTTGTTTCACATAGTATCTTGTTCTAAATCAAATTGGCAATTTGAATCCAATTAATGCACAACATGACGTCAACACTAATCCTTGATGCAATTGAATTTCCCCCACGAACTGGGCAATCACTCATGAAAGTCGGTCATCTCGCTCACGTGAGTCGGTCATCTCACAACCACAAACCGGTCATCTCACTCACAGGAGATGTCCGTCTCATGAACATCAAGTGAGTCTGTCATTTGGCTCACGTGAGATGGTCGACTCATACACCAATTCTAGTAGAATTCAACCAATTTAGTTTCTAATCAACCTGACACTCCAAACAATCAATCTAACACTTGAACTTGATGATTCTGAGTCCACTCAGTTGATCTATTGTTTAATTGAATACATAAACACCTTTAGTAATCAAATTAAACATCATTCATGAATATACTCCTTTAATCCAAGTGTATCCTATGTGTGTGACCCTATAGGTCTAGAATTATATATGTAGTGAATGTCCATAATAAATTATGACATCACAAGCAAAGAGCAGTCCCTAGTCACACATCATTTCTACCCAAGTAATTTGGAAAGTTGGAGAACAAGTTCAACCTACAATGCATGATTAGTGTTATAGTGATCATATAGTTCCTTTGTCTTTGATAACTGAATTGAACTCGAGGCATGGAATTGTCATCCTCTCAATTTTCAATCCATATTTCTTGAACTAGAGAAGACTATCTGAGATGTGTATGAGCTCACATATCACATATTAAACCACATCAATATGACTGTACATTTCTCAGTCTCGCTTATCAAGAGGACTAGGATATCAATCTCCTATAGGAGGGAAAAATCCCATCTACACCACTCACACTCAGTTCCCAGGTGTCAAAGCTACCCAATCATCACATTTTTGGCAATTTTTATTTCAAGATTACGTATGATGATGTCATAGTATACCTAATGACATGTGATGAGTGTAGTGACTTTAGTTCTAAGAACCACAATCACCACTATCACTATGAGAGATGATTCTGACTACCATTCCATGGTCTCCATGTACCACTCTCTTAGCGGGTCTGTCTGATACACTATTCTTTAACATGTACCTGTGTGAGCCACTTGATATCATATATCATGACTAATGAGACATTATCACTAGTCAACACACACTCTAGTCTTATGTAATACTATTGTCTATTTTTTTTCACAATAATATCTGACTAGGGACATAACAAGAATGTATGTACTGTTAGCATCCATATGATCTCATTCTTCAAGTCAAGTACTTGAATACATACATCATTGATTAACATCATTCTTTTATACATCTACTTACATCTATGTCATCATCTCATTATTGAGACAAACATAAAAGAAAGAATTACCTTTTATTATTATCAAATCAGGTATTTAATGCCACACTCCAATCATCATGTGATTGGATCTCTGGGCATACATACAAATAGATTCCCACTTGCACTTAGAGCCAATCACCTACAAATCTTATTAATACTGTTCTTAACATGTCCATCATGTTTCTGTTGTACAAGCACTTTTATAGCGGGTTTAGCAACATTCGCTTAAAGACAATGTTTTGCAATTTTCACATCTCTCATCTGTACGACATCTCGTATGAGATTGAAGTATCGTAGTATGCTATATGGAATTCCATGCCTATCCAATAGCTCCATTATTTTCATAGTATTTCACTGTGTCATCAATGGTTGGAACCTCACACAAATTCACCCATATGAACTTCTTGATCCATATAGTATCCTCTATTGTTCTCATAACATAGAGACACTTGAATTCTTTTATAGTTTTGAACAATTTTCATTATCTTAGAACACTTTCTATATTACAATTCTCATTTAATGTCAAACATAATTTTAGATTTTGATAATTAATTTGTCATTTTGGAAACTTGCATCGATGTAACTCCTTACACCCAACTCTTCCTTATTACCATAACCAAAGAACTGATCCTTTTAGTGCTTCTCAAGAACTTAAGGATGTTCTTTATGGTAGTATAATGACTCGCACTGGCATCTGACATATGCCCTATCTCTATATCCAATACATACAAGATTTCTAGGTAGGTATATATGTGTCTTCTCATATTGTCCAATACATACGAGATGACTGGATATCCTCTCATCATGTCCAATACACACGATATAAGTGGATAACTTCTCATCATGTCCAATACATACAAGATAATAAGATAAGTACATAACATTGCATTAATAGATCCAATTGCAAATGTATATGTCATCTATCCATGTGTTCATATTCTTCACAAGAACTAGGACACTAGGCTCCTGAGAGACTAACTCCATGGAACATGGACACATTTTCTCTCAATGAGTATTGCATGTTGAACTCTTCAACATTTTGCCAATGTATGTGCTCTTTCTTAGGTCAAGAAGCTTTCTAGATCCATCTCTATAGATATCAATCCCTATCACATAAGATACTTATCCTAAGCCCTTCATAGAGAAGGCACTTTCCTTGCCAGGTTTTAACATATGCAAGATAAGGATCTTATTCCCCATCAGAATATTGAATATAAATATGCTCCCACTAAATCTTTTATAATCACAAATTTCATCTTTCATTCTGAATCAAGTCAAACCATTTGACTATCTTATCAAATAGAAGATTCTAACTCTGAGATGCTTACTTTAATCCACAAATTGACCTCTGTACCTTATAGACTTTATTTGCATTAATGGATTTATAAAACCTTTAGGCTGTGTCACATACACATCCTGATAATTATTCCAATTAAGGAATGTAATTTTTAGCATCCATATGCCAAATCTCATAGTCATACTAAGCTGCAACAACAAGCATAATCTAGATGGATTTAACCATGGTAACTGGTGAAAGACTTAATCATGTTCAACACCTTGAACTTGTTTTAAGCTTATTACAACCAATCTACCCTTCCATGTTGATCTTCTTACAAAGACCCAAATGAACCCTATGGGTTTTACCCCTTCAGGTGGATCCACCAAGGTCATACCTTGTTGGTTTACATAGAGTCCATCATTGATCTCATGGCATCAAGCCATTTTTCAAATTTTGGTTCCTTAATAGTTTCTAGGCTGGTTGTTGACTCATCATATGTGATCAACTTACTACCTTTTTAAGTTATAAGATATCATTATCTTTCAAACTCAAGGCATGTTCTACTAGAACTATGAGTTTTGTGTGTTACATAAGGAACTTGAGATTCCAAAACAACTTGTGTTTCTCCTTATTCCTACTGCACCTCCTTTAGGTTCAATATTTTCTTATTTGTCTCTAACATTTTGAGTTATACTTTTACTCCCACTGATTCCTTTGGAACCAAGTTCCTCTTTAGGAATACAACCATCCTAATCAACAAACAATTTTGTTGTAGGATTAGGATAATATTAGTATATAACAAAATGACATTTATGTGATTTGTGGATGAAGCCTTTTAAAAAATATTTTTCTTATATAAGCTCTCAATCCTAATCACTATAGCAGACACATCAGGACACCTCCCATGCCATATCTCATATCGTGTCCTCTAAACCAAATTTAGATGGTACATTGTATTAGTGTAAAGCATGTTCCCTAAACAAAATTGGAAGATCAACTAGATTTTATTGATAATCATACCATGACTTAACAAGGTGTGATTCCATCTTACTAATACACTTTCATGATACACTATCATCATGTTTTGGGTGGATTTCATCACGATACATTATCACAATCTCTCCATAAGGTCCTTAAACTCTTGGTTTAATTATTTCAACATCAATCATATCAAGGTATCTTAATACTTTTACCGAGTTAGTTACATACTTCATTCATAATCTCCTCGAACACTTCAAGAGATTCAGATTTGTATTTCACTAAATACAAGCTTCCATATCTATTGATAACATCCATAAATATATAATGAAGTACTTGCAACTACCTTTAGCACTTATTATAAAAGGGCTATATACATCAATATGTATAAGGCCTAATAGAATAGTTGTTCTCCCACTACATCTAGTGAAGATGTTTTTTTCATGTTGCACAACAAATAAGACTTGCATGTCCCTATTGTTTCAATAACCAAAAGAGTCTTGATAACCATCATTTAGATTCTAGAAATGCATTTCTCATTTATGCACTCCAGATGACAATGTTATAGGCATTCATTGTTTGTGTAATCAAGTCATTCGATATATGTGTCATATACATATGTCTCTATAACTATCAAGTATAGTTTGTGAGACATAGGGCATTTCCATAAAAGATCATATCTTTCAAAATGAAACATAATGTTCTTGTCATACAAGACATCTGATGTTTTCATCAATGACAGATACATAATAGAAATTCACTAATTCTATTATGTGCCCATGAATGACAGCTTCCAACTATAGAGGTAACAACCCTTTCTCCATACAGTTCTAGCTTACTTCTTCTTAGGTCTTGAAGTCGAGATCTCTATCTCCATCTTCTTTCTGAGAACCTATATAAAGAGGATAGTTCTTTCCAATGTCTAGAAAAGTGACAATGGTGACACTTTCTTTCCTTAATCTAATAAGTGAAAAGGAAAATTTTATTTTCCACTTACCCTTCTCCATATATTGAGTGCAGAAGACTTAGACATTATCTTAGCCTCAGAACACTTCTTGGCCTTGACTTTTCCCTAGGACTCACTTCAGTTGATCAGTATCACGGATTTGTCCTTCTTCATTCTTGCTTCGAAATCAACATGCCAAGAATTTGATTAACTAACTATATGATTCATGCAATGATTGCATTATCATATCCATGGTCAACTTTTGACCTAAGTGAAATCCCAGTCACTCCATATGCCCAATCATATTGAGCACATGGGGTTATACTATATCTCTCTCTGTCAGGTTGCACTTTTACAATGCTTTGGAGACATATACCTTTATTGCCTTACATGATTCTTAAGACGTGTAACTATCTCAATAATGTAGATGGTTTCATGTTGTTCATGCAACTCATAGTTCATACAACAAATCATAAGGTACTCAATGTCTATGGCATCATTTCCCATTAACATGCTTTCAATAAACATCCATTTAGCCTTTAGGCACAGTTGGAGTGGGTTCCTCTAGCTCTGGTCTTTCAAGGACATAGAGCTTTCACTCATGATTGAGAACACTTCTCAAAGTCCTAAGCTAGACGTGGAAGATTATCTTGTTTGGTCCTTCTTAAGGCCTAATCGTAATAAAATGTGTTTGTGTTTGACATTTGATTCTACAAAGAAATATTGCAATTTTTCATAACACTTTTGATTTGTTTGATTTGATAAGTTAACGATATTAAATAGGTTTTTAATTAACTATCACTCCCACTATTTTGTTCAAATTGATAACCCACATGTATCAATTCAGAATATTGTAGTGTACAACCTTTTCGTGAGCCAAGATCCAAAACAATTAAGTCAATACCCAACCAACACTGGCGCTTATGACTAATTATTAAGGTAGGAAACTTTTGCTAATTGCATCATATGCAATTCTTGGATATATGATATGCACAACTCCTTGCCATGATCATCTACATGCCTCTAGGCTTAGACTCTCTAAGAATCACTAATTAAGCTTAACCCAAGAGATGACAAGATAATAATGCACCCCGCTTGGCAGGCCCACATTACTACCATCACACTTCCACGAGATAGACGGTGCATCTCCCTTGGGGAGCCCACTCTTGGTTGATCAAGATTTTTATGTGTGCCACTTTTGGAAAGAATCTATGACTTCATATTTGATTTGAGGGGTTTTGTATTTATAAATACATATACTTTATCCAATCACCACATATATAGTACGTATCATATACATGATATATCCCACAATAAAAACATGCAATAAACAAAAAGTGATGGTTATGGCCAGCCTAATGTAATTCGTTGGAGCCATAATGAATTACCACAACCTAGGTCTACATCACATGTAGAAATATATTGTTGATGAAGATCTGTGCTTGTCAATCTAGGTTGATCGATTCTACCTTTGAACCGATCGAATCACCTCCTGGTCGGTCATTTGGTCATCTCACCAGTTGTCTGGTTCTTCTGTCCACCATCTACTGGATCCTCTAGTCAATTAGTTGGGTCCACCAGGCGGTCAGTTCAACTCATCCTTCTGGTCCTCTTAGGTCCTCTAGCCGGTTGACCCGTCTCTGAGATAGTCAGTTGGCGTCATCAGAATGTCTTTCTTCTTCGTCATAATAGGAAAGTAAACTATCCTACTATTACATGATTATTGAAAAACCTTGAGTTACAATCAAGGGGAGTAGGGGTAAGAAAGAATTAACTTTACATTGGGAAGATAAGATAGAGGCTCAGTATGTAGATCAAGATAAAACATGATTAACCTACCACAAAACCATGCACATATAATAGGGATTATTGGACATAACCATGCTACACATCCACCATCAAAACTCACTTTTAGGGCGACGCATGTAAGTTGTATATATATATATATATATATATATATATATATATATATATATATTAGTTTGGGATTATTGTGGTATTTGATTGGATAAGAAATTGTTTGCATCACATGCAATAATTAAAAGATGAAACCAAAACCCGATCATATCAATTATCCCAAAATATAGTAGATTGACGTGGCTGTGATACCACTATTGGGAAATAAGGCATAGATATAGGCAACATAAATAAAACTTTATTGCCATATTCCCCATAAAATAGTGGATCACACCAACAACTATATAATGGATAGGATGGTTTCAAGGATATACCTAGTCCTAGAGCACATCCAACGACATATCCCTCATCATTGTTGTAATAAAGTGATATTTAGGGTTCCTGAATACCCAATTGGATAATCTACTTCATAACTTTGAGAGTGGATGATTGTTGATGTGGTGATGATGTCACGTTACCTGGTTTTGGGATTATGAAGTTGACTATGAATGTAGAGGATTTTATGAGATTTCACAAACAAATGATGGTTCTTCAGGTATGGTTAATCATATCAATGAGTTTGATGTAGTTTGGAGGTCTTGGTTTTGAATGTAAGTTTGATACCCCTTATGTCTTTTGAAGTATTTAATTTATTGGTCATATACATATATATTGGAATTGAAATTGGACAAAGTGTTTATTGGACTATAATAAATCAATGATTAAAGTTTCATTAGGTTCTGATGCTCCTAGAGGGATATATTTAGGTTTGAAATAGACTAAATGGTTATATTTTAATGTTCTTCGGATAAATGTTTGCACATTAGAAACAAAGGATTTGATTACTTGGATGTGTCACACAACCTTTAGGTAGCTGATCCATTTGGTTTGAGGATTCCACATATTAGACTTTCACAGCTCTTAGATGATGTTGATCGGATGGTAGGCAACTCTCCTCCCACCTTGGATGACAAGCAAGAATGTTGGGATGACAATTCCACTCACAAAAGATCACCTCATCCAAATCATGGGAGCGAACATGATTTCAAGAGAGAACATGATCTTGACTCCATGTGATGATTTGTTTGACCCTTTATCCAGTTTGTGAAAGTGAGATCAGAGGGAGAACGAACCCTCCCTTCTGTTGTCTTCTCCACCACAAACTGTAGGTGGCATAGAGGGGAAATAGATGGATCTAGAGAGTGTATTAGAGGGAGATTAGTTGGGTAAAGTGAGGTCGAGGATGAAGGTGTTGCTTGTGACCAGTTACATGGACATTCATGGTCTTTCCATGGCCAACAACACCTCAACAACTTGAAGATTTTGGCAGATTTTGGAAGGGCCCTTCACCATTTTGTTCCGCCATAGCAGCCAGCTAGCCAGCGGGCAACAGATTCTCAAGCTGACGAGGGGGCACCTTCAGGGGAAAGATGAGGGGCCGTCATCTTGGAGGGATTCTGAATCCCTTAGCAGTCTTGGAAGATAAGAGGAGGGGACTTCCCCTTTCGTCACCCACAACGGCCAAGACTCGTCGAGCTTGGCTAGATCAAGCTTCACAAACCCCCCGAGAGGTCTGTCCAAACCGGGAGCATTTGTACAGAGGTTGTGAACCTATAGGACATTCCAGAGAACTTTCACATCCATGGCTTGGGTGAAAGAAGGCACAACCATGTAGAGCACCCAACGCACGAGGGAACATAGTCCCACTTGGGGACTCAGACACACGATTGTGTGAGGGAGACAACTGGTCCCGAAGCAAACCCCTCTCAAACCAGCTGATGAACTGGGTCTAGAACCCTAAACCCGGCCCATACCAAGTGAACCGGCTAGAAAACTCAGTCCAAGCAAGGAGAAGGAGATGCGCCCCAAATTGGACATGTGGCGGTCTCCAATTGTCTTTAAAATGTAAAATCCTTAGAAATGCATATATCTTTGATAAATCACAGTAATTAGCCTGATTATCAAAAAAATAAAAATAAGGTATCAAAATTCTCAAAAACATGAGTAGAATATAGTAGAACTATAATATCAGGCTTTTGATGCACTAATGTCAATGATATCATGTAAGTTGTTAAATGCTTGTTTCATGAATAATAAATAGCAAATGATGGCCTAAAATTATGAGATTATGTCACTAAATCTATATCATGTTTAGAATCCATATGATGTCAGATATTATAATTAGGATTCATGAAATCATGTATTTTCTACATATAGCTAATTATGGCTAATAACCCTAATTAATGTGCAATAATTTTAAATATGTTGAAGAAAACTTAGAATTTATAAGTTTATATCAGTAACCAGAAGCTAATATGGAACTTTGATATCAATTAGATGCATAGAATTCATGTTATATGAAATGAACCTTAATACATGTTATGAAACCCTAATTTAGGTTAATGATGTAACCTAGGGTTAATATGTGCATAAAATACTATGGAAGCTAGTGTTCAGATGATGAACCCTATCTGTAACAAAATTGGAAAATAACATCAGTAAGATAATTCCAAGACAAGAATGCAAGAAAAAATGAGAATACCCCAATGAGCTAAGATAAACCCTAAAATGAGCATAACTAGGGTTAATAATGATGGGAATCTGATGATAGTACGTGATCTTGTCTTAATCAAGGGTTGGCAAGGATATAGATGACTCAAAAATATGTGGTGATTAGTATATCTATGAGCAAGGTATGCCCTTACCTCTTACTTGGCCTACTATACAATATGATTGTATTGTTTGACAATATGCTTGGCATATGGTATTGGATGAAATGATTGTTCTTGTATGATATCTTGCATGATTTTTTATACTTATGGATATGAACACATTAAACATAATATATCTATTCCATTATATGAAAGCACTAAACTCTTTGGTAGTACAATGCTTGGAAGTGACTTAACTCTGTGGTAGTCAGTCACATTGTACACATGATCTAACCCTTTGGTAGGAGATCATAAAGGCCTCAATCTTGAGCTACTTGAGAGTTAAGAAAATGCATCAAAACCTTCGACGGTCAATGCATGGATATATAATGGAAAATGAGCTTAAAATATGTGTTCTCTTATGTTAATGAACATCTTTGTGCAAGTATATGCCTTTTCTTATATATGTCTATTACTGCCAAGTATTAGTTTTACCTTATTTCCAAGCTTAGTAATGAGAGATATATAAAAAGATACATAGGCATACTCAATACAATATTCTTGAATATTGTGCTAAGGTGTATCACATGTAATCTTTGTTTCAGGTTGTAGACATGTTCTCTTGAAGAACCATGATAGTTGAGATTTGTGTGGCGAGCATGTGTATATGTGGACCTATTGTCTTAAGATCATGTTGTTTAGTGGTAGTACATATATATGTAGAAGTTTGTTGTTCAATATGTAATTTCAAATGTTGTAACAATTCATTATGCAATTATATGTTGAATGGTGATAATGTGTTGTATGGTTTTATCATTGTTCATGTGCATGTCCTACTGTTGTTTCCTTTTGACTTACTCTAATTTTCTTCTTTTGAGCCTAGTGTGGGGTGTTTAAATTGGGATTCTTACTAAGGTGAGTTCTCAATTTGGACGTCACACATCAGAATAAGTTCTAGAAAATCTGGGACATCACAGGTGGTATCAGAGCATGAACAATGGAAAAGCCTGACATTTTCTCATTATGCAACTTGAAACTAAAGAACCTTGAACTTAAAACAAATTTTTAAGGGTTAAATTAGTTGTCTTTTAGAGACTAGATCTAACCTAGCCTCTAGGTTAGCACCCAGATGTATGAGAACTAGGTCTAGACTGGTGCTTGTTGTATAGCAAGTCCTTAGATGTCATTCTTTCCTTACAGCGTAGAGATATGGGATGTTGCATTATTTGGAAATGACGTGCATCAAGGGAAGATAAACCATATACATATGGTGCTCATTGTCTAGAGTAGCTATACTAGTCTACACCATGTTCTCACCCATTTCACTAGTTTTCATGACATTGTACTCTCTACTATGTGTGGGACACTCATTTCCTGAATTTGGTTTTTGATTCCAATCGGATCGAACCTTGGTAGTTTTCTTTGACGCATCTTTTATCGGAGAAAAACTATATCATATTTTAGTATATATATAAGTATTACAAAAATGTGTCCCCACACATGTACGAGTAGGAGGTGGTCATGCAACCTAAGTGAAAGTGAATGACATCAGTCTAGAAGAGAGAGTAGTTCTATATTAGGTGTCTAGAGCCTTGTTGAAATATGTGATAGATGGAATATCTCAAATAAGTTTTGTTAATATGATGTCAGTCTTATATAGATGATATAAGATGGTTTGTGATGATCACTTTTGTCTTTAAGGAGTAAGTTTTAATTTGGAGGTTTTGAGATAGGCTTTGAAGATGAAAGTATGTATGTTTCTATAAGATAAGTTAAGATAAGATGTGAATCAACATGAGCCTCAATCTCTTTTATGAAGGAGGACCTCTAGAGTTAGGGTCAGTTATAGGGTAAACTCGAGAGAGAGTGAGATCCAAAGGGAGAAGGTTAGAGAACCTAAACTCCAAGATATGAGAATTTTGAGAAATATGTGATATGATTTGTCCTAAACTAGACTACTCCTGAGTGATTGAGTTGAGTTGCTTTATGCATGATTCCTATAGTCTTATTGAACCCTACATGTCCTTGGGAAGGCCAAACCCTAGAGTCAGAGAGAGGCTGGTTATGTATGAATATGTGAATAGGGAAATATGAGAACCTACCATCTAGGTGAGGGAGAGAGTCCCAAGACCCTGGAGGAGGAGGCAACTGTGTTAGTATGATGTAAAGCCTCATACTCGGGTTGGTGGTTTCCCACATAGGAGTCTTGTGGTGTATATGAAAGAGATAGTTGGGTAAGAATATAACATGGGTAGAGAACCTATGAAGAGAATGTCATAGCATGTTTTCATTTGTGCTTATGTGGATAGACCTTGTAAGGCTATCACTAGTGCCAATGAAGTAATCCGAGAAACCTAGACTAAGAGAAGAAAGATAACATATATGCATATGAGATACTCATAGAGTTGAGTTAGCTCAGAGAGACTGAGCATGGCACTACTCTCATGATATGGGTTGGGAGAACCTCAATTGGACTAGATGAAGTTTTGATATATGTTTGAGAATCCACTCACATAAGTTTGTTTAGCACAATCGTGATATAATATATGTAAGGATGTGATCTAATCTCGAGATGTGATATATGGACATGATATGATGGAAACCTAGAGATGGTTTAATAGGTATTAATGCATCGATGGTTAACCATATACATGAATAATGATGATAATGTGATGTGGTTGATGAATCTAGTGATGAATTCATTAACAAACTTGTACGTTAATATTAAAGTGACATGAGTACATTTTAATGATATATGCCAAACAATGATAATGTTAGTGATTAATAAATGTGTTGAATATAGTCCAAAAATTTTGCACAATATAATGATGATGGCACCTTGTTATGATCTATATGGATAAAGTTGAGTTAATTATAAATAACTCTTCCCAAAATGAGGACATAATGTTGGAACCTGATGTTTGGATAAAATGAGGATGTAAATCCTAAAATGTGAAAAGTTCATGTATAATATATTATTTGAATCTTATGCTTGGGTGAAATTAGTAAAAAAATCCTAATTGGAAATGCGACACAGCCTAACCATCTACATCATGTTATATGTTGAGGGGTTCACCTTAAATGCTTTTAAAATCTCTTAGAAGTGTTTTGGATATGTTGCACCTAGAGTGGTGTCCTAAATATGAATGAATATCTTTGGTTTCTTTTAAAGTAATGGAACATTTTAATTTTGAGGACAAAATTCCTTTTAAGATGTATATGATGTGATGGATTGGATTTTGAATTAATTTTGAGGCCGAAATTTCTTTTAAGGTGTGTAGGATGTGATGGAGTGTTATTTAGGGTTCTTGAATACCCAATTGGATAATATAATTCATAACTTTGAGAGTGGATGATTGTTGATGTGGTGATGATGTCACATTACCTGGTTTTGGGATTATGAAGTTGACTATGAACTTAGAGGATTTTATGAGATTTCACAAACAAACGATGGTCCTTCAAGTATGGTTAATCATATTAATGAGTTTGATGTAGTTTGGAGGTCTTGATGTTGAATGTAAATTTTATAACCCTTATGTTTTTTAAGGAATTTAATTGATTGGTCATATACTTATATATTGGAACTAGAGAGAGTGAATTGAAACATACTTGAATGAAAGGGTGGACAGAAGCACTAGAGTTTTTGTGACCAATTTTCTCTCTCTAGGGTTTTCTCTCTCGCCTCTCGCTAGTTTCTCCCGGCGGTTTCCACTGGGGGGAGGGAGCACCGCCTTGGTCCCTTCCTCCCCCTGGCCCCCAATGGTAGAGATCCCTGGCGAGGGTTGTTGCAGATCCCTGGAGAAGGGTCAATGGTAGTCAAAATCGCAGAACTCCTTCTTGGCAGCGCTGGAAGAAGAGGGACACAGAGCATCATGGGAGCTACAATGGGGCTTCGAGGTTCACATCATCGACCAAGTCGACCTCCTATCCTGTCCAAGAGAGACAGATGGAGAAGAGCGTTCCCATCCAGTCTGAAGCCTCTCGTTGATTTCTCTGCCACCACATGCGGAGAAAGCGGGATTCCTTGCCCATTTTCTCTCTTGCACCTCTTAGATTTGGTTAACCAGGATGATGGAGGACCTTTGGTTTTGACGTTGAGCCTTATGTTGGCAACTAGATCAGTGGAAGGGTGCCTAGGGCTTGACCCCAGTTTGCCTGGAAGCAGTTTCCCTACAAGCAGATGTGTCCTGGTGGCAATATCCCCCCTAGGCAGTTTGGGCGTACTTTCTCTGACTAGCAGGTGACACAACCTGTTCTGGCGGCGCCTCTCTGCTTGGATCCCTACTTGCTAACAAAAAAGAGGCCATCACGGCATGCAGGTTCTTTTGTTTTCCTAGTGGTTTAGCTCCTCGGCTCATTGTCCTCTCCACAGGGGACTCGAAGCGACAAGGACACTGGATGTGTCAGCCTGATGACTAGGGGTCTTCCCACCGATGCAGCTCTGAGTGCACACCAGGCGTTTGACGGTAGGTCGGCTTCTAGCCACTTGAGAAGAACACCAACCAACTCGCTGCTTATGATGATGGTTGTTCTAGGGACGGTTTTGCTGTGAGAAGGAACACCCCTAAGGTGTTCGATGAGCTGCCTCTGTGAAAGTAGAAGTTTGCTATTCGCCCAAGAGGATAAATGACTATAGATAGAGTCACCGATAGGAATTTAATCTCGATGATTTTCCCTAATCTTGGCTCATCACCACACTTTGTGGGTATTCTGATTGATAGCGGGTGATGTGCTTTGTATGATGGGTTGACTTCATATTGTATTCATGCTGCTTTTTGAGGTAGTTTGCCCTGTTTATGTTGTTATTCGACTTGTCCAACTTCTATGTTGATTAGTTGTCATGGGGTTTTGTGGGGTGTCTTCCCATATGGAACCTGGAGTTTGATACCTGGAAAAGTCTAAAGTTTTGAGATTTACCTTCAAGTAGGACAATGGGTGGTTGCTCTTGTGCAAGTAACTCTTACCATTTGTGGGTGTATAGACGTATGTAATTGTTGCTTGGAAAAGGCCTCATCTATTTGGAATGCTTGGATTTAGATTGATAAGCTAGATATACTTTTTTAGCTTTTGATTTATTCCCTGGTTATCTAGTTCTCCTCCTGCATGGGGATAGATCCTTAGATGTTTTTGTTTTTTATCAGTCATGTAATGGGGTATTTATGCCCAAAGTTTTGGTATCATAGCAACACATATTTTTGACTGACTAAAAAAGAAATTGGTCAGAGTATTGCTTGGATTATAATAAATCTATGATCAAAGTTTCATTAGGTTATGGTGCTCTTAGAGGGAGATATTTAGGTTTGAAATAGACTAAATGGTTATATTTTTATGTGCATTGGATGAATGTTTGCACATTAGAAATATAAGCTTTGATTAATTGGATGTGTCACACACCCTTTAGGTAGCTGATCCATTTTGTTTGAGGATGCCATAGATTAGGCTTTTACAACCCTTAGATGATGCAGATCGGATGGCAGGCTGCTCTCCTCCCACCTCAGAGGACAATCCAGAATGTGGGGATGATAATTTCGCTCATAAAAGATCACCTCATCCAGATCGTGGGAGTGAATGGGATTTCAAGTGAGAACATTATCTCGACTCCATGTGATGAGTCATTTGACCCTTTATCCAGTTCATGAATATGAGCCCAGAGGGAGAACAAGCCCTCCCTTCTGTTGTCTTGTCCACCACAAATTGCAGGTGGAACGTAGGGGAAATAGATGGATCTAGAGAGTGGATCAGAGAGGGGAAAGCAAGGTCAAGGTTGAAGGTGTTTCTTGTGCCCAGTTACATGGAGATCCATGGTCTTTTCCATGGATGACAACACCTCAACAACCTGAAGATGTCGGTATATTTTGGAAGAGCCCTTCACCCTTTAGTTCCGCCATAGTAGCCAGTGAGCCAGTGGGCAGTGGCTTCTTGAGCTGATGAGGGGGCACCTTCATGGGAAAGATGAAGGGCCATCACCTTGGAGGGATTCTGAATCCCTTAGCAGTCTTACAAGATAAGAGGAGGGGACTTCCCCTTTGCTCACCCATGGCGGCCAGGACTCACCGAGCTTGGCTAGATGAAGCTTCATAGACCCCCACGAGATCTATCCAAGTCGGGAGTATTTGTGCGGAGGCTATGAACCTATAGGGCATGCGAGAGAACTTCTGCATACATGGATTGGGTGGAAGAAGGTGCAACCCTGTGGAGTGCCCAACACACGGGGGAACATAGTCCCACTTGGGGACTGAGATGCACGATTGTGTGAGGGAGATGGCTGGTCCAGAAGCAAACCCCTCTCAAACCAGCTGATGAATCGGGTCTAGAACCCTGAATAGGGCCCAGACTAAGTGAACTGGCCGGAGAACTCAACACAAGCCAGGAGAAGGAGATGTGCCCCCACATTGTACATGTGGCGGTCTCCAATTGGCTTTAAAAGGTAAAATCCTCATAAATGCATATATCTTTGATAAATCACAGTATTTAGCCTGATTATCAGAAAAATAAAAATAAGTATCAAAATTCTCAAAAAAATGAGTAGAACACAGTAGAACTATAACATCAGCTTTTTAATGCACTAATCTCAGTGGTATCATGTAAGTTGTGAAATTCTTTTTTCATGAATAATAAATAACAAATGATGGCCTAAAATTATAAGAATATGTCACTAAATCTATAATCATGTTTAGAATCCATATGATGTCAGATATTATAATTAGGTTGCATGAAATCATGTAATTTTCTCCATATAGATAATTAGAGCTAATAACCCTAATTAATATGCAATAATTATAAATATGCTCAAGAAACCCTAGAAATTACAATGTAAGTTGGTATCAGTAAATGGAAGCTAATATGGAACTTTGATATCAATTAGATGCATAGAATTCATGTTATATGAAGATGAACCTTAGTACATGTTATGAAACCCTAATTGAGGTTAATGTTGTAACCTAGGGTTAATACGTGCATAAAATACTTTGGAAGCTAGTGTTCAAATGATGAACCCTATATGTAACATAATTGGAAAATAACATTAGTAAATAATTCCAAGACAAGAATGCCCCAATGAGCTATGATAAACCATAAAATGAGCATAACTAGGGTTAATGATGATGGGAATCTGATGATAGTACATGATCTTGTCTTAATAAGGGGTTGGCAAGGATATAGATGACTCAGGAATATGTGGTGATTAGTATATCTATGAGAAAGGTACACCCTTACCTCTTACTTGGCCTACTATACAATTTGATTGTATTATGTGTACAAAATTCTTGGCATATGGTATTGGATGAAATTATTATTCTTGTATGATATCTTGTTTGATTTTCCATACTTATGGCTATGAACACATTAAGCATAATAATTAGTTCCATTAAATGAAAGCACTAAACTCTTTGGTAATATAGTGCTTGGAAGTGACTTAACTCTTTCGTAGTCAGTCACGTTGTACATATGATCTAACTCTTTGGTAGGAAATAATAAATGCCTCAATCTTGAGCTTCTTGAGAGTCAATAGAATCCATCAAAACCTTCAGTGGTCAATTCATGGATATATAATGGAAAATGAGCTTAAAATATGTGTTCTCTTTTGTTAATGAACATCTTTGTGCAAGTATATGCTTTTCTTATATTTTTCTATTACTGGAAAGTATTAGTTTTACCTTATTGCCAAGCTTAGTAATGAGAGGTATATAAAAAGACACGTAGGCATACTCAGTATAATATTCTTGAATATTGTGATGGCATGTACCACATGTAATCTTTGTTTTAGGTTGTGGACATGTGCTCGTGAAGAATCATGATAGTTGAGAGTTGTGTGGCGAGAAGGTGTACATGTTGTCTTAAGATCTTTTTGTTTAGTGTTAGTACATGTATATGTACAAGTTTGCTATTCAATATGTAATATCAAATGTTGTAACAATTCATTATGTAATTATATGTTAAATGATGAACATGTGTTGTATGGTTTTATTATTGTTCATGTGCATGTGCTACTGTTGTTTCTTTCTGACTTCCTCTGATTTTCTTCTTCTTAGCCTAGTACGGTCTATTTAAATTAGGATTCTCGATGAGGTGAGGTTTCAATTCGGATGTCACACATCAGATTAAATTTTAGAAAATATGGGGACATCATAGTTGTGGATGTGCAGTTGTTGTCTAGTTGCTCTTGGATGGTGTTTGTGCAGCTCCTGGTCTTCACCACGGACAATAGATTGAAACAATGTCTACAACATCTCCTGCGATCTCGCCACAGAATGGAAGTTTACATTGTCCTCTTAGTGGCAGACGATGACCTCCATCCTCTAGAGTAGTCCACGTGGTCTACCAAGAACTCCACATTGTGCTACTAGAGTCAACGGGAAGGAGTTGTCTCCTTCTATCAGTATACTAGTAACCGACATGCTCTTCCACAACTGATCCTCAGTTGTTCTCTCTCCCTTGCTATACCTCCCTTTTACGGGTAGGACTTGCTTGGGCTCTCTATTGGTTACCATAACCATAAGGGACAACAATGATTAGAGTAACTGATTCTCAATTGTGTATCTTGGGAAGCCCCTAGTACCCCTCTATTTATAGTAAATGCCAGGGTCAGGGTTCCCGATTGGTGTGGAAGTAGAAGGGTCCAGAATCATGAATGCTATAGAACTCGTGAACTGCGAGACAATTGTCCCACATAGTGATATAGTCGTCTCATGCACGAGATGGTCATTTTGCGTAGTTTCATGTTCTAAATCAAATTAGAAATTCAAATTCAATTAATGTACAACATAAAGTCAGTACTAATCCTTGATCCAATCGAATTTTCCGATGAACTGAGCGTCTTGTTCATGCGAGCCGGTCATCTCACAACCATGAATCGATCGTCTCGCTCATATGCAAGTCGGTCATCTCCCGACCATGAAATGATCATCTCGCTCATGCAAGCCGTTCGTCTCACAATCACGAATAGGTTGTCTCGCTCACGTGAGACGATCGTCTCATGACCATCATGTGAGATGATCATATCGTGTGCCAATTCTAGCAGAACTTAGCCAATTCAGTTTCTAATCAACCTGACACTCCAAGCAGTCAGTCCAACACTTGAACTTGATGATTCTGAGTCCAGTCAGTTAATCTATTGTTTAATTGAATACCTAAACACCTTTAGTAATCAAATTAAACATCATTCATGAATATACTCCTTTAATCCAAGTGTATCATGTGTGTGACCCAATAGGCCGAGAATTATGTTGGTAGTGAATGTCCATAACAAATTATGACATCACAAGTAAAAAGTGGTTCCTAGTCACGCATCATTGCTACCCATGTAATTTGGAAAGTTGGAGAACAACTTCAACCTACAATGCGTGATTAGTGTTACAATGATTGTATCCTTTGTCTTTGATATCCCAATAGAACTCGAGGCATGGAATCATCATCCTCTCAACATTCAATCCATGTTCCTTGAACTAGAGCAAACTATATGAGATGTGTATGAGCTCATATATCACATATTAGACCACATCAGTACGAACATACATTTCTCAATCTCACTTATCAAGAGGCCTTGGATATCAATCTCCTATAGGAGGGACAAATCTAATCTACATCACTCACACTCAGTCCCCATGTGTCAAAGCTACCTAATCATCACCTTCATGGCAACCTGTATTTTAGGAGTGTGTTTGATGATGTCAAAGTATACCCAACAACATGTGATGAGTGTAGTCACTTCAGGTCTAAGAATGACAATCACCACTATCACTATGAGAGATGATTCTGACTACCATTCCATGGTCTCCATGTATCACTCTTATGGTGGGTCTATCCGATACACTATTCTCTAACATGTATCTATGTGAGTGACTTGATATCATATATCATGACTAACGGTACTCTATCATCATCCAACAAAACTCTAATCTTATGTATTATTGTTCTCTATTTTGCTTCAACAATATTGTTTGACTAGGGACATAACTATAATGTATGTACTCTTAGCATCCGTATAATCTCATTCTTCAAGTCACGTACTTGAAGACATACGTCATCGAGTAACATTATTCTTTAGACATCTACTTACATCTGTGTCATCATCTCATGACTGAGATAAACATAATAGATAGAATTACCTTTTATTATTATCAAATTAGGTATTTAATGCCACACTTCAATCATCATGTGATTATATCTCTGGGCATACATACCAACAAAGGCATGCCTAATAAAAGTTGAGTGAGTTCAATTTATTGCCTAATATCAAAGGAATCGTCTCAACTCTAAAACTTAGAAATATTAGTTGTTTTTCACTCATGCTTGATTAGTACTGAAAAGTGGGTGTATACAAGGCATGGTAGAAAAACAACTAAAGAAAGCATTAAGGTGGGAAGTAGGGTTATGCTTATCTATGAGGGTTCAAGTCATACACTTCATAGTGGCCCAACTAAATTTCCAAAAAAAGAAGAAAGGAACTATTCAGTAAAAGAGTCAAGACATGTTAGTGACATTTCCACCTTCATAAGGAGGGTAAGGATGATTAGGGATACTTAAAATGAAGTCTCAAACACATTGGTAGTTTAAGTAGTGCAAATTACCAATTTATTCTCTATTTAAAATCCTAGTTGGTATTTCACAACTCAAGGATATACAATAAAAAAACATATAAAGGGATACTTAACTACCTAAGTAAGGAACTTCATGGGTTAACTTGAAATAGACAAGTCACTGATCACTTATTATCTGATACCATATTGTAAAGAGTAAGATCTGAGTGGAGATCCACTCAATTGGTATAAAAGAAATCCAAGTTAAGATAAAGGAAGAAAAATAATGATAGCACAATTACATCTTATATCATGTACAATTGTTTCTCAACATAAAAGGTAATACTATAAATATTATGGGTACAACTACTATCACACGAGCCCAGCTGAAGAGGATAATGTAACCATTGCAAGCTATCCTGATATCGAAAACCTGAGTGCAATGTTATTGCATCGTTCATCTAAAAATCCTACATCTGGGTGAATTTGGGAACAACACCTGGTAAAATAACTAGAGCAGAATAATTAACTTTGAAAGAATGAGGCATTTAAAGAATAATCAACTTTGATAAAGTGTCTTTCCATTAACCAATTCATAGACATAAATAGGTGCATATAGATAATGTAGACTAAAACAACTAGAGTAGGGCCAAGACACCAAGGAACATTGGCCTAAAAACATGAATGGAGAAATAACACGCCTCAAAGGAAAAGAGTGCCCATATATTTATCGAGGGTGGAATTGCACAAAGCCAACGGAAAAACATGTCCTTATATAAAAAAGCATGGTTATGTAAAAACATTTACATTGATTAAATTAGTATAAAATCAGTACAAAATATGTAGGCAAGACATATGTCATACACAACATCAACAAGATTAATTTACATGGCATGGGGGGTTACAAACCCAATATAACAAGAATGAATGTATTTTCAGGGGTTTTTGAAAGGATTTCCTTTTGAAAGGCATAGATTTGCAAATTATAAGAAGTAATATCCTCATTATGCAAAAATTTACGTCAAAGTCGTATAAATGCCTAAATTATAATAGAGATTGCACATACCTTCAAGTCAGACCTAATTATTCAACAATACTCCTAAGGTCAGATTTGTAGCTTTTCAACCACCTAAACACAAATTATATGAATTGGTTATCACTTTTATAAATTAGTCATTACTATAAGAAAATATAAAAGAGTCAATTTGTCCCTACATTCAGTTATGGATGAGGTAGATCCATCATTGGGTGATACATATCAACAATCCATTGAAGTGGAATGAAGCGCATGCCAATCCTTTTAATCAATGTCATTAACTTTACATAAGAAGGTAGTGATAACAAATCCATATCAAGCAAGTTTTATATCAAATATATAGTTATGTTATGTCAAGAAAAGTGAGCAACCAAAATACTGAATGAATAGACTATGCCACCGGATATGAAGCAGACACGAAAAATGATAGAAAATTGTCATTTGCTTATTTTGATGGCACACAACACCATCAACATAATAGATCCAATGTGGCATGGTTTAACTTGGAAAAAAGAAAACATAATATTATATTGAGAGGAGGATAACTCACTGACAATGTCTAGCAGTGGTTTGTGTTAGGGATTGCTATATGGAACATGGCTTGGGGCTAGCGGGAACCTTGATTTCATCACATGAGGTAAATGGTTGGAAGGGAGTCAGATTCAAGAAGGATGTTAGGTGATTTCGTAAATGTTGGTGACCTATATTAATGGTAGTAGTTATCCTCATAGCCAGAGGTAGTATGTTGCAACACATCCCACTATCACACAGCTAGCGAGGTGTTACGCGAAAATGTGCGAAAAACTCCATAAACCACAGATTACCAAAAACACAGGTTAATTAAAACCGATTGCAGAAAGCAGATAAACTGAGAAACTATTACATTTAAGTCCTCAACCTGCAAGGAAACAGGTTATATAAACATTTACAAGATCTTGACACATATCCACAGCTTAGGAGATCAGTTGTCTTGTCATCACATGAGTTCATCACCTGTTTATACATACATAACGGCCCACATCTGGCCAACAGCAACAACTATACATCGTGAAACAACGTCAAAACAACTCAAAGGACCTGAGAGTACAGGGATGACTCTAAGACTCTACTGCAAAATAACCAAAATAGCAGCATATCCATCTCTTGCCTTCTACTATTCGTCTTGCTGCTCGGCCGCAACTCTGTGACTACCACCATGTCTAGCTCGAACACCTAAAAAGGGTGTAAACCAGTGGGGTGAGACACACAGTCTCAGTGAGAAACATAACTCCCCGCCGAAACCACAAAACCTCAGAAAGATAAAAGCAACAACATCAGATAACTGATAAGGGTATAATAAGAGCAGTTTATAAAGTAAAGCTAATCATACCGTCAAGCTTACCAAGATGTACGGAAGACATATCACCAAATATCTCTTTATGGAACATGATTAACAAGATAAGATTTATAAGGTCTTACCACATAACACAAGATCATATAATAATCTGCAAGGTACAGCAAGATGAACTACACAAGCAAGGCCTCAACCAATGTTCCGTGTTTTGCCTTAAGCGGTAAATACTATACGGCTGGATTACGTATTATTATGCCCTGAGGAAGTGATCCGTACCGCTCAAATACAACCTTCGGTTGCGAAACCTAAGACGGTGCCATACAAGGTCAATGGAAGAGCCAGACTCCATGACCTCCCACCTCATGGTCAATGCACGAGTACAACACAAGTAGGACCACAGTCTCATGCCTAAATGGCCTCAGCCACAGGGTCAGGCTACCCTCTGCCTAGCCCGCCTCAGTATAGATATCGACGCTAGTGAAACTGAGCCATGGGCCTATTCACCGTGCTCTGAGCCATGAACGCATTCATGCTCCCATATCACGTATCCTGAGCCATGGGCCTGTTCACCATGCTCTTCACATACTAAGCTACAGGCCTGAATCTGCACTCTGGAGTCTACAACTGAAGTTGCACTCATACCTCCTCATTTTCGGCTAGGATAATCCACACATATTCAATAATATGTGCTTCCAGGTTAACCCACAGGAGAACCTGTTTCACCATCACCAGCTCCTGACAATGATGGATCTATGGCCAGGGCAACTACATGATATGTTCCATTGTGATTAGTTAGTATATTTTAAGTGAATTGCAAGATTCAGCCAAGTTATATAACATGCAACCTATAACAAAAATAAACAGCATGAAACTCAATATTATGCTTTTATTGTAATCAACACCATCCTGATCCATCACAAGGATCCAACATTACATATTATCACTTGGCCTCTTGCCAATCATCTAGATCCATCTTAAGGATCATCACATTACCATTGGGATCTCAATCCCTCATCACATAGTGCCATTGCCTCTCAAGGCATTCTCATCAACTTAGGCACTCTAGCCAAGCTTAGGTCCTCAGACCAAAACACATCATGTATGTTATTTCATCATCAAGAGTAATTATCAAAGCAGTGTTACTCAAACATATATATATACCTCATAGTCCTTTACCTGGCTATGCATCTGTACCTGCATGGTTAGTATGCACAATCATCATGGATTAATAGAGAGATCATATTGTCAATATAGAGCAACATCGATGATTATATGCTTTACCATTCGTGTCTCAATTGATGACCATAGACATAGGTCATAACATTAAGCAAAGCATCTTATATGTTTACCATTTACACATCGTTATACAGATGATCATAAGCAAATGCAATATCATGTCCAGTTACATGGATGGGAGCTACCATCTTAGTTATCAGCAAGCATATCAAAGTTCAAGAATTAGTATATCGGTTTTCCATAAGAGACCAGACCCTCACTAGAAGCGTCCACTATCCTCACCAAAGGTGGCATCGGGCAGGGTACTATCGCATAACGGTTAGCATCTAGTGTGTAACGTGCAACATTGTGTTGTGCACGACGTGTTATGCATCAGGGAACCAAGCATGTCGTGCAGCCATGCATATCGTACATCTCAAGACGGGCAACGGTGCGTCACGTAACAAGGGTACAACGGCCATGAAGCCTATCGGGTAATTGAGCCTATGGGCATGTCTCTCACCAGGTGCAATGGCTTGGGGATACCAGGTGACGCTCTATCGGGCACCACCACAATGCCATGATGTCTGAAACTTAGCTAGCCCCAACTCCATAACGTCTAAGGTATGATGACCACTAGGCTACCACCACATGTTAGGTATATCGGGCAGCAAGGACCTGTTGTGTGACGCCCGACACACAAAGGTCAATAGCCAGGAGCCTGACGCCTGACACAACCCCACAAACTAGCTAACAAGCTCCACACCTCAACACAAAATGACCTCAAACCATCACATAGGCAATGTGTATTGGGCAGGTTACTCATCAAGGTGCGATGCCCGACACACACAAGGCAGGGACCATGGGTGACGCTCGACACAACCACAACATGTGTCGTCTAAAGATCAAGATCAAGAGGGATATCGGGAAGCACCTCCCCCAAGATCATAACGGTCAAGATGAAACTCCACAAGGTTGTCATCAACCTCAAGCACAAGGGCACCAAAACCCTAATGGATCGAGAAGATGGCTCACCTCTCAACAACTAAGAGAGAGGGGTCTTGCACAACTCCTATCACCAATCGGGAAACCCCCAGGAACAACCCTAACAAGGTCCACATCTGCCACAAAGCTCACCTTTCAAGTCCTTGGTGAGAGGAGGGTGTTGCTCAAGCCACTAGAACACAAGCTCACCTCTCAACTTAAATGAGAGAGGGGTTTTTCCCATATTACTAGAACTCAAGCTCACTCCTCTAGACCAAGGAGAGAAAGAGGTGTTGCTCACCAAGAAACCCTAGAACATAGGTCCGGCCAACAAGAGGTAACTAAGCAAGAAACTAAACTAGTAACACATATAGTCGACATGATCATAAGCAACATACAAGAACATAGAAGATGGTAATGTAGTTAGGGTTAGGAGTTATGTAACCCGCCTTAAGAAAGCTCCAAGCTCCTAGATCCAAGCACCGCCACAAGAAGAAGAGCAAGGCACTCTAGGGTTCGGCCACCACTAGAGCAAGAAGGAGACTCCAAGAAGGATCGGCCACCAAGCTTGCAAAAGAAGAGGGGTGTCGTGCACCAAGGGAGAGGGAGACTAAGGAACTAAAGGGATCCTTAGCAAGGGAAAGGAAACACATATATAGAAGGGGATGGAGGAGAAACTAAGGTAGAGCAAAGCAAGGTGTCGTCCACCTAGGGACACTTGTCCATGAGCAATGCCACCACTCTAACATGCCCTAAACACATGTCCAAGGCCATTTCCACATGAAAGCATCAAGCACCAAGTGTCCACTAGCGGTGACACAAACGAGGTCAAAGAAGGTCAAAGAGGTCCATGGGTGACACACCCACATCATGGCCGACACAGACCCTGGGCGACACACTACTGGCCGACACAAGCATGACCGACACACTCTAGGCGACACACCCTGGGCGACACACCCATGTTCTTGCCCGACACAAGGTCCAAAGAAGCAAAGGAAACACATCACAAGGCCCAACAAGCTCAACCAAGCCCAAAGGAACTCAAGCAACGAGCCCAAACCTTCCTCTCAACACTAGAGGAAGCAAGGGGAGGGAGGAACACCTCACAAGGTGGCAAACTTTCCCATAAACCCTAAACTTAGGTTAATTGCAAGTAGCACCTCCAGCTCTCAACAAAGAACAAACAAACCCTAATCACCACCAAAGGTGATTAGCAAGCAACTAAGCATTTGGGTTAAGAAAAGCAAATAGGATAAGCCCTAAATGGAGGTCAGGGTCCTTACAAGCTAACCCCCTACAAAGGGATTTCGTCCCCAAAATCCGAAGAGAAAAGTGAGGGATACTTCCTCCTCATCTCTTCCTCAAGCTCCCACGTGGCTTCCTCAATGCCACGATGATGCCAAAGAACCTTCACAAGAACCAGGTCCTTCCACTTCAGCTCCTTAACCCTTCTGTCAAGGATCGCCACAGGACCTTCCCTGTAGGTCACATCTTCGTCAAGCTCAACCTCAACCGGCTATATCACTCTTCCTGAATCTGGATGACTTTTCTTTAGCATACTGACATGGACCACTGGATGTAACCTGTACAACTCTAGCTGCAGCTCTAACTCGTAAGCTACCTTGCCAAAACATGCTATGACTGGGTATGGCCCCATATATCTAGGTGCTAGCTTACCCTTCTGGTCAAACCTTAACAAACCTTTCCACAGTGAGACTTTAAGATACACTTTGTCTCCTACCTGGAACTCCAAAGGTTGTCGGAGATTATCTGCATAAGACATCTGCCTATCCTGTGTCGCTTTCAACTGTTGTTGTATCACTTTGATCTTTTCTGTTGTCTGCTATACTAACTCAGGACCCAAAAGATGATATTCACCAGACTCATACCAACACAAAGGAGATCTGCACTTCCTGCCATACAAGGCCTCATAAGGAGCCATGTCAATGCTCTGCTGATAACTATTGTTGTAAGCAAACTCTATCAAACTGAGATGTACGTCCCAACAACCTAGGAACTGCAAAACACAAGCTCGAAGGAGATCCTCCAGAATTTGAATAGTCCTCTCAGACTGTCCATCTGTCTGGGGGTGGAAGGCGGTACTGAACCTCAACTGCGTTCCCAACGCTCTATGCAACTGTTCCCAGAAACGACTCATGAACTGAGGACCTCTGTCAAAAACTATCATCACTGGCACACCGTGCAAACGTACTATCTCATCCACATATACTCGAACAAGCTTCTTGGATGTATACGTTGTCTTTACTGGTATGGAATGGGCAGACTTCGTCAATCTATCTACTATTACCCAAATGGAATCATTATTCCTAGTTGTCCTGGGCAGACCAACTACGAAATCCATGGTTATATGATCCCATTTCCACTGTGGTATTGGTAGGGGTTACAACGTACCTGTCGGCTTTTGATACTCAGCCTTGACTTGCTGACAAACCGCACACCTAGCCACAAACTCGACAACATCTCTCTTCAAGTCGGGCCACCAATACAAGTCCTTCAGACTATGATACATCTTGGTGACACCTGGATGCATAACATACATCGATGTGTGTGCTTCCTTGAGCACTAACTTCCTCAGATCATCAGCATCGGGGACCACCATCCTATCACGATAGAAAACTAGTCCATCCTCGGACTCATGGAACCCATCACACTTTTCACTGCCAAACTCTAATCTGATCAACTGCACTGCATCATCTGCTTGTTGTGCCTCTTTGATCTATTGTCTCAGCGTAGGCTTGACTTGCATATGTGCTAAAAGTCCAGCTACCAAGGAAACTTCCATCTACACATTCATCTACCACAAGGAAACAAGCATATCTCGTCTATGGCAGACTAGGGAACTCAACTGTGTCTTCTTTGAGGGAAAAGAAGAAGACTTTCGACTAAGCGCATCAGCTACCACATTCGCCTTACCAGGATGATACTCGATGGTGTAGTCATAATCATTGATTAACTCCATCCATTGACATTGTCGCATGTTTAACTCATGCTGTGAAAAGATGTACTTCAGATTCTTATGATTCGTAAAGATCTGACACACTTCCCCGTAAAGATAGTGTCTCCAAATCTTTAACGCATGAACCACCACTGCCAACTCCAAATCATGAGTCGGATAGTTCTCCTCGTGTTTCTTAAGCTTCCGTGAGGCAAAGGAAACGACATGATCTTCCTGCATCAGCACACAACCTAAACCTTTCTTGGAAGCATCACAGAAAACAACATAGCCCTTTCCAGGCTCTGGCAGTACTAGCACTGGAGCACTAGTCATCTTTTCCTTCAAACTCTAAAAAGCTTGCTGACAACGATCATCCCAGACAAAAGGTACGTCCTTTCTGGTCAACTTTGTCATTGGCAACGCAATCGTACTAAAGTCCTTGATAAACCTCTGGTAGTATCCTGCCAAACCCAGGAAACTACGAACTTCTGTCGGTGTCTTCGGATGTTCCCACTCTGCAACAGACTCTACCTTCTTTGGGTCCACTTTGACTCCTTCCGCAGATATCACATGACCCAAGAAAGTCACTTCTTCCAACCAGAACTCACACTTATTGAACTTGGCATACAACTGATGTTGGTGAAGAAGAGTCAACGCTAGTTGAAGATGTCGCTCATGCTCTTGCCTGTCCCGACTATAGATCAAGATGTCATCTATAAAGACTACAACAAACTGATCTAGGAACGGACGGAACACTCGGTTCATCAGATCCATGAAAGTAGCAGGTGCATTGGTTAGCCCAAACGGCATAACCACGAACTCGAAGTGACCATACCTCGTCCTAAAAGCTAACTTTGGTATGTCCTCTGCCTTAATCCTCAACTGATGATATCTGAACCGTAGATCGACCTTTGAAAACACTATCGCACCACACAACTGATCGAACAGATCATCTATCCTCAGTAACGGGTATTCGTTCTTGATCGTGACCTTGTTCAACTGTCTGTAATCTATACATAGCCGCATCGATCTGTCCTTCTTTTTCATGAACAGCACTGGAGCACCCCAAGGCGATGTGCTCGGTCAGATGAAACCTTTCTCCAACAACTCTTGTAACTTCTTCTTAAGATCTGCCATCTCTACTAGAGTCATCCTATACGGTGTCTGTGTAACTGGTTGCGTTCTTAGAACCAGATTGATCTCGAAATCAATCTCTCGGGGTGGAGGAACACCAGGAAACTCATCAGGAAACACATCGGAAAATTCTCGGACAACTGACACCTCTTCAAGGCTAGGACCTTTCGCCTTGGTAGCCACAATGGTATCCACAACGTGAGCTAAGAACGCCTCACATCCTTGCCGTAGCAACTTCTCTGCCGCCATAGCTGATACCAGACACGTCAGAAGAATCTTCCTATCTCCTTGGAAGATCCACTTCTCTCCAGCATCATCAAACACAGCTTGCTTGGAACCACAGTCCAAAACAACTCTATACTTCTCTAAGGTATCCATCCCAAGGATAACATCTAAACCATGCATATCAAGTGGTATAAGATCCACTTGTATACTGTGTCCCGAAAAAGATAAGACACAAGATGGACACTCTTCTCGGAGCATCGAGGAACCATCAAGAGGGGTTTCTAACAACAAGCTATCTTTCTTACAGCTAACAGGTAAACGACAGTTCTCAAGCATACTATATGCGATAAAAGAGTGTGTAGCACTGGGGTCAACCAGAACAGATATAAAGTAAGAAGAAGACATATTAGAATGAAATAACTCCATCTGACCTGTCACTACTCGCGGGTTGACTATCGCCTCCGGCTGTCTCATAGCATAGAATCGAGTCGTTGCTTGTTGTCCACGTCCTCTGCTTCCTTGAGTAGATGATCTCGCTTGCGACTCTTGACCGCGTCCTTGCCCTCTTCTACCACTGGGTTGCTGTCTATCTGACTCTTGATGATTCTGCCTCGGCTGTTGTGTCATTTCAACATCTCTATTTGGGCAATTCAACCTCCAATGCCCGATCTGACCACACAGATGGCATGACTGGTCTCATTGTTGTGGCCTAGATGACTCTGTCACTTCCACAGAAGATGTAATATGTGCCTTTGACGAAGAAGAAACATAACCTCTTCCTTTACTTGGAGACCACTGCGATGGTACACTGGAACCTCTCATCACTGAAGGTGCTGAAAATCTTAGCTTCTTGAAGCCACCAAACCTCTATCCCTGGAACTGAGCAGGCCTCTTCTTAGACATGGATTCTCTTTTCTCCCTGACTGACTGTTCGATTCTCCAAATGGATTCCACAAATGTAGCAAACCACTCTCGGTTCTACAACATAGAAGCAGGTGTTGTCAGCTCAGCACTCAGACCTTTCTCAAAGCGTCTGATCCGCTCTTCATCTGTCGCTTCCATGTGAGGAGAAAACCTTAGCAGGTCCATGAACTTAGCTTCGTACTCAGTGACGTTCATCGCTCCTTGGCGCAAGCGCTCGAACTGACTAATCTTCTCATCCATATACGTCTACAGAAAGTATCTGCTGACGAACTCACACCGGAAAACCTCCCAACCGATCACCTCACCAGGTCACTTTTCCTCCTCGATGGTCCACCAATGACCAGCACTACCCTTCAGAAGGTAGACAACATGCTTTACTTTATCTGCTTCGGGGATGTCGAGGATCTGGAAAGCCTTCTCAAGACTTGTCAGCCACAGATCTGCATCCGTTGGATCAGCCGTTCCAGCATAGTCTGAAGCTCTGACTCGGTGAAGCCGCTCAAAGGTCTTCCCAATACCAGATGTTTCACCATGGGGAGTCTGTGCTCTCGGTGGAGGCACTGGCAATCTTCCTACCATGAGATTCATCATAGCCATCATCTACCCCATAAGTTGTTGGTAGGCAGGGTGTTCAAGAATGGCCGGGTCAAGTTGGGGGACCTCAGGCACCCAGTCTTCATGTGCCTGCCCTATAGCTCCATCAACTGATGCATCATCTTTGTTCTCAGCAGCATGTTCTTCATGGTTTCCAGACATCTTGGCTTTTCTTCCGCTGAGGGTAGAAGATGATTGTAAGAAAATATGGGAAACTCACAAGAACAGACACAACCTAGTCCTAAATCCCTGTAGACTCAGTGAACCTAGAGCTCTGATACCAAAACTTGTAGCAACACATCCCACTATCACATAGATAGCGATGTGTTACACGAAAACATGCGGAAAACTCCATAAACCACAGATTACCAAAAACACGGGTTAATTAAAACCGATTGCGGAAAGCGGATAAACTGAGAAACTATTACATTTAAGTCCTCAACCTGCAAGGAAACATGTTATATAAACATTTGCAAGATCTTGACACGTATCCACAGCTTAGGAGATCAGCTATCTTGTCATCACATGAGTTCATCACCTGTTTATACATACATAACGACCAACATCCGGTCAGCAGTAGGATATACAAAACATCAACAACTATACATCGTGAAACAATGTCAAAACACTTCCAAGGACCTGAGAGTACAAGGATGACTCTAAGACTCTACTGCAAAACAACTAAAATAGCAGCATATCCATCTCTTGCCTTCTATTGTTCGTCTTGCTGCTCGGCCACAACTCCGCGACCACCACCACGTCTAGCTCGAACACCTAAAAAGGGTGTAAACCAGTGGGGTGAGACACACAGTCCCAGTGAGAAACATGACTCCCTGCCGAAACCACAAAACCTCAGAAAGATAAAAGCAACAACAGCAGATAACTGCTAAGGGTATAACAAGAGCAGTTTATAAAGTAAAGCTATTCATACCGTCAATCTTACAAAGATGTACGGAAGGCATATCACCAAATATCTCTTTATGGAACATGATTAACAAGATAAGATTTATAAGGTCTTACCACATAACACAAGATCATATAAGTAACTGCAAGGTATAGCAAGATTAACTACACAAGCAAGGCCTCAACCAATGTTCCGTGTTTTTCCTTAAGCGGTAAATATTATATGGCTGGATTACATATTATTATGCCCTGAGGAAGTGAACCGTACCGCTCAAATCCAACCTTCGGTTGCGAAACCCAAGCCGGTGCCATACAAGGTCAATGGAAGAGCCGGACTCCATGACCTCCCACCTCATGGTCAGTGCACGAGTACAACACAAGCAGGACCGTAGTCTCATGCCTAAATGGCCTCAGCCACAGGGTCAGGCTACCATATGCCTAGCCTGCCTCGGTACATGTATTGGCGCTAGTGAAACTGAGCCACAGGCCTATTCACCGTGCTCTGAGCCATGAACGCATTCATGCTCCCATATCACGTATCCTGAGCCATGGGCCTATTCACCATGCTCTTCACATACTGAGCTACGGGCCTGAATCTGCACTCTGGAGTCTACAACTGAAGTTGCACTCATACCTCCTCATTTTCGGCTAAGAGAAACCACACATATTCAATAATATGTGCTTCCAGGTTAACCCACAGGAGAACATATTTCACCATCACCAGCTCCTTACGATGATGGATCTATGGCTAGGGCAACTACATGATATGTTCCACTGTTATTAGTTAGTATATTTTAAGTGAATTGCAAGATTCAGCCAAGTTATATAACATGCAACCTATAACAAAAATAAACAACATGAAACTAATATTATGCTTTTATTGTAATCAACACCATACTGATCCATCACAAGGATCCAACATTACATGTTATCACTTGGCCTCTTGCCAATCATCTAGATCCATCTTAAGGATCATCACATTACCATTGGGATCTCAATCCCTCATCACATAGTGCCATTGCCTCTCAAGGCATTCTCATCAACTTAGGCACTCTAGCCAAGCTTAGGTCCTCAAACCAAAACACATCATGTATGTTATTTCATCATCAAGAGTAATTATCAAAGCAGTGTTATCAAACATATATATATATATACACCTCATAGTCCTTTACCTGGCTATGCATATGTACCTGCATGGTTAGTATGCACAATCATCATGGATTAACAGAGAGATCATATTGTCAATATAGAGCAACATCGATGATTATATGATTTACCATTCGTGTCTCAATTGGTGACCATTTACATAGGTCATAACATCAAGCAAAGCATCTTATATGTTTACCGTTTACTCATCATTATATAGATGATCATAAGCAGATGCAATATCATGTCCAGTTACATGGATGAGAGATACCATCTTAGTTATCAGCAAGCATATCACATATCAAGAATTAGTATATCGGTTTTCCATAAGAGACCAGACCCTCACTAGAAGCATCCACTATCCTCACCAAAGGTGGCATCGGGTAGGGTACTATCGCATAACAGTTAGCATCTAGTGTGTAACGTGCAACGTTGTGTTGTGCACAACACGTTATGCATCAGGAACCAAGCATGTCGTGCAGCCATGCATATCGTGCATCTCAAGACGGGCAACGCCGCGTTAGGTAACAAGGGTACAATGACCATGAAGCCTATCGGGCAACTGAGCCTATGGGTGTGTCGCTCACCAGGTGAAACGACTTGGGGATACCAGGTGACGCTCTGTCGAGCATCACCACAACGCCATGATGCCAGACACTTAGCTATGCCCAACTCCATAACATCTAAGGTATGACGACCACTAGGCTACCACCACATGTCAGGTATATCGGGCAGTAAGGACCTGTTGTGTGACGCCCGACACACAAAGGTCAACAGCCAGGAGCTTGATGCCTGACACAACCCCACAAACTAGCTAACAAGCTCCACACCTCAACGCACAATGACCTCAAACCATCACATAGGCAAAGTGTATCGGGTAGGTTACTCATCAAGGTGTGATGCCCGACACACACAAGGCAGGGACCATGGGTGACGCCCGACACAACCAAAATAGGTGTCATCCAAAGATCAAGATCAAGAGGGATATCGGGCATCACCTCCCCCAAGATCATAACGGTCAAGATGCAACTCCACTAGATCGTCATCAACCTCAAGCACAAGGGCACAAAAACGCTAATGGATCGAGAAGATGGCTCACCTCTCAACAACTAAGAGAGAGGGGTCTTGCACATCTCCTATCACCAATTGGGCAACCCCGAGGAACAACCCTAATAAGGTCCACATCTGCCACAAAGCTCAACTTTTAAGTCCTTGGTGAGAGGAGGGTGTTGCTCAAGCCACTAGAACACAAGCTCACCTCTCAACTTAAACGAGAGAGGGGTATTGGACATATTACTAGAACTAAAGCTCACTCCTCTAGACTAAGGAGAGAAAGGGGTGTTTCTCACCAAGAAACCCTAGAACATAGGTTCGTCCAACAAGAGGTAACTAAGAAAGAAACTAAACTAGTAACACATATAGCCGACATGATCATAAGTAACATACAAGAACATAGAAGATGGTAATGTAGTTAGGGTTAGGAGTTATGTAACCTGCCTTAAGCAAGCTCCAAGATCCTAGCTCCAAGCACCACCACAAGAAGAAGAGCAAGGCACTCTAGGGTTCGGCCACCACTAGAGGAAGAAGGAGACTCCAAGAAGGATCAGCCACCAAGCTTGCAAATGAAGAGGGGTGTCGTGCACCAAGGGAGATGGAGACTAAGGAACTAAAGGGATCCTTAGCAAGGGAAAGGAAACACATATATAGAAGGGGATGGAGGAGAAATCAAGGTAGAGCAAAGCAAGGTGTCGCCCACCTAGGGAGACTTGTCCATGAGCAATGCCACCACTCTAACATGCCCTAAACACATGTCCGAGGCCATTGGCACATGCAAGCATCAAGCACCAAGTGTCTACTAGCGGTGACACAAAGGAGGTCAAAGAAGGTCAAAGAGGTCCATGGGCGACACACCCACATCATGGCCGACACAGACCTTGGGCGACACACTACTGGCCGACACAAGCATGGCTGACACACCCTGGGCGACACACCCATGTTCTTGCCCGACACAAGGTCCAAAGATGCAAAGGCAACACACGACAAGGCCCAACAAGCTCAACCAAGCCCAAAGGAACTCAAGCAATGAGCCCAAACCTTCCTCTCAACACTAGAGGAAGCAAGGGGAGGGAGGAACACCTCACAAGGTGGCAAACTTGCCCACAAACCCTAAACTTGGGTTAATTGCAAGTAGCACCTCCAGCTCTCAACAAAGCACAAACAAACCCTAATCACCACCAAAGGTGATTAGCAAGCAACTAAGAATCAAGGTTAAGCAAAGCAAATAGGATAAGCCCTAAACGGAGGTAGGGTCCTTACAAAGTAGGAAACAAACAAGAAACTGAGGCAGAGATTATATCATGTAACAACTAAATTAAGGGAACCACTACCCCAAACAAAACATCAACTTCAAAATAAGCTCATAGAACCAAACCACACATAAACAAAGAGACAAGGGAAGGTAGATCCAACAACGCAGGATGTCAATAGAATGAATTACATCAGTGAAAAACTAGATTTGGGAAGCTTCGACCTAGGGTCTAATAACCTATAGGAACTGTGGAACAAGATGCATTACCTCCCACCAACCCTTATACGAGCTTCCTCAAGATGTATGTTAGTTGTGTGCACAAGTCTTAAATTTATAAACTCAAACAGTACCCCACAAGTATACATGTACATGTAGTATAATAGAGGTCATCCAAGGAAAAAGGTATTGTTAGTTACAATAGTGGTGAACTTCAATAATCTAAATCTCTAGCAAAAAAGGTTTTGTTATGTGAACTAAGAAATTTAGAAGAAAACTAATTTATTAAGGATCAAATTGGATTGGAATTCGTTGACATCCTTCAGTGAAGACCCTTGTATCTACAACTTGCTTTTTTATGCTCGCTCCTTCTTCTTGAAAATGCTTGATTGAAGGAAGGCTTGTCGGCTAAGCAAGCTTACCTTAATAAGGAGTCCTAGGGACCAAAATAGCATCAAGCTAGAATTCTTAGTTGACTAAAGGGGACATACAAATTCTTGAGGATACAGTTTCACATCCACATCATAACATGAAGAATAACAAAGATCAACAATACCAAAAATAACACAAGGGGGGTCTGTATCCTACACCCATCTTAGTAGGGTAGAACAATCTTAACTTTTTATACCACTCTTGTGTATATACTCAGATTCAGACTACAAACCTTTGTTCCCCAACACATACCAACCAATCTCATGGTCAAGGTAGTGCATCTAAGGTACATCTCCTTACTCTTGTACATATCTTTCTAGATTATACAAGGAGCATAAATCCAACATGAAAAGTGGCCAACAAATCATATAAGAGGAAATCAATATCGATGAGCCTTAGAACAGTGAAACAACTAGAATTATATATGAAATTCATTTTCCACATAGTTATGACATGGGAGTTACTATCCCATTCCCAATTATACTAGCATATATGAAATTCATGTTCCACCTTTTCTCCCTTGGAACGTGTCCAACTCTTCGTAGATTTCCCTAGCTTGAGTTATGCTCTAAATGGTCCAAAATAGTTTGCAGTAACTGTCCCAAGATGGCTTGGGGTCGTACATATAAATGTGGGACAATTACATTCACATTTGAGTGAAATATGTAGGTGACACAGGGTGTTGTATGGTCAACATGGTGTGTGAGTTATGATAACTGAAATCGTACTGCCTCGATTGATGATGACATGATGTGTTGCTGCAATTCAGGGAGTTTTGGATCAAAGTTCTGCACTACAACACATCATGTTCATATCTTGACACGGTGTCTGATGTCTGGACCCGACCTATCAAAATTTGGACACAGGGTGTCACTAACAGTTTAGGCAACATTGATTTTTTGAATGATTAGATGATTGGGGAATGTGTTGATGGATGATATGATGGTGTTTTCCTCCTTTTTATACCAAAATATTGTACCTACAATCCAAACCATAGAGCAAGTAAAAATAACAATAACGTGGAAAATGTAGCATGATTAAGAGTGATTATTGGGTGAAATTGATTTGAAAATGCAATTAAAAGTACTCTAAAAGATGATATAAAATAAGCACATCAAATCCCCCTAAACTTATACCATTGCTTGTCCTAAAAAAAAGGAAACCTTGATACATAGATGAAGAAATAGCATGGCACATACATCTAATTAATGAGATGGAATAATTCAATCATAGCATGCCAATCATTGTCAAGATATTGTAACTAGACATGAATTCATTTCAATCACTCAAAATTGGAAGTTAAGTTAAAAAAGTGGTCAAATTGTTTTGGAAAAATCAACAAGATGGAAAATGAATAAGGTATAATGACAAAGCTAAAAATGTACTGAATATGAAACCAGACCCTCATTATTAATGGGATGAATAAAATTAAAATTCTGACTTGGCATCAACACATAAGCAATAAGATTTTAAAATTAAGAGCTTTGGGTACAATACTCGGCTGCTAATGTAGGCTTACTCTCACATGGAATGTAGTTTAGGGTTTATTGACCCTATTTATAACATAATTCCCTACCTTCATTGGGTAGGGAGATTACGTGGGCTACTTAGCCATCTTTTGTAGGATGTAGATTTTTTTTTAATTTGAGCAAACAAATACCCCTTTTAAACATGACTCGGGTCTCCCTTTGAAACCTCAAATACTTAGGCAAGTCAAATCTTCAAAGAGCATAAAGGTCATGTAGATAAGTGACTCAAAACCTAGAATTCTTTTATTTTTAAAGGTTCTCATTATAGAGGTGGTAGAAAACATAATAAAGATTTGGAAATATCATCAAAAATTCTATAAGAGGATGTGAAGTTGATTAAACCAAAGCATTTGAACCATTACATGCATTGAGCTTAGAGTGAGAAAAATGAAAAGCATGCTAGTGCAAAAATATCATGGCAAAATGAGTGATTGACCAAGTGTTTTCACTAAATTGTTAAAAAGAAAATGCTAGGGTTCTTCAACTATTATCTCAATGGGTACATGGTTTAGCTAGAAGGGATTCATTTTCTACCCAAACAAGAACAGATCATCGCGGTCATGCATATATTTTTTTGCTTAACTAGGAAAGAAAAATAGAAATGGATAACAAAAACAATAGAAAACTACAGATAACTACAGTTCTGGTAGGTTGCTTTCCCCCCTAAGCTTGAAATTTACAGTGTCCTCACTGCATATAACAAACTCAAGAGGATTGCAATTAGATACATGTCATGATGAATGGTCAAGAGGGAGGTCTTGTTGGTTTGCATGCCCAGAGATACAATCATGTGATGATTGTAATGTGGCATGATGTAATTGTTTGGATAATAATACAGGGAAATTCCATTATTTGTTTTACTAAGTTATGAGATACTGATGTAACATAATAAATGTTCAAAGAATGATGTTACTCGATGACATATGTCTTTAGGTTGAGGACCTAAATAATGAGATCATATGTATGATAAGAGTACATACATTCTTGTTATGTCCCTGATCGGATGTTATTGTCGAAGCAAAATAGACAAAAATAATACATAAGACTACAATGTGTGTTGGTTGATGACAAAATCTCATTAGTCATGATATGTGATAACAAACCAAGTACATAGGTACTTGTTAGAGAATAGTGTACTAGACCGACCCACCTTGAGAGTGATACATGGAACCATTGAATGGTAGTCAGAATCAACTCTCGTAGTGATAGTGGTGATTATGGTTATCAGACCTAAAGTTACTACACTCATCACATGCCATTCAATATATTTTAACACCATCCAATGTGCCCTTGAACAAGGGTTTCCATAAAGGTGGTGCTCGAGTACATTGTGATACACGGGGATTGACTGTGAGTGATGTAGGTGGGATTTTTTTTCATACAAGAGCTTGATATCCTGGCCAGTTGATAAGTTAGATTGAAAAATGCATGGGCATGCTCATGTGAGTCAATATGTGATATTGAGCTCACATGTATCTCAACAGTATGCTCTAGCTCAAGAAACATGGATTAAATATTGAAGAGTATGATGATTCCATGCCCTGAGTTCAATCCATATATCAGAGATAAAGGAACTATACGATCACAATAACACTGATCACATATTGTATATTGAAGTTGTTCTCCAACTTTGCAATTGCTTGGAAAGTAATGACGTGTTGCTAGATACCTCTCATTGCTTCTGATGTCATAAATTAGTTATGGACATTTACTACCAATGTAATTTGGGGGCTATAGGGATACACACATAGGATGCACATGGAATAGGATTTTATTCATGAGTATGGTTTAACTTGATTAATAAAGTGTTTAGGTATTCAATTTAAACAACATTGTTTGTACATTGGTTAAACCAAAAATTGAACCACCCAGTTCAAAAATGAACTGCCCAGGTCAGAACATGAGTCACTCAGTTTAGAAGTAAACCAACTGGTTCAATCAAAATGTGAAACGACTGGTTTAGATTGTGAATCACCTGGTTCAATGATCAATACGATTGGATCAAGGATGAATGTTGATGTCATGTTTTGCATTAATCGTCACATTGAAAGCCAATATGTTTGTGAATAGGAAATATAGTGAACCGACCAATTCAAATGTTAAATAGACCATTTCACAAGTGAACCAACCAGCTCAAGTGTTTAACCAACCATTTCCGGTTCAGAAATGAATCAATCATTTTGTGGTTCATGAATTCTAGAAAATTCATGAGAATTTGTCTCTTTGACTCCTACTTGATTTGAAAATCATGACGTTGACCCTCCTATAAATAGAGTGGCAGTTTAGGATTTTAAGAGATAGAACAATAAAATCTAACAATCATTGCTCTCTCATAGTTGTGGTAACGTGAGAGCCTGAGAAAATCTTACTTGTAAAAGGAAGAGACAATAAGGGAGAGCAAGTCAACACTAGCACATTGACTTTTGAAGGGTTAACCCCTTCCCGTTGGCTCTAGTAGTGCAATGTAGAGTTCTTAGTGGTCCACATGGACTACGTAGAGGTGTGGAGGCCATTGCCGACACACTAGGAGGACAACAACCACCACTGTCTATGGTGCTGCACCAGGAGGTCATCATCTCCAATTGTTTGTGTATGCCTTGTGAAGAGTGAACATCACCTAGCAAGAGTAGTCATTGGGCTTGCTCCAGCACAAAGTATACCTCTTTCTATCCTCTTTTCTAGATACATCATTCTTGACACGATCTTCTAGTAAAGGAATAGGGACACAATTTTTGTTTCCTCTATCTTCTATGTCGTCCCTATTTCCAACAGTGGTATCGGAGCTTGGTCAACTTACAGTGTATCAAGGATCTAAATTGATGTGATCATATTTATTTTATCACATATTATGTGAATATTAAAATGATTTGCTATTTTATTTAATTATTTTAAAGTATATCACTTTTTCTCTTTTTTAATGCATTAGAAACGTATAAAATTATCCAAAATTGATGAAACTTCACCCACAAGTCATTGTAATAGACACGAATTTTCTATTATTTCCATTTTTATGTCATTTATTATTTTAATTAATATTTTGAAGGCTCTACTCACTTTCTTTCTCCTGATTTCATCTTTTAATCAAACATCTTCCGAATCGGATTAAAGTTCACCCAAAGGCTATATTTATTATATAGATTACAAATCCAAGATTATTATACTCTTTAGGAGTCATTTAATATTTTATTTTATATTTTAGGAAAAACTCATGTCTTATTTTCCAAATTGAATTAAATTAATTATTATAAGCTAAATAATGTGAAACTGACTCCCAAGGGAACTAAGATCCAAGGAATCCGAATTTCACATTATATTTTTCTTTTGGAATCTCCTATTATGAAATATAACACTTTTGGCTTATTTTCATTATATTTATTTTAATATTATTCCATCATCTTTATTATTCATCCATATCTTTATATTACAACCAAAAGAATTATGCACCATTATTGAGCACAAGTTATTATGAAATCTCCATTTTCATCATGTGACATATTTTATGTGTCCATTATTGGCCTAGGGTTAATGTGAGAACATTAGGTTATATTAGGGTCATTTATACATTCATTATCTCATTAGGGTTATACTACACTTCATCTAGATCTACCCTACCTTGTTTGGCTACGAGCAAAAGGTCAAACTTCTAGGGTAGGGTCCAAGATCTGGTATGTTACAACACTCCACCCCTCAAAAGGATTTCGTACTCAAAATATATAGATCCAAATATCAACAACCAACTACTCTCCACCCCTTAAAAGGTTTAACCTAACAAGTCAAACTAAACAACATTTAGGATTAGACACATATCTTTTAGTTTTGAAAGTCTTAGAAATTTATATTGCTCATGTATCCAACTAATAGTCACACCATATAAGGTTGAGTTTTAGGTCCTTGTATCTCTAACCTAACAACCCTAAATAAACATCCAAAAGTCATTGGGTAGGTCAACTACACCTTTATATCAATCCTAGTCACAACTCCAAAATCAAAACTAGTGTTAGCACTAGGTTTGGGGTTTTAGTACCAAAAGCACCTCACTTTATTGTGACTTAGTTTAGGAAAACTTTGATGAAATCTAGATAATTTTGTACATATAGTAGTATGCTTGAAAATATATTTTTTCTTGGAAAAATCATGCGATATGAAACAAAGATGAGCTCAAAATCAATGAGGATACCAAGTCACAATATATCCATAACAAGTTCTTATTATCCTACCACCAACTCATAACCTAATAGCATCCTCAAGTCAAACCTCATAGAATCAAGAGACACAAATCATACTTAATCTACATGGTAGAGTAAGATCATCTAAAACCTTATCTCAAAAGGGTGCTCCTAGTCGATTCGAGGGAAAACATCTCATCTAAAGGATGACTATGCATGACAAAGGTTCTAACTAAGGAGACAAAATTGAAATAGTCAGATTCTAACTACCATGGGCTCTGATACCATGTTATAAGGAGTGGGATCCCAGAGGAAAACCACTCCCTACTAAAAATTTGAACAACAGAACCTCCAGTCCAAACACACCTAAAAGATATGTTGGAGTGGGTGTAAAATTTTCAAATCTTATCAATGGTATACAAATTAACCAAAGTTTAGCAACGGAATAAAAACATTGACTATATTCAATTTCTCATAAGGTTACAAAAGAACATCTTAAACTTACATGTAAAGGTATATCATAAGGATCCATGTAGAGGGAAATATAAATCACATCAAGATTGTCTCCAAGCTTTAACTCCTTAAGCTAGGTCCATAACTTTATGCCATGTCCTCCACATACTTCACCTAGGGTTGGAAGCATACCCCAACAAGAAGAGAAAATAGAAGACATCAGCAAAGGTTGGTATGTGCATACTAAAAAGTAAATTGAGCAATATATGAAATAAGGAAATCAAATAAAATGAAGCTTCCCATAGAAAAGAAAAGTACCACCCAAGTGGGTATCAAGAGAAAAGAATCACAGTAAAATGATAGTTGCCATTAAAACAACATATAAAAGTGGTGCCACATAAGCACATATGAAAGTAGGGCACATAACCCATAATCCATAAACATCGTTCGGGAGATGTCAGCATGAAGTACTTCCATTATATTGTAAAAGATAAAAGCATGATAAGCATTATGACTAATCTTAAAGACCCAAAGGTCATTGGATTGACACTACACATGAGCTTCAAGCCATAGTTAGGAACTTTCTTTCCCAGATTCTATTTAGTGAGGAGAAGAATATTTAATAGATATATTATTGTAGGAACTTTGTGGGATCCTTTTATTGACTCTCATCTCAAGAGGCGTCCACTAGAAAAGAATTCCAAATAGCAAGGAGATTGCTCAAATTCTTATGCGCATGAATCTAGTGAACTGTCTATGCCCTAATGGAGTAGACACAAGGTTCTTGTGGTAATATCTAAATTTTTTTAGGTTTCCATATTGAACATCAAATGGCTAGATTAATTATTGTTCTCATGCCTAAAAATAACACTATGGAGACCTATGACCACCTTAGGTAGATTTCTCTAAACAATGTAATCTTGGAATTAATCTCTAAGATGATACTAGAGAGGATTAGATCCTTCTTGCCAATCTGGATTTCATCTCTATAGTGTGATTTTTTTCCTAGAAGAGTATCATAGATAATTATATACTTGTTCAAGAGATTGTGTGTTCTGTGTGCATCAGAATAATAATAAGAAGAAGAATGTCCATTGCATAAGATTCATCAAAGGCATATGATAAAATGAGATGGTTGTTTATCCTCATAACTCTCCAAAGAATAGTTATACCCACCAATGGTATTACCCTAATTATGAATATAATCACTACATGGGACATTTCTATCAATTGGAGTGGTGAATCCATTCATCTTTATACGACCTCGATGGGTGTTCGTTAGGGGGACTCTCTATCACCTTAAATATTTGTTCTATATTTGGATATGCAAAGTGAAGCTATCAATATTTAAGAACAAGAAGGAATATGGAAGATGTTTCAAGCACCTAGTGGTGTCCAATCTATTTCTCATGTCTTCTTCACTGATGGTCTAATTTTATTTGGTGAAGCTACTACTAGAACTGACTTCATCAATTTCTAGCTTCCTTAGGACAGACTAGAAAAACAAAAGTCTGCTATATACTTCCCAAAGAAAACAAGGTAAAGAGATAGAAGATCAATTTGCAAGAGGACATGAATACAACAAACTCATAACTTGGGGATACATTTAGGAGTTCTTATTTTGCATGCGCAAGAAAACAAAGAGGTATACCTAGATACTACTACAATTATTAAAAACAAAGTCTCATCTTGGTTTAACAAACCCATTTCCATATCCAGCGGGTCCACCCTTTTCCACTTTGTCCCTAACTCAACTCCCATTTACAAAATGCAATATACCCATCTGTCGATATCGGTTAGTTATAGAATTGATCATTTTATACATACCTTGGTATGGGAAAAGTGAGAATAATAGCCTAAGTCTTATAGAATGGAACAAAGTGTCTACAAAAAGAAGTTTGAAGGACTACACATAAAGACGACAAGAAGCTAGAATGAATCCCTATTGATGTAATCATGTTGCAAGATCATTATTGGTAAGTAAATTAATTGGAGAGAGGTGATGCGATGCAAATATGACAATAGTTAGAATGAAGATATTTTCACTCGGATCTCACCTATGGAATTTATTTCAAGAAACAAATCATTATTGGTGCCATATATGAAGAAAACTATTCTTTACAAAAAACTCTACAAATGTTTGGAATGATAAATGGGTTCATAGGAAATGGACACATCAAATTCAGATGAAAAATATTGTTCCTCTAAAGTTGATGGATCTCAAAGTTGTCTTAATGGTTACTTTACAAGGAATGGGACATATGCTTCTTGCACCAATGGCTCAACCAGAAAACCTATAACAACACTCTGTCTATGATGTGTCTAGCTATAGATGTGGGAAAAGATGTATCTCTATATATCAAGGATTCTAGAGGGGTAATTATCATCCACATCATACTATACAAAGATGTTAAACTTCACAACCACAAAAACAATAGGGATATGGTGTAGAATGTGGATGAAGATCCCTCAATGCGTAAAAATGTTCTTGTGGACAGCCATACATGCCATCTTGATGACCAACCATAACCAAATGCATCGAGGATTCACTACTAATCCTATACATGATGAAACGATCATACATTCCCTTTACAACTATCATGCGATCTTGCAGATGTGGGACCTAGTCTTATAATTAACTAATAATTTGGCGATACTCAACCTTCAAAAAATCTTTGGATCTCTTCCAATATCAATAGGAGAAATATTCAACTTCATTGGCATATCTGGTTCACGATAAGACTTTCAAACGTATGATAGAATAGATGTGAATTCATATTTCAAAATGTAATTCAATATCAAAAATGCATATTCAAGTCCACCTGAACTGTGGTACTCCAATGTTTGACAACATTTAGAAATGATGACCAGGAGATAACATCTAATCAAGGTAATGTTATGAAGTGGTTCGGGCCACCTATGGGAAAGTGAATGGTGAATGTAGACAATTTAGTCATGTCTAAGAGAATTCTACAATAGCAAGCTTCATTTTCAAAGATCACGAAGGAAGATGGATATGAGGATGACAAAAAAGACAATGGATGTGATATAATGGAGACCAAGTTGAAAGCTATTAAATTTAGCTTGGAAGTATGGACACCACATAATGAACACATAATAATAGCAACTGACTTCCAACAAGCATACAAGATGATAACTTGACAAGTCAGAGTACCGCCTAAATATAAACATATATGTTAGAAAATTGAGAGAGACAATTCAGCTCAATAATATTTTACTTTTGTTAAAATAAATTATAATATAGTTGTTGATTCCTTAGCTCGATGGGTAGCTAAACAAAATAAAAATATTGAAAGATTTCTTCACACCCTTGAGTTTGTCTCAAACGTTGTTCAAATAGACTCATATGTTAACCACAATTATATGTGGATGGATTTTCCTAGATTCAAAGACATATGATGAGTACTTATCTCCTTGGTGTTACAAAAAAGTCAAGTACAAAGTATCATATTAAAAATCCTCATATGAAAAACACTTATGGTATATATACCAACACAAATCACATGGATTAAGATAAACTAGCACATAAATGATTTCCAATATTGATTTTGCTAGAACTTGAGGAATCACCCACATGCACAATATGCACTCCTAAGATCACCCTTCTCCAACTCAAAAACTATTAAATAGGTCCAAATGGATCTAAACAAGACCTTAGATCATTAGTATATTTGTAGGTTTAGACTAAAGAAAATTACATTCCTATCCATGAATATTTCACCTGTGGCTCATGAATCGATCAAATCAACTCTAAATCATGCTCAAAGAACCCACGTAGGGCCTCCAAAACATGCATTTACCTCCTACCTACACACTTTAGGTAACCAATAACCCAAAGGAGTCAATTTGATCTAGCATCTCAACCCAAAGGACAAGCATCAAGTGCTTGACTCGGTCACATTATCATGTGCACTTGGGCCGATGTGGTTGTATGCCCCATGAACCTAGCCCAAAATGATCCATTAAAGCTCTCTCCATACCCAACGATGGTCTACTTGCATCATTCTATCCAAGTGACTAATACAAACACTTAGGTAGATCTTTTTTAGAAAGTATAAAAATCTCCAAACTTTCATACAACCATAATTTAAACCTAGATTCTCTTATTGTTTAAAGTATATATGTGCATTGTGAAAAGGCATGACTCTTATTAATCATGCAGTCAAGGAAGATAAATCCTTACTAAAACAAATCAAAAATTTTGGAATCTCACATATATCATGGATGAATATTGTGTGTAGGGAAATATGGCATCAATTAAGGAAACGAAAACAAAAATTTAACTACCATATTCTTCTTATACATTAGATCATGTCAAGAACTATGTAATGGGAAGGAGGGTTGAAAGGTATATACCTGGTCCTGGAGCAAGTCTAGAAACTATCCCTTGTTGTAATGTGATCCTTTTTTCAAGTTGCACATGGACGACGTCGACAGTAGCCTCCTGGTTGATCACCACATATGGTGGTTGACTTTGTCCTCCTAACAGGTGGCAACAGCCTCCTTGCCTCTATAGTAGTCCACACAGACCACCAAGAACACCTGTCATTCTAGATGAATGGACAAGAAGGAGTTGTCTCATCTAGTCAACGTGCTAGCATTGACTTGCTCTCCCAATTGTCTCTCCCTTGCTATCCCTCCCGTTGACGGGTAGGACTTGCTTGGTTCTCACGTTACCACAACTATAAGAAGACAACAATTATCAGAGATTATTGTTGTGTCTCTATATATCCTCGACTACCCCTCTATTTATAGGGGGCTAGGGTTAGGATTTATAGCTAGTGTGGGAGTCGAAAAGAGGAAATTTCATGAAGTTCCAGAACATGCTAACCATGAATCGGTCTGTTCACATGTGAATCGATCGATTCAACCCTTGAATCGGTAGTTTCACTATGTTTCCTATTTACAATTTTATTGGTATTTAATATTGAATTAATCCACAACATGATGTCAGCATCAATCATTGATCCAATCATATTGATCAACCAAACAGTTAGTTCACGACCTAAATTGGTTGGTTCACAAATCTCAGCCGATCGGTTCACTTGTTGAACTGGTCGTTTCAGTATTCTGATTGCCAATGTTGGTTCAAATTGACCTGTTACTTGAATCAATTAGTTCAACACTTGAACCGATCGGTTTATAGTCCAGTCAGTCAACTTTCATTTATAGTTGCTTAAATTGAATACCTAACACTTTAGAAATCCAGTTAAACATCATTCATGAATAGGTCCTATTACAAGTATACTGTGGCAACACATCCCATTATCATATAGATAACGAGGTGTTACGTGAAAACGTGCGGAAATCACCATAACCACAGATTATGAAAATACGGGTTAATTAAAACCGATTGCGGAAAATTGATAAACTGTGAAACTATTACTTTCCAGTCCTCATCCTGCACAGAAACATGTCATATATATACATATACACGAGATATGATACGTGTCCACAGCTCAAGAACAGCTGTTCATCCATCACATGAGTTTACCACCTGTTCATATACAGACAAGGCCCACATCCGGCCAACAGTAGGATATACAAACATCATCGATCGATCATCGTGAAACAACGTAAAAATACTGCCAAGGACCTGAGAGTACAGGGATGACTCTAGACTCTACTACAAAACATCCAAAACAGCAGCATATCCATCGCTTGCCTTCTACTGCTCGTCAAGCTGCTCGGCTGCAACACCACGACCACGACCACGTCTACCTCGACCACCTAAAAAGGGTGTAAACCAGCGGAGTGAGACAATTGAACAATTGTCCCAACGGGAAACATAACTCCCCACCTAAAACTACATAACCTTAGCAAGATAAACTATAACAGCAGATATCTAATAACAGGTATAACAAGAGCAGTCTATATAAAACAAATTATTCTTACCGACAAGCTTACCCGCTATACAAAAGCGTATAACCAGATATATCTCAAGGAATATGATTAGCAAGATAAGATGTATCCCTATGTAACATGATTATTATCACCTGCTTATCAAGATCAGACATATTATCACATAACCTGCAAGATATAATAAAGATATTACACAAACAAGGCCTCAACCAATGTTTCGTGTTTATCCTAAGCAATAAGTACTAAACGGTTGTATTACACATTATTATGCCCTGAGGATTTGAACCGTACCGTTCAAATCCAACCTTCGGTTATGAAATCCAAGCTGGTGCCATACAAGGTTAATGGAAGAGCCGGACTCCACGACCTCCCACCTTGTGGTCAGTACACAAGTACAACACAAGCAGGACCGCAGTCACATGCTGAAGTGGTCTAAGCCACAGGGTCAACTCCATAGGCTACCCTTACTCTAGCCCGCCTTGGTACAGGTCTCGGCGCTAGTAAAACTGAGCCACGGGCCTATTCACCGTGCTGTGAGCCATGAATGCATTCATACATCACATATCCTGAGCCATGGGCCTGTTCACCATGCTCTATATACATATCTGAGTCTGTAACCGAAGTTACACTCTTACCTCCTCATTTTCAGGCTAGGAGCAACCTACACATATTCAACAATATGCGCTTCCAGGTTAACCCGTAGGAGAACCTGTTTCACCATCACCAAGTCCTTACGATGATGGATCTATGTCCAGGGCAAACTACATGATCTATTTCACTGTGATTAATTAGTATCTTTTAGATGGATTGAGGATTCAACCAAGTTGTATAACATGCAAGATATAACAGAAAGTAAACAACATTATATTATTATTTAATCACAACAACCTGATCCATCACAAGGATCCAACATCACATGTTACCACTTGGCCTCTTGCCAACCATCCAGATCCATCTCAAGGGTCATCACATACCATGGGATCTCAATCCCTCATAATGTACTGTCACTGCCTCTCAAGGCTCACATCATCATCATGGAACAAACACATCATTCATACAACCTCATAGAATAATCATCAAAGTGATGTTATTCATCACATATGTCTCATAGCCCTTTCATGGCTACTCATCACTTGCATGGTTAGGATACACAATAATCGTAGATTCAACATAAGAACCATACTTATGACTACAAGATGATATTAGAGATACTATACTTGTCATTTACACCATTTGGTGATCAAGTGTACTAAGCACATCATTTACACTATTTGGTGATCAAGTGTACTAAGCACATCATTAACAAGTCATACCTATACTTATCCTTATCTTGGGATTATATGAATAATCAAGATGTTTACATCAAGTAAGATGTCCTATGGAATACAAAGAGCCAGTATTATTGTTACTACTAATATTACTGTCATCATCCACTAACATCATTATTATCATATCATTAAGCAAGCTCTTAGTGTAATTAACGCCATTCTCATTTAACAATTAAGTACAAGGATTACTTCATGCATATCATTACTATCATTATTGCCATCATTATTATGATCGACAATATTACTATCATCTTCTTTATTATTAACAAATAAGCATAAGGATCACGTCATGCATCTTATTACCATTACCTTCCTCATTACCATCCCTACTACTATTATCATCATTACCCACATTATTAGTATTGGCACCACTACTAGTATTAGTACTGTTATTATTGCAAGGCATCATACTCATTGTTGTTATTTCTAACAAGACACCACCACTGTTTATTGGTGCATAGCTAACCACTTCCTCATCACAAAGGACTGTTACAAAAGGATTACAAGACTCTCACCATAACTCTTATCAACCCTCACTAAAACCTATCATGGCCTATCGGCCGACACACACACCCAACCTAGGTTATCGCCCACCTTGGCTATCGGCCACCATGGGTGTCGGCCAGCACCAACAAACCTCCAAGGAACTTAGGTCTATCGCCCACCATGAGGAAGAGGATGTCTCTCAACACAAGAAGGACCATCTCGCCCATCATGCTCACCATGCCGGCCAACACAACAAGATGTATCGCCCCTCAACATCCATCGGCCAACTCACCCATATCGGCCAAATCCTCACTAGCTTGACCGATTTCCCAATACAAGAGCACTTCACCATGTCACCCATCAAGATACAAAGGCCTATCATCCAAGAGAAGAACAAGAACATTTCTCATCTATCGTTCACCAAGGTCACCAACATATCGGCCAACATGACCCTAGCTCACCCTATCGCCCAACACATGGGAAAGGGTATCGGCCAACCTCAAGAGCATATCATGTCGTCCACCAAGGGCATACATATCATCCATCAAAGGGGATACCATATCGCCCAACTCAAAGACAAAGGTGTCATGTCGTCCAACACACCAACAAAGAAGGGATATCTCCCAACCCTAGGTCACCATCAACCTCCAACTCAAAGGAGCACAAACCCTAGATCACAAGGTGCACAAAGGAACCCTAAACCCTAGAGAGGGATCGGCCACCAAAGGTACACAAGCAAGGTATAAAATCAAGGAACTAAGCTAAACTACTAACATGCAACAAGATCATAGCTAGAGGTAAAGGAGTTAGGGTTAGAAGCTATGCAACCCGCCTTAAGCTCCAAGATCCAAGGAAGAAGATGCACTTCAAGCTCCAAGGGATGTCGTCCACCAAAGCTTCTCCAAGAGGATGTACTGGCCACCACTGCAACTCCAGGAGGGTGTCTCGGCTGACACAAGAAAGAGAAGAGAGGGGTGTCGTGCACTCAAGGTGGAGGGGAGACCAAAAGAGCAAAGGAAGCTAAGGCAAGGGAAAGAGCTACATATATAGAAAGAAAGGGAGGAGAAAACAAGGTAGATCAATGCTATGTGTCGTCCACCCAAGGGACACTTGTCCTAGGGTTCAAGCCAACACACTAGCAAGCCAAGAGACACTTGTCAAAGATACATACCAAGTGTCCACCAAACATGGTCAAGGTTGGACCAAGCAACATGGGCAACACAACTAGCAGTTCTACTGGGCGACACACACTACTCTAGGTCGACACACCACCTCTAGGTCGACACACACTCTTCCTTGGGCGACACATGCCAACCTAGGGCGACACATGCTTCACTTGGCCGACACAAGGCTCAAGCAAGCCCAAACAAAGCACCTCAAGGCCCAAGAAACTCAAACAACAAGCCCAAGCCTTCCTCTCAACCCTAGAGGAAGCAAAGAGGGGAAAACATCTCACATGATGGCAAACTTGCACACAAAAACCCTAGACTTGGGTTATTTGCAAGTAGCCCCTCGAACTCTCAACAAGGCACAACAAAAACCCTAATCACCACTCAAAGGTGATTAGCAAGCATCAAAGCACCAAGATTAAGCAAAACAAACAGGGTAAACCCTAAACGCGGGTCAGGGTCCTTACATATATCCTATGTGTGTGACCCTATAGGTTCCCAAGTTATAGTTGTTGTGAATACCCAAAACTAATTTATGATATCATAATTTAGCAAGACAACATTGCTACCCAAGTAGTCGGAAAGTTGGAGAACAACTTCAACCTACAATATGTGATTGGTTATACAGTGATCATATAGTTCCTTTGTCACTAATATCCAGATTGAACTCGAGGCATGGAATTGTCATCCTCTTCAATGTTCAATTCATGTTCCCTGAACTAGAGCAGACTGTATGAGATATATGTAAGCTCAATATCACATATTGACTCATACGAGCATGGCCATGCATTTCTCAGCCTCACTTATCAAGTGGCAAGGATTTCATACTCCTATAAAAGGGACAAATCCCATCTACATCACTCATAGTCACCCCTATGTTTCACAATGCACCCGAGCACACACTTTATGGAAACCCTTATTCAAGGTCACAGTGGATGATGTCAAAGTACATCGAACGACATGAAACAAGTGTAGTGATTTCAAGTCTAAGAACCACAATCACCACCATCACTATGAGAGATGATTCTAACTACCATGCAATGGTTTCCATGCATCACTCTCAAGGTGGTTCTATCCAATACAATGTTCTCTGTCAAGTATCTATATGTTTGGTTTGATATCACATATCATGACTTAATGATATTCTGTCATCAACAAACACACACTCTAGTCTTATGTATTATTGTTGTCTATCAGCCTTCTACAATAACATCCAACTAGGGACATAACAAGAATGTATATACTCCTAACATATGTATGATCTCATTGTTTAGGACCTCAACCTAAAGAAATGTGTCATTAAGTAACTCACTCATTAGACATTTATTATGTTACATCATTATCTCATAACTGAACAAAACAAAATAAGTTGGAAGATTGTCTTTATTAGTAATCAAATCATTTACAAGATATGTCATTACAATCATCATATGACTGACTCTCTGGGCATACACACCAACATTGCATCACACGCTCACTGTATTATATCCTCATGATGGCCCCTTATAAATTTTGAGGAATTTCTATTGGTAATCACCATAACGACCCTTTATCTCCTAACTGTTCATCATACTTGATTAGTTTTTGGGAAACTTAATTGCCTCTCATAATGATGTTATTGATAATTTTGGCATACATAAAGTACGCATAAGACCATTCTAACAATATGTAGATAACACCATTCTTTTCATTAACCTCACACTCTATAATGTTACCCATATGAAAAAACTTGGCATACTGAATAACATGTAGAGCCTAAAGATAATTTCAATACATCATCATTTCCCACTTACCATATTCAACATGATATTCATACATACAACTACATATTACAATGCCCCTTATCAACTTTACCATAAGGTTCCTAGGGTTCCCTCTATCACCTCACACCCTCCCTATGATTCTCTACGACCCCATTGTAAAACAAACCCAACATGGACTCTTTGGATGGTCGAGTTCCTTACCACTTTAGCATGACGTTTTACCTAAGTAAAGTCTTTCCTTACTCATTTCCCATTGGACTTAATTAGATGCATTCGTCTTACAACCTATATATCATATACTCTAGGCATATCCATACATAGCTTCTTATGGGTATACAATAAAAAATCATATAGCATCTTGGAAGATGGTACACAGACCTGAGAAAGAAGATGGTTGGGGGGAACTAATCTACAAATTTATGCCAAATTTCATATATATACACATATATTTATGTATATATGTGTGTGAGAGAGAGAGAGAGAGTGAATGTGTGTATAGAAACTAGGGATTCATTACACCTTAATAAGTCAATATGCATATTCAGGATATTGACTGGAAAATACTATAATACTTCAAACTAGACAAGTTCATGATGTAGTTGTTCATCCATTTCAAATAATATCTATAAACACTCCAATACAACAAAAGAATTTACAAATTTTAGCATACATAAAATGTCATTTATGGAAGGAACATTGGATTGAGGGATCATGCCTAAGAAAACTATCCTCGTGGACATATATCACATGTTCTAAGATATATATCTCTTACTATCACAAGATGATTTCTTAATATTGATCGATCTTACTACATGAGGCATGGTTTGACCTCTTTCGGATTTTTTTCATCATATGAATTAGTTCTATCCTACCCCAACCACCACCTTATATGACATAGCATTGTAGAAGTCCCTTATCTTTGGGAAAACCTTATAACTTCCTTGCCTTTATAAACATTGTAACATAACCTCCAAAGCTTTATGGAGTCAAAGAAGTCTCAAACAATATTGTTAACTTACAAGAACAAACAAATATGAGAAATTACAAAAAAAGCAATAATTTTCTATGTACCCTTAGCCAATATTTTGTGTTGCAACAACATGAACACATTGAACAATCATTCTGAAATACTCCTTTTCCACCAAATTTGACAGTTTTTCTCAGACCCCTTGACATCCAAAACATAAATTTTATTGGCTTTCACTAATCTATAATAAGAAATCTAAATCTAGCCAAAAATATAAAAAGAACACAAATACGTTTGAGGCCAACTTGTTGGTCTTTGTATCTACTACATATGTAACGACCCCGCCTCCCGGTAAACCCCAATTAAGGGGGGCCGAAAGGTCAGAGCCGTTAACCAATAAATCGGATCAAAGGTTCGACAAATAATCAATAACAATTAATAAACTTTACCAACTAAACTGAAAACTGGTATAAAATAAAACTTTTCTTACCTTTTAAAAACTGGGATTTCAAAACTTCTATCCATGAAGATACTAATCTAACTCATCCTCCCGTGCATGTTAATTCTCATTTAATTCCGCATATGCCACTTTACTATTTATTCTTTTCTTTTGTACCTAAAATGCCAACAAACAAAATGTCAGTCAACAAGAAGCTGGTATGTGGGGAAAACAATAATCGTGCAACTATAATAACAAAGTAATCAGCCAATTATCATTTAGCAGTCAAGATTACGTTTTAAACCATACTACTCAATCCTTTCCTATCCTCTATCTTTGTGTTGTCCCTGCAGTGGACTGAGATACTACCTCTCTCTAGGTAGATCCTTATTAAATCCCGCATGATCCTACCTAACAGGTAGATCAACATCTAGGGTTGAGTCGCATGGCACTACCCATAGGTAGTCCAATCTCTAACTCCAAGTGACTTTATGGTCCTACCCCATTGGTAGCCATGTACTAAGTCATTCGATGACCTGATGGGCCTACCCCATTGGTAGCCATGTACTAGGTCAACCCATTAAGATACAGAGGGGACTAGGATCTGAGCTAGTAGGCACATCTCTTATGTGATAGTCATATTCACATTATAATTTGCATGAATTATATTCATCCAACAATTAATTCAAGCCACGATGTAAATATCGATAAAATCCTCGAAAAACTAATGTGGGATAATCATAAGTGTAACCACATACCTGTCAATTTGATGTGAGACAGAAATAATCCAATCAACCAATAGGCAAGAAAGCATACAATAAGATCCTGAAACAATTATAAAATGTCCTTTTATTATTCATGTCATTAAGATCTATTAAATCTAGCTCGCTTCTTAGGGTTTCTAGTCCACTTTTAGGGTTTCCATTGCAATTAGGGTTTCCCTTCATCTTTTACTATTTTAAACCCTAATTTAACGCAATTGATCACAAACCCTAATTATTTCAACATCTAATCCTCAGTTTCAGATTAAAGGCATAACTAACCATTAAATAAATCCATTAAGCCTCTTTTACATTAAAGCTACTATTTTTATCCTTTTAATATATGACAAGATCATTATTCTCATTTATCATCAATTCGTAGTTCATCATGCTCTAATACACATATGAACGTTATTTATCATTAATTCTACTTTTATCCACTAGGAAACCCTAATTTCCATATTAAGGGTATTTAACCACAATTAGGAACTGTAATGCTCAAAATAGCTTGGAATCATTATATCTCATCTTTATTCACCACTTTGAATAATTAAAGCTATTAAGAGTCGAATTTGCCAACATTAGGGTTTCAAGGCCCATTAAAGTATATTCATGCAAATGAAACTCTAAATTAACTAATTACGTGCAAAATTCATGTTTTTCGATCTTAATGTATCTCTTTATGATTAACAGGTTAATATCAACTTTAACCATCAATTAAACCCTACAAATCACATTAATCATATCCAAATAGAGTTTCTTAATCACTATTACACTAAAGTTAACAACTTCCATTAATTTTCGAATTGCAAGCAGAATCAGGCTCTAATTATATTTTTAGTGGATTCCCTGTGTTTTTCTGAGAAAAATTCATGTATAAACTTTTGTCATCCGAGCTACTATTAAAGAGTTATGATTTTTGGAATATCACTTACTTTGGGCCAACCAGAAGCCGCCAGGTCGCCCGATTCTCATGCAATTGCTCGCTAGCTAAGGAAATATAACAAAAAGACGATGTTGTCCCTGGTTAAGTCAACCGCCGCCCCTTCACCCCGTGGAGGGAAAATGGTCCAATGGTCGTGTCATCTTCTTCCTCGGTTCAGCAACAGCAGCGGCCGCCTAGGGCAGCCCTTGGCGCGACTCTCCCGCCCAGGTTTAGGCTCGAAATCCACCGGGAACTTTTTCTTTGCCTCTGCCTTGCTCAGGCACATCAAGCCACCATATTGACCTTTCCTTGGCTCCATCTACCTCCATGTTCATGCTGCTACCCATGGCTAGGGTTTAAGAATAAAAATTAGAAAGAAGAGTGGAGGACTACGTCTGGGATCCTCTGGATTCGGCCCAGGGCCATACCCCTTATATAGGGGAGAGTACGAAGCCCTAAAGTGTGCCTCCATGAGGACTCAAGTCATATTCTCAAAAGGAAACATACTTTCCTTGGTTGTGAAGCAACCATCTCTCTCTCTCTTCATTATCTCCTAAGATAACTATGTTATTTGAATATTTATATATTCAAAAACCTTTTCCCCTATTCTCTTTATTCTTGCTTTTTGATTCATTGGCACAAATTTCTATTTTCTTTTGATAGAATTTACTTCCTTTTTCACAATGCCACCAAAAACAATAATATTGTATCATATTATCTTCCTATTTGACATTATTATTATTTTCTCTTTCCTCTTTCTTCATTGGGACTCCTTGGATCCCAAGAAACTCTATTATTTTGAAATCCTTTTTATTGGATACTTATTATCCTTCTAGATGCATCTAAATGCATTTTTCTTCATTATCTTGTTTTATTTCTTATTAAAATATTTCCTTTTGAGGATTTCTCTTTATTTCTCTTTTATTTTCCTCCTTGGTATTACTTTTATCATTAGGAATCCTTGGGATACGAAATTCCACCAAGAATAACTCAATTACACCTCTTTTCACTGGTTTTCCACATTTTACCATTGTTTTCAATTTCTTTCTTAATAAAGAAATACTTAATTAATCTTTTCTTTTCTTATTATTTTTTCTTTGCAACTTTGGACTCCTTGGAACCCAAGGAACCCATGTGGCACGAAATCCACCTTTGGATTAAGTTCCTTTCCTTCTAGAGGTTTCCACATCTTTCTTTTCTCGATTTCTTAATTAATTAAATTTCCTTGTTATTGGGCCCAATAGACAATAAAGCCCACAACACAATCATCAAGGCTATTGTAAATGAAATCCATTTATTCAGAACAAATTATATCATTATTTGTTCAAATATGAGAAATTACATTTCTCACCAATTGAACCCAAAAATTGGGGTTGTAACAACATGTGTTGAAAGAGATATCAATTTTATTTAAAAAACTAAAGAAAATTATTATCAACATGTTCTTTTCATATCTATATATTTAATATATATACGTATATATAATGATCTTTGTTATGATTTTGTCAACCCTCGACGTACACGGCTCCATGATTTTCCTATTGCATGTTATCATATGCATGTTTTATATGGTCTGTCCCTAAAATACATAGCCATATAAGTTCTAGATTTAGGTGTCATATTGTGCACATACTCAAGCATACTTACAAGACCTTACTCATGAAGGTAACTTGCAAAGGAATAAAGGAGACTCTATATGGGCGTGTTTTGTAAAATGAAATACAAGAAACCACAAGATCTAGGTTTTGTCCATCTATGGTTTGTTTGGATCAATATACTGGACAAGACTTTGGAAAATTTTGTGGTAGTTGGGATGGGAGATACAGAGTGAATACCTTCCATTCGGGTGGCCTCTTGAAGTGAGAATATAATGAAACGGTGGTTCAACAAAGACATGGTGGTGGAACCAAATCTTAAGATCATCTACCTCCTGGAAACCAATGGCATCTAGAGAGACAGAGTGTTAACTCAACTTGTCACAAATGAAGGGATCTAGGAGATATCATGGGGGTGGAATTCTCTTTTGGAGGGCCAAGAATGACATATATGGTTCCCTACGGAGGATAGTTTCACTATAAAAATAGCATATGGGTTCTTGAGAGAGGGAGGGAGGCATAGAACACCCATGGTTGAGATGGATTTGACACCCACCTATTCCTGTCAAAATCTCCATTTTCCTTAGATACTTTTGCGCAGAGCTATTCCACTAGACAATCAAATCAAACCATGTTGTATACACATAACTTTCAAGTGTGAATGTTGTATCGTGGGGAATGATGAGACCGTAGACCACCATTTTTCTAGGGATACTCAATGAGTTGGGATCGAAAAACAACACAAGAGATCATGGAGCTTGAGCCTTTTACGATTACTAATTCACTAAATCTAGCATTTAGAAGTAATTGAACTCAAGCTACAAGGCATAGCTAGATTGGGCTTGTGTGAGGTCTTTTACCTTTAATGATGTTGTGGTCATTATGGGCTGAGAGAGGATCAAGAAAGTATGACAGCAAGAATGTGTACCGCAACAAAATATGTCTTAGTGTGAAACCTATTTTTATGTTAATCACAGATAATATGACTTTAATCAAAATCACAAAAAGTATGGCTTAGAGTGAAATATATTTTATGTAAATCACAAAGAATATGTATTACAATGAAATCTATTTTTATGTTAATTACAAATAATATGATTTTAATCAAAGCATGACAACCCAATAAGTTAGAAGAGAGATGGAAAAATAGAGAGATTTACTTATAGGGAAACTTGGCGGGAAGATCTATAGTTGGGTTGCTATAAACTGAACACAGGAGAAACCATGTGGTAGCTACCAAGGCTTGGTCGTATGGTTTAGGACATATGGTTTATCTTAGGGGACCACAATGACCAAGTTGTAGGAGGTTTCGTAATGCCTACCGAGGAGCAGGTCAAGATAATCTTGAAGAGCCTGGGAGTCCTCGAAGTAAGTATGAAAAACTTTTAGAGTTAAATCACCAAGGAGTGATCGTGGAGTGTGACAGTCTTAGGCTTATCAGAATCTTACAAGGGTTATAGCCTCCCCTAAAGACTCAGACATAGTTCTTCTCTAGAATCTCTTCTTTTTTGCACAAGCACAACTACAATCATAGGCATGTGTGCAGAGTGCTTGACTCATAATTTCGTTTGGCTTCACAAGGCTTGCGGCGATACCACTTCCCATTAAAGGAGCTCACATGTGGAGGCCTAGGGTGTGTTCTATATTATTCAAATCAGAGATAGAGATACATATAGTTTACGTTTATTGCATAGTATGTGTGAGGGGGAGTTTCGGTTATGAGTGAGCCTAGGATATGAACGTCAAACATTTGTACTTGACACTTTTTTGTGATCCAATTGGGTTAGGATGAGCAAAATTCTCCTGTATTAATTCAAAAATTTAGAGAAAAAAAACTTGACATCTTATCATTCTGATTCTGTTTTGACTTCAAAGGAACACCCCTCCCAAAACAACATAAACTTCATTAACATTCTTGGGTGTCTTCTCCTCATAGGTCGGACTATCAGGTTGGAGTGAATTCTTATGTTTTTCTCTCACCAATAAGCCCACGGCGGTACCCTAGAAGTGTTGTTTTTCTTTGGCTCCTTCCACCCCCAACTAGTGGCGTAGCCAGAAAATTTTGGCGAGGGGGGGTACTCTCATTGTGAAAGCATAAGAGATGTCTCTAGGGGGGGCTCTAGGGGGGCACCAACGTATATTTACATGTATATTTGGTCTCTTTTGTGTATATATTTTAATAAATTAGGAATCGGGAGTAGGGCACGTTCCCTCCTTAATCTCTATGTGGCTACGCCACTGCCCTTAACATGGATCTTTCGATACTTTTGCCGTGTGTTACTTCACGATGGTGAAATAATACCTTTACCCTTTATTAGAAATATAACTTGGGCTTTTAAAAGGTCCCTACGACGACAAATGACGCAGGAGAAGACAGTGCCGACTATTACATCATAGGACAGAGATGTATATATCTACACCGGCCGACTCGCTCCGGCATTCTCGTGGAATCCCACTGGCCACCCGTACTCTCACGCTTTCTTTGGACCGGGGGAACGTAAACATCTTGTAGTTTTCTCCGCGGAAAACGTAAAGGAGTGCATACGTTCGACCCGGCCACGAGCATGTTCCCACTCCAATAATTGGAAGCCTTTTTCTTTCCAGGCTGCAGCAACCGGTGTTAACGTTCAACCAAAATGACAGGAGGTGATTATTTAACAAATAATTAGGGACAAAGCTCCAAAGAGCCTGGAAGTAGAAGGATCATTCTAGCACATGGTCATCGTTCCTACTTTCTAGCATTTATCGTTTTTTTCATAAAAAGTCTATGTCTAATAATAAAATAGATGCTTGCAAATGGAGACGCCTGCAAACATATAAAGTAAAAAGTTTCATCATGGGCACACTAACAATGGTGTGGGCCCACATCCGGGTGATGTTAAGTAAAAAGAAAGTTGAAGGAAAGTGGAATGAAATAGTGTTTATGGGGGAGGCACCCGTTAACAAATAGTAGGCATCAACATCATGATGAAGTAAAAATCCAAAAAAGACCCAGGAATGTTGTGTTCAATATCACTGAGATGGTCCAACGTTGAATCAGAATTTTGTGTCATCTGCCATGATGTCTTCCAGCGTGTAACACCTTTCACCATGGTGGTCTCCAAACATGTTGACTTGGTCTTCTTCAGCTCCTAGTACCTGTGTTGATGTGGAAGTCAGCCCTGCAATGCAAATTTATGTATAAGGAATGGTTAATGTCAGTTAGAAGCAGGTGGGTAGGTCGGGATGTGTTGTTGAATTTTCTATTATTTCTCTCTAGTCAGATGTTCCAGAAGATGTTTATAATCAGGCCTTCGGGAGGATATCGTATATGTTAAGATAGTAGTGTTAACCTGGTGATGCATTTTGGTAGGAAGAGGTTGCTTGTGATAGTATGTGGTGGGAAGAATTTATATAAGAATTATAGCGTGATAGGGCAGTTGATGAAGAAATGATGTGTAATTTCTTCAGCAGTATGACAGAGGTAGCATGTATGGTATTACATTATCACTATTGTTGATCTTAAAAACGGATGAAAACTCGGACTGATGATGGGAAGTGGGATGGTGTATTGATCTCTAGTCATCTGATCCTTGTTGTCTTCACATAATGGCATCTCCGAGTTTTGTAGGTCATGTGAGCCGACAGTTCGACTACCTCTTGAATGGCTACCGTGATACCTGAAATCCCTCCGCTAAGGCTGTGTTTGACGTACGACCGTCGTATGTTTACTTGCCATAAGTAAATTAACCAGTGACATCATAACCTCGTGTAAGATGACTGTTATTTGAAACAACGATAAATAAAACTTGTTGACAAGATGTTTTTCGTTTGATATACTTGTATGTAATTTTTTGTTATTTGTGCAAAATTTGTTATGCCCTACACATAAATAACATTGTATTTTTTAACAGCCGGTTAGAGGGGTATTGTGGAAAACAGACAACCAAGACAAATACACATGTTTCTTGCCACAAAGATTTAGAGCGGCAAGTTAGCATGAAATTTTCCGATCAAGTTGTCCATGCGGCAACTTATTTCTCATGTAATTGTTAGATAAATGATGATTACTGTTACAGGTAGTTACTGTAGCGTCACGTAATTACTGTAGTGTCGGTACTGTAGCAAATCATTTATTTAGCATGGGTTAAGCCCAATGTAGTGCAGCAAGTACATGTGAGAATGTTGTGTTGCAAAGAAGTTTTATCTCATATTGCTCACTCCTAGAACTTTTGTGGTCCTCATATGTAGGATCACATGGGGCACTAGTGTCCAAAGGAGTCCTAGGAGGGAGGTATGCTCACCTCCTTGGTGGGTGGGATTGTCACATCACAACGCACACACACGCACCACGCCACGCCTCACCTCGCCTGACCTGGCCGGGCCGGGCCAGGCTTGGACTTGGGCTTGTGGATTGTGGATTGTGGAGAATGTCTTCCGTCTTCTTTTTGCACTAGAATACGACTAAGTAATTAATTACTCGTGTAATTAATTGTTGCTTTCTTATTCGGATTTCTTAATCCTAATTAGAAAGTGTTTCTCTTTTACGGATTATTCTGTATTGTGTACAAGAGTAATCGAATAGGTTAGGGACGTGCGTGGCTATTTATACGCATCCGGTCATTAGGGTTAAACACACAGAAATAGTTTTCTGCCGCCGTGTGTTTTGTTAGCCCTAATCCAGAGTGCGAGAGTTGTCGTCCTGGAGTCGCTTCGTGGAGTCGCTTCGTGGAGTCGTTCTCTTGTGCGAAGCACAACTTCTCCTTCTCTTCACCGAGACACAACTGTTAGGCGGTGGTACCTGCGGTTGTTGTGCTACACTGGTAGCAGTGCAACGAGCGCGAACGAGACGCGCAAGTTCCAGGTTCGTGCCGGATTGAGACTGGGAGAACGATGCCTATCCGAGAGGATTGTCGGGCACTTACTTCTTTAAGTAAAATGTTCGTTTCTCAACGAACGATCTCGTTTGCGAATCTAACTTCTGTTTTCTGTTCTCCTGCTTTGTTTGAACTTCGTTTCTTATTTTGGATCTGCCTGAATTGTTAATTACATTGCACATGTCATTGTTGCATGAACGACAATAACAAATATTAAAAATAGTCTTAAAGAAATCACTTCCTGTCGTTAATTAACAATGGCCGGTCAGGGTGGTTTGGGATGTAAAATTGATACAACCAATATGCCTAAAAAGTTTACTGGTACAAACTTTGCCCGTTGGCAGAGTCATATGGAAATTTGGCTGAATATTGCGGGTTATGATCAGTACTTAGTTGAAACTGAACATGTATGTGATGAAATAATTCCTGATAATGCAAATATAATTGCTAATTAGAAGAAGGGTGATAAAACATGCCACAATTTGATTTTGTTTGGTTTAAATAACAAACTGTATGATTCTTACTCAAAGCCGTCAGTCACTACGTCCAAGGTTTTATGGGAATTGTTAATTAAGAATTTTAGCACTGAAAATCAAGGTGTTGAAAAATACTGCGTGTCTAAATTTCTTAAGTTTCAGATGGTTGAGGGTAAGTCAGTTTCTGATCAAACACATGATCTACAACTCCTAGTTCATGAACTCTCAGATGCCAAGATGGTGTTGCCTGAGAAGTTTGTTGTTATGTCTATCATAGAAAAATTCCCTAAGTCTTGGGAGTCATTTGGTATGTCTCTGAAGCATCCCAAAGGGACACACACAATGGATGAACTAATGATGGATATAAATATACAAGAAGAACACTTAAAGGAGAAAGGGGTCAAGGTGCCTGCTGATGCAAATCCAACTATTAATCTTACTTCTATGAAAAATACCAAAGATAAGAAATCTAAGAATGCACATAAACTCAAGGCAAAGATCCAAAAGAAATCGAAGAACAAACCTTGTTGGACTTGTGGACAGGTTGGCCACTGGAACAAGGATTGTCCTACTAAGAAGGCAAAGAAAGCTACCACATCTGCAACTGAGGAGGCTGTGGTCAACATGATGACTACATCCTTGAACCTCAATGATAGGTACGTGTCTATTAAACCTGAAATCCTTTCTATTTTTGAACCACTTTATTGGATAATAAAGTGGTTCTATTTTTGAACCACTTTATTGGCTAATGCATATGTGTGTGCTGATAAATCCCTGTTTGTGTCTTATCAGGCCTCTCGAGGTCGATCCGTGACTTTGGGCGATTCCAGCTCTGCAGAAGTTAAAGGTGAAGGATGGGTGGACTTGAAGTTCTCTTCGGGGAAGGTTTTGACTCTTAACAGGGTCAGACATGTTCCAACCATTCGATGCAATATCCTTAGTGGCGTCATATTAGTTAGAGAAGGTTATAGAGTAGATTGTAAATGTAATAAGGCTATTATTACACGCCTTCGTGATTCTTTGTTTTTTGACAAGGGGTACTTATGTGATGTGGAGAACTTGTTTAAGATTCATGTTGAACATGTTTCAAATTCCGTTTTAAATTTGAATGATTATAGTTCTGTTTGCATGAATCTTATTTCATCCGGTGTATGGCATTCACGTTTGGGACATGTTAATGTTGCCTCAATGAAGCGTATGATGAATCTAGATTTGATCCCTAAATCTGAAATTAGCAACAATAAATGTGAAATCTGTGTACAAGCTAAATTACCTAGGAAGCCTTTTCATTCTGTGAATAGGAATTTGGAAATTTTGGATTTAGTACATACAGATATCTGTGGATTTAATGGTGTTGCTACGAGAGATCAAAAGCATTATTTTATAACTTTTATTGACGATGCGAGTAGATACTGTTATGTCTTTTTACTTAGAAGTAAAGATGAGGCATTGGATAAATTTCAAATTTATAAGAAAGAAGCTGAAACTCAAATCGGTAAAGTACTTAAGCAATTAAGGTTTGATAGGGGAGGAGAGTATACCTCAAACTTGTTTTTGGAATTTTGCCAATTACATAGTATAGTTCATGAGGTCATTGCTCCTTATTCACCACAATCAAATGGGATAGCTGAACGTAAAAACCGAACCTTAATAGATATGGTAAATACCTTACTCCAAACATCTGGATTACCAAACTTTATGTGGGGGGAAGCTTTGAATACGGCTTGCCATATTCTGAATAGAGTTCCCCATAAACATTTAGAGAGTAGTCTGTTTGAGTTGTGGAGAGGAAGGAAACTGAGTCTTAAATATCTCGAGTGTGGGGGTGCCTTGCAAAGGTACTTGTCCCTGAACACAAAAGGAAGAAATTAGGACCGAAAATGGTTAATGTCGTATTCTTAGGTTATGTGGAGACAAGGTATGCTTATAGATTCCTGATTGTAAAATCAGATATCTCTGGCATTGAGGTCAATACAATTGTGGAATTACGTGATGCAACATTCTTTGAGGATGTGTTTCCTATGAAAACTGGTGTGCCCAATGAAGTTTCTCAAGAAGATTCATTTACAACAGGTTCCATTCCTGAGCACGTGGAAAGGATGACAAATGTGGGGGGCGACTCAGAACAAGCTATTTCTGAATCAGGTGATTCTGAAGAAATAGTTGAACCAAGGAGAAGTAAACGGCCTAGGACATCAAAAGATTTTGGAAGTGAGTTTCTCACTTACAATGTTGAAGATGATCTTGTTACTTTCAAACAAGCTATGGAATCTCCAGAAGCTAAGTTTTGGAAAAAAGTTGTTAATGATGAAATCTAATCAATTCTCTCGAATGGAACTTGGGAATTGGTGGATTTGCCTCCTGGTTGTTCTGCAGTTGGTTGCAAATGTATTTTTAAGAAGAAACTTAATACAGACGGGGCAATCAATAAGTATAAGGTGAGGTTAGTTTCTAAGGGTTACACATAAAGGGAAGGAATATATTATTTTGATACCTATTCACCTGTTTCTCGTATGACCACAATCCGAGTGCTTCTAGCATTGGCTTCCATTTATAATCTCTATATCCATCAGATGGATGTGAAGACCGTGTTCTTACACGGTGATCTTCAAGAAGAGATATATATGGAACAACCTGAGGGATTTGTGGGTCATGGGAATGAGTCCAAAGTGTGTAAACTTGTTAAGTTATTATAAGGCTTGAAACAAGCCCCTAAGCAATGGCATGAGAAGTTTGATTCTGTGATATCATCGTTCGGCTTTATTTCTAATGAATTTGATAAGTGTCTCTACTGCAAGATTGTCAATAATGGATCCATTTTGTTATTCTTATACGTCGATGATATCCTGCTTTTTGGTTCCGATATGAAAGTAGTAAATGAGACAAAGTCGTTCTTGTGTAGCAAGTTTGAGATGAAGGATATGGGTGTCGCTGATGTGATTTTAGGGCTTAAAATCATAAGGTCTACTGATGGTATAACTCTCTCTCAATCTCACTATGTTGAGAAGATACTGGAGAGGTTTGAGTACACATCACATAAACCTGTTAAGACTCCATATGATTCATCCAAACCCTTGTTCCAGAATGAGACTGGGGTTCCAGTGTCTCAATTATGATACTCTCAGATTATCAGAAGTTTGATGTATCTTATGAACTGTACACGTCCATACATTGTGTTTGCCGTGAAAAAGTTAAGTAGATACACCAGTTGTCCCGACAAGACCCATTGGGAAGCTCTTGACAGAGTTCTGAGGTATATCAAGGGAACACGTTCCCTTGGGCTGCATTATGGTAAACATCCTTCCGTAGTCAAAGGATATAGTGATGCAAGCTGGATTGCCATGAATTCTGAGAGTAATGGTGTCTCAGGATATGTATTCCTGTTGGGAGGAGGAGCTATTTCCTGGAGGTCTAAGAAATAGACCATATTGTCTCGATCCACTTTTGAAGCAGAGTTGTGTGCTTTAGATGAAACTGGAATGGAAGTTGAATGGCTACATGGACTTATGTCTAGTTTACCTATGGTAATGAAGCTGCTTCCTGCAATTTCAGTTCACTGTGACAGCACTACAACTATTGCTAAGATAAAGAGTTCCAAGTACAATTAAAAACAGCGTAGACACATCCAAGTCAGATTGAAATCTGTAAGAGAATTGGTGTCTAATGGGGTCATGGTTGTGGGCTACGTCGATACCAAAGATAATACAGCTGATCCTTTCACTAAAGGTCTTACCTTGGCTTTAGTGGAAAAATCCAGGTTGGGGATGGGACTAAAACCCCTATAGATTTGCAGGCAGTAGCAACCCAACCCAAAAGAGTGGAGATCCCACAAATTGGGTTCAATGTGGTAATAACAAGCTGTCGGGTAAATCGGATGACACTATGCATTCTTGTTTGATGCTTCTTACATCTGTGTGTCTATTCCCTGGAAACCTGTTAGTGTCATGACTGCAAGTTAGTAAGAGAGTAGTCTCTTAATGGTGTCAAGTCTTACGACAGGATGTTAGCAGTACATCCTTGGAGACTCCAACTAAGTGATTGATGTTGTGTAGGCCGCAACAGGAGAATTGGGTTGTTCTCTGTTATCAATCATGATATAAAATTGTGTATGCATGGCCTTAATGCATTGTTTTTTTTTACTACCATGTCTTTATTGTGTTGTTACCAACCTATACTCTTGTACCCAAGGTTCAGGTTTAAGACTTTTGTTCACCTAGTTTCTGCGGGGGTCACATTTGGATAACTCAGGTAGATTCAAATCGAAAGGTATCTGCTGAAAGCACAGTATGGAGTCTTAAATCAAGTCTAACTCCTCTTGAATGTGGATTAAGGCGGTCACATCGAACCACTTGATCTCCAAATCCGGGTTGGTGCAAGACTCAATATTAAAAATGACTGAATATAGCCCAGGTCCCAGTGTCCCTGATTTAGCACTTGAATCCCAAATTATAATCTTTGGACCTTTTGGGGGGTTTGACATCTTGATCTCCGTCTCCTTGATTTAACGTATGAGGTCTCGATGTTGTTGTTGAATGTTGCAGTCTCGTGCCATATCTAGTATTTGGGAATGGGTGATAGGTAAATGACCACAAAAAATTACCTTGAGATCTGAGCGATGATCCAACACGGGAAACATTAAACAAAATTCACGTCAGCTCTCTATTCTTTTTACTGGTAAACTAGTAGGATAACACGTGCTAAGCACGTGAATTACAATAAAACCATCTGACATTGATATTTACATGTCATATGTTTAGCATAATTTTTACATGATGATTGTTTCAACACAAACATATAAACTTATATTTACATATATACTACCATGTATTACCAAAACACAACATATGGTGGGATTATGTTACAATTTCAGTTGTTGAATGTATTGTACTGCATACCATGTTATATGTGGAAGATGGAATGCTCTATCATCATCGTTGAGATTTTCAATGTTTTCATTGAGTAATATAGTATGCCTTGCCTACAGAAAAATTGTATGGTATTAACGAATTTTTGAAGCATTGTATTGTTGATATATGCAAAATATAAACGTACCTTTTAGCTATGGCTCACAATTTCCGCACATCTTTTGCATATGTTGATATTGTAGCATTGTTGTTTCTGAACCTGTAGATACAGTGTCCATACTTGAAAATTTTGATCTGTTACATGTTGAAAATCTTTTTCAGATAGTGTTATGTCATTAAAAAATAGAAGATGTTAGTCATAAATGTTGAAAGAAAATAATGAGCACACTAAGAAAGATGGTAGTGCATGGTTTGTACCTAGATGATTCCAGCGGAGGATAATATTTCAGTGTAGACTATATTTCGTGTTGTTGTGGTAGTTGTCTTTTCCAGGAAAGTTGGTTTGATGAGAATTTTGAGATCTTCTGGTGATTTTACCCTTGATAAAGCAACATATAACTGGCCATGAGAGAATACTGGCTGAGGTAAATATATTTCAACTTTTCTTAATGTTTGTCCTTGTGCTTTATTGATTGTCATTGCAAAACACAACCGAACTGGAAACTATACTCTCTTAAATGAAAATGGTAATTTTTCGTGTTCTTTTGGCATCAAAGGTAATCTCAGGATGAATACTCGTTGTCCTTTCTTATGTCCAGCTGCTATTTCAACATCTATAATATTCTGATTGAAACTTTTACAAAGCAGTCGTGTACCATTGCAAAGCCCTGCAAAAGGATCAATATTTCTGAGTAACATAATTGGACAATTCTTTTTTAGGACCAATTTATGAGGTGGAAGACCAGCATGAGTTAAGGAATTTAAAATTCCTCTTCTTGGAATTGACTTGTCTTATCAATCGATGAATCATAGCTAAAGTACTCTTTCTTATCCCCAGGGAATATCTCAATCAATAGATCATTTATTTCATCGAAAAACTCATTTTTCGTAGTCAAAATTGCATGGCTTGTAAGAGAACATATTTTTTCTTCATCATTTGTAAGATCAGGAAAAATTGTTGTTATCAATTCATACTTGGAAGATGCTTCATCAGTATAGGGGATGATCATATCTTGAGGAATTTCGATTTGATCACCAACAACAACCTCTTGTGTACCATTTCCTACTTGAAGCAAATTCTCACTAAATAATGGATTAGAAATGGTTTTCATGTTTTCTGTCAATTGTAACTTCTCAATATGACTCCACAACTTTGACTTCACAAAACATGTCAAAATTGTTTGTTCTTTACCTCCTTGCAGAACAACAGGGAGAATTTGTCTGAAGTCACCACCAAATACTATAATTTTTCCTCCGAAAAGCGATGTATTACTTGTCATGTCTTGTAATAAAAGATCTAATGATTTGATTGCTTGTTTTTTTGCCATAGAAACCTCATCCCATACTATAAGCTTGGTTCTTCTAAGTAACTCACCCAAGCTACTCTACTTGGATATATTGCATATTTTCTGCTCTTCAGTGTTCAATGATATTTTAAATCTTGAATGTACAATACGACCAAATGGTAATAAAGATGCAAATACTCCAGAGGATGCAGTTGCGAGTGCTATCTGACCACATGATCTTACTTTAGTGAGTAAAGCACGATATAAGAATGTTTTTCATGTTCCTCCAGGACCATCAATGAAAAAAATTCCTTGCTTTTCATCAGTCAATCTATTCATAATAATTTTATAGGCACGACTCTGACCATAGTTTAGTTGTGAAATTGCCAACATATCTTCATCAGACACAACAATCTTCAGTTCCTCCTCGATTTCTTTATACAACTTTTCATGTTCATTTTGGACGATAGATGGCAAATTAAAGTCTGCTAGACTTTTTCCCATTGACTCCAAGCACATATTGATGTTCTTTAAAGCATTGTTATGAGCATACTTGTAATCTATGTCATCAACATCATAGAAGTCATCACTCAATTGATGATTGAACTTGTCCCACAGTTGTATAGGACTAATCGAAGCACAATAGACAATTATTGTAGAAAACAATCATCTTAGACTTGAAGGCATTTGAAATAGCACTGCTTCATCAAGACATTCATCAATACTATTATCAGTTTCCATCAAACCAATCTTCGCAACTGCTTCCTGAAATGTTTTATATTGTATTCCATTTACCGTTCTTATATGCTCAAAAGATTTAGCACCTCTTACATGATTAAGTAAACAACGCATGTAATAGCGTTCACCCTCAGTAGGTCTTGCAAATATTAGCCTTCCAATAGAAGTTTGCTTTCTTCTATTCCATGATTTTGAATTTTTATTCCAAACATAGTGCTATGGGAATTCCTTGTATAGGTACTTTTGAGCTTCGTTATCAATGCAGTTTGTCCTAAAATATTATGTTAGCATTGTTCTTGAGAAATGTTCATTTCCTAAAATAGTTGACAAATCTTGATTTTCAAAGAAGGTAATAGGATGCATATGCTCAAGATGAACTTGTAGAGATACTACAGATGGATGCATTTCATTCAGAGGAAATTAATAAATTCTCTATGCTGCCTCTTGCGGTGATACCCAACGCCCAGATACAAATTGTGAAATTTCATCATGCAAGTTCTTTGTTTGTTTGTCATTTAGTTGGAACAATACATGATCATGTCCTTTGTATATGTACTTATATAAATACTTGACTGCTTTAACTGAAGAACATATCTCAACATTTATATGACAATTGTACTTAGCCAACAGATAAGAGTTGTAGGGGACAATCCAACGATTGTCAATTTGACTGGAGCCAACTTTTTCCAACATACCAGTGTCTCTTCGTCGATACAAAGGGTAAGAATTTTTAGTCTGAGTTGTTACAGGACAAAAGTCTTTTGGATAATGTTTCTTGCATCTTCCATCCTTCATACAAACACTATTTGGATTTAAGCTTCCACACGAACCATTCACCATATGTTTTAAAACCATATTGTGTAGATGTAAGTTCGAATCTTTCTCTGGTATTTCAGCAGATACAAACTGGTCATATATATCAGGAGTATTTATCTTTTGCTTTTTCTCCAAAATTATAAGAAAGTGTGCATGTGGTAGTCCTCTTTTTTGATATTCTATCACATAAACATGAGCAGCCACATGTCCAAATATATGTCGTTTAAAAAGATCAATTTTCAAATCTTCTAATTTTGCTTTGAAAATTCTAGCAAGTAGATCTGGTCTATTTTGTGCTTCTTCAAAAGGCAGTAACTCTCTTTTTACCTCTATCCAAGATGGATTACATGTAAAAGTCAAAAATATATCTGGTTTCCCATATCTTTGGACTAATGCCATAGCATCGAGATAACGTTGGCGCATATCCCTAGGACCACCAATAAAAGAAGCTGGAAGAATTATTCTTTTTCCAATTCCGGTGCCACTCTTTTGTCCATCACTATAGCCGTCAATAATGCCTTGATATAGATCAACACAAATCTTTTGTTGGTCCCTTCTAATATAGTCCAAACGACTACTTTCAAGTTTAACATACATGTCAACAATATATTGTTGTAGAAGTCTACCAGAATGTAACAAAAATGATCTATCATCAGCCCTAATTTGTAATTTGTAACAATAGTATTCACGACATGAGACTAATTTTCTTCATTTTTGCTTATTTCCTAAAGCTGAAAGATAACATTGACATAAATAAATGGTTTTATATTATGCATAAGTAAATAAATTAATAACTTTCTAATTAAAATAAATTAATAACTTTTTAATTACCTCTTTCTTCTTCTAAAAAAAGCTCATCTATATCTTTGAAGCAAGAACGATCAGGTAGTGAATCAATACTCAACCATTCACCCATTTTTTTATCTCTCTGTGAAATTCCTTGATGCCAACAAATCTCACCATTTGGAAATAATAATGGATATTGTAAAGGATCATAACAACTATAATAATAATTGACACATTGACAGCTCCCATCATGAGTGTATACATGAATATCTCTTTGGATATTTGTGTTGATGTTGTTGTCCTCTTCATTTTCTATCCAAATTGCAGCCACTTGTGAAGAAGTTGGTGTATTTTGAATTCCTTGATGCACATTTGGATTTGACTTATAGATATGTGCATATTCTCAGAGTGATCTAAATCCTTTAAACTTCGAAAGAACTTTGAGTATAGATTCTCCCATAATATGTTGACCAATGTTTGGACCACACCCTCTTTCAACCTAGATGATTGATGTAGTCGATTTTCTATTTTATGATCAGTATCATAGAAGTATAGTTGTAAATGTGACGGTTGTCCATTTTCTAGTAAGATTCTATCAATAAAGTGATATATTTGTCCTTGTATCTTGAAAGTATATATGCCTTTATTTCTCTTTGAAAGATTTGTATCCTCATGAACACCCATTGATGTAAAAGCAAATGTATTATTGTATGTTCGTATACATTGTCGAAAATGCATAGCATCTTTCTCCAGTGAGGTATACAAATGAAGTAGTTGTAATGGAATATCATTTGTTGTCAAAACTATTTCACCATCATAGCAATAGAATGTCTTCACCTCATACGAAAATCTCTTTGCATAACAATAATTGCAATATCTACAACTGGGAAGTACATGTCTCAGCAGGTGTAACTAAATCTGTTATGAAGATTTCTTTAACTTGTTCATGTCTTTTCTTCATTTGATCTGAGAAACCTGAAGTAGTTCTTTCATCATTGTAAGTTGATGTAGATCCAACTTCCCATATTCCAGAAGCAATAGATTGTAGGTCTTACCTTTCTAAGTATGTAGATGATGGACTGCTTATGTTTGTTTTGTTCAGAATCTCAACATTAGAAATGTCATTGTTTCTCTCAAATTTTCTTTTAGCATAATTTTTTCTTCCTCTTTCACGAATCATTTCCTTCTTCTTCGATAAAAGATTGACATAATATTGTCTTTTTCTATTCCGCAAAAATGATTTCTTTTCTTCGGTTAGATCAGAATACTTCATCCTACGTGCATTGGTAATAAATAATATTGTTAATATTTTTACATACATCTGACACTTAATATTACGTTTTTAGACTACACCAAACCGATATTAATCTACATACACACATATCAATCAATATAAAAGTCAAAGTGCATCTTATAATGATTTTTATAGGGTGTTTTACTTATATACATGAAAAAAGAATCATAAAACAGTATACTCAAAATCGTAGTCTAAATAGGAAATAAACAATCAACATTGTGAATACATATGACCCTAAAATGATAAAACCAAAGAAACAATTAAGACAAAAAAAATTGGAGTACAAACTATGCAAATGAATTTTATGCAAAATAGAAATGACAATTTACAAATCAAATGAATACCATTACATAACATTTATGAATTTTATGCAAAAATCGTAGTCTAAATGAATACCACGTCGCAAAAGCTAACACTTCGCCTTAGCCTAACAGTCTAATAGAGCATATATCCGACCACTTCCACTTCCATCCGTTTTGGGTATACCAACGAGAATGGCTCACCATGATCATTATGCAGACAACGACGACCAACATAAGGTTCTCGTACTACTGAGATGTCCTGGACGGCAATTAACAAGGCCGTCCAGCGTAGAAGCACATGGCCTGTACCGGATGCCCCACACACACAACGGTGACGACTCATTCAAAGACAACATCACCCTTACGCTGGCGTCTCCGAGATATCGGACTGTCACATGGAATGTGAAGTGCTGCTGGTGGCAGATTAAAAAGATCCACGAAGACAGAAGAAGGCCACTCTTCTGGAAGATATGGACAGACGACTCTGGCATGCATTATTGTTAGTTCGTACAGCGGCAAGAGCGAGCAGCGACCACATAAAAGCAGAACAGCCCTCCCCTATACCTAGTGGACAGAGAATTAATTGATTAAATTTTCCTGAATGGAAGATGCGGTTAGCGTAGCTTAAATTAATTACATATAATCAGCGGATGAACAGAAGCAACTGGATAAGGATGGATCTTCCTCTAGCCCAGACAAGATGAGCGAACACAACCAGGCGGCGCTTGCTTCTTTGGGCTTCAGGGCCACATGTACTGATGGGTTGATATCTGATACGGATACTCTTCAGACTGGCAGTTAACTCTTCAGAGAGTCTCTCAGCATTACTCAGACAAGCTAAAACAGATAAAATATTGTAACAATTTTTAGTCCAACCATTCATGATAACGCAATTAGTATCCCTGATGGCATTATGGCAGGGTGCTCACCTCTCCTGCAGCTCTAATTAAACTTAATGTGGCGCATGTGCTGCGATAGCATCAAAGTAATTTACTGGACTAGTTATAACATGAAAGAAATCAAACAAATTTCTGTCGGACCAAACAGTAATAATGGCAAGTGAAGAAGTCGTCATATTCCACATGGCACAGTGTTTTGCTCCTATTACAGCTTTATAAATTGAACTGCACGGCGGCAAGATATCATCAAAGTAGAAATCCACCTGACTTTTGAGTAAAGACTAGAATACTTTATCCAAAAAATGTAGTTAAAAAGACATTTGATTGCAAAAACTTATTTAGGAGATTGAATCCAAAGGGCAAACTATCCGTCTCATCCTATAACAATCTAACTGCAAAATGTATACTGGACAGTTTCAATATAATAGGTAAAGCACAATACAATTTGGGGCTGAACTGGTTGTCTACGTGACACTTTTGCCTAACGGGCCATATAGTGTTAGTTTCTCCTGAACTGGTTGTCTACGTGACACTTTTGCCTAACGGGCCATATAGTGTTAGTTTCTCCATGTGCCAGATGATTGATATTTTTTTTCTTCCAAGTTTCTTCTATGAGTGGCAAATCGAAAATGCAACCCACTAGAATGGTACAACTATCTCTGAATTGCATCTAATATATAAACTCATAACTCGCGTCTGTTTTCTCCCCACTTCTATACCATATAGGAAAGCCCGTAGAGGGGGTTGGATTCAATTTTTTCCATTATTTTTTTAAAATTACGTATTAGTCCATGTGTGTGTACACCACAATTTAGTTATTAATTTTTCAAATTTATATATTATGTTAGGAGACACATCTATACTATATAAGAAAATTTGTAGAGGGGGTTGGATGTAATTTTTTCTATTACTTTTTGAAATTACGTATTGCTCCCTGTTAGTGTACACCACATTTTTGTCTTTAATTTTTTAAATTATATATTATATTAGGAGACACATCTATACTATATATGAAAGTCCGTGGAGGGGCTAAATGTAATTTTTTCCATTATTTTTTGAAATTACATATTGGTCTCTGTGTGTGTACACCACAATTTGGTGTTTAATTTTTAAATGTATATATTATATTAGAAGACACATTTATACTATATAGGAAATCTTGTAGAGGGGGCTGGATGCAATTTTTTTCATTATTTTTTGAAATTACGTATTGCTCTCTGTTAGTGTACACCACACTTTTGTCTTTAATTTTTTAAATTATATATAATATTAGGAGACACATCTATACTATATAGCAAAGCCCTGTGGAGGGGGCTGGATGCAATTTTCTCCATTATTGTTTGAAATTATGTATTGGTCTCTGTGTGTACACCAAACTTTTGTCTTTATTTTTTTAAATTATGTATTATATTTGGAGACACATCTATATATATATATTATCAAGGAAAACACGTGGAGGGGGCTGGATGCAATTTTCTCCATTATTTTTTAAAATTACGTATTAGTCCATGTGTGTGTACACCCCACTTTTGTCTTTAATTTTTTAATTTATATATTATATTAGGAGACACATCTATACTATATAAGAAAGTCTGAGGAGTGGGCTGGATGCAATTTTCTCTATTTTTTTTTAAATTACGTATTGGTCCCTATGTGTACATCACACTTTGGTTTTTTATTTTTTAAATTATATCTTATATTGGGAGACACATCTATACTATATAGGAAAGCCCATGGAGGGGCAGGATGCAATTTTTTCCATTATTTTTTGAAACTATGTATTGGTCCCTATGTGTACGCCACACATTTATCTTTAATTTTTTAAATTATACATTATATTAAGAGACACATCTATACTATATAGAAAACCTGTGTAGGGGGCTAGATGTAATTTTCTCCATTATTTTTTAAAATTACATATTGGTACATGTGTGTGTACACCACACTTTTATATTTAATTTTTAAAGTATATACTATATTAGGAGACACATCTATACTATATGGAAAAACCCATGGAGGGGGGTTGGGTGCAATTTTCTCTATTATTTTTTGAAATTACATATTGGTCCTTGTGCGTGTACACCACATTTTTGTTTTTAATTTTTTAAATTATATATCATATTAGGAGACACATTTATACTATATGGGAAAGCCCGTGAGGGGGGCTGGATGTAATTTTCTCTATTATTTTTTAAAATTACGTATTGGTCCCTGTGTGTGTACACCACACTTTTGTCTTTACTTTTTTAAATTATATATTATATTAGGAGACACATCTATAATATATAACAAAACGTGTGGAAGGGGTTGGATGCAATTTTCTCCTTTATTTTTTGAAATTACATATTGGTACATATGTGTGTATGCCACACTTTTCTCTGTAATTTTTTAAATTATATATTATATTAGGAGATACATATATACTATATGGGAAAGTCCGTGGAGGAGGTTGGATGTAATTTTCTCCATTATTTTTTGAAATTACGTATTGAATTTTGTGTGTGTGAGAAGTCCAATTAATATTTGTATTGCACATTTTTTTAAGTTAAATCTATAAATTATTGATTGCTACTAAGACACCCGTGCATAGCATGGGCTTATTTCTAGTTAACCAGGAGAATCCATTGACCATAAATAGCGTGCGTTTAAACAAATGTGATCGATGCAAGGAACGACTATCACGATACATTTACACGTCCACTTAAAGAATGACCATTCATTTGTTCCGGAGGAAGGTGGCCCATCAACTTGGCGTTACTCATTAGGGACTATTTCTCAATTTTTTTTATTGATCAAAGAAGCTCTCGTGCCGCCAGTAAAGTCAATTTGAACGAGCTTGAAAAACAAAGTGTACGAGTTAGCGTTTCCTGATCCTAAGCTTGCGTTTGGCACAGGAGTGGGATTCTGGAATCTAGACTGGGTTAGTCAGGATTAGTCTGGATTCCGGTGCTGGGGCAGTCAGGATACAGTCTGATTTTGTTTGACAACGCAGTCTGATTCTGGTCAGCTGGTCTGATTTCAGTCTGACTGCAGGCTAAATTTGTTTGGCTGGAAGTCTGATTCTGTTTGGCAGCGTAGTCAGTATCTGCTTATTCTGTCACGTTCTTGCATCCTGTTTGAACAAGTACGCAGAATGTGTATTTGTGATGTCAGTTCAACTTAAGTTTAGAATATATTAAAAATATATTTTATTTGTGTTGTTTGGGTGTTATTTTGTATATTTATAATAGTGCAAATAAGATATGATAATTCTAATTTTTACGTAGTGATTAAAAATTAACTGTCATGTTCTTGCATCACTGTTTGAACAAGTACGCTGATTGTGTATTTGTGATGTCACTTCAACCTAAGTTTAGAATATATTAAAAATATATTTTATTTATGTTGTGTGGGTGTTATTTTGTATATTTATAATAGTGCAAATAAGATATGATAATTCTAATTTTTACGTAGTGATTAACAATTAACTGTCATGTTCTTGCATCACTGTTTGAACAAGTACGCAAAATGTATTTGTGATGTCACTTCAACCTAAGTTTAGAATATATTAAAAATATATTTTATTTGTGTTGTGTGGGTGTTCTTTTGTATATTTATAATAATGCAAATAAGATATGATATTTCTAATTTTAACGTAGTGATTAAAAAGTAATGAAATGTTATTGTTGTCTGGAATGACTTTTGCATGTGGTATATATGTAATGTTGAACATAGTTAATTGTCGTCATGAGTGTGACAAATTACATTATCGTCAGTAACAGTCAAGCTTCATGAAATATAAAATTGACAGTCAAGCTACATGAAATATGAAATTGCCCTAATATATTTTGTTCATAACATAAACAAATTACATTATCGTCAGTAAAAGCAACTGATAATAATCATATTGTCATCATTAGTGAAACATAAACGATCACTGATAATAACATAATTGTTTACGGGTGATCTTCGTCAGGGGAGAATGACACTGGGCATGGTTCCTGCACCGACTGCTTGTTTTGTTGTTTGATGTCGTCTTTTGGCCAATCAAACAACAATGGCAAATGAGGAACATGCTGACTGACTTTGCCCTTGAGGACTTTGCCCTTGACTTGATCATCGGACCCGATTTTGCCCTCCTCGTTTGTGTGATTGCAACATGGTTTTGTGCATAAAAGGTTATCTTCAACATATTTATGAATTTTTTCTGAAGACATCAAAAGTTTTTCAAATTTTGCCCTTGCCCTTGCCTTTGCACGCGATGTCGACATCTAAAATTAATAAAACCAAAGGTATGAACAAATAACATAATTCGTAAAGTAACTGTGGCAATAAGATAATAATGAAGTAGGAAATTTGATCGCATTATGGTAGCAACATATAATAATGTAACACATAAGTAGAGAATGTATATTGTTGCGACGCAAAAACACAACTACATTTAGCACAAATGTTACAAGTTCATTTGTTTATTTCAATCGTCGGTGCTAAAAAAAATCTCTGGTGGGTAAGTGCAATGTGTCGTCAAGAAGTTGCGTTCAATGCTTTGTTGCACGGCCAGTGTGGGGGGCAATAAATCTGCCAATATGAACATATTGTCTCTTACAAACTCTCTTTTGATGTATTGCCATTGCATTTGCAACTCAGGCAATGAAATGTAAGGGCCTCCTGTTATGTATAAGAACTGGTGCCATGCCTCCATCCAAGCCTGTGTAGAGTATACTCCATTTACACATCTACCCACGTGATATTGGGCTCTCATCAAACCCCTGAGAACCATATCAAGCTCGTGTGACCAGATAAAAGACGGTGTCGGCGGTTGGCCAACCATATAACAGATTCTGTAAGTAATATATTTTTCAAAAGTAAGGGTGTATATCACAATTAATTGTATTATTTGGTTTGAGCTAACGTTAAGAAAAAATTCGAATAATAAATACATCATTAATAAAACACTCATCAACATGAAGAAAATTTTCATACCACTTAAAATGTAATATGACGTTTATAAAAGTGCCTAAATTAAACAAGTGTATGATGTTCATAGCATCCATTGATAGTCATTCTAAACAGAGAAGACAATGTAAATGCATTTGCCATTCAACGTTATGGAGTCATTTGAGGTGAAGGGATGTCCAGAAGCAGACGACAATCTTCCTCCAGACTGGCAACGTTGCGTTCTAAAACCTCATGCTCATACTTTTTGTTAGAGTATAATTCATCATAGTTGTAATGCATTTTAACGAAGTCCTTCATGTTCATCGCCTGACCCCACACTGATTTGCACTTAACAGTTAGTAACATAATCTCCTCTTTCAATGAAACAATTGTTGGGGGGAGATCGACTGCCCAATGGAAGTATTTGCATCGGTCTTTTCCCTAAAATGTAGTACGAGGTACAAGTTAATGGCAAAGAATGTGGAACCTCGACAAGGACAATCTATTATTTATTGATGTACTATCACACCTCACGAGTAGGGCATATGTAATACATTTCGCCCGACCTTTGACTCAGAATGGCAAAGTCATTTAACCCTGCATCCTCTGTGTTAAGCCGTAAGGCTGCATTTAGCCAACAATCACACATCGAAACCTCAGATGGAATCATCGACATCTAATAAAACAAAATTGACGATTAATAGAAAAATATCGGGTTCATGACATAGTTTTCGAAGATAATATGAAGACCATTTGTTCAGGAGTAGCTAATTGTTGCAACAGACAAGTGGAGTTCATTTGGACATATCATAATATAGTATATCTATGACGTATTGTATCCATCTTCTTCTGATGAAGATTCATTATCGCTCGTAATTTGAAGTCGGTGGCAAAGATATCGGCACATGTCACGCATACTTGAAATTTCTTCTTGTAACCTATCTGTGGCTGCTCTGGTTGAACAGACAAAGGCACAATGTTTTGACCATAACTTACGTTCACTATGTGCATATGCGAGTTGTGATACCATTGCATCCCTAATTGCAGTCAACGTAGCCACTGTAGATGGTACTTGCTGCGCGGGCAACCTCATATGGCATCTTGTTTGTACAAGACCCCTACCACATGTAAAATATGGACTGTGGGGATTGTTGTCTTCAAACCGTCCATTTGCCGCATCTGTGGCATCCATGTACACTCATACGGTGCACTGCATACCACATGGGCACGACGGCATGTCATTGTCCATTTCTAGACAGAAAACCTAATGAGACATAATTTCACATTGTTTATAAGTAGGCAAAATTGTAGTGAACAATACAGTTTGAGAACAAAAGTTGGCCGTTAGGTTACACAAAAAAGGGAGTAAGTGAAACATGTTGTAGAACATGTTTCAATGTCTGCAAGTTACAAAACAAATGTATAAATCACTGATTTGCCCACATAGAATTGGCAACAGTTTCACGCAAGACATCTCCCTCTCTAGCATCGGCCTGGCTTATTTGTTGTAGAGAACTCAATTCGTTCGAGATGTCAGTGGTAGTATGAGGGTCATCCAAGTTTTCATCCATCATAGGATTGCCATCATTTTGGCGCCGGATAAAATTGTGAACGATTCAACAAGCCATTACAATCCAAGACTGAGACTGCACGGGAAAAGTTGCTCCTTTACGAAAGTAGGAAAACCTCTTCTTCAATACACCAAAGGTTCGCTCAACAACGTTACGTAGTTGAGCATGTCGGTGGTTGAACATTTCATTTTTGCTTTTGTATGAGCCTCGGTTACCCCGATACTCTGCTATATGGTAAGCAATGTTTCGATATGGTGCAAGAAATTGCCTGGTGTTGGCGTACCCTGCATCAACAAGATAGTACTTCCCAGCGGGTACTTTGAACTCGCCTGTGGTTGTAGCTGCCTGAAGTACCCTTTGGTCAGCAGCAGATCCCTCCCAACCAGTAATGATATATGTAAAATCCATTGAGAAGTTGACTGCAGCCATGACATTCATGGAAACATTCCCTTTTCTATTTCTATATCGGTTCTGCTTTTTGCGCTTCACCAAAACGGGGATGTGTGTCCCGTCAATTGCCCCAATGGCATCCTAAGACAAGTATATAAGAAATACGCAAGTAAATACCAAACTCAACGATGACGATAGTGATTATATTAACAATGGAATGGACAATGGTCAACTAAGTGATGGTCATACCTTGAAGTAAGGGTAAAATCTTGGACTCTCGCCGATGCGGCGGTGCGGAGTTGTGGATGCAGTTGGCATGACAATATATTCGCTGCACAAAGCACACACTGCATCCAACACCTCGTTAAACTTTCTACTTATGGTCTCACCACTGTGAATGTAGTCCTCAGCAAGAACACGGTTGGTATGGCCATGGCCAACCATCTGAAGGAAGTAGCAAACTACCTCCATTGATGACACACCTCTGGTACTTTTCAACAAACCTCGGTCCTCAAGTTTGTCAACAAAGGCTAAAACCGTGTTGGGTAGCATACGGTATAGATCGTACGTCCTCCTTTCATGGCCGGTTATTATTTCTAAAACCTTTTGATGGCCGCTCCTAATACTAACCGATCTCGGTATTGGTTGGTGTGTGGTTGAGGCGTCTGAATTTGCCATGATATTGTGGGAAATTTGGTCATAAGATGCAGTAGTTGTAGAATTTCATCAGTTGTTTCATATGGATGCATATCGGCCATCACGTCTATAATTAAAAGCGATTATCCGCATCAGGGAAATATCGAGATATTGCATAAATGAAATTAGGGCTTGTTCCATTAAAACCATTACATAGTACTATAGTTCAGAGCTTGTTCCCAACAGAATAAAATAGTACAACAACAACTGAATAAAATAGTACAACAACAACTTCTGATAAAGTTCATCAAATAAAAGGTAGGATACTGATATACTTATTAAATTAGTCAACCTCAAAAGTACGGTGGAGATTGTGGCGTGAAGGGTGATTGTGATGCAGAAGCTGCAGAAGTTGTGTTCTTCATTTCCCACAAGTCTTGCAACCAAATGGTAATTTTTTGTGGGGTGTCCATAAGGCTTAGGTAAATGTTACGGTTAGATGGATCTTTTATGGCGTGCACAAGAGTGGTAAAAACTGGGACAGGGGCGTCAGGGTAGGTTGCATGAAAGTGGTGCAAAATGGTTTGGTATTTGTCTTTATCATTACACCTAGTAGCAATTCCGCTGCCCATCTCATGTACCTTGGAAAACACCTTTGTGAATTCGGACACAACATCATTAGACATGACACAACTGTCATGTGATCTTGACGCTCGCTTCCTACGTCTGATCGTGGTGGGAGTCGTTGCACCAACACCTTGGTTGTGTGATCCGCCATTGGTGTCCTCACTTTGTGTCCCAGAATTAACCACGTCTTCAGTGAAACTGGCTGGACCGGTTGGTTCTGGGCTGACAAATGAATCAGATGCATCTAGGTCAACAACAACATCATCTTCAGATGCAACATCAGAAGGAGGTTGTCTATCGGTTGAGGACATTGCATGATGGCCCCTAGCTATGTTCCTCCCCCCATCAGCTCGACGTCGTGGTAGTGGTAGAATAGTCTGTTGATCAATCCCGCTAGTTCCCTATTTGCCTAAAATAGGGGACAACTATTGATTAGGTCAAAAGTAACAAGTTTAATTTAATATATAATAGTCAGGGGAGTATATATTATTAGACATACCGCAAGTGCCTCCCTCCACTCCGGGGTGTCAGACAATATTGGCTTGTGCCTGTTGTCATCCCATCCAACACCACTTTTGTTGGTTACCAATTTTATCTTTGCATAGTCTCTCATGAGGTTCTTCTACTGAGTTTTTAACTGATCCAATGTACCCTCGTTCCTCCCCATCCTGATATGCCAATCGCGTAGCGTCTCCCTCCACGCGTCCCTAGTAAATATTCCATCGACGCACCTATCCATGTCATATTGTCTCCTCAATGCCGCAACCAGAGCCTCATCCAACTCTTTCGACCATACAATACGGAACCTCGGGTCGGGTGCAGCCATAGTAGCAATGACACTGCAATATATCAATTTAGTTTGGGTGTTTAAACGAAACCGTCATACGAACCTAGTATGAGAGTACGCAGTTGAAAGCAATAACTTGTATTGAAGTAGGCTAAGACAAGATCCATTACCCAGACCAGTCATAAGATCCAAAATGTGTACAAAAAAATTTAAATTGTAGTTAAATTTGAAATGGTTGTAGCAAACGCATCATCAAATATGTTCATTACATAAAAACTACATAAATAGCAAGCATTCAACATGGCATTCACATTAAACGTGTTCGTATTGCTCATGAGATATACCTGGTAAGCCCAAGTGAAGGTTGAAGAGAGTTGCACGGGCAGGGACAGGGTCAAGGACGGTACATACAAGAAATTCAGAGGGAACACAGATTAGCCGAAATAGTGGTATTATTTGCAATATAATCAGCAGAATTCGTGTGTACAATAGTAACATTGTAAAAGTATTGGTATATGTCTGATGTATCACAACCCTAGCACAACAACCACAATTTGCACAATTGTCGCCATATAGTTTTCTTTTCATGGCTAAGGTTATTATGATGTAATGGACAGTAGGGTTCTCATATAAGTTGACAATATAAATAAGCCTGTACTCGAACTCCTTAAAACTCAACACTTCTACTAGCATTCACAGCAATCCAATTTTAACATAAGATTCGAGTACAAGATTGAGCAGTTCTGCTCATACAGTGCAAACATATCACTAATTGCAAACAGATCACTAATTGCAAACAGTTCTGCAAACAGTTCTACTCATGTGTCCTGATATATAGAAGGTAATATACAGAGAAGCTAAACAATGCACTATAAGGAGCTAAGAGCATATTTGGCAGCATACTTCTATAATCCCAGAAAATTAAACATGGGAAGGATTTTTAAGCAGTATAGCAATTATAGCTGATATGTGCATGATTGAAATTGAGATTCTGGACTGTCGAGTATGCTCCAGTGTGTAAAATAAAGATATGATACTCATTAATATTATTTTTTAAACAAATACTATTAATGTTACATGTCTTTTCTCCATCCAAGGTAGTATCTTATGTGCATTTGTTTTGATCACAGCTATCCAAAAAATAAAGAACAAAAAATAGGATTCTTCACCATGAAGAGAAAGTGATCTTACACAAAAATGAAACCACAATGTGTTTGTGAATGAGAATGCATTCAACTTCTATTGAGAAACCCATAGCATTTTGAGAAAAGTCAAACAAAATTTGTTTGCTATGATTTTAGTCATGTATATAGTTTGATTAATATTTTTTCACTCTATTTTTTCTTACTCTTGTGTGATTAGATATGTGAAACAAGATGGGCCTACAATGATGCAACCATATATACAAGGAAAAGAAAAACCAAAAATGTTACTAGGTCTAATTAGAATAGTATCAATCTCTACACAGGCAAACTATATCACATTATACAGTATCATGATTCAAGTTAGAGAGTGATGATAGTAATCACTAGGTGGGTGTACAAACCAAGCTTAAAACTACACTAATTCTAGTGGTTGAGTGTTTTCCTAACCGAACATGTTGCTGACAAGTTGCAGGTGAACAAAAAAGTGTTGCCAAATTTGGTCCAAAGTAAGAAACTACTTGCATATTAAAAAGTAAGTCAATTTTTATAATGGTATTAGCCTGAGTTTGAGGACAGTATTGATGATATTTAATTAAAATACCTAATATAGTTTGACAATAAAATATTATTTGCATATACACAAAATGGACAATCTTATTATTTGAACAAAAAGAAACATGTTTTGAATAAGATACAGTTGTATACAAAATAGAATCATAGTTAAGATGTACACAGTATGTTAAAAGCATGTTTACTAACAATGCAGACACTGATTAAAATCTTTGGTTGATCTAAGAATTTTTAGTCCAATCTTGCCCATACTACCTATCCAAATTAGAAGAAGCTCAATAATCGAGTAAGGGTCACATTTGTACCCACCACTAACAAGACCAGGGGAGTTGAATAGTAAACCTCCATGCATGGAACTCATCATCCAATGATCAAAAGTGCCCTATATTTGGTGGTGTGAGTTACCTTTATTATAATTTTGAAATAATAATCTAATATGTGGCTATTTAAGTAACAAAGTGATGTTTGCATATAACTATATAATGGTTATGACATACATCTTATAGATTCCTATTTTTAGTTTATTATATTTAATCTATTTAAATTTTAACAAATACTAGAAATACAAGCATACACATTATATAGTGTATTTTCTTCTCTTACCATTGGAAACAAAATAGAAACACACTAGGGATTCAATTTTCTTAAGTAATAACCTTTTACTTACATATTCATATGTAATACAACCGACAATATAAATAAGCATGTACTCAAACTCCTTAAAACTCAACACTTCTACAACCATTCACAACATTCCAATTTGAACATAAGATTCCAGTACAAGATTGAGCAGTTCTGCTCATACAGTGCAAACAGATCACTAATTGCAAACAGATCACTAATTGCAAACAGTTCTGCAAACAGTTCTGCTCATGTGTCCTGATATATAGAAGGTAATATACAGAGAAGCTAAACAATGCACTATAAGGAGCTAAGGGCATATTTGGCAGCATACTTCTATAATCCCATAAAATTAAACATGGGAAGGATTTTTAAGCAGTATAGCAATTATAGGTGATATATGCATGATTGAAATCGAGATTATGGATTGTCGAGTATGCTCCAGTGTGTAAAATAAAGATATGATACTCATTAATATTATTTTTTAAACAAATACTATTAATGTAACATGTCTTTTCTCCATCCAAGGCAGTATCTTGTGTGCATTTGTTTTGATCACAGCTATCCAAAAAATAAAGAACAAAAAAATAGGATTCTTCACCATGAAGAGAAAGTGATCTTACACAAAAATGAAACCACAATGTGTTTGTGAATGAGAATGCATTCAACTTCTATTGAGAAACCCATAGCATTTTGAGAAAAGTCAAACAAAATTTGTTTGCTATGATTTTAGTCATGTATATAGTTTGATTAATTTTTTTTCACTCTCTTTTTTCTCACTCTTGTGTAATTAGATATGTGAAACAAGATGGGCCTACAATGATACAACCATATATACAAGGAAAAGAAAAACCAAAAATGTTACTAGGTCTAATTGGAACAGTATCAATCTCTACACAGGCAAACTATATCACATTATACAGTATCATGATTCAAGTTAGTGAGTGATGATAGTAATCACTAGGTGGGTGTACAAACCAAGCTTAAAACTACACTAATTCTAGTGGTTGAGTGTTTTCCTAACCGAACATGTTGCTGACAAGTTGCAGGTGAACAAAAACGTGTTGCTAAATTCGGTCCAAAGTAAGAAACTACTTGAATAGTAAAAAGTAAGTCAATTTTTATAATGGTATTAGCCTGAGTTTGAGGATAGTATTGATGATATTTAATTAAAATACCTAATATAGTTTGACAATAAAATATTATTTGCATATACACAAAATGGACAATCTTATTATTTGAACAAAAAGAAACATGTTTTGAATAAGATACAGTTGTATACAAAATAGAATCATAGTTAAGATGTACACAGTATGTTAAAAGCATGTTTACTAACAATGCAGACACTGATTAAAATCTCTGGTTGATCTAAGAATTTTTAGTCCAATCTTGCCCATACTACCTATCCAAATTAGAAGAAGCTCAATAACCAAGTAAGGGTCACATTTGTACCCACCACTAATAAGACCAGGGGAGTTGAATAGTAAACCTCCATGCATGGAACTCATCATCCAATGATCAAAAGTGCCCTATATTTGGTGGTGTGAGTTACCTTTATTATAATTTTGAAATAATAATATAATATGTGGCTATTTAAGTAACAAAGTGATGTTTGCATATAACTATATAATGTTTATGACATATATCTTATAGATTCCTATTTTTAGTATATTATATTTAATCTATTTAAATTTTAACAAATACTAGAAATACAAGCATACACATTATATAGTGTATTTTCTTCTCTTACCATTGGAAACAAAATAGAAACATAGTAGGGATTCAATTTTCTTAAGTAATAACCTTTTACTTACATATTCATGTGTAATACAACCGACAATATAAATAAGCCTGTACTCGAACTCCTTAAAACTCAACACTTCTACAAGCATTCACAACATTCCAATTTGAACATAAGATTCCAGTACAAGATTGAGCAGTTCTGCTCATACAGTGCAAACAGATCACTAATTGCAAACAGTTCTGCTCATGTGTCCTGATATATAGAAGGTAATATACAGAGAAGCTAAACAATGCACTATAAGGAGTTAAGGGCATATTTGGCAGCATACTTCTATAATCCCAGAAAATTAAACATGGGAAGGATTATTAAGCAGTATAGCAATTATAGCTGATATGTGCATGATTGAAATCGAGATTGTGGACTGGAATAATTTTTGAGTTCATTCATACAGGTCCTAAGGTATTTTCTATCATCATCACCACAGTAGCTTTGAGGCTCACGTTTTTTCAGTTCATTCAATCTGGCTCCTTGCAGCCTTTTTGACAATGGAAGTCGAAGATACCATTTTGTCCCAAAAATTAGTGTAATTACGAGGTACTGAAAACCTTGATACTTTGAAATGTTACTGAAAAGCAGGTTGGCGGAGACATATTCCAATTTTATACTGAAAACCTTGCAATGTTACTGAAAAGGGGCGGCGGATACCTACCTTGCAAGCAGGTCGGCGACTTCCCACAATAGGGGCTCGACAGCGGCGGCGGAACAGAAGATTGTATGGAGGCTTCGAAGGTGAAATGCGATGAGATCGATGATGAAGTGCACAACTATATAGCAGGCGCGACACTGGTTGCCCTTCCTAGGGTTTACTGCACGGCGCTTTGATGCGAGGTGACAACTCGGGAGTAGCTCGGCGCTTGCAAACGAGCCACCACAGCTTTGCCGCTTGATTGACCTGCTACTCCGCCTACTCCACTGGGCAGGGTTTAGGGTACGCCAGTCACCTGGCATGGCTGCCGCTGGAAACGACCGATGGAAACGATGCCTCAGCTTTATTAATGGCGATAATAGTAATGGCGAGGACAGACCACAGAGCTCGTCTCGAGGTCTCGGGAGAGGAGGTCTCGGGAGAGGAGAGGATAGACCACAGAATAGAAGGAGCAGAAGATAGAGCAGGTAGAGGGGAAAGGAGAAGAATGTCGGGATGGGTGTGGGGCGAGGAGAGGATCAGATCGCCTAAACCAGTTTGTGAACCGGAATCCCGCCCCTCATGGGACTGGGACAACCCGGGTTGGGGGGTTCCGTTATCCCATAACGGAGGATTTTCTGGGTTTTGAACCAAACACGAACCAGCCTTGAACCGGCAGTTGTTTGGCAGGGTTGGCACTAAAAGACAACATGAAACCGGGTTTCGGTCCCGTGCCAAACGCAGGCTAAATTCCATGCACTTCAGAAGAAACTTCACAGCAAAATATAAACTTATTAAACGTAAGAGTTTCTAGAAATATTTTTTCTTTTTTTTTCCCATGTGAAAGCATGCCGTTCAAATCGAACTTTACAGTTTGTCGTATGAAAGGATCCTATAAATTGACTTCCTCTTTACAATATCTAGTGGAGAATTGATAAAATCCCATCCAGGTGCAATCTGACACTGACTGACTTCATATCCATTATTTTCTTACCCTCATACAAGGTAAATTGGTGTGAAATATGAGCTAGTCTAGTATAGTGGACGAAATGAATCACAGGAATAGCCTCCTCAGGGTTCGAGCAGCCGCCCGAGAGACCAACTTTCCAACGAAATCCGCAGGTAAACGTACCAGTTGTTGCTGTGATTCAGCAGGCAACTGCAAGAATAAAATTGCATTATTGCGAAGAGCTCAGGTAAAGGATTTCAGATGTGTGCATACTGCAAAGATACAAGCTTTACACGTAGAGCATGTCCTTACCTCAGGTATGATGGAAAGAAAAGGTAGAACATCCTGAGAAGATGCCATTTGGTACATAGCAGCAGAAGCCTCCTGAATATAGATTTGTCTGTCATCCTCCACATTGGAGACTTCCATCCCCTGACAGAGAAGAAAGGATGTCCGTGATTGTTGTTCACATGGTAAGAAAAAAAACTTAATGATCCAAACCCACCAAGGGAGTAGGGGATGAATTAAAAATAAAAGCACGTCAAAGTCAAAATTACTCATGAGATAGAATTAAGCATAAAATTTTCTTCTAAAGGATATGATAATCACAAATAAAAATGAGAAGCCTACCACTTCAGACTTCTGATTTTGTATTCTTGTGACCAACACAAATAGCCTGCTCAATGTTCTCAGATTTGCAACATCTTCAGAAGACATCATCGACGATGAAGCTGGAAGAAATGGTAGCCTTGAAGCAGCACTTGATGTTAAGGAGTCCAATGCAGCTATGCCAAATGCATCTATACCCTTCTTTGACATTTATTACAAAGTGAAAAAGAAGTAAAAGGTGATATTGGCACAAGTTGCATCACGTACAGTCCCATACCTTGGCAAACTCTTGCAAAAGTATTTCTCTTACAAAAGTACCCTGAAACCAAGATAACAGAGGGTTGTTTTTTCTATTGACAGACAAAAACAAATTTCAAGGAAGCAGTTCGTCACCTTCTCTGTCAATGTGAAAGCAACCATCTGCTTGAATGCCATCTTAGAACTATCACCTTCTACATTATTTCTTACAAAAGATTGCTCTGTTCTTGCGCGGAGTGACTGAAAAGATTTTGTTAGTAGTTAGTTAGAAGTTTGAATGGGAGGACTGATCCTCATGCTAATTATAGGAGTATAGGGAAGGGTGGTATCCCTGATACTATAGGGTAACAGGAAACGTGAACAAATATAAATGACAAGATTCAGTGATATAATCATTATGTAAAGATGTCATGTCTAACCAGCTTCCTATCTAACTCCTGAATGAGCTTCATAATGAGAGGTTAATTAAACAAATTCTGCTGTGTCCTCAGCAAGGAGTAGAGATCTTCTTAGGCATCATTGCCTCCCATACAAAATGGAAGTCAACTACAATATTTAGAATCCTCTCATAGAAGACTAGTTGACTGACAATAAAGGCAGAAACATAGTTATCACAATACATAGGAATGGTGGAATCCATCTTGTGACCAAACTTATCATCATGAAGAGCTTTTACCCACAACAGCACAAAGGTAGTATGGTCCGCAGCTATAGTCAAAACTAGGCAAAAATCACTGACATTATCGAGGTTGACAAGTAGCAATATCGAACTTGGTATCACTTTCTAATTCCACCATGTAGACCCAACTTCCAACCAAATGTCAGCAAAATTGACCATCCCATTTATTTTTTCATCCTTGCCAACAACATTGTTAACAACTTCGACAATATCGAGAATTGCAAAATATGAATTGCAGCATATAAAGGAAGGGGGATTGTGATCTAGGCATATGCGATGTAATCATAGCTAATAACTAGTATATCCACTCTACAAGACTTTTGTCTCTAAGAATTATATCAGCCTGACTTTTTCCGAATCTCCACATTTTCTGAATCATAATTTTGGCAAATAATTTATATTTTGGACTCAGTGAGTAAGCTTGTGTAGTTGTTATTGTGTCATTTGTAACTTGTTAGTTGCTATCAACTATGTATGGAAAGCTTTTATTTTGCAGTGCTTGGAGCTTGTCAACTTGTTTGTTTTAAATGACTTTTCTTTTAGTATTGAAGAAGGCATATTATTATCTTTTGGATATCATCATAGCCTTAATGTTGTTTTATCTTAATTTCTGTCCAAAGTATGTCATAGGTTAATTCAGCAACTTTCTCGAAGTTTCCACAAACTTCCACTTCCAATCTGTCGAACTCGATACGTAGTCAGTGTTTTGTACCATACCCATAACCCTATACTCTACCTCTGCATCATAACTAGCATGACATTTATTCACTTCTTCATGTGAATAAATTTCAATGAACAAATGTAAAATACCTAGAGGTGCATCTCCTATGAGCAATTTTTTAAAAAATGTTTAAGCGGTAAGCATGCTGATAGCACCTTGCAACTGGTTAAGCGGTAAGCGGGTGAAAACGGGCTTAAGTTTTCTATATAAATTTACACAAAATTGCACATATTTGTATATAAATACTATACTTTTTAGAGCTTTATATATATCTAAACACACTAACCAATAATATAAAACACTCAAATAGTTTTTAACACAACTATAAAACAAAGACTTGTCATGGATAAAACACCCAAAATACATTGTGCAATACATGTTGATATAGCTAAACAATAAACAATATACTTATTATGGATACCTTACTAGCTTATTTTTATATTTGCATATCATTAACTAGTCATACATTACAGTAGTATATTTCATCAAAATACATTCTAAATCAGACAATAGTTACATCTAATTCACTTGTATACATTACAACAGTACACTATTATCACACTTACATAAAAAGTATGCATTCTAAATTAGAATCACGACTTATTATAGAACATTCAATGTATATAAGTTTAATACATTATAGTCAATAATTTTTATTGGACAATATAATTTACTTCATGTTATAGGTTTACAGAAGTATTTAAAAAAAGGGTAAAAAGTGGGCGAAAACAGAGGAAAAAACGGGTTAAGCAGCCAAAAAGCGACTTTTTTTGTAGATCCACTAAGCGGGCGCTCAACAGAAAAATTAAATGGATGAAGGTCTTGACTGATTACCAGCCTCTGAGAACGTTTTCAATACAGTGCCTATGAGAGAGATCGTATGCATAATCCACATCTGAATACCCCAATCAAATTTAGCAGTCAATTCCTTATGTAAAGTAAGCCTTTCCTCAAGGACCTTCTAAGATATCAAAGAATGTGACAAACATTCCAGTGACTACCTAGGCTTATTCATAAACTAGCTCAGAGTGCTAATTGCAAAGGATATATTAATTCTTCTACTAGTATGATAGAGTTATCATAAAGGTGCCTATATATCTAGACTAGAAACTTGCTTCTCTTCAAGTTGAGACTGACCAAACCTCTAATATAAATATGACAATGTTTATAGAGGATTTCATTATCAAGCATAGAAGATTTGGGAACCTGCATAAGCAAAAGGTAGCAACAACATAAACTTAACGAGGATTTTTTTGCATCACAACACCATTTTGATGAGGACTACAAACGATGTTTGGTACACAGTTCTACCAAAGGCACATCAATACCCCAGTTTCAGTTGCATATAGTCAAGAGCATTTTCAGTTCGAATATCTTAATGGGACATTGATTTCTAGTTGTGGTTTCATTCAGAATTGTCTTGAATTTATCAAGCGGCTCAAAGAAGTCACTTGGAATATACATCAAGGTGGAGCAAGGTTAATCTTCCACAAAAGTAGCAAAATAACACCATTTTGGGTAGAAACCTGACAAAGACCCCAAATATTAGTGGATATATCATCATCTTCATCTAAGCCTCAGTTCCAACTATGTCGGGGTCGGCTACATGGATCCTTCTCTTCCATTTCACTCTATCATGGGTCATATTCTAGTCAAGATGTAGAGATTCAAAATCTCACTTTATAAGCTCTTCCCATGTTAATTTAGGCCTTCCTCTTCTTCTATTAATCGTGCTTGACTCAATAGCATTACTTCGTATAGGCTCATTAGTCGGTATGTATTGCACATATCCATACCATCTGAGTCGGTCCTCGCAAAATTTGTCCTCAATGCTCGCCATCCCCACTTTATTCCTGATAGTCATTTCTCAAGAGATATTTTCTTGTCTTCCCACACATCCATCTCAGCATACACATTTCTGCCACGTTCATCTTGTTGAGACCTTGTTTCTTCACAGCCCAACATTCACTCCCATAGAGCATGGCTGGTCGTATAGCAGTTCTATAAATTTTACTTTTTAATCTGAGAGATCTCTCACAATCACATAATACTCCAGTTGCACTCATCCATTTCAACCATCCTGCAGCGATCATGTGACAAACGTCATTTTGGACATCCCCATCTATTTGAATAATAGAACCCATGTAACGGAATTTATCACATTTTGGTATGTTTACTTCGTCCAACTTGGCTCCACCATTCACACTGCGAGATTAGCTGAAATTGCAATGCATATACTCCGTTTTGCTCCTACTAACCATCAATCCATTTGGTGTTCAAAAATAACAAACTTGTACATGGTTTATCAAATATATTAACAATTGTATCACAGGAAAATAAATTATTAACTTGTCAATGTTTTTAACCCCTTTATCCTTCCTCACCCCAGGGTATCTGGCAGCATCTGCTTTGTTATGAAACATATATTGGGATTTGATAAATTAGCTCCTTGATCTATCCAAGTGCAACTTTGAGGAAATCCCTGAGCACAAAATGGGCACAAGTCATGTGATCATGTGCAATGTATTTCTCTAAGGGTGGATCTATCTCGACACCTACACTATATATTGAAGGTATTGATGCCACTCTAATTTCATCCATTCCCTTGCAGATTCCTATTCATCCTCATAGTCCTTTCAATCACACTAAGGAGCCACTCTGGTGGACATCATTTATATCCTCAAGTGAAGTTTCCACTATGCCTACCATCATCTCAACTCTTTGCGAAAGGTCCACCAAATGAGCCTTTTGCTACTTTTTTCTTGTGTTTCCAATCATATTGCTCATTGTTGTATAAATGGATGCCTCAATTTTTGTTTACCTGCATTCACTTCAACATATATGATATGGCCACTGCCAAAAGCAAAAATATCATATCATCTTGGGTGGAGCAAAGCCATGGAACATAAAATGCAAGCTCTCTTATAAGGAAAGTTATGGGACTTGTACAACCACCATCTAAATTTTAAAAATATTGGTCATCCATGGGTCTTTACTCCTAAACATCACTTAGATGGCACTATGCACAAACATTTGAGGTGGAAACTATGAAACATTCTCTTGTTTCCCATCTCAATTATGTATGCATTTGGATATTTATTGATGTCAACTTTAACAATTCCTATATCAACTTGATGTGAAGACTACCAACCTCTACGACGTTTACATGTTTTAATAAAATGTGTGGATGTTTCTTTAATAGTGTCTTTAAGGCGAAATCACTAAGATTTGTTGTTCAACGGGTGTGCTCCAAGGTTTATAAACTACATAATACCACAAACCATCTCAAGCAAAGTTGCAAAACTTGGTTTGACAAGATTAATTTCATTCTAATGGCTTTCTAACTCTATCAAACCAAACTTGATCATTATGTATTCCATCAAGAAAACCAAGTTCGGCATCATCATCCTAATTGTGAATATGGATGACACTACTATTCAAGGATGACGGTACCGAATCAAAACAGTCAGTTCAACTGGTTAGAAGGGAACCAATGATTGTGGTAGTTTTGTTGAGGCTAAGGTCTGAAAAAGCCACTTAAGAATCAGCCAACAAACTAGTTCAATTGGTGAGCCGTTAAACCGATCCAGTTTCCAATCACCCTACCAGGTCAGCCACAATACCCGACGAAGCAAGAGGCAGGTAGATAGGACCTTGTGACCACTTAAGTGCCATGCAGGCTATAAAGTGGGTGCTTTTTGAAAAAGTGGATGACTAAAATATTATATAAATTTCATATATTTCAGCTTCAATACATATGTGTAGATGATAACTAAACTAAAAGTGTACTAGTTGCACTATCCATTGCATATGGTTACACTCTTAAAAAATAAGTACATAATCAACGTAGTTACACACACACACATTATATATAGGGCGTTCATTCATTGCCCGCGGGTAGCTATCCGCTCCAAATTTGGCTACTTTTTTGGAGTTTTTTATTTTACACGTGTATAAGGTTACTTTACCTTGCAAACCGTTACTATTCACGCATAAATAGTTATATTTGTAATAGATGCAACAAATATACAATTACACATTTATTCTAGAATTTTTACTGTGTATTCTGTCCGGTTTTACTTTTTTTTTTTTTGGTCGGTCAAAAAGCGTGTTACTATTAATACCAAAAACTTTGGGCACTAAGTACCCCATTACATCAACTAAGAGCTGGAGAGCTCGGTAAGTTTTAAAGTCCCCACGCAGGGGGACAAACACACTATCTAGGTGAAGAAACACTAAGAAAACCAAACAACCTAGACAGCTAGCAAGGTCCAGGCAGACCAACGAGAAGAAGGCTACAGCAAGCCACAATTACATACATTCAGCGCACCCACAAAGAGTAATAGCAACTTGACATTGACCAACCTCAAGCAAACCAGCCTGTAACTAGACATGAAGATTCTGGCCTTCTCAGCATCCCAACTCTAGGATCACAACGGGCAACACCCAAAAAGGAAGACTCCTGCAGCAGGTCAGCATGAAGCTGAAACAAATCACAAAAGAGACAAGAGCCAACGCGGATAAACAACAAAGATTTGGACGAATAAGTTAGCTCCAAATCACTCCTTCATACGTAGCACAGCACCAGCTATCTAATAAGGATACCCACAAATTGTGGTACTAAGCCAGAAAAAAGAAGATCCTTCGAGCTGACATCCCCCAAACACCATAGCTGCTCAACAGCACTGGACCTTGATCTATCAGTAAGCGCTGGAAAACAGCGGCAACCACAGCACCCAAGGGTATTTCCTATCATCGACAGGCCGGAGGCCAAAACATAGGATGGGGATCCCAACCAGGACCCTGAGGCCCTGTATGCACAGAGGCAATCCAACGAACACCTCGAAGGTGTTCTATCTTCACATCTTCGCAACAGCAGGGGGGTAGCCATCAAAACGCCGGAAGCGCCTCAGCAGAGCCTGTAGCCAGCAGACGCCAGGAGCGCCTTAGCGGAACCTTGCAGCAACAGAGGGCCAGCCTCACCTGATGTGTGAAGAATCTAGGGTCCAACCGGTAGGAGAAGACCAACATCATCAACAAGACAGTGAAGCAGCACAAGCCGTCGAGTCTCCCAACAGAGAGGCCCGTCACACCTTCACAAGGTCGGCCCGAGCACTCACCCAGCCATCCAACGAGGAACCTCCACCGGAGTGCTTTGGCGTCGTCCGACCGTTGTCGGGGTCGCAATATCAGACCGTCATCGCCAGGGAGCAGGAAACGATGATGCTTTGGAGCCGCACGCCGCCGGCACAGCAGCGCTCGGATTGGGGGCGAGAAGCAGTGAAGTCAGTAGCAGCAATCATGGGAACTAGAGCGGTCAGCATCTCACCATCCGCCACGCTTGAGCGGGATAGTGTCGACAAGGTCGAGGTAGCCGAACCCAACTCCGGTCTGATTGTCGCTCGCGAATGCACCTCGCCCTCTCACCCTAAAACACCGAGACATCACCAGACGACGTCGCTCCAGCCACCGGTTTTACTTTTTTAGCCGAATAGTTACTTTTTGGTCATCATAGTTACTTTTTTGTCCAACGAGTTACTTTTCAGGCGGTACGGGTAGCAAATTCCAGGTTATCTGTGCGGGTATTAAAGATAAGCCCATATATATATACACTTATAAATCTACAAAACTATTATTGCACATTTAGATATGATCAAATACCATATATGATAATTGTTAATATGCATATCAAAAGTTGTCTTTAATATTAAGTGTTTACAATATAATGTGTTGTTGTATGTATCATACACATAAAGATATATCACAAGGGTAACTTCTACATATAATATTATACACAACTAGATTACAGTTATGCATCACTTTTCAAAAAATGGCTCATTAAGCGGTCGGAGTGGGTAATTAAACGGGCTATGAGGCAAAAAAGGGGGCTATATTGCAGCCTCCCAGTCAGACTGCCTGAGGCCAAAATTAGCGCCACCCAGTGGCCCAGACGCTTAAAAGGCCGCTCGGACCGCTTATTAAAACAAAGGGTCTGGGTACGGGTCACGTGTGTGCAAATTAAACACTCTCCCATGTTCCTCGTTCTCCTCTTGTTGTTACCTCCCCCTCTTCTTCACTGTCCTCATGTACCGTATTTTCTCTTCTACCTCTTCAAAGTCCTCCTTTTTCTATTCAACCTCCTTATTTGCTCCTACACTCCCCCTCTTCTTCCACGTCCTTCTCATCCTCCTACTCTTCCACCTCCTCTTCCCTATCCTTCTCCTTGTGTAATTCCTCGTATTATATCTCCTTCTTTACCGCCTCTCCCAATTTTCGTCCTTCTTCTACCTCTTCCTGCTACTATGAGCCAATCAATTAAACCAATGAATAGTAACCAGTGGCCTTCTTAGTTTTGGCCACTGGATTATTAAGCTCCATTTAGGTTTTGAAACATGGTTATTATCTCTGACAAAGTTGGCATATAAGGCATAATTTAATCACTCGACGCTTTATTACTATAGAGTTTGGGAAGCTACTATGGTGGTGCGGAGAGGCCAAAACTAAGATTGTTATTTCTCTATCACAAAGGAAAAATTACATATGGGAAGAAACCTTAGTTACCAAGGTGCCCCCTTAGGCACTCCTTAAGCTCTGGGCAAGGTGTCTTAAACTAGGAGTTTGACCTCTCAAGTGTCTTAAGTGGGTGCCTCAAGGCGCCTGCCTAGGCACTCCCTAAGCTCTGGGCATGGCGTCTTAAACTAGGTGTCTGGCCTCTTAAGTGTCTTAAGTGGGTGCCTAAGGCCTTTTAGTCCCAAATTAAGCCACTTCAGGGCTGAATTAGCATAAATCTCTAGATTTGGTCAAATTAGGTCACCTGGAGTCATTTTATGGTTGAAATAGATTTGATCTATTAGGCTAAACAAATACGTCTAATTTGGAGAAATGAGGTCTGATGTGGCCAAATCGGATCTCATTTAGGTCAATATAGGGTGAATTAGGGGAACTAGGGTCTAGTTAGGTCATCTTATGCAAAATTAGGTTTGATTTAGGTCAAATCATGTCAATTTTGGGCAAATTAGGTCTAATTTGGGGAAAACAAGTCTGATTCAATTGGATATGATTTAGCCAAATTGGGTTTCCTTCAAGTCGATGTAGGGTAAATTAGGGGAATTAAGATATGATTAGGTTGTGTTATGCAAAATTAGGTCCGATCTAGGCCAAATCAGGTAAATCTGGGCAAATTAGGTCTCATTTTGAGAAAACATGTCTACTTTAGGGGAATTAGGTATGCTTTGGGGAAATTAGGTCTAATTTGGCAAAATTAGGCCTAGGTGTAGTAAAATGTAGGACAAATTTGAAAAAGTTAAGGTCTGATACGTTTATATTATGCAAAATTACATTAGATATAGGTCAAATCCAGTCAGTTTAGATCCAATTTTGTTCAAGACAGGTTAAATTAGGGCCAATCAAGTCTACTTTAGGTAATATTAGGTGTGATTTCGATCAAGTTATAATTGTCACAACTTAGACATAATTAGAATTATACATAGTAATGTATCTATTTGAATATAGCTAAATATATATACTATATACATGTAAAAAAAAAGTAAAAATGCCAAGAAACACATGAGCTCCCACCGAGGCGCCCTTTGGGAGGAACAGACTGCCTAGACAATTATGAAAGAAACATGCATGTTAAAAGACAAGCCTATCATACTTCTCTAGGTTCTAATGTCCCCTGTCAATGAAGAATCTCATGTTTATGTGTGCCGATTTTACTAGATACAAATGCTTAATTGGTAAATGATTTACCCAGATGGTCATTAGGAACTAGGAAGGATAACACTACTCACCACTACAATGCCCATGGGATGTTGCATCTAATGTCTTCATAGTATTAAAAAAATCTTATGGGTAAGAGGTTGTTTTACAAGAAGCATGAGAATTTGAAGGTTATCGGGTCCAATGTTGAACAAAATCTACATTTGGAAATTGAACATTTGTTGAAAGCAATCTTGTAATTTGGAGAAGCAAGAAACGAAATGTGATTTCTGGATCTACTATTGTACTTGAGTATTGTTCTGTGGCACACATCACGGGCACATTTGGTTTGCTAGATTCTCAAAATCCCGCATTTAGGCCATCCTGCATTTGTAAAATGCTGCATTGTCAAAATCCCAAAAACATAGTTATTATGTTTGGTTTCCTGGATTTGTAAAGTACATGATTTATTTTTGCTTGGTCCACCGGCGAGCCACAGCTGGATTTCGACATCTGGGAGAATTTTGATGGAAACCAAAATGCGAGATTCCCTTTATGTCTGAAGATCCCAGGATTACCTCCATTTTACGAATCATGCAAACCAAACATAATTATTTTGCAAATGGATTCCAAAATACAATCCAATACGACAAAATTTGGGAAACCAAACGTGCCCCACATGTGAATTGTTACGGGAAAATGGAGTCTTACGTGATCTTGGAATATAACTCTCTGAACTATACCTATGTACAGTAACAATAAGGTTTCTAGGCTTATTTTGAATGAACTTTGTGTTTCATAAAAGAAAAAAACAGATTGAAGTAGATTGTCACTTTGTTTGTGGAGCTATTTTTAAGAAATGGATATCTACACCCTACCTATAGTCCAAGAGCCAGATTCTTGATATCTTATGATGCCATTGGCCAAGAAGTCCTCTTATTTTTTACTTGGCAAGTTGGGCATGACTGGTATTCTCCAGCTTGATGATACGTGCTAGACTAGTTTGTAATATGTAGTTTTTTTTACCTTTTCTATTATTCAGGTCCTTCAGGACCTCCTATGTAATTTATCCTTATTTGTGTCTGCATAAGCATGGATACTATACGTTGGATATTACACCCTATCGGTTTCTCTACCCTAATAACCCTAATCATCCCTCTATGTGAAATTATACTGTCCTCTCTCCCTCACTTTATCTCCACGTGCTTCCTTATGTTGGCACAATTGGGCCTCAAGCCCGCAACACCACCCTACTTCTCCGCGAAGAATGACCTGCAATCTTAGGCCTTCTAGTACTCATACACAATCATTTCATCAGCATCATTACTAGCTCCAATCATTCATATCAACAGTTACTAACAGCTGAACATTGTCATATAATTACTCAAAAGGAGAAAGGCTGCAGTTGGTGGTGATGATCGAAATTATATTCATGATGCCAATGGTACACTATTTTCAATCCTAATATCAGTTCTTGGTTCAGAGTTAAATTGGCCATATTAACTATCTTTAAACTGGAGTATTTGGCTACAAGAAGATGGCACAGAACCTGAAATAACCTCTAATGTTATACGCCCACATAATTCTGGGTTCCTGACATGATCATTTAGTGTCTCCGGAAGTGCAGCCTTCTAGTTCTTGTGACAAGAGGTATCGACCAAGAGATGCTTGTTTTATTATTATTAATATAATTTGGATCGCAAAATGTTGACAAAATGTGTGGTTAAAACTGAAACATGATGAAGAGGACAATGTGAAGGGTACAATGACAGTCACTTCCAATTTTTTGTGGAATATCAGCTAAGAGGACATATATTAGATTATTTAACCACCAAAAACATATCGTTGATAAGAACTATTCAAGAAACACTAAACGAACTGCCAAAAGATAAACACATCTCATTTATGTAAGAGATGGATAAGAAAGTCAATTTACCTCCATCAGTAATGATTCCAAACGGTCAATCCTGAAGATACCATTCTAATAGTAACGGCCAAATTGGAATGTGAACCAAAAAAAGAAAAGGGTCAGTTCCAAGTAAGCTACTACAGCAGTGATGTGTGTAGAAGTCGCTTTCATACATTGTACCTCATAAAGAAGAGCTTGTAAAGTTGAACGAAGCTGTGGAGAGCTGTCAGTAAGAACTTTCCTAGCAATCCAAGGGTAAGAACTACCCAAGACTTTGTAACTTGGATTAAATCCTATAGCAATACCCTCCAATACAGCTAGGCTGCAACCAAAGGATGAAATATAAAATAATATCTCCATTCAATTAACAAACAGTGATGCTAAGGAGTTATTAGCTGTCTCAGTTCTCTAAGTTGAAAACCAAAACCACTTGGACAGTAGTCCAAATACTTCAGTATCAAACTTGCTTTTCGAGCTTGCAAACTACCTTCGGATAACGAGCGAGAAATAAGAAGGTATCTGAAACCTAAATTGGTACCTGTAAAGATTAATGAACATTAACAAGGAGCTAACCATCAAGAATTTTAATTGAGATATGATATATAAGAAAGGTGGAAAATTTGGTTTAACAAATATATAGAACACTTACATCACATCAAAAGGTGTAGACTGAAGTGAATTTTTTTTCAACTTTTTCATAATGCATGATTGCAGCTTACACTAAACCTATAAATTTTCTCCGGTATAACCCTTTTTTTGGTCATTTTATATATGCATGCTGAAAAATAGGCAGAGTTCTAAATATTGGCTATACGAAGTTAGCATAGACTGAGCCCAACAGGTGTGGCTGATCATCAAGAATAATTTGAGTTGTATTTTTGGATTACATATCTATATTGTGATCAAAGCCCAATGGCATAGTGGTCGTTAGAGGTAAAAGGAGATATCAAGTCATATGCAATATGAGCCTGTGTCTATAGGCCCAATCAGGTAAGAGTTGGGTCCAATAGAGTTTCGTTAGAACTGGCATATGTCGAGAATTGGTCCACCTCTCCTATATATAGGAGAAGGTTTCTCTAGTATCAAACACATTGTCAATATATTGTCCAATATCGTCTAATCAATATTTGAACATGGTATCAGAGCAGTCTTTCCAAGGACTCCCCCAAGAAAAAAAAGCAAGACTTCACCCATGGGCAGCCACCGTCATCATGGTTGGCTAGCCGCAGGGCCATCTTTGTCCAAGAGGCGGCGGCGGTCACCGTCCTGGTAGGTTGCCCGCAGGCCCGTCTCCGTCTGCGTCAACTCCATCGTCTTGGCCAGCCAGACCTGATCGTCATCATCTTTGTCAGATTAGTCTCCTTATAAGTCGTTGTCTTCGTCGTTATAGTCATCCCCCTTCATCATTTGCTACTCTTTAATTGTTGTCACAGTGCTATGAAGGGCAGCACAAAAGCCGAAGGCATTGTCTCAAATTAGTTGCCATTGTCGTCAATCAAGGCCTAAGCCCTAACAATAGTTGTTGTCTCCAATGAGGGCTTAAGCCCTAGCAAACATCTATTGGCTTTTTGGATATGCCACACTTTGATTTCAATGATGCAAATATTTTCCTTGTGTTACTATATTGTGCATTTAGTGTTTCAAGTGATCAAGGAACTTAGACAAGGTCCAACAATAAAGAATATGTAATATTATATGTGTTTAGATGCTTGTAGGACAAGTTGTACCATGTATGTACTTTGTACAAGTGCATCATGTGCAACTCGCTAGGAATGATGTAAGAACGAGTGATGATCAGTCTTATCTTATCCTAAACCTCTTTTCACACTCATATCAAGTCTTTAGGATAGGCAGATGTCATCTGAAAAATCATTTAATACGTTTTTCAAAACTTTAAAAATATATTTATAGACACATTTTCAGTCGAACTACACTTCAACCGAGAAAGAGCCATAGTAGAAAAAGAGTCATTATAGAAAATAGTCGTTGCAAAATTTGAGAGGATACTGACTCTCGGTCGAACTACAGATTGATAGAGATTGCTCTGGGTCGAAGTACGATACCACCAAGAATCGGTCCGCACTCAAAATCAGCAATTTTCTATCCGTTGTAAACTCGATTTTTGACACCCCAACGGCTAGTTTAGCATTTGACTTGGTCAAAACACTCCCAACATCTATATTGACTATTCCTAAGTGTTTCCCATATATAGGAGTGTCTATGAACACTTAGGATACATACTTGAGAAAATCTATTACATTCTATCTTTCTCCAAGGTTAGAATTTTACATTACTATCTTCATATCTAAGTCATAGGTCAACAATAGTGTCATACTCCACCAAATATAGTCTTACCTATCCTTGTGGAAGTTGATCATCACTTATTCGTAGAGAACTTCATATTGTAAAACATCTGAAGAATTGATATTTGTATATTGTGAGGATTGGTGTTCTCCCTCTCTCCAATCTTGTTCAACAACATTATTCGAGTGTTCTTAGACGAATTCTTGCGAGAAGGCTGCCCAGGGACTTGCTAGAGAAAGAGTCTTCGTGACAGTGCTCTCCTTGGTCGTTAAAGAAGAAGTGAAGGTTCGGTGCTCCTCAAAGTCGTTAAAGAAAAGGTGAAGGTTTATTGCTCTTCCTTAGCCATTAAAGAAGAGTTTTAGTTCTCTTCAAAGTCGTTAAAGAAGAGGTGAAAGTTCGGTGCTCTTCAAAGCCGTTAAAGAAGAGGTGAAGGTTCAATGCTCTTCCTTAGCCGTGAAAGGAGAGGGTAACATTTGTATTTTGTACTATTCCTTGTCAAGTTAATAAAAGTTAATTGCTACAAATCCCGGTTGGGGACAACCACGTAGTGAACTGATGTCTTTTGACGGAACTACTCTACATTGGGTGTCTCTTGTGGGTTGCTTTCATTGTCTAATTACTTACTTTACATTTCTACTACATTATCTTATAAGCAAGTTGCAATCTAACCTCCTTAGTGTTTGAAATTGCATAAGATTTATATTATCTCTATTCACCCCATCTAGAGCACATTAGTTGGTATCAGACAGGCTTCAAGAAACTTTAACAAGTCTTGAAGATAGGGGAAAATCTAATGTGACAATTCAACCTTGAAGGATCATATGTAGGGCAACCACCGGTATTTGACGGGGCAAATTGCATATATTGGAAAAGAAAGATGCATTACTACTTCCAAGACATCAAATTCGACCTTTGGAAAATGTTTCCCTACCATACGAACCTCCAACGATAGAAATGGATAAATGGGATCCGGATACGATAAGAAAGACAACTCTAAATGCCAGAGCAATAAGAAAGGCTTATGGAGAAGTATTGAAAAAGCAAAAGAGAATTTCATATGATTTTTATTAATTTGGAAAAGGCTTATGATTGAGTACCTAGGAAGTGTTGTGGATGGTTTTAAAAAATAAGGGTGTGTCAATCCAATACATTGACTTGATTAAAGACATGTATGAAAGCTCTACTGCAAGTGTGAAGACTCTTAGAGGAGAGACCAACTTTTCCTATCACAGTTGGGGTACACCAATGATCCACACTAAGCCCATATATGTTTGTTCTTGTTATGGATGAGTTGGCAAAGAATGTTTAGGATGATATTCCTTGGTGTATGTTATTTGTTGATGATATTGTATTGATTGACGAAACTAAAGATGGATTGAATGAAAGTTGAGCTTTGGAGAAAGGCATTGGAATCAAATAGATTGATGACTAGTAGGAGAAAAACTAAGTATATGTATATATATATATAATGGTGGAGCCAAGTTGGATGGAGTAGATATACCAAAATGTGATAAATAGTGTTACTTGGGTTCTATTATTCAAATAAATGGGGATGTCTAAAATGACGTATGTCATAGGATCACCGCAGGACGGTTGAAATGGAGGAGTGTAACTAGAGTATAATGTGATCGGAAGATCCCTCTCAGATTAAAAAGCAAGTTTTATAGAATAGCTATACAACCAATTATGCTCTATGAGAGTTGATGTTGGGCAGTGAAGAAAAAAGGTATCAACAAGATGAACGTAGCTAAAATGTGTATGCTGAGATGGAAGTGTGGGAAGACAAGAAAACATCCCTTGAGAAATGACTATATCAGGAATAACGTGGGGGTGGCGAGCATTGAGGACAAGTTGTGCGAGGGCCGACTCAGATGGTATGGACATGTGCAACGCAAACCGACTAATGCACTTATACGAAGCAATGCTATTGAGTCAAGCACAGAGAGAGATTTTGAATCTCTACATCTCAACCAGAATATGACTCGTGATAGAGCTGAATGGAAACGAAGGATCCATGTAGCCGACCCCAACATAGTTGGGACTGAGGCTTAGATAATGATGATGATGATGATGATCCTCATCTCTTTCGCTGCTCTCTTAGGTTGTCCATTGTTCCAGCTATATATCAAAAGTGCCTTCTCACATGGGGATCTCTTAGAGGAAATCTATATGAAGCAAGTACATGGTTTTTTCGTTGAAGGGGAGTCTATGAAAGTTCGTCACCTGTGAAGATCTCTAGACAGCCTTAAAAGTCCCCTTGAGCATGGTTCGATAAACTCAACATGATTCTTGAAGATCTCAAGTGACTACTATTTGTTTCACTCGAAATCCTGACGAGGACTTGTTCTTGTTGTGTATGTCGATGATATTGTCACCTATGGAAGGAACAATCAGGGCATCATTGATCTAAAGAATGAACTCCAATCACACTTCCATACTAAGGGCTTGGAAAGGTATGATGTTTCATGGGAATTGGAGTTCTTCGGTCCAAATTTGGGATCAATCCATATCAAACGAGATGTGTCCTAGACCTTCTAAAGAAAACGGGTACTGGCAATGCACATTCATCTAAACACTCACGGGTTATCATACAAAGCTCCAAAATGAAGGAGAGCTATTCTCATATTTTGAGAGATAATTGTTGGAAAACTAATCTATTTATTTGATAATCACCCTGGTATTTCATTGTTTAGATACAGATTATAGGAGTGTCTTATTTTTATGAAGGAAAACTCAGTATCTGCCCCCACAGAAACTTAAACAAAATAAGAATGGAAATAACCACTATTGTTTTCCCTCACACCAGTATCAACCCAAAACCAAACACAACCGAATAGAATTACCATATAGTTTATCCTGGTTTAGTCAGTTAGAGACTACTTACATATTCAGCCAAAAGTAAGTTTTTGATAGAAGAATGATTCCTCAAGTTATGCTCAGAATCCATCATGTATATCTTATGCAAATGTGATAAGAAACGAATTCAGTTAAGAACTTCAGAAATTTGCACATACATAGTACGCCCAAGATTCCCAGATAAATCTCCAAAGCTTATATTACGAACTCCTCTATCAACAGCATTTTGAAACACACCTAGAATTTGAGTGGAAAGATGTGGATCAGGATAAAATCACCCAAATATTCCAAAACCATATGCTTAGCTATTTTTAGCCAGTACTCTCAAGATGCAAGCTCTAAAAGACAGTAACAGTTTTTCTTAGTGTACAAAATGATAGCACTATTAAGAACCTGTTAATGCTTTTGTCACTTCACTTTTCTGTGCTGTAGGAGGAAGAAGCCTGAAAATAGATACTTCATTAGAGAGCATGACAGCTTTTACATATTATAATTATTATCATTGTTATTATTATTATTATTATCAATATGGAAAAGGAAAGGATTTTGATACTGTCTACCCAAAAATGTAAGAACCCAATTCATTTCTCAATTATCATTCATGTAAAAGGGAGACATCTCAACAACAAAGGTTCTAGATTTAATTTCAAAATCCGTCGCAGTTAGGTAGAAACAAAAGTCCACCTGGAAACATGCATCTCAGAATCTAAGCAATTAAACTTTTTTTTCCACTAGCACAATTAATTGAAATAATTTAACAAAGTGGCATTAAGGCAAGAAAATATGGTAAAATAGCCAAATTTGCAAATCCATTAGATCTACTGGTGAGGTGACTAAACCATGTTGAAGATGCCATTTCAACTTGCATGCAGAAATAGTAGTGTCCGAAATATGCGAGTCACCAAATAGATTGGCAACTTATGCATGGTTTAGTCAAACTTACTAATTGATTTGCTGACTTCTAACAAACTATTCTATTTTGCTAAACAATTGTGACGTGATGTTATTTTGTCATTTTTTTCTCTGAATTGTATTAGCATTTCTCTTTAAACATTAGATGAATAGTAAAACCCCTAGTCCAAGAGGAACTTTCCCCTTGAATGGTTGTTGTGCACCACTTCAGAAGTTTGGATGATTCCTAAGAACAAAGCATTTTGGGAGCACCTATAGTCATTTTGATTAATTCACTAAACTTCAGGGTTCATGACATGATTTTGCCAAAATTTGAGAATATTTCTTGTATACTGGTCCATAGTCATACTCATATCTTCAGTTTATCGTTATTGAAAATCACCGACTAGTGGCAACTGAGTTGGTTAACTCACTGATGTGTAACAAGGAATGAAATATTGTCAAAATTGGTGAATAGTCGCTCAAAATTTTGATTTCGACGCCATCGGGTATGATATTTTGTGAGCATATGGATAGGATCACAAATATCGGTACACCGATGAATTTTGCCAAATACCACCAAATTTTGATGAAATTTACTGGTATACCGACAAAAATACTAAATTTTGCGTGTCTAAGCCTGTTTTTGTTTTCTGAGAGGAGAATATGGGGGAGCAAGGGGGATTCTAACAACTGGGGCCAAAGAAGCCTACCCACAGTATGCCTTTATAGTTTCTACCATTTCTCTCACTTACACCTCATCTATCTTAACTAAATATAACTTCATCCAAAAAAGATTTAAATTGACAAAGATCTGCAATCTGCTTCTTTATATATGTTCTTGATTGTATGTGATCATTGATCTACAACACTATCTCATAATATACATTATAATCATAATTATTAGAGAGTCTATTTATTTATGTTATTAAGCGTTTTGTAATATGGGCCCAAGTATTTTGTCCCATTAGGGTTAGGTTGTGTCATGTATGCTTCCCTGTTCTCCTATTTATAGGAGTAGGGTTTTCTCTTCTAAAGACAACAAGTAGCCGTCTTTATTATCTGACATGGTATCAGAGCAGAGATCTGAAACCCTATCCGTCAAGTAAAAAGAAGAAAAGAGAGAGCAGTAGCCGGCGAGCGGCCCCTTCTTCCTTCTTGGCCGCCCGCAGGCCTTGTCCACTCATCAATCCATGGCATCTGCTGCTCCTTCCTCTCCTTTTTTTCTGTTGTTGATGCTCCTCCTGTTGTTTCTACTTGACTGGAGATTATTGCCCCTGCTTATCTATATCATTTCTTTCATTTTTTGCTGCTCTGGACGTCCTTTCCTTCAGATCTGGCGTACTGCTACAGTACGTTACTGTAGCACGGCGGGATTTTGGAAGCTTCCAATCCTCTCCTTCATGGTTTCTGTCGGCCTCCAGTGGCTCCCTTCTCTTCTTCGATCCCTTAGCGGCTTCTACGAGAGGGAGAGAGTCTTCCTCATGCCTTGGAGAAGGAGTTAGTGCATCTTTTTTTGGCCATCTGTACAGGTTCATCCCTGCTCTTGATCTCCGGTTCCATTACGGCCTACCAAGGTGTCGCCTCTCCTTATGACATGCTCCATTTGAGTCGTCTATGTCTTGAGCATCTCCTACCCTACCTGCCAAACCATCAGAACTCTGTGGAATGAATTGGATTTTCATCTTCTAACCTCTATGTTTTCGCTGGTACTGTAGCAGCGTGTACTGATTTGAAATACTTTGGCCTTTAAGCCCTCTACTGTTGCTAGAATTGCGTTGCTGCGTTTTTCCTTTTTGTTGCTGCTACTGATGCCATTTATTTGTGTCGCTGCTACTGCTCTAATGCTATTGTTGCTATACCGCTAAGATGGTTGCCTCCTTGGATAATCCGCACACCATGGTCTACATTTTGATTATGTGTGAGGTTTTTACACTATTTGCAACTCTTTTGTACGATTTCCTGAATCCAGTGGAACTTGTGTTTGTCTGCCCCAACCGTTGATCTTCTACGTGGTTGGTGTGAGGGGGAGAAATAGAAGAGGGGAAAAGATGAAGAGATGAGATTTATTTCTATTGCTATCTATGGGGATCTTCCTTCTCTATATATTTGATTTGGTTTTTGGAGCTTCAGTTTCTGCTACTACATCTTGAGGTTGTTTGTTTGGCTATTCATTTGTGTTGATGGGATTCTATCTAGCTACGCCGTCTTTACATCTTGCTATTTGTCCGTGCCTTATGCACGTCGACTTTCTACTGCTGTGCGCCAGCACTCTCTGGTTTGTCCATGCTTTGTTTGCACGTTGACATTGTCCATGCTTTGCGCATGTTGACCTTTTTACTTGTTTGCACGTCGACTTTCTGCTGCTGTGTGCCAGCACTCTCTGGCTCGTCCGTGCTCTGCTTCGCACATTGACCCGTCCATACTTTATTTGTACGTTGACTACTACTATTGTGAACCAGCACTCTCTGGACTTTTCTACTGTCAACAAGCACTCTCTGGACTTTTCTACTATGAACCAACACTCTCTGGACTGCGATGATAGCGATTGTGATGAAGACTCTGATGCCTTCTTGTTGTTGTTTACTACTACTCTAGATGTTGCATCCTTTCTGATCAAGAAGCTTATGCTACCTATTTGCGACGTGCACCTGTGACTTGTGGCCTACTTCAAATTTGACCTGCTTGCAAACCTGCTTTGGGTTACCTACTTGAGGGGGAGTATTTGAGTGTTTGAGTGATTAATTGTAATATTGAGGGGGAGAAAATTCTTGTATGGGCTTGGTTTATCCTTTTTTTTCTATTTCTTTGATTTTAGTCCAACTCTCTATTTGCAAGCTGATTTGGGATTCTCCCAACTTCAGCTTGAGGGGGAGTATTAGAGAGTCTGTTTATTTATGTTATTAAGTGTTTTGTAATATGGGCCCAAGTATGTTTGGCCCATTAGGGTTAGGTTGTGTCATGTATGCTTCCCTATTCTCCTATTTGTAGGATCATGGTTTTCTCTTCTAAAGACAACAAGTAGTCGTCTTTTATTGTCTAAAGCCTAAATATTTCACTAATATGAGTATACTTTGCAATCATTTTAGTAGTAAGTTAATTACTATACATATGTGTTTATTACTAGTAATAACTAGTATTATTAAATAAAACGTGAGTTACAGAAGAGGGTGACCCCCTTCCATCAATTTAAACCACACAACCCCCATGATTAGTGGCAGGAGATAAATCGTCGGTGGTCTCCAGGGGTCGAACCTAGGTCGCTTCATTGGCGGCCCATGATCAGATCCACTGGATCACCTCCGCTCGGATAATATCATAATAACTATTATAGTTAATTATAACACAAGTATGTGTATTTAAGTTCATGGATTGTGTTATAAATTTTCACAACATAATTCCTACATTTTGTCATCGAAATTCTTCATTGAGATCCACAGGATACATGCCAGGTTCCTTACCTCCCCACATGAAGGACCCCCCTCCACACATATCCAGCATATAATTTTATTTCACAAAAAAATGCATTTATATGTAGATATTACACCTGGAAAATTTCATGGTTTAATTTGTACATTTTGGTGTCAAAGAAGCCAAGATTGCATTGTCAAAATTTCCATCGGTATTACTGGTAGATACCTATTTCCACGTCATCGAAACGACATCGGTATTGAGTACTTCGTTCCTTGGTTTGTAATCACAATTTCGTGATTTCAAGTTGTGTAGGGAACGAGATGAATGAATTCCCCACATAAGAAAGATAATGTTGTTGAAAAAACAGCGTTGGCTTGACAATCATCTAGCGTTTAAAAACTTGGATCACTATGCTAGGAGTTATATGTGGAACTATAAGCTGATAGCCTAATACCTATCTAGCTCTTGCATTACATTTGTCTAATGAAATTTCATATTGACATCCTATCAAGATCAGCGAATCTTTATTTGTTATGTGGAACTTTACAATCATGGACTTATCTGACCTATAATATTTTACCTATTAGACCTTATGTTGCTTGTGAGAAAAGAACTCGGAATAGTGCAGAAGGCGAATATAAATAGGAGACCAAACCCTAGTAACAAAAATTGGAGACTTTATAAAAAGGTCGTGTTTTTTTGGATTTTCTTATCAGCAAAATGTTCTCCCTGAATATGTAAGTCAGCCACTTTTTGTGACTTCTTACGTTTTCAACAAACTAGTCATGATTTCTCATGGAGTTTACAATTTTTTACGATTTTATACAAATTATTTATAGCTAAATTTCATGCTAACTTATTTAAAAAGTCGATTGTTCCTATTATTGTGTTTCCTCACCAACCTAGCATCACACAGACCCTTTTTCATTTCTCACTCTACCTATATAGAGTTTTCCACTCTCTCCATCTTGCATAACAATAGTCGTTTCCATATTTAATGGGATCTTCCATGTTAGCGCACACACATTTCCAAGTAGATATATGTGTATACATATACAGATCATATATGTGTGTATGTGCATACACATATCATATACCATGCATATGTATGCATACATATACATATATACATATACATGCATATACACAGATACATACATATAGACATGTTTATACACTCCCAATTGTTCCTAGTTTTTCCCTGTTACATTATATATTTCCTGTTTTATATAGCCTGTTATTTGTTTTGTTATTTTCCTTTATATATGGACCTCTCTGTAATTCTCTCAGTATTATATATATGAGGGTGCACACATTGTGCAACCCTGAGCTTTCTGACAACACTGACTTTGTCACATGGTATCAGAGCAGGTCGAAACCTAGCCGCCTTTCCCTCCCTCCCTTCCCTTTCTCTCTCTCTCTCTCTCCTTCCCCTCCACCGCCGCCCCCCCCCCCCGCCCGCAGCCCGCCGCCGGCCCTCTTCTCCCCTTCCGCCGGCCTGCGCCCGTGCGTACGGCACAGCAGCAGCCGCCGCCGGTCAGGCCGCCCACGTAGGGGCTTCCAGCCGGTTGCTCGCCGCTTGTGGTTCCGTCTAGCCTCCTGGCTTGGTGCACCGCTAGTGCTTGAGCAACCTTTGGTCGTTGTTCGCACAGCAGGTGCGCTGCCGGGTGGCCGTCTTCTACGGGACCACTGAGTCGCTTGTAGATCTGGACTAGTTCCATCTTCAAGGGGAGATCGGCGCGTTGTTCGTCTAAGGGACAACCTTCGGTTCATGTTCGTATGTGCCTGCCTGTCCGTGTAGGCTTCGGCCTCCGGGTTTCCTGCTACGCTTAGGCGTAGTTTGTATGTGAGAGGTCCGCGGTGATTTGCTTGTGCCTGCTTGTGCCTGCCTGACGGCGTAGTCCGTCTTCTGCCTGTGCCTACTCTTGCCTGTATCTGCCTTCCTGCCTGTCCTCATGGCGTCTTCTGGAGATGACATCTGGAGAGACTCGCGTCGTCAAGTCACTACTGTTAAACTTGACGGGCGCAATTACCAGCTTTGGGTGTGCTCCTTTGTGATATTTGCCAAATCGCAAGAGAAGTACTCTCACCTGATTCGCACTGGTCCACCTCAGCCTGCAGAGGAGGCGGATGCCAAGGACATCAAAGCTTTTGATGATTGGGTCTGTGATGACTCGACTGTTATGACATGGATTCTCAACAGTACAGTTGAGAAGATCAGTGTCACTTTACTTCGGCTGCCTACGGCGAAGCACGTGTGGGATCAGCTCGTCGGTACCTACTCTCATAGTCAGAATCCCAAGAAGGTCTTTGATATCACCAAGCAACTGGGGCGACTACAGTTTACGGGATCTGACATATCAGATTACTTCTCCACCTTCACAGGCCTGAGGGGTGAGTTGGAGACTTATCACCCGCTGTCTACTGATTTAGCGACTATGCAAAAACAGCGGGCAGAACTTCAGCTGATACAGTTTCTGAGTGGTTTACCTGAGTCCTATACTGGTGTGGTAGATCAGATCTTGGCGAGTGATCCACTTCCTACCTTGCAGACTGCCTACCAGCGTCTCCAGCGCCTTCCGTCATCGACACCGTCTCCACCTACTGAGACTGGAGACTCTACTGCTTTGGCTGCTTGGGGCGGGCGTGGTCGTGGTCGTGGTTGTGGCCGCTCCAATGATGGTCGTCCTCCCCTGGGTGCAGGCTGGGGACGTGGACCTGGTGCTGGACGTGGAGCTCCTCCTGCTGCACCACTTTCTGCTGTTGTGCGTCCTCAGCAAGGACAACGCGTGTGTACCTTTTGTGGCCGGTCTAACCATATTAAGGAAAAATGTTGGGAAAAGTATGGTAAGCCAGCTTGGGCTAATGCTGCTGCAGATTCCTCCTCTACTGCGTCTGAGGGTGGTACTCAAACACCTGCACCTGAGCCTGCGGGGGCTACCGCAGACTACATTCGCGCTGAGGTGGAACGTCTTCTTCTTGAGCGTGTTGGGTCTTCTCCTGCTGCATCTACTAGTGGAGCACATGCTGTATTTTCTGGTTATGATACTGCATTCCTGAGTTCCTCCTCACCTTCTACTTCTGGTAATACCAAATGGGTGATAGATTCTGGTGCATCTGCACATATTTCTGGAAATAGATCTTTGTTTAAAAATATATCTGCACCTGCCTGTCATTCTTCTGTTATGCTTGTTGATGGCTCCAAGTCTTCGGTCCTTGGAGTCAGTGATATTGTTTCTCACTGTGGTCTCAAATCTGCCTTATATGTGCCTCGATTTCCTCTGAACTTATTATCTGTCAGCAAAATTTTACGAAGTTTAAACTGTAGCCTGACATTTGTTCCTGGTTCATGCGCTTTTCAGGACCTTCGCACGAGGACGAAGATTGGTGGGGGGTATGAAGGTGCTGATGGACTCTATTACTTGGATCAGTTACCTCGATCAGAGAAAGCTGTTGTGATATCTGCATTATCGGCTTCTGATCTGCTCTACAGTGGCACTACAGGCTGGGCCATCCCTCGTCAGAGAAGCTGCGTAGTTTAGTTTCTGATATTGGCAGTTGTCATTTTCAGTGTGAATCCTGTCAGCTAGGAAAACAAACTCGTACTGTGTATCCTAGACGTAGTACTGTGAGCAGTAAGAACATTTTTGATTTAGTCCACTCTGATGTATGGGGTCCATGCCATGTACCAAGTTTGTCTGGTTACAAGTATTTCATTATTTTTATTGATGATTTTTCTAGGACTACTTGGTTGTTTCTTTTAAAAAGTAGGTCCGAAGTGTTGTCTACTATCAAATACTTCTTTGCTGAAATAAAAATGCAGTTTGGCTTGCCTATTAAAGTTTTCCGTACTGATAATGCTTTAGAGTTTGTTAAGCAAGATGTGGTTGTTTTCTGTAAATTTGTGGGTACCATACACCAAACTTCCTGAGCCTATACCCCACAACAAAATGGTGTTGCTGAGCGGAAAAATCGACACTTATTAGAAGTTATCAGGACGATAATGATGCATTCTCATGTGCCCCGCTCCTATTGGCCTGAGGCTATCTTGACTGCGTGTTTTCTGATTAATAGGATGCCATCGTCTGTTATTGGAAATAAGATTCTCATACAGGTTTTACAACCTGACACTTCTTTGTTTACTGTGCCTCCTAGAATTTTTGGGTGTACTTGCTTTGTCAGATTGCTTGGACCCACTTCTGATAAGTTGTCTCCTCGAGCTGCTAAATGCATTTTTCTGGGATATTCTCGAACTCAGAAGGGTTACAGATGTTATAATCCTAGCACCAGGAAATGGTTTACTAGTAGTGATGTTGTCTTTTTTGAAGATACACCGTATTATTCTTCAGCAGGAGATAGTTTGCAGACGGACATTCTGGCTCCTCCTTTACCTGTTATTTCTGACTGTATGCCTGACAGTACTGATATTGTGACTACTAAAAAACAAGATCCTCCTCTTATTGTTTATCAACGCAGGAATAAAGCACCTTCTACACATGTACCCCCCCAAGACAACCAATCTTCTCCTCCAGAAGGTTCTGCTAGACCTGAGGTACACTCTGATCTTGACATACCTATTGCACTCAGAAAGGGTACTCGTTCTTGCACTTCTCATAGCATTGCTCAGTGTGTGTGTACTACTCATCTGCATACTAATTATAGCAATTTTGTATCTGCTTTATCTGTTGTGGCTGTACCTAAGAATATTCAGGATGCATTGACAAGTACTGCTTGGACATCTGCTATGAATGAAGAGATGGTTGCTCTTACTGACAGAGACACGTGGGAGCTGGTGGATCCACCTCCTCAGTGTAAGTCGGTAGGCTGCAGGTGGGTATATGCCGTAAAATATCAACCTGATGGTACGGTTGAAAGGTTGAAGGCACAGTTAGTTGCAAAGGGCTATACTCAGACATATGGCATTGATTACTTTGAGACTTTTTCTCATCTTGCTCGCCTTAACTCTGTCAGGATTCTTCTATCTGTTGTTGTGAATCTGAACTGGCCTCTCCTGCAGCTTGATGTGAAAAATGCTTTTCTGTATGGTGATTTACAGGAAGAGGTGTATATGGAGCAACCTCCTGGGTTCGTTGCTCAGGGGGAGTCTCACAAAGTCTGCAGACTTAAGAAGTCTATCTATGGGCTCAAACAGAGTCCTCGTGCCTGGTTTGATAAGTTGAGCAGGATCATGATTGATTTTGGCTTTCTGAGGTCACAGGTTGACCATTCTGTGTTCACAAAAAAGACTTCAGCATGTATTACTGTTCTGATTGTATATGTTGATGACATTATTATTTCTGGCAGCGACTCTCTTGGTATTCAGGCTACCAAAGATCATCTGGGCAAGCACTTTGCTACCAAAGATTTAGGTAGACTTCGGTACTTTCTTGGCATAGAGGTCTCTAGAAACTCTAATGCCTTGGTGCTTTCGCAGAGAAAGTATGTTCTTGATATTCTGCAGGAGACTGGTATGCTTGGAGCAAGACCTGCGGATACTCCTCTTGATCCCAATGTCAATTGGGATGATGACTCCTCTGCTGTGTTTGCCGATCATAAAAAATGCAGGAGGTTGATTGGTAAATTGATCTATTTGACTGTTACTCGTCCTGATATTGCTACTGCAGTAGGTCTTCTTAGCAGGTACCTCGACAAACCCAAACAGTGTCACTGGGATGCTGCATGTCAAGTTTTGAGATACTTAAAAAAGTCGCCTGGCAAGGGACTTCATTATAAAAAGAATGGGCGTTGTGTTCTTGAAGGGTATTCTGATTCTGATTATGCAGGCAGCAAAGTTGATAGAAAATCTACTTCTGGTTACTGTACCTTTGTAGGAGGCAATCTTGTTACCTGGAGAAGCAAGAAACAGAATGTCGTGGCCAGATCTAGTGTTGAAGCTGAGTACAGGGCCATGGCCCATACTGCTTGTGAGTTGTGAGTTGCTGTGGGTGCGTTCTCTTCTGAAAGAGTTTGGGATTGAGTCTTCGTCGGCCATTCCTATACATTGTGATAACAGAGCTGCCATCTTCATTGCAAATAATCATGTCTATCATGAGCGCACCAAACACATTGAAGTTGACTGCCACTTCATCCGAGAATCTATTCTTGCTGGCAAGATATGCACTCCATTCACAAGATCTGAAGATCAAGTTGCTGATATCTTCACCAAGCTCTTGGCGAAGAAACAGTTTTGCACGCTATTGGACAAGTTGGGCATGATTGACATCTATGCTCCAACTTGAGGGGGAGTGTTACATTATATATTTCCTGTTTTATATAGCCTGTTATTTGTTTTGTTATTTTCCTTTATATATGGACCTCTCTGTAATTCTCTCAGTATTATATATATGAGGGTGCACACATTGTGCAACCCTGAGCTTTCTGACAACATTGACTTTGTCACATTCCCCAATAGTAGACTGAATTTGTGTACAAATCGTCAAGTGGCAGTATTATTCTAGTTGTCTATGTATATGATATTGTCATCACAAGTGATGAGTTTAATGGCATTATAATCTCAAGGAGTGGCTGCAAACACAATTTCAAACAAAAGATTTGGGCAATCTCCTCTAATTCCTTAGAATAGTTCTACGTTCCAAGATGGGCACAAACCTCTCTCAGTAGAAGTATGTTTTAGACTTTCTTGCAGAGACAGGCATGACACAGTGCAAACCAATCTCCACACCTATGGATTACCATACCAAGGCCTCTATTTCTGATGATAGTGATTTTTCTGGTCCAGAAAAATATAGAAGGATTGTAGGGAAACTGATTTACTTGAACGTTACTTGTCCTGATATCTCATGTGTTGGGTATTATTAGCCAGTTTATGAGTGCGCCCTAGATGTCACACTAGATAGCAGTCACCCAAATTCTATGTTATGACAAAGGATCGCCAGGGAAGGGTCTCACTTACTTCATAGGGAAGGATCTCGCACACACACCCTTAAAGCTTACTATATAAACTGATGTTGATTGGTAGGTGACGTTGGAGATAGACGGTCTACCTCTAGCTATTGTGTGTTTCTTGGGTCACACTTGGTGACTTGGAGGAGAAATAAGTAAAATGTGGTCGCACGGTCCAACACAGAGGCGGAGTATTGAGCGGTGGCACATGCTTCTTGGGAGCTACAATGGGTTATGTCTAGACTATTTGGAATGGGAGTGTCTATTGAAACCATGGTTATCAGAACCGGACCGGACCGGCCGGTTGAACCGGGAATCGGTCACCCTACCGGTTCGGTTCTCTCCCAAAGCCGGAAATGACGTCTGACCGGCATCAAACCGGTGAACCGGCCGGTTGAACCGGTGAACCGGCGAACCGGTCCGGTTTTAGCCGAACCGGCTGGTTCTCTCACTTCACTAGTTTTAGTACTTTTGGTGCTAGTTTTTGTTAATCAATATTGAATACAATATAAATGTTGGTATATAAATGTCCACAAATAGAATAATATTTGTTATTTGGTTTATTTATCAAGTTATTGTGAGCAGTTGTGCTATTATTCATGTTTCATAACTTTTTATGGATTTTTTCCATGAGTATCAAAGGTATTTATATATTTTTAAACTATTAGTGACGTCATGCTGACGTCACCGGTTGAACCAGTCAGACCACTGGTTGAACCAGTGAACCGTGAACCAGAGCCCTCACCGGTTCGCTGACCGGTTCGAGTCTGACAACCCTGATTGAAACACCAATCTCTCTCATGTGTGATAACCAGACAGTCATTCACATTGCCAGCAATCTGGTCCTCCTCATGTTCGTACTGGGCAACAAGTGGCAGATATCTTCACCAAGCCACTTCCATCTTCAACTTTTGATCATATGAATTCCAAGTTGGGCATGCATGATGTGTATGCTCCAGCTTGAGGGGGAGTGTTAGAGAATAGTTTCTATTTATGTACCTCTTTCTTATTTCATTTATTTGTTGGGTCTATTATGTAAATGTTCATACCTTATAGAATAAAGGAGAACCCGCTCCAGCCGAGTATTGTTCTGGCCCAATCCACTCACAATTACATTTCTAAATACATTAGGATATATGTCCTAAAAATGTGGTCAAGTTTATTTCCAACAATGCTAGTAACAAATCTTCTATAGAGCAAAATGCTTAAGAAAAAATATACTTGCATTTGAAAGAAAATTTGTGCAAAAAATTGTACACATCTGATGTTTAAGGACAATAATGAGCAAATTCATGTCTAACCAACAATATTAAATGCCAAGTTGATTGTTTAATTTGTGTATTTGTTCCAACACGTACTAGATTTGATGAGAAAGCACACTAGTGGAAGTGACCTAAAAGGTTACAAGCAATCCAACTTGCAACTAACTTCGTGTGTTTAATCTCCATTTTGATGCAAAGGCAAACTTTAAGATTTATGGTTGCTTCTAATGAATGGAGAGAACTCCCTCAATCAAAAAGTTGGAAAGGTTTACTAATTGATGAGAGCTTCTGAGAAAACAAGTTTTGAGCTACAAGTAAAGCAATTATTAATCTTGTTGAACCAATCGTTACAATGTTGAGACTGGTAGATGGAGATGACTTCACAAATGGTTACATATATGAGCATTGGATGAGCAAATAAAGGTATGAAACAAATTTCATGGTGAATCATTTTTGTATATGCCTTGTTGGTATGCTACAGACAATTGATGGACCAATATAAAAACAATCCTATTCATGTTTCTTCTTATATGAACCTTAAAGTACATTATGAAAAAAAAATTGGATTAGATGTATTAGAGGTAAAGAAAGGGTTAGATAAAGTGATCCAATAAATGATTTTCTATGTGTTTGAAAGACAAAACCTTTATGATTATCACTCATATAATGATGCCTTCAACCAACTTCTTATTCAATCCCTTATTCATCCACATCGAAGTAAAATTGCCATTTCAATGTTTTATACTGGTAATACTAATAATGTATTAATAAATTTCTGGTTTTCTACTTCAATTTCTGTGTAAGAATTTGGTGGGACATCTATAGTGAAGAACCCCCTAATCTGCATAAGTTGCCTATTAGACTACTAACTCAACCATGTAGCCCTTCTACATGCCAAAAAACTTGCATGCATTTGATATTGACCACAGTAAAAAAAGAAAGTGGCTTAAACTAAGAAGTTGCAAGACTTGTTCTCCATTAGAATGTGCTTGTATCCAACGAAGATCACTACTACAAAAGAAAAGGTATATGCAACGCGCACTAATCTTGACAACATAAATGTATCTAATAATGATTTCACTGATGCATATGCAATTGTTGATCAAGAGGAAGATGATGAAGGGGAGGCTTTTGGTGAAGAACATGAAGTTGCAATGAGCCTATTTTAGGCTCACTTGGTGACGACTTCACTTTAGGCTTACATATAGAATTGTTCCTCTTTTCATCTTTGACTTAGTAAAATCTTTGCTACTTGGTCATGTTGCAGAAACACTAACTCGTTTGCATCATTTTGTGGTTTATGTTATGCTGGATTTCAGTAATTTGAAACTTTGATAGCATATGTTTGTCGTTATCGGAATTGTGTGCTACTTTCTTCCATCTTTGAATTAGAAATGGTTCCATGCTATATGGGTCAGGTGTTGATTTTCTATGTGTGTGGAAATCACTTATTCTCATTATTTTCCATAATAGTTGACCAAACTTTGACCTTTTTCTCGACTTTATGAATTCATGTTTTTTCATGCCAGTCAAAATAGTTTGTTGGAGAGTTTATTAGTGATTTCGTTATTTTGTGTTCAATTAGATGGTCAAGTCTATTAGCCCATTAGGGTATAGTCCAAGTCTGTAAGTGTATCCGGTTTAGTTCAGGTCTGTCAGTGTATCCCTTTCCTATATAAAGGAGTATGGTTTTGCCTAACGTATCAATCAGTTTTGCCTCTGATTCGTTGCCTAACATGGTTTCAAAGCAGAGAAGCAAAACCCTTTCCGTCAAGTAAGAGGGAGAGAAGAGAGAGTAGTCGAGCAGCCGCCTTTCTTTCTTCTTGGCCGCCCGCAAGCCCTGTCCACTCTTCCCTTCCATGGCTTCTACTACCTCTCTTGTGTTTTATGGATCTTCCCTTCTACTAATGTTGCTTGTTGGGGCAGATAATATCTAGTAAGATATCTTATAAGGCTCAATTACATTCCATATAGCATGGGTCATTAACATTGACCAGGAAGGCCAATGGCATGATATGTCGGAAGAACTAGTTGGTTTCCTAGGATTTTCTTCTCTTGCCGATGTTGATGATGATGTTGATGGTGATTGGTATTACTAAAGGAGTCATAAAACTCCAATTTCCTTATATGCATTTTTTCTAGTTAAACAATCCTTTTGAATCCATTGGCCAAGATCTTTAGTTTCATAATCAGTACTCATTTGGTAATATAGTTGCATAGATTGTGGCATTTGCATATACGATGGAATGGTTGGCTTTACAAATTTTAAAATGAATACATGTTAAAAGTCTAAGGATTTTATTTTGTTTTTCTATAATTGCAATAGCATGCAAACAAAAAATGGATGACCGTTACGACTATGCATATCTATAAAACTTCAAAACTCAACCAAATGAAATTTCATATTAAGAAGAAACTAAATGTGGTAGTAAACTTGTATAAGGCCAATATATACTGGTGAAGTTTCCTAGTTGTAAAGAATTGGATAACCACCACTAGTTTTCCCACAATGTTCTCATATGCGGCACATGAGGTCGCATATGCAGTTTGGCCACTTATCCGGACCGCATATGGTTATTCAGTCCATTAAAATGTTCAGTATTGATCTTTTTATACCAAGAGTCATTCTAAGGATTCACACGTATACAGATCAACTTATACAAGCATACATGTCAGACATTATATGAGGCATTACCAACACACAGGATCGCTATATTTTAGCACCAAGAGTCATTCTAAGGATTCACACGTATACAGATCAACTTATACAAGCATACAAGTCAGACATTATACGTTGGCATTACCAACACACATGATCGTTATATTTTAACACTAGGATGCATAGATAATACCCTATAAATAACCTTTGAATCAATTAATAGAAAACATTGAGCCAATATCTGTAAATTTTTGCTTACCCAAGGGTAACAAAGTCTTTGGCCAATGCATCAAAATCACGGTTAACTAGGTGAAGACAAGCTTCGATAAAGCCATCTCTAAGTTCTTGCTTAAATTCACCCATCATACCAAAATCTGAAAGAACAAGGTGTTCAGTGACCATGCCCAGCAATTAAAACAATACAATTCTACATATGGAGGCATTTAGCCTTGCCGTGGAGGGAAGCAGAAACTGCAAACAGAGTTTGGCTATAGAATCACAAACACCTTTTAGCGAATTGACTTGCCGACATTGTAATAATGAATTACTGACGGAATTTTAGATTCCATTAAAATGAAATGATGAAAACATGAGGTGTTTCTAAAGGCAAAGCAGCGCACAATAGGATTTATAGGAGAGATGAAATAAATGTTGATGTTTTTCCATTGTAAGGATTACCTAGGTATGCTAATTTTCCATTAGATGTTCTAAGAAGGTTTCCAGGGTGAGGATCTGCATGGTAAAAGCCATAATCTAACAGCTGAGAAAGTGAGCAATAAACTCCAACCTGCAAAAAAAGGAAAGTATGAGTTTAGAAAAGACAGAAGTTAAGAATTTAGTTAATTCTTTGAAAATGATGCAATGAAGGATAACTAGCAAGTCAAGGGAACCCATTCACTATTTTTACACATTTTTGGTATCGCAATCCCACCTCGAATCTCATCAAACAAGTTTTGAGGTTCCATAGCAAGAAATATGGAGCAAACAGATTGTTTGTAACGAACCTCAACCAAATAAAGATCTTTCACTTCAGATAACTTATTTCCCTGCAGCAGTGAATAAAAATTATGTGTATGCAAAGATTCTAACAATACCAATACATAATAATTCATAAAATATACCTCTACCCACTCCATAACCAAGACCCGCCGACTGGTGCTTTCTAAATACATCTCTGGCACAAAAACATCTTGAAGCCTACCATAGAGATTCCTGAAAACAGGAATATAAATAAAAACAGTGTCATGTTAGTGGTTTCAAGCCTGGAGTCCTATTAAACCCATTATAACTACCCCAAAATATATATATTTATTTGACTGATAGATACCTATCAACTACTTGAAAAAGTTTTATTATTACAAGTCAACCAGGTATTTAGCCAATCAGGATAAGCTCTTAAATACAAGGTTTTCGTTTGTCTATCATAATAAATTCATAACAATTTGACAGATTTCTCCCTCTAGCATATAGAAGTGGATTGCCACTTTGTTCGGGAATCTGCTCTATCTGGTCGTATCTGCACCCCTTATCTCTAGACAGAAGATCAGGTTGCTGACATCTTTCACCAAGCTATTTCCAAAGACTCTTTACTACTCTGGTGGACAAGTTGGGCATGTTTGACAACTATGCTCCAGCTTGAGGAGGAGTATTGATATATATGCTTTATGCTTTATGCTTTATACTTATTTTGTGCTTTAGACTTGTCATTGTCTTTAGCTTTCTTTTATCCCATGTCTACGAATTCTGTTTTTCACTCTCTCTTATCCTATAAAAGAGAGTGCCTTGTATTTGTTGTAGACAAATTAACTAAAGATTATTGGATTCTATAAGTACATCACACTGTGAGAAGTTCAAGGAACATGGTTCATTGTAGAACGAAATATAGACAAAAAGTGTTTGACCTGGTCTTTACCCATTATGATCTGATTGAATGCAACCCATTGTGTTTCTTGTAATTCTGATACAGCATGAATCACATAAAATATATGAGTTCATGGCATACTCCTGAAGGTGTCTGCCTAGGTGGCAAGACGCCCCTTAGAGATGTGCCCTTCCCTGTGTCTCCCCTCAATTGCTAGTGTGGGTTATTTTTGTGAGTCCAAGGGCATAATGGGTTCTAATGTTCTTTTTTATTGTCCCAATGTTCAAAGTAAATATGATTGTCCATATATTGTGCAAAATATCATTTGCATTTGATATCTAATACTCTCAAAGCACATTTCCCAGTTTGTCTTGTTCAACCCTTCAATTTAGTTTCCGATTCAGGGGATATGTTGTGATGGAAGTTATTACTTTGCTGAAAACTCAGAGCTATGGTGTTACTCTCAAATTATTTCTTATGTATCTCTTAGAAACTGTTCTCTTCCTATTTTTGGCAGTTGATTATATGGTGTGTTTAATACCATAATATATTATTTTTTTACACAAATACCATAATAACCATAAATAAGTGTCACCTACATGTATAAACAATATGTAAGTGAGGGGGAAACGTTAATGGAAATTATTATACATAAGTATAGGTAAAGCATACTGAAATTTATAATTTTCTTAAGTTGCCAGGTTACTCAGCCTTGGCACCTAGGTAGCACCTAACTTCATCTAGATACAAAGGCTTGCTTCAGTTTACTTCAATACTTGTCATAGAGACAAAAAAGTTCTTTAGTATCACAGCAAACATGTGTGCCGTTTCTTTGAACAAATTTCAATCGGAAGAGAAAACTTATAAAATTACTTTGTAACTCAACATGATCCTTCCCTCATCATAGAGACTAAGCGAGTTTTATACTCTTGAAACAAAAGCATGTGTAACAATTCTTTGAACAATTTTCAATCGGAAGAAAAAACTTATTAAATTACATTATAAGCCAGCATGCTCCCTCCCTATGTCTGTTTTATTGGTTGGTTGGGTGGGGGAGTAGGTGTCAGGACGCATAAAAGAAGCATCACTAGACATTGTATATCTACCATGGAGGTATCACATTGTACTGCTCTAGAATTTTCCAATGTAGTTAATCTCCTTTCTATCCAGGATGATCATCCCTCTAATGTGCATGGGGAGGATCAAGACGACAATCTCTCTAAGAATCACATATAGTAGCAGTGAAGAACCACAAATGTATATAGAGAAGCATGAAAATTTGACAAAAATATACATAGCAGTAGGAAGATCCACATAGAGAGTTGTTGGTATGTATGCCCATAGAGCCAATCATATGATGATTGTGATGGGGCATCACATACTTAATTTGATAATGATAAAGGTAACTTCGTCTATTATGTTTGTCTCAATCATGAAATGATGACACAGATATAATAGATGTATAAAGGATGATGTTACTCGATAACATATTTCTTCAGGTTGAAGACCTAAACAATGAGATCATATGTATGATAAGAGTACATATATTCTTGTTATGTCCCTAATCGAATATTACTGTGGAAGTCAAATAGACGACAATAATACATAAGACTAGAGTGTGTGTTGACTGATGACATAGTCGCATTAGTCATGATATGTGATATCAAGTCAAGCACACAGGTACATGTTAGAAAACAGTGTATCGGCAGACCCACCTTGAGTGCGATACATGGATACCATGGAATCGTAGTCAGAATCAGTTTTCAAAGTGGTACTAGTGATTGTGGTTCTTAGGCTCCTATTGGTTTGGTGTAAGTCATAAGTTTTCTGGAACTCATTTTCTGGGAACTCTAGTTCAGATTCCGAAACTTGAGTTTCATTCAATTCCATGTGATTGGTTTGTTTTAAGTGTAAACATGGAAATCGTTAAAAATATTATTAACTTTTTACTACGTAATATAAATAAAGATGGAAAAGACAAAAAAAGAATCATATCTATGAAAAATCATGATATTCTTAAATCATAATAACCTCAACAAGTGGTTATGATGCAGATATTTCTCCTTACTAAATATTTTGTTATGTTACAATTATAATCTCAATAAAAATATTATGATTAAAATCACATCACAATATTTTTATTTCACTTTGTATGTCCAAAGTATTGTAATAATTTCCGCATTTTTTTTGAATAATTTCCGCATTTCATATGCTTGCAAATGTAAATTTTGGTTCATCATTGTTTAACACAATGTAGAATGTTATTTTTTACAATATTTTTGTAAGAGAATTTTTACTATATTATTCGTTCATGTTTATAGTTAATTATCAATTTTCTCATCACATTGTTTAAACATGAAGAATAAAAATATATTAGGTAAATCACATTATTTTTACATGGTGTGGTGTCTTTTTTCATGATGTTTGTATTTTTATTTTGTAAATGGCATTGATAATGGTGGTTATAGTGTAAAATATTTTACATGGTCAAATTATAATATATGATATTTTGTCATCTAATGTTATAATTTTAGCAACAAACTATATCCACACCACTGATATTACTAATCATAAATATTTGACATGTGTCACGATGAATGAAGAATATAATCGTATAAGAAATGTTGTTAGTGGTCCTGGAACTCATTTTTTGTTCTTTTTAAGAGGGAACTCAGAAACTGTGTTTTGTATATAAGTCTGTAACTCACCGGAAGTCACGGAATTCAAGTTCCAACACTTACTTTAGACCAATCATGAAAAACTACTTAAGGAACACTAGTTCATAAGTTTTCCAGACCAATTACGACGAACCAATCAAAGCCTTAGACATGAAGTCACTACACTCATCTCATGTCGTTTGATGTATTTTGACATCATCCAACGTGACCTTGAATAAGGGTTACCATAAAGGTGATGTTTGGATGCGTTGTGACACATGGGAGATTGAGTGTGAGTGATGTAGATGGGATTTGTCCCTCCTACAGGAAATTGATATCTAGGCCACTTGATAGGTGAGATTGAGAAAAGTATGGCTATACTTATGTGATTCAAAATGTGATATGTGAACTCACATGCATCTTAGACACTGCTTTAGTTCAAGGAACATGGATTGAACGTTGAAATGATGATGATTTCATGCCTCCAATGCAATCGGGATATCAGAGACAAAGGAACAATATGATCACGGTAACACTGATCACGGATTGTAGGTTGAAGTTGTTCTCCAACTTTCCGAATCACTTGGGTAGCAATGATGTGTTGCTAGATACCGCTCATTGCTTGTGATGCCATAAGTTAGTTATGGACATTCACTGCCAACGTAACTTGCTACCTATGGTTCACACTCATAAGATGCACATGGAATAGGAGTTTATTCATGAAGACGTTTAACTTGATTACTAAACTGTTTAGGTATTCAATTTAAACGACAGTGGTTGAAAATTGGCTGACTGGACTATGAATCGACCAATTCAAATGCTGGAACTGATCGATTCAAGGGTCAGGTCAATTGAAAACAACATTGGCTGAACAATACATGAACCAGGCATGAACCGATCGGTTCAAGGTCTCAACGGCCAGTTCAAGTGTTAAACCGTCCAATTCAATGCTCAATACTATTAGATCAAGGATTGATGTTGACTTCATATTGTGCATTAATCGTATATTGATGCCAATGTGATTTGAAAAAGGGAAAGCTATTGAACTAACCGGTTCAAGGCTTGAACCGACCGGTTCACCGTTCGTAGTTTCCAAAAAATTCATGAAATTTCGTCTCTTTGACTCCCAAGTGAACTGGAAACCCTGACCATGGGCATCATATATAAAGGGGGGCAGTCTAAGCTTTTAGAGACAACAATAAACTCTGGCAATTGTTGTCCTCTCTAGTTGTGGTAACCAAGAGAGCCCGAGCAAGTCTTATCCTTAAAAGGGAGAGACAACAAGGGAGAGACAACATGGGAGAGCAAATCAACCCTAGTAGGTTGACGTTAGAAGGGGCAACTCCTTCCCGTTGGCTCTGGTAGCGCAACGTGGAGTTTCCAAGTGTCCGCGTGGAATACGTAGAGGCGAGGAGGCATTTGTCACCTGCTAGGAGGACATCGTCAACCACCCTCCATGATGTTACACCAAGAGGTCGTTGCTCACGACTGCTCGAGTGCTACTTGAAGAAGAAGCATATTGTTGCAACAAGAATTGTCGATGGACTTGCTCCAGGACCAGGTATAACTTTTGTTATCTTCCTTCCTAGATACATCGTTGTTGACGCGATCTCGCTGGTTAGGGAATCGGGCAATTAAAATCTTTTTATTTTTGTTGTCTTATCTGTCGCCCAGATTTCCCAACAGTGGTATCAGAGCCACGTCAATTTTGGATTTAACTCGATATGATGAGATTCTTTATTGCATGCGATGTGAATATTAAAATGATTAATGTGCATATTCAATTAAATACCATATACAATCCCACAAATATAAATTTTTGGTCGGCCCCACAAATATAAATATATACATATGATACATATATGCAATATATATGTGTCGCCCTAAAAGTGCTTTGATAGTATATGTAAGCATGGTTATGGTCAAAACTCTTATGGATTGTGTGCTTGGTTGTTTGCTTTATTTCCTGTTGTTATTTGGTATGCATACTGAGCCTCTCCCCTCTTTTTCAAATATAAGATGTGGACCTTAGGTGGTAGCAATTCCTTGTGGCTCCAATGAACTGCATTAGACTGGCCATAACCAGAGCTTGTATATTTTTGATTGCATGTTTTTTGTTTGTGGTTATAACATGTATATGGTACGCACTATAAGTATGTGGTGATTGGATATGTATATATATTTATATAAAATTTCTCAATAAATATTAAGTCTGAGATGCTTTCCATAAACAACACACATGAAAAACTTGATCGACCATGCGTGGGCACGCCAAGTGTGGTGTGTTGTCTATCTCGTGGAAGTGTGATGGTAGTTATGTAGGCCTGCCAAGCAGGGTGCATTACTATCGTGTTGGCTTTTGGGTCAGACTTAACTAGGTTACCTTAATGAGATTAAGTGCCTAGAAGCATGCGCAGATGACTATGACAAAGAGTTGTGCATACCATCTATCAAAGAATTGCATGAGATACAATGGGAAAAAGTTGTCTACCTTAACAATTGATTATGAACGTTGATGTTGGTCGGGTACTAATTCAATTGTTTTGGGTCTTGGTTCACTAGCAGATTGTACGTTGCTTTCTGAATTTATATGTGAGGGATATCAATTTGAACAAAATAGTGGGAGTTGATAATTAATTAAAGGCATAATTAATATCGTCAATATTATCAAATCATATCAAAATGTTTTGACACGAATTGTAATATTTATTTTGTAGAATCTAATGAAAAACACAAACACATTTTTTGCGATCGGACTTTGAGAAGGACAAATTAAACAGGAACAACTTCCATGACTGGTTCGGGACTTTGCGAATCATTCTCACTCAAGAACGTAAGCTTTATGTCCTGGAGACACCAGAGTCAGATGAACCCACTCCCAATGCGCCTAAGGCTGATAGGGATGCTTACTGGAAGCACTCTGAAGATGTTATGGATGCCAAGTGTCTGATGTTGTGCTCAATGAACTATGAGTTGTAGAGAAACATGAGAACATAGACGTTATTGAGATGGTTACCATCTTAAGAACATGTATCAAGATCAGGAAAGACAAGAGAGATATGATGTCTCAAAAGCGTTGTTCAAGTACTGACTGAAGGAGATCTAGTGGGTCCTCATATACTCAAATTGATTGGGTATGTGGAGAACCTTGCTGGACCGGGATTTTCCTTGGGCCAAGAGTTAGCTGCAAACATGATTCTACAGTCAATGCTAGAATCATACAGCCAGTTTGTCATGAACTACAACATAAATGACTTTGAAAGTTGTCAGAATTACTTAGCATGATGAAGACAACTGAAGCGTAGATGAAGAATGACAAACCCAAATTAGTGATGATGGTCAACAGAGGGAAGTCCAAGGGCAAAGAAAAACTTAAGAAGAGTTCTTAAGCTAATCAGAAGTCAAAGTCTTATGCACTGAAAGCTAAGGGAGGAGTGAACAAGGAAAGTACCACCACTATCCCCACTTTCGATATTTGAAAAGGAATTTCCCTCTTTATATAGAGGTTCTCAGGAAGGAGATAGAGATTTCTACTTCAAGACCTGAGAAGAAGTAAGCTAGAACTATGTGGAGCAAGAGTTGCTGCCACGATAGTTGAAATTTGTCATTCATGTAATGGGCATGTAATAAAATTAGGGAATTGTTATTATGTACCTGTCATTAATGAAAAACATCATGTATCTTGTATGGACAAGAATATTATGAATATATTTAATGTTTTGCTTTCAAAAGATTAGATCTTACATGGCAGTGCCCCATTGTGTCATAAATTAGACTTGATAGTTCTAAAGACAAATATGTACAAGACATATACTGAATGACTTAATAACTCAAACAAAGTATACCTATAGCATTGTCATCTAGTGCACATAAATGGGAATTGTGTTTCTAGAATCCATAATGATGGTTATCTAAACTCTTTTGGTTATTATACCAAAAAAGACAAGCAAGTCTTATTGGGCAATATGACAAAAGCATCTTCACGAGATGTAGTCGGAGAGCGACTATTCTATTAGGGCTCATATGTACTGATGTATATAGACCTTTTAGAATAAATACTAGAGGTAGTTCCTAATACCTCATTATATTGGTTGATGATCTCAGCAGATATAGTAGATTGTATGTAATGAAATATAAGTATAAATCTCTTGAAGTGTCCAAAGAGATCATGAATGAAGTACGTAACTAGTTTGGTAAAAGACACTTTGATATGATCGATGTTGAAACATTTTAAACCAAGAATTTGAGGATCTTCTGGAAGGACCATGATAGTGTATCACAATGAACTCCACCTGCAACATAATGATGCATCAGAAAGAAGGGATCACACCATGTTGAGCCATAATGCGATTATCAATAAATCTAGCTAGTCTTACAATTTCCTTTCTGGGCACATGCTTTACACTAAATAATGTACCGTCAAAATTGATCCAAAAGACACCATAGAGATAGACATGGGAAATGTCCCGATATGTCTTTTATAATGATTAGGAATGAAAGCTTATATCAGTAAATAGTTTCTTGAAAAGCTTTGTTGACAAATCACAAAAAATGTTATTTTGTTAAATACTACTTTTATATTCCAATCCAACATCAAATTGTTTGTTGCCAGGATGGTTGTATTCCTAAAGGAAATTTAATTCCAAAGGAATCAATTGGAGAAAAGTAGAACTAGAAAAGTTCAATACCAACAAAAAAACATTGAACCTAAAGAGGTACCGTAGAAATAGGTAGAATCATAAATTGATGTGGAATCTTATGTTTCTTATGTAACACAAAACCTAGTAGATCTAATAGAACACGCCTTGAGTTTGAAAGATTATGATATCTTATGGCTCAAGAAGGTGATAAGTTGGTCATAGATGATGAGCCAACAACCTACCTAGATGCTATTGAGAATCAAAATCTGAGAAATGACTTGAGACCATGAGATCCAAGATGGAGTCCATGTAAACTAACGAGGTATGACCTTGGTGGATCCACCTGAAGGGGTAAGACCCATAGGGTGCATTTAGGTTTTTGAGAAAAGACCGACATGGATGGTAGTGTACATACCTATAAGAGCAAATTGGTTGCAAAGATTTCAAACAAATTCAAAATGTTGAATATGACGAAATCTTCACCAGTTGTCATGATTAAATCCAACAGGATCATGTTTGCTATTGCAACTTATTACGACTATGAGATTTGGCATAAGGATGTTAAAACCACATTCTTTAATAGGAATTATTATGTAGATGTGTGTGTGACATAGCCTGAAGGTTTTATAAGTCCATAATGCAAATAAAGTATGCAAGCTATAAAGGTCAATCTATGGATTGAATCAAGCATCTCAGAGTTGGAATCTTCGATTTGACAAGATAGTCATAGAATTTGACTTTAGCTGAAATGAAGATGAAATATGTGGTTACAAGAATATAGTGCAAGCATATTTATATTTCACATGATGATGGGAAGTAACATCCTTATACTGCAATTGTTAAAACCTAGAAAGGAAAGTACCTTCTCTATGAAGAGTTTAGGCAAAGCATCCTATGTGATAGGAATTGATATATATAGAGATAGATCTGAAAAGCTTCTTGACCTAAGAAAGAGCACATAAAGATGTTGAAGGGGTTCAGGACTCCATGAGAGAAAATCTGTCCATGTTCAATGGAGTTAATCTCTCGGGAGCCTAGTGTCCCAGTTCTTGTGAAGAACGGGAAAAAACATGAGTAAGATGGCATATGCATTCACAATTGGATCTATCGTGTATGCAATGTTATGTACTCATCTCGTATGTATTGGACATGACGAGGGGATATGTACTTATCTCGTTATTTCGTATGTATTGGACATGACGAGTGGACACTTGTCAGATCCCAGTGAAAGTCATTGGACTGCCATAAAGAATATCCTTAAGTACTTGACAAGTACCAAAAGAATCAGTTCCTTGGTTATAGTAATGAATAAGAGTTGGGTGTAAAGGGTTACACCAATGCAAACTTCTAAAATGACAAAGAAAATTGACGATCGTAGTCTAAATTTGTGTTTGACCGTAAAATAAAAACTGTAAGTTGGAAAAATTTCAAGCAAGAGACAATTGTTTAATTCTAATAGAAGTTGAGTATCTTAGTGTTATGAGAACAGCAGAGGATATTGTATGGATCTAGAAGTTCATATAGATGGATTTGTGGGAGGTTCCAACCATTGATGACACAATAGAAATATAGTGACAATGATGGAGCTACTAGATAGGTTGAGAATCTCAGATAGCTTACTACGGCACTTCCATCTCATACGAGAGGTCGTACAGTGGGGAAATGTGAAAACTTGTAAAATACCGACTAGAAGCAAGCGTTGCTAACTCGCTATAAAAGCACAGCAGAAACATGATGGACATGTTACGATCACTTGGAACAAAATTCGTGGGTGATTGGCTCTAAGTGCAAGTGGGAGTCTGTTGGTAAGTATGCTCATAGAGTCAATCATAGGATCATTGTGATGTTATCTTGATTTGATAATGATAAAGGCAATTCCCTCTATTATGATTGTTTCAATCATGAGATGATGACACAGATATAATAGATGTCTAAAGAATGATGTTACTCGATGACATAAGTCTTCAGGTTGAGGATCTGAACAATGAGATCATATGTATGATAAGAGTACATACATTCTTATTATGTCCCTAGTCGAATATTACTGTGGAAGCAAAATAGAGGACAGTAATGAACAGTAACACATAAGACTAGAGAGTTTGTTGATTGATGACAGAATCACATTAGTCATGATGTGTGATATCAAGATAAGCACACAGGTAAATGTTAGAGAACTGTGTATCGGACAGACCCACTTTGAGAGTGATAGATGGATACCATGGAATGGTAGTCAGAATTAGCTCTCATAGTGATAGTGGTGATTGTGGTTCTTTAACCTGAAGTCACTACACTCATCACATGTTGTTCAATATATTTTGATATCATCCAACGTGACCTTAAATAAGGGTTACCATAAAGGTGATGCTCGGATGCGTTGTGAGACGTGGGGGATTGAGTGTGAGTGATATAGATGGGATTTGTCCCTCCTACAGGAGATTGATATCCAATCCATTTGATAAGTGAGACTGAGAAATGTATGGCCATACTCATGTGATTCAATATGTGATATGTGAACTCACATGCATCTCAGATAGTATGTTCTAGTTCAAGGAATATGGATTGAACATTGAGAGGATGATGATTTCATGCCTCGAGTTCAATCTAGATATCAGAGACAAAGGAACTGTACAATCACAGTAACACTGATCACGGATTGTTGATTGAAGTTGTTCTCCAACTTTCTGAATTACTTGGGTAGCAATGATGTGTTGCTAGATACCACTCATTGCTTATGATGTCATAAATTAGTTATGGACATTCACTGTCAACGTAACTTGGAACTTATAGGATTACACACATAGGATGTACCTGGAATAAGAGTTTATTCATGAATTATGTTTAACTTGATTACTAAAGTGTTTAGATATTCAATTTAAACAACAGTGGTTGAAGATTGACTATCGGGACCGTGAATCGACCAATTCAAGTGTTCAACCGATCGATTCAAGTGTCAGGTCAATTGGAAACAACATTGGTTGAACAAAACCTGAACCAAGACATGAACCGACCGGTTCAAGGTCTCAAACAACCAGTTCAAGTGTTAAACCGCCTGGTTCAATGATCAATACGATTAGAGATCAAAGATTGATGTTGACGTCATGTTGTGCATTGATCGTATATTGATGCCAATGTGATTTGAAAAAGGGAAAGCTACTGAAACAACTGCTTCAAGGCTTGGAACCGATCGGTTCACCGTTTGTAGCTTTCAAAAAAATCATGAAATTCCGTCTCTTTGACTCCCAGATGAACTGGAAACTTTGACCATGGCCATCATATATAAAGAGGGGGGGCAGTCTAGGCTTTCAGAGACACAACAATAAACTCTGATAATTGTTGTCCTCTCTAGTTGTGGTAACCAAGAGAGCCCGAGTAAGTCCTACCCGTAAAAGAAGGGACAACAAGGGAGAGACAATACGGGAGAGCGAATCAATCCTAACAGGTTGATGTTCGAAGGGGCTACTCCTTCCCGTTGGCTTTGGTGGCGCAACGTGGAATTCCTGGTGGTCCGCGTAGCCTACGTAGAGGCAAGGATGCCTTTGCCACCCGCTAGGAGGACGTCAACCGTCGTCCCTGGTGTTGCACCAAGAGGCCATTGCTGACAACTGCTCGAGTGCTACTTGAAGAAGCACGAAGCTACAACAAGAGTTTTTGATGGACTTGCTCCAAGATCAGGTCTAACTCTTGTTACCTTCCTTCCTAGATACATCGTAGTTGACGCGATCTCGCTGGTTAGGAAATCAAACATTGATTTTTTTTGTTTCCGTTGTCTTATCAGTTGCCCAGATTTCCCAACAGGAGCATCATAAATATATTCTTCCTCTCGTCATTCTTCATCTCCTCTCCTTCATATCATCTCTTCTCTTCCTCTATTCTCCACCTCATGCCCAGCAAGAACGGAATCAAGAGAGTGGTTGGGGTGGAGAGTCATAAACAAAGGTAGAGGCAATGGATATGTAGGCAAATGTGTAGAGGATAAATGATAATGCAAGTCAATGTAGTACATGACTCCGAATAGACAGATCTGGGTAGAAAATAAATGGATCTTTGTGCGACCTGAAAAGTGTAGGGATTGTGGGAGGTACGTTCCATGCTGCATGGATCAGGTCAAAAATCAGATCTGATTCGTGATTAGCATGGTGTATTTGAGGGGGGGTTGTAGATGGATTAAAGGAGGTAAAGGCATATGCATGTAGGGGTGGAAGAAGGTAAGCACTAAAAAAAAGGAAAAAGTGTTGGAAAAGGAAGATAAATGTTATTGGAAGAGATAGTATAGGAACACACCATGTATAGAAGCCATTTACCATGTGAAATGTAGAATAAGAAGAATTTGCATGTCGACGTCTAGTGTTAGTAACAATAGACACAACGTGTTGGTGAAGACACACGTCGTTAAAGCAATAATAGACATATTACATGTCATGTCTTGATAGAGACACGATGTGTATGGTAATAGTAGTAGCAGCACAGCAAACAACATGCCGTGTAGATCAATAGCATAGCTTGCAACAGCTGGAGGACATGTCGTGTTGAAGAACTACACATCACGTCAGTGCCAGGAAAGATCGACAACAACAACCGCACACATTGTGTAGAAAACTGCACGCCGTGTTGGCCGCGCCTATGCTTTTGGCAAAAGTTGTTTAAGTAGTGGGGACAGTGGTGGTGGCAAAAGCAATAGCACTGTCGTGTAACCAAGTTATTTGATACACGTAGTGTAGGAGGACCACACGGCTTGTAGGTTGTTGTGGACCAAATTGTGAATGAGTTGAACATAGCCCGCACGCCGTGTACTAAGGGCACACAATGTCTAACGCAGCGCAGCAGTAGAATAGACCCTGGAACCACAGTAAAACGATGGAGATTTCCTTTCGGATCTTCACCAAGGAAAAATGGGGATTGACTGACCCCAATAGCAGAACAAAAAGGTTGATCTCTTGCCATGATTTGGCTAAGAGAAAAGCATGAGATGAAAAAGTAGATCACTTTGTGGGTGGCAACGATAAGATACGCGGTGGCATCAGCATAGATGGTGACGGCAGCGTAGGTGATGGAGGTAGGTAGACAATGACGATGTAAACGGCAATTGTGTAGATGAAAGTAGCTCAGAAAATGGTAGTGGTGTAGCAGTATAGGAGGGCAGCAATGGCTCCTCCATGGTACAGCAAGAAGGCAATCAATGGCGGTCCATTAGATGTAGCAGTATCAACGTAGAAACCTCATTGAAAGATGTTGATTCGTGAAGGAGACACTCAAGAGAGATACTCCAAGATGACGCAGGGGTTGGACATTCATGCTGGCAGCCTAGAACCGCCAGGGAGCAGCGGCCACCCCCAAGGGGGCGCTCCTCTTTGGCTCTCTCTCACTCAATAGGGTTAAGGGTGTAGGACTTGCGTCTGTAAAACCATGTTTAAAATAAAAATAATGGGATATTTCTTTCATGTTTCTTATTGATAAAGGGGCAAACCCCTCTCCTATATATGGGAGAGGGGTCAAGTACGAGGAAGCAAGCAAAACCCTAATTGGCCAAATAGACTTTGGCCCGTATACAAAACAAACTATATACATATAGATTAAATAACTAATACTGTCAACAGGTTTACAGAATCTAAGAAATTGTTTTGTAAGAAGCATCAATGGACGATGTATATCTACCAACAAGGTCTAACTATGTACTACAGAAATTCCTAATGTAGGGAATTCCTTCATGTCCAGGATGATCATCCCTCCTATTCAAAACCTTAGAAACTCCTGAGACTCCTGAGATCTGCAGCCACATTTGCCAATCTCCCTAGGCGCCGCATTTGCTTCGGGGGTCATGACAATCTCAATAATATCAAGGTTCTTAACGAAGGTCTTCATAACATAGAACTAAATTTAAAAGTGCACTATATCTCTCATAACATAGAGCTGAACTTATCAATTATGGTATGCAGATAGAAATTCTACCTGAACTTGATACCATTCAGTGCCTCCGCCCTGTAATCTAACTCCTGCATGTAATGGGATTCACCTGTATTCAATGTGAAGTTCTAAGAACAAACTCCTGACATTCATATTTATAAAAATAATAAGGAATTATGAATCGAGTTTGTGAGCATTTTTTGAGATCAATTAATAATTGTCTCTTGACATAAAGTGAAAGATTGTCTTTGGGAAGCAAATCACTTGACAGACTTACTAGTGAATTTTCAATTCACATATGCCAAGTAAAATGAAATCATTTTTCATGTTCATGAAGCAGTTGGCTTCAAGTTCATGGAGATTAATAATTATAGAAGCCTGTCGTTTTTAAGATACAATAGAACTGTAATACTTTTTTGTGGGCATAAAGAATACTTCAACCATCCTTGTTTCCAAATTTTTCATCCTTAAAGTTGAAACTTCTGAATGAAAACTAAGTATGATGTCGAGAATTAAAAATAGAAACAGGATTCCATTAATAAATTCCAGAATGAAGTTTTCATCAAGAGAAACCTCTACATTTAGTTAATCTTTATTTCCCTCAAATTATCCAACAGAACCTAACAAGATCTAATATAACATTACCCGGAAGAGACTTGTAGCCCATTCATCCACCACTGCCTGCAAGTAAACATTGATGGTGTAAAATCATTCACTGCTGGTCAAGAAGCTTTAAAACATTTGATTAAATATCCTTATGCCATTCAGTGAAGTCTATAGATATAAATAATCTTTTTTTTAATTAACAAATTCCCTCGTATCTATCAATGAGGCCTATAAGAAAATTTTGTGCACTTTTACCTGTAGATCGGTGTTTAATTTGCCAACTGTCCGAATAATTCCAACAAGAAAACGCAAAATATATATATCCAAGGAGATAGCTGCTTGAACTCCAGGCCTCTGCACTTTCACAGCGACAACTTGCCCGCTTTGACGGAGCCTCGCTTGATAGACCTATAACACGGTATGAATAGAAAATCACTCAAAAACCTGAAAAAGTAAACCTAATTTATGATCAGTGACAGTTGATTAGTTGCCTGCCCAAGTGATGCTGCAGCAACAGGCTCTGGAGATATCTCAGAGAAAAGCAAATCAATTGGCATCCCCAGCTCTTTTTCTATAATATCAAAAGCAACTTCAGTTGAAAAGGGAGCAATTCTGTCCTGCAAGAGAGAGAGTTCCTCCAAATATGCTGGAGGAATAACATCCTGTAAAAAAAAAAATTGCTTAGTGATTGATAGGAGCAAAATGTGATACATGAAAACTGGCACAAGTCAAGTAATTTTTTCATACTAGCTTTAAAAAATTGGTCTTAATCTTCTGACAAAATAGCAGTCTTCTGTCAAATGAAAAGGCAGAATCTTGAATCGAGCAATATAGCATATCTGTGCCAATGCATTCAAATGAGTAGAATTTTGGACAGTCTCCGACAGAATAGACCATGGGAACGAGATTTCAGGTAAACATTAAGATAGCAACTTTACTGACTAGCCAGGCTTGACATCTTGAAGTCCCAAATCCCTAGATGACAACCCGCTCGCTCAACTTCCAAGAGCTACAAGAGAGGCTTTTATATGCAAGAGTCAGATAAGGAGGTAGAATAACCCTCGCATATAGGATAAAATAGGCAAACATTTACAATCTCCAGCTTCCACAAATCTGAAAGTGCAGAAGTTGTGCACGTAATTGCTTTCAGATTTCTTTTGAACCCCCATTTTAGAGCATAATCATCTGATTCCAGACTTGATACAGGGCAAGCACGGTTGGGTTTAATTAATCTCTCTAATAATTTACACAATATGCTTATTCAAGGATATTGGATGTGTCAGCTGACATATCTGCAGCCTTATTATAGTGGTACTATCCCATAGGAGTGATATGAGAAATGCTAATATCCATAAAGTAGTAAACGTCTTTGTCTCCATTTCACATATCACAGCATTCAGCCTCTGCATGAGTCCGTGCCACTGCAGGTGGTTACTTATTCTTTCAAGATACAAGGATGCCACCAAGACAGATATAGCAGCATATATTGGAGATCCAACATTTATATCCAATCTAACCAGTAGTGTGGTAATCCTCTAGATTAATGTCATATTTCAAAATAGACGTGTGGAAAATAAGATGGGAGGCTAATGGAATATTTTCTTATTGGTAGAATACAAACTCCTCTCCTATATATAGGAGAGGAGGCAACTACAAGCGAAGCAAACTAAACCCTAATAGGCCAAGACATATAGGCCCATCATACATAATAACCAAATAACAATATTCTAACACTCCCCCTCAAGTTGGAGTATGGGTGAAACACATATCCAGCTTGGATTTACAAGACTTAATTAGACACATGGAAAATAATAATGTCACTTCCCATACAAGATTTTCACTCCCCCTTAAACATGACTCTCTAAAATGAAGCCACCTTTGAAGTTATGTCCTGTAGGATGGAAATGCTTGAGCTCTGTAGAAGATCTTCTGAAGTGCATATTAAATGAAGAACATCACCATCAATCTAGAGCAGACAATCAAGACATAATGACCATGCCACCTTCTGAAAAAGAATGTGGATTGGAAGAAGCGCAATCAACACATCCAACAATGTAGCCGTAGAGGTATCTTCAAACACAGATAAGATGTGGTGATGATGACTACAAACTGGATCCATCTGGAGTGTGACTCCTTGGGGCTTGAGGGAATGAAAGACACCAACAAGGAAATCCCAAGTAGATCACTAGAAGAACCATCTTGATAGATGCAACTTCAAGAAGTCATGAATAAAATATCTCGGTGAAGATAAAATCTGGATCAATCATCAACCTTGTAGATACATTATGTGCATGCTAGAATTTGACGAGCTTCTGAGAAGTGTGATGTGAAGAAGCAACCATCTGTCTCATTAGAATGCAGCGAGAATCAGCAACTGAAACATCATTAACATCAGAAGGAACTAGAGTCTGGAATAAGTGCAACAAGCTCTATCCTGACCTACAAATATGGTACAAACGCAAAAGGCATGGTGTCAATTTGAGATCCTTCAACACATGAAGGTGGTAGCTAACTGGAATGAAGCATAGATAGCCATGATAGGAACACCAAAGTGCCATTGGGAATGAAGACCAATGATGCACTAGAAGCACTAGAGCCACAAAGACATCGAAATATAGATGTGTTGAAGAACAAGAAGCTCCATGGAGATCCAAATAGCCCAGACTGATACTTATAGTCTCTCTCATACTCTTTCTTCTCATACTCTCTCTCTCTCCTCTATCCCCTCCGCACACCAATTACGAAGTGATTGAGTACTTGGTATGGAAAAGAGATAATACCCCCCTTCACGTGGAAAGATGCACACATGAGGGTTGGTATTAGAATAAAAATTGTCAAAGAGGAAGGAGAAAGAAAGAAAGAAAAAAATATTGCACATTGCCCCATTTTTGGTGTTATATAAACTAGCACAGGGCCTTTTGTTTGTCAATATGCTAGATATAACCGATAACACAATTCAATGTGTTACATGACCAGATTAGACATATCCAGATAGAAAAATAAATGGGTCTTTGTGCAACCCTAAAAGGAGAGTTTGATTAGCAATAGGTATAAGTGGTTGAGAGCAAGAAATCAAATAATTTCTGGGCTTGAATAGGACATCTTTCCAACTTTCCAAACTTTACAGCCGCAACATGATATAGGCAATTGGCCCAGAACAAACACCGATCATCAGCATTGTTTTTGTCATTGTGTGTGTGACACTGGATATCGAATAGGATCACTCCAATCGATGTATTGACGACCATGATACGACGAGCCTTAGCTTCTGTTGTTCTAGGCAATAGGATCACAATAGCCCATAAGATAGCGAGGATTTCCTATTTTTGAGATTGGTCTGATACAAGCAGTCAAGAACAATTGTAATAGCCCATATAAATAAATTGAATCGCAATCAGAAGATCATTCCTTTCTGTTGGGAACACGCTGGGAACCATATGTCATTTGTTCACCATCAAAGGAGGTGGGCAGGAAAAGAACATTGTGTGTTCAATTGGAAATCTGCAATTCGCAATCATTTCCACAAGCTTCTCCCTCTTTTTCTTATTCATGCCTCATCCATGTTTTATTTTTGGTTGACAGAGTCTATAAGACTATACAGCCAGAGATGTGTTGTGTCCTTAGGGCACACGGCATCTAGAGCTGAGAAATAGATCGAGAATGGGTTAAAATCCAGAAGTCACCATGTATGTCGTAGGAGACAAATGGGAAGTGGGAAGGGCCACTCCAGGTAGCGTTGAATCCGAAGGAATTGATAGTTTTGACAAGTTTGGAAATCGTAGAGAGAGAATCCTTAAGGAGAGAAGGAATGCGAAAAAAAATTGGTGGTGGACAGATTAAACATATACAATCACAATGATCTCGGTCTGAATATAATAGATCTCGGGTAAGAATCGGGGAAGGGACGGTGATTTGGGGAAGGTAGATAACAGTACAATGGTTGGGATGGATATTGTTGGTGGATAGGTACAAAAGATTGAATTTTTATGAAAGAAGAAGAGAGGAGATGACCATGGAGAGCGGGATGATGCCTGGTTGACGGCCAAGCCAAGAAAAAATGGCGGCCACCAGCAGGAGGAGGCACTTCTTTTTTCTCTCTAATTTAGAATCAATGCTCTGATACCATGTGGAAAATAAAATGGGAGGCTAATGGGAAATTTTCTTATTGATGGAAGACAAACTCCCCTCCTATATGTAGGAGAGGAGGCAACTACAAGGAAAGCAAACTTAACCCTAATGGGCCAAGACAATTAGGCCAATCTAACATAATAACTAAATAACAATAATTCATAAACATGCCTAGGTGGTAGATACTATGGATCGGGATCATTCCACAACTCTCGTACATGAAGACTAGGTGCATGCATATATATGACTAAAAACACTTACTAAATATGCAATGTCAAGTATAGCAAGATTTATCTTACCAACAAGCTCCTGAACTCTATGCTTCACTTGGGTAGAAAGTAAATTTGCAATAGAAATACAAATTCTATATTCGTAGAAATCTCAACAAGTTTACAACCCTAAATGTAGATGGCCATGAGTGACCAAGAGGATAAAGTCATATGGCTTCTTAGGGAATAGATCGAGGACAAGAGGTTATTTGAGAAGATTGCGGACTATGAAGAATAATAGAGGATGGTAGAGGAGGATCAGGTAGAAGAGAGAAGCGGAGAGCTTGGTGAGCGGTGGCAAGGAGGAAGACTACAATAGTGGCAAAGTGGAGGCAGTGGGAGGAGATAAAGGAGGGAAGGATAGGGAGGGGTTTCTCCGGTATTCTTGCTCCAAAACCATGTACAAAATGATAAACATGCTTATTTAGAAACTAGGGAAAATCACAACTCAATGATCACACAATGTGGGACTAATATGCTTAGGTTATGTTTAGTAATTAGGCTCAATAAACCCACTAAGACAAAAGATATATATTCTCTTCAACAGTCAAAATACAACTAGGGTCTTGAAAGTTGGTTTCAGAGACATGGTTTTAGTCTATGAAGCACGGATACTCCAAAACAGGTGGCGTACCCGTATCCGATACGTATTGGATACCAATACTCCGTGGATACTCCTAATCCGTATCCTGTTGTACCCAAGCCGTATCCAGTCGGTAAAAACTAGAAAAAAAATCTGGGCATGACATTGCTTGATTAGCATTTGACACCAGCTCATGTCTCAACCCTCTCTGCTAAGTAGTAGCTTGCAGCAAGGCTGTCATAGTTGCTTCCTTGAAGTAGTTCAAGGTTAGTCACCATTCCTCTCGCTAAATGCCAATCTTCCTTCTTCTCTTTATTGTTTGTACCTCCTCTATTTTTTGGGATTTCACTTTTTAAAGAACTTCAATATGTAATCTGGATTTTTGTTTGTTCTTTATTGCAAACCAATTCATTCACCTTTACATGGTACTTCCGGATGCTTTCCCTGCTAAGGTGCAAGTTTTATGCACGTTGATGCCCTCCATATTCTATGAAAGGCTTCAATTTAGTATCGTTGAGTTAACATCCCTCTTGTTTTGGTGACTAAATCCATTGTGAATTATTTTGGATTTCTATCTAGACGATATCTACTTCATCTCCTTTGAAGATAATCATTGCATCCCCATCCTTATGTCTCTCCCTATGAAGCACCGATACTCCAAAATAGGTGTCCTACCAGTATTGAATACATATTTGATACTAAGACTCCCAAGATACTCTCTAATACATACCAAATACTTCTCAAGTTGTATTCCTTTTTTATTAGCAGGATATGACCTCAATGCAGCCAGGATACAACCAACCCATTTAGCATCCAAGAGAGCACCCCACTCGTGTGATCGCTCAAAATCCCAAAACCATGTGACTACCAACTCTAGACTCCCCCTATTGTATTATGATTTGAGAATGAAATTGGTATTTTCTGTTAAAATTTTAAAATAAACATTAAAAAAATGTTGTATCCATGTTGTACCCGTATGTTATATTTTCAAAAATTGTTGTATCCCCGTACCGCACCCGTACCCGTATCCATTTTTGTATCTATATATGTGCTTCATAGTAGCTAGCTATACATGAGAGAAGATAGTTTGGTATCACAGATGACACAACTCACTTTACAACACAACATTACATGATACATAAAATGTGAAAGGTTTAGAATATGATATTATCATGTCTTTTTGTAACTTGTCTCACTTTAATGAGTGAAAGACCCCTTTTTAAATCATTGTTTGATATTATGGTGTTGGTTTCCATTTTCTTTAGAAATATTGTGATTTTTTAATGAAATTTAATTGTCTTCATCTATTTTTAAAATAAATATATTGGTTATTTTTAAAAATATTAAAATAAATATTAAAAAACTGTTGTATCCATGACGTACCTGTATCCTATATTTTCAAAAATTGTTGTATCCCCATACCCGTACCCATACCCGTATCAGTATCTGTGCTTCCTAGGTTTTAGTTAAGCCATGTATTGATTTCAAGCCTGATAGAACTGGTGGATTCCTGAAATCTGCCACAATCTTGGCGCGGATATGTGAAACCACCAAGGAGCCCGCATTGCGATCCTAAGGGTTTTAGTAACCCCAAACTCTCAAGCTTGCTATATATGAGATATACGGGCGGCCATGACAACCAATGAGTTCGTTATTCTCAGCTCATTGCCTCCAGTTCAAGAAACTATAGACAACTAGAGAGAGAGAAGAGGCTAGCACCTAAAGTGGATCAAGATCTCCACTTAGTCTATGTTGAACACGAGATTTGGGTGCTGAAATACCAAAGAGGCACAACACTTTGTGAGTGCACAAGGATTGATAAGAGCTTAAGTGCGTGGAATGCATCCCAAGAGAGAGTAGCGACGAACCCAATAGATGCTCTTAAGCAAATTAGAGAAATCCACCACCTTCCAACCAACATAATGCTTGAATGCACTAGCTAGAAGCACACACATGTCGAATAGATGTGCATGTGCATCTGCTCATCGATGCTAACACCCAAGCCCATTGAGTTGTGAGTATCCACTAGTTTTAGGGGCAGGATACCAAAGGCAAATAATGTGTCGCGAGACCAACCCTGCCATTGAACCAGATAGCATATTCGGCAAATTTGTCTGCCTTAGACCCAGTGGGTTTCGACAATTCACCACCCAGGCAGCACAAATTTGAGGTGCATTAAACAGGTGGACAAATCCTAATGTTTTGTGCACTGCCTACATCAACGACTATTGGGAGATCGTCAGACCTCCTAGATGTCATTTCGAGAAGCAGGTCGGACGGCCTAGATCAAATCTAGGAGATCTCAAAAGTGTAGTGTCATCCAAATCAAATTCTTCATCAGGTGTATGAGAAGATATCATTTGAATGTCTTTCAAATCCTAGGTATATGCGCACTAGATCGATCCTACTCTGAGAGTTTTCGAGAAAATTGTTTTAGGTTGTGTTTTTGCTCCCGCGAAACCCAATAGTACCACCTAGGTTTGTTTCTTAAAGAGAGTTCGATATAGTTTACAAATTGCAGAAATCCTTATACGGGTTTGAAACGATATCCCAGTGCTTGGTTTGACATATTTAGTCATGTTCTTACTGATTTTGATCTTCAAAGAGGTTTCGAGCATCAGATTTTTAATAGACATACTTCTTTTGTTTGCATTTTACTTATGTGTATGTTGATGATATTGTTATCACTAGTGTCAATCAGCAAAACGTACTGCAGTTTCTAGTCTTTGGTAGGGTACCAAACGAAAGACTTAGGCAATCGAAATTTACTTCTAGGGAATCGAGCTTACAAAGTCAAAGGATGTCCTTACTAATTATCAAATTATTATACTATGTATATTCTTGAAGAGACATGAGTGCTACGAGCTAAACCAGCAGATATTCCTATGGATCCTAGAGTCAAATATTTTGTAGGAGGACATCAGTGTTTTAAAAAGCGTCCTAAGCGGCCACTTAAGCGCCACAAGGTGACGGCCGATTAAAATATGCCATAAGCGCCGCTTGAGTGGATTTGAGAAAAGCGACCACTTTTTGCCCGCTTAACCCGTTTTTCCTGCTTTTTGCCCGCTTTTTAAAAAAAAAATGTTGTAAGCATATAACATTAAGTACATTATATGCCCCGATTAGTATTGACTATAACATATTAAACTCGCATACGTTAAATGTTCTATGATATAACTAGTTCTAATTTAAAATGCATACTTTGTATGTAAGTTGTACTGATATGGTACTTTTGTGATGTATCCAAGTATATTACAGGTAACTATTATCTAATTTAGAATGCATACTTTGATTAAATGTACTGCTGTAATGTATGACTATTTGATGATGTGCAAATGCAACAATACGTTTGTAATCTAGCTATGATAGGTTTATTGTTTACTGTTTAGCTATGTAAACATGTGATACAAAATTGTTGTTGCATCCTGTATATACACTTATTATTTTATGTGTAGGGTGCTTTATCTATGACACATATATTGTTTACTATATTATATAGATACAATCATTGTTGTATAGTTGTGTTATAAACTATTTGGGTGTTTTATATTGTCTTGTACAATGTTTAGATATGTATGAAAGTTTCAAAAATATAGTATACATATGTATGTAATTTTGCATAAAAGTTTATAGGAATTGGAAATCCGCTTTTCTAAAAAGCGCCCACTTAATCGCCCGCCTGGCGATTAATCGGCTACAAGGTCCCGTCCGCACGCTTCCCGCTTCGCGCTTTTTAAAACCTTGGAGGAGATGATGTCGATGATCCATAGAGATAAAGAGAGGACTTGCGAGTAAGCTTAACTTTTTTACAATGACCAGGAAAGACATTGTGTTGTCATTCCGTTCATGGAGAAGCCTTATTTTGATCATCTTGAGGCATTCATGCACATTTTTTTGTACCTAAAATGAATTCGCAAGAAAGGAATCTTGTGTTAAAAAATCACAGCCATATGAAGATCTAGGGTATTTTGATGTAGATTGGGTAGGCTCTAGTACTTGACAAGCAATCCATCACAAATTATTGTGTGGGTGGGTGGTTTTCTAGTATCTTAAGAGAGTAAGAAGCAGATAGTTGGAGCAAAGTTTAGTGTTGAGAGAATATAGGGCTTGGCACTTGCTAAGTGATGAGCTATTATGAGTCAGAAAACTTCTAGAAGAGTTGGTCTACTTCTTCTCCCCCTTTAACACTAGCCTTCTAGTTAACATTTTGTTCTTCATTAGTACTAGGAGTAGGAGTGATGATTTTTCTTTCTTATCCTGGAACACTATTATTGTGCTACAGGAGTTTACGTCTATCCTACATTCTGAAACTAGTTATCTTCGATGTAAGCTAGTGAGATAGTCGTATGATGTGGATAATATGTAAAAAGGCATACATGTTACAAATATAACCTAGGTTTCAAGGTATTTAATCACGAACAAGCAGTTGAGTACATTGTATTACATTAACATGTATGAACACAACACTATCTCTTGCGCATACTTTGAAACAATGCAACTGATGTTGCAAATTCCTCTAAATGAGTGGTGTGCCTTTCTTATTGGTGAAATATATCTCATGTGTGTAAAGGTACACATGTTGTACTGTTTTACAGAGTCATATTAGCCATGTAGGTTTTTAGAAGATGGTACTCTCTTGGGTTCAACTCCAATGGATATATAATAATAAAATCCTTGTTTTTGTCGTTTATCTCCTAGTATGTATTAACTTACATATTTGTAAAATATATAAACATGACCTAAAGTGTATGTCTTTTGGAATAAAATTCATCTTTTTCATTTGAAAGAAATCAGTTGTCGTTGATACTTTTGTACCTTTGATATCCAGAAAATTTAGGTCGAAATTCAGATATCTACAAGTATTGCATATTCAATACAACAAAAAATACTAAGTGTAAGTGCTAGAACACTAAATCTTGCCAGAGCATTTGGGCTAGCTACCTAAATTTTAACATAGAATAATAACTTTACAATGTTATAAACTACTCTCTCCTATAAAAACCTTAAGGTGCAAACAATAATCTTTCATGTTTAACTTAATGCAAAGAAGAGAGGTATCACTGTAATCTGATTCATTACAGATTGCATTTGTTTTAGACTATATATTGTTTTTTACTATGTAGATTACAAAACCTCACCATTAGAGAAGTTTCTCAATTTCATTACTTTTAACTAATAAATCAAGTAAGGTTTTTAGTTAAATTGCACTATATATATGATGTATCGTATTGATGCAACATGGAAGCTGCTTAGTTCTTTATTTTGTCTTTCATTCGCAGTCAAAGACTTAGGTGCAAGTTTTACTGTTTCAAGACTACATTGCAAAATTCATGTTGTTATTATAGTTTAATTAGGATCCAATATTTATTTGGCATTTTACGCAATCGTATCCAGTCTAGCACTTGGGTAATTTTGTTATAAATACCAGTCTTGGGGGCATGATCCAGGCAGATGAATTAAACTTGATAACAAATTTATCGTAGTTTCCCGTTAATTCCCCTCTTTTCCTGATGTGTTCCGCATCACACATATTTCTCATATATAATATAGAAATAAATGATAAATCATGATTGAACATCAGTGAATTTCAAACATTGAAAGATGAATTAGGGTACTGGTAATAACATCTATGCCTCAATTCCAATAGTGTTGGGGTTGGCAACATGGATCCTTGTCAATTCAATATTTTGGGTTATCTTCTTCACAAGATACAATGAATCTTGACACTAATGTATCAAATTCCATCAAATCACTGTTAGGCATGTTCGGGAGACAATAGTACTTCAATGAAAGACCTCTAAAGAAGCTTTGCATTGTACCCCTTTTTTACAGGGAGCCATCACACTAACACTGATGCAGTGGCAGAAGGACAAAATAATATAAAAGTCAAAATATTAAACATATATAATATTAGATTTGTAAAACATATCATTTGGTTTAGCTTAACGTGGAAATGTAATGAGCAATCAATAGAAGTAAAAGTATTGATCGATAATACTAATGTATTCTTTAGATGTTAATGCACATTTAAAATTGTGCAGATCCCTAATGAAATAATTAAAATCCATGGGATTAACAAGGAAGTTTTTAGCATTTACCTTTGGGTTTTACGATTCAGTAACTAATGAATCCCCGAGTATATCATTCAGATCCTAAAGTTTATAAAAGAACATTAAACTAATGCATTCATATTTGAGCACAGAATTGGAGAAATAGAAATGTATTTTTCTTAAGAACCCAACCAATATAAAAGCAGCATATACTAAACAGCATGACAAATATACCAAAAATTGAAAGAAATAAAAAATATGATTCATGCTTATATGAGAAAATGAGCTTACAGGCCGAGAGGAAACAGCTTGAGCAATTTTTACAAATGTCTGCAAAAAGCAAGATAGACTATAATGAAAAATATAATATGGGGGAACAGTGAAATATGATATATAAATACTCAAATCAATTAAATCCCAATTGATACCAAAATATAAATATTATATTATTCAAACCCTCTTTCTTGTTAAAGAAAACAATGTCATTGTATACAGCATGTGGAGCTGCCTTTCAAGTAAATACTAAGGATTGCAAACTTTTTATTGTCTTAAGCTCTGAATATGTAAATGCAGGATGTCTCAGACCTACTTGTTCAATCTTTCACTATTCCATCAACTCAATCTTGATGTTGCAAGTTTTACCACATTATACAGCATATATAGCTCTAATAAATCAGTGTTTTTTAGAGATCAACACAATGATAATTTGGAGCAATTAAAGAAGTACCGGGCCAAGTTTGAGAAGTATCATGCGAAACTCTGCAGCTCTAGCCTGTCAATCATTAAAAAAACTATGTGATCTATCATAATACGTTTAACAAAGTTTAGTGCTTAAGGAACAAGAGTTCTGAATCAATAAATCACAATGGATCTTTTGTCCTTTGAAATACCAGATAGATAGCATCTGAAGTGATTCATAGTTTTATAGCATTTAAAGTAATGAATCGTTCTATCTAACAAATTATATTTGGCAATCACAACTTCACCCACTAATCTAAAGAAACTATGGTTTTGGTTGATGTGAATCAGTTAGCAAAGAAATTAAATTATGTGTTTGGTTAATGTGGTTAAACTGAGACACAGTTCTAACTGGTTGCAGTTTAGGATCCCCTCAATAGATGACTCATCCTTGGAATAGCAAGATATCAAACTACCAGATGCCCATTTTCAATAGCAAACCAATGGTATATGAAGCTTAAAGAAGAAACAGCAAGATTGTTGATATCTACTTCCCTAGTAAAATCTATTATCTTATATCATAAATCATGTAGCCTGCCATCAATTTGCACAACTATTACGGTCCATCTTTTAGTAAAGAGAGTAGATAAATAAGCTTGCAGCTTTACCTAATATAATATGCCTTACTTACACCAACATTTTTAAACAAACCAAAAAAGAGAGACCACCTAGCTACTCCTTCCCCACCCCCGCCCTTTCCGCTCAGCATAGTTATCAAGGCGCCCACTAAAATGCGCCTAGACACTGGGTAGGTCACTGTAAACTGGGCGCCTAGCCCCTCAACTGACTGAAGTTGGCGCCTAAGACCTTTTAGGCCCAATTTAAGCATGTAATAGCCACATTAGCATGAATTAGGTCTGAATTTGGCCAAAATAGCAAGAGTAATCATTTTAGGGTAGAAGTAGGTCTGGTTTAGGACAAACTAGGTCTACTTTGGGTAAACTTGGCTAAAATTTGGGGAAACGGGTTTGGTATGTGGAAATTAGAGCTAATTTGGGGAATTAGGTCTGGTTTTGCCAAATTAGGTCCCATTTAGGTTAATATAGGATATATTAGGGGAAGATAGGTTTGGTTTGGTCATGTTATGCCAAGTTATGTCTAACTTATGCTATTTAGGGTAAACTAAATTGACTTAGGTCTAATTTAGATCAAGTTAGGGAAAATCGGGTCTAGTTTAGGTCTTTTGGGCGTGATGGAGGTCAAGTTAAGATTGATTAAGCTCAAGGATAACCAACATAAATATAGATAGTAACCTATATTTGAGTATAGCTATAATATTTATATATATATAAATCTAACTATATATATGTAAAGAATAAAGAAAAATAAAAATGTTTAGGCTCCCATTTAGACGCCCCTTAGGGAGGAAGCGCCGCCTAGATAGGTATGCCTCTTGTGTATTTTTTCAATCTCAATGTCTCGCTCCCCCCCCCCCTCCTTCCTTTGCTGATAATCAAACAATTGTGTCGCCTTCATGTACCCTTCGCACCACTGATACTCGGTAGTTATCTGCATGCTACAAAGGGGTCAAAGGAGGGTGGCAATAGTCATTGCATATGGTGGCATCATTGTGGTTTTAATCTATTGCAGCCGAGAATCCTTAACTTTGCATAGAATACGCTCCAGCCACAACTCATGGCCACAAAGTGAATTAATCCGTTCACCAAAATAAGTGATTTACATGATTAGAATCTTCAAGCACACTTTCGTTGGAATAATTGATCCTGCAGCACATGGATGTTCCATAGCTTTTTATGGAAACCACAAATTTGTAGGAAACTCAACCTATTGTTCATTTTTCTGATTTGCACTCCTCTATAGAGTATAGACATCTAGGCCATTCCGAAGTTATTAACATAAATTTATTATATCATTTATCAAAACTAAAATATATACATATACATACCATTTACATTCACTATGAAAAAATCATTGAGTGGACGAGTGGGTAATGTTCTTTATAATTATATAATTATAGTCATTCTTACTTCTTGATTGTATCTCAGTACAGCACTCTGTCAGTAATGACTTTGACCATGGCCTCAGCTACTGTTGAGCTGTACCAGGCAGAAAAAAGAGAGAAGGATAGCTAGAGCTCTTTTGCATTGTGTTCCCGCTCGAGGTGTATTCCCATGAAAATTGGGAGTGGAACCGTCACTTATGTTCCCAAATCAAGAAGTAAAATTGGCATGATTACTTAAAATTATACCACATAGTGGTTGGATTTGCCCTAATAGTCCAAGGAATGAGGGGAAACTATGAATTGTCTGACCTCCTCATGCTGCCTGCTTGCCCAGCCTAGACAGTGCCTATGCACACAAGTGTGCAGTTTTCCAATCCACCATAGTCCTTGAACCTTGCACTGTTGTACAGAGGTTCTGATTCCACTCAAGGTGTATCCACATCCAAAATGGAAGTGAAATCACCACATCCATTTCCAAACCAAGAAGTGATATTGGCATAAATAAACAATAAACCACTGGATGCTTGAAATTTCCTTCATTGCCTATGGAAACACAACGAGTTGTCCCTCCTCACGCTGCCTACTTAACCAGCCCAGACAAGTCCTGTGCACACAGCTTTGCAGTTTTCTAGTCCTCCGTATGTTCATTCCGTGAACCTTGTACAAGGTTCTGAGCTCACTTATCATCTAGGTATGAAGGCACCTAGTACCCAGAGAAAACAGAAAAATATAAGACTCAAGCTAAAGTACGGAAGACATCTAAATGTTCGATAGCCATGAATAAACATTTGAAGATATAGAAGACCAAATGTGCAGCACCCTTCCATACCCATTTATTTGTTAGTAGTAGGAACTTATCCTATAGGTTTGTAGGAGATAATATAAACATAACGCTGTCCTCTACTTTGTCAGTATCAAATATCCAAAAATTGAGAGTTAACAGTATAACGCCGAAAAGCACGTTACCTTGAACATATCGTCAGAGCGTCCCATAACGCCATCGACGTACCTAGCGGCGAACCACCAAGCGAATTCAGAGGCTATCTGGAGTGACCGGCGAGCAAGGAGCAGCGGTCTGCGGCTATAGATGTTGGCAATTGCTACCCGGTTGTAAGTTTCGAGGAGGTCCGCCTCAGAGCCGCTGCCCTCGAATAGGTAGCCGGAATACTTGGTGAATGCGTCCAGGTCGGCGTTGCCAGCGGACATGAAAGCTCGCGTGGCGGCTGAGCCCCGTTGCTGAACAAGAGGTTGGAGTGCGCAAAGGCGGTGACCGTGGATTGCGCACCGTGGCCCGACGACGGTGGGAAGGGTGCTAGGGGCCGGGAAGAGGAGAGCGGCCATCAAGCCGACGTGGGCGGGACAGGGAGGCTGCAAGTCACCGAGCAGAATGAAAGGTTGGTTCTGTTATCTGTTTATTTGGACAGGGATTTTTGGTGGGAAGTACACTCTCAGATGATCGATCGGTCCTGAATTTTTGCGGTTGCCTTTTCGTATTGAAGTTTCTAGTTGTCATTACATTCCAGTCACCACTTACCAGAATAAGTACATTCAGTTACCAGGATAACAACTGCGTGTGTCAAAACCTTGGAAAATATTAAATTGTGTGTTTCTTGGATAACGGATTATAAGAGAGAGAAGATTTGGTGAACAACACGTCTCTTCCACAGTCACTCAAGCCTTGTGCGTCCATTGTGAGCCCACATGCGGGGCAGCGGGAGAAAGGATTTGCTACACCCGTTCCTAACAGAAGCAGGCTACTTCTGATTTGATCTTCATTAACGCGTACATGTAGATGAAATTATCAGTTATGATTAAATGGACTCAACACGCGTCATTACCAGGAGAACGGAGCAGCGTGCTCCTGATTTAATGAGGAGCAGCCAGGGGCGGAACTAAGGGGGAGGCTGCCGGGCTTTAGCCCCCCCTCCCCCCAAAAAATTAATACAAGTAGTGGTTCTTTTAGTATTATATATAGATCACGTGTAATTAAATACATTAACGGCGTAGTAGTTAACAAAAAAATGAGCTAGTTGGACTGGTAAAAAACTGATTTACAAAAACTAGACACTTGGGTTCCATTCTCAATGCTTATATTTTTTCGACTCAGCCCCCCATTGTGTTAAAATATACACATATATGATTTCAGTCCCCCTTCATGTAATTTTCTGGTTCCGCCACTGGGAGCAGCAAATCTGCTAGCCACATGTGGGGCACAGATGAGGTAATTAGTTTGCCTCGTTGTATAGAGCAAGAGTGTACAGGTATCCAGGTGGCCGTGCCAAGAGGCAGGAGGAGAAATATTCGACATGTATGAGAGGAAAATGTTGTAGATTTCTTTTTTTTTTTAAGTTGACTGGATTCTAATCCCTCCAATTGAATATATATCTTTTTTATTGTCATATGAATATATTAGTGGCTAACATCAAATACGTCATGAATATGTTTTGTTGCTTTCATATTTATCTCTTTGTATGTGTTCATCATTATCGCATATGAAAGATATAGTCGACATCTAATTCCAACTAATGGTGGGTCATAATGCATTACTCATATTTATGTGACGAACTCAATTTGATCTTCTTTACAAAGTTCCAAACCAAAGGTCGGAAATCTATCTATTATAATTTCTCTAGTTTAAAATATAGATTTATCATTTAATGAGACTGGTGCAACGAAAAGAAACTCATATGCTGGACAATTTCAATGAAGACATGGGCAGTGACATATCGTTTGTCACATGTGAAACAGAGTATAATTGAGAGCCAATGATGGGGAATAATATATAACCATTACTAGATAGAACGGTATGTTTCTTCAATTGGCATTATTCTCATTAGAAAGCACATAGAGTTCCTCTAAGTAATATAATCAGAGAGGGTTGTAAGTCTGTGTGTTCTAAGGCCATCATATAAAGGGAATTGAGTTTGAGGTTTGATTCTATATAAATCAGATGAATCGGATAAGATATGAATAAAACATGCCGCTACTTTTCAAAGTACATATGTATATTACATAGCAACCTTTATACTAGAATATTGTGTGATTTTGTCTTATTTCATCGTATATACATAGCAACCTTTATACTAGAATATTGTGTGATTTTGTCTTATTTCATCGTATACAACCGACTAATAGCTTTCAAGGATACATAGTACACTTGAACACACATTGATTGGCACTTAAAGAAAGCAAAACCTAAAGAAGAAAACCATTCTAGCATATCTAATAATTATCTTCTGGTTATTATACGAGAAGGTGGAACTTGTATTCTAGAAAGGGCTAACATCCTAGACGTGTGTCATGGACTAGCACTTGTATAGATTTTTCCTTTTTTTTGTTTTGTTAATAAATGAAATCCATTTTTTTTATTCGTGTCTCTACAATTAGTAAGTAATTTCCCATATACATATTTAACACCTTTTCTTAATCATAATTGATCTGATCATGTTACCCTTTGTGAAATACATAAACATACCTTGACATCTTTTAAGAATTCTTATAGCATTGATATGGGGATCATCATATATACTAGGAAATCAAGGTGATTATGTGAACATTCTTTCTTATTTGATATCATTTTAGATTTATGAACAAGTTCATTAAATGTATCGTTCATGTCACATTAGTGTAATATCTTATTTAAAAAGCTTATGCAAACAACTATCATTTTTTCATGAAAATAAGTGTACTTGCTTACATAGAAATACTAAAAGCTAACAGTTTCCTTAAAAAGGAATTGATTATCCATATAAATAGTTGACTATCTAGACACTAGAAAGAATATATCTTGCCAACTTAGTTGAGTTATAAACTCATTTATATATGCATTGATTGTCATGAATACATGTTAATTTGAAATTAAAAAAAAAATTGCAAACCAAAATCACTAATTAGATGCTAGTCTAGGGCTAGTAAGAATGTTCATACATATGTTAACCTCGTGGGTAAGACACAGAGGCATCAAGGTGAAATTGATTCCAATATAAATTCTCAAGACATTTTTAGCTATTACATCAGCAACTATGTTTTGTGTATGTGGTGTGAAAGAGAGGTTAGAGGGAGATATTGTATTTTGTGGAGTTCAATAGTCTTAGGGGCAACCTGAATTTTAAAGGAGTAGTAATTTCCTCTTACACATTGAGACTTCTTCCTTGGAATCTAACATGATGATGAAGTTATCTAGTTTCATCTCTTGGCATAGGTGGGCTTCTCTCATGAGAGCTTGAAACTCCATTTCAAGGGCACTACAGCCGTGATACAGATATCAGACACCTCAGATGCAGCGACCATCTTGATTGATGACATATCCTGAATGTGCATGATCTAGAAGCAATGGTGAAGGATGCATCTGTAAAAGCAAGGAAGTTATTTTTCAATAGTGCAGGAGCATAGTAGGAGGAGCTGACTAGGCAGTTAGCAGAGGTGGAATAGTTATCTTAGAGTGAGATGATGGTGTTGGATCGTTCACAAATGAAGCGAGCAATAATAGTAGAAGATCACCTCCTACCAGTGTGGACAACTTCGTTGCGACCAATCCAAAGGTGCCAGCAAGCAATGGCTAAGGAAGTATAGAGTCTATCCAATTGTCCTCATTGAGGTTGAAGAGGTGAGGTGAGCATTTCAGTTCTATCCATACTTCCTTGCTCCTTGTATAGTTTTTGAGATAGTGTAGGAGGGTTTCATCAATATCGTTGCATTACGGGCAGGTTCCTGCGACATCCACGTGTCTTATTCTCTTTTCTATGTTAATGAGTAAGGTCTTGTAGGACATGAGTCAAAAAAGTTTTCACTCACTTAGGTAATTTTAGCTTCCATAAGACTTTCTAGTTCTCTTGAGTGTTAACATCCTTGTCTTTATATATCCACTTATAGGTTGATCTTGTCATGAGGTTTCCTTAAATCTTGAAATTAACATTCATTAAAGTAAATAAAGGTAGATTTAAATGTTTTTATACTACATAATATGAACTTTATTTGGCTTGTATCATTAAATTTTTTTGTATATTCAATATAATATTAAGGTCATATTTGTCAGTGATTAATCCATAAGGTTGTTATATAACACTTTATTGTGGTAATAGTTAAATTGATGTGTAAGAGTAATTTTCATATTTAAAACTTGATCAAATATCGTGATCATGTTCCAAGTCTCGGTCATTTATAAAATGGAACCTAGATTTTGAACTAATCAGGTTCTGTCTTATCACATGAATATTCATCATTTGAATTTATTTTATATTGTTCTTGGTATTATAAGTGTAATGTGTTGTTCTTGACCACCACATGGTAGATTTTAGGTACTTCCTACCCTTGAAATCTTATGGTTGTTTGGAGTGGGTTGAGTGAAAATGAAAAATCATCAAATTGTGTGAGTGTTGGGTCCTTAGGTTGATATTTAAGAGACTAGGTCTATCATTATATATATGTGCATGTTTTCGTCACATCCCATCTCCTCAGAGTGTTCTAGTGCAACACCTTGAAGGGCTACATCATGAGGCATGAATTGCAGCAATGTCTCACCAACCCCCACTCAAAATACAAATCCCTCCCACATCCGCATTCGCCTCTTTTTTTCCCGTATGTACACCATCCTTCACCTTGATCCTTCTTTCATGTTGATTGGATCCATATTTCTCCTTGATTTATCACTTAATGTTTTCCCTCCTTCTAGAAGCACATCCATCAGCATAGATCGCCCACGTCTATTTTCTTGGAATAAGGGGAACCTACATCATTCATTTCCAGTATCATCATCTACCTCTCTACCTCACCTATGTGTTCAAATATTATTCTTCAACCCCCTCCTATATGGAGACCCTAAGATGTCTTCGATCCCTGATCACCTTGTATTCATAATTTCATGTAATTCATCTTTTTGTATCTAACATTTTTATTTGGGTATTTCTTCAAATTAGAGGTTTCTATGAAAAAATAAAGCAATATTCTACAACACTAAAAAGTATCTTTAATTGAATAAATTGAACGGTGTCAAGTTTTTCTATTTTTATATGAGCATGTATGAGCATTAAAGAAAAAAATTTAAAAAATGTATGAGCATTAAAGAAGCCAACAATCATACCCATATAAATTTGTATACCTAGAAGGATATATTCATACTCATAAACTAATATAAACTAGTGCATGGGTCCCAGTCCATAAATCAACCTTTTCTTAAACTTAAACTAAGTCTGGATCGAGCAAACTCTTAGTTTGCTGACTAGCTCATTTGATCTACATTTAAAAATATTAGGTATGTTTGAATTAGTATTCTGTTTTCAAGATTGGAGGACCCTCTTCACCGAAGCTCCTTGACTATTGAGGACTCTATCAAAGTAAAATTCAACCATGGAACAACCTATAGTTATATCTCTATAATTTTATAGAAACCTAATATAACTTCCAAAATTCATTTTATGATGAATATTATCTACTAGTAGTGCTCAAGTTTGACTTCCAACGACTCCTTTGGATCTTTGGGAGTACTTCAAACCTCAACTATAAATAACATCTTACAAAGGATCACTCAAAGTACCTACAATAACTATCATGGTATCTTTGTGTAACACTAAAAGAAAACTGGTGAAATCCCTTGGTGTTATTGCATACATGGATGTATTTGTGCAACACTACTCTATTGCAACCATAACTGATTAAACATAAAAATGCCTCAAACCTTTCATACTCACTCGACAATTTCCATAATTACTATGAGATATCATGTAGAGTGAACTTAGTATGTGCCCTTTGTCATTGCTTGTGCTTTGCGATGGATATAGTAACAAAAAATGTATCTCCTTCCTCTATGAGCTTACTATTCGTGATTGTTGCATTGACATTCTATGACTAGATTACATGTGATGATATTCTATGGTGAAGGGCAAGTGCGATGAGTCTTGGATAGTGGCGGCCTAGGAAATATAAATATGAGTGAGATATCACTCAACTTTATTATCATAAGAGAAGATGGTTCATGTAATATATCATGATTGAATATGTGGAGAGAAAGAAAATTATATTTTGTCTTGATCTAATCATCCATGTAGTAGGTGATAAAGAGTCAATTATGAAGTAAATTATCAATTGGGGGTCTAATAACCCCATAGAGAAAATTCAACGATAGCTAAGATAAATGGTTGTTATAAAACTAAAAAATGTAAAAGATTAGGAAATATGGAGTTGCTACTTATTTTACAAGGAAAATTAGAAAAATTAAATAATAGCATTAAATTATCGCTAAAACATGAAAAGACCAAAATTGACTTCACCCGAGGGCATAAGATGCGAAAAACATGGCCAATTGATCAGGATTGACAATCCTATTATAGGAAAGGTGTTAGGAACCTATGTATTGCCTAAAAATGTCTATTGCACTTGAAATCTCAAGTTTGTGAAAAGAAAATGGTTTGGTTGATTTAGCTTATGAAATAAGTAAAAATAAAGAAAAGTATGATTAAGGTGTGTGAGTCCTCAAGGACTTAAGATGAACATGGACTTCCCGTACTCATTCCCAAAGACTATAGTTTTTATTAAGGGATCTCAATCACCTCATGATAACCCATTATTGAGATCTATCTCGGGTGATCGGGATAGGATGTGGGACATAGAGAAAAACATGAGAGAAAAGACGGTTAGATCAAGTGATGTATAGGTGTGTGGATAATGATCTTAATGTGCATAGGTTCATGTATCTTTAATTAAGATGCATTCAAAAGGAATGAATTATGCAAAAGTTGTGGTCTTTTTAAGAAGATTAGACAACAAAGTAGTGAATTATATTATCTGATCATGAAGAAGATAATTAGATGTTCAGTACAATCAGCTTAATCAAGTTGATCAAGCAAGTAGATAGAAAATTTTATTCAAGATAAATAAGATAAGTACTTGAAGCGGTAATGATGATATAGATATACTAATTTAGGTGAATAATTTAGAATAGGTCAGCTAAATCTACAGGACTAGATTCTTCATTACCACTTCTACATCCTTCCAATGTATTGGAGTCATTTTTCCAGAACAAGGATCTTTTAGATGTTTTGAGGTAGAGTCTGAAAAGGATGAAGTAGTCATTTTTTGTATTTAGGAGTGTCAAAAGGGATATTGGTTGATAATGGATGGTGGGTATTTATGCTTATTGGATAGGGTTGAGGGTTTATCATGGAGAAAGAAGCTTTGTAAATGAATTATCATTAGATTGAGAATAGGAAACAAAAGTAAGGATATGTGCCCTGATGAGACCTTATAGATTGGTTGTTTCCATAGGAGAGACAATTGCCAGAATGTGATCCTCTACCATGTGCCATCCTGGGAAATTGCTAGATTCCAACAGAATGTCCTCGAGTAGGAAATAATGAGTTTCTTTATTTAAGTATTAGACTTTTTAGAAGTTTTAGAAAGTATCTTTGACATGCTAAAACTGTGCGTACAAATGCAAGTGTACGTGTCGAGTAATATAGGCCTATGTGAGGCTTGATTCGAACTCAGGGAGACGTAGTCTCAGTGACTACTACTAACTACAGTGCGATCAGCTAAGCCGATTAAAAAGTTGGATTTGAGTTTGAACAAAATAAAAGAAAATTAATGGTGGTTGATTAGAATGAGATGGATTCCTTAGGATTACCAATTTCATCAGAGGGTCTCGTTATATCTTATTTCTACCAAATTAATATAAATTTTACCCCTACCCTGGACAAAAAAACATGTAGTCAGAATTGCCCTCTTCCACGGTGCAATCCACTACCTAGATCTAAGCCGATTCTACATCTGTAGCAATTTATATCTTAGTCTAGGTGCATTATCGAAAACTGTGGGTTTCTTTCCACTAATTGTTACAACCCCAATTTTTGGGTTCATTTGGAGAGAAATGTAATTTCTCATATTAAAGAAATTGGAACAAATAATGATATAATTTGTTTTGAATAAATGAGTTTTGTTTACAATAGCCTTGAGGATTGTGTTGTGGGCTTTATTGGCTATTGGGCCCAATAACAAGGAAATCCAATTAATAAATAAATAATTGAGTTTTTGAGAGAAGAAATGTGTAGAAACCTCTATAAGATAAAAGAATATAATCCAAAGTTGGATTTCATGCCTCTTGGGTCCCTTGGGTCCCAAGGAATCCAAAGGATCAAAGAAAATGCAACAAGAAAGGAAAAGATCAATTAAGTATTTCCTTATTGAGAAAGAAATTGAAAACAATGGTAAAATGTGGAAAATAAGTGGAAAGAGCTATAATTGAGTTAGCCTTGGTGGGATTTTGTATCCCAAGGATTCCTAATAATAAAAGGAGTCCCAATAAAGAAAAAGGAAAGAGAAAATACCTATAATAGAAAATAAGAAGATAATGTGAATACATAATTAACGAAATATGTGGTATTGTTAAAAAGGAAGTATTTCCTACTTAAGGAAAAAATAATTTCGAGGCCAATTAATTAAAAGCCAAGAATAAAGAGAATAATGGAAAGGATTTTCGAATTCCTAAATATCCAAATAATAGAGAATATTAAAAAGATAAGGATGAGAGATAAGATTACTTTTCATTGAAGGAATTGGTTTCATATTTGGAAAAGGACTCTTTGAGTCGTGGATAAGACAACCTAGGGCTTCGTTTCCCACCCCTATATAAAGGGGTAGAGCCCAGAGTTGAATCCAAGATGATCCCACGCACCCTTCCCTCTCCTTCTTCTTCCTTTTTCATCCAAAACCCTAAACATGAAGGTAAAGCAACCGTGGAGAAAATGTGGGGTTGGGGAGAGTCTGCGAGGAAGGCTTGTCGCTTCCACGACCTCATGAAGAGTTTGGGTGAGCGTCCCCTCACCCTAGCTGGGTGTGGTAGCAGCAACACGGTTACATGGGACGGAGGACTTGCAGGTCTGACCCACTCCCAACCCCACCACCTCGGCTGCGGCTTGAAGGCCCTGAAGGTGCGATGGTGGCCAAAAGACCAGGAGGAACCGAGGTTGGTAGCCGTCGGGGTCCAGATGAGGGATAAGAGGCCACTGAAGGCGCGACTAGGGCAACGCAGCGGAGCTGCGCGAGGAAGAAGAAGGAGGAGGGCCCTTTGGACGGTTATGCCCCTCTACGGGCTAAAGCACTGGCTAACTTAACGATGGTAGAATTGTAATTTCGTTATGTTTCCAAATAAACCGAGCAACTTTGCATGGAAACGGCCACGTGGCGCTCCTGGATTGGCCCAAAATAAGTGATTCTTACAAAAATCATATCTCTTTAATAGTAGCTCGGATGACAAAATTTTATACATGAAAATTGATCAGAAAAATATGTGGAATACATTAAAATTGGTTTGAGAACCTGAATCTATTAATATTTGCAAAATTATCTTAATCTAATGAAAAGTTCTTATGTATTAGATTAAGAAACCCTAATTGAACATATTGGTTAAGTTCATATTGTTTAATTGATGAAATTGAGTAATTACAACCTGTCAAATAGGTAATGACAAACTTGAACCGGATCTAGATGTTTCTCGCATGTTTTAGGGTTTTATTCTAAATAAGAATGATTAAGCACTTAGAAACCCTAATTATGTTTAGAAATTGAGTTTAATGTCTTAATTATGTTGTTTTAGGATATAATAACCCGGGGAGAATAATAAGAAGGTTTGAACCTAATTAAGATGATATCATGCATGTTTTAGGGTTTTGTACGCATGAAGATGCATAACAGTTTAGAAACCCTAACTTAAGGTTAATGGTTGCTCATGATATATAATTTGAAGTCCTTTGTATGAAACTGATGTTAGGTTAACCTTAGTCTAGTAGATGATAAAAAGGCTTTAATGTGAATATGTGAGTAATTAGGGTTTTGCACCTAGCACTGTTGTTTTAGGGTTTTGTGGTTACAAATGAGGAAAGTTGTAAAAAGATCTAAAAAGAACTCTAATGAAACCCTAATTCAGATTAGAAGCCCTAGAAAGTGAATCCAAGTCAATTAAATAGAAATATTCTTGGTAAAGTGTAGTAAATAGCTTACTTATGCTTTTCAGGAATTCTGTGATTGTTGAACTGCTTCTTGGATTACTTGCTTGCTTGGAATTAGTAATAGCTTGTTGAATATGCAAATCAGGTATGTGGTTAATTATGAATAACCGCCTTAGTTTCCCGAGGATTTTCTGGATGGTTAATCGCATTGAATGCAAATTATCAGTTTGGATGTTCATACTTGCAAATCATAAAGTCACTATGATTATCACATTAATAATAGAAGTATGTATTCTCGAACCTACATGCCACCCTGATGGATGATGCCAAAGGTCAGGCCCAGATGGGTAGACCAATGGGCACCATGAGTGGTGACCCCAGGCACCAAGCTCGGGAATGAGAAGGTGGCGTATGATATTGAATGACTAACGGGCACTATGAAGGGTGACCCCAGGCACCAAGCTTGGGATTGAGAAGGTGGGCTTAAGTCATTGGCAAAAGAAACCCTAAGGTGGGTATGCCAGGGTTAGGGCAAAAGCGGTGGAGAATGTCATACTAAAAAGTGTAAATTGACTTGTTAATTAACTTGATTGTGATAATTAGATTGTTATCCATATGTGCAAACTTTTGGTTGTCCCCACATACCAGCATATTCCTATATGCTGACTGACGTTTTGTTTGTCGGTGTTTTAGGTACAACAACTGAAAGAACAAACAATAAAGTGACACATTGTGGAAATATGAAATAAAGTGCAAGGAGGATTAGATAGAATGAATCCAGGATGTGGATAGAGTAGCTTACAAAAGTTTTAAAAGGTATGCAAAGTTTTTTTTATACCAGTTTTCAGTATAGTTGGTAGAATTTGATATATTGTTATTGATTATTTGTCGAACCTTTAATCCTATTAATTGGGATAATGACACTGACCTTTTGGTCTCCCTTAATTGGGGGTTACCGGGAGGCAGGGTCGTTACACTCTCCGTATGTTACCTTTTCCAAGGAACGTGTAGGAAAGTGTTTAATTTGTGATTTTCCAACCTTTAATCCTCCTTCCAGAGAGATTACCAGTCTATTACTCTACTAATGGTGATCAAGCATAGGTAGATCATTTAAAGCACAACTATATATCCAGGAATAAAGAGAAATCTATATTAATTCATGTAAAAAGTTGATACAACGATTCCACGGGCTACTCCCGGGTCCTAAGGAAAGGAGGGGTTTAGCCCCGCATGGTTTTCACGTGCGAATACATGGAGAGAGAGGAGAAAAACATGGGAAACATGAAAGAAATTCATGTAACCGCTGGAGAGAAGGTGTTCCGGATGATCCTCCTCGAGAAACGCACGTTCTGCAATCTTTCGGCAGTAAAATTGTCCGTCGGAGGTGCTCGGATCTCCCGATTGACAGCCTTCGGCTCCGTGCTCCTCCTCTCTCTCCTCTGGTCTTCATGTGGTGCAACGTGAGATCCTCCTTAGATCTGGCCATCCTTGGTTAGGTCATAGGCCAACTTACGGTACCACATAACATGGATCGTCGGATCTGGGCGATCAGATCGGATTGCTAATTTCCAACAAAGTCGGTGGCACCGACTACTTCGGGTTGTGGCCTTTGCCCTGCCGAGTTGGTACCACCGACGTGTGATGGTCAGTGGCACTGAACCGATGCGCCTAGTTGATTTTCCGCTCTGAACCAATCTCGGTGGCACCGACTGTGAGTGTCAGTGGCACTGAGTCTTCTATTCTCTTATCGCCCGACCACTGTTGTGATATCGATGGCAACGACTTCCTATCAGTGGCACCGACTCTACATGTACCTACAAATAGAATAAAAATGTGTATAAGGCCGGGGAATACATAAAATCATGTAAATATGATAAAATAATCATAATTTGATGCAAACAGAGTGTACAGGCCAGCAGTAATGATTAATGCAAATATGATCAATTAATTGACTAATAAATGCACAAAACAAGTATAAAATAGGCCTGTAAAAGTGACTCAAAACCCATGCATCAAACTCTCCTAAGCTTAAACCTTGCTCATCCTCGAGCAACAAAACCTTTGGATATGATTGAGAGAAGTCAGCTAAAGGACATAAGTGCATAAGGTACATCTAAAAACTCTCCACCTTTCGGTCCTCATACCGGCCCTCACTGACCACTGAACACTAACTGCCATCTAGACGACCAAAAACATCTATAAAAGATGTATGTACCCCAATCAATGAAACACTATCAATTAAAGTTGTTAATATGATAGACTCGTTCGGTCCATACTTGGTGCATTGTGCGATCTCCTATCTACATTGCTCTTTTCTCTACCTACCATCTACATGGAAGCAAGTTCTCCTGATCGATAATGAATGAGAAGAAAATCATATGAGTGGCCTACCAATAAGAGCAACGGGTGGTCAGGATAGGTGGCTGTGGAAGAATCATGAGCACATAAAATCATTCATGCAATCAAAAATTATTATGAACCTATGATGTTAAGAATTTATAGAATGCTCCTAATGCCTAATCATTGAGGTGGAGTGATGCATGCAACTATTATTTTATCTCGACATAAGACAAAATATCTACAAACTACATCATGTACTAATTCTTCCTTATGATCAGGTAGGATTATATTGATAAATTAAAACAGCTAAGGCATAGGGAAAAGGAGGAACACGAGGCTAAGAGAGGAAGAAATTGTAAGTCCAATTAGTGGGTACTAGCCCTAGGTGTGAGATCTAAGTAGCCATGTATTATTCTCCCTATGAACTTAGGAAAGAGCATGTTAGATGTATGGTATGTAATAGGAGGTGAAATGCCCTTCTCCTCCACCCCTTACCACTCCTTGTCACTAAGTGCATTAGGAGGACCATTCCTAGAATACTACTAGTGTGATCTTGATTAGAGTTTACCTATCATCTAGTCAATATAACCTCATAGGGTTAGATAGGAGATGGTATGGACTAATTCCCCTACACATACCCTATGCCCCTCATTGTCAAATAGTATGATATGATCTGTCTACCTTCATCATCCTTATTTTTTGGTTTGGTATCATTAGTTGTTGGATATGTTTGCATAGAAATTAACGTACACATTGATGGTTACATACCTCCAAACGAATCACCATATTTAACCAATTATCAAATCCATAATTCATTATGGTGTTGTCTAGTTTTTATTGCTTACTTAGTTATTTGTGTATTTATGCTACCTAGTCCTTGGTTGACAATTGGTTCTTGTTCTTAGTTTCTTGTGCATGGTTTTTGTAGTTAGTTGTTTAGTATAGTTTTTCCTTGCATGGGTTGTTTAATTGATAATATATTGTACTTAATTGACATTTCTTGATATTGCTAGTCTAGTTTAGGGTAAATGACTTCTTGTTCATGCTAGCTAGTCCTTCGTCGACAATTGGTTCTTGTTCTTAGTTGCTTGTGCATGGTTTTTCTAATTAGTTGTCTAGTATAGTTTTTCCTTTCCTGGGTTGTTTAATTGAGAATCTATTGTACTTAATTGACATTTCTTGATATTGCTAGTATATTTTAGGGTAATTAACTTCTTTCTTAGTGTAGTGTTACTTCCTATCTTAGCTAGCTTGCTAGAGTTAATTGTTAGGGTTAACATATATTTCAATATTGTTTTTCTTTTTTGCATGGCCCTTAGTGTAATCAACCCAACCACCCTTTACACCATAAAAACCCATACCCTCCACTCTATAAACATAAAGAAACAACATAGCTCTAGTGACTTCTATACTCAAACTGTAGATTCAACCCTAACTTGCCACATTCCTATATTACATCATGAGCCCATATTCTTGTGGATCATTTAAATAAGAGTGTGTTGACTAGGGTACATTTTTTGGCCCAATTGTAATGATGTTTACATATATACACACATGTGGGGGAACATATGTATCCTTAGGGATTTCCCCCTAAGATTTCTATAAAATCACCCTACACTACAATTGAATATGGTGTGGTTTTTTCATCTATAATTTGACTATCCTCCTAAATTGGTGGAGTAGGCAAGGTGGAAGTGGAGTCATAGGGTGCATCCCCTTGTGGAATAAGTGTAACTAGATTTATTTGCCACTCCTCAAATTCACAAAATGGACATCCTTCTCCCCTTGTGCTAGAGAATTCACATGTATATGCTTTAAAACCTCACCCATGTATCTACGACCTACCAGTTGATATTAGGAAACAAAATTTATAGCACATAGACTCACATGGTTTTAGTGATGCATGGATCCTCATGGATCTCCTCAATATAATAATCTCTCCCATTATAAATTGAAATGACTTTGCTTGTTGGTGATTGTGGAAGCCTTTGTGTTTCCTAGAAATTCTTGATATGATGGCTTCTTCAAGTCTAAAATATCTTCAGCCAGTTGTGATATTTGAGTTTCTGTATTCCTAATTCGAAAACTTGATTGTGCATTTCATAATGTGATTGGTCGAAATGAATATGTATTTGTCATGAACTTTCTAAAAACATCCTCAAGCCAATCTAGGCAAATTTGTCCTCCCTAAATTTAGTAACATTGTGGTGGTTGTTTTTGTGAGGGATCCTGTTAAAATTTGTTAGGTCTTTACTCGAGAAATTTATGTGATTACGCTAGGGAATTTAACCATTCCTTATGTAGTTGGGATGTTCCATGTACATGCAGTCCTCCTACTGAGATGTGTTGGAGTTCAAGGCCCTCAATTGATTTGTCAAAGCACTCATCCATGTCTCTAAATTTGCCATCTCCTTAGCTTGCCCTACATTGTTTCTCGACCCTTGATGTTCCCTTTCATTACTCCATGATGGATATATGGCCATTTTCTTCATGATCTCCTTGTACATGGATTCTATATTATTAAGAAAGAAACATATACTGACCAAATCAAGCATTGTCCTCTCTGTAAGACGTAAGTGATGCTCCTTAGGAACACCAAGCACTTTCAATATATATAGGGCTTGATATAGACACACTCTCAACAACATGCTCTACAAGTACACATGATTAGGATATAGTTTAAGAGAAGTGACAAGTTGGGGTCAGTCCAAATGGAGCGAAAGAGGCACTAAAGCTAGATTTTTTTAATGGATTTCTAGTGGGGAGAGTCAGGGATTTAATGGTTTTTTTTCATTGATTACACTATGGGGCAAGAAACAAGACAAGTAGTATTGAGTTATAAACAAGACATGTATGGAGTACAAATTTAGGAATTTAGCAGTTCTTACTCATGATAAATACTTGCAATATATCTAGTACATGGAGAATTGAAATATATGATTGTAGAAGATATTTCATATAATTTAGGATTATCTAGTGCTCTAGGTAACTAAATTTATAATTATCCAACATTTACTTAAAAAGTGAGCTGAGAGTCACTATTTGACTAGTTTTGACCAAATCTCTTGCTCAATGGAAGCCAATGCAAAAATAATGCTAACTCCAAATTTGAGATTAAATAGAGCCTTTATGTAGCCTACATAATTATTTATAAGAAGTGGACTTTTGTCAAAAAGAAAGAAAAATAAAAATAAAAAGGGGGCGTCATGTTCACTCTCGGTACGCCCCCAAACAGGATTCAAGCAGATTCTGAACAGAGCCTTCTAGAAGTTGGGATCTCACCCAAGATTGGAAGGATCTGAGACAATAAAAACCTTGATTTATGATAAAAGGGGGTCAAGCGGTGGCTTATCTAGGGTTTTGCCTAAAACTGAGCGAGACATAAGCAGAACGAAGAAGTCGGAAGGCTGGCGGCGGCGATGAGGGCTGCTCCATGGGAATACTTAATCCCGACCATCTTGACCTCAAAGAAACACTGTTGTAATTGTAGAGGGTCGGTCGAAGTCATTTGCCTTCTCGGTTTGGAAGGTGGCAACCTTGATGCCGTGATTGAGGCCGTCCGAGACGAGGCCGTTGTGGCCCGACTGGGCACAGGGTTGCGTAGTCGCGCTCACTCACTGAATAAGACAGATTGTTGGGCGACCGAGTAAATGAATCATAGGACTATTAGGTTCAGGTGAAGATCCGCACGACACCAGGCCTTGTGCCTGGCTAGCGTGCTACGTGGCAAAATCTAGATGGCCGAATCCAGAATCAATTGTCCAGGTCGCTCTAGAATAGGTACTCTTCTAACATTCATATCTTGAGATTGGGAACTTAGAATTTATCAAACAAAGTGTCTATGAAAAGCTACCAATGTCTACTACATTATAAAAATTAATTGAAAAGGTGTTTTAGATGTTTGCTATTTATTATATTTTGACTACTAAAAGATATATGATTTCAAAATTTTGAGCATAAAAATAGCAAACAACTTTCAAAATTAGTGAATATTTTATCTAAGGTGTATATTGATATTTTTAACATGATTCCACATCTTGATCATTGTGATTTGAAGTTTTATCAAGATTTTTTGATGTAAACTCTAATAAGGTTTTTTTGGGTATTTCACCCATGAGTTGACTATAAAATGACATGATATTTTTATGTGGACTCTAATACACTGTATCAATAGTGTTTTAAAGGTTTTTCTAGAGTTTCATATATAATTGTATGACTATATAGTTTTTGGGCCTAAGTGGTCATTATCTAAGATGATTTATAATTATTTGTGAGAAAACATGTATTTTATATGCCTATTTAGTACGCAAAACTATTCTAATTATATTTTTCATCTGATTTTGTAAGTAATCTAGTAAGAGAAATATATGTGTGTATGTTTGGAGTTTACTCTTGGTATATGAGTTATATACTCATATATTAGTGCATATGATATTTTTGGTTTATATGGGTATATCAGTATATGCATGTTATATAATGTGTGAATTGAGTTTAATTTAATGTTTAAACATTAAATGTACTTTAAAGTAGACTTGGTTTATAGTAAATATGAATCTTAAGTTGGCATATAAGGTTAGGATGATGGGGTTTGAGAATTATAAATAAAGGAAGGAAATATACATGGATTTATAGAGATTTTTTAATGTCCACGTGATTATATTATGGGAAATGGAATTGAGAAGGCATTAAAGAATTCATCAGTGTCAAATGTAAGTGGGCCATGTCCATTGGATTTTATTATTATTATACTTCATCCTACACATTCCTACAAAGTAATTTAGAGATTAAGTTACTTTCAGACATTCAATCATTAATATTTAGATCTTATTCCATAATGCTTTAGTAATCAGACTTTACTCAGATGAAATTATTGTATAAGATGCTTTCACATGATTAGTATTTGTTTATTCAGTCCAATTTTAGTTTAGTTTATTTCTAAAGCCTTCATGTACAAATATCATATAGTTGACATCATAACTTAATCAAGTCATCCATTCAATAAGGATTTTGGATTCAGATTTATTCAGACAACAAGAATATAGATTTTGGATTTTAGATTTAGACTACTCATTGTAAGTAGTCATATTAGATCTGTGTACCTGATAAGAGTTCCAGATCCTATCTTAGTTATTTAGTAATTAAGATTTAAATTGAGAGTTCAAATTTAGATTTAATTCCAAATTTACAAGCAGAGATTTGGATTAAGAACTCTGTTTAGTTGAAAAAGATTTCAGTTCCTAGTAGAATAATTTCAATACATCAGTTAAGTAAGACAAACTTTCAAAGATTTTTAGATTAGTTTCATATTCAGATTTGTAGTAAAAAATCAATACATATTCAATGATCAATATTCAGTTGCAGTATAAGATACATGCAGATTCAAAATTCAATAAGATTAGATTTTAGATAACTAAGTCAGAACCTTCACATAAAACATTATAAGATAATTCCTCATTTAGTTAGTCTCGGGCTGATTCAGGGGCATCTGTTGCCAATTTCAGAGGAGTGTTTACTCCAATTCAGAGGTACTTAGGTACCTATTCAGGGCATAGTCACAACAATTCAGAGGCACCTTGGTGTAATTTCGAAGCATGTATTGCCAATTCAGAGGTAATTTGGTACCAATTTAGGGCGAAGATATACCAACTCAGGAGGACTTATTGTATAATGGTGGCCACAAATCATATAACAGATGTAAATAAAAATACATGTTGATTCTCGAGTTAACAACCTAACCCCAATCTACACCTTAGGTGCCAAAATAAGGTGTACAAAAGGGTTAAATTTTCTCATCCCTGAGTGGATCAAACACAAAAGTATATACATGCACCAAATAACAAAGCTTCCTTAAATAAACCAAATGTTAATTACATAGGGCCCCAAAGGCATAGGAGTTCTACATAAGACAAACTTAATACATGAGAGAACTACTTGCAGAAGAAAAAGAACTTGAGTCCCATTTAACTTTAGCATCCCCATGAAAGTTTTGATTTTGTTGAGCCAGCATATAGAGTTGCATTTTCATCATCATAAGAAAAAAAGTACCTATAAAGCATTTAAAATTGGTACACGTCAACACTATATATAAATATATTGTACTGAGTACACCTACGTGTCTTTAAATATACCTCTTTTCATATCTTGGCAATAAAATAAAACTAAACTTGGCAGTAATAAACAATATGACAAAAGTATACTTGAACAAGAATGTTTATTAACAAAAGAACACATATTTTAGGCATATTTTCCATTTTATCATCCATGCATTTACTACCTGAGAGTTGAATGTATTAAGGCCTTTATGATCGACTACCAAAGAGTTGGATCATTTCACAATGTGATCTACTACCAAAGAGTCGGATCACTTTCAAGTACTTTACTACCAAAGAGTTGAAGTACCTTATTTCCAACACTTTACTACCAAAGAGTTGAAGTGCTTTTGATATAATGGACAAAATAATTTATGTTCAAGTTTTGTAAAATATACATAGAGGAAACATCATTGCAATTGACCATACATAGATATTTATTTCAAATAATACCATATGCCAAGTCTTCTACATTTATAATACAACCATATTAATTAGTAGGACCAAGTAAGAGGTATGGGCATACCTTCTACTCAAAAGTGGGGAGTCCAGAGATGCTCCTCACTGATACCTTTGTCTTCCTGAAATTATAAGAGATTTGGTACTAATTAGCTATATTGGTAAAATTACCATTTAATTCTAAAAGAGTATTAAATTCCCTTTTCTTAGTTACAATCATGAGAGTAGAGTATGAGCCTTTGAGTACAGATTTGAGTCCATAATTGATAGTGTCATGTCAGAGTAGTTACTGATAATTGAGTCACATAAATTGGAAATGAATGTCCCATAACTATCTAGGTACAAAAAGAGGATATTTAATCAGGCTCAAGTATTTTCTAAATAATTAAACAAGATTGAATCATCATTGAGTACGAGTACTTATATGAGTCATATTTTGGGTTAACGATATCATAATCATGATCCTCATATTTTTCTAATAAATAAGGAGTATTGGTTCATATTTTTCTGATACTCCTACTATTTACAATGAATTTTCCTAGATTAGGGCATTTACTAGCAAATATCCAAAATTATGGATTAATAAAAGAAAGAAGAATAAAGATAGGCTATTGGATGCTCAAATCCAACATTCATAGCTAAGTTGCATGGCTGCAAATACGAAAAGAGCTAGGTTGAGGTGGCAGAGCCTTACTGGTCTACTTGGATTCGGTGGGTCCCACTCTCCCTTGGTCTCTGCAAGCCAAGTTTTCTCTGCCGTCAACTTGGACTAGCTTCAAACGACACCAGGGGGCTCCTCGCGTGCAAATAGATCTGGCTTCACCTTCGTGGAGTCTTCCTCAGTCAGGGAAGCGTCCTTGCGAGACCTGGCTCCCTCTGGAGAGTGGTTCCATTGAAATGGCTGGAGATGTCAATGGAGATAGAGAAGAAGGTGAGGTGGGGCTCTGTTCAGGTGGTTCTGAGTTCTCTTGGGGTGCCATGGAGGTAGCTGGGAGCTCCTCGAGGCTGGGGAGATGTTTGAATTGCAGGGGTGAAGGTGGTGGTAGCCTGGTTGTTAGTTATGCCATGGAGAAGGTGATGAGAGCAAGAGGCACTGAGGGTGGAGCCATCAGAGCCCTGTTCGGGTCAATAGAAGGGTTAGACGAAGCAAAGGGACCTCGGTGATGCTTTTGGGGATGTTATATGCATGAGATAGAGGGGTTTGTGAATGCCCAATTGAGTTGGTGGAGCTGGGAGAGGGGTGCTCGCTGGGGTGGTTGTGGAGGCGGTTCCAGTGAGTTTTAGGGATCGTGTGAGGGCTAGTTAGGTTTGTGGTGGCAAGGAGGAGGATGTGTCAGTCATTTTCTAACAAGGAGGGTCAGAGTGGAGAGTAGTGGTCGGGGGTCATGGTCCCTGCTCATTGCCATGATCTCGTGGATCAGGTGGAGGTTGAGGATGATCCCTCATCTGTCCGATCTATCCCGAATCTATGGCTTCACCATCGGGTAGCCACGGTCGATCCTTGGGTGATCTGCAGATCCTTGGTTTTAATGACCCAAGTGACATGCTGATGAAATGAAATCATGACATCAAGGCTAAAGTGCTAAATCAAATAAATGTGATTAAAGGGGTAACTTTACATGAATCTTTGAAAAATCATAGAGAGATCTAGGAGTATCCGATTAACATGAAATTTGAAACATAGCTCCACATTAGTGATCCTTATATGTTGGGAAAGTTTGAGCTTGAAATTAAGAACTTGATTGGTTAATGTGTCACTTTATGAAATTAGGGTTTTAGAGTTAAGCTATTATAAAAGAATAGGTATAAAAGAGTATAGAAAAATCATTTTATCACATCCTACTCACCTTAAAAGAAATTTTTTCCTCAAAATTAAATTGGCTAAAAGATATGAGGAAAAACTACTCCATATCTGCTTGTAGTTCCTAGGTTGCATCTTTTGCACCATGATGGTTCCATTGCACCTTCATCATCTGGATATGCTTGTTCCTAAGCTATTTGACTTTGGAATCAAGCATCTTTGTAGGCTGCTCCAAGTAAGAGAGATTTTCCCACAACTCAAGAGGATTGTCATTCAACACATGACTATCATCCTTCACATAATGCTTCAGATTGGATACATGAAAAACATTGTGCATCATATTGTATTGTGGAGGAAGAGCAAGTCGATAAGCACATTCACCAATGTGCTCCAGAACCTCAAAGGGACCTACATATCTCAGACTAAGTTTTCCTTTGTTCTTAGATATGGCACAGATGGGTCTGATCTTCAAGAAAGCATAATCACCTACCTTGAAATGCCTATCTGACCTGTGTGCATCTGCATATGATTTTTGCCTATCCTGGGCCTGCTTCAACCTTTTCTTGATCAAAGACACCTTATCAACATAGAGTTGCAACTCTTCAGACTTTAGCATCTTCCTTTCTTTGACTCATCCCAATCGAGAGGGGATCTACATGGCCTACCATAGAGAGCTTCATTGGGTGGCATATTAATACTGGATTGATAGATATTATCATATGCAAACTCTACTAATGGAAGGTAGTAATCCTAAGATCCTCCCCAATGTAGAACACATGCTCTAAGAAGATCCTCTAATATTTGGATAGTATGTTCTAATTGACCATCAATTTGGGGATGATATGGTGTGTTGAAATTCAACTATGTACCCAGCTCATTTTGTACCTTCTTCCATAGGTGTGATGTGAACTTTGGATCCCAGTCTAAAACTATAGATACCGGTACTCCATGCAGCCATACGATCTCCTTGATATACAACTCGGCAAGCTCAGAAACCTTGGTCGTAGTCCGCATAGGTAAGAAATGTGCAGACTTGGTCAGACGATCTACTATGTCCCATACCACATCCATGGTGATGTTTTCCCATTTTCATTCATAATTGGTAAAGGTTGCAATAAACCACCTGGCCATTGATGTTCGACCTTAATCTGCTGACAAGTGAGGCACTTAGAAATGAACTCTGTTATATCATTCTTCATACCTCTCCACCAAAAGTGTCTCTATAGATCCTTGTACATTTTAGTGGATCCAGGATGTATAGAATACTTAGACGCATGTGCCTCTTGTAGAATATGCTTCTTAATCTCCGACTCCTCAAGTACCCACATCCGATGCTTATACCTTAGTCCACCATCCATACTAATAGATAGATGTGTCTACGGTTTAACCAAAAGAGTTGTCATCTCCTCCAAGCTAGAGTTATTCTTTTGAGACATCAAAAGTTCTAAAAGAAGACCAGGAATAATATTGATATTTGCCAGAATATTAGTGTGATCTTCTGCTTGAGGTGACCTAGAAGTCGAAGGTTCTAGACTCATTGGTTCCAAAGTAAGGATAGATGCAAAAATTGACCTCTTATGACTAAGAGCATCAACTACAACATTGGCCTTGCCTGGATGATACACAATAGTGAAATCGTAGTCTTTAAGATATTCCAACCATCTTCTTTGTCTAAGATTAGGATCCTTCTGAGTCAAGAGATATTGAGACTTTGTGATCCGTGAATATATCAAATGTAGCACCATACATATAGTGTCTCCAGATTTTGAGAGAATAGACAATGGAAGCTAATTCCAAATCGTGAGTTGGGTAATTGACCTCATTAGGTTTCAATTGTCTAGAGGCATAGGCAACAACTTTACCGTCTTGCATTAGGACACAACCCAAACCCATTTTAGAAGCATCAGAAAATATTACAAAGCCATCACTTCCAGAAGGTAAAGTCAAGACAGGAGTAGAAGTCAAATAAGATTTCAATTCTTGGAAGCTAGATTCACATTTAGGAGTCCAAATGAATTTGGCATCTTTTCTGGTAAGTTTGTTCATGGGTAGGGCTATTTTACTAAAATTAAGGATGAAATGACAGTAATAACCTGCTAGACCAAGGAAGCTACTAATTTCAGAGGCATTGGTAGGAGCTTTCCAATCAAGGATGGCTAAGACTTTTTATGTTAAGTTTAGATTTGTGCATATTATGCCCTCTCTTTTTGCCACACATTTTTGGTATGGGACACACGCTTATGGGATTTTGTAGAAGGGATGCTATATACATAAATCTAAACTTATCATGCTTCTATCATTCTTTCTAGTGCATATGGCATGGCTCATGTGTACTGTTAGATAAGATAAATGTGATAAGACATGGCACTTTTAGATGTATGACTGGCCGACATGCATCGAGAGGTGACAAAAAAATTGACATAAAAGTTTGAGGTAGATGGTCATCTAAACCTAATTTCATACCTATTAGAACCCTAGAATGCATACCAAAGGTAGATATTTTGAAATATATGAGTGACTTGGCTTTAGAGTGGAATAATGATTAGAGGGAGATGAGTTCATTTTCCTACTATACTTGATCAAAATCAAGATGTACTTAGGATCTTCATCCCAAGGAGGGATTATAGTCGCCAATCTAATCATGATGGTTGTTAAGGAAAATACTTGAGGATAACATAATTGATGTTATGAGCCAAGTCTAAGATTAAAGTATGATTATTTCTAGAGGTGACCAAAGTCTTTAAGGTGATACATGAGGATGATTTAAGCATATGGAGATGCAAGATATGTGATAGTATGGATCAACAATCTAGGATCAATAAAATATTGTATTTAGATGATTTTCACACGAGATAGAGCCTAGCGAAGCTACTGAACTAAGGTTTTCTTCAGTATTCTTGGGGACATGAATAGTTTCATGAGAGAGTAGTGATTATTAGTACCTTGGGTTCACCCAACCTAGAGAACTATGATAAGGTGAAGAAAGTCATTAAGATAATATTAAGAGAATAGTGTTAGTTTATGGTTCTCAAAGCTAAGTGAACGCTATGGTAAAATGAGCACATTGATGTAATAAGAACCACAATGTAAGGAATTGTGAAAAATCACCATATATGACTCACTAATTGCAAGTATGAGTCAGAGATACCCATATCAAGATAGTTAATGGATCTGATCATCTAAGAGAATGACAAGGACTCAGAGATTCATACACTTAGAAAGGTCATTTTGACCGAATAATGTAGTATATGACCAGAGAAGAAGAGAGCTTGAATGACTTTAGTGTGAGTTTTCAAAACCAAAGTAAGTGGTCTATGTCCATGAGTATTTACTTATTAAGCTCATGATATCTACATGTTCCTTAAAGAATACTTTCAAGATTTTTGTGATCCAATATTCTAAGATATTAAGGTAAGACATGATAGTAGGATTTTGTACTTTCATGACTATATCCTTACTCCACCGAAGAGCTCAAGTCAAGACATGTTAATAAGATTTCTTATAATGATTAAGATCTAAGAATTTAATGTAGGATAAGATTATAAGATTTGAATGTATTAAGTCATGGTTATGTCTCCAAGATAGGATCCATGTGTTAAGAATTAAGATCATGGTAAGACTATGAGGTTAGAATGCACCCAATTCAGATAAGATCAGTCTTAATGAGATGAAATGAGATTATAGAGTTAAACTCAGGCATATAATGCAGGTCATGAGATCCAGGTACTAGACTACAAGTCTCAATAGAAAGATGTGTAAAAAGGAAGACTTAAAAATAAAGAGAGATTAGTTGTTTATACTTAAGATTCTCCTATAGGATTCCATGTTAGTTGTATATGCTAGTTGGATAAGGATGTTAGACATAGCTAGTTATCCATGAGAAGGTTTATATTTTAAAGGTGCCAATGAAACTTTATGAAAATTGTCAAGAGTTGATAAGGTAAGTGAAACCCTAAGGTGGGTAGCCTCCTATTGTTTAGCCGAATTGTGAGGATGAAATTCCCTAAAAGGTGGATAGTATTGTCACACCCTAATCTTTGGAACTTAACAAGTATATGATAAAGTGACTCATGGAATTAGTATAGGACTGGTTTATGGTTACAATAAGGTTCCATCCAATTTTCATGATATTTGGATTTAAAGGAAAAGGGAATTTAGAAGGTGTCTTTTGAGAAATTGTGACTATTTTGGTAATATCATCAATGTTTGGGAATTTGATATTTAATTTGATGATAAGAGGTGACAAGCAAAGTAGAATAATGAAGGAAAAGTGATGACTCTAGTTAATGGTTTAAGCCCTAGACCTAGGTATGATCTTAATATTTAGAAACAAATGTAATCTTAGTCAAATTTAATAAGAGGAAGCTTCAATTGAGGAGTCTTGTCAATTCACACTTTAATTTTTGTAATTGAGGATAGGATTAAGCCTATGGACCCTTTGAAAGACCATGGAATGGACCATGTGCCCCAGAAACCAACTCAAGCCTAATTAGGCCAATTAAGATTCACAAATGAGTCCTTGGAGTACAAATGTAGGAATTTAGTTACTTACTCATGATAAATACTTGCAATATATCTAGTAGATGAAGAATTGAAATATATGATTATATAAGAGATTTCATATAATTTTGGATTATCTAGGGTTTTAGGTAATTAAATTTGTAATTATCCAACATTTACTTACAAAGTGAGTTGGGAGTCACTATCTGACTGTTTTGTCCAAATCTCTTACTCAATGAAAGACAATGCAAAAATAATGTTGATTCTAAAATCTGAGATTAAGTGAGATCTTTATGTACCATTCATAATTATTTATAAGAAGTGGAATTTTATCAAAAAGAAAGGAAAAATAAAAAGGGGGTGTCGGGTTCGCTCTCTGTGTGCCCTCAAATAGGACTCAAACATAGTCCAAATAGAGCCTTATAGAAGTTAGAATCTAGCCCAAGATTGAAAGGATATTGTGGGGACCTGTCACACTAAACGAGATTACTCAAAACATAAAACACAATCAATCACTAATTAATCACATACCCAAAAATATGGGTAAATTAAAACCGATTTCAATGTCAACACCTTCTTAGAAACATTTTTATAAGACCCCAACATCTTTCTTTTATCCATACTAGGCCAAGCATTTGATACAAATGTTCTATTGCCTTAGCCACAAAATATATACACAGAAGAACAATATTCATATATATCAAACAAACAAGCATTAACATGCTAACAAAATATCGATTCATTTGAAACACCATATACAAACTTTTTCTGCCCGGACCTGAGAGTATAGGGATGACTCTAGGACACATTAGACATCTAATCAACTTTCTCAAATATTCATTATTATAGTTCCTCTTTACTTCCATGGTTCTGTTGTCATCACTTCCGATTACCTAAAAAAATGTGGCGAACCACAAGGGTGAGACCCATGTCCCAGCAAGAGATATAACATCCAACAATGTTTATTGATTACAACATTTTAAAGTAATTAAACAATTAAGCAGTTTAATCATATATAACAAATAAGATCAACATTATCGATGATTAACAAAATACATAAAGGAGCATATAAGAACTATCATCATTAGCCAGACTATCATCCTTTATCTTGTTGACAATATAAGCAATTCAGTAGCATATGAAGTTCTAGCATCATGAGCAAGTATAGTAACATAGCATAGCTAACAACATGAGCATGCCTAATTGGTTGAACATATCAACATCATAAGAAGAGCAAACAACATAAGAATAACTATTTAGATAAGCATGATTAGCAATATATGCATCTCTAGTTACAAAGACATGGATAGAATGTTAAACATAACTAACAACATGAGATAGCTAGAATCATGGTTATAATCAGCAGTAGAAACATAGTTATCAACATAATCATGGCTACTGTATGTACACATCTACAATCTTAAGCATATCCACAACATAAGTATATATACTATCTCTTAGTTGCACTAAGAATCATCTTTATGTAAAGAAAACAAACAAAGGTTATCATCCAATGTGAAACGTTGTGTATAGCCCTAAACAAATATACTGCACGACTATATTACATATTTTATTACACCCTGGGGAATTTGAATCATACCACTCAAAGTCCAACTGACCCCTACGAAGGGCTATTCGGTTCCGTACAAGATCTAGGAGTGTCGATATCCTAAGATCTCCTCCCCTCAGTCAGTATGAGTAAAAAGGCAGTGACATATCAGTCAAAGTTGCCACTACAATGACATATAGTCAAGATGAAAACCACTACTCCGACCTTGGTTGTTATGACCCACGTTGAGGTTAACCAGTAAATACCTCAATTAGCGTGAACCACCTTGATTAGTGTTGAGTATATTATTAAATAACATGATTAATTAAGATAAGCTAAGTCATGAATCAATAGTTGAGATTTACTCATATGAGGTAACTAATGATAATCAGTGTTAATTGTTGAGTTAAGTTAAATGTCAGGGTGCAATTGGTGCTTTGACCAGTTGTGACAAGACGCTAATTGTGATTTCTTGCTTCAAGGTTGTAGTGAATTCTGTGATCGAAGTTTTGCAAAAAGAATTGTTCAATTTGGACCTTCGATGCAAGAGTTGTGATATTTTCATGTTCGTTTGGATTTGGTTGTAATTTTTCCAATTAACTTAGGCTATTTCTTTTCCATATCCCCTTTAGTGGGCCGACTATCTTTTTCCCCTTTTATTTCTTTGTCTTCCCGACCGATAAAACAGGCAACCGCTTGAGTAGCGGCGCGCACACAACAGCTAGGGCGATCGTGCAGTTCGCCGATCTGGGCTTGCTAGCCCTCCTCCAGCTGCGCCCTACTCCCTTTCTTCTTCCTCTTCCCTTCCTTTCTCCTTCCTTCCTTGCCTCGCCCTAGCGGCGCTTCCACCAGGTTGGGCGGCGCCCAAAATGGGACATGCAGGTGTGCCTGAGTAGCAGTAGCAGTGCCGCGCCAGCAGCAGTGGTCGGTTCAGGGCCGATCGGGGCTCCCTTTGCTTCGATTTTGGATGGGCGACACTTCCTTTTACTCCTCCTCCATCTTCCTCTCGTGCGCCCACCTAGCAACAGGGGTGGCGCCCTATGTTGCAGCAGCCGCAGCTGTAAGAAGCAATGGCCAGAAACCTTATTAGGCGTGGCTAGCACCTCCAACTGGTGCCTTTGAGCTCGGCCGGGAGTCCTCAGTTTGAATCCCTAGCTCCTAGCCACGATTCAGCCATCCATTGAGCTTGATTCCAACATGTATGTGAAGGAGCGGTCTCTATTGGATAGCTGAACAGTAAATAGTGAAAAATCAAAGGAAGAAGACAATAGAAATCCGCCCGGAATCAGGCCCTAGATGCATTTCCGGACGAATCCGGACATACCAAACCAATGTGAGTAGAATTTCATTCATCTATCATTAATAAACTCAGGCGTTTGAATATTTCCAGTTATGTGCGCGAATTACGCTGATAACAGGCGTTATCAGGCGTAGGGCAACGTTTGGCGTCGCCCGACTTTTTATTTCATAAACTGCTTCTAGACGCTGTTATATGATTAAATTTAGCATTTAATCAGTGTGGATTGAATCGGTTGATTTATATGGTTCATTGGAACCTAAATTGCTTATTTGAATGTTGAAATTAGAAATTCATATCTGAAAATGGTATGGTTTGGGTATGAACCCAAACAATAGGGATTTCTGATAAATTATCAGATGTACGATTTCAAAGTTGATATGAATAAATAAAAATATGCAATAAAACCCTAATTGCATATATCTTTTGACGTTAATATGTGTAATTTGATATTTACATGAAATGGCACATTTCTCTAAATATTACTAGAAATTCTCAAGTATTGTTATTAAATTGTATTGTGATATGTAATTAACTCTTAATTGAGTTAAGTGATGCAGAAACCAGGATTTGGTTTAATGTGCACATTTTTCGAGAATTTTAGAGAATTGATAATGGTTGAGTATGATTCTCATATGTGAAGTAAATTTCTTTAATTTGTGCAATAAGATGTTCAATTGCGTAAATTCGCTATGTATGTGCCAAATTGAAATAAGTTGGGTTATTTATGCATTTCTAATTTGTCTGAATGCATGGTATGAGAATTTCTCAGAAATTACAATGATTTAAAATATATTGCTCTATCAGTTTAGAATGACAGTGTATTGTGATCTGATATGAAATCAGTAAATGTGACATTCCTGTTTAAATGTTTATATGTTAATCAGTTAATAGACTTAGGTGCCCTAACACCGTAGAACCCCTTTGACAGATCTGCTTCTTAGGGGTGAAACTCGTGTTGCAACATCATCCGTGATTGTGTCATGGACACACGAGGAAAGAGAGGCAGTGTCCAACAACAACCATGCTTGTGTCACGATGGCACTGGAGGAAAAATGGGGGTTACTCAACATCATCCGTGCTTGTGTCACGGAGGTAACCCGGTGAGACTCTCCGCCTGTGTACTCAGGTTAGAGGAGGAGTCTAGAGCACTCAGAGTAGTGCAATGAGGCTGTAGAGCCTATGAGTCAGGCCGGAGAGCCTGGGGTCCTGTGGCAGAGCAGGGCTGGCGTCAGACTTAGCATTTCCCGGGTGTGTCGCTAAGTCTTGTACGGTGGGATCGTAGTTCGCTACGGATCTTTATATGCAGGGTACACTGCATATGATTAGGGCATAATAATAATATAAATATGTAATCATATAGGATCACAGTAAATTAATATATCCGAACTTTTGTGCCAATTCATTATATCTGTTTATTAGTTTAAATTATCTGTTGTTGCATAGAAATGCGATTATATTCTGTAATCTGCTATGTCATTAGAACTGCCCTGCTTGTATTGTATTCATGTTTATTTCAATTTTATAAACCTGATGAGTTGTTTAGTGATAGCTAAATGAAATGCTATTCACTGAGCGAGTAGGCTCATACCTCTACTCAAAACATTTTCAGGTCATCACCAACAGCAGGAATCTGAAGAATCCTTTCATCCTAACGCTTAGTCTGTAGAAGGTATAAGTAGTTAGAGGTCTCTTAGTCCTTTCCCCTCGGTCCTTGGGACATGGTGTGGGTGAGAGAGAGTATGTATGGCGAATGTGTAAAAGATGTAAATTAACTGTTATGTTTTACTTTCTGTTAAACAATGTTACATGTTGTAAACTCTGTTTATGTTCTCTAGCCAGTTTAATTGAAATGCTTCCGTAATAGTTTATTATGTTTTAGTTTACAACAATAATCCGGATATCATTACGAGGTTTTAAAAAGAAAAAAGTTCTCAGTGATTTATTTATGTAATAATCCCTCCGTCGCGCCCTAATCTCGGGATTAGTAGTCAGTGTGAGATCGGGGTGTGACATTGGTATAGGTCACGACACTAGAAACTAGGTATTCAAACCCAATCGTTGAGGTACAACCATAGTTTTCCTCTAATCACATCATGTTATAATCACCGAGACACGACCGTAGCTGTTCTCAATCACATCAGATGTATGAGGCATGACCATAGCCAACCTCCACAATCTGTATTGTGGATGACAATGATATATCCTCAACCTGCCACCCCCACATACTCAACAATATGCTCTCAGAGTTTCCCTTAGGAATACTCGTTTCACCATCCAGCAAGTTCTGACACTGAAGATGGCTCTACGACACGGGGCACTACATGATTAGAGTTGCACTTGATTAGTTATGCCAATTGGGTGAATTAAAACTGCATCAAACAAGTGGACATACAAACCCTAATTCACTTCTAGCAAGCATATAAATATCAATACTTTGAAAAGATATAAAACGTATGAAACATAATTTCTCATCTCATCATCACATGGTACGATTCACTTGCCATTCATGAGACTACACTAGTCATCATATTATCACAAGATATAAATCCTTTTCACAATATCACAGGGTATCAACCCTTATCAACAGAAGAGAAATACACCTCATTCAGGGCTCAACCATGCCCAAAGGTCATTAAGACCATCATACTATCATAGGATATAAATCCTTTTCACAATATCACAGGGAATCAACACTTATCAACACAAGAGGATTACACCTCATTTAGGTCTCAATCATGTCCAAAGGTCATTAAGACCATTATATTATTATTCCCTACAAGATCATCATTATCTTTTCATGCCTTATAAGAAGGCTCAACAACATTACTTACATATAATACACCAGATCAACACAATATTGCATTAATGAGCCAGGAGATATTCATAAACAATCATAGCAGGGTTATATTAACATTAAGAACATTCCTTTATTACATCAACATGCAAGGAATCTAGATATCATTAACTCTCATCATATTCATTATGCACATGTTTAGCATAAGAAAGTATCAACCATGTGGCTATAATAACCACCAATTAACATATCAAGGTTATGATCATAGTAAGGAGGTAATTCTACCATCATTCCATCATATAAGAATGTTAAACATGAATACTCATCTTTATCTAATTGCATTAGAGTTAGGTTCAACATGATAAATTATGTCAATGTTACTAATAAACACTTATACCCAAACCCTAACTCACGACATCCCCATTGGATCATGGATGCATAAGGTGAAGCATCACCATCACATTCCATACTATTCTCAAGTATGAGCCCACACATAAATCAAGGTGTAACCATCATGTTATAGCATAATAGGGTTCCAACAATAATAGAGTACTCCATGGTTGTATTAGTCATTCAAGGACTATTCATACCCAATTACCATCATTTAGTTATATTAAAGATGGGTATAACAAGCTATACCTCATTAGGGTTACATATCAACACAAGATGGTTTTTATCCCTTCTATTCATATGAGTGAATAGGGAAGACTATCTTATTAAGGGTAACCCTCCATTTGTTCCATCATCATTCAACCCATATCACTATACCACAATGTCACCCAGAACCATTGGATGTTTAAAAGGTAAGACCATTGGTTGTTTACATAAGTAAACACATTAGATAAACCACCTATGAAGTCCTTGATTTGTGCTCTAGAAAGAGTCACCATCTAACCCTAGACATCCCTTGATTAACAACACAAAAAGTTCCTTTGAGAGTAGGGTAAAACCCACAATCGACTCTTCAGTTAAAACAAGCCATCCATTGTCAACACGTAAGCTCCTTAAGTTGATCATATAAAGGAAACCATCTAAATCCCATTATTAGGACCAACATATTACATTATCCATAATTCCACTTTATTGGAGGAATAAACATTAGATCTTGATCATTGGGTTAAGTTCATATATTAAAACCATCAATTGTAGTATAGGTTCGACCATTGCATCAAGTGACCCAAGAAACCATTGATCTAAGGCTTAATTGATGCTAAAAATATATGATTAACTCACCATAGATTGTAGAGACCTGATCCACCATCATTAGTGATCATTAAATCACTATAGGTTGTTAGATCAAAACTATATTAATTAATCAGCATCAAATATTAAGTTGATGTCATCATTGATTGATAATATCAGTGGGTACTTGATGGTTGATCATTATACTTGTAATTGATCCAAAACCTGACCTAATGGGTGACCATAGGTTTTTACCATAATTTGACACCATTGATCATGACCATGAGTTGTTATGAATACAACACCATAGGTTTGTTGCAATGGTACCATCACCGGGTCACAGTTTATAGAAGACATCAACTTTAAACCCGAAAATTGACCATTATTTCATAGGTGCTTAGCACCATAGGTTGTCAAAACAACCTGATCCAAGTCATATAATACCTTAGGAATAATGTACACATGATCACATGTTCATATATAACTGAAATCAGAACAGAAACATTATAAAAATCAAAATCCTAGTCAAGCATAGCTTTTTCGTGCATGGATCATCATTTTCAAACAAGAACATGATCTAGAAAGCTTATGGTAAGTAATAAACATGGAGAAAGTTATAAAACTTGCCTTTAATGAGAAGATAAAACCCTAAACAGAAGAAATCTCGAGCAGGTAGGGTAGAAAATCCAAGAGTAAGCTATGAATTCGACCATCTAGCACCTTTCTTCATCAAATGAGCAAACCCTAAGCATAAGGAGCAAGAAAGGTAAGGTTTTAGAGCTTTAGAGAAATTTCTACCATGGAACAGCAAGGTTCCGACCTGGAGAAATCTAGGAGGAAGGATAACAAAGAAATAGATGGAGGAAAGAAGGGAATTCTTACACTTTTAGGTCAAGATCACTACAAGGAAGCTTTTTCAACCCTAAAATGAAGTCAATTTCAACCTTAGAGCCTTTCTCCAAGAAGATCCCCACTTTCTTCTTCCTTGGGAAGACAAATTCGCAGATGAACAGAGGGAGAGCGAGGTTGGGAGAAGGAGGGATGTGGTGGAAAGAAAATGGCTCATTTTAGTGTTTGGGGATAAGTATATGACACTTTAAGATAAAGAAAAGGAAAAAGTTGAAGTTCTGGTATCTATCTAAGTGTCCATGGCCTTAATTTATTAAGAATACACAAGCACACACACAAGCAGATCCCCCACCATGTGTATAGAGCTTCTTAGCTTTCCTTTGTCGAATTTCCCAGCCAAACAAATAATTCATTAGTTGATAGCTACTAAAGGTAGCTCATCCGGGAAAGGGAAAACCTTAAATTACCCTTGGAGAAACACATTCAAACCAAGGTTTAAATAGGCAAACCATGGATAGAAAAGCTCAAGAATTATGATAGAATATCCAAGGAACATAATGCAAGTGATAAATTGCAAAAAAAACCTCTCAATTGGGTAAATTGTAGAAAAGTCCAAAATGTGCATAAAATTGCATAACTTGCTCAAACAGTGTCCAAATTGGACCAACTTTGAAAATTAAGCTTGTATTATGATTTCAAAGCATATAGCAAGATGATATTAGGGTTATAAGAATTTAATTATGATAATTAAGCTCATTCAACTCATTAAGTAAGTTTAGGGGCCTTACAACTATAAACCCCTAATAGGGATTTCACCCCGAAATCCAAAGTAAACAAAGATGAGTACTTCCTCTGCACCTCATCCTATTACCTTCACATGGTTACTTACATATCATGGTGATGTCATATTATTCATACATATCTCATCTTGGGTTAGCACAAAAATGCCCACAAAAGAAGACATATCGTGACCCCATTAAGAAATTTAATCAACCCCATCTCACGCTAATTCAACTTGTTCTCATAGCAGTTACTGCTTCGGAAACCCTAAGGTTTTTGAATAAATATTGATCATATTTTTGACCATATTTGAAATACTTTGACATGTCATCATTCAAAGATTTCTACAACTTGTAAGACATTACTTGAACACTTTCTTCCTCCTATTCATTTATTCTATTGGTATATTGGTTAGTCTAAAGGACATAACTCTAAACTCATCATGGTCACGTGGATTATGTCATCCAATCTAACTCTTATGCATTGATATTTTATCATAGGTTTTAACCAACAAACCATCTATCCTAGATAGTGGTCTTTCCCAGCTATCACTGAACCATACCCAACATTATAGAATCACTTTTGTTTTTCCTTACAAACAACAATTATAGGATCATTATCAACTCTCTCTCTCTCTCTACAAGAGAGGAATACTTGTAATGTTCATTTAATAAACATATCCAACCTTCACATATTTCTCATATTATGGATACATCTTGGATACTAGGATTCATTACCTTGGTATCCACCTCATGCGCTATAAGGAACTCACATCCTTATCTCATCTACTTTTACCAACATAATAAATATCAATACATATAAAAGGAGTCTTTCTAATTATTGGAAGGCTCAAAAGCAAAATCATCACAAAATTATGATCATGGAACCATAGTCCAAATAACCTTATTCTATAGTAAGATATCCATCCTTATGTTTAGAATGAATCCACACATACCAAGTGGCAATGGTCCACTTGAAAGTTGTGCCCTGTAAAGAAAAGGCACAAAGGGAAACACACTTCCTACATCATAGCAACATTATTCAAGGTCACTAGCAAAAAGGTAACCAATTCTATTTTCATTATGAATATTACAACTTCTTATGTATCATTTCACCTTTTTCATTTTTGGTTCCTTGCCATTAGCATAGGAATCATCATGATTAACATATATCATTACTCTTTCCTTGATGACTATTTATCCCACTAGTGTATGTTCTCTTATTTTATTATGTTTTTCAACCACTTATCGACAGGTAAATCATCATATTCCACATTTTCTTCATTAAATCAGTATCATCTCCCTTAATTTCTTTCACCTGCCATGCTGATTTTTCATTAACACTTTCTTACATACATAGGTTGGTCTGAGATAAACTCAGGTTCCACCTTATTTCTTTGTCATTGTTCCCATTCATCTTCTCATTTTGTACTTGTTATAGGAGTTCTCTCTATCTTATGTGGATTTCATACCTTGATTCACTTTATAAGCATAGACTTATCTGTCTTTTATTTTATTATATTCTTGAATCAAATCTTCAAGAACTCATCTTTTCCTTATTTGTATTCAGAATTAGATTTCATGGTGTTGTATCTTTCTCTTATATTTACCAAACATTCAAGTTTTGATAGATTATGATGCAATTCTCATCTTCCTTAAGGTCAGATTAAGATATTCACACCATGATTTCTTATTCATTATGCTCTTTAGATTGTCTCAAAATGACTACCTGATCAGAGTAATAAAAAAGATAACAATCTAAGAGTTCCATATATACCTTTTCTTCAATAATTGAATACCTGGCCAGGGCATCCAAGCACTGAGATTAGGCAGTATGCACCATGTTTTTGTGTCACATTCCTAACTTAGACATCATCCTAGTCTTAAGTCCTAGTGTCCCTATAGACTCAGTGAGCCTAAAGCCCTGATACCAACCTGTGGGGACCCATCACACTAAACAAAATTACTCAAAATATAAAACACAATCAATCACTAATTAATCACATACCCAAAAATATGGGCAAATTAAAATCGATTTCAATGTCAGCACCTTCTCAGAAATATTTTCATAAGACCCCAACATCTTTCTTTTATCCATACTAGGCCAAGAATTTGATACAAATGTTCTATTGCCTTAGCCACAAAATATATACACAGAAGAACAATATTTGTATATATCACACAAACAAGCATTAACATGCTAATAAAATCTCGATTCATTTGAAACACCGTATACAAACTTTTCCTATCCGGACCTGAGAGTACAGAGATGACTCTAGGACACACTAGACATCTAATCAACTTTCTCAAATATTCATTGTTGTAGTTCCTCTTTACTTTCATGGTTCTGTTGTCATCACTACCGATTACCTAAAAAAATGTGGCGAACCACAAGGGTGAGACCCATGTTCCAGTAAGAGATATAACCTCCAACAACATTTATTGATTACAACATTTTAAAGTAATTAAACAGTTAAGCAATTTAATTAGATATAACAAATAAGATCAACAACACTGATGATTAACAAAATACATAAAGGAGCAGATAAGAACTATCATCATTAGCCAGACTATCATCCTTTATCTTGTTGACAATATAAGCAATTTAGTAGTATATGTAGTTCTAGAATCATGAGCAAGTCTAGTAACATAGCATAGCTTCAACATGAGCATGTCTAATTGGTTGAACATATCAACATCATAAGAAGACCAAACAACATAAGCATAACTATTTGGATAAACATGATTAGCAGTATATGCATCTCTAGTTATAAAGACATGGCTAGAATGCTAAACATAACTAACAACATGAGATAGCTAGCATCATGGTTATATCAGTAGTAGCATCATAGTTATCAACATAATCATGGATATTGTGTGTATGCATCTACAATATTAAGCATATCCACAACATAAGTATATATACTATCTCTTAATTGCACTAAACATCATCTTTATGTAAAGAAAACAAACAAGGGTTATTATACAATGTGAAACGTTGTGTATAGCCCTAAAAAAAATATATGACACATCTATATTACATCTTTTATTATGCCCTCGGGAATTTGAATCGTACCATTCAAAGTCCAATCGACCCTTGTGAAGGGCTATTCGGTTCCATACAAGATCTAGGAGTTCCAGTATCCTAAGATCTCTTCCCCTCGGTTAGTACAAGTAAAAATGCAGTGACATATCAGTCAAAGCTGCCACCACAACACCATATAGTCAAGCTAAAAACCACTAGTCCGACCTTGGTACAGGTCACGACATTAGAAACCAGGGTATTCAAACCCAATCGCTGAGGTACAACTACAGTTGTCCTCTAATCACATCATGTTATAATCACCGAGACACGACCGTAGCTGTTCTCAATCACATCAGATGTATGAGGCATGACCATAGCCAACCTCCACAATCTGCATTGTGGATGACAATGATATATCCTCAACCTACCACCCCCACATACTCAACAATATGCTCTCAGAGTTTCCCTTAGGAATACTCGTTTCACCATCCAACAAGTTCTGACACTGAAGATGGCTCTACGACACGAGGCACTACATGATTAGAGTTGCACTTGATTAGTTATGCCAATTGGGTGAATTAAAACTGCATCAAACAAGTGGACATACAAACCCTAATTCACTTCTAGCAAGCATATAAATATCAAAACTTTGAAAAGATATAAAACGTATGAAACATAATTTCTCATCTCAACATCACATGGTACTATTCACTTGCCATTCATGAGACTACACTAGTCATCATATTATTACAATATATAAATCCTTTTCACAATATCACAGGGTATCAACCCTTATCAATAGAAGAGAAATACACCTCATTCAGGGCTCAACCATGCCCAAAGGTCATTAAGACCATCATACTATCACAAGATATAAATCCTTTTCACAATATCACAGGGAATCAACCCTTATCAACACAAGAGGATTGCACCTCATTCAGGGCTCAATCATGCCCAAAGGTCACTAAGACCATTATATTATTATTCCCTACAAGATCATCGTTATCTTTTCATGCCTTATAACAAGGCTCAACAACATTACTTACATATAATACACCAGATCAACACAATATTGCATTAATGAGCTAGGAGATATTCATAAACAATCATAGCATGGTTATATTGACATTAAGAATATTCCTTTATTACATCAACATAAAAGGAATCTAGATATGATTAACTCTCATCATATTCATTATGTACATGTTTAGCATAAGAAAGTATCAACCATGTGGCTATAATAACCACCAATTAACATATCAATGTTATGATCATAGTAAGGAGGTTATTCTACCATAATTCCATCATATAAGAAAGTTAAACATGAATACTAATCTTTATCTAATTGCATTAGAGTTAGGTTCAACATGATAAATTATATCAATGTTACTAATCAACACTTATACCCAAACCCTAACTCACGACATCCCCATTGGATCATGGATGCATAAGGTGAAGCATCACCATCACATTCCATACTATTCTCAAGTATGAGCCCACACATAAATCAAGGTGTAACCATCAGGTTATAGCATAATAGGGTTTCAACAATAATAGAGTACTCCATGGTTGTATTAGTCATTCAAGGACTATTCATACCCAATTACCACCATTTAGTTATATTAAAGCTAGGTATAACAAGCTATACCTAATTAGGGTTACATATCAAAACAAGATGGTTTTCATCCCTTCTATTCATATGAGTGAATAGGTAAGACTATCTTATTAAGGGCAACCCTCCATTTGTTCCATCATCATTCAACCCATATCACCATACCACAATGTCACCCAGAACCATTGGATGTTTAAAAGGTAAGACCATTGGTTGTTTACATAAGTAAATACCTTAGATAAAACAATTATGAAGTCCTAGATTTGTGCTATATAAAGAGTCACCATCTAACCCTAGACATCCCTTAATTAACAACACAAAAAGTTCTATTGAGAGTAGGGTAAAACCCACAATCGACTGTTCAGTTAAAACAAGCCATCCATTGTCAACAAGTAAGCTCCTTAAGTTGATCATATAAAGGAAACCATCTAAATCCCATTATTATGACCAACATATTACATTATCCATAATTCCACTTTAATGGAGGAATAAACATTAGATCTTGATCATTGGGTCAAGTTCATATATTAAAACCATCAATTATAGTATAGGTTTGACCATTGCATCAAGTGACCCAAGAAACCATTGGTCTAAGGCTTAATTGTTGCTAAAACTATATGATTAACTCACCCTAGATTTTAGAGACATTATACACTATCATTAGTGATCATTAAATCACTATAGGTTATTAGATCAATACTATATTAATTAATCATCATCAAATATTAAGCTGATGTCATCATTGATTGATAACATCACTGGGTACTTAATGGTTGATCATTATACTTCTAATTGATCCAAAACCCGACCTAAGGGGGTGACCATAGGTTTTTACCATTATTTGACACCCTTGATCACGACCATGAGTTGTTATGAAGACAACATCATAGGGTTGTTGCAATGGTACCATCATCGGGTCATGGTTTATAGAAGAAATTAACTTTAAACCCTAAAATTGACCACTGTTTGATAGGTGCTTAGCACCATAGGTTGTCAAAACAACCTGATCAAAGTCATATAATAACTTAGGAATAATGTACACATGATCACAGGTTCGTATATAACTGAAATCAGAACAGGAAACATTATAAAAATCGAAATCCTAGTCAAGCATAGCTTTTTAGTGCATGGATCATCATTTTCAAGCAAGAACATGATCTAGAAAGCTTATGGTAAGAAATAAACGTGGAGAAAGTTATAAAACTTGCCTCTAATGAGAATATAAAACCCCAAACAGAAGAAATCTTGAGTAGGTAGGATAGAAAATCCAAGAGTAAGCTATGAATTCATCCATCTAGCACCTTTCTTCATCAAATGAGCAAACCCTAAGCATAAGGAGCAAGAAAGGTAAGGTTTTAGAGATTTAGAGAAATTGCTACCATGGAACAACAAGGTTCCGACCTAGAGAAAGTTAGGAGGAAGGATAAAAAAGAAATAGATGGAGGAAAGAAATGAATTCTTTCACTTTGAGGTTAAGATCGCTACAAGGAAGCTTTTTCAACCCTAAAATGAAGTCAAATTCAACCTTAGAGCCTTTCTCCAAGAAGATCCCCACTTTCTTCTTCCTTGGGAAGCCAAATATGCATATGAACAGAGGGAGAAAGAGTTTTGGAGAAGGAGGGAGGTGGTGGAAAGAAAATGGCTCGTTTTAGTGCTTGGGGATAAGTATATGACACTTTAAGATAAAGAAAAGGAAAAAGTTGAAGTTCTGGTATCTATCCAAGTGTCCATGGCCTTAATTTATTAAGAATATACAAGAACACACACAAGAAGCTCCCCCACCATGTGTATATACCTTATTAAATTTCCTTTGTCTAATTTCCCAGCCAATCAAATAATTCAGTAGTTGATAGCTACTAAAGGTAGCTCATCCGGGAAGGGGAAAACCCTAAATTACCCTTGGAGAAAACACATTCAAACCAAGGTTTAAATAGGCACCCCATGGATCAAAAATCTCAATAATTATGATATAATATACAAGTAACATAATGCAAGTGATAAATTGTAAATAAAACCTCTCAATTGGGTAAATTGTAGAAAAGTCCAAAATGTGCATAAAATTGCATAACTTGCTCAAACAATGTCCAAATTGGACCAAATTTGAAACTTTAGCTTGTATTATGATTTAAAAGAATATCAAAAGGTTATATTAGGTTTATAAGAATTTAATTATGATAATTAAGCTCATTCAACTCATTAAGTAAGTTTAGGGGCCTTACAACTATAAACCCCTAACAGGGATTTCGCTCCCGAAATCCAAGGTAAACAAAGATGGGTACTTCCTCTGCACCTCATACTATTACCTTCACATGGTTACTTACATATCATGGTGATGTCACATCATTCATACATATCTCATCTTGGGTCAGCACAAAAACGCCCACATAAGAAGACATGGCATGATCCCATTAAAAAATTTAATCAACCCCATCTCACACTAATTCGACTTGTTCTCATAGCAGTTACTGCTTCGGAAACCCTAAGGTTTTTGAATAAATATTGATCATAATTTTGACCATATTTTAAATACTTTGACATGTCATCATTCAAAGATTGCTACAACTTGTAAGACATTACTTGAACACTCTCTTCCTCCTATTCATAAATTCTATTGGTACATTGGTTAGTCTAAAGGACATAACTCTAAACTCATCATGGTCATATGGATTATTTCATCCAATCTAACTCTTATGCATTGATATTTTATCATAGGTTTATCTTAAAGGAACATATTTTCACATATTTATTAACCAACAAAGCATCTATCTGAGATAGTGGTCTTTCCCAGCTATCACTGAACCATACACAACATTATAGAATCACTTTTGTTTTTCCTTACAAACAACAATTATAGGATCATTATCAACTCTCTCTCTCTCTCTCTCTCTCTCTCTACAAGAGAGGAATACTTGTAATTTTCATTTAATAAACATATCCAACCTTCACATATTTCTCATATTATGGATACATCTTGGATACTAGGACTCATTACCTTGGTATCCACCTCATGCGCTATAAGGAACTCACATCCTTATCTCATCTACTTTTACCAACATAACAAATATCAAGACATATAAAAGGAGTCTTCCTAATTATTGGAAGGCTCAAAAGCAAAATCATTACAAACTTTATGATCATGGAACCATAGTCCAAACAACCTTATTCCATAGTAAGATATCCATCCTCATGTTTAGAATGAATCCACACATACCAAGTGGCAATGGTACGTCCACTTAAAAGTTGTGCCCTGTAAAGAAAAGACACAAAGGGAAACACACTTCCCACATCATAGCAACATTGTTCAAGGTCACTAGCAAAAAGGTAACCAATTCTATTTTCATTATGAATATTACAACTTCTTATGTATCATTTCACCTTTTTCATTTTTGGATCCTTGCCATTAGCATAGGAATCATCATGATTAACATATCTCATTACTCCTTCCTTGATGAATATTTATCCCACTAGTGTATGTTCTCTTATTTTATTATGTTTTTCAACCACTTATCGAAAGGTAAATCATCATATTCCACATTTTCTTCATTAAATCAGGATCATCTCCCTTAATTTCTTTCACCTGCCATTCTGATTTTTCATTAACACTTTCTTACATACATAGGTTGGTCTAAGATAAACTCAGGTTCCACCTTATTTCTTTGTCATTGTTCCCATTCATCTTCTCATTTTGTACTTGTTATAGGAGTTCTCTCTATCTTATGTGGATTTCATACCTTGATTCACTTTATAAGCATAGACTTATCTATCTTTTATTTTATTATATTCTTGATTCAAATCTTCAAGAACTCCTCTTTTCCTTATTTGTATTCAGATTTAGATTTCATGGTGTTGTATCTTTCTTTTATATTTACCAAACATTCAAGGTTTGATAGATTATGATGCAATTCTCATCTTCCTTAAGGTAGGATTGAGATATTCACACCATGATTTCTTATTCATTATGATCTTTAGATTGTCTCAAAATGACTACTTGATCAGAGTAATAAAAAAGATAACAATCTAAGAGTTCCATACTTACCTTTTCTTCAATAATTGAATACCTGGCCAGGGCATCCAAGCACTGAGATTAGGCAGTATGCACCATGTTTTTGTGTCACATTCCTAACTTAGACATCATCCTAGTCTTAAGTCCTAGTGTCCCTATAGACTTAGTGAACCTAAAGCTCTGATACGAACCTATGGGGACCCATCATGCTAAACAAGATTACTCAAAACATAATGCACAATGAATCATTAATTAATCAAATACCCAAAAATATGGGTAAATTAAAACCGATTTCAATGTCAGCACCTTCTCAAAAATATTTTCATAAGACCCCAACATCTTTCTTTTATCCATACTAGGCCAAGAATTTGATACAAATGTTCTATTGCCTTAGACACAACATATATACACAGAAGAACAATATTCATATATATATCACACAAACAAGGATTAACATGCTAACAAAATTCTGATTCATTTAAAACACCATATACAAACTTTTCCCCACCGGACCTGAGAGTACAGGGACGACTCTAGGACACACTAGACATCTAATAAACTTTCTCAAATATTCATTATTGTAGTTCCTCTTTACTTCCATGGTTCTGTTGTCATCACTACGGATTACCTAAAAAAATGTGGCGAACCACAAGGGTGAGACCCATGTCCCAGCAAGAGATATAACCTCCAACAACGTTTATTGATTACAACATTTTTAACTAATTAAATAGTTAAGCAATTTAATCAGATATAAAAAATAAGATCAATAGTACTGATGATTAACAAAATACATAAAGGAGCATATAAGAACTATCATCATTAGCCAGACTATCATCCTTTATCTTGTTGACAATATAAGCAATTCAGTAGCATATGCAGTTCTAGCATCATGAGCAAGTCTAGTAACATAGCATAGATAACAACATGAGCATGTCTAATTGGTTGAACATATAAACATCATAAGAAGAACAAACAACATAAGCATAACTATTTGGATAAGCATGATTAGCAGTATATGCATCTCTAGTTACAAAGACATGGATAGAATGCTAAACATAACTAACAACATGAGATAGCTAGCATCATGGTTATAATCAGCAGTAGAAGCATAGTTATCAACATAATCATGGCTACTGTATGTACACCTCTACAATCTTAAGCATATCCACAACATAAGTATATATACTATCTCTTAATTACACTAAGCATCATCTTTATGTAAAGAAAACAAACATGGGTTATCATCCATTGTGAAACGTTGTGTATAACCCTAAACAAATATACTACACGGCTATATTACATCTTTTATTACGCCTTGGGGAATTTGAATCGTACCATTCAAAGTCCAACCGACCCCTGCGAAGGGCTATTCAGTTCTGTACAAGATCTAGGAGCGTCAGTATCCTAAGATCTCTTCCCCTCAGTCAGTATGAGTAAAAAGGCAGTGACACATCAATCAAAGCTGCCACCACGTCGACATATAGTCAAGCTGAAAACTACTAGTTCGACCTTGGTACAGGTCACGAAACTAGAAACTAGGGTATTCAAACCCAATCGTTGAGGTACAACCGCAGTTGTCCTCTAATCACATCATGTTACAATCACCGAGACATGACCGCAACTGTTCTCAATCACATCATATGTATGAGGCATAACCTCCACAATCTGCATTGTGGATAACAAGGATATATCCTCAACCTGACACCCCCACATACTCAACATTATGAGCTCTGAGTTTCCCTTAGGAATACTCGTTTCACCATCCAACAAGTTCTGACACTGAAGATGGCTCTACGGCACAGGGAACTACATGATTAGAGTTGCACTTGATTAGTTATGCCAATTGGGTGAATTAAGGTTGCATCAAACAAGTGGACATACAAACCCTAATTCACTTCTAGCAAGCATATAAATATCAAAACTTTGAAAAGATATAAAATGTATGAAACATAATTTCTCATCTCATCATCACATGGTACTATTCACTTGCCATTCATGAGACTACACTAGTCATCATATTATCACAAGATATAAATCCTTTTCATAATATCACAGGGTATCAACCCTTATCAACAGAAGAGAAATACACCTCATTCATGGCTCAACCATGCCCAAAGGTCATTAAGACCATCATACTATCACAGGATATAAATCCTTTTCACAATATCACAGGGAATCAACCCTTATTAACATAAGAGGATTACACCTCCTTCGGGGCTCAATCATGCCCAAAGGTCATTAAGGCCATTATATTATTATTCCCTACAAGATCATCATTATCTTTTCATGCCTTATAAGAAGGCTCAACAACATTACTTACATATAATACACCACATCCACACAATATTGCATTAATGAGCTAGGAGATATTCATAAACAATCATAGCAGGGTTATATTAACATTAAGAACATTCCTTTATTACATCAACATGCAAGGAAACCAAATATGATTAACTCTCATCATATTCATTATGCACATGTTTAGTATAAGAAAGTATCAACCATGTAGCTATAATAACCACCAATTAACATATTAAGGTTATGATCATAGTAAGGAGGTTATTCTACCATCATTCCATCATATAAGAATGTTAAACATGAATACTCATCTTTATCTAATTGCATCAGAGTTAGGTTCAACATGATAAATTATATCAATGTTACTAATCAACACTTATACCCAATCCCTAACTCACGACATCCCCATTGGATCATGGATGCATAAGGTGAAGCATCACTATCACATTCCATACCATTCTCAAGTATGAACCCACACATAAATCAAGGTGTAACCATTAGGTTATAGCATAATAGGGTTTCAACAATAATAGAGTACTCCATGGTTGTATTAGTCATTCAAGGACTATTCATACCCAATTACCACCATTTAGTTATATTAAAGCTAGGTATAACAAGTTATACCAGATTAGGGTTACATATCAACACAAGATGGTTTTCATCCCTTCTATTCATATGAGTAAATAGGTAAGATTATCTTATTAAGGGCAACCCTTCATTTGTTCCATCATCATTCAACCCATATCACCATACCACAATGTCACCCAGAACCATTGGATGTTTAAAAGGTAAGACCATTGGTTGTTTACATAAGTAAACACCTTAGATAAACCACCTATGAAGTCCTTGATTTGTGCTCTAGAAAGAGTCAACATCTAACCCTAGACATCCCTTGATTAACAACACAAAAAGTTCCATTGAGAGTAGGGTAAAACCCACAATCGTCTGTTCAGTTAAAACAAGCCATCCATTATCAACAAGTAAGCTCTTTAAGTTGATCATATAAAGGAAACCATCTAAATCCCATTATTAGGACCAACATATTAAATTATCTATAATTCCACTTTATTGGAGGAGTAAACATTAGATCTTGATCATTGGGTCAAGTTCATATATTAAAACCATCAATTATAGTATAGGTTCGACCATTGCATCAAGTGACCCAAGAAACCATTGGTCTAAGGCTTAATTGATGCTAAAACTATATGATTAACTCACCATAGATTGTAGAGACCTGATCCACCATCATTAGTTATCATTAAATCACTATAGGTTGTTAGATCAACACTATATTAATTAATCAGCACCAAATATTAAGCTGATGTCATCATTGATTGATAACATCAGTGGGTACTTAATGGTTGATCATTATATTTCTAATTGATCTAAAACGTGACCTAAAGGGGTGACCATAGGTTTTTAACATCATTTGACACCCTTGATCACGACTGTGAGTTGTTATGAAGACAAAACCATAAGGTTGTTGCAATGCTACCATCATCGGGTCATGGTTTATAGAAGAAATCAACTTTAAACCCTAAAATTAACCATTGTTTGATAGGTGCTTAGCACCATAGGTTGTCAAAACAACCTGATACAAGTTATATAATACCTTAGGAATAATGTACACATGATCAAAGGTTAATATATAACTGAAATCAAAATAGGAAACATTATAAAATCAAAATCCTAGTCAAGAATAGCTTTTTAGTGCACAGATCATCATTTTCAAGCAAGAACATGATCTAGAAATCTTATGGTAAGCAATAAACGTGGAGAAAGTTATAAAACTTGCTTCTAATGAGAAGATAAAACCCCAAACAGAATAAATATCGAGTAGGTAGGGTATAAAATCCAAGAGTAAGCTATGAATTCGTCCATCTAGCACCTTTCTTCATCAAATGAGCAAACCCTAAGCATAAGGAGCAAGAAAGGTATGGTTTTAAAGCTTTAGAGAAATTTCTACCATGGAACAACAAGGTTCAGACCTGGAGAAAGCTAGGGGGAAGGATAAAAAAGAAATAGACTGAGGAAATAAGGGAATTCTTACACTTTTAGGTCAAGATCACTACAAGGAAGCTTTTTCAACCCTAAAATGAAGTCAATTTCAACCTTAGAGCCTTTATCCAAGAAGATCCCCACTTTCTTCTTCCTTGAAAAGCCAAATTCGCAGCTGAAAAGAGGGAGAACTAGGTTAGGAGAAGGAGGGAGGTGGTGGAAAGTAAATGGCTTGTTTTACTGCTTGGGGATAAGTATATGACACTTTAAGATAAAGAAAAGGAAAAAGTTGAAGTTCTGGTATCTATCTAAGTGTCCATGGCCTTAATTTATTAAGAATATACAAGCACACACACAAGAAACTCCCCCACCATGTGTATAGACCTGCTTAGATTTCCTTTGTCGAATTTCCCAACCAATCAAATAATTCATTAGTTGATAGCAAGTAAAGGTAGCTCATCCGGGAAGGGGAAAACCCTAAATTACCCTTAGAGAAAACACATTCAAACCAAAGTTTAAATAGGCACCCCATGGATCAAAAAGCTCAAGAATTATGATAGAATATCCAAGTAACATAATGCAAGTGATAAATTGCAAAGAAAACCTCTCAATTGGGTAAATTGTAGAAAAGTCCAAAATGTGCATAAAATTGCATAACTTGCTCAAACAGTGTCCAAATTGGACCAAATTTGAAACTTAAGCTTATATTATGATTTCAAAGCATATAACAAGGTGATATTTGGGTTATAAGAATTTAAGTATGATAATTAAACTCATTCAACTCATTAAGTAAGTTTAGGGTCCTTATAGATCTGAGACTATAAAAGCCTCTAATTCTAATGGAATGGGGTCAAGTAGTGGCTTATCTAGGGTTTTTATTAAAACTAAGTGACATAGAAGCAGAATGAAGAAGTCGAAGGCTGGCGGAGGCTGTGAGGGCCTCCATGGGGATACTTAATCCAAGCCATCTTGACCTCGAAGAAACACCATTATAGTTGTAGAGGGTCGACCAAAGTTTGTCGTCTTAGTTTGGAAGGTTGTAATGGGATCCCACTCCTTACTAAAAATAAAGAGGGCAACATCCACCAACAAATTTTTTTCTCAAAAGGGGATGAAACCAAATTTATTTAACATGATTGTATCATAACACAAAGTAGCAGTGGAATTGAGAGAAATATTTAACCATTACAAGGCAACTTATCATACTAAACTTTCACCTCACAGGGTGACATAAAGGAAAACTAACTACATATCTAGAACTAGATGAGGATCACCTAACAACTTCAAGCAAGGTCTCCCATGAAGTCAGCTTTCCCTGATGTGGTCCAGGTCCTCCTAGATCTCCTTCTCCTTGTCCAACACCTGGGGTTGGAAGCATACCCCACAAAAGGAAAAGAAAAAGAGGATATCAACAAAAATCTAGTATGAGCATGCTACAAAGGAATTGAGCATTTTATTTCAAGAAAAAAAATACATCAAGTATAGAAGGCTTCCCATGCAAAAAGATAAGGACTACCCAATCGGGCATAAAAGGAAAGAATCACAAACATATGATAAAAGGGATACTTGCCATTAAAACAATAATTAAAGTGGTGCCACAAAAGCACTCATAAAGATTCTAGGGCACAAAACCATAACAACCTGCGTGTAGGTGAGATAAACATAGCACTAGAATAACATAAATAACAATTGGTGGCCAACCCTCTTAAAATCGAAACTTGATAGAGAATGGCACATAACCAAACTCCCAATATATTTAAAAATTGGGCCAACCCCCATAAAGATAAAACCCGGGTATGGGGCACATAACCACCATCCCAAAATAAATAATAAGGGCACATAATCCAAAACCAGTGCAAATTATATTACTCTAGGGCTACTGAGTCACACAACATGCTTAATAGTGAGGCAAGTAAAAGTATAGTCAGATTCACAAGTTAATCACCACATAAGTGATCATCATTATCAACCACCTCAAAGTGGGCATATAACAACAAATTGAGTTCCAAATGAACAAGGCATAATAAAGTTTTCAAAAGAAAGTCATGAAGATATTATGATCACAAGATCAACAACAAGTAGGGTACTTAACATGAAGCATAATATTCAACAGGAAAAGATATGGTTTTTAGGTTATTGTCTATAGGACCAAGAGAAAGATAAATTAGGTTATTGCTCAATAAAGAAAAATAGGAGATGCTAACATATCTCTCATAAAGTCTTAATCAAAACACTTTCCAAAATCCTAAGCAAGATTAGAGTCCACTTGTCCTATTATAATAGCCATATACATGTATTAGCATTATATGCATTCATTAAGAACTCAAAACCCTAAAGTTGTCAACTTTTTCTACAAACCACTAATTTAGGTCTTAAAAACATCACCATCATCTTGAAAACCTCTAGAGGGGGGGTGAATAGAGTTTTATAGAGATTTTAAAATAATTTAAGCTCAAGAAACCACAAAGAAAGATTGGACAAAGAGACACAAGGGTTTAGAGTGGTTCCTAGCCTTAGCAAATACTAAGGTAGTCAGTCCACTACCCGGTTGCTTACCCAACCGGGATTTGAAAAGAAATTATTTTATTACCTCACAAGGATTTTACATAAAATACATTTCTTTTCCCTAAACCCTTCAAGCAGCCTTCACCTAGAAGTAATCGCCCAACTCGAAACAGCCTTCCCTTGAAGTAGATGCACCAACACCCGTTGCACCAGCCTTCTGAAGTAGCTTCCCGTGCGATAGCCTTCTTGAAGTAGCTTGAAGTCCCCTTCTCCACCTGAGAAGTCCACCCTCTCCAATCCGCAGCCTCCAACCCTAGGAGTAGCAAGGAGAGTACAAGGAATAAATAGGAACAAGAAAGAAATACAGAAATTACAATACCGTTGTAAGCACAAGGCTTGATTTTCCTATATCAAGCATTTGGATCTCCCAACCAAGATATATAGCAATGTGATTATTATGTGTAGGAGATCCTAGTCTATAGGACACGAAATGGTAGCAATATGAATGTATAACAAGTGTGGGAATTGCACTATTGCTCTAAACAGATTGCCAATGTAGTGTATGCTCAAAGATTGCACAATTGAGTATATGAGTATCTCCTAGTGTCCTATGGCTTGTCCTATTTATAGGAATGGCCTAAGTATGCTTAAGGACGTTCTAGACAACTTCTAGGGGGTTCCTAGTGCTTAACTAGCCGTTAGGAATAAGTTAGGCACATTAGCAACGGCTAGTTAATTAATTCTGCAGTTGCTGTCAGAGACCATCTCGGTCGAGAACTTGTCGACCGAGATGCCTGGTCGGTCGAGGATTTTTCGACCGACAGGCTCTCTGGATTAACGTTTATTTGCAACTGTCAACTGCTGTGTCTAACGACTACTTTTGGTCAATCTCGGTCGAGAAGTTTGTCGACCGAGAGTGTCTCGGTCGAGGAGTGTGGTCGACCGAGATTGACTCTGTTTTCAATCTTTCAATTAAGATACTAAGTGAGTGCATGAGTGTGCATTATGTGATCCTATTAGAAGGAGATGTCCTAACTAAGTGTAGTGTTTAGTTAGGGAGATCTAACGCTTGATTTACATGAAGTCTAAGTACTTGTACATTATATGTTTGTACAAGTTTACATATGATTACATTGCATGACATTTATAAACATTCAAGCGTAAGGATTCCCTAGAACTTTGTCATCACCTTGTTCCTGCACACTTAAGTAGCTCGTTAGATTAATAAGAATGAAATGTTTGTCATCATCGAAACAAAGGGATTTATCATAATATCCAATTTATCCAACAATCTCCCCCTTTTTGAAGATGACAAACATTTCCTAAATATGAAATAAGGAAATATAAAGTATATGAGTTTCATACCTGAAAATTTACCTTTTGTAGCCATTTATGTTTTTCAAGTAAGTGCTGGCCAAGATGTGATGAAAACTCTTATATATATATTTTTATATTCTTTCTCCCCCTTTGTCATTTCAAAAAGATATCCAAAGTTGAATGTTTTATTTTTCTTCTCCCCCTTAATATAATGCTCCCCCTTAATTAGATATCCTATTAGGAACATTGATTTTTATCTAATTTATCCATAATTTGTTTCTCAATCATTCGCAAAGGATGTGAAGCCTTGAAATGAAACGAGATACCTTTAAGCATATGATGAAATGTATATGGATTTCTCATATATCAAAGGATGTTAAGCCCTAGATTAAATGAGAATCCTCTAAGCTTAGAGTACCTAAAAATGTCTCCATCCAAATGCAAGGGATGTTAAGCCCCATTTTGGATAGAGAGTGCCTTCAAGTACAAGATACCAATTTCAATAAATTCATAACTTTCTTGAAAATATTCAGTTATACATAGTGATTTCAAAGTTTTTGAAAGCTTCTTTTAAACAATGATCAAAGTTTTAATGATTTCCCCCTTTTTCTTATGCTTTGCTCCCCCTTCGATAGATATCTCAAATGAAAGTTTGAATACTCAGCAAATAAAATGTCCAAGATTTTAACAAAGATGTATGCAATTTTGTCAATCTGGAAAAACAGAAACCCAGTCGGTCGACAGTTGCTCGACCGACAATGTTCTCGGTCGACCAGTTTCTCGACCGAGAATGTTTCTGGAGAACTATTTTGTTATTTGAAAATTTAATTTTAATTTGTAATAGTTGCCTGTTTTAATTATGATTATTCCCTTATTTGTTATGCTCTACAATAATGAACTGATAACTCATATTTTGAAGATGTCATCATAAGCCAAACAAATAACCATGCAAATTTCATTCAATATCATGAAGAAGATTACAATCATATAGAATTTGACTAATCATTTGTATTACAACTATTACAACTCCAACACTTCACAGGAAAGATTTAAGAATTACATCGATGTCCGGATCTTTCCCAAGAAATGGCTCGGCTCCATAGTATTGGACCAGAGTTTTCCAATCCAAAGCACCAGTTGTAGTCAACGCATATGCTTCCAGGAAAGTGGGAACTCGGTCAAAACGGAAGTGAGCAGCTATGTCTTGCAATTGTATGGAAGAAAATTGAGTATGTGCAAGATCCATTGATGGTGAAGGTGGAGGTTGATAGTAGTTGTATGAGGGGTTAAATGGGTCGAGCATGCCAGGGTTTAAAGAATGCGGATATTCATCGGTTTGGTTAGGAGAAAGGTTTTGCATTCTTTGATTTAAGTATGTCATGGCATGGTGATTGTAGTTTAATTGTCTACTAAGATGGTATTGGGAGCCAGCAATATAAGTAAGGGTATTTTGGATGGGATCAATGGAAAGGTTAGTAGGAGGAGGGGGTGGTATATCCTGATGTGATGACTCTCCTTCTACTCTTGCCCTTTTATGGCCAAAGTCAATTCCCATCTTCTCTACGGTGTTCTTACTTATCTTCGGTGGTCGACGCTCCCATATGTATCCCATATCTTCAATGTTTGACTTAAGAAAATGTTGAGTAATCTGGCATACAAAATCGGCATATGGTGGATTGCCAGAAAACTCAAGCATATTTTTAAGTATTATGCGAATGAAGTTGATGGGAATTTCTTTTATAATAGCATAAATTAGACACATACGGAAGATAGGAACCTCGGATTTATTGGCTCGTGGATGTATGTTGGTGGAAACAATGAGGTTTACTATTCTACATGCCGGTTTTAGGTTTATTGCGTAATAGGTTCCCCTATCTTCATGACAAGTGGTATTTGCTTGAAATATGGCTCTTTTTATATCACTAAGACTAATGGTGTGGTCATCATGGGAAAATAAGTTTATTGGATTGCCGGTGGAAAGGTCAAGGAAATCTTGATATTCATCTATATCAATTTCAAGCATGTCAAGAATATCCCCTTCGGAAAATTTAAAACTATGCCCATTGACCATGGTGTAGAAGAAAGTGATGTCATTTTCGGTGTGGGATAGAAGATTGGCATAGAATTCGTTGACTACCTTAATGGAGTAGGAAGGAAAGGATGGATTGATGAAGTCCTTTAGCTTTTGTACTCCAAAGAGATGCTCCAGGTCGACTATGTTGATGAAGTCCATCACTTCGACCGGACGTCGGGGAAGAGGAGCTTTAGAGGAAAGCCGAAAGTATCTATCTCCAACATCTCCGTCGACGAAAGCTATGTCATTGATGATCGTAAGTGGCGAAGTGGCTTCCCTCTCTTCTCTTCTTTTTCTTCCAGCAACTTTCTTCTTCCCACGGACAGTTGATGATGAGGCCATTGTGTTTCTTGAGAGTGGAGAAGAAGCAAGGAAGATTTGAGGGTAAGGGTGCTGAAGGATTGCACGAAATTGCACTAGAGATGGACTATGGAAGCAAGGAAATGCAAGTGTGAGTAAATGGCTCGTTTTTGCACTTATTTATAGAATTCCAGCGACCCGGTCGGTCGACGACTCGTCGACCGAGCGTCCGCAACGGTCGAGTTGCAGACGCGCCACTTGGTCCTCCAACGGTAAAGAAAACGGTCATAACGGTCGGGTCGCAACGGTCATATCCAACGGCTATTTCTCGGTCGAGCGCTTGTCGACCGACATGGTCTCGGTCGAGCACTCGTCGACCGACAGTTTGTCTGATACTGAGTCTGTTTAGAGTTTGTCGGTCGAGTGAGATGGGCTGACCGAGTGGTTCTCGGTCGAGCATTTGTCGACCGACTAACTTACTGAGTTCAATTTTTGGCTGAATCTTAATGCAAATCATAGAACATTTTTGTAGAGCATATGTATATTCCAAGGGAGTAATAATATTTAAGGCTTCTAATTACCACAAATGATTTGACGTTTTGATTTAAAAATATGCTAAGATAAAGTTCAATAAAATAATGTTCAAATAAACAATTTTTATCAAAGTTTATTTTAGGTCGCCCTTGATTACGACCATAGCGCCCCTTGGTCAAATTTTTATTTTAACCAAGAGGCATATTCTGCAGGTTTCCAGTATGAATCATTCATATGCGAAGTATGAGTTCTGCAGATAGCTTGCAAATATCAATTTGAGACACATTAAAGTGTACTAATGAGAGCTTAATAAGGACATCAAATATGGTGAAGCATATTCAAGAATAATATCCATTCATGAATTTAAGATTACTTTGGATAGACTAAAATATAAAAGCACACAAAAATTTATTTGAAACATTTTATTCATTGCAAGTATTTCTGAAAAAGAAATGTGCAATAAAAGAATGATTAAATAGAATCTTTCAAGAATAATTTTCACATACAATGTAGCAGTTTGAGATAAACGTATGTGTATCAAGGTGCTGTTAAATCATTTTAATTTTTGATTTTGTTATCCCTAAATGTTGAGTTGAGATAGACATAAGGATATACAAATTAAGGTCTATGGTCATATCTCAACTTAGTCGAACCTATTTAATTTGGGGTTTTTGGAACCCATACCATTTCAACATGCTTTTTCTTGTATGGGCATGAAAAAGAATAATGTCCAAGGCGTGAGCAATAATGACAACAAATTGAATCAACCTCAAGCCTTTTTCTATAGTTTTGATCTAGGTTATTCTTGGGTATATACATTTTTGTGCCTCTAGGTATATAAGCGGATTGACTCGCTTGTGTTCTTCTAGGTTGTTGATGGGATTTCTCATTAGGCTTATAACCTAGTCCTCTTCTCCCTATGTGATGATAGGAATTTTCTAATATTCTATCAAGGATTCCATTGTTGCTTAACTTACTAAGTTCTTGTTGCAACTTAACGATCTCATCCATTCTTTTCTTGATATCTAATTTTGCTTGATCTAGATTGGATGATAACATATTTCTTTCTTTCACTATATTGTCATAATCTACATGGGTGCACAATATAGGTTGTTTTTGAATATCATTTAACTTTGCAAGCAATTCAGTCTTTTCTTGACATAGAAGATCATAGTTAGTCTCTAGAGTGAAAATTTTCACTTCACTATTACTTAGAGATGATTTCAAAGTACGATTGTCAGACATAATGCTATCTTTTTCAAAACCAAGAGTATTCAATTTAGCATATAAATCGTCATTTTCGGATGTAAGCTCAAGAAGTCTAGCATTTAGATCATCATTTTCTTTATTTGATTTCTTCAATTTCTTTTTGTATTCAACATATTTGTTATGTGTTTCTTCAATAATAGTAACTAACTCTTCTTTAGGTAAATCAAGCAAGCTTACCTCTTCTTCTTCTTCCTCACTTATTGTAGCAACGAAACATTCTTTATGTGTATCTTCTTTCTTTGACCTCCATGGACATCTAGAAGTAGAGTGCTTTGTTCCTAAGCACCAATTGCAACTTGTCGCACATTGGTCCATGCTCCTTTTCTTGTGGTTGTAGTCACCTCCTCCCTTTATCTCTTCAAGACCTTGTTAGGGCTCCTTGAAGCCTGCTCTGATACCAATTGAAAACCTCTAGAGGGGGGGTGAATAGAGTTTTATAGAGATTTTAAAATGATTTAAGCTCAAGCAACCACAAAGAAAGATTGGACAAAGAGACACAAGGGTTTAGAGTGGTTCCTAGCCTTAGCAAATACTAAGGTAGTCAGTCCACTACCCGGTTGCTTACCCAACCGGGATTTGAAAAGAAATTATTTTATTACCTCACAAGGATTTTACATAAAATACATTTCTTTTCCCTAAACCCTTCAAGCAGCCTTCACCTAGAAGTAATCGCCCAACTCGAAGCAGCCTTCCCTTGAAGTAGATGCACCAACACCCGTTGCACCAGCCTTCTGAAGTAGCTTCCCGTGCGATAGCCTTCTTGAAGTAGCTTGAAGTCCCCTTCTCCACCTGAGAAGTCCACCCTCTCCAATCCGCAGCCTCCAACCCTAGGAGTAGCAAGGAGAGTACAAGGAATAAATAGGAACAAGAAAGAAATACAGAAATTACAATACCGTTGTAAGCACAAGGCTTGATTTTCCTATATCAAGCGTTTGGATCTCCCAACCAAGATATATAGCAATGTGATTATTATGTGTAGGAGATCCTAGTCTATAGGACACGAAATGGTAGCAATATGAATGTATAACAAGTGTGGGAATTGCACTATTGCTCTAAACAGATTGCCAATGTAGTGTATGCTCAAAGATTGCACAATTGAGTATATGAGTATCTCCTAGTGTCCTATGGCTTGTCCTATTTATAGGAATGGCCTAAGTATGCTTAAGGACGTTCTAGACAACTTCTAGGGGGTTCCTAGTGCTTAACTAGCCGTTAGGAATAAGTTAGGCGCATTAGCAACGGCTAGTTAATTAATTCTGCAGTTGCTGTCAGAGACCATCTCGGTCGAGAACTTGTCGACCGAGATGCCTGGTCGGTCGAGGATTTTTCGACCGACAGGCTCTCTGGATTAACATTTATTTGCAACTGTCAACTGCTGTGTCTAACGACTACTTTTGGTCAATCTCGGTCGAGAAGTTTGTCGACCGAGAGTGTCTCGGTCGAGGAGTGTGGTCGACCGAGATTGACTCTGTTTTCAATCTTTCAATTAAGATACTAAGTGAGTGCATGAGTGTGCATTATGTGATCCTATTAGAAGGAGATGTCCTAACTAAGTGTAGTGTTTAGTTAGGGAGATCTAACACTTGATTTACATGAAGTCTAAGTACTTGTACATTATATGTTTGTACAAGTTTACATATGATTACATTGCATGACATTTATAAACATTCAAGCATAAGGATTCCCTAGAACTTTGTCATCACCTTGTTCCTGCACACTTAAGTAGCTCGTTAGATTAATAAGAATGAAATGTTTGTCATCATCGAAACAAAGGGATTTATCATAATATCCAATTTATCCAACACATCTTAGTTAGGGTTTTTTTGATCAAAATAACATATAATATTAAGTATTTTGAAGATATGGACTTTTAAGGTTATTTTTAGTGATTTTTAGTTAATTGAATCATCCTCAAAAATACTTTTTCGAAAAACTCAAAAATGGGAATCCAATTTATTTTTACTAGATAGATCATATTTTTCTGAGTCTAGAACATATTTTACTTTTAAATTTTGGCCCAAGGGTTTATTGGTTATGAGTTATACAAATTATTAACTTATTAATTAGATCCATTAAAATCACCTCTTCAAAACATCAGATTCAGGCGACGAAAACCTTACCAAAATAAAGCTTACATTTTTCTCATTTTATTGACTATTTATTCATATTTTTCTGATAGGGATTAATTAGTTATGCATTTTATAAAACCAACCAATAAGAAAATAAGAAAAAGCCAAATCATAAATCAAGGACCGAGAGAGGGAGGGAGAGAGATCGGGCCCAACTGAGTTGGCCCAATCAGGTGAGGCTAAGTCTGCAGTCAAAGGCACTATTGACTCGTCCCAAAAACAAAGAAAACAATGGCTGAAAGATGAAATTTCCCTTAGTGAGAAAAGCATAAAAGAAGGCGAAGAGAGGGGTACAACCATAAAACAACAGAGGGTTTCTTCCATCCCTACTCGTGCCATTGAACACAACGAGAATCTGTTGTTCGGCCGATTTGGGATGTTTTTGCAATACACAACTGAATGCGAAACCGATGGCACCAATGGAAAGCCAAGAACGAAACGAGTGTAACCATACCTTCAATTTGATTGGAGAGGAGCTATGGTGGGAGAGAGAGGCGCCACAAGGTCATATCTAAAAGCAAGCTAGACGGTGGTCGGATGCGCAAAACAGGGAGCAATTACCTTAGGGGGATGACTCGTTGGGGTGCGGCGAATCCCTCAGAAGGTTCATATTTATACAAGGCTCAACCTAGGGCTTCAACGGTCTAGGAGTATGGTGCCTTGACCCACAAGAATTGGGTAAAACTCATATACATGGTGAGAGAACATGTTCAAAGGGTCAGGCGATGCCGATTTTGATGGGGGGAAAACATAGGCGAAAGGATCGTCAAAAAATATTAAGAATTGAGCGAGATATTGTGATTCCAAATATCCCCCTGTTTCCTATTCGGTCAGGAGGTAGGAGATGACATGTCCTCCGTCCAATCTGGTGGACACAGGTCCATAGCAAATCTCAGCCGTCTAAAGGCATGCGACGCATTATATTTGATTCCCAATCAAAATTGAATAAAGTGAGACATTAAGTGTATTTCCTCTTTCTCTCTCCTCATTTGAGAGTGCAAACGAACTCCAAAATTAACCAAAATTAACACTCTGATTGATTTTGACATGTAGAGTCCAAATATAAAATTAATTTTATTTTTGAGAACTTTTAATGGGTTAAATAATTCAAAACTTATTTTCTCTTTCCCCCTTCATTAATGACTATTAGATTCTCCAAAAATAATATAACTTCACCCATAAGTCTTATTAAGTATGTTAGATACGATATTGCCATTATTTCCATTTGTTGATATTGTTTATTATTTTAATTAATGATTTTAATATTTTACACACTTTCTCTCTCCTAAATTCACCTTCTTATCAAACAAATTGAGTCAAAATTCATCCAACAGTCTATTTTAACATGTATACCACGAACTTGGTATTATTTTATTTTTTTGAAGACTTTTATTATTTTATTAAATTCATTTAAATCTTATCACTTATTTATCCTTTTAATTTATTAGAGGCATCTAAAAACTTTATAAAAATGTAGAACTTGTCCTATAAGCAATACCAAACGTGTGGAACATTATTTTGGCATTAATTAATTTTTTTGAATATATATTTAATATTTTTGGTCTTTAAGCTATTATCTCTCACCTGAATAAAATAAAATATTTAACATTGATCAAATTAGATGCAAATTCACACATAGACTCATTTGGACATTTAGATTATGAATATAAGATTATTTCCCTCTTTTGGAGTCATTTATTATTTTATTTAATATTTATAAGGAAAAACACCCTTTTCATTTCTAAATAAACTAGATATGATTATTATTATCCTAAACTGGTGAAACTTGGCCTCCAAGCCAATGCATATCACATGAAAACGAATATGAGGTTATTATTATCCAAGAAGTTTTCCTTTTAACACATTATCCATTATTTCTATTGTTTCTCTCATTAATAATTCCAATATCTCATTAATCGTGTTTTAAGCATTATCTTTGATTGCCTTTTTCTCTTCCTTGCACCCTAAGGCATTGGAATAATCTAGAAAGAATCTACACCACCATTATCCCACATAAGATAATTCATTTCATATTTTGTGGAATTATAACTCATTGTTCTCAATTATGGACACTTTGTCTTTTATGCACATATCCTATGTACCTTTTATTGATTTTATGTTTAGTTTGAAGGTATTGGGTAATATAAATTATATTCTACGTTTTAATGTGATTTATTCATGCATTAATATATTTAAGGTCACCACAGAGCATATTCAAATCATTGTTTGGCTAAACCTCCAAGAACTAAGGGTTCTAAATTCTTAACCCTGGAATAAGATTAAGTCCTAGGTTTTAGTATGTTACATCATACCACCCCTTCAAGAGATTTTGTCCTCAAAATCTAAACAACTACCTACCACCCCTTAAAAGATTCATCCTAATAAGTCATAAGGTTTCCTACACAAGGCAAGGATACTAGGTATAAGAAACCCAAGGTAAAGGTAAACATCCTAAGCGAGACATGTTTGAAACAGTTAGATAACTGACAACTACAGGCTCTGATACCTTATTGTAAGGAGTGGGATCCCATAGGGATCCACTCCCTACTAAAAATAAAGAGGGCATCATCCACCAACAAATTTTTTTCTCAAAAGGGGATGACACCAAATTTATTTAACATGATTGTATCATAACACAAAGTATAGCAGCAGAATTGAGAGAAATATCTAACCAGTACAAGGCAACATATCATACTAAACTTTCACCATGCAGGGTGACATATAGGAAAACTAAGTACATATGTAGAACTAGCTGAGGATCACCTAACAACTTCAAGAAAGGTCTCCCATGAAGCCAACTATCCCTGATGTGGTCCAGGTCCTCCTAGATCTCCTTCTCCTTGTCCAACACCTGGGGTTGGAAGCATACCCCACAAAAGGAAAAGAAAAAGAGGATATCAACAAAAAGTTGGTATGAGCATGATACAAAGAAATTGAGCATTTCATTTTAAGAAAAAGGTACATCAAGTATAGAAGGCTTCCCATGCAAAAAGATAAGGACTACCCAATCAGGCATAAAAGAAAAGAATCACAAACATATGATAAAAGGAATACTTGCCATTAAAAAAATAATTAAAGTGGTGCCACAAAAGCACTCATAAAGATTCTAGGGCACAAAACCATAACAACCTACATGTAGGTGAGATAAACATAACACTAGAACAACATAAATAACAATTGGCGGCCAACCCTCATAAAGTTGAAACCTGATAGAGAATGACACATAACCAAACTCCCAATATATTTAAAAATTGGGCCAACCCCATAAAGCTGAAACCCGGGTATGGGGCACATAACCACCATCCCAAAATAAACAATAAGGGCACATAACCCAAAACCAATGCAAATTATATTACTCTAGGGGTATTTAGTCACACAACATGTTTAATAGTGAGGCAAGTAAAAGTATAGTCAGATTCACAAGTTAATCACCACATAAGTGATCATCATTATCAACCACCTCAAAGTGGGCATATAACAACAAATTGAGTTCCAAATGAACAAGGCATAATAAAGTTTTCAAAAGAAAGTCATGAAGATATTATGATCACAAGATCAACAACAAGTAGGGTACTTAACATGAAGCATAATATTCAAGAGGAAAAGATATGGTTTTTAGGTTATTGTCCATAGGACCATGAGAAAGACAAATTAGGTTATTGCTCGATAAAGAAATAGGAGATGCTAACATACCTCTCACAAAGTCTTAATCAAAACACTTAACAAATTCCTAAGCAAGATTAGAGTCCACTTGCCCTATTATAATAACCATATACATGTATTATCATTATATGCGTTCATTAAGAACTCAAAACCCTAAAGTTGTCAAATTTTTTTACAAACCATCGATTTAGGTCTTGAAAACATCACCATCATCTTAGTTAGGGTTTTCTGATCAAAATAACATATAATATTAAGTATTTTGATGATATGGACTTTTAGGGTTATTTTTAGCGATTTTTAGTTAATTGAATCATCCTCAAAAATACTTTTTTGAAAAACTAAAAAACAGGCATCCAATTTATTTTTACTAGATAGATCATAATTTTCTAAGTCTAGAACATATTTTACTTTTAAATTTTGGCCCAAGGGTTTATTAGTTACTAGGGAACACACACATGCACATGCATGTGTCACATTTAAATTATTAAATATTTAATCCACGGGGTTTTGAAAAGATAACACACGATAAAATTGTTGATCACATTTTATTTTGCTGTATTTATTGATCAATGTTCTTTACATAAATTCCAAATTCACAAGCTCCAAAGACATTTGAAATTAATCTAATATTATGTTTTACAATATATGAAATAATAAATTAGAGGAAAAAATGAAAGGAAAGTAGACAACAAATTCATTCAAACATCAACATCATTTTTTCTATTTAATGACAACCTCAATAGAGTTTTTTTTAGAAAGAAGGCAATATGCATCTAATGGTAAGATAGGGTAATTAGTGTACAATTTATGTGTTCGTACCGTTGGTCTCACACAGAGTTCTGTGTTTGATTACAATATAATATTGGTTCATGTACACTATATTGCAACAAGCATAGTCTAAAGATCTAATATCTTAAGGTATTACATCCCAAACGTCATTAAAGTCTAATTGTTATTCAATTTTAGTATGTCTTGTGAGGTGTCAAAAATATACACAACTTGGATTCAATAGTTAAAATTCAAAATTCCAAGTGAAAAAGTAAGTATTCTTTTGAAGTTTATCAACTAAGATTTCTCCTATTCATACCATGTACGTTTAGTTCTACACTTGGACTTGCTTAAAAAAAGATATACACCTGGACGTCAGTGCGAGAAAAATATACAATAGTATGTATTTATATTTTTAATTCATTTTAAAAATGGACATATTCATGAGTGTCTAATAGTTGGACGCATGAAATGTAGTGGAACACATTACTAAACTAAACATTTCCAATTTAATTGAGTGAATCAAAGTTATCAATTTGTTTGCTAAACATGACTACAACTTTAAGTATAAAGCATTGAAGAAGGAAAGTAAGGACAATATTTTTCATCTGGTTTGCAAAACTATGAAAGAATAAAGAACACCAATATTAATCTAGATTACAATTAGTGGCCCTCCATTGATGATGAACACCACTCTTCCTAAATGACAATTGTATGGATGAGTATATACCCTATTCAATAGTCTATATCTGTAAAGCATTTTGTGCCGAGTGGAAGTAGACATATAAATAACAATAAAGGTTGTTGATGATTAATCATCAACACTTAGCAATAAGTCATGACAAGAGAAAATTACAGTCATCCTTTTCTATTATAATGGGCATGCGGGGATGAGGCCCAGAAAGAACCCCTATAAAGAACATTTTGTAGTTATAATAATGGCAAAAATACCTAAATGGCACATTTGCCAATTTTAGTTACCTAAATGGCATGTTCTTGAACTTATTGCCCAAAATGGCACATTTTGGAGCAATACGTCCCCTGCTGGGACGCATTGCTCTCCCGCGAGGCAATGCGTCCCGGTGAGGGACGCATTGGTCCCACAGGAGGGCAATGCGTCCCGAGCCGTGACGCATTGCTCTGTTGTGGGACCAATGCGTCCCCCGCCGGGACGCATTGCCACGCGGGAGAGCAATGCGTCCCGGAAAGGGACGCATTGACCCCACAGGACTGCAATGCGTCACGGCTCAGGACGCATTGCCCTTGTGTGGGACCAATGCGTCTCCAGATGGGACGCATTGCTCAATGAGTCTCCATGCAGGACGCATTGGAGCAATGCGTCCCCATGCGGGACGCATTGGTTTTTTTAATCATTTTTTGCAATCACTGATATGTTATTGATATGTAAATTAACAATATTGATTATATTTATACATTTATAATTCGTTCACTTGTATTTGGATGTCTATAATATACTCAATTATTATAAATTTGTCAATTTCAATAGGTCGTAACATGCATATGGAATATATAAGTATATTGCAACCAACATTGGTTGGTTCCTAATTGATTATATAATACGAACTTAATCCAAATAAATGAGATAGCAATTAAAAACAAGGTTAAAATATGAACCAACATGACGAGAAAATAATACACAACAGAACAATATGATAGATCCACAACAACATGATCCAAAATGAACCAATGTCATATCATAATATGATAGATCCACATACAATAGATGTCCTCACAAAGGCATACATACAAAACTGTACAATATATAAAAAACTAAGTATGTCGTCCTCGCCCACGACATCCTCGCCCACGTCCCTCTACATCAGGATCCTCTGTACCGATGTCATCTGGAGACTGCTGAACTGGGGACAACTGTGTAGGAGGCTGCTGGCGAGCATCATGGAAGAAATGAAAAGGTGGAGGTGGGGTGAGGGGTCTAGGAAAACCAGGATAGGATGCATCAGGTGGGGTGCATCCTGAGAAATCAAACAGAGTAGGTGAATATGTGACATAAGATGGTGGTCGGCTCTCGGGAATAATTGCTGGTGGGAATGGAGTGTATGGAGCAGAAGAAGAACTTGCTCCATGGTATGATGGTGGTTGAGGTGGGGTGATGAATGAGGAATATGAAGCAGCTCCTGAAAAATATGGCCCTGTCGGTCCCCATGACATGAACTGAGAAGTGGGAGTGGGAGTGGGCTCAACAGTAGGAGTAGGAGTAGGAGTAGGAGTGGGCTCAGGGGCTGTGGTATGAGTGGGTATGGGATCCCACGACCGAGCATAGTCGGGAAGACTATCAAAGTAACTCCCCTGGATGGTATAGATGCTGTCTCTGATCTGTGCAGGGGCGTGCTCTACTGCCGCTCGGATCGCCACATGTGTTTGTACCTGTAAAATAAAGTATGTACACATAATAAAGACCAATTACATATATTACAAATAACAAAGATAAATAATAACAATTTGTAAAATAAAATAATAATGATACTCACAAATTCCTGCTGACGATAACTTTGCGGGTAGTATATGCTTAGAGGCATAGCTGGAGGGGGCACAATGTATTTTGGATGATACCATGCATAGTGACCCTGAGGACTGTAGACTGTATCAGCTGGTGGAGCGGGAACTAAGCTCTCACGTCTGTTGTTCCACATCTGCACCTCATGCCTATAATGAAGCATCCAATCCTCAGCCGCATGACCCCTCCCATCTATCCGGCTAAGCTTCGGCAGTTCAAGAGTAGGTTGTACTTGAACAAAGCCGAACTGTCCAAGTACTCTGTCAGGAAAGTGCCACTCCACTATTGTGTAGCACAACAGAGGCACTCGTGCCAACCAAATATCACTACCATCTCTACAAATGGCAGGCAATCTCTCGAGAACCTCAGCAGTGTAAGGAGTCAACTCTATCTGTTATTCATATAAACAATGTGTATCATATAAAAAGGAGTAAATTGTAAATAAATAAAACATATCAAACAACAGAGGTAAGTAAGTTATACCTGTGAGGGCAAAATCTGGTCAAATGCTGAATCGTAAAATTGAATTGTTCCCCTGATAGTTTGACTCCTTTAGACAAAGGTAGGCCACCTATTAAATTGAGAAACTAAATTTAGATAAACACTACATAATATTTAGACAAATAAAAAAGTTAATTGTGTTGATCTTTAACCTGTAGCCCAAGGGAACATCTTCTGGCCAATCATTCCAGCGCATTGCAATTGAACCTGGGCGTCCAATTCCCAACCTCTCCCAACACCACAGCTGTAATAGGCACACACAACCTGATAGATGGGCTGTTCTCCTAGACCGGGTGGTTGCCTTATATAACTCCCTATATAAGAAAGCTAGAGTTGCAGCACCCCAAGATAGAGTGCCACAACGTGCAAAATCGGACACAAGAGGGAGATACCTAACATGAACTCTATCCCCTGTACTATCTGGGATAAGGTAACTACCTAAGAAATATAAGAGATATGCCCTAGTATACCTTGTCCTCATTTCTACTTGTTGTTCTTCATCACCCGCGGTCAGATCCATATCCTTGAAGGTCTCACGCAACCAAATCAAGGAGATATGCCCCTTAGACATCCCATCTGGTGCATCTCCTAAGAAATTCTCACAAAGGTGAGTCCATGAAGAAAATTGCCCCTCATTTACACCTAAAGGATATGAAGCTATAACCGGTGGGCCATCAATCCTCAGGCCTAAAAGAACTGCAACATCATGAAGAGTGACACTCATCTCAAAAGGGGGAAGCCTAAAAGTATTGCTAGAGTTGTCCCACCTGTTAACTAATGCAGTTATTAAAGTAGGGTCAAGGTGGATACATGGTAGCCTATGAACAAGCCCAAAACCAGCTATGGAAATATTGTCTAAAACATCCTGGTCAATAATAGGCCATTGTGCCAACATAATGTGGTGCTGGGAGAGTCGGTAGGTTTCTTGTCTAGGAGCCATATCTATGAAAAGTGAAAATATTTCATTAAATGAAAAGTGCAAAAATTACATTACATGAAAAGTGCAAATAGTGTACAACATTTAAGATTGTCAAGATTCTTCATTAGATAAGATGAAATTACAACATGAACAACATGAATTACATTAACAAACAATATAAAAATACAACATGAACTACATGAAATTACTGCATTTGATTCAGTATCTCATCTAGAGGTTCATAAAATGGCCACACTTGATGTACCACTCGATGTATCTCTGGATGTGATACAGCTAACTGGTTTTTTACTTGTTCGTTGATTGGCATTGCTTTCTGTTTTGTGTGATCCCAATACCAACCAGGTAGCTCAAGAAGTTCTTCATACATGTGAAACATTTGCTTTAAAAATTGCCAATGAAATTTTGCTTGTTCTTTTGTCACTATAAATCCTAACTTGTTGTGCAACAAATCTGGTACATCATTCCAGTCATCATCCAATAGAGTTTGATGAGCCATTTTTCCCTGTAGGCACTTCGTAGCTATTATTTGGATTAACTCTACGGACATGTGAAATGTCCATGTCCTTCGATGAGCCATCTATAGAAATTGAAATTACAAACATTACATGACTTTAGTGAAATTACAAACATTACATGAATTTAGTGAAATTGCAAACATTACATGACTTTAGTTAAATTGAAACTGCAAATATTACATGACTTGAGTAAATTGAAATTGCAAACATTACATTAGATAATCCATCATATGACATTAGGACAAGTGCGTCTATTATGGCCCTTTCTGCCACACTTATGACAGTGATATGTATACTGATTTGGATCAACATCCATAGTTGAATGCCTTCTCTTTTTCTTTGGTCTTCCAGCTTGCCTTTGTTTCCTAGGGGGTAATAAGGGATAAATACCTCTACTTTCATCAAATTGAGGCCAATACCTCTTGTCGGGAATGCCACGAAATTCAGTTCTGTACGCATTTAGATAAGCCTCATTTGTATAATATGCACTCACGAGTGCATCAAGATCCCAATTGACAGATTCTGCAGCTACCCAAACATGAGAGCATGGAAAATGCCATTGTTGTGGAAAACCACAGCTGCATTCACTGCCACCATTTGGACGCACTATTACTTGAAATTTATATCCATCCATGTCACCAACAAGCCATTCATCATTGTTCACACGGATGTGTATTGTCAATTTTTTTGCATCCTCTCGAACATTATAAAGCTTATCATGAACCTTAAAGGGCCAATGAAATCCATGTTGTGCACGTTTATTTGCGAGATTATGCCTGCACAGCCACATGGTCACAGAGCGATAGTATGTGGCAACAATTAACGCTTGTATTGGCAAACCTCTAACACCTTTTAAGACTCCATTACAGCCTTCAACATGATTGGTAGTCAATGACCCATACCTGCAACCTCTGTCATATGCGAGAGCCCAATGTACTGGATTTTGGCCCAATAAATATGACTTCGCTGCTGGTTCTATGGTTTCTATAACAGTCATATGACGATCAAATTCATGTGTATCAGTTGTGGATCCCACCTTCCACATAAGGTCCCTCAACTCCTTGGACTTGAACTGCTTATGGAAGTTCTCCCGAAGATGTCGAAGACAATAACGATGTTGAGCCCAATGAAATTTTGATTGAAGGGCTGGAAAAATCCCACTCATTCGATCAGAAATAATACACAAGTCTGTACGTCGTGGAATGATTGGAATACAAGTTTGTAGAGAACCAAAGAACCACTCCCAGGAGTCCTTATTTTCTTTCTCGACAACAGCAAAAGCAAGTGGAAATAGACCATTATCAGCATCTATGCCACATGCAAGGAGAAGTATGCCAATATATTTTCCTGTTAAAATGTGCCATAAACAGTAAGAATAGGCCTACAATAGGCCCAACCCCTCACAGCTGGACCAAATGCCCAAAACACCTGCTTGAATCTACGAGTGCCTTCAGTTTGAAGGATATAATCATCAATAAGGTGGGCATATATAGTTCTTGGAATATATTGTGTCAGAGAAATTAGGAACGGCAACAAACTATGATATGATGATTCTCAGTCTCCAAATATTTTACAAACAGCCTTCCTCCTCGCTAGATATGCCTTCTTGTAAGATATATTGAGCCTTAGTTCAGCATTCACCTTGTCACGAATTTCTCGTGTCGACATATCCAGTCGTGATACTAGGATTGGCATTATCATTCGAGAAATATAAGATGCTGTGACTTGGTGATGATCATGATTCATAACAGTTAATTCACAATTGTGGCCTTCTTTACAACGTTTTATCTTCCACATGCCACCTGCTTTTTTGGACTGGCAAGCGGTCAATCTCCAAGGACATCGTTCATCATGGATACAAGCAAGTTTAAGATGACGATTATTTGAGCGTAATGTACGGTACTGGACATTCTTTTGTACCGACCATTTTTGGAGTGTCTCAACCAGTACAACTTTAGATGCAAATAAAGCACCCTCATATATAACAGCACTGGAAGGATTGTAATCGAGACGAAATTCATGACAAAAATCTTCCACCCAGTCATCATCTTGAAAAGCTTCATAGTTGGAATCAATGTGTTCATGTTGGGGCCATTGGTTGTCAAATATGGATGGAATATGACTCAATGCTACAATAGAGTCAGGGAATGGATGTGTGTGCTCAGCATCGGTTTCAGTCAATGACTCATCCTCAGGTGGTTCACTGTTATTACCACCTTCAATGTCACTATTGTTATCACCTTCATGATCACTATCATTATCACCTTCATGATCACAATCATTATCTCCCTCCTCAACCTCAACACCAATATTCTCAGTAGTTAGATTTTGAGAAAATTGAGGTGGTTCACTCCACTCAGCTGTTAAATTGCTAAGACTGAATTGAGGTGTAAGACTGAATTGAGGTGGTTGACTCCATTCAGTAGTTAAATGACTTTGAGATAATTGAGGTGGTTGACTCCGAGAGAATTGAGATTGAAATTGATTCAATAGACTCATTAAATAAGGTTGTTGGTGGATAGATATTTTTTCAAGAAACACATCAATATAGGCATCAGCTGAAAGTGATAACAAGGTTCTGTATGCATCATCATCATCAACTTGTATGAGCATATGATTTTCTCCAGGGAAAAGATAGGATATTTTGATAGAGAAGTGGTTGGGATTGATGTCAAGTGTTGTATAGATATATGATTTTAGTTCAGATAGGGTATTAATAAGTGAAATGTTTATGGGTCTAACAGATCGACTAGAATAAGACCCATCAGAGAGAAATTGCCCATCATATCGCATCTTCACAATTCGTGAATTTGAACTAGATGCCATGTTCCTATATTTTAGAATATTATATTAACATCAGAAAGAAATTCATATTTTATGACATTATATCAACATAAATTAATATTTTAGAGCAGTGACATCAATTTGGAATTAAATTTATTGGACTACTTTTTCTATAACATTAACAGTGAACAACAATTAAGAACAACAATTTTGCTATTTTTTTCAGTAAAATTAACTAACATTTCATAACAACAATTTTGCTAATTTTTTAGTAACACTAACATTTCAAAATAACAATTTTGAAATTTCGAACAATACATTTTCAGGTATTAAGTAGCCTTCAATTGTCAGTTTCTACATCATTATTTCAGTAATGTACAATTAAAGAGTAACAATACATTTATTTCAATTGTAATATTTCGTACTAAAGTTAAGTTCATATTTTGAAAATTAAAATTTTGGTAGAACAAATACCTGAAATGGAGAGTTATCTGTTGACAATCGAAGAATAGAAGAAGAGAAAGAAGAAGCTCCAAGTAGTCTCCGAGCAGTAGCAGATATCAGCTCCAAGATCGCCCGAAATAAGCTAGAAAGCACCCAAAGCAATAGAAATCCGAGAAGAAGCTCCAGAGCAATGGGAGTATAGAGCTAGATGAAGGAAATGAAGAATGGTGTGAGTTTGGGGGGCTGTTTTCGGCCAATATATATAGGGGAGCAATGCGTCCCGGTTGGGGACGCATTGCGCCCACGTGGACCGCCGCGCGGCGGCCCAACGGTAACATAGCCGTTGGCCTGGGAGCAATGCGTCCCCGTCCCGGACGCATTGCCCGCGTGGCAAATTCTAGCCGTTGGGCGCGTCCCGGGGCGCGACGCATTGGTCCCACAAAGGGCAATGCGTCCCGGTTCGGGACGCATTGCACTCCCGTGGGGCCAATGCGTCCCCCGCCGGGACGCATTGCTCTGCCGCGTGGCAATGCGTCCCGGCGGGGGACGCATTGGTCCCACAACAGGGCAATGCGTCACGGCTCGGGACGCATTGCCCTCCTGTGGGACCAATGCGTCCCCCACCGGGACGCATTGGCTCGCGGGAGAGCAATGCGTCCCGGCAGGGGACGCATTGGCTCGCGGGAGAGCAATGCGTCCCGGCAGGGGACGCATTGCTCCAGAAATGTGCCATTTTGGGCAATAAGTTCAAGAACGTGCCATTTAGGTAATTAAAATTGGCAAATGTGCCATTTAGGTATTTTTGCCTATAATAATCATGCTTACCATCGCCTTCTTACACATGGATATCACTATCAATGGCTAGAGATACTATCGCTCGTACCATGCTCTATGTGATCTAATGCTAACCCAGAAAAACTGGTTTGAAGAATGTGTTTTGTCTTAGTGGTATTGTTGTAATACGCCTTAAATTCATTTATAAAATTGACTTTAACATGAAGTACTACCACTACCAGTGTCATCCTCGCATTTGTTTGAGTTTTAATATAGATCTGTTGCCACTGATACAAGAGTCAATCAAGTTAGTTAAAATAGACATAACAAGGGTATATGGTTAGCTGGAAGAGGTAGTCTGGTGGCCCAAGCAAGCAAAGGCTGGGATCCAGGCATCATCGTTGTTCGTGTCCAGGGCCATGAGTAGGGGCTGTTGAGAAGTTCAGAAGGCCACCTGTAAGGCGGAAATAAACTCCAGTCTTAACAATAAACTTCTTCTTTCTTGGACTAAAGCATGAGCGACAGGCCTGATGCCGCTGGAACAACCGACGCTGATGTCGCTGGATGTGAGCTGACTAACACCTCCATGCAGTTTTCGTGGTCACATATGTATAGATCCCCATCTTTGTCCTGCAACACCTGCAATAAGAGGTCTAGGAAGACGAAGATGCTGGAACAGGAGAAGGGTCAATTACCTAAATGGCTGAATCTGCCACCTAACTTAATGATGTGGTTAAGACCAGTCTGCCCGCCAGGAAGCTGCGACCAGCCATCACCTCAGATGATAGCTGGACGGGGTCCAAAACGGTGCATAAATGATGTGAACAGCAAACGTCGCAACTCTGAGCGTGCGATCTCTACAGACCCCTTAGCGGCCTCATGTAGCCCCCACGCTGCCTTCGCAAGGCCATGCAGTGTGACATAGCACAGTAACTAGTGATGGGCGAGGAGGAAGCGGGAGTGGTACACTGCAAGCCATCGCAACGGGAGCCAGGGGATGTTGCCCAGGTGGTTGTTCCGTGTGGACTGCTGCTTTTGTTAGTTCCGCCGCCGAGACGGATGGAGGGCCTCTTGATGCACCTGGGTTGGCTACTGCAGGCGGTGGCCGGGTGCCAGCAGGGGGTGACGACGCTTAGGGTGGAGTGGAAGGCGGAAGGTGAAGGGTTTTAGAAGTGAAAGCTTGTGGGCGAGGTTTGTTGCCAGGCTCTGTGAGGCGTGGTGGAGGAGACTAACACCGCATGCGTCGGCATCGTGTCCGATGGTGATCAAGGACTCGGAAACGAAATGCGCAGCGGAAAGAGTGCTAGGGTAGAGTGTACAGGTGCGGTAGGACGGAAAATAGAGTCGAAGAGCCCATGTGATGACCGTTGGCTCCGCATTGGGGCGATGATGGCAATGATCCCTTGGCACCGTAGCATTGAGAAGGTGGCGGAGGGGACGGGCAGGTCAGTTCGCGCCTTACGATTGATTGTCCCACTTTTCGCCAGATGAGCCAATGCCGGCATCTCCTCAGAGCGATGCCGACATCTCCTCAGAGCGATGCTACTTCACATGTACAATCAGAGCAGTCCACACGGTCTTCATTACAAGGGAGAATGCAGCAGAGAAAGCTGAATTGGACCATTCAGCCTCAATGAGCATCACAAAGAGGAGGTTCTCTTCTTCTGGGGCCGTAAACTTGGCTCTAAGGGAGGCTATCATCTAACCACTTCGGAGGAGACTAGAGAACCGCCGGCTCCTGCACTGAAGGCATGTTTATCAAGGCCATCATCCCAGGCGTTGGTGCGGTCCAACTCCCCCATGTCGTCCAAGTGTGAAGTCCCCGGCCTGTACGGTAACCGTCTCTAAGAAGAGGGAAACGTGGGGATAAGAACGTCATTGGAAACGTGTAGAAGAACCGTCAAAACTAAAGAAAACCGAGAACAAAGGAGAGAGCAGCTTGAGTGAAGGAGAGTGCAAGCTTTTGCCAAATTATTAACTTGTTAATTAGATCCATTAAAATCACCTCTTCAAAACATCAGATTCAAGCGACGAAAACCTTACCAAAAGAAAGCTTACATTTTTCTCGTTTTATTGACTATTTATTCATATTTTTCTGATTAGAGATTAATTAGTTTTACATTTTGTAAAACTAACCAATAAGAAAATAAGAAAAAGCCAAATCATAAATCAAGGGTCAAGAGAGAGGGAGAGAGACCGGGTCCAACTGAGTTGGCCCAATTGGGTGAGGCCAAGTCTGCAGTCAAAGGCGCTATTGCTCGTCCAAAAAAACAAAGAAAATAATGACTGAAAGACGAAATTGCCCTTAGTGAGAAAAGCATAGAAGAAAGCTCAGAGAGGGGTACAAACGTAAAATCACAGAGGGTTTCTTCCACCTCTGCTCGTGCCATTGAGCGTAGCATGAATCTATTGTTCGGCCGATTTGGGATGTTTTGCAATACGCAACTGAATGTGAAACCGATGACACTGATGGAAAGCCAAGAACGAAACGAGTGTAACCATACCTTCAATTTGATTGGAGAGGCGCTATGGTGGGAGAGAGAGGTGCCACAAGGTCAGATCTAAAAGCAAGCTAGGCGGTGGTCGAAACGCAGAACATGGAGCAATTGCCTTAGGGGGATGACTCGTTGGAGTGCGGCAAATCCCTCGGAAGGTTCATATTTATACAAGGCCCAACCTAGGGCTTCAACGGTCTAGGCATAGGGTGCCTTGCCCCACAAGAATTGGGCAAAAATCATATACACAGTGAGAGAATAGGTTCAAGGGGTCGGGAGATGCGGATTTTGATGGGGAAAACATAGGCGAAAGAATCATCGAAAAATATTAAGAATTGAGCGAGATATTACGATTCCAAATATCCCCCCTATTTCCTATTTGGTCAGGAGGTAGAAGACACCTGTCCTCCTTCTGATCTGGTGTACACGATTCCACAGCAAATCTCAGCCGTCCAAAGGCATGCGACACTTTATATTTGATTCCCAATCAAAATTGAATAAAGTGAGACATTAAGTGTATTTCCTCTTTCTCTCTCCTCATTTGAGAGTGCAAACGAACTCCAAAATTAACCAAAATTTACACCCTGACTGATTTTGACATGTAGAGTCCAAATATTGAATTAGTTTTGCCTTTTGAGAATTTTAATGGGTTAAATAATTCAAAACTTATTTTCTCTTTCCTCTTTTATTAATGACTATTAGATTCTCCAAAAATAATATAACTTCACTCATAAGTCTTATTAAGTATTTGGATACGAATTTGCCATTATTTACATTTTTTGATATTGTTTACTATTTTAATTAATGATTTTAATATTTTAGACACTTTCTCTCTCCTAAATTCACCTTCTTATCAAATATTTTCCAAATGGAGTCAAAATTCATACAAAGGTCTATTTTAACATGTATAATATTAATTTGGTATTATTTTATTTTTTTGAAGATTGTTATTATTTTATTAAATTCATTTACATTTTATCACTTATTTATCCTTTTAATTTATTAGAGGCATCTAAAAACTTTATAAAAATATAAAACTTGGCCTATAAGAAATACCAAACGTTTGGAACACTAGTTTGGCATTAATTAATTTTTTCAACATATATTTAATATTTTTGGTCTTTGAGCCATTTTCTCTCACCTGAATAAAATAAAATATTTAACATTGATCAAATTAGATGCAAATTCACACATAGACTCATTTTGACATTTAGATTACAAATCCAAGAATATTTTCCTCTTTCGGAGTCATTTATTATTTTATTTAATATTTGTAAGGAAAAACATTCTTTTCATTTCTAAATAAACTAGATATGATTATTATTATCCTAAATTGGTAAAACTTGGCCTCCAAGCCAAGGCATATCTCAAGAAAATGAATATGAGGTTATTATTATCCAAGAAGTTTTCCTTTTAACACATTATCCATTATTTCTATTATTTCTCTCATTAATAATTCCAATATCTCATTAATCGTGTTTTAAGTATTATCTTTGGTTGCCTTTTTCTCTTCCTTGCACCCTAAGGCATTGGAATAATCTAGAAAGAATCTACACCACCATTATCCCACATAAGATAATTCATTTCATATTTTGTGGAGTTATAACTCATCGTTCTCAATTATGGACACTTTGTCTTTTATGCACATATCCTATGTACCTTTTATTGATTTTATGTTTAGTTTGATGGTATTGGGTAATATAAATTATATTCTACGTTTTAATGTAATTTATTCATGCATTAATATATTTAAGGTCACCAAAGAGCATATTCAAATCCTTGTTTGGCTATACCTCCAAGAACTAAGGGTTCTAAGTTCTTAACCCTGGAATAAGATTAAGTCCTAGGTTTCAGTATGTTGCATCATACCACCCCTTCAAGAGATTTTGTCATCAAAATCTAAACAACTACCTACCACCCCTTAAAAGATTCATCCTAATAAGTCATAAGGTTTCCTGCACAAGGCAAGGATACTAGGTATAAGAAACTCAAGGTAAAGGTAAACATCCTAAGGGAGGCATGTTTGAAACAGTTAGATAACCGAATGCTACAAGCTCTGAAACCATGTTGTAAGGAGTGGGATCCCATAGGGATCCACTCCCTACTAAAAATAAAGAGGGCAACATCCACCAAAATTTTTTTTCTCAAAAGGGGATGAAACCAAATTTATTTAACATGATTGTATCATAACACAAAGTAGCAACAGAATTGAGAGAAATATCTAACCATTACAAATCAACTTATCATACTAAACTTTCACCATGTAGAACTAGCTGAGGATCACCTAACAACTTCAAGCAAGGTCTCCCATGAAGTCAGCTATCCCTGATGTGGTCCAGGTCCTCCTAGATCTCCTTCTCCTTGTCCAACACCTGGGGTTGGAAGCGTACCCTACAAAAGGAAAAGAAAAAGAGGATATAAAAAAAAGTTGGTATGAGCATGCTACAAAGGAATTGAGCATTTTATTTTCAGAAAAAGGTATATCAAGTATAGAAGGCTTCCCATGAAAAAAGATAAGGACTGCCCAATCAGGATTAAAAGGAAAGAATCACAAACATATGATAAAAGGGATACTTTCCATTAGAACAATAATTACAGTTGTGCCACAAAAGCACTCATAAAGATTCTAGGGCACAAAACCATAACAACATGCATGTAGGTGCGATAAACATAGCACTAGAACAACATAAATAACAATTGGATGCCAACCCTCATCAAGTTGAAACCTGATAGAGAATGGCACATAACCAAACTCCCAATATATTTAAAAATTGGGCCAACCCCCATAAAGCTGAAACCCCAGTATGGGGCACATAAACACCATCCCAAAATAAACAAAAAGGGCACATAACCCAAAACCAATGCAAATTATATTACTCTAGGGCTATGGAGTCACACAACATTCTTAATAGTGAGGCAAGTAAAGTATAGTCAGATTCACAAGTTAATCACCACATAAGTGATCATCATTATCAACCACCTCAAAGTGGGCATATAACAACAAATTGAGGTCCAAATGAACAAGGCATAATAAAGTTTTCAAAATAAAGTCATGAAGATATTATGATCACAAGATCAGCAACAAGTAGGGTACTTAACATGAAGCATAATATTCAAGAGGAAAATATATGATTTTTAGGTTATTGTCCATAGGACCAAGAGAAAGACAAATTAGGTTATTGCTCAATAAAGAAAAATAGGAGATGCTAACATACCTCTCACAAAGTCTTAATCAAAACACTTTTGAAAATCCTAAGCAAGATTAGTGTCCACTTGTCCTATTATAATAACCATATACATGTATTAACATTATATGCATTCATTAAGAACTCAAAACCCTAAAGTTGTCAACTTTTTCTACAAACCACTGATTTAGGTCTTGAAAATATTACTATCATCTTAGTTTTTTGATCAAAATAACATATAATATTAAGTATTTTGAAGATATGGACTTTTAGGGTAATTTTAGTGATTTTTTGTTAATTGAATCATCCTCAAAAATACTTTTTCGAAAAAAAAAATTAAAAATAGATGTCAAATTCATTTTTACTAAATATAGACCATATTATTCTGAGTCTAGAACAAATTTTACTTTTAAATTTTGTTCCAGGGGTTCATTAGTTATGAGTTATACAAATTATTAACTTATTAATTAGATCCATTAAAATCACCTCTTCGAAATACCAAATTCAGCCGATGAAAACCTTACCAAAAGAAAGCTTACATTTTTCTCATTTTATTGACTATTTATTCATATAATTAGTTATGAATTTTGTAAAACCAACCAATAAGAAAATAAGAAAAAGCCAAATCATAAATCAAGGGCCGAGAGAGAGGGAGAGAGATCGGGCCCAACTGAGTTGGCCCAATCGGGTGAGGCCAAGTCTGTAGTCAAAGGCACTGTTAACTCGTCCCAAAAACAAAGAAAACAATGGCTGAAAGATGAAATTGCCCTTAGTGAGAAAAGCATAGAAGAAGACGAAGAGAGGGGTACAAACGTAAAACCACAGAGGGTTTCTTCCACCTCTGCTCATGCCATTGAGCACATCGTGAATATGTTGTTTGGCCAATTTGGGATGTTTTGCAATACGCAACTAAATGCGAAACCGATGGCACCAATGGAAATCCAAGAACAAAACGAGTGTAACCATACCTTCAATTTGATTGGAGAGGCACTATGGTGGGAGAGAGAGGCGCCGCAAGGTTAGATCTAAAAGCAAGCTAGACGATGGTCGAAAGTGCAGAATAGGGAGCAATTGCCTTAGGGGGATGACTCGTTGGGGTGCGGTGAATCCCTCAGAAGGTTCATATTTATACAAGGCTCAACCTAGGGCTTCAACGGTCTAGGCGTAGGGTGCCTTTCCCCACAAGAATTGGGCAAAACTCATATACATGGTGAGAGAACAAGTTCAAGGGGTCGGGAGATGTGGATTTGGATGAAGAAAACATAGGCGAAAGAATCGTCGAAAAATATTAAGAATTGAGCGAGATATTGTGATTCCAAATATCCCCCCTATTTCCTATTCGGTCTGGAGGTAGGAGATGACCTATCCTCCGTCCGATCTGGTGGACATGGGTCCATAGTAAGTCTCATCCATCCAAAGGCATGCGACTCATTATATTTGATTCCCAATCAAAATTGAATAAAGTGAGACATTAAGTGTATTTCCTCTTTCTCTCTCCTCATTTGAGAGTGCAAACGAACTCCAAAATTAACCAAAATTTACATCCTAACTGATTTTGATGTGTAGAGTCCAAATATTGTATTATTTTTGCCTTTTGAGAACATTTAATGGGTTAAATAATTCAAAACTTATTTTCTCTTTCCTCCTTCATTAATGACTATTAGATTCTCCAAAAATAATATAACTTCACCCATAAGTCTTATTAAGTATGTTGGATACGAATTTGCCATTATTTCCATTTGTTGATATTGATTATTATTTTAATTAATGATTTTAATATTTTACACACTTTCTCTCTCCTAAATTCACCTTGTTATCAAATATTTTACAAATTGAGTCAAACTTCCTCCAAAGGTCTATTTTAACATGTATAACACTAATTTGGTATTATTTTATTTTTTGAATACTTTTATTATTTTTATAAATTCATTTAAATTTTATCACTTATTTATTCTTATAATTTATTAGAGGCATCTTGAAACTTTATAAAAATGTAAAACTTGGACTATAAGCAATAAAAACGTTTGGAACTCTAGTTTGGCATTAATTATTTTTTTTCAACATATATTTAATTTTTTTTGTCTTTAAGCCATTTTCTCTCACCTGAATAAAATAAAATATTTGACATCGATCAAATGAGATGAAAATTCACACATAGACTCATTTTGACATTTAGATTATGAATCCAAGATTCGTTTCTTATTTTGGGGTAATTTATTATTTTATTTAATATTTGTAAGGAAAAACACCCTTTTCATTTCTAAATAAACTAGATATGATTATTATTATCCTAAATTGGTGAAACTTGGCCTCCAAGCCTAGGCAATATCTCAAGAAAATGAATATGAGGTTATTATTATCCAAGAAGTTTTCCTTTTAACACATTATCCATTATTTCTATTATTTCTCTTATTAATAATTCCAATATCTCATTAATCATGTTTAAATCATTATCTTTGATTGCCTTTTTCTCTTCCTTGCACCCTAAGGCATTGGAATAATCTAGAAAGAATCTACACCACCATTATCCCACATAAGATAATTCATTTCATATTTTTTGGAATTATAACTCATTGTTCTCAATTATGGACACTTTGTCTTTTATGCACATATCCTATGTACCTTTTATTGATTTTATGTTTAGTTTGAAGGTATTGGGTAATATTAATTATATTCTACGTTTTAATGTGATTTATTCATGCATTAATATATTTAAGGTCACCAAAGAGCATATTCAAATCCTTGTTTGGCTAAACCTCTAAGAACTAAGGGTTCTAAGTTCTTAACCCTAGAATAAGATTAAGTCCTAGGTTTTAGTATGTTACAAAGGTGGCCACCTTGATGCCATGATTGAGGCCATCTGAGACGAGGCCACTGTGGCCCGATTGGGCACACAGTTGCGTAGTCACACTCACTCACTGAAGAAGACAAGTCGTTGGGCAACTGGGTAAATGAATCATAAGACTATTGGATCTGGGTGAAGATCCACATGGCACCAGGCCTTGTGGCCAGCTTGCGTGCTATGTGGTGAAATCTAGATGGCCAGATCCAGAATCAATGGTCTAGGTTGCTCTGGAATAGGTACTCTTCTAAAATCCATATATTAAGATTGGGAACTCAGATTCTATCAAATAAGGTGTCTGTGGAAAGCTATCGATGTCTACTATCTTATAAAATGGATTGAAAAGTGGTTCAGATGTCTATATTTATTACATTTAAAAGATATATGATTTCAAATTTTTGAGCAATAAAAATAGCAAACAAATTTCACAATTAGTGAATATTTTACCTAAGGTGTATTTTGATATGTTTAACATGATTCCACATCTCAACCATTGCAATTTGATGTTTTATCAAGATTTTTTGATGTAACCCTAATAAGGGTATTTTGGATATTTCACCCATGAGTTGACTATAAAATGAAATGACATTTTAAGATTAGTGTTTCTTAGGTTTTTCTTGAGTTTCATATATAATTGTATGAGTATATAGTTTTTGGGCCTAAGTGTCCATTATGTAAGATGATTGATGATTATTTGTGAGAAAACATGTATTTTATGTGCCTATTTAATTATATGTTTTAGTTGCTTTCATAAGTAATTTAGTAAGAGAAGTATATGTGTGTATGTTTGGAGTTTACTCTTGGCATATGAGGTATATACTTGCATATTAGTGCATATGATATTTTTGGTTTATATGGGTATGTCAATATATGTAGTTATATATGTGTGAATTGAGTTTATTTTAATGTTTAAACATTAAATGTACTTTAAAGTAGAGGTGGTTTTAGTAAATAAGAATTCTAAGTTGGTATATAAGGTTAGGATGATGGGGTTTGAGAATTAGAAATAAAGATAGAAAATATACATGGACTTATAAATATTTGTTGATGTCCACATGATCAAATTATGGGAAATGGAATTGAGAAGGCATTGAAGAATTCATCAGTGTCAAAGGTAAGTGGGCCATATCCATTGTATTTCATTATTATTATGCTTCATCCTACACATTCCTACAAAATAACTTAGAGATTAAGTTACTTTTAGACATTCAATTATTAATATTTAGCTCTTATTCCATAATTTTTTAGTAATCAGACTTTACTCAGATGAAGTTATGTTATGAGGATATTAGATTATTGAATTTTGATGTTTAATATACTTTCACATAATTAGTATATGTTTATTTAGTTTAGGTTTTAGTTCAGTTTATTTCTTAAGCCTTCAAGTAGAAATATCATATAGCTGATATCATAATTTATTCAAGTCATCCATTCAATAAGGGTTTTAGATTTAGATTTATTTAGACAACAAGAATATGGACTTTGGATTTTATATTTAGACTACTCATTGTGAGTAGTCATATTAGATCTGCATACCTGATAAGAGTTCCAGATCATATCTCACTTATTTAGTAATTAAGATTTAAATTCAGAGTTTAGATTTAGATTTAATTCAAAATTTATGTGCAAAGATTTAGATTAAGAACATGGTTTAGTTGAAAAAGATTTAAGTTCCTAATAGAATAATTTCAATACATCAGTTAAGTAAGACAAACTTTCAAATATTTTCAGATTATATTTAGATTTAGGTTTACATTGAGAATTCAGTACATATTCAATTATCAGTATTCAATTTCAACATAAGATAAGTGTTCATATAGAATTCAATAAGATTATATTTAAGATAATTAAGTCAGAACATTCACATAAACATTATATGTTAAGTCTTCATTCATTTAGTCCCAGGACGATTCGGGGGCACCTGTTGCCAATTCAGAGGAGTGTTTACTCCAATTTAGAGGTACTTATGTACCAATTCAGGACATAGTCATGCCAATTCAGAGACACCTTGGTGTCATTCAGAGGCATGTAGTGCCAATTCAGAGGTACTTCAATATTAACTCAGGGTGTAGATATGCCAATTCAGGAGGACTTATCATATAATTGTGTCCACAAATCAGATAAAATATTAAAATAAAAGACATGTCAATTTTGTATAAGTTTACAACTTTTAGATATTAGTTCATCTTTTAGTTATTGTATATTCATGTTCATATTATTAGAAATTCAATGCCACTTACTCTAACTTAGGTTTCCCTTTATGCATGGTTGTGGGATGAGATGTTCGTAGGTACTAATACTCAAACAAATCAATTAAGATAGAGGATTTTCTTGGTGGGGGCACCATCTATATGATTCAAGATATTAAGACAGTGTACAAGTTTTAGCATCATGTATATCGACTTCATTATCAAGTTTGATGTAAGTAAGTTTCTTTTATGAGAATATGATGAGAATTTATTTCATACACAGTCTATAATGGTTCTTTTCTATTGTTATTGTAATGATTATCTTGTATGTGACACTCCCAAGAAGAAAAAAATGTTTCTCTTCTGCTCATGTGATACAAAAATTAGGGTGTTACAGTTCCTCAGGCTCATTGAGCTATAATTCTCTTTGGATTATGCCTGCATCCAATTTCACCTAAGTAGATTTCATTTCCCCTACAACCTTGTGTTGCAATTCAGAGAACAAAGGAAATCCCTTGCCATTTATCATTTTGAATGGAGTGGTGTCAATTAGAGTCTTGAATATTGTTTGGTACACCCACAAAGCTTGGATGAGCGACTAGTCCTTATGTTTGGTTTCACCATCTTTTTAAGAATAAGCTTGATATACTGGATGGCAAGCTCCACTTGCCCACTATTTTGAGTAAGGTAGGCAGTAGCCATGTGTTGGTTCACACCATGTCTTTTCAACGAAGTCTTAAAAGGAACTTGATTGAAATGGCATCCCACATCACTAATTATGTCTGTTCTCACTTCAAAATAGTAGATTATTTAAATTTTCAAACTTACAAACAAATATGTGATCATTGGTTCTATTTGTGTTAGCTTCAACCCATTTGAAGACATAGTCAATAAGTACTAGGATGTACACATAACCATAAATAAGGAGGTAAAGGGCCCATAAAGCCAATAGATAAATATCAAATGCCTCCACCACCAAGATGGGGGATAGAAGCATTATGTGCCTCTTAGAAATTGTGCCCACCTTTTGGAACTTTAAGCAAGATTAATTGATTTTATGTGCATCTTTGAAGAGAGTGACAATAAAATCCACATTATAACACCTTGCATGTACTTTGGTTTTCCCTATAGTGTCTACAACATGCACCAGAGTTGAACATGGTGAGAATATAACTTTGCTCATTGTTGAGAATGCATTTCTGAATGAGATGGTTGGGGAAATATTTGAAGAAACATGGGTTCTCCCATACATAATACATTACAACTTCATAAAGTCATTTCCTCCCCTCTCTTGACCATGTGTTTGGTACCATCCCACTAGCCAAGAATTTGTCTATGTGCTTGTATCACATGTATTGGGTTGAGCTATTAGGAAGAGTTGTTCATGAGGTGATCTCCTTTATTCTTGTCACTCCATCATATGGTGCTTCAATGTTGGAAAGATGGTCAAAACATAATTTTATATCCTTTCTTGTCAACAATTTCAAGGTAAAACATTGAAGCAATAAAATCCATATTGTTAGCATGGGATTAGAATCATTCTTAGACATAAGGTTCTTAAGGGAGCATGGTATGTGTATACAGTGACCTTGTTCTAGAGCACATAGGAACAAAATTCTTTAAGAGAAAGGGCTATGCCCATCGTCTCTTTTTCTATAGTACTATAATTTCTTTGGGCATCATCCAAAGTCTCTCTAGCATAATAAATGGCATGAGGAACACGACTAATTATTTAGTCAAGCACATACCCCAATGTCATATTGGATAAACTCATCATGATCTCATACAATAGAAAAGTTAATTGGTTGCATGATAGGTGAACAAACCGCGCTAGACTTCAAATGTTCAAAATATTTTATACACTTACATCAAAGTGAAACTCAACATCTTTTCTTACAAGGTGACAGTAATTGTAAGAAATCTTGGTAAAATCTTTGATAAAAGGGTGATATAAACCATCATGCCCCAGTAAAGAGTGGACATGTCATATGGTGGAAGGAATGACCACTGTAGAGATTAGACCAAATTTTTCTTTGGCAAATTCTATTCTAGATTTAGAATACCGATGTCCCAAAACTATACATTAGAGATCATAAAGTTGCTCTTCTCTCAAGAATGGGAGGTTTCTCAATAGATGTTTTCATATTCTTAAATCCCACACAAGGTAGTTCATAACTTACAACAACAATATTGCTCTTTTTTTCTATTTGGTTGGTTCTTTCAGAATTTCTACAATCAGTTTAAGACATGTACAATAGGCAAGAACTTCTCAAAAATCTCATATAGACAATCAAGAATCAATCTCTTCTCCTATAACCTTGACCTTTGTGTAAGATTTGGAGATACTCAATCAGATCTTCATGTGCATGAATATAACATACATCATGCTCATTCTCACATGAATAACTACATCAATGGTAGCTAGAAACAACCTTCTCGAGATGATGGGAGATTTTCTGGTATCTTTTTCCTTTTAAAGAATGAAAAAATCAATCGGGAAGAAGGTGAGGGTGTCATCATCAAATTTCACCAGCACATCATCTACCCGACTATAAGAGATCTTTGTCAATCATTAGCTAGTTGGAGAGTACAATTTATAGGCTCTAGATGGCCCAAATCCAACTCGACATACATAGAATATGGAATCAAATTGACACTTGAGCCCAAGTCAAGAAGGGATTGGTCAATGCGGGAACACCAATGTAACACGAGATTATAGGTGCACTAGGGTCTTTCCTTTTGGTAGGAGGTGCACACTACAAGATGGAACTAACTTGTTCAGTAACCTTGGCCTTTTCTAGCATCCACCCAGCTGAATACGTCTTAAATGTCCACATGTCTTTGATGAAATTTACATATGAAGGTATTTGTTTAATGATGTCTAAAAATGGAATGTTGATTCAAACTTTCTTGCAACTTCAAAAAATCTCCTCTATATGCTTCTTATTGTGGTGGTAGAATGCTCATCTAGAGCATTAGTAAATTGGGGTTCATTTGCAATGGCTTCACTTGGAATGCCATGATGACTGGGTTGAATTACAATATCACTACTCATGTCATATTCAACTCTGGGTGTCACGTTATCAACCACTAGTCTCAAAATATCAGTGCCATCATTCTCTACAAATATATCATTTATTGGGCCTCTTTGCTTATCTAGAACTCTACTGCTCCTTTGAACTATAAATATATGTATGAGGTGGTTGTATGGTAACTAGAAGTTATATGGTTGTTGAGGTGGTGGATGTGGACAAGGATGTGGGAGATCTTGGTATTGATGTACCCGCTACACTTGGACTTTTGGTTGGCACTGGGTGTTTTGAGAGACACCCATTTGGCAACCCACGTTGTTTAGGTTAATCATGGTTTGGGAAGTGAGCCTCCCATCCTCATGGGGAGCAAGTTTTAGAGAGAGTTGATATGTTATTTAATCTATCCTATAGATAGTTTGTCCATGAGTGGACACATTATTCCTTACCTCATGTAGGCTTCTCAGCCTACCTAGCAATTCCACCTCAAATTTTTAATTATCTTTTGTCCTTAATGTTATTGGTGTGGTGGTTCATGTGAGTCATCCCCGGGATGCCTCCAAGAAAAGTTGGGATGATTTCTCCACTCAAGGGAGTATGATTGAGATATATGGAAATTTGAACCTCTATTTCCAAATGATTTAAGAGATTTCACTCTTCTTAAGAGACTCAATGGATCATATCACATTGCTTGAGTCACCTCACATCCAATTCTTCATAAGATTCATTATATCATCTAGACTCTTCATCATCTGTGGATTAATATCATCTTGAGTGGGCGGTGGTGGATTGGATGGAGCAACACCAACACATCTATCATAATAATTTGATGTGTTGGATGTGTAATGTTTGTTTTTTATAGCTAAGTACTCAAAATGAGGTCAATACTCTTTAGGAAGCTTTATGATGAAAGTTCCACTATAAGAGGAATATAACATTGTTTGATTCATTTGAGATAGACCCAAGTAGAAAAATTGAACTAGATATCGTAGGGGCACCTTGTGGTGTGGACTCCCCCATCAAAAGATTTTTAAATCTTTCTAAAATTTCATGGAACTACTTGTGGTGCAATTTACTAAATGAATTAACACATCTCCACATCTATGTAATATTTGCTATAGGATTGAATTTCTTAAGGAATTCATTCTTCATAGCCACCCATGTCATAGTCTTCATGTTTGAGGAGTGGCACTATTGGGCCTATCTTTGAGTGATAATGGAAAGATAGTAAGACAAATAGAGTCATATGTGGCTTCCAGTGTGTAGAAGATGGAGTTGGTATCCAATAAGACATCTACATCCTTATATGGTTTTTCATTCCCAAAACTATAAAATGTACAAAGAAAATGCATAAAAGTTGGAGCAATAGAGAAATATTTACTATGCATTTGATTTACTCTTGTGGAGATAGGTGAAGTGTAGTTTCATGGAATGTAGTAGTCATGAAGATGCCTTGGTGTAGGTGGAGGTCATTAGTAGCTTAAGATCTGTCCTCTTCCTCACCTTGAGGAGATGGGGATTCTGATTGCATTACAATTCACCATAAATTCCTTTTCTCTCTCTTACTTGTGGTGTCTCCTCCAACTTTGCCTACCTATTTATGGGATCTTACAAGAAGGAATCAATAGAAAAAGAGTGACAATATAACATGTGATTTAACCTAGACATTGAAATACCAACTAAAATAAGACAAGTGACTCTACCCCACGACTAGACCTAACCTCTCTGGAAATTATGGTTCCACGCGTGGAACTCCCTTTCTACTATGCATCTTTCTCTCTTATAGGTTCAAGGGATCTGAGCGAGTCTCACTGGTGCTTTTCCTGTTATGGTAAAAGAACTTGTATACCATTTCTTGAAGATTTAGTTGACAGAGGACAAAGAAGACTCGATCGAGATATAGAACCAGGAGGATGAGGATGTTACAGAAGATATGAAACTGGACATGGTGGCGGACATCCTCTCAGATAGTCCATACAACTTCTGGGCCATGAAATGCATGTTCAAACAGGTGTGGGCGCTGGCGAACAAGGTTATCTTCAAGAAACTCGAGGGGGGAAACTTCGTGATCCAATTCTGATACTAGAAGGATAAGTAGAAGGTGGTAGAAGGGGCACCATGTAAATTTTATAACAAATTACTTCTGTTCAAGGATGTGGAGATAGAATAACAACCAAGTGCTATCAAGATCAATCAAAGTCCCTATTGGTATGCCTCTACGGATTTCCAATGGGCTATAGATCGCACAAGGTCATTGGTGATATAGTGGAAAGGGTTGGGACCGTGGTCTCTTTGGACATTGACGAGTGGGGTTGGGATTCATCAGCTAAGGTTTGAGTCATCATGGATATCACGAAACCTCTAAAGAGGATCCTAAGGATCCGGTTTCGTAATGATCAAATAGATGATATTGGGATCAAGTATGAGAGGTTGGTGAATTTCTATTTCTTATTTGGACTGCTCAGGGATGTTGACAAAGATTGCCCTGATCATAAGGGTTCTGAAGGTCAGGAGCAGCAGTGGGGAGCATGGCTCAAAGCCTCACCACACAAACCTAGAACTACCCTCTAAGAGGAAATCTTTGGGAGCAAGTAGGCTAGAAGGAAGATCAATTTTATGGTTAGGCCGGAATATTATTCTATGAAGTCTGAACACACGACAAGTAGTGGGGAATTTTCATACATAAGACCAACCATGGAGCGGCACAACAAACCCGGGAAGGAGACAGATCCATCAGAACATATATCATAACATCACAAGGTCCAAGCCGTAGAAGAAGAACACGATTCCAACTTATGTGAAATCTTCTAGGATGTTGAATCGTGGATCAAGGCAAAGCACAAGAACATCCTATTGAGGCTAAACAAAAGCTTACATGATGAGAAGGACATGTTAGGGTCAGATGCAACAGACTCAGCCAGACATAATAAGATAGAGGTTGTGTCACCCAAGCTAACAAAGACAAACATCCTTGCTATGTGACCGATGACACTCATACATGAGGAAGCACCAGTGGCAGAGGCCAACACACTACTGGAGTAGTCCAACGCCCCATATATTGTAATAGGCACCCAAGATCAGGCCATCAGTGGAGGCACAAATAGGGCTGGTGATGACTATGACACAGTCAGAACAAGATCTCAGAGGTAACAAGAAAGAAAGAAGAAACATAACCAAAGAGGGAAGGTGGATCTGAGGAAGAAAGAGGACCCCCCATGGGTTTACAAGATGAGAAGAGCACAAAGATTGGGCATCCCAGAATTTGAGGTGGAATGGACAACCATTTTGGGTAAAATAGGAAGACAGATGGACCAGTGTGATATGGAACAAGATGAGGTGGAAACTGTAGGGAAATTGGGGAACAAAGTGAAAGACAACACTATGGTTCTGAGTATTCCATGGACTTTATTAGTGCAAGTAGTGAAGGCTGGGGAATTCCATTCCCATGAATAACAATGAAAATCTTCAGCTAGAACTGTCAGGGAATGCCCCCTGACACTGTAAATGCCCTTCGGTCATGGTGTTGGAGGAAGATCCCAAACATAGTTTTCCTCATGGAGACTATGATCTCATCTACAGAGCTGGAGGAAGTAAAAAGGAAGTGTGGTTTTACACAAGGGATATGTCTGGATAGTAATGGTAGAGCAGGTGGCATGGGACTATGGTGGAAGGGTGTGGACATTTATGTGAAGTCATATTCTCAACACCACTGTGACTGTGAGGTTAGTGGTGAGGGTATGAATGACTCTTGGAGAGCGATGGGTATTTATGGATGGGCAGACCAGAATTAGAAGTTTAGGACATGGAATATCATGTGGGAAATTAAGAATGACTTAGACCTACCTGTGATTTTCTTTGGGGACTTCTATGAGATAATATCCAATGATGATAAAAGGGGAGGTCCACCAAAACCATGTCGTTATATTCAAGTCATGAGGATTGTTATTGATGACTGTAATCTGGTTGATTTGGGATTTAGTGGAAGCATATGTGTCAAAGAGGACTTACTCTAGAAACCTTGGTGCAAGATAGACTGGATAGGGACTTTGCTTGTCCTACATGGGAAAGTAAATTCTATCATGCCAGGGTGGTACATCTTCTGAGATGTGAGTCTGATCATGTGTCAGTCATCATTAACATAGAGAGAAGAACTGCAAAGAAATTTTAGAGTCCGTAAAATTTCTTCTTTGAGCCCATGTGGTGGAGGAAGGATAGTGAGAGGAAGTTATTTCGCAGTCCTGGGAGGAATGACAACTATCTAGCCTATCATAGAAAATGGAGTGGTGTAGTGCAAAACTCAAGGAATGGGCTGTGAGGAGGTATGGTGACATGAAAAAGAAAATTAAAGAGCTAGAGGAAGAACTTGCAGAGGCCCAACAACACCCCAAACATAATAACTCTTGATAAATGTTTGAGTTGTAGGAGTGGCATAAGAAGGATGAGGCATATTGGCAAGCCCAATCCTGGGTCAATAAGTTGAAGTCGGGAGACAAAAATACGAAATACTTCCATCATAAAGCATCTCAATGAAGGAAGAGGAAAAAGATCAAGGGTATAAAGAATGAAGATGGATAGTGGAAGACCAGTAAAAACTTGATTGGGAAGATTATTACTGGATTTTTCTAGAAGATCTTCCATACTTCTAAGCCAATAGGGTGGGATGCGACAACTAAAGGCATTTCTAGGAAACTTGACAGTCCATTGCAAGAACACTTAGAGAAGGACTTCACGAATGTTGAAATCAGAGAATCTCTTAAACATATGCATCCTAATAAAGCTCCAGGTGAGATGGTATGAAGGCCCTCTTTTTCCAAAAATATTGGCACATAGTTGGGGATGATGTCTCTAATTACATAAAGGGATGGTGGAAACCAGACAACAATATCTCATAACTGAACTCTACACTGGTGGTGATGATTCCAAAGGTCCAGAAGCCAACTGAGATTGGAGATTCAGACCAATTAGCCTTTGAAACATCATCTATAAATAGCCTCCTAGGTCATGGCCAATAGGTTGAACCCTCTTCTGGATGGAATGATTTCTAAAAATCAAAGTGCCTTTATCCCAGGCAGACTGATCACTGACAATGATTTAATTGCTTATGAAATGTTTCACACTATGAAGGGGGATAAGGGGAGGAAACACGACCATATTGCTCTCAAACTGGACATGTCAAAAGCATGTGATAGGGTGGAGTGGAAGTTTGTGGACTATATTAAGGAGAAATTGGGATTTGGGGACAGATGGAGAAAGATGGTTATGGACTGCATGCCCACTATCTCTCATTCTTTTTCCATAAATGAGGAACGCACCAGAAAGACCCAACCAACCCACATACTACGACAGGGAGATCCTCTTTCACCTTATCTTTTCATTTTGTGTGCTGAAGCTTTCTCTACTTCTCTTAATTTAGTTGCACAACAAAATATTATCCATGGCATCAAAGCAAGTTTCCATGGACCCCACATTTCTTACCTTTTCTTTGCAAATGACTCAATCCTTTTATCAATGGTAACTAGGGAAGAATGTATAAAGTTAGCTGAAATTATCAGCCAATATGAACAGACATAAGGGTAGAAGATGAACTTATCAAAGACTGAGATCGCCTTCAGTAAGGGGGTGTAATGCGTAAGGAAAGAAGAAATCAAGGGGATGTTGAATGTCAAAGAAGCAGACAGACATGGTAAATATCTTGGCTTACCTACCGCGGTTGGGAGGTCCAAGAAGCAATTGTTTGCCTTTATTCAAGAATGCATCCGGAGGAAGATGCAAGGATGGAAAGAAAAACTAATGTCTAAGGCAAGAAGAGAAGTCCTAATCAAAGCGGTAGCATAAGAAATACCATCTTACATCATGAGTATCTTCCAACTCCCGTCTGGCCTACTGGATGTAATCAATAGTTGCATTGCTAGGTTTTGGTGGGGGGGGGCAAAAGAGACAAAGAGGAAGATATCTTGGGTTAGCTGGGAGAAATTGTGCAAACCAAAGAACCAAGGTGGTATGGGATTCAGAAATCTTAGTGTTTTCAACCAAGCTCTCTTGGAAAAAAAATATGGCACTTGTACCACAGGAAAGACACTCTTGTCTACAGAGTCCTTAAAGGTAGATATTTTCCAAATGACACCATATTGGAGGCACAACAGGGCTACAACCCAAGTTATACTTGGAGGAGCATATAGAACTCAAAACATATCATCCTGGAAGGAATACAATGGAGGGTTGGGGATGGAAGAAAAATCAATATATGGACTTATAACTGGATCTCAGGGGTAGGGGGAAGCATTGATAGGGTACAGAGAGTGAGCTGTAATACATATATTCATGTGAGCCAGCTTATATGTAATGAGTTAATAGGATGGGATGCGAACTTAATTACCAATATGTTCACTAAAGAAAATTCTATGAAGATTCTAACCATCTCGGTTAGTGAGTTGGGACTGAGAGATGAGGTCCTTTGGTGGCTGAGTAAGCATGGGGAGTATACAGTTAGGTTGTCCTACTGGCTGGCCAACCAGGAGGCATGAAGGACAACTGAGCCAGTAGAAGAGGCTATGAGAGACTGATGGCGGGCAGTGTGGCATCGTAGACTACATCCAATGGCTTCTCACTTTATTTGGAGGTGCTACTCAGGGGCACTAGCTACCATAGGCAGGATGTATGACTGATTCTGTCATCCTCATGGCATTTGCACCATTTGCAATGCCAAGAAGGAAGACTTATGCCACCTCTTATTCAAATGTACTTAGGCATGGGGGCTGTGGCAAGGAACTCCAAGGCACATTCATGTGAAGGTGAGGGAGACAAACACTCTACAAATAGGTGACACTATACACCACCTCACTAATTTTGGGAAGATGGAGGAAGATGAATATATGATTGCCTCTCTTTGGGCAATATGGAGCAGGAGAAATGATATTATCTTCAGCAACAAGGTCTGCGCACCTATAATAATGCACAAAATTCTCCTCTTCCTCATCAAGGATCATATGGAGTCCAATGAAAGAGGAAATGTGGACTCAACTTCTAGGGAGGTTCATTCTTGGAGACCATTAGATCTAGGATCCATAAAAAATAAACTGTGATGCTGCAATCGACAGACACAAATCAGTTGGAGTGGGTGTTGTTCAAAAAGACTCAAACGGAGTAGTTATTCATACGATGAGCTTGTGGAAAGGTAGGTTCATCAATGTGCCATGCGTGAAGGCTTCGGAAATTAAGGAAGAGATGCGAAGGAGTCATGAGCTAAATTTGGACAATCTAATAGTAGAATCAGATGAGAAGATGATCATCCAATGCATCAACTCTGGAGACCAGAGGCTGAACCTCTTGGGAACCCTCCTTAATGATACTGTTTTCCTCAGTAGTTCTTTTGATAGCATATGCTTTAATTTTTTTAGGCATCAGTCTAATGAAGTGGCCCACTTGCTTACGCAAAAGGCCGTTAAAAGTATGGAGTCTGTTCGTCTATCTAGTAATTTTTCTTTAACTGTAGATGAACTTGCTCGTGCTGACTTGGCACCTTAGTAATATAGATATCTATGTTTGAAAAAAAAGGGTAAAATAAGACAAGTCGTACATATAAAATGCAAAATGAATGAAAAGAATAAAGAGTATCAAGATGGTGAAGGGCACTATAAAAGTAAAAAAGAAACATACAATTAGGTCTAAAACATTACTCCATGACAACAACACTAGAAACATTGATGCACCTTGGGAACACTAGGCACTTTTAGTATTTATAAGGCATTACATAGCCACACTCTCAATAATGGGATCCACAAGATCCCATTATTAGGCTGCAATATAGGAGAAGTGGTAGGTTGGAGTCAGTCCACAAGGATTGGAGGAGGCACAAAATCTAGTTGTTTCTTTAGGCTCCTAGTACAGAGGGTTAGTATTCAATGGTTTAACGGATTTTCTTGATACACCACAAGGAAAGGAAATGATAGAAGAAATATTGAAATCTAGACTACTTCTAGAAATTTGGTTTAAGGAACTAGCTAAGAGAGAAATTGACCCCAAACTAATCAAGAGCAAGCAATTGCACTAAAATAACAAAGGCAATCATAATTATCAACTAAAAAAGGCAATTGAATAACATAAGAAAATTAAGACTAAGTTAACCAACCAACTTGAGTAACAACTAAGACGATGTAATCTTACCAAGAATAATTCACGATTCAACTAAACAATGATTACTAGGAAAGAATCTCAGCTAAAATAACTAGCACTAAGCAATTATACTTATAGCAAATGATTAGTGGAGTGGACCATTTGGGGTTATGATACTAATATACTACGCAATAGGGGTTTATATTCATCTGTAGACCCAATAGTATTGCCACCAACCCAATAAAGATAGGGAGATGGGGTAGAGTCACACCCCATTAGATGTCCATGGGTGGCATAGGTGTGAGTATGAGAATTAGTCTCTATCACCTACTATCCAACCTTAAGAGACTCATTTGTCTAGTGGATATGTAATCTTTGACCTATATTGACCCTATCTTAGGTTTCTAAACATGAATATCCACACATACTTCATGGAATGGGGTGGTCTAAGGGATAGGAGGGTGTTTCACAACCTATACTATTCCCTATCCAACCTCTAGATATGCTCCTTGTGTGTGAGAGAGAAGAGATATATACTTATATACTTAGACCATACACATAGGGCTAGTGTAATAGAGATATATAGGGGGAATGAAAGAAAACTAGCTAAGGTTCCTCCAGAGAACATAGGGGTTTTCCCCTCAAAAATCCCAAAACCTCTCTTTTCTCTCCGCCTTAGGTGGTTCTAGAGTTCAAACAACCAAATAAGTATATATATAGAGAGAGAGAACAAGCATAACATGACATTAGTAAGAAATGTATATTATTTCACAAGAATAATCCCCAATCACATGGTATCAAAGTAATATAATATCCCTTGAACAACCCGACAAGTGGGGGATTAGCTACACATAGTCAAAGAAAAATAAAAAAGGGAGAAGAAAGAAGAGAAAGAATTCATGAAGATAAAGGTAAAAAACGTATTCTCCTGCTCCAGTAGAAACAAGCTCATCTTCACTCCTCCAAGGGTAGAAAGCATAATAATTTGGATCTGGAGTGGACAAAACCCTAGAAAACTAGAGTTTTGGGTGGTAGGTGATGAAATGGTAGGTGGGAGTAGGTAGGGTGGAAAACAAGGGGAGTAAATAAGGTGAGTAGGTCCTAACCTCAGCCCCTAGCCACCACTAAGGCTTATTTAGGGTGTTAGGGTTAAATGGGGGTAACTTAGATAATGTGGTGAAGGAAGCATTGGGGCAAGATGGCATATTTTTTTGTTCTTCCATCACCACGACCATTCTAGATATGGGTCTGGGGTTCATGTACATTTTTAGAGGTCGTTATTGCTAAAGGCTATATGGAATGACGGTTAATGGACAAAATACCCCCACAATTTTGGGATTTAAATGTATGTTCTATGTGAAAAATAGAACGAGTGTTCTAGACAGAACAACTGGATTGACAATGGATGGAAATGTAAGCTACATCAACATGGGATGGTGGATTTTGACCAAATAGCACAACCCTTCTGGTTAAAAAATTGACCACTCTATGGCTTAGTGGTAGGTAAAATGTGGACTTTGAAGTTTTGAAAATTTTCTACTTGTGTGTTGTTTTTACCTCTCTCTATTCTTTCAATCAAGAAGAATCTAGATGCCTATAAAGCATGTAAAAGATTTCATAAGTGTATTTGACAATAATAGGATTAATTGGGGAATTAACATGCATTATAAGTATCTTGATGTAAATAAAGAGAAAAATGACACAAGTTGAAGATCCAATTAAGGGATTCACAGGTAGGCCATACTAAAGAATTTACCTTGGTAAAACTTAGAAATGTTGTGGTGAAGGCACTTCCTCAACATGTCTTGAAATCATTCCCAAGCTTCAAAACATGATTCATCATGCGTTTGGTTGAATTGTTGATGTTCTCCACCAAACTGTGTAGTCTTATGTGGTGGAAAGTACCACTAAAATCATTTGTCCACCATCTGATCCCAATTCTCTGCATAAAACCTAGGAAAAGTTTCAAGCATGGTATTATCTCTATCAATCAAGTAAAACATGTAGACTATCATGGTCCAAATTTTATCAATCTTTATGATATCACAACATTGCAAAAATTTCAAGGTGTTCCATGGGGTATTCATTGTAGTGCCCATTGAATGCTCGAGAATTGACAAGTTCTGCAAGACTTGGATCAAGTTTTTAGCTACCAATATCCACCACCTAGTATGTTATGGGACCTTATTAAGATGTTGTAGAAGAGGCCTGGTTATGCTCCCATATGGTATGCTCTTGCACTATCTGTGCATTGAATTCTACATCACTACCACCACCTCCATTTTCTTGTTCTAACATCTTATCACACTGTTCTTATTCTTAGGGATCACAATAAAAATATAATCAATAATCAATGTATGATCACTATAATAAGCAGTATCAGTAATACCTACAAAATATTAAGAATAATATTTGAACCATATACACTAGCAATGCTACCAAAAAGATTTGAAAAATAATGAGTGAAAAGAAATATAAAAATTGGTGGTCTGGAATGGTCGGTCCTAGCACAAGTAGTGTTGGTGTTTGTGATTTCCCTGGCAATGATGCCAAAAACTTGATACACATAAATTGTGCATGTATAAAACAAGTGCACATCTTGAAGTAATATAGATGCAAAGATGACCCAAGTTGTTAAACTCGGGGAACTATGAAAGCTAAAAATTACTACTAACTAGAACTAAATCAGCTAGGCCAAAGAAAAGTCTGTATTATTTTATATTAAACTAAGAACTAAACTAAGAAAAGCAATTAAAGTGGATTGTGAATAAGTTGGAAGAAATATCTAGCTTAGCCAGTTTGACCATAGTGCTATCTGTACTAGGCCAAAGAAAGTTTTTATTGTTTATATTAAACTAAGAACTAAACTAAGAAAAGCTATTAAAGTGGATTGTGAGTCATATGGAAGGAAATATCTAAATAGCCAGTTTCAACTTGATTCTATCTATACTAGAGTTCTATCAATTTATCAACAAATTATCAATATCCAAAAAACAAATTATCATTGATTTTGAATAGAGATCCAAAAGTAATGTCACCCTCTCTCAAAGAATGATACCGTGTTTAAACCAATCAAAACAATAGTTTTTTTCACATTCCTTATTCCAGTTTGATCTATGAAGATTGGCATGTTGATTACTCTCTATTAGTAGTTAGCCTACTTTGCAACTTATTATTAATCAAATTTTTGTTAGTTAACTAACATTTGATTCCTATTTTGATGCAATCAACTTCCTAGAGATATTGTCTATAGTGATCAAGAATAAAAAATAGCACGAACTCTATATTGCATAACATTCAAGTAACAAAAACCAACTCAATTAAAATCCATAGTCAAGTATAGAATAACTTCGAGCTACTCCTGGTCATAGAGATTATGGAATTTAGTCATACATGGATAACATGGTATCAAACTAACTTGGGAACAAAGAAAATATTGAAATAAAAAACTAAGCCTTGAAGGTGATAGTTATGGATCATCTACAGAAGATGGGCATGATCCACCACTATTTACAATGGGAAATCACCTTCTAAAGTCTCAAATAACACATCTTCTTTTCTATTCCTCTTACTTTCTCTCCTATTGTCTTTCAAGAAGTCAAAATCCTGATATCTCCAATTAGCTAATGGTTGTAGGTGCATTAGATTTTTAAAGGATTAAAAGATTTGAGTTGTAGCACAAGTTGTTGGATTAATCACTTAAATCTTAATGTTTGATGTGACCTAGTATGTGCTACCAACTTGGGGTCGGTTCTACCAATCCTATCTTTCCCTTTTTGATCAAGAGTTGAGTCAGTGCCATCGATGTAATGTTAGGGTTTACTTTGAGTTGGTGCTACTTCCATGGGTTTCTGTGCCACCGACTCGAGCAAACTTGGGCAGACTTAATTCTGGTAACTCCTTTTCATTTTTGAATGATGTGTTAGTGCTACTGCCATTGTAAATTTCTTCCTAGTATTTTCTATGATGAAACAAGAAATTAACATGTCCAAATAATATTATTATAAAATATGCCTAATTTCATACAAAAAATGGAAATATTGATGCACAAATGATTATATACTAGATTTGTTATAAATTGATGACAAGATGTGCGAGGAAGCTCATTCAACACATGAAATCAACCAAATTAGTGCATGAAAAGGATGATGATGAGTGCATCACCTATGCATATGGTCATGCAATCAACTGAGTTGATTGAAAGTGAAATATGTCTTATACATCAAAGTCTAAGAAACTAGGGCTAAGCAAAATCAATATTTTTTCCATTTATATCAAGATCACCATACTAATAAAGTACAAAGATCTAAATGTTTTGTTCATCCAAGATATTCATATAAAATATATGTTTGACCAAAATGTCATAAAAATGTATCATACAAAAGTGATATGTATACTTGTTCTATATTTCCAATAGTTGCATCAAGTATTTACAAAATTTTGAGTAATAAATATATATGTCTAATACACACTTCCAAGGACCAAAGAAATCTTGGGTGATATTACAACAAAATATTAGACTCATAGAAGGATCCTAAAAGGAATTATTGGACTATCCATATCAATAAGGTGCACCTTGTTTTTAGGTATCCCATCAATAAGTACCCCATGTTTAAGTGTTCCCATACCAGAGTAGTACAAGGATGGTTATCCTATTTGGAAGTTTCTTCTGGGCTATCCCCAAGTGAGGAAAAAGCACAAGATGAATCTAGTATTGGTATTTGTGGCCAACCATCATTATTAAAACTCTACTAAAGACTTGGGTAGTTTTTCCTGGAATTACAAATGGTATAAGAGTTAGATCCCTTATAGTAGGTATTGGGTACATGTGCATGTGACGCCCCATTCTTGAGTCATACATGCCAAGAAGAATGAAGGGGCTATCCACTTAGGATATAGAGACACCCTTGCACTAGTAGTTATGAATAGGATCTATGTACATTGGACATCCTTGGTCTGCATAAAGATAGGGAACAAGTTATGAGGACACACAGTTGATCCATGATTAGGAAACCAAAGGTCTAATAGGAGCAGACTGTAATAACCCATGATTTGAGGCATTAGATAAAAGGATCTTAAAAGTAATGATTGGATTACTCATATCAACAAGGTATACATCCTTTTCAACTATCTCACTAAAAGGTACTATGTGGTTAAACATGCTTATCCTAGAGTAGTACTATGATGGCTAGCATTTAATATATTTTCTCATACTCTACACTTGTTAGGTCAAAGTGTGAAGCCAAGGATAGTGTTGGTCGATGGGTCCAACTCCATTCCCAAAACTGTACTAGAGCCTTAGTAAGTGTGTTCTCACATTATGAAAGACTATACTACATAATAAAAAAGCTACAGTCTCAAACCATTGGGAAACTTCTTCAAAAGTGGTTGTTTCATAGATAGAAACTCAACTAGGTAATCCAATGGGGTTTTCAGAAACCTTAAAACATCAAAACAATGAGTATATGACAATGGTTCTAGAAAATAATGAAATTCATGTAAAGAGTAAAAGAGATAAATGAATGCAAGTTTATCCATTTTTACTAGGCATGTATGTGATCATAACAATATCATACCATATATATAATAGAATAAAAGAAAGACACATTATGTATGAAAGTAGGGGACTATACATTTCAACTCTCGTTGGCTATGTAATCAAAATTTCATTATCTTTCCATGATCATACAAGCTATATGGAGTTATAGCTAATGGATAGAAATCCACATTGACCATCATATAAGATCTTGGAGTCACTAGTCCCATTAAGATCTTGTCTTGTCTCAATCTATGTGAGTAAATAACATTATAGGGGCTCATCAACCTATGAACTATATAAATATTAGTACATCATGGGTACTCATGAACCAACGATTGGTCATATATCATTGTAGATGCATTGTGGATATGTATATAGATTACAATGTCATGCAAATTGATTAGACTAAGTGAATTTAGTTTATATATAATTCTATTTACATCATCACATCAATAGTGTTTTTGTATCACATGGAGATAAGAACTTATCTATACTAATAAATGGGTGTCTCAAGGAGCCGACTACAACTCACGGTCAAAATGTTTGACGCATGAGATTCTCCAGGTTTGTAACTATTAGACTCCATCTTACAAGGATTATTACTATACCATGTATAATAATAGAGATATGCCTTTAAATACTTCTCAATGACCCATAGATCCATGAGTAAACATGCTACCTTCCCTAAATTCACACCACCAGGGTGTTAAGATTATTATTGATATTAATCCAATGTCATCTTTCATATATGAAGATCATTTACTTCACCTTTGTTAGATATTTTCATCATAAAATCCAAATCTAGAAAAAAAATCTAATTCCATGTTCATACATGTCATTCTTGGCAATTTTTCTCATAATAAACCATATTTCCCTTAAGTGAGTCACCTTTTATTCATGGATCAAAATTTATAAACATGATCAAGAATATCATAATATACTCACAAGAAAGAAATCTAAAAATTTCATAAATATATAATCATTTCACCTCAATCTAATCAAAACATACAAATTAATCATAAATTGTCCATATGAGGTAACTTGGTATTAAACATGGAAATTGTGTAATATCAAATTTATAGTATTTTATTTGGCTTAGATTTGTTAAAATATATATTCTAACAAAAAATTATGATCATTGGGGGGTTTTACAAAAATTCCCCACATGATACATTCTCATTAATAATATATGAATCCAAGAGATTTTTTAGTCGTACTATTATATAATGAGGCAATGGCTTGAGTTTCAAGTGGTTTGGAGCTGGTTTTTTTGCTAGAACTAAGAAATAATGATAATGAAGATAATGGTAACAAGTTATAATTTTGAGGATAATTAAAAGAGGCTGGTTTTGTCAAGATAAACAAGTGGTACAATTATTAAATTTTAAAGGTTGATGTGTAATCATAAGAGAGAATTTAAACAATTTATTGTGACTTTTATGGTCATTCAAAATATTACTTCTAATGGAAATAAATCTAATAATGTATGGTACCTTTAGAAAATTATATAGAATTATTAGATGGAATCAGAGAAAATTGAAGTTAGCTTGTTAAAATATAACTATGGGTTGGCAATGAAAAATGTTGAGGGTTAAGGATATTGTTCGATGGTGTTTCTCATTGATTAAAGTTGGGTTAGAAAGATATTTTTTAAGAAAAAAATGGAAAGAACTATGGATGGAAACTCCCAGTCCCTCGTGGACTAGAGATCCCTCAGTCTAAACAAAACCTGGACATATCTCACTTGAGAAAGAGAAAACAAGAGAGTATAAAATTTTAGGGTATCAAAAGAGGGGGTGACTGATGTTTTCCTAGTGTTTTCTCATGAGATCTAGAATAGAGAATAAAGAATCAAAGAATAATAAGGGTAGAAGCATTGAGGGTGTATGGTTTGGGGTTTTTGACTATGACATCGTGAGACATGTAGATAGTGCCTCCCTTGCTAGGGAGAGTAGTTGAAGTGGTTAGAGGCCTCAAGACAAGGAATAATAGTATGGGCTTTGACATCACAGTTGTCAAAGAGTTTCAACACGATGGTGTCTAAAAAAGGGGAGGCTAGACTCCTAGTCCATTTGCAAGGGTAGGAATTCAGCTAATTCTTGCCTAGGTTCTTACATTGTACAATTTCAATACCAAGTGGAATGCATATGGGTGACATGGATGCATCCTAGTCATCATATTAGTTTTGGATGACAATGGATTGATGAGAAGGTAGGAGTTCTAAACAAATCATAGCTTGATATTTGGTTATCCTTTTTGGGTGTAGAATGTATCAAAGGAAAGATTTTTAAGCATATTGTTTCCACTTTTTTTGTAAATTAATATGTTTTGTGTACCAAAAACTATATGATTGTTCTAGTGTATTTGTATAGTATATCTATCAAAAGATCTTGAGTTATTTACCATAGATATGTTTCTATATGTTTCATATGATTTCAAATCCTACTTCTTCCGATTAAACATTTAGTCTAGACTTTTAATTCTAACACTAATAAGGGAATTTTGAGCATTTACCATAATTCGACTATCAAATTGTATGAGGTTTTTTTAGAAACACCAATACGTGATATTGTTACTATTTTTAGAGTTTTGGAGAAATTCCATGCCCTTTCTTGCATTAATCTTTGATTGGTAGACCTTAGTGATTTTTATAAGATGTATTTAATGATTATTGGAGATATATTTTATTACATATGTGCCTAATAAATATTAGATATGGTTTTTGGATGTTTCTATCTAATTTAAATTGAGTCATAGTAACTACACATATGATTACATCTTAGAGTATTCCCTTGATCAAGGATCGATATATAGTCATACTTGTACATTATGAGATTAATGTGTCTTATTTTACTATGATGTTATACAGTGATAAATATATATTAATAAGGTTTTATTAAGGTTTAAGTCAGAGTTCTTATGAGTCCATGCAATAATACTAATTGGCTTATGTTAGGGGTATGGATTAGGGTTCTAGAGATGTGAAGAAGGAATATGCATTGACTTATAGAACTTTGATGATGACTAGGTGATTATACAATGGACTAAGAAATTAGGAATACACTAAAGATATTCTTAGTAACAAATGTAAGTGGTCCATTCTATGATGATTCAATGTTAAATGCATTTTTGTATGTTTATATGTTTCATAGAACCCAATAAGATGTTCATAATTTATCTGATCTTATGTTTTGAATTTCGTTTAAATAAGTGTATATAACATTTCTAAAAAAATTAATAATCATGCTTACGATTACAAGATAACATTTGATAACATCATTTATTAAGATTCATGATAACGAAAGATTTAAGATGCCATCAAAATATTGGAGTTATACTTCGGCACCAGAGTGTAGGTAAACTTAAGAGACATGAACCATGTACCAAAGTGTTGGTCATGCGGCCTAGGAACTAGAGTGCAAGTCATGAGGCTTGGGCACCAGAGTGTAGGTCATGAGGCCCAAGTTCTAGAGTACATGTCTCTAGTATAGCTTATAAGCTAATCTTAAAGAAATATTAGTTGTTTATGTTCAAGTTTTTTTATAGATTTTCATGCTAGTCCTTCATGCATAATGTTTTAGAAAAATTTATAATCTCTTATTATTTTAGTACCACCTATTCATGGATACTCGCACCACTTACTTATGTTTGTTTTTCCAATGCATGATAGGGGACGAGATATCCACAGGTGAGGAGCACGACCAAAAGTAGAGTCAAGATACTTCAATACAAGGACCTATAAGGACTTAATCTGGTTGGGGTGCCAACTATAAGCGTATCCTTAAGTTTTATAGATTCACCTTTCGTTATGTTTATGATTTCATAATATAGACTTAGTCTCAAGATGTTAGATCCATATTTACCTTTCACACATGTCCTAAACTATTGTGTTCCTTTTGTAAGAACTACAATGAGAATAAATCATATGTAAGTTGGTGTGGATTGATTATATTATTGTGATGAATGTCAAGTTTATTTAGTACCCTGTTAAGTGCATGAGTTGATAGCTCAATGTTGCCTTCTCTTTGTGCATTTGTTTTTTAAGGGCATTTATTATAGAGATTTATATGTAATATAATGAACTGAACCTAGTTAACTAAGCACATCAATAACTTTCTATATGATAATCATGTATTAAAATTTCCTTTATCCATACCCAAATACACCTTCCTTCCCATTTATGTCATGGTTATCATTTAAATACATGATTGTAATTAAATTTGACAGAAATTACAACACAAAAATAATAAAAACATATGCATGTGCCATACTACATAAGAAGGTAATAATTCAAGTCATAGCCCCAAATCTCACTAAAAGTGAATTCATTCTAGCAAATCCACCAACTAGACCTCAATTAGATCATAGGGATATCATAAGAACTAGGGGTTCCTTTAGGTAAATTTAAGGATTTCAACCATGATAGGTTAGAGAAGACAAAAGAGAGGTTAAATGCTATATAATGAGTCACCAGATTCATTGTGTATATGATTATTATCTTAAATCCACCAAAAACATTAGAAATATAATCCATATATCTTCCTTTCCTACGAATTCAACTATTTTGTAGTAGACCGACACTAAATAAGGATTAGGGTTGATACATGGCCTTGTATAGGGGTTATATGTGATGAAAGTTACATTGAGGTTCATTTTGCATTTTTGTATGGAAATAGTAAGACAAATTAAAATTTAGTCCGCTTGACTAAAATTTTATGTCAATGACAACTACAATGGTAGCAGATTTGAATTGAGACAAGTAGTGACCCATACACCCTCCACTAGATTTCCTATTGGCCAACCTGATAAAATCACAAGTCTGCTAACTAACATGTATGTTGATAGTAAGACTAAGATAGAAATGCCAAGCATTACTAGTAGTTATGTGGTCAATTAGTCGACTAACTAAGATGTAAATTCACTCGACTAAACAGGTGGAGTTAGTTAAATCTTGTCCTAACTCTTCTAGAAACATAGGAGGTCCTCCTAGAATCCCCAAGGGTATATGTAACATACTAAAAACTCCTAACTTGATTCTAAACACACTAATATCACATATCGGATGCCAATATACTTATTGCTTTAGAAATCACAAAATAAGGTTAAGATATAACCAAATATACCCCATAATGCCTTAGTTGACCTTAAATGAGTGTATAAGTGATTAAATCAAATGTACCCCAACTCTAGTTACCTATGACTATAACATCCAAGGATTTGGGCCTCAAATAAAATGATCTTAAAAGGAATGATTGGCTACCCATATCACAAGGTACACCTCTTTTTCAGGGAACCCATCACTAAGAACTCCATAGTTAAGCATGCTCAACTTGAAGTAGTACTAGGACGAGTGACTAGTTAGGAAGTTAATCCCAACTTGTGCATGCATTAGGATAAAATGTGTAGTTAAGGATAGTTGTGGTATGTGGGGCTAGTTGTCATTTCCAAAAACTCTACTCGAGCCTTTGAATAGTGGGCCCAAGTGTTACAAATATATCAGAGACATAACCCCTATAGTAGGTGGGGCCCACATGGAAATTTAGCATGCCAGTCTTGAGCCATGGGGTTCAGGCATGTTAGAAAGGGCTATCAATGGCGATGCATCCACCCTTGTACTCATATTCTTGATTGGGAGATGGTTTTCAATGGGCCATTTTGGGTCAACACTGAAATGGGTAGATATTATGAGGTCATATAGTTGATACTTGATGAGGACGTTAAGAGTTCAAGTTGGGGAGATTGTAACATCCCATGATTTGAGACCTCATAAAAATGATCTTAAAAGGAATGGCTAGATGACCCATACCATCAAGGTGCACCTCCATTTCAGGGAACCATCACTATGAACTCCATAGTTAAGTGTGCTTAACTTGAAGTAGTAATGGGATGAGTGACCAATAGGGAAGTTAATCACAAATTGTGCATGAGTGAGGACAAAGTGCACAGTTAAGGCCAATGGTGGTTTGTGGGGCTAGTTGTCATTCTTTAAAACCCTACTAGAGACTTGGGCAGTGGGCTCAGGAGTTACAATGACCCTAACCATGACTTGTAACAATGAACCATGAGGCGTTGTTAAGTTTGGATTATTGAAACCTAACCATAGACTTTCATAATGCTGATGTTATGGACATGTTGAAAAATAGTGGTATCTAACCCTAAGTTGTCATCAACTAATCCTAGAAAGTACATGCTTAGTACCATCCCTGATATAGTACTAACCCTTACCTAACATGTAGGTGTTTTGTTCCATAACATACATGAATTAACTTAAAATGGATCAAATAACCCAAAGTGGTGTAATATGTAAGTTGAGACCAGACAACATGTAATACATGTCACATCACCCATTAAAACATAAAAAATAAATTACATGGATATAGTTAGTCTTGGATGGGAATATACATGGTTAAATGCTTATTTTGAGTTAAAATATGTTTTAGTATATTAAATGGTAATAATTTTATGATTCACTATTGAGTATAATTAATGTCCCATCATATAAATGAATTTTGGAGTTAGCATGCCTAATGAAATAATCAAGAAAAAGATTAGCTTTTATATAATATATAATACAACTCTTTACATGATAAGATAACTTCAAATCACACCTTATCCTAAAATATTGGGGAAAGAAATTAATTTGTATAATGAATATAAAAATAACACGATTAAAACCTAATTAAAATTAGAGAATAATGATAGTTTTGGAATCTATACATCCTAAATAGGATAGATGTTGAGTTTCATCTTAATTGCAATCTGTTTACTATCCCTATTATAAAAGAAGAGAACGTAATACATCAATCCTATAGTATCGAATAAACAAGGACCACCCAAGTTAATCATTTTAGCAAAGTCTTATTGTCACACACTCCTTGAAGATATTTTATACATGGCCTATGATTGAAAAACCCCTGTTCTTTCTTTGAAACCCTTGGTAGACTCTGATTTATCGAGAAACTTGTCACAATATTTCTCATATGCTCTATTTCCTTATTTCACACTATGAAATGTTCAAAACCATGTTCCTGCATGACTCTCTTCTTCATGAATTCTACTCCACATGAGTATCGTAGATGGTTCTATTTCATTCCTTTGAGACTAGTGAGCCTTGAAATGATAGATTTGCATCCCCTAAGGAATTCTAACAGTCTCAAAGTCCTCCCTTTCCCATGTTCCATCTCTAGTTCTTCTCGTAGAAAACATGTACCTCTTATTCTATAAATAATTGTTTCCACACATGCACCACATCTCCCATGGGAAATTTCCCCACATCTTTCTCACACTTGATTGCACCATACATGTATCCTCAAACCCTCATACCTTCTTTACCATTTTTGAGAATTGAAATGAGATTTTCCCCTTCAGTCATAGGGAAGTATCTAGATTTCTTCCTTGCACAACTAATAAACATTAAAGCTCATCAGTTTGAAGAGAATAAATATGAGACTCCTTTCCCTTTTTCCTCATTTCTCATGATTCCCTCACTAGTTCTCTTTAGTCTCATAAGTTTCTTACCTACTCTCTCTTACTATGATTCTTCATGTTGGTCATGCTATGACTTATGAGATTTACTTTCCATACTCACCTCATCCCTTTTTACCTCCATTAATTGAAAAAAAACCTAATTAGTGTTCCTAGCCATCTTTGAACATTCACCAATGGTCCCATATTGGTGGAATGTTCTAGAAGCAATGAAAGGGTACTCAAAGGCTAAGACATGGATGGGTTTGTTCTCAATCACAAGTTTTTTTAGCTTCCAAGCATTGAAGTTCTCAGTTAATGATGACCCTGACTGAAGATGGAATAACCCATTTTACCCTTGCATTGATTTACCCTGGTCTCGCTTCCATAATTTCCCTCCCATGTTCTAACATATGATTCTAATGACATCATATGTTCTTTTAACTAGTAGTTTTATATATGTATCCATTCATATTGACGAATGACATAGGGTTATGTTAATCTTTTTACCATCTCTGTATTTAAATACAATTTATTGTATTTAATTTTTCAAAATCATAAATAATTCTCTAATCATGACTAAAAAATAAAATTAACTCATTGGAACAAAAAAATATACTTCAACAAAATATATAATAAGCATGTGCCATATCCAATGATAATAAGAGATAATACTTTAGCATTTAAGTTAGCCACATACTTAATGATCATTATAATTAATTCAATGTTAGGTGAAGGATTATTGTAAAAACATGTACCTTTCCTTCTAAACTATTTTAATTTTAAATGAAAAAAGATTATTTAATGCAATATTTTTTGAATCAAATTTTGAAGGCATCATTCTTGTACGGAATAGGATGAGAAAACATGGATTTTCTTGAATTTTGTATTTGTAATTTTGGAAAATTGATAATAAAATGATGTTTTTATGGGAATGATAGAAAATTAATAGACTTAGGTTGTGATTTTGCATTCAAATACCTAGGGAGAACTTGTAAATTTGATATTTTATTGGTTTGAATAATATTCAATGATGATCATATTCATTGAGTTATTGTCTTGTGGAGACATATATAAAATCTGAACATTATAAAAGTCAGTATGTAGCCTAAGGGCTATTAAATTAATTTAAATAATTATAACTTGAAGACCAAGAAAAGATAATTCAACTAACCTATTTTATAACCAACTCTTTTTTATGACAATGTGAGAGTATTATAAGGCTACAACTAAAACATTAGAGAAAATACACTCTTTTGTGAGATCTTTGGAAAACCTAGAATTATTTCACCTTCTATTTATATATGATTACATATTAGGTAAGTATTTAGTGCTTTGGTTGATTAATTCATGGCAAGACTTTAGGGAAGACCATACCCATCCACCTTGATCTGTCACATGTCTTGTAGGATCTAGGACGACAATTCTAAGATCATCCCCTACTTGTGATAGAGAAGGAAAGTGAGATTCATCTCTCCTCTCTTGATCTCAATCTGCACTCACCCTCTCACTTGAAAACTACTAGAGGGGGGGTGAATAGAGTTTTCTAGATAATTTAACAATTATTGAACTCAAACAACCACAATGAAAATATTAGACAAAGAGACACAAGGTTTAGAGTGGTTCCAACTATAGCAAATACTATAGCCGTCAATCCACTACCCGGTTGCTTACCCAACTGGGATTTGAAAAGAAATTTATTTTATTACCTCGCAAGGACTTTACATAAAATACAATTTCTTTTCCCAAACCCTTCAAGCAGCCTTCACCTAGAAGTAATCGCCCAACCTTGAAGCAGCCTTCCCTTGAAGTAGATGCACCAACTCCCGTTGCACCAGCCTTCTGAAGTAACTTCCCGTGCGATAGCCTTCTTGAAGTAGCTTGAAGTCCCCTTCTCCACCTGAGAAGTCAACCCTCTCCGATCCGCAGCCTCCAACCCTAGGAGTAGCAAGGAGAGTACAAAAGATACAAAGGAACAAGAAAGAAAAAGGAAATTACAACTTATCCTTTAAGCCCAAGGCTTGATTTGCCTATATCAAGCGTGTAGATCTCCTAACCAATGTGTATGACAATGTGATTGTAGTGGATAGGAGATAATAGCCTATAGGACACGAATTGGGAGCAATGGGAATGAATAGCCAATGTAGGAATTGCTCTATTGCTCAAAAACAGATTGCCAATGCAAGTGTAAGCTCAAGTATAGCACAAGTGTAGCTTAGGTGTGTTTTGGTGTCCTAAGGCATGTCCTATTTATAGGAGTGGCCTATAGATACTTAAGGACGTTCTATACAACTTCTAGGGGCTTCTAAGTGCTTAACTAGCCGTTAGATATAAGTTAAGTACATTAGTAACGGCTAGTTACTTTATTCTGCAGTTGCTGTCAGAGACCATCTCGGTCGACAATTTGTCGACCGAGATACCTACTCGGTCGAAGTTTTGTCGACCGACAGGCTCTCTGGATCAACGTTCATTTGCAACTGCCAACTACTTTATCAGCTGTGTCTAACGGCTACTTGGATCAATCTCGGTCGAGAAGTTTGTCGACCGAGAGTGTCTCGGTCGAGGAGTGTGGTCGACCGAGATTGACTCTGTTTTCAATCTTTTAATTAACCACTAAGCATGTGTATGAGTGTGCATATGTGATCCTATTTGAAGGGGATGACCTATCTAAGTGTGGGGATTAGCTAGGAAGATCCAACGCTTGATTTACATGCAATCTAAGTACTTGTACATTATATATTTGTACAAGTTTTTACAACAGTGATTACATTGCATGGAAATATAAATATGTAAGCTTTTTGGATTTTCCCTAGTTGCTTTGTCATCCACCTTAATCCTGCACACTCAAGTAGCACGTTAGATCAACAAGAATGAAATGTTTGTCATCATCGAAACAAAGGGATTTATCATAATGTCCAATTTATCCAACAATCTCCCCCTTTTTGAAGATGACAAACATTTCCTAAAATATGAAATAAGGAAATATAAAGCATGTGAGTTTCATACCTGAAGATTACCTTTTGTAGCCATTCTTGTTTTACAAGTGAGTGCTGAAGATTACCTTTTGTAGCCATTCTTGTTTTACAAGTGAGTGTTGGCCATCAAGATGAAACTCATTTATATTTATATTTTTGATTTTATATTCTTTCTCCCCCTTTGTCATTTCAAAAAGATATCCAGGTTAAACATTTTATTTCTTCTCCCCCTTAATTATATTAAGCTCCCCCTTAAATAGATATCCTATAAGTAACATGGATTTATGTCTAATTTATCCACAATTTTTTTTTTCAATCATTTGCAAAGGATGTTAAGCCTTGAAATGATATGAGATTCCCTTAAGCTTATGATGAATGTATATTTATTTCTCATCTATCAAGGGATGATAATCCCTAAATTAAATGAGAGTCCTTTAATCTTAGAGTACATAAAAAAAAATGTCTCCAACCAAAACAAGGGATGTTAAGCCCTGATTTGTTTAGAGAGTTTCTTTAAGAGCAAGATATATCATTTTGATGAAATTCTTTTTCATACAAATTACTTTTAAGAATCCGAAGGTCATAAGAAACTCCAAATGATGTTAACAATGTTTTTGTAAGCTTCATAATCAAAGAATAAAATTTGTTTTTATAAGCTCCCCCTTAATCTTACAATTTAAGCAATTTAAGGCTTTTAAGGTCACAAATGATAAATTTTTGATTTTGACCTTTATCAAAAGTATACTAAGATTAAGTTCAATAAATTGATGTCCAAATAAGCATTTTGTCAAAGCTTATTTTAGGTCGCCCTTGACTACGACCATAGTGCCCCTTGGTCAATATTAATTTTAACCAAGAGGCAAACTCTGCAGATTTCCAAGATAATCATTCATATGTGAAGTATAATTTCTACAGATAGTTATAAATATCAATTTAAAGCTCATTAAGATATACTTAGACTTGAAGATTTAATATGAGCATCATAGTGAAGTATTTGACCTTGATTTTTCTAGAATGCATGTTTTACATTTTGTAAATAATGTTTCATATGCTTTTGATTTCTTAGGACAAGCAAATAGATAAAACATTAATATTTTGTTCTAAGAGACATCATTTGGCTTGTCATAGCAACATCATCATCACAAGCTGTGTCCACAATCATTATCTATTATGTCAAGATGCTCTTATGCTAATGACATTTGCAATTATCTGAATCATAATGATCATTCATGGTTTGTATGTATGAATCAAAACTTATTTTAAACCAATGAAACATAATGATCAAGATGAAGCATATCAAGTGATATTCAATATGAAAACATTTTCTTAACAATGAAAACATGATTAATATCTCAAGTCTTTTTAAAGATATCAATTTGAGAAATTTTGTAACATTGTGTTCTTTGCAAGCATTTTTAATAGTCATGTCACTAATGAATTATTTTGCTTGCTTATCATCAAGAATCATACATGCAATTATCATTATCTATTTGTGTTAACACAACATCATGCTTAATGATGAAATAGTGAAAGCATGTCCATGATGTAATGATAGAACAATAGAATGATAATTTCATGAAATACAGTGATTGTAATCATTTAAACTAAATGTCATAACACATGATTTCTATCTAGATAGATGCTTTAAAGAAAATCATATAAAACATTATAAAATAGTGATTTCTAAACATGATTTTTAGTTTTACCTTATTTAGAGAATCAATCAAAATGATATCATTTATATTCAAAAGTGATCATCAGCTAGATTTGTATGTAAAACAGTCATTAATCAGCAGATAACCTTTTGATCAAATTATTCAGTAATTTGTACTGCAGACTGAAATCAGTGACCAGTTCGGTCGACGATTTCTCGACCGACTGACTGTTCGGTCGAAGATTTCTCGACCGACAAGGTGTCTGTTTTATCTACAGAACTATTTATTTATTTCAAGTGAAATGTAGACTATGTCTAATTCAATTATGCAGGTTAAGAATCAGTTGAGATAAAATATATGAATATCAAAGTAACATTTAGATCAAATCTTAATTAATCTTATTCAAAATTTTAGGTTTTGAGAACCTTAATTGAGATAAGTTTTCAAGTTAGAGATTTTAGTTACTTGAATCATTTTGTTATCCCTTTATGTTAAGTTGAGATAGACATAAGGATGTGCATTTTAAAGTCTTCGGTCATATCTCAACTTAGTCTAATCAATTCAATTTGGGGGTTTCGGAACCCATACTAACTCAACATTCTTTTTCTTGTATGGGCATGAAAAAGAGTAATGTCCAAGACGTGAGCAGTAATGGCAACATATAGAATCAACCTCAAGTCTTCTTCTATGGTTTTGTTCTAGGTTGTTCTTTGGTACAAATGTGGCTTGATGTGCTCGTGTCTTTCTCCAACTAGGTTGTTGATGAGATTTCCCTTTGGGCTTATAACCTAGTCCTCTTCTCCCTATTTGATGACAGGAATTATCCAATATTCAATCAAAGATTCCATTGTTGCTTAGCCTACTAACTTCTTGTTGCAACTTAACGATCTCATCCATTCTTTTCTTAATGTCTAGTTTTGCTTGATCTAGATTAGATGATAAAGAATTCCTTTCTTTCACTATATTATCATAATCTAGATGTGTACACAAAATAGGTTGTTTTTGAAAATCATTTAACTTTGCAAGTAATTCAACCTTTTCTTGATATAGAAGATCATAATTTGTTTCTAAAGTAAAAATCTTCACATCACTACTACTTAGAGATGATTTCAAAGTACGATTTTCAGAAACAATGCTATCTTTTTCAAAACCAAGAGTATTCAATTTAGCATATAAATCGTCATTTTCGGATGTAAGAGCAAGAAGTCTAGCATTTAACTCATCGTTTGTTTTATTAGACTTCTTTAATTTCTTCTTGCACTCAATATACTTATTGTGTGTTTCTTCAAGACTAGAAATTAGCTCTTCTTTTGATAAATCAAGAAGGCTTACCTCTTCTTCTTCCTCCTCATTGGTTGTAGCAATGAAACAATTCTTATGGACCTCTTTCTTCGTTTCTTTCCATGGACAGCCGATTGTTGTATGGTTCGTTCCTAAACACCAATTGCAGCTTGTTGAAAGTTGGTCCAAGTTGCTCCTTTGTCTGCGGTCGTAGTCACCTCCACCCTTCATTCTTCAAGACCTGGTTAGGGTTCCTTGAAGCCTGCTCTGATACCAATTGAAAACTACTAGAGGGGGGGTGAATAGAGTTTTCTAGACAATTTAACAATTATTGAACTCAAACAACCACAATGAAAATATTAGACAAAGAGACACAAGGTTTAGAGTGGTTCCAACTATAGCAAATACTATAGCCGTCAATCCACTACCCGGTTGCTTACCCAACTGGGATTTGAAAAGAAATTTATTTTATTACCTCGCAAGAACTTTACATAAAATACAATTTCTTTTCCCAAACCCTTCAAGCAGCCTTCACCTAGAAGTAATCGCCCAACCTTGAAGCAGCCTTCCCTTGAAGTAGATGCACCAACTCCCGTTGCACCAGCCTTCTGAAGTAGCTTCCCGTGCGATAGCCTTCTTGAAGTAGCTTGAAGTCCCCTTCTCCACCTGAGAAGTCAACCCTCTCCGCGACCGAGATTGACCCAAGTAGCCGTTAGACACAGCTGATAAAGTAGTTGTCGACCACACTCCTCGACCGAGACACTCTCGGTCGACAAACTTCTCGACCGAGATTGACCCAAATAGCCGTTAGACACAGCTGATAAAGTAGTTGGCAGTTGCAAATGAACGTTGATCCAGAGAGCCTGTCGGTCGACAAAACTTCGACCGAGTAGGTATCTCGGTCGACAAATTGTCGACCGAGATGGTCTCTGACAGCAACTGCAGAATAAAGTAACTAGCCGTTACTAATGCACTTAACTTATATCTAACGGCTAGTTAAGCACTTAGAAGCCCCTAGAAGTTGTATAGAACGTCCTTAAGTATCCATAGGCCACTCCTATAAATAGGACATGCCTTAGGACACCAAAACACACCTAAGCTACACTTGTGCTATACTTGAGCTTACACTTGCATTGGCAATCTGTTTTTGAGCAATAGAGCAATTCCTACATTGGCTATTCATTCCCATTGCTCCCAATTCGTGTCCTATAGGCTATTATCTCCTATCCACTACAATCACATTGTCATACACATTGGTTAGGAGATCTACACGCTTGATATAGGCAAATCAAGCCTTGGGCTTAAAGGATAAGTTGTAATTTCCTTTTTCTTTCTTGTTCCTTTGTATCTTTTGTACTCTCCTTGCTACTCCTAGGGTTGGAGGCTGCGGATCGGAGAGGGTTGACTTCTCAGGTGGAGAAGGGGACTTCAAGCTACTTCAAGAAGGCTATCGCACGGGAAGCTACTTCAGAAGGCTGGTGCAACGGGAGTTGGTGCATCTACTTCAAGGGAAGGCTGCTTCAAGGTTGGGCGATTACTTCTAGGTGAAGGCTGCTTGAAGGGTTTGGGAAAAGAAATTGTATTTTATGTAAAGTCCTTGCGAGGTAATAAAATAAATTTCTTTTCAAATCCCAGTTGGGTAAGCAACCGGGTAGTGGATTGACGGCTATAGTATTTGCTATAGTTGGAACCACTCTAAACCTTGTGTCTCTTTGTCTAATATTTTCATTGTGGTTGTTTGAGTTCAATAATTGTTAAATTATCTAGAAAACTCTATTCACCCCCCCTCTAGTAGTTTTCAATCTTTTAATTAACCACTAAGCATGTGTATGAGTGTGCATATGTGATCCTATTTGAAGGGGATGACCTATCTAAGTGTGGGGATTAGCTAGGAAGATCCAACGCTTGATTTACATGCAATCTAAGTACTTGTACATTATATATTTGTACAAGTTTTTACAACAGTGATTACATTGCATGGAAATATAAATATGTAAGCTTTTTGGATTTTCCCTAGTTGCTTTGTCATCCACCTTAATCCTGCACACTCAAGTAGCACGTTAGATCAACAAGAATGAAATGTTTGTCATCATCGAAACAAAGGGATTTATCATAATGTCCAATTTATCCAACATCACTCCCCTAAAACCTCAACAACCTCTTACTTTCACCAATATAGATCTAGTTATCGGTGTATTGGCAACAAGTAGTGCTTGGCCACAAAGAAAAAGGATCCCATCTTTACTCCCTGTCACTTCAATGAGTAGTAGGTCCAAAAACCCTAAAACTACATCGACTCCCATACTAAACCTTCTCCCGAGCTTTGGTCCACCACCAAGACTTATTCCTCTTTCCATTACATGATTTACACCCCCCTGAGACCCCTTTCATATCTTGGACCTCCACCTCACTACCCTTCTCATCCTATAGATCGTTCCTCATTCTCGGGATTTGTTGAGTGTATTTCAACACACCATCTGACTTGGAAGAGAGAGCTAAGGTGAGATGGTGCTCTTCTAGGCCTTATCTCCCCCTACTCTTCTTTCTTCCTTTGGCTCTGGCAAGGCCTTCTGTTATGAGCTACTACTCTCCCTCATGCATGAGTCAAGTGGAGGATAAGAACAAAAACTTTCCAATCTTTGGGTGACACATGATCAAATCCAACAACCTAATCTTGTGCCATGTCACCTAGTCATCCTTGACAAAATGAGTTGGAAAGTTTGATCATAGCTGCATGATCCTAGTTGATCAACCAATGAGCGAGGATCAACAATAGTTCTTTTGCATGAATAAATGTAAATACCTCTATTTGATGAAAAATTATGTAAATAATCATGATCTTTGATAAATCATAATGAATCCATCCTATGTCCAAATATGGTATATAAGTATTCCTTTTGATAAGAAAAATCTAGAAAATATGCTATGGATATTTGCAGATCCTAGATATGACCTATTTTCTACTTCTATCTCAAATACCATCCCCACTACATATTTGACTTGTGTCATTGGATTTTTTTAAGGGAAACTGAAGGTGTAACATATTTTGTCGGTTCCTTTAAGAAAACTGCCATAGTTGGACAACAAAGAAAACATGTGTTGCACTTTTTTTTATCTCATTGGTTGTTTCACAAAGGAACCAGTGTGATAGATCACCTATGAAAATACAATTTTGCACAAAATTTTGGGAGGCATTTCATTTGCCTCCACAAATCCTATCTCATCATTTTATTATAAAACAACCAAGGATACAAAGAGGTACACACAATATGTCTCTTTATATTTCTCATTTGTTTATCTCGTCTGTTTTTACTGTAAAAACTAACGGGAAAAGGTTACACACCCCTTATAGTATATTTTTTCTCCCCAATATCGTTAGTTGACATGTCCAAAACCAACAATGTATGTGTTTTTGGGATGCATCACTAGTCACCAGTTTTGACATAGTTAAAGGACACTATAGGTTCACACAGACACACAATTTGTCGTTGGCATTTTCAAATTCTTCTACAACATAGGATCACATCATCGACTTTTGACAATAACCAACATATTATGTCTTATTTAAACCCCATGAGAAACCCTTTCCCCCCTTTCCCCTACCTGTATTTCTCTAGAAACACAACCTCTGACAACTTTTTTCTCCTTCACTTGCCACCCTAGCTCCTCTGCCACCCAACTCCTCACCGCTGACCGCCACAACTGCCTCTGGTGCTGCCACAACTACTCACAACTAGCCTCCTATGACATTTTCTCTGCCAGCCAGCTACCTCTACTGCCGCCACTGCTCATTGCCAACCTCCTATGATGCTTCCTCTGCCAACCCCAACCTCCTCCGTTAATGCCAGCTCAGTTCCTCCTCCTCCTCCTCCACCATCATCCACATGTATTTTGTCTCCTCTGCCTTCCTCTCTTCCTTGTTCCTCTCTCCTCCTTTAGTTATCTCTATATATCTTTCCCCTCTCCTCCTTTCTCCTCTCTCGTCCTTTCCATGCCCTATGATATCATCTCAATAATTGAGAAGAAATCGTGTAGGGTAGGGGAAGGAGGAGAGAGGAGGAAAGAGGAGAGCGGAAGAGATATGGAGATAACTAAATCAAGAGATTGTAATTAATTGTATGGAGAAATATTTTAATGATTTCAATTTGTAGTGAATTGTGATGAAATTGAGAACAAATAATATAAATTGTTTCAAAATTATGATGAATTAATGGAGATTGTGATGAATTATTACATACCCACTATTTATTATTTGGATTTATTAGTATTATTACATGCTCATAATGAAACTATAACTTAGATGAGGAGAGAATCAAATTCTAGGGCTCATAATGATTATGACGAATGCATTGTTTATTTGAAACTATAACCCTAATTTTATATCTATGATAAGTGCATTGTTTAATGTTAGTAACTAGATGCTAGTATGGATAAATGATCACAACTAGGAATTAGTACATTGAAATTGATATCAATTGCTCTAAATTAACTTGATTTACATTGAAATCAATATATATTTACCTTATTAACCCTAAACCCTTAACTTCTAACCCTAACCCCTATACTCTGTTGGCCTAAAAACTTATCCAAGATTTACTCATTAGGAGTAAACCTTGGATAGTCCCCAATTTGGGACTATTGTTGAGAAATTCATCTCACTTAGGATGTAAGTGTATAATACATGTTCTATTTCAATAAGTTTTGAAAACATTTCTCCTTTTGTTCATTGGGTACATATGTAGGTGGGTATTTGCCCATCTACATCAGTGTACCTAGAGAATTGTGGGGAAATGTTGCCAAAATTTATTGAAATTGAACACACATTATACACTTACTAGTGAGATTTAGTGCTCAAGAATGGGATAGGGGGTACACATACATCAAATGTGAATTCTAATAGATGAATTAGGGCTCAATTCAAACATATTTTTTTTCCTTCTAAAATTAACTTATTAGCTTATACCTAATCAACTACTCGTCTCCCATCTTATCATAGTATGGATCGATCATGGATGTCTAATCCAAACCTATGCACACCAGAGTTTATTAATGGTCTTGATGAGTTTGTAAGATTTGTAGAGGAACATAACAAACAACATGGAGATAGGTTCTATTATTCCTGTGGAATTGTAGTAACAACTTGAATGTTGACACTATTAACATGAATAAAAATCATGTCATGTGCAATGGGATTGTACATGACTATAAAGAATGGTACTGGCATGGAGGGATTCCTAGTATGAGATCAACAAATTTTAGTAGTGGTAGTTGTGTCAAAGAAGAAATGGCCGACGATGTTGATGTGAATGAACCAATGCCAACAGACTGGTTGATACGATGCTACATAGTTGTGGGGTAAATGTTACAGTTCTACCTCCCTTATATAGAAATGTTGTGCATGATGCTAACAAATTGTTATACTTAGGTTGTATTAAGTTAATGAAGTTGAGCACCGTGTTGAGAATGTATACTCTAAAGGTGAACAATAGATGGAGCAACAAAAGCTTCACTTCTCTGTTGTCTTTGTTGAAATAAATTTTCCATGAAGGCAACAAACTTCCAATCTCAACATACTAAACAAAAAAGATGCTTGCCCAATGGGAATGGAGGCTAAGAACATACATGCATGACTGGATGATTGTGTGTTGTTTCAAAATGATTATATCGATTTGAAAGAATGTCAGACATGTGGGGCGTCTAGATATAAAAAGATGACATCAAGTAAGACCAAAACTGAGTCTCCTAACAAGGTGATGTGGTATTTGCCTATAATACCATAATTTCAATGCTTGTTTGCTAATACCGTAGATGCACAACATTTATCTTGGCATGTAGAGGTAAAGAAAAATAACAATGATATGCTACGACATGCGTCTAATTCCCTGCAATGGAAGAAAACTGATTTATTGTATCCTGAATTTGGCGAAGAAGCCAAAAATGTAAGACTTGGACTTTATACTGACGTGATGAATCTATATGAATATTAAGCAGCCAACATAGCATTTGTCTTTTCATGATTTTTATATACAATCTTCCACTGTGGTTGTGTATGAAGAATAAATACATTATGTTGTCTTTGCTGATATTGGGCCCCAAATAACCTTGTAATGGTAATGATGTTTACCTTTAACCTCGAATTAATGACCTAAGGAAACTATGGGGAGAAGGTGTGATGACTTATGATGCTTTGTATGGAGAGAAGTCTAATTTATTTGCTATGTAGTTTTGCATTGTTAGTGACTTTAGTGCTTATGGGAACTTGTCTAGAGATTGCCAAAGTAACCAAGGCTCTATATCTTGCTCATTGAAGGATTCTGCCAAAGGTGCATCCTTATCGAAAGTTGTGCAAAACATTCAATGGATCAATTGAAGAATAAAGTGTCCCTAAACCTATGTTAGGGAAGGATTTTTATGAAAGAGTAAACAACATTGTAAATCATTTTTGTAAGAGACCATGTACTACTCTCACAAGTGAAAAGTCTTTATCCAAAAGAGGCCAATATTATGAGATCTTCCTTATTGTAGTTCTTTGACACTTCGACATTGTATCAATGTCATGCATGTTGAAAAAAATGTTTGTGATAGCATCATTGGTACTTTATTGAATATAAAAGGAAAGACTAAAGATGGCACCATATCTAGAATGGACCTTTGTGAAATGGGTATAAGGAAATAATTAATAAAAGAAGTTACCAAGGGTCTCTGTACATATTTACCCTCTTTCTTGTTACACCTTGTCTACATAGGAGAAGAGAACCTTTTGCCAAGAATTGCTTAATGTTAAGGTACCACAAGGATATTCAACCAATATCCATAGATTGGTATGAATGAAGGATCTGAAGCTGATAGGTCTTAAATCTCATGATTGTCACACTCTAATGCAACATATATTTCTTGTGGCTATTCGATCTATCCTTCTTAAACATGTAAGGTTTGCAACTACTAGAGTTTTCTTCTTGTTCAACACTCTTTGTAACAAAGAAATTGATTATGAGATTCTAGATAAGTAGTAAAGAGAAGTGATCATTACCCTATGCCAACTTGAATAGTATTCTTCCCCTTCATTTTTTTATATCATGGGACATCTAGTTGTCCATTTGACCAGGGAAGTGAAAATGTTGGGTCCATTTTTATTACATTGGATGTATCCTTTTGAGTGGTACATGATGTTTTTAAAGGTGATGCTTGGAACCATGGTCAACCCAAAGGGAGTATCAGAGGGCTATGTTGATAGGGAGGTTATGGACTTTGGAAATGACTTTTTGAGTTGCAACAAAACTCCTACTAATACTGTGAATCCTAATGTTTATTCTAGCAAAGGTACTTCGAGAGAATGACAAATAAATATCAATTATGAGCAGTGGGAACAAACACACTTTTATGTTTTACATAACATTAATGATGTGGGTATTTATATCATTGAATACACCAACGAGATCAAGACAAATCATCCTTGACTCAGTTCAATGTGGCTTGCTAGAGAGCATAATTGAAAATTTATTAGGTGGTTTGAAGAGAAAGTATTTGGTCAACTATCTCAAACACCAAATAATTCTATAAAAACTATCAAATGGCTCATGTATAAGCCAAAGATGCACGTTACGTCTTAAGAAGGGCATGACATAAATGGATTTTCATACTACACAAAATGTCAAGATGATTAGAGTGTCATCTAGAATAGTGATATCACCCTTCACGCGTCTTCATTGTATTTTTCTAATCCAAAGGACAAGATTCCATGTGAAGGAAAGATGTCTTATTATGATGTCATCGAAAACATATGCGAATTGACTACATAGAGTTTAGATTTCTATTATTTTGGTGTAAATGGGTTTATAACAACAAAGGAGTTGCAGTTGATGAACTTGGTTTCACAATAATGAATTTTGAGTGGACAAGTAAGAAGGATGAATCATGGCATCTTAGACAAAGTAGATATTCTATAGCGATGATCCATCAAATGAAAATTGGTTTGTCATTCTTCATGGGATAAGACAATTCATTTTAGATCCTATTATTGAAGAAGAGTACTATGATAAGTATGATGACTCTAGTCCATTCTCTGTTGGCTTACCAAGTGTAAATGTTGAATCTAACAATGATGACTATACACACAGAAGGGATATTAGTTTAAGGTATAATACATGTAATATTTCATGTTATTTTCATTATACAACATTTTTATTTTCTCATAAGTGATTTAACTTTTTCATCTGTGATATGACTTTTTTTATAAGATAATATGACTTTTTCATATGCGATCTGACTTTTTATATGTTTAGTTCTGATTTTATAAATGGAATTTGACCAGGAGAACATCGATCCCAAGCATCAGGATCCTGAGCATGAGGAATCTACTAGGCCTCTTGACCAGGGTGATGAAAATTCTAACAAATATAAATGCAAGAGGGGGATAACTTTGATGACAATTTCTACAAATAGGGAAGTGAAGAAGGGCCTCATTGAGCTTAATGAAGTAGGCATGCCGATTGCCAAGGATTTTGTCAACTGTGGGGTCCTTAGTCAAAGAAAAGTATCTGTCCTTGTTGATGATTGGAGACAAGTGAGTAGTGCTACTAAAGACCTCGTTTGTAGGGAGTTATAGGTGAGATATATGCATTTACATTTTTATAGTAGTTTTCTATTCTTTATTTTCACATTTCTAAAAAGTAGTGAATGTTGAACCTTTTTAGGCCTGGTATGAGCTCAATGAAAAGTTGCATCACAAGTCTATTATGTAGCTCGTTGGGAGAAGACATAGATATTGGTGGAAAATCCTCACAAGTGACTACATCTTTGGAGACAAGAAGGATAAGGAACCTACTCTGCATTTGCCCTATCTTGATAAAAAAGAGTGACTAGAGTTTGTTGAATAGAGAAAAATAGATGCATTCAAGGTATTGAATTAAGTACATTCTTATGATTTCTTATGATTAGTTGACAATATTTCTTATTGAATTATTCAGGCCATTCACGATGCTAAAAAAGAAAGGCACGACAAGAATGTGCAAAACCACCAGTTAGGTTCAGGTGTTCTATAATTCTTCCAGTTAAGAGAGCAAGATCAAGGGCCTTCTACTTCTACTCCTCTTATGTTGAGCCTTTGAGTGCTTTTGGATGGTTGCCTTGTTATATTGAGTGGATAGTTGAGAGTAAAAACAAAGCTAGAGAAATCCCCGTCCAAGATACCTAGGAGGTGGCTTCAAAAATGGTAAATTTGTTGGTCTCATAATGCATGTCGATATTCTTTTTTTCCTGAATTGTTAAGTTTTACTAATTAGTCAGTTTTGATGATGCATAGTTGGAGTTGGGTGAGGAGATAAGGAGGGAAAGTTCATTCCTCAGGGCACACATGATGAATTGATGGTTGCTTTAGGGATATAAGATCACCCTGTACATGTTAGGGTTGTTGCAGCTGGGTTTGGAATATAATCTTTTTTGACGCATCCCAACAAAAGCACAAATCTACACAGAAAAGGAGAATGGATCGGAAGAATGTGCATAGATTGATAACTGTATCCTTGGAGGAGTTTAAGGCTTCTAAAGTGACACAAGCTTCTCCAGCAATCATGGAACCTATACAACGTCACACACCCACATAGGGTATTGGGAGTAGTCCTTTGGACCTGCATGACATGCCTGGGGTAAGATTCAATTTAAGTTTATTTATACTTTGTGATAAAGTAATCCCTCAAGTCAATATATGTGTGTGTCAGTTGATATGTTGTGTTTCATGAAATAGTAGTTGGACACAAAATGTCATCTTGCCATCGATGATCCATCATATAATATCGTGGTATATGGAAAGGTTTATCTAAACACTGATATGATTCATGGTGATTTCCTTCCCACTGATCATGTTCGTGTAAACATCATATGTGTCATTTCAACATGGAAAGAAACACCACTCCCATATGAGCACCCGAGTGCCATGAAAGTCAGAGGTAGGAGGCAGATTTACTTGGTGGCCAAACGGCTCGTCGTAGTGGTTGAGGTATGACAAATTCTATATTGAATTTATATATAGTTTGAAGCTAATGTGAGAATACATGCATGCAGACCACAACAACTAAGAAGCCCCTTAGGGTTCCAAAGACTCCACCCCCACATGTTATTCCATAGGAGTTGTTCAACTCCTTAGGCTCTAACTGCAAGGCATTGATAATATGGTTAGACAATATAGAGCAATCAAATGCCATGGTGATCGACCTTAAAGAGGAGGTTGTAGGTATATATCATGACACTATTATAGTGTTGAGAAATGTTTCTGAGCTATTTTAGTACAATGATAAAATTTTGGATACAGTGAGTCTAAATACCTTGTAATATGTTAAGAATACAAAATTTTTAATTGTGTCCTATAGAAATTGATAATTGCATATATATATATATATTCATTTGTATTATGGGGCTTCTGAGTTTAGAATATCAAATGTGGCATTTCTAATGCCATCAGTGATTAACGATGTAATTAGAGAATGAGTGGCATCAAAGATTACATGAGTACCAATATGAATGGTTTTGGTGCTTCCAAGACCATGATCATAGTTCCATCAACATCATGTAAGTTTTGGGCTTGTTTCTTATATGTCTAACTTATGAATACAGTTTTTTTGGAATTTAATTTTTATTTTATTTGCCTTCTATTCACTCAGAAATAAGCATTGTCAGTTGTCAATGATTGTTCCAGAGATCTATATTGTATATTTCTTTGATCCTTTGGGTATACTACTTACACCAAATGAGGGACACCCAATGAAATTGGCTATTCATACGTAGGTATAGTTTTTTTGTGCTCAACATATTCGTTAATATTTGCATCATATGATAGTTTAATAATGCAACATATTTGTTAATGTAACTTTTATGGTGAGAAAGAATCTTTAGAGGTGGAGGGAAAGTAGATGAAAAAGGAAATAAGTAGATTGGAGGAGTTTTAATGTAGTATTTTCATTCTGACTGCATATATATTACCAAATCTGCTTAATTACATTTATTACATAATTGTAAATCTATAATGTCATGTACAAGACAATGATTGGGCATGCACATATTACGTGATAATGTATATGCAAACAATTTTCACGCACGCGGAACATATCAAATGTATAGAGAAGGTAAGGTTATTAGTTTTGGATCATAATTAATGAAGTAGTCTTATTTGATAATACAAACAATCAAATCTAATTAGAATTGTGTTTCACTATCTTTACAATTTTTTTTAACACTACTATACCCTATACATTGGAGAAACTAAATGACCTACGTAAATAGTGAGAAGAATGCTTCATTAAACATGCCAACTTGTTAGATGACTAAGAGAGTTGATTAATATTTTTGTAGTTCAAACTTTGATGTTAGATTTTTATTTGATATATTATTATACGTTGTGGACTTAAACTCTACGACAACTGATGTTGCTATGTATTCATGCATATGAGTGTGAATTGAATGTGAAGTGGATGAGGACAATAATGTGTATTTATGCCTATGTATGAAATTGAATGTGTGGCTGAGAAATGAATCAATTGAGTTGTGAGTTCATGGATATGTGTGTGCATTTGAAGTGAAAAATGATGGAATGTTGAGGTTTGATGGTGTATTTGTGCATATTCAAATGCATGTTTTTTGTACATATATCTTTCTTCTTGTAGGTTTTTTGTCATGTTATTAAGATGCAATGCTTTCATAGGCCTGTAGTTCTGAGGAACTTTTTAGTTTTAAAGAACTGCAGGCAACAGACAGGCTAGCAACCAGATTGTAGGTCTGTAGACTTGCTATATAAAAAATTAACATAGACATTTCTCGTCGATTATTTCAAAATAACCAACTACATATACGTAATTCTTCAGTAACTTGTAAGAAAATTTATGGGATATCACTTCATTTTCACTAACTAATTAAACTAACATGATATCATAATAATTGACTTTGTCAGATACTTCTAGAAACTGACGGGATATCCCTTAACTTTCACAATTTATTTGCTGATAAGACCGACGACATGCTATTTGTTGTTGGATATTTCTCATTCATAAACCGACCAGGAACAATCAAGCAAAACCATTTTCAATAATATGTCATCAGTTCTTGTTGAATAACCTATGAAAAAAGTCAATTGATATTGCATTTTTCTCACAGGCTGTGGTTTATATCGCCAGGTTGACTGTAAAATTCAATTGATGATATACATGTATATCATTGGTTTCTTTGACCGACGATGTTTGTCTGGAGTTTTAGCACCACCCACTTGGTCATCGGTTGTAGACCAACGATATATGCCTAAAATAACTAATGTGATATCCCTCTTCTATACTAGTGCATCTTCTTTAATTAATAAAATTTGATTAGTAACCTAATATTGTCTAATAATGTCATACATGTTTTTAGATAGATTAACTTTGGTGATAGTCCCCATAGATTAATTGATACAAAATTAATAACTCATTATGTACGTGGAGGTTTAGGGTTTGAAAACATGAATTTCTAGGGTTTTCTTCCAAATATGGGACTTAAAGTATGAAAAACCTACAAAATAATCTCAACCCTAAGATCTACACAACCATAGAAATTTCAAACCCTTGATTAAACCCTAGCAAAGGTTTTTGGACAATTTTTTAACACCATAGTGCTGTATTATTATTTTTTGATGAAGTATTAGATTGATACTGGCTAGACATCTCTTGCTTCCTAGACAAGTTATGTGTGTTTTTTAATAGTTAAATGGCTTTATTTGTGCTTTAATTTATGATGTTATCTAAGTTTTATTCAATCTAGGAAATGTATTGTTTGTTGTATTTCCTATAAATGATAAATACATATGTGTATAATTTAAATATAAAATGATATTTGATCCTAATATTAGATTATCATGAGAGTTCTTTAAGGATAAACCCACTAATAAACTACAAGGAGGAATCCAATCCTATCATGTAAGTAATGATCACCAAGAGGGTGAACAAATTCCAATTTGCACCGGAAAAACCACCAGGGTAATTCGATAGGGTCTACTACTGGATGAGATAGAGTCATTATTGGAAGAAACACCATCTCACCAAATGAGATATCTAAATTATGAGCTGTAACATGAATTTAAATGTGAATTCAATAATTCGCAAATAATAGTTCTTTAGACCACATATATATTACTACTATGTGTACTATTTTGGTAACACACACCTACTTAACATAGAAATATCTTAACGGTTGTTTGTTGGCATTTTAAGTTAAAGTTGGAATCCAGTTTAGAGGGAAGTTGTACCTAATTAAAAGGATGATATAAAGCACTAGGATGATTTAAATATAAATTCATCTCCAATTTTTAGTTCCAAAAGATTTAGGTCTATTTCCCAACTTTTACATTCCAATCATGTACCTTCTTTGGGAGATCAACTTTGATAAACATCTTATCCTATCTTGTGAATGCAATATTGTTTTTTATTAGCTATTATCCTGGAACTAGTCAATTATGTGTTAACTACCATTGCATGTGTAGTACTCATTTATAGGAATATGGGAGTGGGGGCTGTTTCAATTGGTATTAGAGATATATTCACTTAAATAACTTATAATAATTACTGATTCTAAACTCTTTAAAAATATAAGGAACTACTAGTTTAATTCTAAAAGATGATGTTGGTTGGAAGAACTTTGCTCTGTATTACTATTTGTTTTACTAGGAATCCTAAGTCATCGTGAACCATACCCAGTCAAAGCCTTAGAATTTTTCCAAAATAACACACCCTTATTTTGCATCAAACTTGTTGAGAGAATCTTTCGTATTCAAAACAAAGCATGGAAAACCAAAAACGTGAAAGAAGTTTATTGGAGGTTTTCTACCACGCCATAACTCATAGGGGGTTTACTTCATCAAAGAGTGTGTTAAAATCCATTTTGCACAAAACTAGCAGTGCTAATGGCTTCATCACAAAACTTCTTAGGAGTGTCATACTCCATTAGCATTGTCCTAGTCATCTCTTACAAGTACCTATTCTTCCTCTCTACAACTCCATTTTGTAAGGTGTATAGAGGGGAAAGCATTGTGCATGTTACCGGATTCTTCAGAAAATCTTTTAAAAAAATCATGTTTAAATTCTACCCCATGGTGACTATGGATAAAATATACAACAACATGCTCCATTTTTTATCAGTTTGCAAAAAGTAGAGAAAATATCAAGAGTTTCACTCTTTGCAACCAAAAAGAAAGTCAAAATAAAATGTGAGAAAACATCGACAATAACCAAACAATACTTGCTACCACAAAGCATTTGAGTTCTCAAAGGTCCAAATAGATCAATAAGAAAAATTTAAAGAGATCTTTTAGGGCTAAGGATTCCTTTTGGTTTAATGGAAAACTCAATTTTCTTCCCATGTATAATTTTGGCATTCCTCATCCTTCTCAAAATCCAATTTAGGAAGTCCCTTAAACCAATTCCTTTTTTGTCAACTTCTTCATTTGATGCATATTTACATGACCAAGCCTACAATGCCACAAGGATTTTCTTACCACCACCATTTTTTATCTAGCTTGTTCTGATAGACCCACTTTGTGCCAATGATCTGACTATCCTTTGGTCTTGGCACTAGAGTCCACACCTTGTTCTTTTCAAACCGCTCAAGTTCTTCTTTCATGACAAGGATCCACTCCTCATCCTCAAGAGATTTTATGACATTATTTCGCTCAAATTGTAAGATGAAGGCATTGTTTTCTAGTTCTTTGTTTTAAGAAATATGTGCCATCATCCTTTCAAAAGTGTTACCCATGATGAGCTCCTTGGGATGATCTTTTGCAAAGTGGCAAGTGGGACCCTTCATTCATTATCTTGTGAGTGTTCCATCCCAACCACCTCCTTACCTTTGTTGTTGATGTCTAGATCCTTAAATCTAGGAATCACTTCATCTATAAAATAATCATAAACAATACTATTTAAAATAGAGGGATTAGTCTCAATAAATTTATCTTTGATAGATTCATCTACTTTAGACATCTCACTCATAAAGATTCTATAAGCTATACTAATAGTGGTACAGTCAACAAAGAAAGCTTAACATTAGTAGCATTAGGTTACAATCAACATAAAGGTATTGACTGTGATGAAACTTATGATCATGCTAGTAGATAAGAATATATTAGAATGCTACCTACACTTGCTAGTTGTAATAATTTCTTGATTTATCAAATGGATGTTAAAGTTATGTCTCTATTTAGAATTTCATAGTAAAAAGTCTTTATGGTTCACACTCTTGGATTTGAACATGAAAAGAATGTTAATCATGCAAATATTTTGCAAAAGGCTCTTTATAGACTCTAACAAGCCCCTAGAGCTTGGTATGAGAAGATAAAGTAACTTTTTTATTGATAATGGCCTTGCTAGGGGGAAGGTTGACTCTACTCTCTTTCTGAAACACAATGTAGAAATTTCTTGATTATTCAAATTTATTTTGTTGATATTATTTTTGGTGGTACTAATGTTGATATTTGTAAGGATTTTAGTTCCCTCATGTAGAGTGAATTTGTTATGAACATGATGGGGGAGCTCACTTTCTTCCATGGATATTAAATCAAACAAAAAAAGAACTAGTAATTTATCAGCTAAGGCGAATACATAAGTGAATTCTTGAAGTGCTTTGGACTTTACAATGCAAAGAGAATTGATACACCCATGTCCAGCACCACAAAAATTGATGGGATAATAAGGTGAAAACGTATATGATAAGCGCCATAGAGGTATGGTACGTAGCTTATTATATTTAATTGCCTATAGATTGGATATCATGTTTAGTGTTGGCTTATGTGCTATATTTCAACCAAGTCCTAGGAAATCTCATCTTGTAGAGGTTAAGAGGATTTTGAGGTACCTTGCGAAGACCTCAAATTGTGGAATATGGTTTCCCTAGTCAATGGACTGTATTCTTACACCTAAATTGATGCAGATTATGTCGGGTGATTAATTGATACAAAGTGCACAAGTGGCACTTGCTTCCTCTTAGGGCCTTCCTTGGTTTCTTAGTTCTCTATTTCACAAAATATAGTGTCTTTATCAAGAACCAAGGCTGAATACATAGCCACAAGTAGTTGTTCTACCCAAGTCCTTTGAATGAAGCAAATGCTTCAAGAGTTGAATGTTTTCTACGATGCTTCTCCTATATTTCATAACAACGTTAGTGCAATTAAGTTGTCTTACAACCCTATATTGCATGGTAGGCTAAACATACATAGGTTCATCGTCATACTCAGTGACCACATTGCTAAGAAGGATATTTATATGATTCACGTGGAAGTCAAAAATCAACTTGTAGATATTTTCACTAAACCTCTAGCTACAACAATTAGATTTTAGTAAAACTAAATTTATTATAACTTCTACTGATGATGCTTCTATGTCATATAGATTGAGTTTTCACACCTGCCTCTATTGTGTTCTTAATTGTCTATCATCTACTCTTATTTTCTTTAAATTTCCAAGTTTTATATGCACGTCCTTGGAATTGAACTCAAATGAGATTTCTCTCTCTATCTTAATGCCAAGTAGTAGCCAATGATGAGTAAAGTGTGCCGCTATATCTATTACATACTTAATAGGATCATTTGATACATTTGCATAGGTATCTAGGGTCTTATGTCAGGTTCTCTGGGTTCAAGACAACAATTTCTATCAGCTGAGTTTCTCTTGAGGCAACTCGGCCGACAGGTCAACCCGAGGATAGAAAAACAATTGTTGTTGGTTGAGTTAGATAAACAACAAAATTAGATGAAAACATTGTGCCATGATTGATAAAGGGTTCATGTAACCAATTTTTCTCCCTCTCAAATACAAAAACTCGACTGAATGCCCTCTTCCTTGTTCTTCCTCATACTCTTGACCCTTCTCTACCCCAACCCTAGCCTCTAGATCTTTCGATTGACCTTAACCTTCAACCCTAGTCTCCTTTAGGTTGATTTTTTCTCTATTCCACCCTTGTTTATCTCGATGGATTCCATTTGGTGCAAAAGAAGATCCACAATTGGTTCTTCATATGCTCTCATTGTTGCTCCATGTTCTAAGGTGCTTGTATATGATGGTGTTACTCTCAATAGCACTCAGGTAGTCAAAGGGTTAAGAAGCTCCTTCCTAGATCTCCTTTCACTTTTTGTTCCTACATATAGACTGGGATACACGACCCTACAGGAGGATATCATTTTCATGAACCCGCGTATTGGTTCTTTGTGTGTTGAACACTTGTTTTACTTCAACAAATGAATTATGTGCCAATTTGACATGGAATCACAACACCACAATTCCACAACCTAAGACTAAAATAGTTCTCTCTTCCATGATAGCTAGAACCCATTTCAAAATCTTTGAGGATTCCTTTAAATCATATCTTTGTGGAGGCTCAGTGACATGTACTTGGAAGGACACTCCCCCCCAAAACCTAGATTTTCTTTATCCCTAGTCATTCTACAAGGGTTTTGAACCTGAGCTTACCCTTCTTAATATCCAAAAAATCCTTAAGAAAGCTCACCATTTATATAGGAAGAAATCTATCCTCCCTTCATCTGCCTTAGATACCAGGACATGTCTCATTGCTCTCATAGTGAACTAAAATGTCCATCCAAAGAAAAATTAAACCAACATTGTTGAGAACATTGTAGTGATTGTATATTATCTTCTGAAGGGGATCAAAGTCAAGTGGGATCATTATATCCTTCACCACATGACCTGCCTTGACTCTGAGAATAGCATTAAGGACACCCACCCTCTATATCACAATCTTATATGTGGTGTTTTATACTGCCTTTATTGAAAAATATGAACTTTTTAATTATGAATACCCTACAAGTAGAAGTGTATCAGTAAGTTAAACCTTAGTAAGGAAGTCCTTTCATAATTCCAATTTTCAACCACCCTTGGTGCTTCTTTATCCTATTAAGATCAACCAAACCAACCCCCACCTGCACCACCTAGTCCTATTAGGGATTCTTTCTTTATATCCAATGAGTCTCTCATGGGATACATGATGTAATGAACCAAAACCTAGAATCTTACCCTATTACATAATTAGAAGGCTTGTGAGATTGGTTCCTTAGATTTGACCAAGAAAGGATAAAATTATACCTTAACGAATAATGTTAATACATACAACAAATTATGTGGTAATAAGTTCTATAATCAACATCACAAATTTACATAATAACTTAAATATGTTCTAACATGTAAGTATATTAATTAAGCATGTCACATATGTTCCTTTTTTTTAACTAAAATGAAAATAATGGCTAAAATATGTTTCGTAAGAGGTACAATGCTTTGGGATAACAATTGTTGTTCCCATGACCATAAATAAAAATAATGTGTTGTCATTTAAAATCAACAACAATTTAATGGACTAAATATATTAAATAAATAAATTTTGGAAATTTGTGCATAATAATGTGAGGAAATTCTTTTGGCAATTGAAGATAATATGACTTAATTAATATTTATAATAATGTTGTAACATTACAATATAGATATAGTGGTTATGACCCTAATCCAAATTGTCCCAAAAGTGAAATATAATTCCAGAATCATATTTCTTGGGTCCCAATTATCTTGGGTACCAAGTTTCACCTTGTTTGAACAGTCAATAACTATCCTTATTTAGAAAAGAAAAATGTGAGTTTTACTCAAATATTAAAATATGTTTAATGACTTTAAAAGAGGAAATAAATCTCCAATTTGAATTCCACATACCAAAATTAGTATATGTGTGAATTTACACATCAATTGGACAATCTTATCTATCCTAGTTTAATATAGGAGAGAGAAATAACTTAAAGTCCAAAATATTAAGTGAAATAGTATACATTCCCAAAATTGAAACTAATGACAAATTAGACTCCTCATGTTTAGTTTGCTTGTAGGCCAAGTTTCACAACTCTAGGGTGAGGTGCGAAACATTTTGAGAAAGTTATTTTGTAATGAGATTAATAACTATATATAAGAGGTTGATAAATGGAATTATAAAAAAAGGAATTCAAATATGTACATCCTACACAATTTAACATTAAATTATTATACATGTTTACATTGAGTAAATAATTACAAAACAAGATATTTTGAAGTTTCTTTATTGTAAAAATACTAGTCAATGTTTATGTGATCAAGTTGTTAAAAAAGGAAAATATATGAAACATTGATATAAATAAATGGAAGGGAAATGACGTTTTTGCATTATTCTTTCGTATTATTTGTTAAAGAATTCTTAACTTTTCTATATTTATAATATATGTTGCATATTTTCCTTAGTAAACAAAAATAGATAACTCTCTTTCTATCCAAGCCTAGTCCTGTATATATAGACCCCTCTCCATGGCCTACATGCACATAGAAATTACTTGACCAATAGGACATGATTCCTAACCTTCTCCCTTATCTTTCTATTCAAGTTCCTTGTATGAGCCATCAAAGACGTGTAATCTCATGGTGATCTTTTCTCAAATATTGGTGTTACAAACCTTGGAACCTTGACTTGAATATAAGATTTGTACTTTGGAAATTTGACAAACATCTTTGAGGCATGTTGCATCTTCAAACCATATTGAGAAACTTTTTATTCCTCTCTCTTTATGTATGTTGCATACATATTATTCCTATTAAGAAATAAACATATTCTCTCTCTCTCTCTCACACTTTGGAAATTTGACAAACATCTTTGAGGCATGTTGCATCTTCAAACCATATTGAGCAATTTCTGATTCCTCTCTCTTTATGTATGTTGCATCCATATTATTCCTATTGAGCAATAAACATATTCTCTCTCTCTCTCAAATGATTATCTTACATTGGTTCTCTCTCTTTTGAGGATTTATTTCATGTGAAAGATTTTATTTTGATTCTAATGTTGTGATCATCTTACTTTGTTGGATATTCTTTTGGACCCTTATTTATATCTTGTTCATCTTTTTTCTTGTGAAATCCTAATTTTAAATTTGTGGACTTTTGTGAATGTATCTTAATCATGGAAATGTTTGAATGCTTATTTATGGGTCCTTTGACCCCATTGATATCAGTTAGATGATCTCATCCCTTATTTATGCTTGACTATACTTTATCATGCCTCCCCTATTTGCATGGGTGATTGACTAGTCATAACTAGAAGTAGTGACATCATATAGGCACTGAGTTTTATTCCCCTACCAATTATAATGTTTATATGCATTAGGTGTTATACCCCTTCCAGGAACAAAGTTTTATTCCTTTTCCACATATGATATAAGGCCCTAGGTTTTATTCCCCTACCATGCACTGGGTTTTATTCCCCTAAAAAATACTATATTTGTTTGGCACTGAGGTTTTAGTCCACATGCCCTTTGGTATGGAATACATATGAGTTCCTACTATACTTCTTAGTATATTCCAGTTGATGAATGCATATTCATCTAAGTTTTAGTCCCCATTTTTGGCCCTGGTTTGCATTGAAAGCTCTGACATACCCCTTGAATATGCTCATATACAATTTTCCTCAGTTTCAGATGATTATTTAGAGTTTTGATCAAATCTATACGTCTCTATTGCACGATTAAGCATCACATTATGTGCACCAGTGTAGGAGATGGTGGTCCTGCTATTTGGATCCTATTTGCGATGGCCAGTTCCTTCATCAGAAAGCATCCTCATCAGTCATAGGATTCATTGACGTAGGCCCATCGACTCCTAGGAATAGACACCCCCATGGGGGTGGGTTTATTCCAAAAGGGTTGTGACCATAACATAAGGAGGGTCGCGATCACGACATAAGGATAGCCATGACTGTAATGTAAGAAGGCCCGCGACCGCAGTCAAGATGTAGCCTCGACTAACACTCGGCGTGACTGGGCCCACCTCGGTAGGGTCAGGCCGAGGCCAAGGTAGCGCGACCGTGACCAAGAAGACCCCACCGAGGCTGCGACACATGACCTCGACCGTGGCACATGGCCTCGACTGTGACACATGACCTTGACCGATACAAAATGCCTCAACGGTAGAAAAGACCTCGACCGTGGAGTGCACCTCGACATAGTCGGGCGCACCTTGGTACGGTCATGCCGAGGAGTATCTCAATCGCTACTAAAGGCCGTGACCACACTAGTTAATTCGGTGCTCCCCAGATCTGCACCTATAAATAGATGACCCCCTCCTTCATTTGAGGCATCACTTTCTCTCCATCCATGCTGATAGGCTACTGCTCTGTGCCCAACCAAGGAAGACGATCTCTGCCAAAGACTACCTCCATGGTGTCCTTGCTACTCTACCATCTTTGCTCCATTAAGATCTATCTCCTAGCCATGAAAGTGGTGGGATTTCAGATGTGTAGCACCTTCATCCATCCATCATCTACCGCTCCATCTCCTATGAGTAAGAGCATGAGAAGAGAAGGAAGAAGGAGAGAGAAGATCATTCTCGTCCGTCTTGGTGTTCTTCCCCTCCTCATCCATATCTACCCCACCATCGTGTAGAAGACTGTTTCTCCACCGATCCATGACTATTTTCTTCACCATGACCATGTCAGAATCTTCCATCTCTCTTGTACTTTTTGTTTCTATCATGAGGAGCAAGTAGTTGATTTCACTGGGGTGCAGGGACTTGTTGGCCAAATTGGACATCATGATGTATTCTTTTGTTTTGATAATGACAAACATTTCATTCTTGATGATCTAACGTGCTACTTGAGTGTTGTAGGAATAAGGTGGATGACAAAGCATCAGGGAAATCTATATGCTTAATGTTTGTATTTTCATGAAATATAATCACTTTGTAAAAACTTGTACAAACATATAATGTACAAGTACTTAGACTTCATGTAAATCAAGCGTTAGATCTTCCCTAGATAAACACCAAACTTAGATAGGTCATCCCCTTCAATAGTTTCATATATGCACACTCATACACACACTTAATGTCTTCATTTGAAACATTGAAACAGGGTCAATCTCGGTCGATAAAATCCTCGACCGAGACACTCTCGGTCGACAAACTCCTCGACTGAGAAAGACCCAAGTAGTCGTTAGACACAACTAACAAGGTAGTTGGTAGTTGGAGATGAACGTTGCAAACACTTGATCCAGAGAGCCTGTCGGTCGACAAAACCTCGACCGAGTAGGTATCTCGGTCAACAATTTCTCGACCGAGATGGACTCTGACAGCAACTGCATAATTAATTAACTAGCCGTTGCTAATGCAACTAACTTGTACCTAACGGCTAGTTAAGCACTTAGAACCCCCTAGAAAGTGTCTAGAACGTCCTTAAGCACTTGTAGGACATTCCTATAAATAGGACATACCTTAGGACACCTAAACTCACCTATTTTACACACTTGAGCAATCTTTGAGCATACACTTGCATTGAGCAACCTGTTTGTGAGCAATTGAGCATATTTGCAATTGGCTACTTTTCTCTTGGCTCAAATTTCGTGTCCTATAGGCTAGTATCTCCTATCCACAGTAATCACAATTCCATATACATTGGTTAGAAGATCTACACACTTGATATAGGCAAAATCAAGCCTTGTGCTTCAAAGGATAAGTTGTAATTTCCATTTTCCTTTCTTGTTCACTTTCATTGCTTGTACTCTCCTTGCTACTCCTAGGTTGGAGGCTACGGATTGGAGAGGGTCGTGATCTTCTTGGTGAAGAATGAGACTTTGAACTACTTCTAGAAGGCTGGTGCAATGGAAGGTTACTTCAAAGAGGAAGGCTACTTCAAAGGGGAGCTTGAAGTTACTTCAAGAAGGCTACCTCGAGTTGGTGCATCTACTTCAAGTGAAGGCTGTTCAAAGGGGTGTAAGAAAGTATTGTATTTTGTGTAATTCCTTGAGAAGGTAATAAAATTAATACTTTCAAAATCCCGGTTAGGTAAGCAACCGGGTAGTGGACTGACAACCTTAGTATTTGCTAAGGTTGGAACCACTCTAAACCCTTTGTCTTCTTCTTGGTTTCTCATTTGTGGTTGTTTGAGTTAAATAATTGTTAAATTAATTTAAAACCCTATTCACCCCCCTCTAGTGGTTTTTCAATTGGTATCAGAGCAGGCTTCAAGGAACCCTAACCAGGTCTTGAAGAATGGAGGGTAGTGGTGCTTACAACCGCAAGAAAAGGAGCAGCCTGGACCAACCTACAACAAGTTGTAATTGGTGCTTAGGAACAAGCCACACAACATCTAGCTGCCCATGGAGATCAAAGAAGGAAGATGAGCACAAAGATTGCCTTATTGCTACAACAAGTGAAGAAGAAGAAGAGGTAAGTCTTTTCGATCTGCCTGAAGAAGATTTAATTGCTAGTCTTCAAGAAACACATGGAAAATATATTGAGTGCAAGAAGAAATTAAAAAAATCAAATAAAGAAAATAATGAGTTACATGTTAAAGTTCTTGCTCTTACCTCCGAAAATGAAGATCTTAAAAAGATCATTGAAGATCATAATGTTAAGATAAAATCAATAGAGGCAGATTGTAATCTTCTTTCTCTAGAAAAGATTAATTTGCAAACTCAAGTAAACGATCTTAAAAAACAACCCGTCTTGTGCACACATCTAGATTATGATACTATCGTGAAAGAAAGAGATTCATTATCATCTAATCTAGAACAAGCAAAGCTAGATATCAAGAAGAGAATGGAGGAGATTGCTAAGATACAACAAGAAGTTAGTAGTCTAAGTAACAATGACATTCTTGATAAAATCTTAAATGATCCTTACCATCAAATTGGAAGGAGAGGACTAGGTTACAAGCCCAAAGTAAAATCTTATCAAAAACCTAGTAAGGGAAGAACACAAGTGACAAAGAGTCAATCTATGTATGTACCTAAAGGCACAAATACATACGTACCCAAGAACAACCTAGAACAAAATCATAGAAAGAGATATGAGGTTGATTCTATATGTTGTCATTACTGTTTGCGCCTTGGTCACTATTCTTTTTCACGTCCTTATAAGAAAAAGGATGTCGAGTTAGTTTGGGTTCCAAAACCCTCAAACTAAATGAACGGAATTAAGTTGAGATATGACCAAGGACCTTAGTTGCATATTTCTATGTCTATCTCAACTTAACATAATGGCATAACAAATTAATTCAAGTACCTAAAACTTCTAACTTGAAAATATACAATTCTTTTAAAACTACAAAGACAAATTTTGCTTTAATTAAAGTTCTCAATTCATAAAATATAATTTGTTGAGATTTGATCTAAATATTACTTTAATACTCATTACTCTATCTCAACCAAGCTAAATTTTCAAATTGCCTAATAGAATTGAAAATGAACTTTGTTTACTTAAAATTACTGAAAACAGTTCTGAAACAATACAGAACCTTTTTCGGTCGACATATTGTCGACCGAGATTAATATCGGTCGAGATATCGTCGACCGGGGAGGTTACTGATTTCCACTCTGCAATACATCTGCTGAATACGTTTTAATTTGATCAAATTGCTAACTAATTGATTATTATTTTTTACATAACAAAGAATAAATTCTAGAAACCATGTGTTGAATTTCATGCTTTATCATTACATCACAGATATGCTTTCACTATTTCATCATTAAGCTCTCTACATATAAAGATGATGTTATGTTGCACAAAAATAAAACTCTATGGCACAAATAGATAATGATTTTTTTGTACATGGATCATATTATTCCATGTAATACATGAATGATTCTTGATGATACATAGACAAAATGATTCGTTGTTGAAATGTTGCTTAAGAATAAGACCTTCAATGTTTGCAAAGAGCAAAATGTCATACAATTTTTTTTTGAACTTGAGATATTATTCGTGACTTCAAGAATATATGTATATTTTCTTGAAGAATTTTATGATTAATCTGAGTACAAGGAGAAACAGGACTTGATATTCATGCACCCATAGCAAAGATTAGGGGACATCATAATATACGTTACTCAAAATGCCTCAAATTGCTACTCATTTAATCAACCTGCAGAAATTATAATTCACAAATGAATGATCAAATATGAAATCTGCAGCATTTTCCTCTTGGTTGAAATTAAAATTGACCAAGGGGCACAATGGTCGTAGTCAAGGTCGACCTAAAATAAGCTTGACACAATATTTACTTGGATATCATTCTCTATATAAAAATTGTGATAAAAAGACAAAATTATAACCTCAAACTTTGTCCAAATATTGGTAATAATAATCATAATATTATTCCCTCAGAAAATATATATATGCTCTACAAATTCAGTCCATCACTTGCTTTAAAAATCATCTTAAAATTTCATTCACAGTAAGTTTGTCGGTCGATGACTTCTTCGACCGAAAACATCTTGGTCAGCTATCTCTTTCGACCGATAAACTTCAAAGTAAGAACTACACGGACAAAACTCAGATACACTTCCGGTCGACAATTGTTCGACCGAGCCTTTGTCGGTCGACAAATGCTCGATCGAGGGTCGACCGTTGGAATATGACCGTTTGAATATGACCGTTGCCGGTCGACCGTTGGGCGACCGAGAGGCGCACCTTGGATATGACCGTTGCGGTCATCGGTCGACAAATTGTCGACTGAAGCGGCTACTGGATTGCTATAAAAAGGACCAAAAACGGGTCATTCCATCACACTTTCACATTCTCATTTCTCTAGCTTCTCTCTAGTGCATTTTTGTGCAACTCTTTAGCTTCTCTACCTCCAAGACTTTCTTGCTTCTTATCCACCTCAAAGCAAAGAAATGGCTTCATCATATGCACGTGGTAAGAAGCAAGTTGCTGGAAGGAAAGGAAGGACGGTCTCCCCACCATTGTCGATCATCAACGACATCCCCTTCATTGACGCAGCTGCTGGTGATTGCTACCTCAGGCTCTCCTCCAAAACTCTTCTTCCACGACGGCCGGTTGATGTCATGGACTTCTACAACATCGTCGACCTAGAGGATCTCTTCGAGGTGCAAAATTTGAAAGATTTTCTAAACCCTTCCTTCCCTTTCTATTCTTCCAAAGTGGTAAATGAGTTCTATGCAAACTTAACCTCCCATGCAGAAAATAACTCCTTCTCCTCTATGGTCAATGGGGATAGCTTTCACTTTACTAAGGAGGGTATCCTTGACATGCTCAACATAGACTTAGAAGAATACCAAGACGCTCTTGACCTTACCACTGGAAATCTACTCAATAAACTTTCCCAAAATGACAATACAGTCAATCTTAGTGACATTAAACGAGTCATTTTTCAATCCAACACAACTTGTCACGAAGATAGGGGTACCTACTATGCCATTAACCTCAAAACTGCAACTAGGATTATCAATCTTATTGTTTCCACAAACATACATCCTAGAGCAAACAAGTCTGAAGTCCCTACCTTTTGCATGTATCTAATCTATGCCATTATTAAACGCATTCCCATAAATTTTATCCGCCTCATCATTAAGAATATGCTTGAGTTTTCTGGAAATCCTCCTTATGCTGATTTTATATGCCAAATCACTCAACACTTTCTTAAGAAAAATATGGAGGATCTAGGATACACATGGGAAAGAAAACCAAAAAAATTAAGCAAAAATATAGTAGAAAAGATGGGAATTGATTTTGGTCACAAGAGGGCTAGGACGGAAGGGGAGACATCTACTCAAGACATAACTCCACCACCTCCTCCTACCAACCTACCCTATGATCCCATCCAAAACACCCTAACCTATATTGCTGGATCCCAATATCATCTAAGTAGACAATTAGATTATAGCCACCATGCCATGACCTACTTAAACCAAAGGATGCAAACCCTCTCTCCAAATCAACCAGATGAATATCCTTATTCTATAAATCCTGGCATGATCAACCCATATAATCCTTCCTACAACTACTACCAAACTCCACCTCCACCATCTCCTGATCTCACACATACTCAGTTTTCTCACATGCAACTACAAGACATTGTTGCTCATTTCCTCTTTGATCGTGTTCCCACCTTCTTGGAAGCATATGCCTTAACCAAGACAGGTGCTTTGGAGTGGCAAACTTTAGTCAGGTATTATGGAGCTGAGCCATTTCTTGGAATAGACCCAGATATTGATGTAATACTTAGGTCTTTCCAGTGAGATTATGAGTGTCTGTTGTAATAGTTGTAATGAAATGGTTATTTTTGCATGATTGTAATGAAATGGTTATCTTTACATGATTGTAATGAATTGGTTATCTTTGCCTGATTATAATGGATATTTCTCAAAGCATATGAGTCATTTTGTAAAATGTTATTAATGTGTTCCTTCTATGGCATCATTTGAACATGGCTTATAAGAATATTATAGTAAAGCATACAAAGTAAGAGGAGTAATATATATGCAATGAATCACAAAGGATAAATTTTTTGCAAATACCTAAAATTTAAAATTGTGGCAAAATTGACCATCTATTGGAGTGCATTACTTCCTTGATTATAACTAGGTTATCTATTTAAGGGGGAGCAATGCATAAGGAAGAAATATACATATTTCATGTTACACATCTTGTTCTTAATGGAATTTGTTAAACAAATAAGGGCCTAACATTTCGTGTGTTTGGTTAGAAATACTTTTCATATAATCTAAGCTTAAAAGGATTCTCATATCACCTTCAAGGCTTAACATCCTTTGCAAGTGATTGAGTAATTACTTATGACACAAATATTCATCCTGGATATCTTTTTGAAATGACAAAGGGGGAGAAAGAATATAAAATCAAAAATATAAAATGAGTTTCATAACATCTCGGCCAGCACTCACTTGCACAACAAGAATTGCTACAAAGGTAATATTCAGGTATGAAACTCACATGTTTTATATTTCCTTATTTTTTTAGGAAATGTTTGTCATCTTCAAAAAGGGGGAGATTGTTGGCCAAATTGGACATCATGATGAATTCCTTTGTTTTGATAATGACAAACATTTCATTCTTGATGATCTAACGTGCTACTTGAGTGTTGTAGGAATAAGGTGGATGACAAAGCATCTGGGAAATCTATATGCTTAATGTTTGTATTTCATGAAATGTAATCAATTTGTAAAAACTTGCACAAACATATAATGTACAAGTACTTAGACTTCATGTAAATCAAGCGTTAGATCTTCCCTAGCTAAACACCAAACTTAGATAGGTCATCCCCTTCAATAGTGTCATATATGCACACTCATACACACACTTAATGTCTTTATTTGAAACATTGAAACAAGGTCAATCTCGGTCGACAAAATCCTCGACCGAGACACTCTCGGTCGACAAACTCCTCGACCGAGAAAGACCCAAGTAGCCGTTAGACACAACTGATAAGGTAGTTGGTAGTTGGAGATGAACGTTGCAAACACTTGATCTAGAGAGCCTGTCGGTCGACAATACCTCGACCGAGTAGGTATCTCGATCGACAATTTCTCGACCGAGATGGACTCTGACAGCAACTACATAATTAATTAACTAGCCGTTTCTAATGCAACTAACTTGTACCTAACGGCTAGTTAAGCACTTAGAACCCCCTAGAAAGTGTCTAGAATGTCCTTAAGCACTTGTAGGACATTCCTATAAATAGGACATACCTTAGGACACCTAAATTCACCTATTTTACACACTTGAGCAATCTTTGAGCATACACTTGCATTGAGCAACCTGTTTGTGAGCAATTGAGCATATTTGCAATTGGCTACTTTTCTCTTGGCTCAAATTTCGTGTCTTATAGGCTAGTATCTCCTATCCACATCAATCACAATTCCATATACATTAGTTAGGAGATCTACATGCTTGATATAGGCAAAATCAAGCCTTGTGCTTCAAAGGATAAGTTGTAATTTCCATTTTCCTTTCTTGTTCACTTTCATTGCTTGTACTCTCCTTGCTACTCCTAGGTTGGAGGCTGCGGATTGGAGAGGGTCATGATCTTCTTGGTGAAGAAGGAGACTTTCAACTACTTCTAGAAGGCTGGTGCAACGGGAGGTTACTTCAAAGAGGAAGGCTACTTCAAGGGGGAGCTTGAAGTTACTTCAAGAAGGCTACCTCGAGTTGGTGCATCTACTTCAAGTGAAGGCTGTTCAAAGGGGTGTAAGAAAGTATTGTATTTTGTGTAATTCCTTGAGAAGGTAATAAAATTAATACTTTCAAAATCCCGGTTGGGTAAGCAACCGGGTAGTGGACTGACAACCTTAGTATTTGCTAAGGTTGGAACCACTCTAAACCCTTTGTCTTCTTCTTGGTTTCTCATTTGTGGTTGTTTGATTTAAATAATTGTTAAATTAATTTAAAACCCTATTCACCCCCCTCTAGTGGTTTTTCAGGACTAGCCCCGCTGCCCATGCTTACATGTCCATTTTATAACATTCCATGAATTTTATATAACTTTACACTTTGTTGTTAATTGTTTAATGCATGCTTTGTGGATTGATCACCTGCCTTGCATGATCTATTATATTCCTTTGTTGTGAGTACTTCAATACTTCAGATTTTAATATTGATTATCATGGATGATGCCCTGACAAGAACTTCTGAAGGGATGTCTCCGGTGTAGTAAGTGTGTGACCCCTGGGTAACAAGACATCGAGCCAGTGGAGATGCTTACATAAACTCTATTTCCTAACGGATGGTTTGCTACTTCATTTGGATAGTTGTATCTTGCCTGGATGTGTTTTGGATGTGTTTGCATGTGTAGTGGTAGTGAAACCTGATTCTACCCCAGTGATTCCCATCATTAATCTAAATTTAGTTTTAATCTTACTCTTTTAATTTCCTTGCAATTAGTTTAACTAAGCCCAAATCAAGTCTTTTTTTCTAAATATTAGTCTTAGTTGATCTAAACCCAACAAGCAAGATTCTTAAAAAAATTGTCCCTTGGGATTCAATCCTTAACTATAATGTGATAAGACTTGTCCACTTGCGGGTGGTATTATTGCACAAGGTTTTGGTAAAAACTTAGGGATTTTAAACCTAGGTGGATTTGTTAGTGCAGTAAAACCCACATCACCAGTCTACTTATTACTCACCATGTAACTATTTATTATTGTGGTATATTTATTGTGACATTGTTTTAAGGAAAGAAATCTCTTATCTTGATTATAGATTCATTGAAATTCATATTCTTTTGATACCCATTTGGTTGGTACTTTCTTCTTCTATGGGAAGCCGTGTTATATTTGATGTCCCTTTTCCCTTATATTGTTTAAATCTCAATTAATTTGCACACACCGACATGCATGCTGCTAATTTCTATTTTTTTATCTTCTCTTAGAGGGTACACTTCCAACTCCATATGTTGGACAAGGAGAAGTAAACCAAGGTTGACCAAGACAAATCCAAGAGTAGCTAAACCTTCTTTGGAGATAGATTTGAGGTGGTTAGATAACCCTCTACTGATCATGTGCTATAGTTAGTTTTCTTATTTATAACCCCACTTGGTGAAGGATGGTGATAATATCAAGCATTATAATAGTTATATATTTATATTATGTTGCTCCATTTGGTATCTTGACACATATTTATAAATAAATTGGATTATCATCCCTTTGCAAAAGTTTGGATATGTGTTTGGTATATGGGATGTTTCCTTTTTATTTGATTTAGTAGGGTGTGGATCCCCTCTCAGGTCCCACTCCTCACAGTATGGTATCAGATCCATTAGTTGTCAGTTAATCTAACTATTTTAATCTTGTCTCCCTTAGTATGTTTACTGTAGGAAGATATGGCATGTACACAAAAAAGTTTAGTGGACCTACCCTCCTTATCCCTCTAATATGTGGATAGTTATACTAGGTGAATCTTTAGTTTTGAGATGTGATCCTTAGGGTTTCTAGGTTAGAATCACAAGAACCTAAAACTTAAATCTAGGTGTAAATGACATGTTAGTTGGATGCATGAGAAACATAAAAAGTATTCACGATTAAAAGATGTATAAGTAATCATGATTTCTATCTTATTAGATTAAACCTTTTAAGGGGGGAGAGTAGTTGGATTTATATATATATATATATATATTTATATTTGAAGGACGAAATCCTTTTAAGATATGGAGTGTTGTAACGAACCAAAACCTATAATATTACCATATTCCTTAATTAGAAGGCTTGTGAGACCGGTTCCTAAGATTTGACCAAACAAGGGTAAAATTATACCTCAATGAATAATGTTAATAGACATAACATATTATGTGGCAATAGGTTATACAATCAACATAACATAGTTATATAATTTAAATATGCTCTACCGTGTAAGTCAATTAATTAAGCATGTAATTAAACATGTATATTCCTATTGATAACTAAAATGCAAATCATGGCTAAAATATGTGAAGAGGTATACTGTGTTTTCGGATAACAATTGTTGTCTCATGACAATAAATATAAATAATGTGTTATCATCTAAAATAAATAATGATTTTTTGGACTAAATATTTTAAATAGGTAAATTGTGGAAATTTGTGCATAATAATATGAAGAAATTCTATTGGAAATAGATTGAAGATAATATGACATAATTAATGTTAACAATGTTGTAACATTACAATAATGATATAGTGGTTATGATCCAAATCCAAATTGCATTAGAAATCATAAAAGGAAGTTCCATAAGTGAAATATAATTCCAAAATCATATTTCTTGGGTCCCGACTATCTTGGTTACCAAGTTTCACCTTGTTTGAACAACAATAACTAAGAAAATGTGAGTTTTACTCCAAAATATTAAATAATATGTTTAATGAATTCAAAAGTGGAAATAAATCCCAAATTTGTCACATACCAAAATTAGTCTATGTGTGAATTTTCACATCAATTGAACAATAGTGTAATTTAGGAGATAGAATATAACTTAAAGTCCAAAATATTAAATAAAATAGTAAACATTCCTAAAATGGAAACTAATGACAAAACCAAACTCCTTACATTTTAGTTTTCTTGTAGGCTAAGTTTCATAACTTTTGAGTGTTCCTTGATGCCTCAAATTCATTAAGAAAAGAAAATGAAAGATAAGGCCCAAAATATTAAATTTATTAATAAAAAGAAAAAATATCATATATAAAATAAATAGTATAAACCAACTTGTATGTATTATATGTATATAATTTATGTGAACTTTTAACAAATTGTGGTACAACATAAAAGGAAACAATGTTGTACATGCATGTTAAATCTATCAAAAATTTATCTATGGAAATTATAAAAATTTATTTACTTTTGAAATACAATGTGACTGAGGTAATTGCAACAATGTGGAATATGTTAGATGTTTTAATAAATTAGAACAAACTTCAAGGAATGAATTCTCTATACTTAATGTTTGAAAGCAATAAAAATTAATCACGTTAATATATCAAGGAAACAAATATTTTAACTCGATTATATATTTATTTGGAAATAAATAAACATTCCCAATTATATATAATCAATTACTTAACCCAAGTAAGAGATAATAATTATCTTGACTAGATGAATTCCTTAGTAAACCTACCTATTATCTCCTAAAATTGTCAACAAAAAGGGAAAAAGGAAAATAGTTTGATAGATAATGTTTTCGCTCTTTTGATTTGAGATTCACGTGTCTGTGATAATTAGTTTTGGATATATATCATTATTAGCACATGTCTCCTCTACAAATAATTAATGCAAAATATATTAGCAATATATATATATGGTTGCCTCAAATTTAGAAATTTGGATCGAACTTAATATTAATTAAATAGATGCCTTATATTGAAATAATTTTTATACATGTTTTCAATGGCTCTAAAGTGAGAAGAGAAACATTTTGAGAAAGTTATTTTGTAATAGGATTGATAAGTATATATAAGAGTTGATAAATTATAAAAAAGGAATTCAAATAAGTATATCTTACACAATTGTACATTAAATTATTATACACATTAACATTTAGTAAATAAATACAAACGAGATATTTTGAAGTCTCCTTACAGTAAAAGTAATAGTCAATATTTATGTGATAAAGTTATTAAAAAAGGGAAATATATGACAAAGCAAAGACATAAATAAATGCAAGGGAAATGACATTTTTATGTTATTCTTTCCTATCATTTGTTAAAGAATGCTCACTTTTCTCCTTATACAATATATGTTGTTCCTTACCAAACAAAAGTAGATAAATTTCTTGCTACCCAGTCCTAGTCCTATATATACCCCTCTACATGTCTTTCAAACACATAGAAATTGTTTGACCAATAGGACATCACTCCTAACCTTCAACCTTATCCTCCTATTCAACTCCCTTTGATGAGCCGTCAAAGACTTGTAATCTCATGGTGATCTTTTCTCAATTACCGGTGTTACAAACCTAGGAACCCTATCCTTGGATCTAAGATTCAGACTTTGACAAGTTGACTAACATCTTTGAGGTATGTTGCATCTCCAAATCATATTGAGAAATTTTAATTCCTCCGTCTTTATGTATGTTGCATCCATATTCTTATTATTGAGATATAAAACTTTTTCCTCTCTCTCTCTTAAACAATTATCTTACACCAGTTCTCTCTCTTATCATGTTAAATATTCTATTTTGATTATGATCTTTTGATCATATCACTTTGTTGGATATTAGTTTGGATCCTTATTTATATCTTGCCCATCTTTTTTCTTATGAAACCCTAATTTTAAAGTTGTGGACTTTTTTGATCGTATCTTAATTGTAGAAATGTTGAATGCTTATGTATGGGTCCTATAACCCCATTGATATCAGTTTGATGATCTCATCACTTATTTGTGCTTGACTATACTTTATCTTGCCTGTCCTATTTGTATTGGCAATTGACTAGTCATAACTGGGTAGTGACACCATATTGACACTGAGTTTTATTCCCCTATCACTTATAATGTTTATTGGAAATGGATTTTATTCGGAAATAGGTTTTGTTCCCCTACTACATATGATATTAGGCACTGGGTTTTATTCCCCTATTATGCACTAGGTTTTATTCCCCTACCTCATGCAGAGGTAGACCGTTTAGGCAATTAGGTCCTTTGGGCATGGCGCCCACGACATCGACCATCCCAGTCGTTCACCACCACAACACCACCACACCCCCACCCACCAAACCTACACTAGTGAGTGCACAGGAGTATGGAGGAGTAACTAGTGATGCCAGGAACCCTAACACTAGTAGAGAGGTGACGGGCGGCAACAGACATGGGAGGACGTCGACTCCCTACAATGATGACATGGGGTCGTCGACCGGAAGGGACAGACAAGGTGCTAGGAAGGACTGGTGTCAGTTATTGAAGCAGCCAACCTAGTGCAACACCATGGAGAGCTTCCCAGAGCTATGGCACTCTGATGGATAAATTCACATTGACCTAGATGTGGAGGAGTTTGATCGGATGTGCAACATATGGGAGGTCACCATCATGGCTTACGCCATGGGTAAGAAACCCTACTACCCACACTTCTAGGCATGGGTACGAAGGACATGGAGACCAAAGGGCTCGTTTGAGGTGTTGATGAGGGAGAACAATATCTTTCTAATATGATTTAGCAACACTAAAGATAAGAGAGAGGTTCTCAACCTTGGACCTCATTGGTTCAACACCCAGCTTGTAGTGACAAAGGATTAACAACACAGAGATGAACTCCAAAGTGATCTCTTTGCCATGATCCCCAACTAGATTACTTTGAAGTCGATTAGCCATGCCTGGACCCAGTGAGCAACAAGGACTATCACTGTTAGTGCGAGGAAGGTGTTTCCATTGACAATCACTCATTGGATACGGATGAGCACAAGTCCTGGTTGAACTGAAAGTGGAGAATGATCCAATCCTAGTGGATATCTCCTACAATGGGCCATTGACAAAGTGTGGTCGATGATGTGCTTTCAGGCACAACAACTAGTAGTATGAGATAGGTAGAAAGGAGAGGACAGACCGCATGACAGAGAAGAAGCCACAGGTGCCTACACATGTCTGGAAGGAGAAAGGGCCTAGTGTTGTTGTGCCATGCACTAAAGTTGGGTCTTCTGGTAGAATAGTAGGGATACACACACAGGCACACACAGAGATAGACATGCAAGAAACTCCTGACACTGATATTGGCTTTGACTCTATGGATGACAACATCATGAAAAAGATGGGTTCGAATAGCCTAGGAGGAACTACAAGGGAAGAAGGAGAATTCATCTCTAATTATAAGAAGAAAGGACCTAAGAGATCTGATATTACCAAGAATTTAGGGGTGAGAACCACCCTAGATACAACAAAAAACTTTGAAGCTCTTTCAGAATTTGACAAGGAAGATGGAGCAACAAAAGAACATAAGGAAATGGAGGTGAAGAAGAAGGACCAGAGGAAGGGGCAGGGCAGGAGTATCAGGGAAAACAAGAACCTTTGACATGTCCATGATCCTATGGAATATTAAAGGTGGATGTGATAGGTATAAAAAGAAGGAGATATGGGAGTGAATCACTACTAGTGGGAATTCCGTGGTAGTTTTGGTGGAAACAAAAATAAGGAGGCAAAATATTAACAACATAAGATACTTATTTCCTCAAGGATGGGAACATGTGTCCAATCTGGAGCGTTCTAAGTTGGCCATAGTTTGTGCTGCATGGAAACCAAATACATGGTAGGTTACTACGATATAGATGTCAGATCAACATATTACATTGGAGTGCAGGAATGCATGTGGATTACATATGTGGTTGACAGATGTCTATGCTCACAGTGATGAAAACATGAGGCATAGTTTCTGGTAGGAACTGATAAATATATCTAGACAAATATCTATCCAGTGGTTGGTGATTGGTGACTTCAATAATGTCCGACTGCAAGAAGAGAAGACAGGTGGAAGACCAGCAGTGATGGAAATGATTAATGCCTTCAACCATACCATTGATAAGGCTAGGCTATCTGAGTTGCCCATGGTTGGTGGGGACTTGTTAACTTGGAACAATGAAAGGAAACCAGAGGACATAATTGCAGGCATGCTTGATAGAGCTCTAGTAAATGAGGAGTGGCTATAGATCTTTCCTAATGTGGCTATAGATCCGAGTTAAGCGACCATGCTCCAATTTCAAAGTAAATCATAGAAAAGAAACAGAAGAGAAGACCTTTCAAGTTTCTGAACTACTGGGCTGAATGGAAGGGCTTAAACAATGTCATTAGAGATAGTTGGAATATCAAAGTGATAGGGAATCTGATGTATGTTTTTGCAAAGAAACTAGATAATACCAAGTGTGCACTCAGGAGTTGGGCCAAGGTGGAGGTGGACATTCCCAATATGCTAAAGGAAACCAAAGAAGAATGCAAGGAGGTCAGAACATTGCTGCTACATGATCCACTAAATGAAGAGTTGATAAAGAAATATAGTGAGCTAAAAATGATGCTAGAAGACTTAAAGAAGGTCAGGGAAAAGTTCTAATGGCAACAGAGTAGAGAAAAATGGATGGAAGATGTTGATAGAAATACTAAGCTATATCATTCATCTATTAATAAGAAAGAGGCCGACAACATCATCTCAGAACTTATTGATAGTGACAGGAACATTGTCAACAAGCAAGAGGATTTGGAAGAACATGCTATCCATTTTTATTCTTCCCTATACCATAAGGAGTTTGTTGACAAGCTGGAAGAGAAGGGGATGGAGTGGAAGTTTAAATTTACAAGTACTCATAATACTATCCTCACAAGGGAAACAAATGAGTAGGAAGTCAAAGATGCACTTTGGAATATTGACAACAATAAGTCTCCAAGTTTAGATGGTGTTAATGCTTTTTTCTATAAGAAGACATGGGATATCATTAAGGAGGACATGATCGCATATGTGAGATGGTTCTTAGTAAGAGGAAATATGGTCAGACATGTTAATTGCTCTTTCCTTGTACTCATTCCTAAGAAGAAAGTGATAACTTCTCTTGCTCATTTTAGACCTATTGCATGTTGCTCGACACAGTATAAAATCATTGTAAAGATCCTGGTTGATAGATTGAAGACAATACTTCTCTATATCATTTCTATGAACCAGAGAGAATTTGTGGCAGGAAAGAGCATTAGTAATTGTGCTTTACTGGCAGGTGAGTTCTTACATGACTATAATGTTATGAGAGGGAGTAGGAAGGCATGCTTAATGCTTGACATGTCTAAAGCTTATGATAGTGTGAGATGAAATAAATTATGGTGGATCATGAAGAAGATGGGGTTCAATGAGAAGTGGATTGGCTGGATTAAATAGTGCATGGGGACCACTAGCTTCTCTATACTGGTTAATGGAACTTCTACATGTATGTTCAGAGGAGGCAAAAAATGTGTCAGGGGGACCCTGTAACATCCCTGACCTGGGTTATGCTTTAACCATAGGTGTTTTGTTTTAAAAAGGTAATTATATGCTTGATATTATCTTTTGAAAAGTAATTAAGGCTCAAGAGGAACTTATATTTCAATTTTAGTCCTTTTTTAATAATGTTGAAATGATGTTTTGCTTGTTTTGGACTAAAGTGCAAATTACCCAAGTTGAGGGGTTAACTTGCAAATTGTACTTGATAAATGTTCCTCAGATGTTGAAGCATCATAAGAATGAGAATGATGTAGTGGTATGATTTCCACAAGCTTGAGCACCAAGATAGAGCTTGCTGAGCAATCTTTATGCATTAAAACCTAGTTTTGGTGTAATGTGCAATTTACCCAAAACCTAGGGTTCAATATGCAAAATACCACTTCTATAGGGTCCATCATGTTTCTTGTCATATTTTATAGAAAATAAAATGGGAGGGGCGCCTCATTTGAATTACTTTGGAGGAGAAAGAATCTTGATATTAAAATAATTAAGATTTAAGCATAATTGGAACTTTATTTCGATTTAATGTAAAAATAAATAAAATAATTGAAGCGTCTTCAACCAAAAACTATATGGTTGAATTTGCTCAAGTGAGAACACCCTTGTGCCTTTTCTAGGCCACGAAATATCTCAAAGCAAGTGGATAACTCACTCACATAAAATAAAGAAAAGTAATATCCACTAACTTTAGGATATTAATATTATAAGGGTTAAGGTGCTTAATTTTCTTTTCTTTAAATTGTAGATAATTGAGAGGAATAAGAGTCAATGAGGGTATCCTCGTATCTAAGGAAGAGAAGGGGGCAAGTGGCAAGGATTTGGGGGAGATAATTCCTACTTTCTCTCTCTTAATTGAATTTTTAATAAAATTCACACATATGCTCCTTTATCCATAGAATGAAAGGGTAATTTCGAATCCACTTCTTCTCTTTGCTTGAAAAACAACCATTGAAGCTTTGAAGGACAAGTAGGACTACCCCCAACCTGTTGGTAAGCTTCTTGACTTCCTTTCACATTGAATTCATGGTGGAAATCACAAAACAATGCATGATTTCTTCTTATCTCGATCCCATCTTCAATTCTAACCATTCCTTTTCACTCAAAGCTTGAGGACGGGCCTTGGGATAGTGAAAGGAGATGCATCCACCATTGTTGATGTTATCTTGAAGCTCAATTGGAGGCGGGTTTTATAACTTGAACCCCTCTACATTGTTATTCAACTATCAATCTTGCAATTTCGTTGAGTCCTTCATCTTCTTGATTAATTGTTTGTTGTAATTGGTAAATTCATGAAATCTGAAGTACTATAAAATACAGGGATGAAGGTATATGATGATGACATCATATTGGACACATTTCCCAAAGAAATTGTATTTCATTCGGTTTCAATAAGTTGTTCATTCGGTTTCAACAAAACCGTTTGAAAGCAAACAGTTTCATCAAACCGTTTGAAGCTAAATGATTTCAAACCATTTGGGAGAGTTGACCAGGGTTGACCATTTGGAAAAGTTTATGCTCATATTTATGGTTGATGACCCATAAAATTTGATTGATTAATTCCAAAGGGTTCATCAGTTGAAGGTTAATCAATTAGCAAACCCTAATCGGGTTAAGTGTTGAAATTCAATTTGGTTAACTTAGATTTTTGGGTTGATTAGCCCAAACGGTCTCAAGACCGTTTGGAGGTCACCCAAATGGTCTCACAATAGTTTGGAGGTCACCTAAGACCGTTTGTAGGTCTAGGGTTAAGTATGTATGAGTAATTGAAGGTCCAGAGATACCAAATTGAAATGCAATTAAGTGTTGATTTGATGATCAATTCAATGATCTAAACCCTAATGGAACTTCACAAAATCCAAGGATAGGATGGGGAAAATGGTTCAAACCGTTTGGAGGTCATCCAAATGATCTCAAGACCATTTGGGGTCAGGTCATATCAAAAATTTGATGATGATTCATTGATTTCAATTGAATCAATTCCACAATGTTGATCATTGATGGTTCATCGATTTCAAAGCCATAATGAAGGTTGTTGAGTAGAAACCCTAGATCAATTGGGTATAAAACTCCAATTGATGGTCCAATTGAAGGATGATTAAATAGTTTACTTGATGAAGAAATCAAGGATTCAATTGTTAATCAGTTCATCTATTGAAACCATGAATTGTTTAAGTGTTGAAAGAACTTTTTGGTCCATTCAGTTTTGAGAGGGTTTGGACCAAACAGTCTTAAGACCATTTGAGTCCAAATGGTCTCAAGACCGTTTGGGTCCAAATGGTCTCAAGACCATTTGGGTCCAAACGGTCTCAAACCATTTGGAGACCCAAAGTTCATTTGGTTTTAACACCTTTCTTGTCCAATCGATTTCAAGGGCAATTTACCCAAATGGTTTTCTACCAATTGAATTATGAGAACTAAGACCGTTTAGGGTCTAAGTAATTAAATCTTGTGAAGATCAACATTTTTAATCCATTTGGATATCTCATGTAATTCAAGGTCCAATATGGTTAATCTATTTGGATACCTAAAGAATTTGAAGATTTAATTGGTTAATCCAATGGATCACCTAATGTAATTGAAAGTGTAATTGGTCAATTCTTTTGGATCCCTCATATAATTTAAGGTTCAATGGATCAAATCTTTTCGATACATGATGTACTTAGATGATTGATACCCTTAGTGGGATTAATCATGGATGCATAATGATGTAATAATTCAATACATCATGCTAACTATCAATGCATGTATTAGAATAAAGAGTAAGCTCAATCTAATCAAGAATTGAGTAGTGGACATCTTGAGTAGGATGAGAGAGAAAGATTCATACATGAATGATAATCATGTAGCAATTAAGTCTAAAATAATCAAAATGATGTGATATACAATTAGGGTATGATCCTTGATAAAGAGATCATAAAACCCTAATTGAGTTGATTAATGAATTCAAACCCTAATTTAGGGCAAGTTTGAGTGAAACCCTAAACTAGGAGGATGATGAGATATGAATGTAGGATAATGACATGAGTAACCCTAATTCAGGGTATCTTGATGATAAACCCTAATTAGGATGAATAGTAAACCCTAATTATGGGTAATGGAATATGAAACCCTAATTAGGATGAATAGTAAACCCTAATTATGGATAATGGAATATGAAAACCTAATTGGGAGGAATAGTAAAACCTAACCCTAAATTGGGTGCTAGTATATGATAATCCTGATGTGATGTGAATGGTAAACCCTAATTCTAAAATAGGGTGAAGGTATGTGAAACCTAAATTCTGGGTTATATTATATAGCATGAAACTCTAACCTTGGACAATGAAGTGATAAATCATTGGTCCTAATTGTGCAAAGGGAATGAGTAACCCTAATTGACATGAAATGGGAAACCCTAACCCTGGTAAGGGAATAGTGGTGTTACCCTTGAATATCATGGAACTAAAATATGATTGATATATCTATTATCATGTGTGCTAACCATGCAAGTATCCTGAGATGATGAACATAGCCAGGTATGAGCTATGATGCTTTATTCATTGAAAATTATTCATTGGGCCTTATGTGCCATAATATACCTTGTTTCTTAGTAAATGGTAACAAGAGAGTTAATGAGCTTCAAGTGCCATAAGAGATGCTTGTGTAGCAAAGTATCATGTTTACCTTGGTCAAATGACTTGAAGGTGATATTTACCTGAAAAAGTGGCAACAATGCTCAGTGATGAGCTAAGGGTTTGAATACCCAGAACCATATAATTATGGTATTGAGATTGTGAAGGGATGATAATTCCCAATATTGAAATGAGGGACTGAGATCCCAATGTATTATAAAGATTGAGAAGTAACTAATGCAAACAGTACATATTTCTTTGTAGCACTTGTCCTAATAAGTTATGTTTGAAAACTTAGCTGATGCTAAAAGAATATGATAATGTACTTAATTAATCAAGTGATATCATAGAATGTAGTTTCCCTGACCACAGATCCATCAGCGTCAGAATTAGTTGAATGGTGAAATGAGTTTTACTCGGAACACATATTTTTGAATATGTGGGGGTAACTGGGCAAATATATCCTTATGCCCCATAGGAATGGTTACGGGCTATGTCTTATGTACGAGATTGGTTTCAGACCATACCCCAATAAGAGTATGGCTACAGGACATAACTTCTCAATATAATACCAGGCATTGGCTGCGTGCAATAACCCTAAAGAGAGTATATGCTACAGGCTATAACTCTATAGCAAAGATGCCAATATACCCTGGCAAGCTAATTGCAGGTTGACACATGATGTCTCTGCCAAAGTAGTCTCGTACTGACCGAGACAGATGAGGTCATGGAATCTGGCTCTCCCATTGACCTTATGTGGTATTGATGCTTTACGTAATTGGGGCTGGTTGGAGTATGAGCGGTATATCTCATCTCCCCAGGGCTTAAGAATGTTTGTAAAATGTAATCATCTGTGTAGCATATTTGCATAAGATTGAAATATGAGAATCAATGGTTGATGTTATTCTGCTTAGCATGTTCTAGATACATAAATGTTATATATGTTCTTCAACTCTTTATTAAATAAGAGACATGCTGCTTTAACAAGTTTTAGCTTAAATGCTTGAATAGAAATGTTGCTCTAATCTGCATAGATATTGAACTATCTGTTGTTGAATATATGATTCCACTATTTAGTTTATTTCTATTAAATTGCAATAACAATGTTTTCGGCGAAGAATTATATCTCTCGCTGGGGAAATTTTATAATTGTCTCACCACCGTGGAATCCAACACTTTTTTAGGTGGATGCGGATGAGGTAGAGACATAAACCCCATAAGAAGGGAAGAGCAGTAGCAACAACAAGGACATCAGTAGATCCTAAGGTGGAGATACTGGTCAAGGCTTGTATAAATGTAAATAGAGTCCTATGTGTTGTCTCTGTACTCTCAGGTCCTAGGAATCAGTAATGGTGTTTTTATAATTGATCTGAGATTTTGGCATGATGCCTTGAGGATTTTGTTACTTGAGCTTTTGATAAAGCAAATGATGAATATATATATATTCCTTGAGAAGAAATGGTACAGAGAATGTACTATGTGAACCAGGATGTGAATGTGATATGATGGTTCTTGTTGAAAGAGTTTTCCGGAGAATGGATCTCCTTGCAAAAAGTTTTAAATTTTAGTGATTTTCAGTAATTTTGTTGTTAATCATACGCTTCCGCATTAGTTAATCTTGTTTTTATGAGTTGTTTGCCACAATTTAGTGGTATCAGAGCTCTAGGTTCGTTGAGTCTATAGAGACATAGGATGAAGGTCGTTGAGTCTGTTCTAATGTTTTCCAGTTTATCTGATAGTGTCTTCTGCTCATATAGGAGAAGAAGAACTTGAAGATGTCTGGATCACATGACGAACATGCTACCGAGAGCAGCGTTGCTGCACCAGGAGGAGGTGTAAGAGATCAAGATAGGGAGGAGCATGTACCTCAACAACCCAGTTCAATCAAGCTGATATGGGGAACCCAGCCTTAAGCCATGTTTGGACAGTTTATGGAAGCCATGACTCATATGACAGATAGGATGCCATTATCTACACCTAGGGCACCTACCCACCATGAAGGATAGGGAGCCAACAAGACATTTGAATGACTTCGCCGGGTGGGAGCCATAGATTATGCTGGTACAGCTGATCCAGCTGATGCAGACTTATGGCTGACTGAGTTGGAGAAAGCCTTTAGGATCCTTAATATTTCTGAGGATAAGAAGGTGAGACATGTAGTATACCTCCTTAAAGGGAGTGCTGGTCACTGGTGGACCATAGAAGAAGGCAAGAGACCAGGTGTTGAGATCGGATGGGAAGAGTTTCGATGAGAATTCGTCAGTAGATACTTTCCCAAGACTTTTCTAGATGAGAAAATTACTCAGTTTGAACGGATTAGGTAGGGACAAATGAACATTAGCAAGTATGAGGCTAAGTTCATGGAACTTTTGTGGTTTTGTTCGCATATGGAATCTACTAATGAGGAGAGAATTTGGTGTTTCGAGAAGGGGATGAACGCTGAATTGACCACTCCGGTGTATGCTTTAGAGAATCGGGAGAGGTTTTCCACCTTCGTGGAATCCGTAAGACAGATAGAGAGGTCTGTGATTAAGAAGCGACAGACCACTAATAAGAAAGTGTATCCTCAGTTTCATGGACAAAGGTCCTACAGTTTCAAGAAACCAAGGTTTTCCGCACCAGCAACACCATAGAGGTTGAATACCCAGACACAGTGAACGTCAAGTAGGGGTAGAGGGCGTAGTTTTCCTCCGAGTAGAGCCCCTAGCACAACATCAACATCAGTAACTGGACCCTCTAGACCACATCAAGAGAATAGAACTTGTCATCGATGTGGACTAGTAGGACATCTGGCAAGGGATTGCCCAATGGGGAATGCAGTGGTGAATCAACCCCCGAGATAGAGTCAACAAGGCTCTCAGAGAAATCCATTCTCTAGTGGTACCTGAGGACATGGACAAGCATCCCAGGCAGGATCTTCTACACCTAGTAATCGGGCGAATCAACCGCAGGCAAAAGTGAGATTCTATGCAATGAATTAGCCCGAAGAAGTGGTTAATCCACGAGTTGTGACAGGTCAGATGGAACTATTTCATTCTGATATGTCTTCATCCTATTTTATATCTATGTTAATTGATCAGGGTGCTACACATTCCTTTATCGCTCGAGAAGTGATATATGACTGTAACATGATTGTCAGTCATAGAGCAAATAGTTTGATGCTAGAAACACCTTTGTTGGGATCCGTAGTGTTACGAGAGGTGTGTTCTCCCTGCACTCTTATCTTTTCTAAACATCGCGTTCAAGCGGATCTTATACCACTTGAGATGCATAGTTTCGATATAATTCTTAGAATGGACACCCTAGGAAAGTACAAGGTTGTCTTGGATTGTGAGTCCAAGCAAGCTGTGTTCACATATGATAGTGACACATGGATCTTTCAAGGAGATAGAAAGATTCTTCAAACTTGCTTAGTGTCATCTATGGTAGCTAAGAAGTTGTTGAGACAAGGATGTTTTGCATTCTTGGCTCATGTGGTAGATACCACCATGGAGAGCCCTCATCCTTCTGAAGTTCCGGTAGTCAGGGAATTTGAGGATGTGTTTCCTGAGGAACTTCTAGGTGTTCCACCACCCCAAGAGATTAATTTTGAGATTAATCTAATCCTGAGCACGCAACGAATAGCCCAAACGCCGTATAGAATGGCACCTGCTGAAATGGCAGAACTCAAGAAACAACTGCAGGAGTTGCTTGAGAAGGGTTTTATCCAACCGAGTACTTCACCATGGGGTGCTCCGGTCCTCTTTGTTAAGAAGAAGGATGGGTCCATGCGATTATGAATTGACTATAGGCAGTTGAATAAAATAACTATAAAGAACAAGTATCCTTTGCCAAGGATTGATGATTTGTTTGATCAGTTGCGTGGTGCAACTATCTTTTCTAAAATAGATTTGAGGCTGGGATACCATCAATTGCGTATTAAGGAGGGTGACATACCTAAGTCTACCTTTAGGAGAAGGTATGGTCACTATGAGTTCATAGTTATGTCATTTGGACTAACTAATGCACCAGCTGCATTCATGGAACTCATGAATAGAATCTTTTGACCTTTTCTTGATCAGTTTATAGTAGTCTTCATAGACGATATTATGATATATAGTAGAGATGCTCAACAACATGAGAAGCACCTCCGTCAGGCTTTGACTTTTCTAAGAGAGCATAAGTTGTATACTAAGTTTAGCAAGTGTGAGTTCTGGTTACCAAAAGTTTCTTTTCTTGGACACGTAATATCTGCCTCAGGTATTCATGTTGATCCTAAGAAGGTGGAATCTATCTTGCAATGGGAACAACCAAAGACACTGACGGAGATACGTAGTTTCCTAAGAATGGCAGGCTATTACAGGAGGTTCATTAAAAACATTAGTTCTATAGCTTTAACCCTAACCAAGTTGACCAGGAAAGAGGTTCCTTTTATCTAGAATGACAAGTACCAACAATCTTTTCAGATGATGAAGGAAAGGTTAACAAGTACACATGTGTTAGTATTACCTGATCAAGGGAAGGGGTATATAGTCTTCTGTGATGCATCCAAGAATGGTCTAGGATGTGTGTTGATGCAGGATAAACAAGTGATTTCTTTTGCTTCTCGACAGCTTAAGAAACACGAGGAGAATTATCTAACACACAATCTAGAGTTAGCTACTGTGGTCCATGCCTTGAAAATCTGTAGACATTATCTCTATGGAGAGACATTCCAGATTTTCACAGACCATAAGAATTTAAAATATATCTTCTCACAACATGAGTTGAACATGAGGCAACACCCCTGGATGGAGTTAATCAAGGACTATGATTGCACAATTGATTATCATCCAGGGAAGGCCAATGTGGTTGCTGATGCTTTAAGTAGAAAATTAGCAACACCAGCCTTAGATAAAGCACAGTTAAACTCCTTAGTGTTCTCTAAGAGAGATATGCTTATCTCTTTAAGACAAGATAATGTACAGCTTAAGGTATCCTTGTTATCTGGGTTGTTAACTGAGATGCAAGTGAAACCTACTCTGAGACAACAGATTAAAGAAGTACAACAGGCTGATGTTGTGATTCAACAGATCAGGTTAGAGTATGGTAACGAGAAACGATATGGTTTCCATGATTCAGATGATCAGGTAGCCTGTTATCATGGTAGGATGATAGTACCTGATGTCGATAACTTAAGAAAGCTAGTCCTGGAAGAAGCTCATTCTTCGATGTATGCTATGCATCCAGAAAGCACCAAGATGTATCATAACTTGAAAGATATGTATTGGTGGCCTAGTTTGAAGAAAGATGTTTCTGAGTTTGTTATGCGGTGTCCAGTGTGTCAGCAAGTTAAAGCTGAACATCAAAAGCCCGCAGGAACAATGCAACCTCTGCCTATACCATAGTGGAAATGGGATCATGTGACTATGGACTTTGTGGTTGGTTTGCCTAGAATAGCCAAAAGTTATGATTCCATTTGGGTGATAGTTAATACGTTGACTAAGACAACACATTTTATTCCTGTCAAAACAACCTATGCTGCTGAGAAGCTTGCACAGATATACATAGATGAGATAGTGTGTTTACATGGGGTTCTAGCCACTATTGTATCTGATAGAGGTCCCCAGTTCATGAGTCATTTTTGGGAGCGACTCCATAAAGCTTTGGGTACACAATTAAGGTTTAGTCCAACCTTTCACCCACAGACAGATGGACAATCTGAAAGGACCATACAAACTTTGGAGGACTTGCTTAGGGCATGTGTCCTTCAATTTGTAGGAAGTTGGGATCTACACCTGAGCTTGATAGAATTTTCTTATAATAATAGCTATCAGCACAATATTGATATGGCACCATATGAATCATTATATGGTAGACGTTGTAGATCTCCTTTATGTTGGTATGAAACAAGGGAGTACTAACTTTTGGGTCCTGAGCTAGTTCAGCAGGCAACCGAGAAGATTAAAGTAATACAACAACAGTTGAAAGCTGCTCAGGATAGACAAAAATCTTACACGGATAAGTGTCGTAGACCTTTATAATTACAATTTGGAGACAGAGTATACCTCAAGGTCTCACCTTGGAAAGGTATCCTTAGATTTGGGAAGAAGGGCAAGTTAGCTCCTAGATTTATGGGGCCTTATCCAATCATTGAGAGGATGGGAAAGGTAGCCTATAAGCTGGAGTTACCACCTAAGTTGCATATATTGCACCCAGTGTTCCATATCTCTATGTTGAGAAAGTGTCATCCTGACACAGAGTTAGTTCTGCAACCCATGGAGGTAGAACTAAATGATGATATATCTTATGTTGAAGGACTTGTGTTGATTCTTGATAGGAGAATCAAAAAGCTGAAAAAGAAAGATATATGTCTTGTGAAAGTCCTCTGGAACCACCGTGACATTGAAGAAGCTATGTGGGAACTAGAGGAAGAGATGAGGAAGAAGTATCCTTCTCTTTTCTCTTGATGTTTTTGTTGATGATTTCAGGGACGAAATCCTTGTAAGGGGTGGATAATTTGTAACATCCCTGACATGGGTTATGCTTTAACCCTAGGTGTTTTGTTTAAGAAAGGTAAGTATATGCTTGATATTATCTTTTGAAAAGTAATTAAGGCTCAAGAGGAACTTATATTTCAATTTTAGTCCTTTTTGAATAATGTTGAAATGATATTTTGCTTGTTTTGGACTAAAGTGCAAATTACCCAAGTTGAGGGGTTAACTTGAATATTGTACATGATAAAATGTTCCTCAAATGTTGAATCATAATAAGAATGAGAATGATGTAGTGGTATGGTTTCCACAAGCTTGAGCACCAAGATAGAGCTTGCTGAGCAATATTTGTACATTAAAACGTAGTTTTGGTGTAATGTGCAATTTACCCAAAACCTAGGGTTTAGTATGCAAAATACCACTTCTAGAGGGTCCCTCATGTTTCTTGGCATATTTTAGTGAAAAGAAAATGGGAGGGACACCTCATTTGAATTACTTTGGAGGGGAAATAATCTTGATATTAAAATAATCAAGATTTAAGCATAATTGGAACTTTATTTCAAGTTAATGTAAAAATAAATAAAATAATTGAAGGGTCTTCAACCGAAAACGAGATGGTTGAATTTTCTCAAGTGTGAAGACCCTTGTGCCTTTTCTAAGCCACGAAATATCTCAAAGCAAGTGGATAACTCACTCACATAAAATAAAGAAAAGTAATATCCACTAACTTTAGGATATTAATATTATAAGGGTTAAGGTGCTTAATTTTTTTTTCTTTAAATTGTGGATAATTGAGAGGAATAAGAGTCAATGAGGGTAGCCTCATATATAAGGAAGAGAAGGGGGGCAAGTGGCAAGGATTAGGGGGAGATAATTCCTACTTTCTCTCTCTTAATTGAATTTTTAATAAAATTCACACATATGCTCCTTTATCCATAGAATGAAAGGGAAATTTCGAATACACTTCTTCTCTTTGCTTGCAAAACGACCAAGGAAGCTTTTAAGGACCAGTAGGACGACCCCCAACCTGTTGGTAGGCTTCTTGACTTCCTTTCCCCTTGAATTCATGGTGGAAATAACAAAACAATGCATGATTTCTTCTTATCTCGATCCCATCTTCAATTCTAACCATTCCTTTTCACTCAAAGCTTGAGGACGAGCCTTGGGACAATTAAAGGAGTTGCATACACCATTTTTGACGTGAGCTTGAATCTTTGAAGCTCAATTGGAGGCGGGTAATATAACTTGAACCCCTCTACATTATTATTCAACTATCAATCTTGTAATTTCGTTGAGTCCTTCGTCTTCTTGATTAATTGTTTGTTGTAATTGGTAAATTCATGAAATCTGAAGTAATATAAGTTACAGGGACGAAGGTAGATGATTATGACATCATCTTGGACACATTTCCCAAAGAAATTGTATTTCATTCGGTTTTAATAAGTTGTTCATTCAGTTTCAACATAACCGTTTGAAAGCAAACAGTTTCATCAAACCATTTGAAGCTAAACAGTTTCAAACCGTTTGGGAGAGTTGACCAGGGTTGACCATTTGGAAAAGTTTATGCTCATATTTATGGTTGATAACCCATCAAATTTGATTGATTAATTCCAAAGGGTTCATCAGTTGAAGGTTAATCAATTAGCAAACCCTAATCGGGTTAAGTGCTGAAATTCAATTTGGTTAACTTAGATTTTTGGGTTGATTAGCCCAAACGGTCTCAAGACCGTTTGGAGGTCACCCAAATGGTCTCACAATAGTTTGGAGGTCACCCAAGACCGTTTGTAGGTCTAGGGTTAAGTATGGATGAGTAATTGAAGGTCCAGAGATACCAAATTGAAATGCAATTAAGTGTTGATTTGATGATCAATTCAATGATCTAAACCCTAATGGAACTTCACAAAATCCAAGGATAGGATGGGGAAAACGGTTCAAACCGTTTGGAGGTCATCCAAATGATCTCAAGACCATTTGGGGTCAGGTCATATCAAAAATTTGATGATGATTCATTGATTTCAATTGAATCAATTCCACAATGTTGATCATTGATGGTTCATCGATTTCAAAGCCATAATGAAGGTTGTTGAGTAGAAACCCTAGATCAATTGGGTATAAAACTCCAATTGATGGTCCAATTGAAGGATGATTAAATAGTTTACTTGATGAAGAAATCAAGGATTCAATTGTTAATCAGTTCATCTATTGAAACCATGAATTGTTTAAGTGTTGAAAGAACTTTTTGGTCCATTCAGTTTTGAGAGGGTTTGGACCAAACAGTCTTAAGACCATTTGAGTCCAAATGGTCTCAAGACCATTTGGGTCCAAATGGTCTCAAGACCATTTGGGTCCAAACGGTCTCAAACCATTTGGAGACCCAAAGTTCATTTCGTTTTAACACCTTTCTTGTCCAATCGATTTCAAGGGCAATTTACCCAAATGGTTTTCTACCAATTGAATTATGAGAACTAAGACCGTTTAGGGTCTAAGTAATTAAATCTTGTGAAGATCAACATTTTTAATCCATTTGGATATCTCATGTAATTCAAGGTCCAATATGGTTAATCTATTTGGATACCTAAAGCATTTGAAGATTTAATTGGTTAATCCAATGGATCACCTAATGTAATTGAAAGTGTAATTGGTCAATTCTTTTGGATCCCTCATATAATTTAAGGTTCAATGGATCAAATCTTTTCGAGACATGATGTACTTAGATGATTGATACCCTTAGTGGGATTAATCATGGATGCATAATGATGTAATAATTCAATACATCATGCTAACTATCAATGCATGTATTAGAATAAAGAGTAAGCTCAATCTAATCAAGAATTGAGTAGTGGACATCCTGAGTAGGATGAGAGAGAAAGATTCATACATGAATGATAATCATGTAGCAATTAAGTCTAAAATAATCAAAATGATGTGATATACAATTAGGGTATGATCCTTGATAAAGAGATCATAAAACCCTAATTGAGTTGATTAATGAATTCAAACCCTAATTTAGGGCAAGTTTGAGTGAAACCCTAAACTAGGAGGATGATGTGATATGAATGTAGGATAATGACATGAGTAACCCTAATTCAGGGTATCTTGATGATAAACCCTAATTAGGATGAATAGTAAACCCTAATTATGGGTAATGGAATATGAAACCCTAATTAGGATGAATAGTAAACCCTAATTATGGATAATGGAATATGAAAACCTAATTGGGAGGAATAGTAAAACCTAACCCTAAATTGGGTGCTAGTATATGATAATCCTGATGTGATGTGAATGGTAAACCCTAATTCTAAAATAGGGTGAAGGTATGTGAAACCTAAATTCTGGGTTATATTATATAGCATGAAACTCTAACCTTGGACAATGAAGTGATAAATCATTGGTCCTAATTGTGAAAAGGGAATGAGTAACCCTAATTGACATGAAATGGGAAACCCTAACCCTGGTAAGGGAATAGTGGTGTTACCCTTGAATATCATGGAACTAAAATATGATTGATATATCTATTATCATGTGTGCTAACCATGCAAGTATCCTGAGATGATTAACATAGCCAGGTATGAGCTATGATGCTTTATTCATTGAAAATTATTCATTGGGCCTTATGTGCCATAATATACCTTGTTTCTTAGTAAATGGTAACAAGAGAGTTAATGAGCTTCAAGTGCCATAAGAGATGCTTGTGTAGCAAAGTATCATGTTTACCTTGGTCAAATGACTTGAAGGTGATATTTACCTAAAAAAGTGGCAACAGTGCTCAGTGATGAGCTAAGGGTTTGAATACCCAGAACCATATAATTATGGTATTGAGATTGTGAAGGGATGATAATTCCCAATATTGAAATGAGGGACTAAGATCCCAATGTCTTATAAAGATTGAGAAGTAACTAATGCAAACTGTACATATTTCTTTGTAGCACTTGTCCTAATAAGTTATGTTTGAAAACTTAGCTGATGCTAAAAGAATATGATAATGTACTTAATTAATCAAGTGATATCATAGAATGTAGTTTCCCTGACCACAGATCCATCAGCGTCAGAATTAGTTGAATGGTGAAATGAGTTTTACTCGGAACACATATTTTTGAATATGTGGGGGTAACTGGGCAAATATATCCTTATGCCCCATAGGAATGGCTACGGGTTATGTCTTATGTACGAGATTGGTTTCAGACCATACCCCAATAAGAGTATGGCTACGGGACATAACTTCTCAATATAATACCAGGCATTGGCTGCGTGCAATAACCCTAAAGAGAGTATATGCTACAGGCTATAAGTCTATAGCAATGATGCGAATATACCCTGGCAAGCTAATTGCAGGTTGACACATGATGTCTCTGCCAAAGTAGTCTCGTACTGACCGAGACATATGAGGTCATGGAATCTGGCTCTCCCGTTGACCTTATGTGGTATTGATGCTTTACGTCATTGGGGCTGGTTGGAGTATGAGCGGTATATCTCATCTCCCCAGGGCTTAAGAATGTTTGTAAAATGTAATCATCTGTGTAGCATATTTGCATAAGATTGAAATATGAGAATCAATGGTTGATGTTATTCTGCTTAGCATGTTCTAGATATATAAATGTTATATATGTTCTTCAACTCTTTATTAAATAAGAGACATGCTGATTTAACAAGTTTTAGCTTAAATGCTTGAATAGAAATGTTGCTCTAATCTGCATAGATATTGAACTATCTGTTGTTGAATATATGATTCCACTATTTAGTTTATTTCTATTAAATTGCAATAACAATGTTTTCGGCGAAGAATTATATCTCTCGCTGGGGCAATTTTATAATTGTCTCACCACCGTGGAATCCAACACTTTTTTAGGTGGATGCGGATGAGGTAGAGACAGAAACCCCATAAGAAGGGAAGAGCAGTAGCAACAACAAGGACATCAGTAGATCCTAAGGTGGAGATACTGGTCAAGGCTTGTATAAATGTAAATAGAGTCCTATGTGTTGTCTCTGTACTCTCAGGTCCTAGGAATCAGTAATGGTGTTTTTATAATTGATCTGAGATTTTGGCATGATGCCTTGAGGATTTTGTTACTTGAGCTTTTGATAAAGCAAATGATGTATATATATATTCCTTGAGAAGAAATGGTACAGAGAATGTACTATGTGAACCAGGATGTGAATGTGATATGATGGTTCTTGTTGAAAGAGTTTTCCGGAGAATGGATCTCCTTGCAAAAAGTTTTAAATTTTAGTGATTTTCAGTAATTTTGTTGTTAATCATACGCTTCCGTATTAGTTAATCTTGTTTTTATGAGTCATTCGCCACAAACCCACTCTCTCTTTTGCTCTTTGTGATAGTCATGGAGTACTTTACCCAGAAGATGCAAGAAGTAGAAATAAGTAAGGTGATTAGATCTTATGCAGTTCACGACACTAAAGTGATGACACACCCAATCTTTACAAATGACGTTATTGTCTTTGTGGAAGCCAAGAAAAATACTCTAGGAAATTTGCAAGATCTGCTAAGGAGGTTTGTGGAACAAATGTGGCTTTGTGTTAATGCTCACAAGACTCATATTTTTATATCCAAGAATTTCTACCTAATGGAAGACCGAGTGAAGGAAGCAATGGGAGTGGAGTTGGGGTGTTTTCTACAAAATATCTGGGATTTTCTTTGGCAGGAGGCAATCTACAAGTCAAAGATTTTGCTGATTGCATAAATAGATTGGAGGAATGACCAACAGATGGCCAACATAGAGAGCATCCATGGCTGGAAGAGCCACTCTTTTGAAGGATGCAGTTGAGGGACTCCAGATCTTTTGGGTACAACAAGGAGAGATTCTTTTTGCAATATTGGATAGAATGGAAATGAAGATGGCAAACTTCCTTTGGACTAGTACACACCATCCAATGAGATATGCATGCTTGACACTCTCAAAATATGAAGGCAGGCTAGACTTAAAATCACCAAGAGATATTTCAAAGTGCAGAATAATGAGAAGAATTATTATATATCATGAGGGCAGGTCTACTTGGGGAAAATGGATGAGAGAATGATATCCTAGGGGATTGGACTTCATACCAAAAACAAGATAAGGATAATCATGCACCATCAACGTTATGACGGAAATGTGGCAACATGTTAGACATTTGTTTAACCCACATGAGGTGGGAGGATGGAAACTCAAAGATACAAAGATCAATTTGTGGGAAGTAACACGATCTAGAGCAGCAAAGGATAGGTACATGGAGCAAGTATGGGTTGGAATTCAGGTTCCAAAGTGGAGCATGTGTGTCTATAAAATTCTAAGCAACACCTTGGCTACTGTAGATAAAATACATAGACGGTATCAAGATGTTACTGTTGTTTGTCTACTCTATAAAGAGGAGGATGAATCCCATATGCACCTTTTTGGTTGATGAACGTTCACAAGGGAGTTTTGGGAGATTATATGTGAAAAATTTGGCATGTACATGCAGCTGAAGGAAGAGCCACAAAGAATGTTGTCTAGCTGTGGAAAAAGTGACAAAAAGAGGATCTTGTTTGTTGCTCTGTGCTACCACATATGGGAGGAAAGGAATCCATGGAGACATAGAGGTTCATACACAAATCCAACCATAAAAATTTGTAAATGTGCCAAACGCAAGTTTCTCATTAGTTAGTAGGGTGAGTGTATACTCTTTTTGATGTATGACATTGGGCTATATGTAACTCTTGACCCTCTATAATTTTAGAGGGAAGTTTGAATATATTTACCTAATTCTGATATATACATATATACACACATACATACATACATACATACATATATACAATCACGATTTCCCCTAACAAAGGGACCCGGATTTGAATCCCAGTTGCCACCTTGATTTACCACCCTCTCAGGCATTCATCCTCTATCACAGGCATGGGAGAGGGGGGAATCTTTCTGTCTTAATCCCATACATACATATATACATACAAATACACACACACACACACACATATATATATATATATAATGAAATAAGTTTGTTGTGAAAAACCTTATTCAAAGAGAATGAAATGAATAAATTAAGTTGGAAATACTTCACCTTTATTTTTTTGAGCCTATGAGGATCATACTCAATAGCTCCTGAGGTAAATTTGATTTTAGAGGGATGATGAACATCCAGTATCTAGACGGCTTAAGAAATAAAATTCACTCCATATAAAGGAAGTATAATGTTGAAACCTTGCTCGGGGAGCGTGTCGATGTTTAAGAAGACACCCAAGTAGGATTTCCTTAATATAGCTCTACTATCATGATATGTTTGAGATCATGTAGGTACTTTCACATGTGGTGCTAATAATAATGTTTCATCTAGTCTGAAAAATTTTATTTACATTTTGAGGAAATTTTCTTATAAGGAAGGAAGGAGGTGAGAACATGTAATATTCCTCTTTTTCATAATGTTGTAGTTAAAAAAATTATTTAATTGTTTTGATTTGAATTTTGAAGGGAAAAAGCGTATAAGTAGGGAAGGATGTGAGAGCATGGATTTTCTTGAATTTTGTATTTATAATTCTGAAAATTTATTACACAATGATGTTTTATTTTATGGAAATCATAGAGGATTAAAAGACTTAAGCTGTGATTTTTCATTTATGTGTCTAGGGACAAACTAGTATATTCAATATATTATTGATTTAAATAAAAGTAAATGAGAATCCTATTAAGTATTTTATTGCCTTATGGATCCATAAACACAAAAGGAGCCCATATGTAGACTAGGGGATATCAATTTGAATTTAAATAATGATAACTTAAAGAGAAAGAAAAACAAATTCAACTTGCCTATTTGAGATCCATTTTTTTGTATGATGAGGAGAGAGAATATACAACTACTCTTATGATAAATAAGACTCTTATAGATATCTATTGAAAATCTATAAGAAATGCACCACTTATTTGAATTGGATTATAGGTTTGGCAAGTATTTAATACATTGAATGATTAATTGATAGTGGGACTTTAGGGAAGACTCCCCCTGACTTATTGCATGGCCAATGTGCCAATGGATCCCTAAAAAGGAGGTGCAACTTGGTGATATGTGTAGTTCAATCATTTCTTATGAGATCATTTTATCCTAGGCATCGAATCATGGGACATTACAGTCCCCTACTATTACAATATGATTTTTCACATAAATTTACATAATTAAAACTCAATTATTTGAATAAAAAGGATGTATTGAAAACTTGATGTGCTTTGTTTTAAAAGTATGATTTTCCTTTGGAAATTCCCATTTTCTATGAATTTCATGGTTCCCAATGTTTTTAATAAACCAATAATGAATATGGGGAAAAAGGAAGAAACAAAATTCAATATTAAGTAAAATATAAAAGATAAATGATAATAATAATGTACTTATGGAATTTTGTGGAGTTCTATAGAAAAGTGGGGTGAAAGGCCACTAAAGGTTTGATTTCATTTTCACATGGTTCCTAAAAAGAAAAGTCATCAAAATAGGAGACATGGAAAAGGTAGAAAGAGAAAAAGGATTTATTTAATGCCTAAAATGTGATTTATAAAAAGAAGACTTGGAGATTTATAAATACCCTTTTAAGTTAAGTATTTTGGTATTCAATCTCTTACACATTTAGATAATATCATTAAAAACTTTCCCTCAATATTTTGGATTAAAAGGATTAAAGGAGAGAGAAATATGTATTTTTCTAGAAACCCTAAAGTGAATGGATTATGGGAAGTTTATATTAAACATCACAATTGATTTGGAAATAGAATAAATCATTTTCTCTTTGTATGGAACAACAACAATTGGATTTGGGATATGAAGGCCCAGAGCTATCTTCAACCTCATGCCAAGAAAGGCAAGTTGGAACAATAAATCAATTTCTCCTCTTGCTCTTCTCTCCCCAATCAATGATGAAGCAATTCTGGAAATCTTTCCAAAAGATTTGTGAGATTATTATGAACCTACCTACCCTAGGTTTTGCTTGATTTGGAGAGTTCTAGAAGATTTTCCCAATTCACATTCCTAGAGGCAACTCTGTTGCCATGGTTAAGTATAAATAGTGGACTAGGGATCCTTTGCGAGAACATAAGTAGGTTCATGAGACTCTACCCGACCCCGCACATCTTTACCTACTTCAATTTCCCTCCTAGACTCATCCTTCACCTCTGACATCTCCCTACCATCTCACTAGAGAACCTCTCCTCCGTCCCAACAACTATGACCACCACCTAGGAAATTGAGATACTCAATAGGTTCGTCATGGATAGACAAAGGTGATAGAACCTTCTCTCAGTGCTCAAAGGGTCAGGATTTCAGAGTCTACTTGCTAGTTGACTGTTTGGTTCACAAGAAAGAGCTGAGCAGAGAAAGAAGAGACTCATGGTGAAAATACCAACCTACCCCCAACTTCTCTTCTAATAGGTAAGGGCACTCATGTCCTTTTCTCTTCTTTTTCTCGCCTAAGTAAGTGACTCCATGCAAGTGCGGGCAGTCGGGTGGCACGAGCCCATTGGCTTGGCCCATCTGAGTTGGTAATGTTGGGATCGGGGCACACCGCCTAGGTGGCAGGTTGTGATTGGTCATAAACCAATTGAGGTTTCTAAAATTGTAGTAATTAGTAGGATGATCCAATAATAATATATAATATATGAATAATGATAAAAAATGGAAGGAATTCAATAAACATAGTTCCAAGACCTAAATCTATCTCTAGTTCTAAAAGTACCTAAAGTTGATATCTTTAAGATGTTAAATGTATTCAAACCCTAATTTCTTGACTTTTTTTTGGGTAAGTCAGGAAGCTATTTTATTCATCTCGCCTTCCTCATGCAAGCTAGTTTGAAGATCTATTACAACTTGAAGTACTAGATGCATGATTAAATTTGGTAGTACTACTACCATTACATGACTCTAACTAAACTATCCCAGCCACACTAGGTGGGGGTTCACATAGTGGTATAGATGAGTCGTGGATTTGAGATGGTTATTTGCAAGTGTATCAGCAGCCTGATTGACTTTTCGATGGCCATGTTCTAACCTCCATTCTTTTCTCATCATCTTTCTAATTTTCAGAATCCATGGGGTGAGCTTTGGATTGCACTCGATGTCCTCCTTAATACTGGCAATGACGTTCTTACTGTTAGATTCAAAATAGGCCTTATCGATCTGGTGCTCGTCAGCATACCGCATTGTGTCTAGGATCCCTTACAGCTCATCCTCTAAAATGTTGGGTGAGTTCAAGATTCTGCCGTCTCCACTCACCCATTCTCCCTCAAAGTTTCTCACTGTAAAGGCTGAAGCTGCCTTGTTCTTTCCTATTGTTGCATCAGTATTAATCTTTATGTACCCTTGTTTAGGCTTGCTCTAGGTTCTCTTTGCTTTAACATCTGGATGTCCCAGTGTATTCTCGCATGCCTTCAAGGTCAGAGTCACATCTTTCATGATCTTCTGAGTCTGCCGGTCCACCGTCCAGTTCTCTCCCTCCATTACAAAGCGGCATCCGTTCTTCCAGATATGCCAGCAGGTAATAGAGAACTGCACTTGTACTTCAAATGCCTTCCCCAAATAAAACTTGATCTGGTCTCTGGAATCCGTTGGAGTTAGTAGCTCCGTCATCTCCCCTTAGGCCAACATAGTCACCCAAACCTGCTTCGCATGGACACAATCATGTAAGGCATGGAGAATAGTTTCCTCTTGCCCATTGCACCTGTTGCATTGGTCTTCTTCTATGATTTTTCTTGCCTTTCTTTTAGCATTGGTGAGAAGCCCTCCATGTGTAGTGATCCATAGGAAATTCTTAACCTGATTAGCTACTTTCAGGCCCCAAATCCTATTCCAGTCCCATTTGATTTCGACGTTCTTATCCTTCCTTAGGATCTGGTAGGCGGAGCTCGTCGTGTATTTACCACTTCTAGTTGGGCACCACACCCAAATGTCATTGTGGGGGGTGTTGAAGGGAGGTTATATTCGGCTTATGTTCCGAACGTCTTCTAGCTAGAACCAGACTCTCAGAAAATCCATGTCCCATTCTCCTTCTTTAGTTATGACACTTGCTACCATAAGATCTTTCAGTTCCTTTGGGATCAGTTTGGTAAAATGATCTTTTAATTTGAACTAGGGCTTTACCCAGCAATCGGTCTAGAAGTTTGTATTTGTGCCACTTAAAGGTTGGATCCTTGCATTTTGCATTATAAACTCCTTCCCTTCAAAGACAACTTTCTTTAATCGGGATCCTGTATGTTGCCATTGTCCCTTGAAATTCATGAATTTCTTGTGCATTTTGCTACACCACACAAAATTCCCATCGCATAAGGTGTTCCATGCATTACGCAACAGAAGTGCCTCATTCCATTCTCTCATGGACTTTATCGCAAGTCCGCCATCATGCTTAGGGATGGTTACTTTACTCCAAGCAACAAGGGACATTGGTCTATCTTTGTGGCCTCCCCCCAGATAAAGCGTCTCACTAGTCCATCAATTCTGCCACAAAGGCTCACAGGGAGACAGGTAGATTGCATCACATAAGTTGGGATTGCAGCTAACATGCTCTTAGCAAGACAGTCCGACCTGCCATGGTGAGACAACAGGTTGACCAAGCATTCATCTTAGTATCCAACCTGGTTAAAATGTCAGAATAGGTGATGTGGTTCACCTTCAAATGAAGAATCGGTACTCCTAAGTACCTTCTGAGATCTTCAGTTACCTGGAAATTACTTATCCTCTCCATCCTTCTACGTTCTCCTCTCTCCACACTTTATGAGAAGAAAATTCTTATTTTGGAGGTAGAGACTGACTGACTTGATGCTCTTCTAAATTTCTCAAAGAAATCCAAAATGTTTTTCATTTGGGTGGTATTGGCCTCATCAAATAAAATGAGGCCGTCTACAAAACAAACGTGAGACACTGCAGGTCCGTTTATACCCAATTTCATAGGTTTCCATTTCTTCTCTTGTACATATTGGTTGATAAGCTGTGTTAGCCGTTCAAGTCAGTCTTGATGATATATTTTAGACAAATTAGTAATACTTGGATGTTATGCACTAATTGTAGGGTGATTTCTTGCTTACTCTCAATCTACATCCATTTATTAGACTGTTGGTCACTCTTGAGAAAGGTATGTGGTTATGCTTATGACTACTCAACTTAAATGACTTTCATGGTTTTCAAGCTTTCCGATATTGATTGTAAATAATTGTTGCTTGTCTATTTAATTCTAGGAATCAATAATGTCATTATGGATACCATCATATGCAACTATAACCTGCTCAAATCCTATATCAATCTATGGTGAGTTCAAGAGCATGGGGTGATTAATGTCATCATTGGGATGACTGGTGATTAAGCCTGGATCGGAAGGTCACCTCAGGCCAAACCCAGAACAGAAGGTCTATGTATGAAACCAAGCTAATGATAGGGAAGGTTATGATATGTCCATTGTAGGTTCCAAATCCTTAGAGAGGATTCCTTGTGAAGAGGCTCCCTTTAGAGAGGGCACACCATTGAGAAAAGAGGATAAGTGTGGTGAGGTTAAAACAATAAAATGCATGTTCAATTTTGTAATCATAATTGTTGTTGTGGATGATAATATTGTTACACCTACATGAAATGTTTTGCTCCCCTACATATCAGTATAACTTGTTATATTGACTGTGTTTTTGTTTCATGATGTTTTAGGTTAATCTGCTATTATTCTACAAGTATGATGAAAAATGGTCATATAGAGAAGAATGCATCAAAATAAAAGATTTAATGTACTTCTGGAGGATATAGATAGACAACTTTTATTTCTAGTTATAGACAATAGTTTTCCCTTTTCAATGTAACTCCTTAGTGGAAAGTCTATCTTTTCTATTGTGCAAAATCTTTTCCATTTAGTGAAATTTTTATAATTATTTCTAGTTATTTGATAAACCTCGATCCTATAAATATAGTAATGGCATTTTCCCTCTCGATCCACCTTAATTGGGGATAACATGGGGAGGGGTCGTCACATTTGGTATCAGAGCTTGGTTTACCATTCAACACTTAATAATTATTAAATTTTTAAGAGTTCTCTAGAGCCCAAGTGAATTCTTAGAGTACTTTCTAAATATGACAGTGTCTAGAAGGGACCATGATTTGGGGGATGCAAAAACTTTCCTCCAATACCACTTTTCGTCTTGTGAGGACTTCCAGACCCATGCATCCTTCCTAGAAAAAATCAGAGGATTTTATTGGAAATAAAATACCTCTAGGATTTATTCTCATCTAAATTCATACCTTCTCTACCCCCCCCCCCTAAACACTCTCATTTATATATATGTTACATCTCTTTCTCTTAGGTTGCATGGACACTCGTTGCCTTTCTATGTGTGGTAACATTTCATATGCACATATATACTAGTACTTGAAAAAGGTTTTCTTCAATATTTAAAGTGTGATATAAAGCCACCATACTCCTTTCTAATAAAACTAAAAACCAAAATGAGTTACCACACTCATCAAGCATCCAAGTAGCACGACACCTACAGAACTATCAAGAACATTATGAACACTTGTGTAGCTACCCTAAGCACATGCCACGAACATATGTCTAGGGTTATCATAAGATCTCTCTTTTATGATCCTCCTAAACCTACAACCCATACTATAGGACTGGAAAGAGGAGAAAAGAAAGGTTTAGTGATTACACAAGTCTACACCTAGTTCTAGAACATCTAGGTTCTAGCCTAGAGGCTAAGTCAACTTAGTCCGCAAAGGACATCTTATTAAGTTTCTAGGGTTTATATGTAGTGTTGATTTAATTTGTATTTCATGTGAGCAATGTTTGGTGTAGTTATTGTTCATTGTCTGATACCATTTGTCATGGTGCCAGCATTCCGATCCCACGAACCAAATGTATTAAAGAAAAAATGTGGAAGCATGAAATGCTTAGAATACATGAGCAAATGACAAGATGAAACCACCAACATAGTCTTAACATGCAACAAGTATATTAATAGAAACATCATTTATTATATAGTTTTAATTACAAATTAAAAGTCAAATTATACAAGTATTCTCATGTAGAGTAGATAGGATCTTACGCAAGTACATCTAAACATATGCTCACAATCCATCAACTCCCAAGCCATCTCTGAACCTAAAACATATATGAAACAAGTGGTTCAACACACAAGGCATTGAGTACCTGGAAGAAAGATACATATGTATATATGTACATATATATATGTACATATATATATATTACATACTTTTAAATATTTGCATGAGTAAACAAAAATAAATAAATGAGTTAAGCACTTTGAAAAGTGAGAATCCATCTTTTAGTCAATTTACTCCAATTATACCAACAATATCTTATATCATAAGCCTTTAACCAACTTCACATCAGAAGGATATGTGAGTTTGCTCAAGATTAGCTAACTTTGTTACATGAGGAATCTCAAATGACCATAGTCATTGAGAAAACCCTTTTATCGACATGGTCTGCCCTAGTTATACCAACTCAAGTAGGACACCCATCCATGTGTGCTTACCCTGAGATTACAGATAGGTGAATAAAGTCCATATGATAGATATCTATATTATGTATTCAAGTTATAAAATCAATGAGAAAAGGCATAAAGTAAAATACTACAATACTATATGGCAATACTTCAACAAGTAAACAATAATACATACATATCAAGATTCAAGCAAGAAAACCATAGTCATATAATTACGTAAATCCAATACCTAAGTTTAGAGGTTTCTTAACTTGTCCTTGACCATCTAGATCATAGACACCATAGGAATGTGTTAACATGCATGCATGCATTAGATTCTCATTACTAACCCTAGATATCTCCATTTCAAGGTTAGTTGGTTCAATAGGATACTCCCATCATTACTTAGCTTATTATCTTACAATTAAACTTATTAATTCCTTATTTGAGATTATTATGATTATTCTGAATGTTATAATTTAGTACCTCATTGTATTAATTAACCCTATTGTTTCATATATTAATAATATAAGGGTTTTGTGACACATTAGGGTTCATCATCATATAACATGCACTAGATGTATCATTCTAATCTCAAAGTTTAATGTAAGGTTTAGGTACCAATATGAGGTTAAAATTGAATATTGCAAAATTGATGTACTTAATAACATATATATGTATACCTTGTATGTCGTTTAGGGTTATTATGTCCTAAAATTAGTGTTTGACTGTTCTTAGCTTCATATTGATCATTCACATATTATGATATTTTTATAATGATCGAGAGGTCATTATAAGGTCATGGCTTAAATTTCATAATTTTGAACAAGGTTTAAAGCACTAATAGCATTTTATATAAACTGGTCCAAAATGTTCAATACTATACAAACTAGAGTTTACAAGTGTGTTCCAAACACCTTTGGGGCTCTAATATGATCTTCTAAGAATTTATATCAATCGTATGTTATTTATAACATTTAAGATAATCTAACCCATTCATTGTCTTGCAAATTATAAACCATGAGCAAAAAAGTATCAAAAGATATATCTAAGGATTAGTTAGTAAAATAGACATTTTTGGATATACTGATATAAATTGGGAATTTTTCAGATAAGGGAAATATTTTAAAGCCATTATCAAAGGTTGTACTATTTTCTAAGAAAAAAAGAAAGGGTTTCACCTTTTAGGGATGGAGTAGTGACATTGAGTGGGCATAGGGAATCCTAGATCACAACACACTGTTGGGAGGCGCACACTAACTATTGGCGCAGCTGCATGGAGAATCCACGCACAATGAGGGTCTTCTTGACCTCCTCACACGCCCCCACTTCCTCTTGCGACCCCATTTTCCTTGAGCGAGCACTCTATTCTGCAATCTCACTGCCACAGGTAGAAGGATCGATGGGGAACCATACAAGGGAAAACACTCTTCAACTCCTAGAACAGTTATAAATACATTCCTTAAACAATCCTACAGGGTTCGGCCCCCTTATTAAGCATCATCGAAGGCAGGAGCTTGGTCTTGGTAAAGATCCACCACAACCCCATTTCCAGTCATAAAAGAAAGGGGGAAAAGGAATCCTCTTCACCCCTGACTCAGATTGGTTTTACTTAAAGCTACGGGGAGCATCCATTATTCTAATGGCATCCATTGATTGTGTTTAAAAGACTCATATCTAATCTATCTCATCACCGCAAAGCTCCCTGACCTTGGGGCTCCATGAAGAGCTACTCCTCATGATATAATGAACCAACATCCATCTTTATTTAGTCATGGTTTTGGTTATCCCCCACTACTCTCTCCCTTAAAGTGTCCCTCTTAGCTCTCCCTCATCTTTACTTGGTCATTGCAAGATGTAGTGGAGAATAAAGCAAGGTGAGGAGGGTCAAACTATTGATACATGTCGCCCCATGTCCTGTGTGATGGGTCTTTAGGTAGCCCTCAACACATCAAAGAGAAGGATCCATAGATGAAGGGTGGTGGTTGGAGAAGTCTAAGGTTGATGGCACATGGTACAAGAAACATGTCCATTCCTCTACGATGACTAATCTGGAGATAGGGAATGACTTTAGAGCCATCCATCCCCTTCCAATATAATAACCAGGGATAGGCCATGTATCTCAGTAGAAGCAATAGACAATGTGACATTTATTTTGTCACAAACCAAAGTCTCAAATACTAATACAACCAAGGTTCTACTGTATAAATTGAAGAATTAGATAAATCTTGTAACACTTATAACTTTTGGAAGGAACATCCAATTTAATGAAATTTTACCATGGATTCCTCATTAAAAAAGGATCTCCTTGCCAAGTATGAGACCATAATTCTATAATTTTATCATCAAAATAAATCTTTCAAATGACCTTGTCATTATCTTCATAAGCCTTAAATTATAGTACTTCATCATCAAATCTTATCAAACAAGTCTAAAACACTTATTGTGGCCTTAATTTACTTAACAATTCAATAAGCCACTTGGATCCAATTTGTACCTCAATTGAGTATTTGACTTTATAAAACTTGAAGTTGCCTTATAATTTGTAAATGGCCCTGAATAATATTTATTAATCCTTTAGTGACATTATAGTCATACTTTTTGAGTCAAAAGAAATCACAATTAAATAAAGTTCATCTCACCTTGGAATTAATCAAATGAGATCATTCATCACCCATTAAGTCTACATTTGATGTCAAAATCTAAAAATCAAGGTCGTCAGATATACCCTAATACACCTTCTTGTACCTAGTGAACATAAAGTGCACATATAATAAGTAACTTGAATGTAAATTCTAAGTATGGATACATGTGACCAAGACTATTCCTTGGATTCTATAAACCTTAATAAGATGATAAGTTGGATATGTAAAACCTAACCCTAAACTTTATACATGAATATAATGTGTTTTGGCTATAATACAATGGTGTTAACATAACCCTAATTAGGAGTTGAGTAATCCTAACATATACATCCTTGATATGACTATAATACATTGGGGACACTAGGTGTTCTTATCACATCAAATAGACCTAATAACTCAAACAAGACTTAATATGTAAGTTCAAATCCTTAGCATCTAACACCATGACACATTGTTTACTAATATCATATAGGGAATTTGATATGATTTATAAGTACTAAATGTGAATAACTATGCATAAATGATTTGTATGGGATATAATATGCTTAATTAAATTCAATTATTAATATTTGGACGTTGTATATAAGTGTGTTTAATTAATGTGTGATTTAAGAGAATATTGACATTAATAAACATAATGAGTAAAATATCCACATTCATGAGATATAATACAAGGTAAATATAATTATAATAATATGACAATAATACGACTCAGAATCCTAAATGTGTATGATTAATGATACTAGGTAATAATGAAAAGATAATGAATTTCAATCTTATCTGCCTCAAAGATCATACAATAAGACTTAAAAGTTGAATTTAATTGTAAAATCATGATCTAAATTCTTGATTTAGCTAGGATACCTAATTTCATGTTAATGATACAATGTTCACTATCCTAATTTAATAAAAGGACATAATTCATGAATATTTCTCTAATAGTAAATTAGGCCTTAATTCATGATATGTGATGGTGTTATCTAATTGGAGTGCCAGACTCTCTCACTATCTCTCTCTCTTTCCCCATTTTTGGTGATTGTCAACTGATGTGCGTAAACTACATGTCTAAAATGCAAGTGCATGTATCAGAGTAATATAGGACCAAAAGAGGCATGTATATCGAACACGGGGAAACGTACTTCAGAGACTACTACTAATTAAGATTCGATTAGCTATACCAATGAAAAAGGTGATTGAATGACTATTTGACTAATTATGGAAAGTAAACTAAATTAATTTATTTGTGATGAACGACGGATGGATTCCTTAGGATAATGGTTTCACCCCAATTCACATTGCAATTAACATCATTTCATTAATATTTATCTCTCCTAACATGTGACCAAGGGACCTGTAGCAAGAATTACCCACTCTAGCAACATAATTCACTACCTAATCTAATATAAATTCCACTCTCGTAGCAATTTGATTATTAGTTAGGTGCTTTATCGAATGCTCTGGGTTATTCCCTTCACAATTGTAGGCCCTCTCTCAAGGCATGGTATACATTGTGTATATTTATGAGTTTTCCAACCCTCAATCCTTCTCTCAAAGTAATTAATGGTCTAAGAAATCACCTATGGTGATTAGGCACAAGTGATTCATGAAGCAATCATACATATATGTCTAGAAATTAAGAGAAAAATGTATATTAATTCATAACTTTCAATTACAATGCAAAACCAGGCTACTCACAGGTCCTAAGGAACAAAGGAGATTAGCGTCGCTTGATTTACATTATCATACATATGGAAGAAGAGAAGAAAAATGTGGAAAACATTATAAAACTAAAGTAACCCCCTAGAAAAGCTCTTCCAGATGACTCCCTCTGACGAACATGACAATTTGCTACCGACAGGGTGTCATTAAGTCCTGACCTTCAGATTAATTGTAACTCTCAATCTGGCTTGATTGGGCCGAGTTGGTACTACCAACAGGGTGTCAGTAGTATTAACATCCTCAATTAGTCATGATTTATTGTAAGCTGTTGGCACTACTGAGTTGACTATAAGTAGTAGCGATATTATCTCTGAAGTTTTGTGTTGGATTTTTGGTACAATTTGGTACCATTGAGCTGACCGTCGATAGTACCGAGATTCATTCTCAACACTCCTATTAAGATGTTGATAATACTAATTCTTATGTCGGTACTACTGAGTTGATTTAACTCTTGTTCCTTTTCATCTAATTTTGGTACCACCGACAAATATGTCGGTAGTACCGAGCTCTGCCATTTCTTGTAAAATCATCTGAAATATGACAACAATGAACATAAGCTCCAAAATAATGATAAATCAATCAGGAATAGTAAAAATAATTAATATTTGATGCAATTAAGTATCACATGATAGTAATAATAAATCATGCATAATTAATATGAAAATAGGTAATAAGTGCATAAATACATATTAATATCCTGTCAAAACAACAATTATTTAGTGCATCAAAATCCCCTAAGATTAAATGTTGTGTCTCCTCAAGTAACACACCATCATATATGTTTGAGACAAGTCAGCAAAAGGACACAGGATATGAATTTCCTTTCTCAACTATCCCCACCTGGCGGTCCCAAATCGGCCTTTATTGATGACTGAACAATCAACTACTCTCAAGTGACCAAAAATACCCATAAAACATGTCCACCCTTAGATCAGTGAAACATTATCTGTAGAGCAGTTAACATCATAGTCAATCATGCATTCGTTTGGTGCATCATGTGATTCCCTATCTAATTTGTTCTTTCCTAACTACCAAACTAATTGGAAACAGATCTCCTTATAAGAATGAATGAGGAGATCAATCATATTTATGGCCTACCAATACGAGCAATGGATGGAATGAACTAGATGGCTTATGAAGAGTCACAAGTAACATCTGAATCATTTAGTCAAAAATAAGCATGATGAACCTAACATGGTACAAGTGAGTTAATGCATGAATCATATTGCCTACTATTGTGGATGGAATGATGTATCCACTGAAAATTTCATATGATTGATGAAAGGGAAATAAAGAATACATCATGTACATGATTTCATCTTATTTTGAAAAGAGATTCAACACTGAGTTTAGGGCATCCTCTTCTACCTCTCTTTTTCATTTATTTTTCTCTCTTTTTTTCCATTGGCCCATGGTTTTAGCATGATTAAAGAGTATGATTGGGCTTCAGTACACAAATCACACTTTTTTCATTTCATTTTGATAGGTATGGATGTGTATCCCTGCACTTCTAATTTTAGAAGAAAATACATGAATACATGGTGTAAAAATAAATGATGCAAATAGTATGCAATGTACATGGCTTATGTTATGCAACTAGATGATATGCATAAGATATTTTCTTTTTTTTTTTAGTTTGTAACTAATGCAATAAATAGAAACTATCATGTACCTTATTATGCTTATGTAAATGCAATCAAAAGGAAATAATTTGGGTTACTTGATCATCTTAAAGTGGCGGGTCAACTGGATGGAAAAATAGATGGAATCACAAGATTAAGAGATGATGCCTTTCTTAAGCTATGATATGTCCCTCTACTACTGACCTGTGCAGAGAGTAACCTTAGGGTTTCTTTGTAAAACTTCAATTTAAGGTCTCATTAAGTGTTTGACCAATTTAGAATCAAGCCCCGTCGTCATCCAAAATTCATGGATAATTAAGACTTCCATTCATATTTAATGTCCTTAAGCTGACTAACCCATACACTTCCTCTAGGTGATGCTTCCTTAAGAATATTCTACTAAGCTTTCAAATATATGACAAATTTTTTTTAATTCCATTGCAAAAGCACAAAAGAGCACACTCAATGAAACAGTAAAAATCATGCATTAATTCTCTATGATTACACTAGATAGATGTGGATCCTATAATAAAAATTAACAACAAACTAAAAAATAAATAAAGATAAAGTCATCCCTGTTGGATCCTAGATGGGTGATTATATGCTCTAGAGGGGGGGTGAATAGAGCTGAATGCACTTAAACAAAATTCATTAGACCTTCAAGATATATCACAAGATAAGGTTGCTAAATAGGAAATTTGTGTGCAACTAAAACATACATAGCAAGGGAGAGAGATATTGAACATGCACCAATTACACAAGATATTTAGAGTGGTTCCACACTTCAAACTAGAAGTGTGTCAGTCCACTTGCCTAGAGAGGTCAACCTCTAGGACTTCCAAACTATTGCACTCTTATATTCACTTATAAGGCATACAATTCATGACCAAACAAAAGACTTACCTATCCAAGACAAAGAGTCTTCAACCTTACCAAGGACTTACCCACTTTGCAAGAGTCTTCCGCCTTTCTTCCAAGGACTTACCTACTCTTGCCCAAGTCTTCAGCCTTGCAGGAATTACCCACTCTTCTTGGATCTTCAGCTTTTGACTTCACCTTCACTCGGAGAAGCTTCTTTCACCAAGGTCTTACCCACTTGAGCTTGAGTCTTCTGCCTTCTCCAAGGGCTTACCCACTCTATCTCCAAGTCTTCAGCCTTGATCTTCACCAAGGGACTCCTTCCCTTGTTCTTCTTCACCTCTCTTGGACAAGAGAGAGAACCTTCATCTTCATGATTACAAATGAGAGATGGGGAGGTGGTGGAAGTGAGAGCCTCACAAGATATACAAGTAGAACTAGCTCTCTTATAAATCTCCTACTCACTCTAATGGATGTAGCAAGTGATTAAGCTTAGAGAGAGAGAGAGAGGAGGCTGTAGGAAGCACTCAACTATAGAATAGGAACCTCATAAAGAGTTTGCAATGAATGCTCAACCTTGGAATGAAGCCCAAGGGGTCCTATTTATAGTTGGGGATGCCTCTTAGCCTTTGGGAACACTTATGAATGAAAACTAGCCGTTTTGTGGCTTGCAACAGATCTATTTTCACTTGTTGCAACACCACAACGGCTAGAAACACTTTTCTGCACTTTTCCGTACAGTGCAATCGGTCGAGTTCTGATGGGTGTAACTCGACCGATCAAGTAGGAGGCAAACCGATGTTCAAAGGATCGGTCGAGTTTGTCCTGAGGAAACTCGATCGACCATTTCAACTGGAAATGGCCTACTACCCAATCGGTCGAGTTCTGTGAGTGCACAACTCGACCGATGCAATCTTTAGAAAATCGACCAAGGTGGATTGGTCGAGTTTCAGGCTGGGGAAACTCGACCGACCAAGTGCCTGTAATTGATTTTCAAAGATGCATCTAAAGTGCTCTAATATTCGATCTAAGTGCTCCTGATATTTTTCTAAGCTTAGTTACAAGTCATACAATTATTACAAGTGATTTACAACATGATTCTAAAGGATATACATCATATTACAAAAACGTCCACTTGTATTGACTTTGACTTATCTTTTCTCCAATTTGATATGCACAAGTTAGGGCATTTGGAGTGTGTCTATACCTAATCTGAAATCACTCAAGTAGAGACATTTGACACCTATATGTGGAATGGTTAGTCATCATCAAAACACAGGTTTAGTCAATTTAGACGTGAGTCAACATTGACCTAATTGACCTTGAGTCAACAATCTCCCCCTTTTTGAAGATGACAAACCATTCCATAAATGTATCGAAAGCATTTAAGTAAATTCATACCTTTGGAGAAACATAGGGGTTTCAATGGAACTGAGTTCATATGCTCCCCCTCAATTGATGCTAGTGGAGTTCTCATACTCCCCCTCAATTGATGCTATTTCTCCTGCATGGTTAGCTTTCATAACATTTATAGAATACCATGTCTTCTACTCATATATGTTCTACACATATATGTCTTCTCCCCTTTATATACCTTCTCTCTTTACATGAACATGCTTCTCCTCTTCATGTAAGACATACCTTCTTCCTCTTTTAAAAGAAGACATACCTTTCTCCCCCTTTGTCATTTCAAAAAGTGGGGTTATGAAGAAATAAGAAACATCACTTGTTAAAGAGAAAGGAGATAACACAAATATATAAGGAGAGTAGAAGAGCACAGATAGGGGCTTGTCCAAGCATAGAAACAAAAGCAAGTTAAAGCATATACTTGAACACCCCCAAAATGCAGGACAAGGTGCTGCAGAAAAATAATAAATTGCATTTGTGATCCTCAAGATGACGGGATTTGACCAAAAACCATCAGAGCTCATCGCATAGCGATGAGTCTTGCTCAGAAGGTCGTTTCTGCATGAAAAACACTAGTCTTGCACCAAAAACTGAAACTAGAGCAAACATACATAAAATTCAAAAATACTCCAATTTCTACATGTAATGTAGATCTATGTACCCTGCATCACAATGTTATGCAAACAACTCAAGATAGTAGATATGCAATTCAAGGAACAATCTTGAGCATGTATGAGACAAGATACAAGCATAGAATACAGATGAGCAAATATTCCAATTATAAACAAGGTTAGAACTACATGTATATGAACTACTAGTAGATGATATCACAAGTTAGGACTACTAGTAGGGTCTAGATCATAGCAAGAGATACCAAAAGATATACAAGATAAAGCAAGCTATGATTAGATGTAGAGATATATCGAAACAAGGAGATAAGCAATTTTAGAAGCATGAAAGGATATAACTCACTAGGTATGCATCCTTACCATAAGATGATTACCACTAAGAACCTCAAGGTTGTATCGAAACAAGTTATACACCTAGATAGATGTAGCAAGTTAGAGCACAATGGAAGCTATTTTAGACACAACCAAGAGATCCAAAGAGATCATCATCAAAACCTGCAAAACAACTCAAAACAAGTAATTGCAAGATACAGATATACCAATTTAGAGCAATTAGAAAAGATAGAGTTGTAAGCAAGATAGGAAATTTACAACATGGCAATATGCATATATAAAGGTACCAAATGAGAGTGCCAAAGAATAAGGCTATTGGTTGAGAAAATCTAGTTGAGAGGGAAATTCTCACTCAATAAGACAAATGTATATTATGTGCACAGTGTTATCGGTCGAGTTCTGTGCATTGTCAACTCGACCGATGACAGTTGTTGGAAACACCCATTGGTGCCTATCGATCGAGTTTGAATAGGGCAAACTCGACCGACAGATCAGCTGTCAAGACGCACATATATGTCATAAGAACATATTTAAAGGCATGATAAAAATACAAACCATATCCAAAAATGTCTAAGCAAGTTAGTAATGCACTATAGAAGATTAAAAATAGTTTTTGAGTAAGAGTGTGAAGAGAATCACAAAATACCACTTTTGACTCAAAAACCATATGTATAGTGCACACTAACTTGACAAAAACAAGTTAGAAATGGTTACAAGCAATAAAACCATTACCTTTGTGCTTACCATTTCCTTTTCCACTTGTTGTCACCCTCTACACATCTCACCTTTCTTCTTTCATGTGGATTGAGAAGTCAATTTGCAAATTAGTGGCTCAAGTCAATCCATTTGCAAGTACCTACAAGAAGAAAGATGAAATGGTCCCCAATCATGTTTTTGGGTCCAGAGGGATTAGTTTAGCAACCCAAATCCGATTGCTTTTGGGTGCTTTCCTAAAAGGACAACAAGTAGAATAATGACCAATTTCATTGCAATAGTTGCATGTGCCCATAGTCTTAGAACTAGAGGATTCTCCATGGAATATTGGAGGTCCTTTATCTTTGTTGTTCCCTTGACTACTATCATATCCTAAACCATGTCTACCAATTTGTTTAGTAGTATAGTGTAGGATATCATTAAGATTCTTTTTACCCACTAAGAATCTTTGCAAAGAAGATCTCAAACTGTCATTATCATGCTTAAGAGAAGCAATAGTAGAAGACAATTGATTAATATTATCTCTAGCATGTAAAAGATCATTTTCTAAGCAAAGAGATTTAGTTGAAAGAGAATCTCTATCAATATGAAGAGCAGCAACATCATTCTCTCTATTTGTAGAACTAGAACAAGATTCATGCCCATTTATTTTAGCAAGCAAGGAGGCATTTTCTATTTCTAATTCATGCAAAACAAAATCTTTGTCCTTGTTTTCAGATTTAAGAACATCAATGTCATGCATAAGAGAATCAACAATTAAAGTATGCTCTTCATTAGAACTAGGCATTAGAGGTTGAGCTTCTAGACATTTTATCTTATCAAGCAAACTAGCATTTTCAAGTTTAAGAGAGTCTACTTGGCTAAGACAATCATTTTTATCATTAATCAAGCAAGAATTAGCATATTCAAGATCATCTAGTTCTATATGCAAATTATCAACAATTCTAACAAACTTTTTCTTTTTCTTTTTAGAAGACTTATAAGAGGCACAAATATCATGAATAATAGAAATTAAAGATTCTTTATCTAAAGAGTCTAGATTTACCTCACTTGAGTCTTTACTTGTTGACACTATAAGGGAAAAATGGCATTCTCCTTCATCACTAGATCTTGAGCTTGATCCTTCACATGAATCTTCACTTGAGCTAGAGTTGGAGGAGCCACTTTAGCTTGAGTGCCATTTCTCCTTCTTGTGAATATGGGTCTTTTTGCCTTATGGGCAATCTTCCTTGTGGTGACCCTTCTTTCCACATGTGAAGCACCGGATGGAGGAGGACTTGCCTTTGTAGAGTCTACCCTTGGAGTACATGGCATCTTCTTCAACTTGAGAGGATGGAGAAGCTTGACCAACAATAGCCTTGATTTGAGCTTTGATTTCAGCTTTCTTCATTCTCTTGAGTTCTTTCTCCTCTTGTCTTTCTACTTCCTCCCTCTTGTCAAGTGTGGCTTCATCTACTTGTAGATTTCCAATGAGCTCTTCAATAGGAATATCCCTAAGAGACCTTGCTTCTTCAATTGAAGTCACCTTGGATTCTCACCTCTTGGGGAGAGTTCTAAGGATCTTTGAGTTGATCTCTCCACTAGACATAGGATGTCCTAGAACAGCAAGACCATTCAAGATGGTGTTGAGCCTTGAGTACATGTTGGATATGCTCTCCTCCTTTTCCATCTTGAAGTTCTCAAGCAACCCTTTGAGCATGTAGACTTTGCTTTCCTTCACTTGATTTGTCCCTTCATAATTGATGCAAAGCTTTCTCCATATCTCATAGGCCGTCTCACAAGAATAAGAAATTCAGTTGAACTCGGTGGGGGTCATGGAGGCATATAAAATGTGCATGGCTCTAGCATTCAAGGTTGCTTTCATCAAGGTGGATTCATCCCATTCTTCAATATTTGTCTTTGGTAGAATTTATGGGTTGTTCACCATTTGCCACATCTCAAGACTTGATCCTTGGATGTAGAATTGAAGTCTTCTTCTCCAATAGAGGAAGTTGCTCCCATCAAAGATTGGAAGGCTGGTCGAGAGTCTCCCTCCTAGGTAGTCACCCATCTTCTCCTACTTGTTGAAGTATGCTTGGAGAAGACCCGCTCTGATACCAATTGTTGGATCCTAGATGGGTGATTAGATGCTCTAGAGGGGGGGTGAATAGAGCTAAATGCACTTAAACAAAATTCATTAGACCTTCAAGATATATCACAAGATAATGTTGCTAAATAGGAAATTTGTGTGCAACTAAAACATACATATCAAGAGAGAGAGAGATTGAACATGCACCAATTAGACAAGCTATTTAGAGTGGTTCCACACTTCAAACAAGAAGTGTGTCAGTCCATTTTCCTAGAGAGGTCAACCTCTAGGACTTCCAAACTATTACATTCTTATATTCACTTATAAGGCATACAATGCATGACCAAACAAAAGACTTACCTATCCAAGACAAAGAGTCTTCAACCTTACCAAGGACTTACCCACTTTGCAAGAGTCTTCCGCCTTTCTTCCAAGGACTTACCTACTCTTGCCCAAGTCTTCAGCCTTGCAGGAATTACCCACTCTTCTTGGATCTTCATCTTTTGACTTCACATTCACTCTGAGAAGCTTCTTTCACCAAGGTCTTACCCACTTGAGCTTGAGTCTTCTGCCTTCTCCAAGGGCTTACCCACTCTAGCTCCAAGTCTTCATCCTTGATCTTCACCAAGGGACTCCTTCCCTTGTTCTTATTCACCTCTCTTGGACAAGAGAGAGAACCTTCATCTTTATGATTGCAAATGAGAGATGGGGAGGTGGTGGAAGTGAGAGCCTCACAAGATATACAATTAGAACTAGCTCTCTTACAAATCTCCTACTCACTCAAATGGATGTAGCAAGTGATTAAGCTTAGAGAGAGAGAGGAGGCTGTAGGAAGCACTCAACTATAGAATAGGAACCTCATAAAGAGTTTGCAATGAATGTTCAACCTTGGAATGAAGCCCAAGGGGTCCTATTTATAGTTGGGGATGCCTCTTAGCCTTTGGGAACACTTATGAACGAAAACTAGCCATTTTTCGGCTTACAACGGATCTATTTTCACTTGTTGCAACTCTACAATGGCTAGCAACACTTTTCTGCACTTTTTCGTACAGTGCAATCGGTCGAGTTCTGATGGGTGTAACTCGACCGATCAAGTAGGAGGCAAACCGATGTTCAAAGGATCGGTCGAGTTTGTCCTGAGGAAACTCGACCGACCATTTCAACTTAAAATGGCCTACTACCCAATCGGTCGAGTTCTGTGAGTGCACAACTCGACCGATGCAATCTTCAGAAAATCGACCAAGGTGGATCGGTCGAGTTTCAGGCTGGGGAAACTCGACCGACCAAGTGCCTGTAATTGATTTTCAAAGATGCATCTAAAGTGCTCTAATATTCGATCTAAGTGCTCTTGATATTTTTCTAAGCTTAATTACAAGTCATACAATCATTACAAGTGATTTACAACATGATTCTAAAGGATATACATCATATTATAAAAACGTCCACTTGTATTGACTTTGACTTGTCTTTTCTCCAATTTGATATGTGCAAGTTAGGGCATTTGGAGTGTGTCTATACCTAATCTGAAATCACTCAAGTAGAGACATTAGACACCAATATGTGGAATGGTTAGTCATCATCAAAACACGGGTTTAGTCAATTTAGACGTGAGTCAACATTGACCTAATTGACCTTGAGTCAACAATCTCCCCCTTTTTGAAGATTACAAACCATTCCATAAATGTATTGAAAGCATTTAAGTAAATTCATACCTTTGGAGAAACCTAGGGGTTTCAATGGAATTGATGTCATATGCTCCCCCTCAATTGATGCTAGTGGAGTTCTCATACTCCCCCTCAATTGATGCTATTTCTCCTGCATGGTTAGCTTTCATAACATTTATAGAATACCATGTCTTCTACTCATATATGTTATACACATATATGTCTTCTCCCCTTTATATACCTTCTCTCTTTACATGAACATGCTTCTCCTCTTCATGTAAGACATACCTTCTTCCTCTTTTAAAAGAAGACATACCTTTCTCCCCCTTTGTCATTTCAAAAAGTGGGGTTATGAAGAAATAAGAAACATCACTTGTTAAAGAGAAAGGAAATAACACAAATATATAAGGAGAGTAGAAGAGCACAGATAGGGGCTTGTCCAAGCATAGAAAGAAAAGCAAGTTAAAGCATATACTTGAACACCCCAAAATGCAGGACAAGGTGCTGCAGAAAAACAATAAATTTGCATTTTTGACCCTCAAGATGACGGAATTTGACCAAAAACCATCAGAGCTCAATGCAAAGTGATGAGTCTTGCTCAGAAGGTCATTTCTGCATGAAAAACACTAGTCTTGCACCAAAAACTGAAACTGGAGCAAACATACATAAAATTCAAAAATACTCCAATTTCTACATATAATGTAGATCTATGTACCCTGCATCACAATGTTATGCAAGCAACTCAAGATAGTAGATATGCAATTCAAGGAACAATCTTGAGCATGTATGAGACAAGATACAAGCATAGCATATAGATGAGCAAATATTCCAATTATAAACAGGGTTAGAACTACATGTATATGAACTACTAGTAGATGATATCACAAGTTAGGACTACTAGTAGGGTCTACATCATAGCAAGAGATACCAAAAGATATACAAGATAAATCAAGCTATGATTAGATGTAGATATATCCAAACAAGGAGATAAGTAATTTTAGAAGCATGAAAGGATATAACTCACTAGGTATGCATCCTTACCATAAGATGATTACCACTAAGAACCTCAAGGTTGTATCGAAACAAGATATAAACCTAGATAGATGTAGCAAGTTAGAGCACAACGGAAGCAATTTTAGACACAACTAAGAGATCCAAAGAGATCATCATCAAAACCTACAAAACAACTCAAAGCAAGTAATTGGAAGATATAGATATACCAATTTTGAGCAATTAGAAAAGATAGAGTTGTAAGCAAGATAGGCAATTTAGAACATGGCCATATGCATATATAAAGGTACCAAATGAGAGTGACAAAGAATAAGGCTATTGGTTGAGAAAATCTAGTTGAGAGGGAAATTCTCACTCAATAAGACAAATGTATATTCTGTGCACAGTGTTATCGGTCGAGTTTTGTGCATTGTCAACTCGACCGATGACAGCTGTTGGAAACACCCATTGGTGCCTATCGGTCGAGTTTCAAAAGGGCAAACTCGACCGACAGATCAGCTGTCAAGACGCACATATATTTCATAAAAACATATTTAAAGGCATGCTAAAAATACAAACCATATCCAAAAATGTCTAAGCAAGTTAGTAATGTACTATAGAAGCATTGAAAATAGTTTTTGAGCAAGAGTGTGAAGAGAATCACAAAATGCCACTTTTGACTCAAAAACCATATGTATAGTGCACACTAACTTGACAAAAAAAAGTTAGAAACGGTTACAAGCAATAAAACCATTACCTTTGTGCTTACCATTTCCTTTTCCACTTGTTGTCACCCTCTACACATCTCACCTTTCTTCTTTCATGTGGATTGAGAAGTCAATTTGCAAATTAGTGGCTCAAGTCAATCCATTTGCAAGTACGTACAAGAACAAAGATGAAATGGTCCCCAATCATGTTTTTGGGTCCAGAGGGATTAGTTTAGCAACCCAGATACGATTGCTTTTGGGTGCTTTCCTAAAAGGACAACAAGTAGAATAATGACCAATCTCATTGCAATAGTTGCATGTACCCATAGTCTTGGAACTAGAGTATTCTCCATGGAATATTGGAGGTCCTTTATCTTTGTTGTTCCCTTGACTACTGTCATATCCTAAACCATGTCTACCAATTTGTTTAGTAGTATAGTGTAGGATATCATTAAGATTCTTTTTACCCACTAAGAATCTTTGCAAAGAAGATCTCAAACTGTCATTATCATGCTTAAGAGAAGCAATAGTAGAAGACAATTGATTAATATTATATCTAGCATGTAAAAGATAATTTTCTAAGAAAAGAGATTTAGTTGAAAGAGAATCTCTATCAATATGAAGAGCAGCAACATCATTCTCTCTATTTGTAGAACTAGAACAAGATTCATGCCCATTGATTTTAGCAAGCAAGGAGGCATTTTCTATTTCTAATTCATGCAAAACAAAATCTGTGTCCTTGTTTTCAATTTTAAGAACATCAATGTCATGCATGAGAGAATCAACAATTAAAGTATGCTCTTCATTAGAACTAGGCATGAGAGGTTGAGTTTCTAGAAATTTTATCTTATCAAGCAAACTAGCATTTTCAAGTTTAAGAGAGTCTACTTGGCTAAGACAATCATTTTTATCATTAAGCAAGCAAGAATTAGCATATTCAAGATCATCTAGTTCGATATGCAAATTATCAACAATTCTAGCAAGCTTTTTCTTTTTCTTTTTAGAAGACTTATAAGAGGCACAAATATCATGAATAATAGAAATTAAAGATTCTTTATCTAAAGAGTCTAGATTTACCTCACTTGAGTCTTCACTTGTTGACGCTATAAGGGCAAAATGGCATTCTCCTTCATCACTAGAGCTTGAGCTTCATCCTTCACATGAATCTTCACTTGAGCTTGAGTTGGAGGAGCCACTTGAGCTTGAGTGCCATTTCTCCTTCTTGTGAAGATGGGTCTTTTTGCCTTGTGGGCAATCTTCCTTGTAGTGACCCTTCTTTCCACATGTGAAGCACCGGATGGAGGAGGACTTGCCTTTGTAGAGTCTACCCTTGGAGTACATGGCATCTTCTTCAACTTGAGAGGATGGAGAATCTTGACCAACAATAGCCTTGATTTGAGCTTTGATTTCAGCCTTCTTCATTCTCTTGAGTTCTTTCTCCTCTTGTCTTTCTGCTTCCTCCCTCTTGTCAAGTGTAGCTTCATGTGTTTGTAGATTTCCAATGAGCTCTTCAATAGGAATATCCCTAAGAGACCTTGCTTCTTCAATAGAAGTCACCTTGGATTCCCACCTCTTGGGGAGAGTTCTAAGGATCTTTGAGTTGATCTCTCCACTAGACATAGGATGTCCTAGAACAGCAAGACCATTCAAGATGGTGTTGAGCCTTGAGTACATGTTGGTTGTTCTCTCCTCCTTTCCCATCTTGAAGTTCTCAAGCAACCCTTTGAGCATGTAGATTTTGCTTTCCTTCACTTGATCTGTCCGTTCATAAGTGATGCAAAGCTTTCTCCATACCTCATAGGCTGTCTCACAAGAAGAAATTCGGTTGAACTCGGTGGGGGTCATAGAGGCATATAAAATGTGCATGGCTCTAGCATTCAAGGTTGCTTTCATTAAGGTGGCTTCATCCCATTCTTCAATATTTGTCTTTGGTAGAATGTATGGGTTGTTCACCATTTGCCACATCTCAAGACTTGATCCTTGGATGTAGAATTGAAGTCTTCTTCTCCAATAGAGGAAGTTGCTCCCATCAAAGATTGGAAGGCTGGTCGAGAGTCTCCCTCCTAGGTAGTCACCCATCTTTTCCTACTTGTTGAAGTATGCTTGGAGAAGACCCGCTCTGATACCAATTGTTGGATCCTAGATGGGTGATTAGATGCTCTAGAGGGGGGGTGAATAGAGCTGAATGCACTTAAACAAAATTCATTAGACCTTCAAGATATATCACAAGATAAGGTTGTTAAATAGGAAATTTGTGTACAACTAAAACATATATAGCAAGGGGGAGAGAGATTGAACATGCACCAATTAGACAAGCTATTTAGAGTGGTTCCACACTTCAAACTAGAAGTGTGTCAGTCCACTTTCCTAGAGAGGTCAACCTCTAGGACTTCCAAACTATTGCATTCTTATATTCGCTTATAAGGCATACAATGCATGACCAAACAAAAGACTTACCTATCCAAGACAAAGAGTCTTCAACCTTACCAAGGACTTACCCACTTTGCAAGAGTCTTCCGCCTTTCTTCCAAGGACTTACCTACTCTTGCCCAAGTCTTCAGCCTTGCAGGAATTACCCACTCTTCTTGGATCTTCAGCTTTTGACTTCACCTTCACTCGGAGAAGCTTCTTTCACCAAGGTCTTACCCACTTGAGCTTGAGTCTTCTGTCTTCTCCAAGGGCTTACCCACTCTAGCTCCAAGTCTTCAGCCTTGATCATCACCAAGGGACTCCTTCCCTTGTTCTTCTTCACCTCTCTTGGACAAGAGAGAGAACCTTCATCTTCATGATTGCAAATAAGAGATGGGGAGGTGGTGGAAGTGAGAGCCTCACAAGATATACAAGTAGAACAATCTCTCTTACAAATCTCCTACTCACTCTAATGGATGTAGAAAGTGATTAAGCTTAGAGAGAGAGAGAGACTGTAGGAAGCACTCAACTATAGAATAGGAACCTCATAAAGAGTTTGCAATGAATGCTCAACCTTGGAATGAAGCCCAAGGGGTCCTATTTATAGCTGGGGATGCCTCTTAGCCTTTGGGAACACTTATGAACGAAAACTAGCCGTTTTGTGGCTTGCAATGGATCTATTTTCACTTGTTGCAACTCTACAACGGCTAGAAACACTTTTCTGCACTTTTCCGTACAGTGCAATCGGTCGAGTTCTGATGGGTGTAACTCGACCGATCAAGTAGGAGGCTAACCAATGTTCAAAGGATCGGTCGAGTTTGTCCTGAGGAAACACGACTGACCATTTCAACTAGAAATAGCCTACTACCCAATCGGTCGAGTTCTGTGAGTGCACAACTCGACCGATGCAATCTTCTGAAAATCGACCAAGGTGGATCGGTCGAGTTTCAGGCTGGGGAAACTCGACCGACCAAGTGCCTGTAATTAATTTTTAAAGATGCATCTAAAGTGCTCTAATATTCAATCTAAGTGCTCTTGATATTTTTCTATGCTTAATTACAAGTCATACAATCATTACAAGTGATTTACAACATGATTCTAAAGGATATACATCATATTACAAAAACGTCCACTTGTATTGACTTTGACTTGTCTTTTCTCCAATTTGATATGCACAAGTTAGGGCATTTGGAGTGTGTCTATACCTAATCTGAAATCACTCAAGTAGAGACATTAGACACCAATATGTGGAATGGTTAGTCATCATCAAAACACGGGTTTAGTCAATTTAGATGTGAGTCAACATTGACCTAATTGACCTTGAGTCAACAATCTCCCCCTTTTTGAAGATGACAAACCATTCCATAAATGTATTGAAAGCATTTAAGTAAATTCATACCTTTGGAGAAACCTAGGGGTTTCAATGGAACTGAGTTCATATGCTCCCCCTCAATTGATGCTAGTGGAGTTCTCATACTCCCCCTCAATTGATGCTATTTCTCTTGCATGGTTAGTTTTCATAACATTTATAGAATACCATGTCTTCTACTCATATATGTTCTACACATATATGTCTTCTCCCCTTTATATACCTTCTCTCTTTACATGAACATGCTTCTCCTCTTCATGTAAGACATACCTTCTTCCTCTTTTAAAAGAAGACATACCTTTCTCCCCCTTTGTCATTTCAAAAAGTGGGGTTATGAAGAAATAAGAAACATCACTTGTTAAAGAGAAAGGAGATAACACATATATATAAGGAGAGTAGAAGAGAACAGATAGGGGCTTGTCCAAGCATAGAAAGAAAAGAAAGTCAAAGCATATACTTGAACACCCCAAAATGCAGGACAAGGTGCTACACAAAAACAATAAATTGTATTTTTGACCCTCAAGATGACAGAATTTGACCAAAAACCATCAGAGCTCATCGCAAAGCGATGAGTCTTGCTCAGAAGGTCGTTTCTGCATGAAAAACACTAGTCTTGCACCAAAAACTGAAATTGGAGCAAACATACATAAAATTCAAAAATACTCCAATTTCTACATATAATGTAGATCTATGTACCCTGCATCACAATGTTATGCAAGCAACTCAAGATAGTAGATATGCAATTCAAGGAACAATCTTGAGCATGTATGAGACATGATACAAGCATAGCATATAGATGAGCAAATATTCCAATTATAAACAGGGTTAGAACTACATGTATATGAACTACTAGTAGATGATATCACAAGTTAGGACTACTAGTAGGGTCTAGATCATAGCAAGAGATACCAAAAGATATACAAGATAAAGCAAGCTATGATTAGATGTAGAGATATATCCAAACAAGGAGATAAGCAATTTTAGAAGCATGAAAGGATATAACTCACTAGGTATGCATCCTTACCATAAGATGATTACCACTAAGAACCTCAAGGTTGTATCAAAACAAGATATACACCTAGATAGATGTAGCAAGTTAGAGCACAACGGAAGCTATTTTAGACACAACCAAGAGATCCAAAGAGATCATCATCAAAACCTGCAAAACAACTCAAAGCAAGTAATTGCAAGATATAGATATACCAATTTAGAGCAATTAGAAAAGATAGAGTTGTAAGAAAGATAGGCAATTTAGAACATGTCAATATGCATACATAAAGGTACCAAATGAGAGTGCCAAAGAATAAGGCTATTGGTTGAGAAAATATAGTTGAGAGGGAAATTCTCACTCAATAAGCCAAATGTATATTCTGTGCACAGTGTTGTCGGTCGAGTTCTGTGCATTGTCAACTCGACCGATGACAGCTGTTGGCAACACCCATTGGTGCCTATCGGTCGAGTTTCAATAGGGTAAACTCGACTGATAGATCAGCTGTCAAGACGCACATATATTTCATAAAAACATATTTAAAGGCATGCTAAAAATACAAACCATATCCAAAAATGTCTAAGCAAGTTAGTAATGCACTATAAAAGCATTAAAAATAGTTTTTGAGCAAAAGTGTGAAGAGAATCACAAAATGCCACTTTTGACTCAAAAACTATATGTATAGTGCACACTAATTTGACAAAAACAAGTTAGAAATGGTTACAAGCAATAAAACCATTACCTTTGTTCTTACCATTTCCTTTTCCACTTGTTGTCACCCTCTAGACATCTCACATTTCTTCTTTCATGTGGATTGAGAAGTCAATTTGCAAATTAGTGGCTCAAGTCAATCCATTTACAAGTACCTACAAAAAGAAAGATGAAATGGTCCCCAATCATGTTTTTGGGTCCGGAGGGATTAGTTTAGCAGCCCAAATCCGATTGCTTTTGGGTGCTTTCCTAAAAGGACAACAAGTAGAATAATGACCAATTTCATTGCAATAGTTGCATGTGCCCATAGTCTTGGAACTAGAGGATTCTCCATGGAATATTGGAGGTCCTTTATCTTTGTTGTTCCCTTGACTACTGTCATATCCTAAACCATGTCTACCAATTTGTTTAGTAGTATAGTGTAGGATATCATTAAGATTCTTTTTACCCACTAAGAATCTTTGCAAAGAAGATCTCAAACTGTAATTTCATGCTTAAGAGAAGAAATAGTAGAAGACAATTGATTAATATTATCTCTAGCATGTAAAAGATCATTTTCTAAGCAAAGAGATTTAGTTGAAAGAGAATCTCTATCAATATGAAGAGCAGCAACATCATTCTCTCTATTTGTAGAACTAGAACAAGATTCATGCCCATTGATTTTAGCAAGCAAAGAGGCATTTTCTATTTCTAATTCATGCAAAACAAAATCTTTGTCCTTGTTTTCAGATTTAAGAACATCAATGTCATGCATGAGAGAATCAACAATTAAAGTATGCTCTTCATTAGAACTAGGCATGAGAGGTTGAGCTTCTAGAGATTTTATCTTATCAAGAAAACTATCATTTTCAAGTTTAAGAGAGTCTACTTGGCGAAGATAATCATTTTTATCATTAAGCAAGCAAGAATTAGCATATTCAGGATCATCTAGTTCTATATACAAATTATCAACAATTCTAGCAAGCTTTTTCTTTTTCTTTTTCTTTTTGGAAGACTTATAAGAGGCACAAATATCATGAATAATAGCAATTAAAGATTCTTTATCTAAAGAGTCTAGATTTACCTCACTTGAGTCTTCACTTGTTGACGCTATAAGGGCAAAATGGCATTCTTCTTCATCACTAGAGCTTGAGCTTGATCCTTCACATGAATCTTCAATTGAGCTTGAGTTGGAGGAGCCACTTGAGCTTGAGTTCCATTTCTCCTTCTTGTGAAGATGGGTCTTTTTGTCTTGTGGGCAATCTTCCTTGTAGTGACCCTTTTTTCCACATTGAAGCACCGGATGGAGGAGGACTTGCCTTTGTAGAGTCTACCCTTGGAGTACATGGCATCTTCTTCAACTTGAGAGGATGGAGAAGCTTGACCAACAATAGCCTTGATTTGAGCTTTGATTTTAGCCTTCTTCATTCTCTTGAGTTCTTTCTCCTCTTGTCTTTCTACTTCCTCCCTCTGGTCAAGTGTGGCTTCATGTGGTTGTAGATTTCCAATGAGCTCTTCAATAGGAATATACCTAAGAGACCTTGCTTCTTCAATAGAAGTCACCTTGGATTCACACCTATTGGGGAGAGTTCTAAGGATCTTTGAGTTGATCTCTCCACTAGACATAGGATGTCCTAGAACAGCAAGACCATTCAAGATGGTGTTGAGCCTTGAGTACATGTTTTCTATGTTGTCCTCCTTTCCCATCTTGAAGTTCTCAAGCAACCCTTTGAGCATGTAGACTTTGCTTTCCTTCACTTGATCTGTCCCTTCATAAGTAATGAAAAGCTTTCCCCATATCTCATAGGCCGTCTCACAAGAAGAAATTTGGTTGAACTCGGTGGGGGTCATGGAGGCATATAAAATGTGCATTGCTCTAGCATTCAAGGTTGCTTTCATCAAGGTGGATTCATCCCATTCTTCAATATTTGTCTTTGGTAGAATGTATGGGTTGTTCACTATTTGCCACATGTCAAGACTTGATCCTTGGATGTAGAATTGAAGTCTTCTTCTCCAATAGAGGAAGTTGCTCCCATCAAAGATTGGAAGACTGGTCGAGAGTCTCCCTCCTAGGTAGTCACCCATCTTCTCCTACTTGTTGAAGTATGCTTGGAGAAGACCCGCTCTGATACCAATTGTTGGATCCTAGATGGGTGATTAGATGCTCTAGAGGGGGGTGAATAGAGCTGAATGCACTTAAACAAAATTCATTAGACCTTCAAGATATATCACAAGATAATGTTGCTAAATAGGAAATTTGTGTGCAACTAAAACATACATAGCAAGGGAGAGAGAGATTGAACATGCACCAATTAGACAAACTATTTAGAGTGGTTCCACACTTCAAACTAGAAGTGTGTCAGTCCACTTGCCTAGAGAGGTCAACCTCTAGGACTTCCAAACTATTGCATTCTTATATTCACTTATAAAGCATACAATGCATGACCAAACAAAAGACTTACCTATCCAAGACAAAGAGTCTTCAACCTTACCAAGGACTTACCCACTTTGCAAGAGTCTTCCGCCTTTCTTTCAAGGACTTACCTACTCTTGCCCAAGTCTTCAGCCTTGCTGGATTTACCCACTCTTCTTGGATCTTCAGCTTTTGACTTCACCTTCACTCGGAGAAGCTTCTTTCACTAAGGTCTTACCCACTTGAGCTTGAGTCTTCTGCCTTCTCCAAGGGCTTACCCACTCTAGCTCCAAGTCTTCATCCTTGATCTTCACCAAGGGACTCCTTCCCTTGTTCTTCTTCACCTCTCTTGGACAAGAGAGAGAACCTTCATCTTCATGATTGCAAATGAGAGATGGGGAGGTGGTGGAAGTGAGAGCCTCACAAGATATACAAGTAGAACTAGCTCTCTTACAAATCTCCTACTCACTCTAATGGATGTAGCAAGTGATTAAGCTTAGAAAGAGAGAGGAGGTTGTAGGAAGCACTCAACTATAGAATAGGAACCTCATAAAGAGTTTGCAATGAATGCTCAACCTTGGAATGAAGCCCAAGGGGTCCTATTTATAGCTGGGGATGCCTCTTAGCCTTTGGGAACACTTATGAATGAAAACTAGCCATTTTGTGGCTTGCAACGGATCAATTTTCACTTGTTGCAACTCCACAACGGCTAGAAACACTTTTCAGCACTTTTTCATACAGTGCAATCGGTCGAGTTCCGATGGGTGTAACTCGACCGATCAAGTAGGAGGCAAACCGATGTTCAAAGGATCGGTCGAGTTTGTCCTGAGGAAACTCGACCGACCATTTCAACTGGAAATGGCCTACTACCCAATCGGTCGAGTTCTGTGAGTGCACAACTCGACCGATGCAATCTTCAGAAAATGGACCAAGGTGGATCGGTCGAGTTTTAGGCAGGGGAAACTCGACCGACCAAGTGCCTGCAATTGATTTTCAAATATGCATCTAAAGTGCTCTAATATTCGATCTAAGTGCTCCTGATATTTTTCTAAGCTTAATTACAAGTCATGCAATCATTACAAGTGATTTGCAACATGATTCTAAAGGATATACATCATATTACAAAAACGTCCACTTGTATGGACTTTGACTTGTCTTTTCTCCAATTTGATATGCGCAAGTTAGGGCATTTGGAGTGTGTCTATACCTAATCTGAAATCACTCAAGTAGAGATATTAGACACCAATATGTGGAATGGTTAGTCATCATCAAAACACGGGTTTAGTCAATTTAGACGTGAGTCAACATTGACCATTGACCGTGAGTCAACAATCTCCCCCTTTTTGAAGATGACAAACCATTCCATAAATGTATTGAAAGCATTTAAGTAAATTCATACCTTTGGAGAAACCTAGGGGTTTCAATGGAACTGAGTTCATATGCTCCCCCTCAATTGATGCTAGTGGAGTTCTCATACTCCCCCTCAATTGATGCTATTTCTCCTGCATGGTTAGTTTTCATAACATTTATAGAATACCATGTCTTCTACTCATATATGTTCTACACATATATGTCTTCTCCCCTTTATATACCTTCTCTCTTTACATGAACATGCTTCTCCTCTTCATGTAAGACATACCTTCTTCCTCTTTTAAAAGAAGACATACCTTTCTCCCCCTTTGTCATTTCAAAAAGTGGGGTTATGAAGAAATAAGAAACATCACTTGTTAAAGAGAAAGGAGATAACACATATATATAAGGAGAGTAGAAGAGAACAGATAGGGGCTTGTCCAAGCATAGAAAGAAAAGAAAGTTAAAGCATATACTTGAACACCCCAAAATGCAGGACAAGGTGCTGCAGAAAAATAATAAATTGCATTTTTGACCCTCAAGATGATGGAATTTGACCAAAAACCATCAGAGCTCATCGCAAAGCGATGAGTCTTGCTCAAAAGGTCATTTCTGCATGAAAAACACTAGTCTTGCACCAAAAACTGAAACTGGAGCAAACACTCAAGATAGTAGATATGCAATTCAAGGAACAATCTTGAGCATGTATGAGACAAGATACAAGCATAGCATATAGATTAGCAAATATTCCAATTATAAACAGGGTTAGAACTACATGTATATGAACTACTAGTAGATGATATCATAAGTTAGGACTACTAGTAGGGTCTAGATCATAGCAAGAGATACCAAAAGATATACAAGATAAAGCAAGCTATGATTAGATGTAGATATATCCAAACAAGGAGATAAGCAATTTTAGAAGCATGAAAGGATATAACTCACTAGGCATGCATCCTTACCATAAGATGATTACCACTAAGAACCTCAAGGTTGTATCAAAACAAGATATACACCTAGATAGATGTAGCAAGTTAGAGCACAACGGAAGCAATTTTAGACACAACCAAGAGATCCAAAGAGATCATCATCAAAACATGAAAAACAACTCAAAGCAAGTAATTCCAAGATATAGATATACCAATTTAGAGCAATTAGAAAAGATAGAGTTGTAAGCAAGATACGAAATTTAGAACATGGCAATATGCATATATAAAGGTACCAAATGAGAGTGCCAAAGAATAAGGCTATTGGTTGAGAAAATCTAGTTGAGAGGGAAATTCTCACTCAATAAGCCAAATGTATATTCTGTGCACAGTGTTATCGGTCGAGTTCTGTGCATTGTCAACTCGACCGATGACAGTTGTTGGCAACACCCATTGGTGCCTATCGGTCGAGTTTCAATAGGGCAAACTCGACCGCCAGATCAGCTGTCAAGACACACATATATTTCATAAAAACATATTTAAAGGCATGCTAAAAATACAAACCATATCCAAAAATGTCTAAGCAAGTTAGTAATGCACTATAGAAGCATTAAAAATAGTTTTTGAGCAAGAGTGTGAAGAGAATCACAAAATGCCACTTTTGACTCAAAAACCATATGTATAGTGCACACTAACTTGAAAAAAACAAGTTAGAAATGGTTACAAGCAATAAAACCATTACTTTTGTGCTTACCATTTCCTTATCCACTTGTTGTCACCCTCTACACATCTCACCTTTCTTCTTTCATGTGGATTGAGAAGTCAATTTGCAAATTAGTGGCTCAAGTCAATTCATTTGCAAGTACCTACAAGAAGAAAGATGAAATGGTCCCCAATCATGTTTTTGGGTCCGGAGGGATTAGTTTAGCAACCCAAATCCGATTGCTTTTGGGTGCTTTCCTAAAAGGACAACAAGTAGAATAATGACCAATTTCATTGCAATAGTTGCATGTGCCCATAGTCTTGGAACTAGAGGATTCTCCATGGAATATTGGAGGTCCTTTATCTTTGTTGTTCCCTTGACTACTGTCATATCCTAAACCATGTCTACCAATTTGTTTAGTAGTATAGTGTAGGATATCATTAAGATTCTTTTTACCCACTAAGAATCTTTGCAAAGAAGATCTCAAACTGTAATTTCATGCTTAAGAGAAGAAATAGTAGAAGACAATTGATTAATATTATCTCTAGCATGTAAAAGATCATTTTCTAAGCAAAGAGATTTAGTTGAAAGAGAATCTCTATCAATATGAAGAGCAGCAACATCATTCTCTCTATTTGTAGAACTAGAACAAGATTCATGCCCATTGATTTTAGCAAGCAAAGAGGCATTTTCTATTTCTAATTCATGCAAAACAAAATCTTTGTCCTTGTTTTCAGATTTAAGAACATCAATGTCATGCATGAGAGAATCAACAATTAAAGTATGCTCTTCATTAGAACTAGGCATGAGAGGTTGAGCTTCTAGAGATTTTATCTTATCAAGAAAACTATCATTTTCAAGTTTAAGAGAGTCTACTTGGCGAAGATAATCATTTTTATCATTAAGCAAGCAAGAATTAGCATATTCAGGATCATCTAGTTCTATATACAAATTATCAACAATTCTAGCAAGCTTTTTCTTTTTCTTTTTCTTTTTGGAAGACTTATAAGAGGCACAAATATCATGAATAATAGCAATTAAAGATTCTTTATCTAAAGAGTCTAGATTTACCTCACTTGAGTCTTCACTTGTTGACGCTATAAGGGCAAAATGGCATTCTTCTTCATCACTAGAGCTTGAGCTTGATCCTTCACATGAATCTTCAATTGAGCTTGAGTTGGAGGAGCCACTTGAGCTTGAGTTCCATTTCTCCTTCTTGTGAAGATGGGTCTTTTTGTCTTGTGGGCAATCTTCCTTGTAGTGACCCTTTTTTCCACATTGAAGCACCGGATGGAGGAGGACTTGCCTTTGTAGAGTCTACCCTTGGAGTACATGGCATCTTCTTCAACTTGAGAGGATGGAGAAGCTTGACCAACAATAGCCTTGATTTGAGCTTTGATTTTAGCCTTCTTCATTCTCTTGAGTTCTTTCTCCTCTTGTCTTTCTACTTCCTCCCTCTGGTCAAGTGTGGCTTCATGTGGTTGTAGATTTCCAATGAGCTCTTCAATAGGAATATACCTAAGAGACCTTGCTTCTTCAATAGAAGTCACCTTGGATTCACACCTATTGGGGAGAGTTCTAAGGATCTTTGAGTTGATCTCTCCACTAGACATAGGATGTCCTAGAACAGCAAGACCATTCAAGATGGTGTTGAGCCTTGAGTACATGTTTTCTATGTTGTCCTCCTTTCCCATCTTGAAGTTCTCAAGCAACCCTTTGAGCATGTAGACTTTGCTTTCCTTCACTTGATCTGTCCCTTCATAAGTAATGAAAATCTTTCCCCATATCTCATAGGCCGTCTCACAAGAAGAAATTTGGTTGAACTCGGTGGGGGTCATGGAGGCATATAAAATGTGCATTGCTCTAGCATTCAAGGTTGCTTTCATCAAGGTGGATTCATCCCATTCTTCAATATTTGTCTTTGGTAGAATGTATGGGTTGTTCACTATTTGCCACATGTCAAGACTTGATCCTTGGATGTAGAATTGAAGTCTTCTTCTCCAATAGAGGAAGTTGCTCCCATCAAAGATTGGAAGACTGGTCGAGAGTCTCCCTCCTAGGTAGTCACCCATCTTCTCCTACTTGTTGAAGTATGCTTGGAGAAGACCCGCTCTGATACCAATTGTTGGATCCTAGATGGGTGATTAGATGCTCTAGAGGGGGGGTGAATAGAGCTGAATGCACTTAAACAAAATTCATTAGACCTTCAAGATATATCACAAGATAATGTTGCTAAATAGGAAATTTGTGTGCAACTAAAACATACATAGCAAGGGAGAGAGAGATTGAACATGCACCAATTAGACAAACTATTTAGAGTGGTTCCACACTTCAAACTAGAAGTGTGTCAGTCCACTTGCCTAGAGAGGTCAACCTCTAGGACTTCCAAACTATTGCATTCTTATATTCACTTATAAAGCATACAATGCATGACCAAACAAAAGACTTACCTATCCAAGACAAAGAGTCTTCAACCTTACCAAGGACTTACCCACTTTGCAAGAGTCTTCCGCCTTTCTTTCAAGGACTTACCTACTCTTGCCCAAGTCTTCAGCCTTGCTGGATTTACCCACTCTTCTTGGATCTTCAGCTTTTGACTTCACCTTCACTCGGAGAAGCTTCTTTCACTAAGGTCTTACCCACTTGAGCTTGAGTCTTCTGCCTTCTCCAAGGGCTTACCCACTCTAGCTCCAAGTCTTCATCCTTGATCTTCACCAAGGGACTCCTTCCCTTGTTCTTCTTCACCTCTCTTGGACAAGAGAGAGAACCTTCATCTTCATGATTGCAAATGAGAGATGGGGAGGTGGTGGAAGTGAGAGCCTCACAAGATATACAAGTAGAACTAGCTCTCTTACAAATCTCCTACTCACTCTAATGGATGTAGCAAGTGATTAAGCTTAGAGAGAGAGAGGAGGTTGTAGGAAGCACTCAACTATAGAATAGGAACCTCATAAAGAGTTTGCAATGAATGCTCAACCTTGGAATGAAGCCCAAGGGGTCCTATTTATAGCTGGGGATGCCTCTTAGCCTTTGGGAACACTTATGAATGAAAACTAGCCATTTTGTGGCTTGCAACGGATCAATTCACTTGTTGCAACTCCACAACGGCTAGAAACACTTTTCAGCACTTTTTCATACAGTGCAATCGGTCGAGTTCCGATGGGTGTAACTCGACCGATCAAGTAGGAGGCAAACCGATGTTCAAAGGATCGGTCGAGTTTGTCCTGAGGAAACTCGACCGACCATTTCAACTGGAAATGGCCTACTACCCAATCGGTCGAGTTCTGTGAGTGCACAACTCGACCGATGCAATCTTCAGAAAATGGACCAAGGTGGATCGGTCGAGTTTTAGGCTGGGGAAACTCGACCGACCAAGTGCCTGCAATTGATTTTCAAATATGCATCTAAAGTGCTCTAATATTCGATCTAAGTGCTCCTGATATTTTTCTAAGCTTAATTACAAGTCATGCAATCATTACAAGTGATTTGCAACATGATTCTAAAGGATATACATCATATTACAAAAACGTCCACTTGTATGGACTTTGACTTGTCTTTTCTCCAATTTGATATGCGCAAGTTAGGGCATTTGGAGTGTGTCTATACCTAATCTGAAATCACTCAAGTAGAGATATTAGACACCAATATGTGGAATGGTTAGTCATCATCAAAACACGGGTTTAGTCAATTTAGACGTGAGTCAACATTGACCATTGACCGTGAGTCAACAATCTCCCCCTTTTTGAAGATGACAAACCATTCCATAAATGTATTGAAAGCATTTAAGTAAATTCATACCTTTGGAGAAACCTAGGGGTTTCAATGGAACTGAGTTCATATGCTCCCCCTCAATTGATGCTAGTGGAGTTCTCATACTCCCCCTCAATTGATGCTATTTCTCCTGCATGGTTAGTTTTCATAACATTTATAGAATACCATGTCTTCTACTCATATATGTTCTACACATATATGTCTTCTCCCCTTTATATACCTTCTCTCTTTACATGAACATGCTTCTCCTCTTCATGTAAGACATACCTTCTTCCTCTTTTAAAAGAAGACATACCTTTCTCCCCCTTTGTCATTTCAAAAAGTGGGGTTATGAAGAAATAAGAAACATCACTTGTTAAAGAGAAAGGAGATAACACATATATATAAGGAGAGTAGAAGAGAACAGATAGGGGCTTGTCCAAGCATAGAAAGAAAAGAAAGTTAAAGCATATACTTGAACACCCCAAAATGCAGGACAAGGTGCTGCAGAAAAATAATAAATTGCATTTTTGACCCTCAAGATGATGGAATTTGACCAAAAACCATCAGAGCTCATCGCAAAGCGATGAGTCTTGCTCAGAAGGTCATTTCTGCATGAAAAACACTAGTCTTGCACCAAAAACTGAAACTGGAGCAAACACTCAAGATAGTAGATATGCAATTCAAGGAACAATCTTGAGCATGTATGAGACAAGATACAAGCATAGCATATAGATTAGCAAATATTCCAATTATAAACAGGGTTAGAACTACATGTATATGAACTACTAGTAGATGATATCATAAGTTAGGACTACTAGTAGGGTCTAGATCATAGCAAGAGATACCAAAAGATATACAAGATAAAGCAAGCTATGATTAGATGTAGATATATCCAAACAAGGAGATAAGCAATTTTAGAAGCATGAAAGGATATAACTCACTAGGTATGCATCCTTACCATAAGATGATTACCACTAAGAACCTCAAGGTTGTATCGAAACAAGATATACACCTAGATAGATGTAGCAAGTTAGAGCACAACGGAAGCAATTTTAGACACAACCAAGAGATCCAAAGAGATCATCATCAAAACATGAAAAACAACTCAAAGCAAGTAATTCCAAGATATAGATATACCAATTTAGAGCAATTAGAAAAGATAGAGTTGTAAGCAAGATAGGAAATTTAGAACATGGCAATATGCATATATAAAGGTACCAAATGAGAGTGCCAAAGAATAAGGCTATTGGTTGAGAAAATCTAGTTGAGAGGGAAATTCTCACTCAATAAGCCAAATGTATATTCTGTGCACAGTGTTATCGGTCGAGTTCTGTGCATTGTCAACTCGACCGATGACAGTTGTTGGCAACACCCATTGGTGCCTATCGGTCGAGTTTCAATAGGGCAAACTCGACCGCCAGATCAGCTGTCAAGACACACATATATTTCATAAAAACATATTTAAAGGCATGCTAAAAATACAAACCATATCCAAAAATGTCTAAGCAAGTTAGTAATGCACTATAGAAGCATTAAAAATAGTTTTTGAGCAAGAGTGTGAAGAGAATCACAAAATGCCACTTTTGACTCAAAAACCATATGTATAGTGCACACTAACTTGAAAAAAACAAGTTAGAAATGGTTACAAGCAATAAAACCATTACTTTTGTGCTTACCATTTCCTTATCCACTTGTTGTCACCCTCTACACATCTCACCTTTCTTCTTTCATGTGGATTGAGAAGTCAATTTGCAAATTAGTGGCTCAAGTCAATTCATTTGCAAGTACCTACAAGAAGAAAGATGAAATGGTCCCCAATCATGTTTTTGGGTCCGGAGGGATTAGTTTAGCAACCCAAATCCGATTGCTTTTGGGTGCTTTCCTAAAAGGACAACAAGTAGAATAATGACCAATTTCATTGCAATAGTTGCATGTGCCCATAGTCTTGGAACTAGAGGATTCTCCATGGAATATTGGAGGTCCTTTATCTTTGTTGTTCCCTTGACTACTGTCATATCCTAAACCATGTCTACCAATTTGTTTAGTAGTATAGTGTAGGATATCATTAAGATTCTTTTTACCCACTAAGAATCTTTGCAAAGAAGATCTCAAACTGTAATTTCATGCTTAAGAGAAGAAATAGTAGAAGACAATTGATTAATATTATCTCTAGCATGTAAAAGATCATTTTCTAAGCAAAGAGATTTAGTTGAAAGAGAATCTCTATCAATATGAAGAGCAGCAACATCATTCTCTCTATTTGTAGAACTAGAACAAGATTCATGCCCATTGATTTTAGCAAGCAAAGAGGCATTTTCTATTTCTAATTCATGCAAAACAAAATCTTTGTCCTTGTTTTCAGATTTAAGAACATCAATGTCATGCATGAGAGAATCAACAATTAAAGTATGCTCTTCATTAGAACTAGGCATGAGAGGTTGAGCTTCTAGAGATTTTATCTTATCAAGAAAACTATCATTTTCAAGTTTAAGAGAGTCTACTTGGCGAAGATAATCATTTTTATCATTAAGCAAGCAAGAATTAGCATATTCAGGATCATCTAGTTCTATATACAAATTATCAACAATTCTAGCAAGCTTTTTCTTTTTCTTTTTCTTTTTGGAAGACTTATAAGAGGCACAAATATCATGAATAATAGCAATTAAAGATTCTTTATCTAAAGAGTCTAGATTTACCTCACTTGAGTCTTCACTTGTTGACGCTATAAGGGCAAAATGGCATTCTTCTTCATCACTAGAGCTTGAGCTTGATCCTTCACATGAATCTTCAATTGAGCTTGAGTTGGAGGAGCCACTTGAGCTTGAGTTCCATTTCTCCTTCTTGTGAAGATGGGTCTTTTTGTCTTGTGGGCAATCTTCCTTGTAGTGACCCTTTTTTCCACATTGAAGCACCGGATGGAGGAGGACTTGCCTTTGTAGAGTCTACCCTTGGAGTACATGGCATCTTCTTCAACTTGAGAGGATGGAGAAGCTTGACCAACAATAGCCTTGATTTGAGCTTTGATTTTAGCCTTCTTCATTCTCTTGAGTTCTTTCTCCTCTTGTCTTTCTACTTCCTCCCTCTGGTCAAGTGTGGCTTCATGTGGTTGTAGATTTCCAATGAGCTCTTCAATAGGAATATACCTAAGAGACCTTGCTTCTTCAATAGAAGTCACCTTGGATTCACACCTATTGGGGAGAGTTCTAAGGATCTTTGAGTTGATCTCTCCACTAGACATAGGATGTCCTAGAACAGCAAGACCATTCAAGATGGTGTTGAGCCTTGAGTACATGTTTTCTATGTTGTCCTCCTTTCCCATCTTGAAGTTCTCAAGCAACCCTTTGAGCATGTAGACTTTGCTTTCCTTCACTTGATCTGTCCCTTCATAAGTAATGAAAATCTTTCCCCATATCTCATAGGCCGTCTCACAAGAAGAAATTTGGTTGAACTCGGTGGGGGTCATGGAGGCATATAAAATGTGCATTGCTCTAGCATTCAAGGTTGCTTTCATCAAGGTGGATTCATCCCATTCTTCAATATTTGTCTTTGGTAGAATGTATGGGTTGTTCACTATTTGCCACATGTCAAGACTTGATCCTTGGATGTAGAATTGAAGTCTTCTTCTCCAATAGAGGAAGTTGCTCCCATCAAAGATTGGAAGACTGGTCGAGAGTCTCCCTCCTAGGTAGTCACCCATCTTCTCCTACTTGTTGAAGTATGCTTGGAGAAGACCCGCTCTGATACCAATTGTTGGATCCTAGATGGGTGATTAGATGCTCTAGAGGGGGGGTGAATAGAGCTGAATGCACTTAAACAAAATTCATTAGACCTTCAAGATATATCACAAGATAATGTTGCTAAATAGGAAATTTGTGTGCAACTAAAACATACATAGCAAGGGAGAGAGAGATTGAACATGCACCAATTAGACAAACTATTTAGAGTGGTTCCACACTTCAAACTAGAAGTGTGTCAGTCCACTTGCCTAGAGAGGTCAACCTCTAGGACTTCCAAACTATTGCATTCTTATATTCACTTATAAAGCATACAATGCATGACCAAACAAAAGACTTACCTATCCAAGACAAAGAGTCTTCAACCTTACCAAGGACTTACCCACTTTGCAAGAGTCTTCCGCCTTTCTTTCAAGGACTTACCTACTCTTGCCCAAGTCTTCAGCCTTGCTGGATTTACCCACTCTTCTTGGATCTTCAGCTTTTGACTTCACCTTCACTCGGAGAAGCTTCTTTCACTAAGGTCTTACCCACTTGAGCTTGAGTCTTCTGCCTTCTCCAAGGGCTTACCCACTCTAGCTCCAAGTCTTCATCCTTGATCTTCACCAAGGGACTCCTTCCCTTGTTCTTCTTCACCTCTCTTGGACAAGAGAGAGAACCTTCATCTTCATGATTGCAAATGAGAGATGGGGAGGTGGTGGAAGTGAGAGCCTCACAAGATATACAAGTAGAACTAGCTCTCTTACAAATCTCCTACTCACTCTAATGGATGTAGCAAGTGATTAAGCTTAGAGAGAGAGAGGAGGTTGTAGGAAGCACTCAACTATAGAATAGGAACCTCATAAAGAGTTTGCAATGAATGCTCAACCTTGGAATGAAGCCCAAGGGGTCCTATTTATAGCTGGGGATGCCTCTTAGCCTTTGGGAACACTTATGAATGAAAACTAGCCGTTTTGTGGCTTGCAACGGATCAATTCACTTGTTGCAACTCCACAACGGCTAGAAACACTTTTCAGCACTTTTTCATACAGTGCAATCGGTCGAGTTCCGATGGGTGTAACTCGACCGATCAAGTAGGAGGCAAACCGATGTTCAAAGGATCGGTCGAGTTTGTCCTGAGGAAACTCGACCGACCATTTCAACTGGAAATGGCCTACTACCCAATCGGTCGAGTTCTGTGAGTGCACAACTCGACCGATGCAATCTTCAGAAAATGGACCAAGGTGGATCGGTCGAGTTTTAGGCTGGGGAAACTCGACCGACCAAGTGCCTGCAATTGATTTTCAAATATGCATCTAAAGTGCTCTAATATTCGATCTAAGTGCTCCTGATATTTTTCTAAGCTTAATTACAAGTCATGCAATCATTACAAGTGATTTGCAACATGATTCTAAAGGATATACATCATATTACAAAAACGTCCACTTGTATGGACTTTGACTTGTCTTTTCTCCAATTTGATATGCGCAAGTTAGGGCATTTGGAGTGTGTCTATACCTAATCTGAAATCACTCAAGTAGAGATATTAGACACCAATATGTGGAATGGTTAGTCATCATCAAAACACGGGTTTAGTCAATTTAGACGTGAGTCAACATTGACCATTGACCGTGAGTCAACAATCTCCCCCTTTTTGAAGATGACAAACCATTCCATAAATGTATTGAAAGCATTTAAGTAAATTCATACCTTTGGAGAAACCTAGGGGTTTCAATGGAACTGAGTTCATATGCTCCCCCTCAATTGATGCTAGTGGAGTTCTCATACTCCCCCTCAATTGATGCTATTTCTCCTGCATGGTTAGTTTTCATAACATTTATAGAATACCATGTCTTCTACTCATATATGTTCTACACATATATGTCTTCTCCCCTTTATATACCTTCTCTCTTTACATGAACATGCTTCTCCTCTTCATGTAAGACATACCTTCTTCCTCTTTTAAAAGAAGACATACCTTTCTCCCCCTTTGTCATTTCAAAAAGTGGGGTTATGAAGAAATAAGAAACATCACTTGTTAAAGAGAAAGGAGATAACACATATATATAAGGAGAGTAGAAGAGAACAGATAGGGGCTTGTCCAAGCATAGAAAGAAAAGAAAGTTAAAGCATATACTTGAACACCCCAAAATGCAGGACAAGGTGCTGCAGAAAAATAATAAATTGCATTTTTGACCCTCAAGATGATGGAATTTGACCAAAAACCATCAGAGCTCATCGCAAAGCGATGAGTCTTGCTCAGAAGGTCATTTCTGCATGAAAAACACTAGTCTTGCACCAAAAACTGAAACTGGAGCAAACACTCAAGATAGTAGATATGCAATTCAAGGAACAATCTTGAGCATGTATGAGACAAGATACAAGCATAGCATATAGATTAGCAAATATTCCAATTATAAACAGGGTTAGAACTACATGTATATGAACTACTAGTAGATGATATCATAAGTTAGGACTACTAGTAGGGTCTAGATCATAGCAAGAGATACCAAAAGATATACAAGATAAAGCAAGCTATGATTAGATGTAGATATATCCAAACAAGGAGATAAGCAATTTTAGAAGCATGAAAGGATATAACTCACTAGGTATGCATCCTTACCATAAGATGATTACCACTAAGAACCTCAAGGTTGTATCGAAACAAGATATACACCTAGATAGATGTAGCAAGTTAGAGCACAACGGAAGCAATTTTAGACACAACCAAGAGATCCAAAGAGATCATCATCAAAACATGAAAAACAACTCAAAGCAAGTAATTCCAAGATATAGATATACCAATTTAGAGCAATTAGAAAAGATAGAGTTGTAAGCAAGATAGGAAATTTAGAACATGGCAATATGCATATATAAAGGTACCAAATGAGAGTGCCAAAGAATAAGGCTATTGGTTGAGAAAATCTAGTTGAGAGGGAAATTCTCACTCAATAAGCCAAATGTATATTCTGTGCACAGTGTTATCGGTCGAGTTCTGTGCATTGTCAACTCGACCGATGACAGTTGTTGGCAACACCCATTGGTGCCTATCGGTCGAGTTTCAATAGGGCAAACTCGACCGCCAGATCAGCTGTCAAGACACACATATATTTCATAAAAACATATTTAAAGGCATGCTAAAAATACAAACCATATCCAAAAATGTCTAAGCAAGTTAGTAATGCACTATAGAAGCATTAAAAATAGTTTTTGAGCAAGAGTGTGAAGAGAATCACAAAATGCCACTTTTGACTCAAAAACCATATGTATAGTGCACACTAACTTGAAAAAAACAAGTTAGAAATGGTTACAAGCAATAAAACCATTACTTTTGTGCTTACCATTTCCTTATCCACTTGTTGTCACCCTCTACACATCTCACCTTTCTTCTTTCATGTGGATTGAGAAGTCAATTTGCAAATTAGTGGCTCAAGTCAATTCATTTGCAAGTACCTACAAGAAGAAAGATGAAATGGTCCCCAATCATGTTTTTGGGTCCGGAGGGATTAGTTTAGCAACCCAAATCCGCTTGCTTTTGGGTGCTTTCCTAAAAGGACAACAAGTAGAATAATGACCAATTTCATTGCAATAGTTGCATGTGCCCATAGTCTTGGAACTAGAGGATTCTCCATGGAATATTGGAGGTCCTTTATCTTTGTTGTTCCCTTGACTACTGTCATATCCTAAACCATGTCTACCAATTTGTTTAGTAGTATAGTGTAGGATATCATTAAGATTCTTTTTACCCACTAAGAATCTTTGCAAAGAAGATCTCAAACTGTAATTTCATGCTTAAGAGAAGAAATAGTAGAAGACAATTGATTAATATTATCTCTAGCATGTAAAAGATCATTTTCTAAGCAAAGAGATTTAGTTGAAAGAGAATCTCTATCAATATGAAGAGCAGCAACATCATTCTCTCTATTTGTAGAACTAGAACAAGATTCATGCCCATTGATTTTAGCAAGCAAAGAGGCATTTTCTATTTCTAATTCATGCAAAACAAAATCTTTGTCCTTGTTTTCAGATTTAAGAACATCAATGTCATGCATGAGAGAATCAACAATTAAAGTATGCTCTTCATTAGAACTAGGCATGAGAGGTTGAGCTTCTAGAGATTTTATCTTATCAAGAAAACTATCATTTTCAAGTTTAAGAGAGTCTACTTGGCGAAGATAATCATTTTTATCATTAAGCAAGCAAGAATTAGCATATTCAGGATCATCTAGTTCTATATACAAATTATCAACAATTCTAGCAAGCTTTTTCTTTTTCTTTTTCTTTTTGGAAGACTTATAAGAGGCACAAATATCATGAATAATAGCAATTAAAGATTCTTTATCTAAAGAGTCTAGATTTACCTCACTTGAGTCTTCACTTGTTGACGCTATAAGGGCAAAATGGCATTCTTCTTCATCACTAGAGCTTGAGCTTGATCCTTCACATGAATCTTCAATTGAGCTTGAGTTGGAGGAGCCACTTGAGCTTGAGTTCCATTTCTCCTTCTTGTGAAGATGGGTCTTTTTGTCTTGTGGGCAATCTTCCTTGTAGTGACCCTTTTTTCCACATTGAAGCACCGGATGGAGGAGGACTTGCCTTTGTAGAGTCTACCCTTGGAGTACATGGCATCTTCTTCAACTTGAGAGGATGGAGAAGCTTGACCAACAATAGCCTTGATTTGAGCTTTGATTTTAGCCTTCTTCATTCTCTTGAGTTCTTTCTCCTCTTGTCTTTCTACTTCCTCCCTCTGGTCAAGTGTGGCTTCATGTGGTTGTAGATTTCCAATGAGCTCTTCAATAGGAATATACCTAAGAGACCTTGCTTCTTCAATAGAAGTCACCTTGGATTCACACCTATTGGGGAGAGTTCTAAGGATCTTTGAGTTGATCTCTCCACTAGACATAGGATGTCCTAGAACAGCAAGACCATTCAAGATGGTGTTGAGCCTTGAGTACATGTTTTCTATGTTGTCCTCCTTTCCCATCTTGAAGTTCTCAAGCAACCCTTTGAGCATGTAGACTTTGCTTTCCTTCACTTGATCTGTCCCTTCATAAGTAATGAAAAGCTTTCCCCATATCTCATAGGCCGTCTCACAAGAAGAAATTTGGTTGAACTCGGTGGGGGTCATGGAGGCATATAAAATGTGCATTGCTCTAGCATTCAAGGTTGCTTTCATCAAGGTGGATTCATCCCATTCTTCAATATTTGTCTTTGGTAGAATGTATGGGTTGTTCACTATTTGCCACATGTCAAGACTTGATCCTTGGATGTAGAATTGAAGTCTTCTTCTCCAATAGAGGAAGTTGCTCCCATCAAAGATTGGAAGACTGGTCGAGAGTCTCCCTCCTAGGTAGTCACCCATCTTCTCCTACTTGTTGAAGTATGCTTGGAGAAGACCCGCTCTGATACCAATTGTTGGATCCTAGATGGGTGATTAGATGCTCTAGAGGGGGGGTGAATAGAGCTGAATGCACTTAAACAAAATTCATTAGACCTTCAAGATATATCACAAGATAATGTTGCTAAATAGGAAATTTGTGTGCAACTAAAACATACATAGCAAGGGAGAGAGAGATTGAACATGCACCAATTAGACAAACTATTTAGAGTGGTTCCACACTTCAAACTAGAAGTGTGTCAGTCCACTTGCCTAGAGAGGTCAACCTCTAGGACTTCCAAACTATTGCATTCTTATATTCACTTATAAAGCATACAATGCATGACCAAACAAAAGACTTACCTATCCAAGACAAAGAGTCTTCAACCTTACCAAGGACTTACCCACTTTGCAAGAGTCTTCCGCCTTTCTTTCAAGGACTTACCTACTCTTGCCCAAGTCTTCAGCCTTGCTGGATTTACCCACTCTTCTTGGATCTTCAGCTTTTGACTTCACCTTCACTCGGAGAAGCTTCTTTCACTAAGGTCTTACCCACTTGAGCTTGAGTCTTCTGCCTTCTCCAAGGGCTTACCCACTCTAGCTCCAAGTCTTCATCCTTGATCTTCACCAAGGGACTCCTTCCCTTGTTCTTCTTCACCTCTCTTGGACAAGAGAGAGAACCTTCATCTTCATGATTGCAAATGAGAGATGGGGAGGTGGTGGAAGTGAGAGCCTCACAAGATATACAAGTAGAACTAGCTCTCTTACAAATCTCCTACTCACTCTAATGGATGTAGCAAGTGATTAAGCTTAGAGAGAGAGAGGAGGTTGTAGGAAGCACTCAACTATAGAATAGGAACCTCATAAAGAGTTTGCAATGAATGCTCAACCTTGGAATGAAGCCCAAGGGGTCCTATTTATAGCTGGGGATGCCTCTTAGCCTTTGGGAACACTTATGAATGAAAACTAGCCGTTTTGTGGCTTGCAACGGATCAATTTTCACTTGTTGCAACTCCACAACGGCTAGAAACACTTTTCATCACTTTTTCATACAGTGCAATCGGTCGAGTTCCGATGGGTGTAACTCGACCGATCAAGTAGGAGGCAAACCGATGTTCAAAGGATCGGTCGAGTTTGTCCTGAGGAAACTCGACCGACCATTTCAACTGGAAATGGCCTACTACCCAATCGGTCGAGTTCTGTGAGTGCACAACTCGACCGATGCAATCTTCAGAAAATGGACCAAGGTGGATCGGTCGAGTTTTAGGCTGGGGAAACTCGACCGACCAAGTGCCTGCAATTGATTTTCAAATATGCATCTAAAGTGCTCTAATATTCGATCTAAGTGCTCCTGATATTTTTCTAAGCTTAATTACAAGTCATGCAATCATTACAAGTGATTTGCAACATGATTCTAAAGGATATACATCATATTACAAAAACGTCCACTTGTATGGACTTTGACTTGTCTTTTCTCCAATTTGATATGCGCAAGTTAGGGCATTTGGAGTGTGTCTATACCTAATCTGAAATCACTCAAGTAGAGATATTAGACACCAATATGTGGAATGGTTAGTCATCATCAAAACACGGGTTTAGTCAATTTAGACGTGAGTCAACATTGACCATTGACCGTGAGTCAACAATCTCCCCCTTTTTGAAGATGACAAACCATTCCATAAATGTATTGAAAGCATTTAAGTAAATTCATACCTTTGGAGAAACCTAGGGGTTTCAATGGAACTGAGTTCATATGCTCCCCCTCAATTGATGCTAGTGGAGTTCTCATACTCCCCCTCAATTGATGCTATTTCTCCTGCATGGTTAGTTTTCATAACATTTATAGAATACCATGTCTTCTACTCATATATGTTCTACACATATATGTCTTCTCCCCTTTATATACCTTCTCTCTTTACATGAACATGCTTCTCCTCTTCATGTAAGACATACCTTCTTCCTCTTTTAAAAGAAGACATACCTTTCTCCCCCTTTGTCATTTCAAAAAGTGGGGTTATGAAGAAATAAGAAACATCACTTGTTAAAGAGAAAGGAGATAACACATATATATAAGGAGAGTAGAAGAGAACAGATAGGGGCTTGTCCAAGCATAGAAAGAAAAGAAAGTTAAAGCATATACTTGAACACCCCAAAATGCAGGACAAGGTGCTGCAGAAAAATAATAAATTGCATTTTTGACCCTCAAGATGATGGAATTTGACCAAAAACCATCAGAGCTCATCGCAAAGCGATGAGTCTTGCTCAGAAGGTCATTTCTGCATGAAAAACACTAGTCTTGCACCAAAAACTGAAACTGGAGCAAACACTCAAGATAGTAGATATGCAATTCAAGGAACAATCTTGAGCATGTATGAGACAAGATACAAGCATAGCATATAGATTAGCAAATATTCCAATTATAAACAGGGTTAGAACTACATGTATATGAACTACTAGTAGATGATATCATAAGTTAGGACTACTAGTAGGGTCTAGATCATAGCAAGAGATACCAAAAGATATACAAGATAAAGCAAGCTATGATTAGATGTAGATATATCCAAACAAGGAGATAAGCAATTTTAGAAGCATGAAAGGATATAACTCACTAGGTATGCATCCTTACCATAAGATGATTACCACTAAGAACCTCAAGGTTGTATCGAAACAAGATATACACCTAGATAGATGTAGCAAGTTAGATCACAACGGAAGCAATTTTAGACACAACCAAGAGATCCAAAGAGATCATCATCAAAACATGAAAAACAACTCAAAGCAAGTAATTCCAAGATATAGATATACCAATTTAGAGCAATTAGAAAAGATAGAGTTGTAAGCAAGATAGGAAATTTAGAACATGGCAATATGCATATATAAAGGTACCAAATGAGAGTGCCAAAGAATAAGGCTATTGGTTGAGAAAATCTAGTTGAGAGGGAAATTCTCACTCAATAAGCCAAATGTATATTCTGTGCACAGTGTTATCGGTCGAGTTCTGTGCATTGTCAACTCGACCGATGACAGTTGTTGGCAACACCCATTGGTGCCTATCGGTCGAGTTTCAATAGGGCAAACTCGACCGCCAGATCAGCTGTCAAGACACACATATATTTCATAAAAACATATTTAAAGGCATGCTAAAAATACAAACCATATCCAAAAATGTCTAAGCAAGTTAGTAATGCACTATAGAAGCATTAAAAATAGTTTTTGAGCAAGAGTGTGAAGAGAATCACAAAATGCCACTTTTGACTCAAAAACCATATGTATAGTGCACACTAACTTGAAAAAAACAAGTTAGAAATGGTTACAAGCAATAAAACCATTACTTTTGTGCTTACCATTTCCTTATCCACTTGTTGTCACCCTCTACACATCTCACCTTTCTTCTTTCATGTGGATTGAGAAGTCAATTTGCAAATTAGTGGCTCAAGTCAATTCATTTGCAAGTACCTACAAGAAGAAAGATGAAATGGTCCCCAATCATGTTTTTGGGTCCGGAGGGATTAGTTTAGCAACCCAAATCCGATTGCTTTTGGGTGCTTTCCTAAAAGGACAACAAGTAGAATAATGACCAATTTCATTGCAATAGTTGCATGTGCCCATAGTCTTGGAACTAGAGGATTCTCCATGGAATATTGGAGGTCCTTTATCTTTGTTGTTCCCTTGACTACTGTCATATCCTAAACCATGTCTACCAATTTGTTTAGTAGTATAGTGTAGGATATCATTAAGATTCTTTTTACCCACTAAGAATCTTTGCAAAGAAGATCTCAAACTATCATTATCATGCTTAAGAGAAGCAATAGTATAAGACAATTGATTAATATTATCTCTAGCATGTAAAATATCATTTTCTAAGCAAAGAGATTTAGTTGAAAGAGAATCTCTATCAATATGAAGAGCAGCAACATCATTCTCTCTATTTGTAGAACTAGAACAAGATTCATGCCCATTGATTTTAGCAAACAAGGAGGCATTTTCTATTTCTAATTCATGCAAAACAAAATCTTTGTCCTTGTTTTCAGATTTAAGAACATCAATGTCATGCATGAGAGAATCAATAATTAAAGTATGCTCTTCATTAGAACTAGGCATGAGAGGTTGAGCTTCCAGAAATTTTATCTTATCAAGCAAACTAGCATTTTCAAGTTTAAGATAGTCTACTTGGCTAAGACAATCATTTTTATCATTAAGCAAGCAAGAATTAGCATATTCAAGATCATCTAGTTCTATATGCAAATTATCAAAAATTCTAGCAAGCTTTTACTTTTTCTTTTTAGAAGACTTATAAGAGGCAAAAATATCATGAATAATAGAAATTAAAGATTCTTTATCTATAGAGTCTAGATTTACCTCACTTGAGTCTTCACTTGTTGACGCTATAAGGGGAAAATGGCATTCTCCTTCATCACTAGAGCTTGAGCTTGATCCTTCACATGAATCTTCACTTGAGCTTGAGTTGGAGGAGCCACTTGAGCTTGAGTGCCATTTCTCCTTCTTGTGAATATGGGTCTTTTTGCCTTGTGGGCAATCTTCCTTGTAGTGACCCTTCTTTCCACATGTGAAGCACCGGATGGAGGAGGACTTGCCTTTGTAGAATCTACCCTTGGAGTACATGGCATCTTCTTCAACTTGAGAGGATGGAGAAGCTTGACCAACAATAGCCTTGATTTGAGCTTTGATTTCAGCCTTCTTCATTCTCTTCAGTTCTTTCTCCTCTTGTCTTTCTACTTCCTCCCTCTTGTCAAGTGTGGCTTCATGTGCTTGTAGATTTCCAATGAGCTCTTCAATAGGAATATCCCTAAGAGACCTTGCTTCTTCAATAGAAGTCACCTTGGATTCCCACCTCTTGGGGAGAGTTCTAAGGATCTTTGAGTTGATCTCTCCACTAGACATAAGATGTCCTAGAACAGCAAAACCATTCAAGATGGTGTTGAGCCTTGAGTACATGTTGGCTATGCTCTCCTCCTTTCCCATCTTGAAGTTCTCAAGCAACCCTTTGAGCATGTAGACTTTGCTTTCCTTCACTTGATCTGTCCCTTCATAAGTGATGCAAAGCTTTCTCCATACCTCATAGGCCATCTCGCAAGAAGAAATTCGGTTGAACTCGGTGGGGGTCATGGAGGCATATAAAATGTGCATGGCTCTAGCATTCAAGGTTGCTTTCATCAAGGTGGATTCATCCCATTCTTCAATATTTGTCTTTGGTAGAATGTATGGGTTGTTCACCATTTGCCACATCTCAAGACTTGATCCTTGGATGTAGAATTGAAGTCTTCTTATCCAATAGAGGAAGTTGCTCCCATCAAAGATTGGAAGGCTGGTCGAGAGTCTCCCTCCTAGGTAGTCACCCATCTTTTCCTACTTGTTGAAGTATGCTTGGAGAAGACCCGCTCTGATACCAATTGTTGGATCCTAGATGGGTGATTAGATGCTCTAGAGGGGGGGTGAATAGAGCTGAATGCACTTAAACAAAATTCATTAGACCTTCAAGATATATCACAAGATAAGGTTGTTAAATAGGAAATTTGTGTACAACTAAAACATATATAGCAAGGGGGAGAGAGATTGAACATGCACCAATTAGACAAGCTATTTAGAGTGGTTCCACACTTCAAACTAGAAGTGTGTCAGTCCACTTTCCTAGAGAGGTCAACCTCTAGGACTTCCAAACTATTGCATTCTTATATTCGCTTATAAGGCATACAATGCATGACCAAACAAAAGACTTACCTATCCAAGACAAAGAGTCTTCAACCTTACCAAGGACTTACCCACTTTGCAAGAGTCTTCCGCCTTTCTTCCAAGGACTTACCTACTCTTGCCCAAGTCTTCAGCCTTGCAGGAATTACCCACTCTTCTTGGATCTTCAGCTTTTGACTTCACCTTCACTCGGAGAAGTTTCTTTCACCAAGGTCTTACCCACTTGAGCTTGAGTCTTCTGCCTTCTCCAAGGGCTTACCCACTCTAGCTCCAAGTCTTCAGCCTTGATCTTCACCAAGGGACTCCTTCCCTTGTTCTTCTTCACCTCTCTTGGACAAGAGAGAGAACCTTCATCTTCATGATTGCAAATGAGAGATGGGGAGGTGGTGGAAGTGAGAGCCTCACAAGATATACAAGTAGAACTAGCTCTCTTACAAATCTCCTACTAACTCTAATGGATGTAGCAAGTGATTAATCTTAGAGAGAGAGAGGAGGCTATAGGAAGCACTCAACTATAGAATAGGAACCTCATAAAGAGCTTGCAATGAATGTTCAACCTTGGAATGAATCCCAAGAGGTCCTATTTATAGCTGGGGATGCCTCTTAGCCTTTGGGAACACTTATGAACGAAAACTAGCCATTTTGTGGCTTGCAACGGATCTATTTTCACTTGTTGAAACTCCACAACGGCTAGAAACACTTTTCTGCACTTTTCCGTACATTGCAATTGGTCGAGTTCTGATGGGTGTAACTCGACCGATCAAGTAGGAGGCAAACCGATGTTCAAAGGATCGGTCGAGTTTGTCCTGAGGAAACTCGACCGACCATTTCAACTGGAAATGGCCTACTACCCAATCGGTCGAGTTCTGTGAGTGCACAACTCGACCAATACAATCTTCAAAAAATCGACCAAGGTGGATCGGTCGAGTTTCAGGTTGGGGAAACTCGACCGACCAAGTGCATGTAATTGATTTTCAAAGATGCATCTAAAGTGCTCTAATATTCGATCTAAGTGCTCCTGATATTTTGCTAAGCTTAATTACAAGTCATACAATCATTACAAGTGATTTGCAACATGATTTTAAAGGATATACATCATATTACAAAAACGTCCACTTGTATTGACTTTGACTTGTCTTTTCTCCAATTTGATATGTGCAAGTTAGGGCATTTGGAGTGTGTCTATACCTAATCTGAAATCACTCAAGTAGAGACATTAGACACCAATATTTGGAATGGTTAGTCAGCATCAAAACACGAGTTTAGTCAATTTAGACGTGAGTAAACATTGAACTAATTGACCTTGAGTCAACAGTCCCAACACGCCCTCTAAGCTTGAACTTGACTATGTCCTCATAGTCAAAATCCTAACCTAGAGGTGGAGTGGGGGTACCAGTTGCTCTGAAGGGTGGTGGCAGTGGATGATTGGTGGCTCTGTGGATCAAGTTATGTTAGCATATATCCCTCTTATTGGTTCCACCAATTTGTGTCTTCGTAGTGTCAAGATATGACATTCTGTATCGGTGGTATCGACAGCCTTTTCCTGTAGCTCTATGAATTTTTACTAAGAAAAGTCGGTAGTGTCAAATTTATTTCCTAGAGTCCTGTGATATTTTTGGAAAAAATTGGTAGTATCAACTTTGGTGTTGATAGTCTCAACTTTCTATAGATTTTAACCTGTTAGGCTCTGCCAGCAGACCAACAAGAACGTCAAGGTACCTTTTTACATCAACTAAAATCTAATATGAAAAATATGAAATGTAACTAGCAAAAAGACCTAAACAAATAGTAAATAACAAAAACAAAATTGGGTTGCCTCCCATAAGCACCCTTGTTTAATGTCCTAGGGTTGACAAGATGAATTTTCTTCAACATGGATTGTCATTGGATGGTTGTGAAGATTCATCTGGTAGTCTGAACTCCACTATATCATCATCTATCCTGAGTGTCAAATATCATCTACCCATGGCAATGATCACATCGATCATAGCTCAGAACGGCCTTCCTAACATCATCTCTGATCCTCATATCTCGTGTATATCAATGAGCATAAAATCAACAAGAAAGATGAATTTGATGAATTTGACTAGACCATACTTACATATCCCATACGACCTCATAATTGATTCATCTGCCAACTCGATTGTCATGGATGCTATTTTTTAGTTCCTTCTACCCCAACTTCCAAAAGGTAGTAATGGGCATGAGATTTATGCTTGCTCTGAAGTCACATTGTTCTTGTTGGAAATGTTGGTTTCCTATAGAATAAGGGATGTAGAAACATCATGGATTCTTTCTCTTCATTGGCACTCTTCCTTGGATCCTCACACTCATCACTTAATCAACACACAAGATACATGTATCATTTATCTATATTTTCTTGTTGATGATTTCCTTCAAGAATCTTTCATATCCAGGGATTTTCTCTATCACCTCCACAAGTGGGATATTGGTGTGGAGATTTCGGTAGATTTCTAGGAACTTATTAAATTTCCTTTCCTCAGCTTTAGACTATCATGGAATGCCACATTTGGCCTCTCTATACGCTTGTGTGGCAAAACAAATGGCACATTAGGGATCTCCTCCCTTAAACTTGCTTCGACGCCATCTTCTGGGATAGAATTTAGCATGTCTCGTGTAGACAGAATGGCACGTGGTTGCTCCTTATAAATTGTGGGTGCCTCCTTATTGACTGTGATTGTTCCACTATGGAGTATAACCTTCACCTATTCTTGTTGCATAGGCACCTTTTCTGGAACTGGAGGCGGTGACATAACAATGGTGGAACTTTGAAGTTCCTTGTCCTACAAAGCCGGTGAAGATGTGGTCTCCTTGTCACTTTTCACTGACCCTGTATCTACTGAGGTACGTGTGTTAGCATACCTTACTGGTATTCTGCATCCCCCTGGTTTTCCATATAGGCTGCGAGGAAATTGAACCTTAGGCACATACACCCAATCTGGCTCTGGAGTGTGTTGCTTTGGTGACTACTCAGTAAGATGTTTTGGTTCCTTGACAATAGAGAAAAACTTCACTTCATGGTGTTGATGAGCTTTCTCTGTGTTCCCAGGAAATCCTTGTTGAATGGGCTTTTTTATGGAGGCCACCTCTGCTTCCATCTAAGAAATCTAGTTTTGAAGATTGTGGATCTAAGCCTCATGATTCTTCTCCACCCTTTTTGTATGGTCTAGTAAGGTCTCGTTCTGGCTCACTAGCCTTCATGGCATGTTTTAAATTTTATCAATTTTTTTGGGGGCCCTATCCCCCTGATATTGCTAATGCAAGTACATGAAATCTTCCTCTTCACCTCCAAATGAGGTGCTAGATTTTTCACAAGCTTCCTTGCGAGACCTTCCAACTTCTCACTCTACGTCGCTATGAATTTAGACTCTCTATGACTTTTAACAATTGTTGGAGTTTCACTTTCATCCCCCCATGACTGGTTTTTAGCCGTATTCTTTAGAATCTCATGACACTTGGATGGCATTTTATTGAGGAAAAATCATGATCCCGTACTATCAAGTGTGGTCCTCTCTCCTTGGTTCAGTCTGTAGTAGAAGGTCTTTGCTGGCCATATACATTAATCCCATGATGAGGAACTTTCCTCAACATGTTCTGGAACCTTTCCCATGCTTCAAAATGAGACTCTTCCGCCTTCTTCTTGAAATTGTATACCTTCCTAACCAACTCATTTGTTTTCTAGGGTGGGAAGTAACGCTCAAAGAATATGTCTATCATCTGATTCTAGGTTTCTATTGACTCAATTGGTAGGTTAAGAAACCACGACTTTGTATTGTCTACCAAAGAATAAGGAAATAGATTTAGATATATAATTGTAGCTGGAACCATGTCAATCTTCACCATATTGCAAGTCTCGACAAAGTTCTTGATGTGCGTCATTGGGTCCTCAATGATGTGGCCATGGAATGCTTGTGATTTAACCAATGCCACTAATCTAGGGTCTATCTTGTAACTACCCACATTGATAACCTACCTTTTTATCGGGCCCAAATGAGCTGTTGTAGAAGATGTCTTTATTTTCTCCCAGATGGTATACTCTTCAACTTCTGCGTCACCCATCTATGCTTGTTCTGATAAGTCTATTGGAGGAGGTGGAGTTGTCGATGGTGGAGTTGGAATGAGGCCTCCTACAGAGTCATTGTACTCCTATGCTCTACATAAGAATTCCTCCTGGCTAGAGCTCTGTGGATTTGACTCTCTGTAGTTATTTTCTCTAGTCTGAACCATGCACTAGTACCTAAAATTGATGAAATCAATATGAGAAATAGATACTAGTGATACTTGTGATTGAGAGAATATTTGAAATTATGCTTAGAAATCATATAAAGAAAAATAAAATTTGTGACCTAAAGTGGTCGATCACGACACTCATAGTACTGGAGTTACCGTTTTCCCGACAATGACGCTAAAAATTAATGTGTGTAAACTACACGTCTAAAATGTTAGTGCATGTATCAGAGTAATATAGGACCAAAAGATGCTTGAATATCGAACACATAGAAATGTACTCCATATACTACTACTAACTATGATTCGATTAGCTAGACCAATGTAAGAGGTGAGTGAATAAATAATTCACTAATTGTAGAAAGTGAACTAAATTAATTGGTTTGTGATAAATGATGGAATGGATTCCTTAGGATAATGGTTTTGCCACAGTTCACATTGCAGTTAACATCATTTCATTAATTTTCTCTCTCCTAACCCTGGACCAAGATACCTGTAGTAAGAATTACCCAATCTCACAGTATAATTTGCTACTTAATCTAATATAAATTCCACTCTCGTAGCAATTTGAATATTAGTTAGGTGCTTTATCGAATTCTCTAGGTTATTCCCTTCACAATTGTAGGCCCTCTCTCGAGGTGTGATATAAATTGTTTATATCTATTAGTTTTTCAACCCTCAATCTCCCTCTCAAAGCAATTAATGTATAAGAAATCACCTATAGTAATCAGGTACAAGTGATTCATGAAGTAATCATAGAGATATATCCAAAAATTAAGAGAAAATGCATATTAATTCATAATTGTTACAATGCAAAACCATACTACTTCCAGGTCCTAAGGAGCAAAGGGTATTAGTGTCGCATGATTTCCAATATCATACAAATAGTAGAATAGAAAAAAAATGTGGAAAACATTAGAAAACTAAAGTAACCCCCTGGAGAAGCTCTTTCGGATGACTCTCTCTGACGAACGTGATGATTTGCTATATTCTTACTGCATATTTGCTCATTACAGGTGCTCGAATCATCTACAACATGGTTGTTTCACCTCCTTTCTCCTCTCCTAGCTCTCGTCTATCATGTAACGGAATAGAACATGACACTTAGGTCTGGCTGCAAATCCCCTTAGTCATATAACTGACATAGGACGTCATTAAGTAACGATCATTGGATTAATTATAATTCTCAATTTGGCCAAATCGCACTGAGTTGGTACTACTGATAGAGTGTCATTAGTGTCGACGCCCTCAATCAGTCATGATTCATTATAAGTTGTCAGTATTACTGAGTTGATCATCGACAGTAGTGATATTATCTCTGAAGTTCCCTATTGGATTTTTAGTACAAGTCGGTACCACTGAGGTGACCGTCAGTAGTACTGAGATTCATTCGGAATGCTCTGGATAAGATGTCGGTAGTACCAATTCTTATTTTGGTACTACTGAGTTGATTTAACTCAACTTGTTGCTTTTTATCTAATGTCAATACCACCGACAGATATGTCGGTAGTATCGAGCTCTATCATTTCTTATGAAATCGCCTGAAATATGACAACAACAAAAATAAGCTCCAAAATAGTGATAAATCAATAGGAAATAGTTAAAATAATGAATATTTGATGCAATTAAATATCACAAGCTACTAAAGATAAATCATGCATAATCAATATGAAATGGGCAATAAGTGCACATAATACACAGTAAAATAGTCTGTGGAAATGACAATTATTCAGTGCATCATTAACTCAAATCCCTATGAGTCTAGAATCCACAACCCACTTGGTCACGTCTTCCCATGATCTCTCTCTTACCCTCATCTCCTACTTTGCATCCCTATTGATCCCTCTCATCTCCATGACTCTAATGAGTTGAAATCTTCTAGATATGTTATCCTAGATACTCCCAACAATCTTTAGTCTTTTTTATCCCTTGTTCTCTATGTATATTAGATTCACTTGTATAGTTGTGGTTTAGAACCTATATACAATCATCCCTAAACCATCAAATAACCTCCAAAAAAGAAACTCCACACATCCAGATAATCCCAATTGCCTTGGCCATACACCCTAACCGCACCTTTTTGCTCAACCTTGGTTGAGCTTGTCATCAAGCCTATGGCCATCACTAGGCCCAAATACCATCAGAAGTAGTCATGTTGATCCTCTTAAGCTTTATGTGCCTTACGTTTCTCTAAGATCGCGATGAGACCATTTTCCCTCTTTTCTGCCATGTAGTGCTAATGTTGTTCTCATTTGAGTTTTCATGTTGTGGTAATTGTCTATCATTTATTTCTCCTACTATGATTTTGGTGTGATGTTGTAGTTCTTCCAACATCATTGGCTTCCATCATATTTTTTTGACATCATTGTTTTCATGATAGGCTTCTTTTGTTTTCATGGAAGAAGCTTATCTTTATGATTTTGACTGTCTCACCTCCTTTACTTCATATCTCTAAGTTTGTTAGGAATAGAGGAGGGTGTTGCATGGGTTGGATTTTGGTTTGGTATGGTATTCGTGGAGATTTTCTTGGGGTTTTAGTGCTACGAGGAACTTCTCTTCATGAGACATGGCCATGAGCAACCAGGGGACAAACTATCATATTTTCCCTTGGTTTGAATTGATTGTGTCAAGTTGTTGTAGGTCATTTTGGTCTTTTCATCCTTTGATTAATGTTTGGTCACACAAGTCTTGAGTGTGAAAATTTACACGTTCACCTTGTCACCCATCATCATCCAACAAAATGATGTGAGGTATTGTGGTCTTTATCATGGTTTTTAATTTTAATATTTGCTAAATACAACTTAATTTTCTTAATTATTAAGTAGTCGACAATTGATCTAAAAGTAATTAATAAATATTGGTTGGAATCAAAAGATTATTCTCTACCTAAATACAATGATGATAATAGTTGATAAGCTAGGGTTTAAGTTAGACATGTAATTAATGATATTTATACTTGTATGCAATAACATGTGAAAGACACCAAGTTAGATCTAGTGTTTGATCTTGACCTATTGATACACAAAATGGAAGTGTACTACACTCTCTTGCTATTATATTGGACAATTTATCTAACTAATCTATCCCGATTGTATGTTACACTCCCTTATGAATCATATTGGACAATTGATTACTCTCTTAATAGCTTTCCCCTCTAACTTTATTGTGGCATATTGCTTTGAATGGCACATGTTTATATTTATTTGACATGGTTGGATCCAATGCCTAGTATTGATCTTATGTATTGTTATAATCGCAAATTGAATCCTTTTTGTGTATCTTTCATATATTCACTCTATTTGCATCAAAATGAACTTATTGATCCATATATGCAACAAAAAATTCTAATTACCATATGTCGTCCACATTATTTCACTTTGCATCTAATTTGAGAAATGATATGAATTATACATCTTTATGATGTAACCTTAGATTGATTAGCAAATGTGACCTCTTCATCTTGCCTATATGCATGCTCGATTTGTGTGACTATTATTATCTAATTATAGCAATACATTCGGGAGGTAGGCCACGTGTATAACTTTTCCCTTATATGGGAGATTGGTGCTCTCACCTAGACCCAGGTGTTCTATAACATACTTAAATTTAGACTACAGACTTATTTTGGAGCTATATTTCACAATCCAACTATTGAAAATCCTAGCTTTTAATTTGTTACATATTGGTCAAATTTCATTTAAATGCTCTTCTTTTCTACAAAAAATTATATTCTTAATGTTCTAGTATGATCCATTAGATCAGGACCCACCTTTCATGTCTATACTCTATTGCAAATCATTGGCTTTGGAATCATAGTATACTTTAGAAAAATCAATTTTGAATTACCAGTTGAGACAATAGCTAGTTAAATTATAGTCTTGTAAATGGGAGTTAGTAATTGTTGACATAAAAAAGTAAGAGTTAAGTATTTAGTCAAATATATAATCTAATTTGAAGTTAATTCATGAGATATAAACTTTTAAATATAAGCAAGGAGAGAGAGAATTCATATTGGAGTCATTTTGGAGGTTTTTTATATAACAATGTTGTAATGAAAAGTGTAACCCAAAAGTGAATGATTGACTAATAGTCAATATAATGATGAGCCATTATTATGTATGACTGAAACTTCTTTACAATTATTGTCACCTAATATATCTAATTAACAGTAGTATGTATGTCTCGGTTAATTGAATGATAGAGTACAAAGTTTTTAGGATGAATTTTATTAGAACCTTTAACACACTATGTGATCTCTTCACTTATTTAGAATTTAGTAAGACAAGTAGTGATTACCATAGTCATTTTTGTAATAACTAAAAAATTAAAAAAATATTAAAAACAATTTTATGTTTGAGATAATGGCAAATGAAACATTTTCATCACATGTTGGAAAATTATTATTATATATTTTTTCTAGTAAGGTAACGATGCCTCTGGTGAGGTGCCCATTTAATGATGACAAACTTCACATTTTGATGAAATGATGAACTAGTAGGAAAAGTTGAGAATATTGAAACATTTACTTATTTAGGTAATATTAATAGAAGGAAAGAAAATAGTCAGAGAGTTATATGTCTGGTCACTTTGATTGATCATCAATGCAATGTGCAAAATTACCTTTAATTTATAAGGTCTTACTTTTGTTGTTGTAAGGTCTACTTTCTGCTAGAGAAACTAATAAGGAAAGATGATACTTAATTACCGTCATGGTTGTTTCCAGATCGTATCAAGTACCAAAATAATGATGACTTGAATAGAAATTATATACCGGCAACAATCTATTTCATTTCTTCCATTCACACTTTATCTTCTCGTTCACCTTTTTTCTAGTCAACTTTTTTTTTAAGATTAGGTTAGGTTTGTAGGTTGTTTTTTTCCTAGAGAAATTTATAGGTAATCAATGTTTTAAAATTGTAAACAACACAGTGATAATATCATCAGTCCATATACTATCATATAAAGGAGACACATTGACATTCCCTCTAGCACTCAAGTTACCACCGATAGTTAAGGTGTATGGAACACAAAGTTCGATTGTCTCTTGTCCTCTAATCTGACTAAAATGACTCACATACATATTCTCTCATTTCCTTCAATCTATAGGGCTTCTAACACTCCTTTAACCCACTCCTATATTACCAGATGACTTACACCTATCTAAGTATACAAAGGCCTTCACTATCATCAACAAACTGAAGGATTTGGTCATGGTCTACCCCAAAACTTCTTGCGAGAACTATCTTTGTCCTTTCCCAAGAGAAGCCTTCTTCCCTATGTCACCAGCTCAAGATCCCTTACGAAGGTCATCACATACTTGTTGTCATGCTCAAACATCTCAAGGTTGCCAACAAGCTTTAGGCCTCGGTGAAGCACCTGAGGCTCATAGTCATTGCCATCGCATTCACCAGTCTCTCCCTCTTCATACATGCATAGAGAACTCTTTAGATGAGCCACACAAACACTGCCACTACAATCCATATCCTCCTTCCCCCTTCCAAGATTTAGACAAATTATCTAGGCCCTATGCTCCCTACAACTCACCTTGACGATCCTATCATTTTTAGTGTATTGTCTGTCAAGGACATATGTTTCCCTCATGGTGCCCAACCTGAAGTTGACCCCTTTAATAATTGTGACGACGGTCAGAGATACTCAATCACCACATCCTTTTTTCTCAGAAGCCATGAGATTTGAGGAGCACATCTCTGGCATATTCCCCTGTTATATCTCATCCCTTCTCCGCTTCTTCTCGTGTTAGCTTAAATCAGACTTATAACATTGAATTGATGATCGGGGTGATAAATAAAATTAAAACAATAAAAATAATACATATCAATAAGATTGTAAATATATTTTGGAAATTTAGTCAAATGATATCTCTCTAGGATCATGTCACACCCAACTTAACTTTTTAGTTCAGCTATTAACTCAATCTTATTCATTATTATATCTTAATATATTGATTAGAGATTTAAAAAAGGGAACATATAATAATTAAGATTAATGATTTGAAAAATTAGTAAAATAAAAAATATGCATTGTGTGACATTCATTATCAATTTCTATAAATTTGGGTTACAATTCAATTTATTTTCTCAAACAATTAGAATTTAATTTTTAGGATTGAAAGAATGGAGAAAATGGAATAAATAAAATAAATGAAAGAACATTAATGAAAAAATAGAGTTTCTCAAAAAAATAGCTACAATTGATATTCAACTTAATTTGGCAAAGTATTTTTTTGTATTTAGTATGCTAAATGTCAAACATATAATGTAAGGGATAATAAAGATTGAAAGAAATGAAACATTATCATATATTAAGTTTCTATTTGAATTATTTTTACCCTAGTGATTACTATTAACAAGATTTGATTGATTATTTGTTTAAAATATTAAATGATCAATTTTCATGTTAATTGATAAAAAGTGTCAAAAATGAGAATAATCGATTAATCATTAAGGGGGGAAATCGTGAAATTTCTCAAATAATTGGATATGTTTCTTTCCAATCATATTCAACCTAACTTGACCATAAAAGATCCCTCTATCATGAAAAATAATATGTTAATCGGAGCAAGAAATAACGTGATAATTTATTAAATAATATTTCAAAGGTAAAATTGGGATAGAGGAAATAAAGTGGTGTATGATCTTTTAGTAGAAATTTTGAGCATTGTCTACAGTTAATGCTTGGACGTATAAAAACTAATATGTTGACTCTCACTTTATTAAATAGACACATCAACCTAAGACTATAAAAGTATGTCAATGTTAATACATGAACAAGTAATATTGAGTAGACACACATGTATAATTCAACTAGGAATACTAGAAGGAAACGTATTGAGAAAAGCATGAAACACTAATAACCTTAGATGGGAAAGAAAATTCTAAATAGAAAATATTGAAGAACATGTGGTTCCAAGCCAAGTGATAACTCCATTGTACTATACTCTATAGATGTCTCTCCCTTGGATCCATTTTGTGAATATGCAACCTTTGGAATCTTGAATAAGTTGAGGTATAGAATTCTCTATTCCATTCTTGAATTATTTTTGTCTCTCTTGCATTGTATTCATGGAATCTTGTCAACTAGCAAACCTAGTTTGTTTATTATCCTTATCTTTCCTCTTGAAGTTCACCATAACTATTTTGAATCTTGAATGCTAAATTGTTGAATATTGCAATACCCATTGTAATTGATCTATTAGAGTTGATTGCATTGGTGGATTTGGTATCTCTTAGAGCTTTGGCTCACTTTTCTTGGCCAAGTACCCACAACCCTATGTAGTAGACAGGGATTAGTTGTCCCCCAATACACTAGAAATAGATAACAAGGGACTAGGATTATACTCTCTTTGAGTGTGAGAACACAAGGAACTTATCCCTAGAAAGGATATGATATGCATGTTCTAGATTCAAAATGTTAGATATTAGAAATATTTGTAAATCTTAATATTCTTGAATAGTATATAAATCTTAAAGTAGATGATATCTTATGAACAATATTGAATATTGAAAAATCTTACTTAGTTTGTATTTTAATCAATCTAGTGAATCATTATCTTGAAACTTAAATCTTGGTCATCTCAATTCTCATAATTCTTAACTTAGTTGCCTGAGTTTACCAAATAGTCCTTACCTAGTTTGTAAATTCATTCAATCTTTTTTAGTTGCAAAGTTTTTAATAGCTCAATAATAAGAACTTAGTTCTAATAGCTGCTCAACTTTTCCTCTTTGGTCCATGGTATGGTTGATTATATTCCTTTGGTATGTACTATAGGAAAATTGGCAACAGATATAGGCAGCAGAAACAAAATTGTAAATGCATGTTTCCTAAAATAGCAAGATCACGTCAAAAACAATGTATCTAGGAAGGAAAAGTTTGCAAGGTTATACCTAGTCCTGGAGCAAGTCCAGTGACATTACCCTTGCAACAGTATGCTTCTTCTTCAGGCATCATCATCACTTGAACAGTCATCTCCAATGGCCTCCTGGTGCAGCACCATAGACAATGGTTGATGATGTCCTCTTAGAGGCAGACAACAACCTCCCACCTCTAGAGTAGTCCACGCGGACAATTGGGAACTCCACGTTGTGCTACTAGAGCAAACGGGAAGGAGTTGTCCCATTATGTTGGTGTATTAGTCACCGACATGCTCTCCCATAATTGTTCTCAGTTGTTCTCTCCCTTGTTGTCCCTCCTTTAATGGGTAGGACTTGCTTGGGCTCTCTATTTGTTACCACAACCAGAGAAGACAACAATTGACAAATCAATTGATTCTCAATTGTGTGTGTTCGGAAGCCCCCGGTACCCCTCTATTTATAGTAGAAGTCAGGGTCAGGGTTCCCAATCTATGTGGGAGTAGAAGGATCTAAAATCATGAATTTTCTAGAACCTGTAAACAATGAACCGGTCGGTTCACTGACCCAACTGGTCCGTTGGTGCATGAGTCGGTCAGTTCACTAAGTGAATCGGTCAGTTCGTGTAGTTCCCTATTCTGAATCACATTGGTATTCAATGCTTGATTAATACTAAACATGGCATCAGCATTAATCCTTGTTCCAATTGAATTGGCAACCGAATCGAGCGACCCAAAGGGTGAATCTGTCATTTCACATTGTGAGACATACTTTTCACAAGTGAAATGGTTGTTTCACTTGTCCAGATCAAGAAATGTTCAACCAATATTGATTCCAATTAACCTAACACTCCAATCGATCCGTTTAATAATTGAACTGATCAGTTAAGAGTCTAATCATTCAATTTTGAATCTCAATTGTTTAATTGAATAACTAAACACCAATAGTAATCAATCTAAACATCATTCATGAATAAAATCCTTTAATCCAAGTGTATCCTATGTGTGTATCCCTATAAGTCTAGAATTATGTTGGTAGTGAATGTCCATAACCAATTATGACATCACAAGCAAAGAGAGGTGCCTAGCCACACATCATTGCTACCTAAGTAATTTGGAAAGTTGGAGAACAACTTCAACCTACAGTTCATGACCAATGTTACCATGATCGTATAGGTCATTTGTCTTTGGTATCCAGATTGAACTTGAGGCATGTAGTCGTCATCCTCTCAACATTCAATCCACGTTCCTTGAACTAGAGCAGACTGTCTAAGATGCATGTGAGCTCACATATCCCATATTGTGTAAGTCTCTGGCCTAGCTTAGTGGTTGAATGTGATTTCTTTGCCTAATAAAATTATTAAACCTTAACCTAATCCCTTGAGATGCCCTAATAATGTGTGACAATCTTATGTTTTCAGTTTGGTCTTGGGTTGTTGATGTTTGAGCTATGTATGCTTGTTTTGGACCAAGTTGCAATTCACCCATGTTGAGGGTTATCTTGCAATCTGTCACATGTAGGTTTTGCTTCTAGTGACTTAGCATCATGATAGAGAATATGGTGCTATGGGGTGCCTTGTTTGGGCCTTGGTTGATGGGGTGGCAACTTGAGGTGATATTATGGTTTGCTTGAGTTGCTTAGTTGTTGATGTTGACCATGTGGTGTTCTTTAAGTGTAGAGGCCGATGGGTTTTGTACCTTGAGAGTGCTTTGATCAATATACCTTCTTTGGGTGAGTTTGTTTCAACCTAGATGCTTTGGTCTTGGTTTTGGTCGATATGGTTTGGCCTTGGTGGTGTGATGTGGCTGATACACATGTTTTTGTCTGTGTTGCGACCGATTCGAGGGCCTTGTTTTGACCTAGTTGAGCTTGTGGATCAAGTGCTCACTACACCACCTTAGTTTTAATGTTTCTCTTGCATGTATGCATGCATGGCCGATCCATTAAGGGACAAGTGTCCTTTTGGTGCCCTAACATCTTGACACCTCATATCCTTCACCTCCCTCCTACCTATGTGTATATAAGCTCTCTCTTCTACATGAAACCAATCATTTTAGCTCTCTCTCCTTCCTCCTTGCTTGGATGACCTTGGAGCTTTGTGAAGCTTGAGAGGGCTAATCTTGGAGATTTGGTGGCTGGTCATCCTTGTATGTGGTGATCTTGAGTTTGATCATCTTCTTTGTGGTGATTTTTGGTGATCTTTCTTCTTGGTAAGTAGCTCTATCACCGTGATCTCATTTCTTTTGCACCCTACCCCTTCTTTCTTGGTCATGTGACTGTGGATCTACCATTGTGGTCATCTTGGAAGAAACTTCTCCTCATAAGGGTTGGAGACTATGGTTTGACCATGATGGTACCCAAGTGAGAGGAAGCTTTCTTCTCTTTCTCCTTTCTTCTTCTTTGTTCAGCCTAGGGTTTCACCCTCTTTCTTGAGTCTTCTTTGACCATGGAATTCTTCTCTTCTTGAGGTGATCTTGTGGTTGAGGAGTTGACTCAAGTTGGAATTTCTTTTTCTCTCTTGGAGCTTGCAATCTTGGAGCTTGATCTTCTTCATAAGGTAGGTTAATAACTTTCCCCTCATCTATTGTTTGAAGCATAATCATGTTTGCATGTTGTTGTTCTAATCTCTAAAATGTGAATCTAACATGCTAGATGATGCTCTTATGATATAGGGTTTATGAATCTGTAGTATTATCATGTGGATTAGTCATTCTCCTAAAACCCTAATTTCATGCACCTGATTTCTTAGTGATAATAGGAGTTGTTGATTCTTACATGCTCTTGATTCTTGGTTAATCTTTATAAAAATTTTTGACCATTATGTAATGTTGGAGTTTTGATCCTGATTTCAAGAGTTGGGCGCTTGGTTTTCCTTTGGTTAATATGTTTTTATGAGTACCTTGGTAATGTTCTTTTAGGGTTTTGGTGAACATCTTTGCATAGAGTTTTCCTCCTTAATGATGCTTAGTTTCCTTGATGTTTATCTTCAATTTTGAACGCGGTTTAGCCTATTTTGGAGGTAGTTATGTGTTCCTAGGAGTAGATTGACCTTGTTGTTGTTGCTACACTTGGTCTTTGTTGCGGTCGCAAGGGTGAGCCGAACCTAGTCATCTATGGTCACTGCACCTACCTTATTGTGGTCACAACACCTTACTTTGGTGGTTTGTTTGACACATACATGTGGACATGGTCGTTACAATATGTATCTTATGGAGGTCACTACACTTTGTTGAGTTTGGTCGCTACACTCTTTGTTTTGATCCTTTTTGTGGTTGAAGGGCCATGTGTTCGAGATGGTCGATACACCTAGAGGTGATGTTGGAGTCACAACAAGGAGATACCCACCTATGGCATTACATTTGTTCATCTTTGTTTGGTCGACATGTTTGCATGGTTTGTATGTTGGCTACATATATGTTAACCTAGTAGGTCGCTACACATATGCATGTAAGTGACGGTCGAAACATAGTTTTGTTGGGATGATTGACTAATCATATTAGTAATAATGATTCTTAACCCTAAAAAGTGATCCTAGAAAGTGGGAGACGGTATGTACCAGGTATTAATGATGATTGATGATATGGAAACTGTAACCGGCTATGTGTGAAACCCTAACCCTAATTCTATGGTATGCTATACTTGTTGAGCATGTTTGAATGAACAATATGTGATTGTGTTTTCTCTCTCCTATTTCTGTAAATATAACCTTGTTGGTTTAATGAATTCCATAGCTAGTAAATGCTATGGTGATATGACACAGGGTGATGGCTATAAGCCTTTATGAGGCATGATGAGATAATAATGTGTTTTGGATCTCATAACCTGGTAGAGGCTTTATGCCTAATGTGAGGTGATAACCTATAGTAATGAGATGAGGGATTGCTATTCCCTAATGATGTGATTATGTTGGTGACCGTGTATGGAAGTGACATCAAGTGATGATGTGATAAGTTTATACTTCATATGTTTTATATCTTTTGGAGTTGTAACATACCCTAATATTTGTAGAGTTTGTTTAGGGTTTTTATGTTGTAACTTGATTGATGCTAAAAGACACTCAGTTGGCATAACTAATCAAGTAAAACCTTAATCATGTAGTTATCTTGTGTCATAGATCCATCTTCAATGTCAGTACTTGTTGGATGGTGAAACGGGTTCTCTCTTAGTGGATTCTCAGAGTCATATATTATTGAGTATATGCATTTCACAAGATTGGTTGTGGTTATACCCTGGCAGGAGAACGGTCAAGGATGTATCTCAATGATATGATTTAGTATATGCATATGACATGGTTTGAGGGTGACTGTGGTCATACCTTTCCAGGAGTACGGATGTAGTTGTAACTTAGTTTTCACTAGTGTTATGCCTATATACCAAGGAAGGCTAGATTGTTCTACAATTAGACTTTATAGTCACACTATGGTGGACTCATAATGACCGAGGGTGATGGAGATCATAGGAGTCTGGCTCCTCCTAGATCTTGTATGACACTTATTTCAACTTAGAAATGGTCAGTTGGACCATGAGTGGTATATCTCATCTCCTCAGGGCATAATAAAAGACATAAAATAGTCATGTAGAATATTTGCTTAGGGTCAAATACGATTCACATTGGATGAGCCCTTACCTTATCTCTTTAAATGATTTCTTAAATTATAATGTGGTAAGAAAAATCAATTGTTATATATGTTCTTCATATTCCTTCTTAAAGTATAAGATATTCTACTACTCGGTTGTAGATGCATTAATTTCTTAAACAATGGTTACTACTTTACTCATATCATCTAGCTGAACCTACTCATCTTGATAATATGTGTTATCTTATTGCTTTTATCTATTTGTGATTATAACAGATGCTGGAAGACAGTTATATCTCTTTCTAGGATGTTGCTCTCACTCTATAGATTTCCACATCTTCTAGGTGGTCATGCACAACAAGGTAGTGATCGTGCAGTTGAGGCTGAGTAACAAGAGGAGTTGTGACAAAGTGGGTTTTCTGGCTTAATTGTGAGGACGGAATTTCTTTTAAGGTGTGTAGGATGTGATGGAATGGAATTTCTTTTAAGGTGTGTAGTATGTGATGTGAGTTGTGACAAGTGAAGTCATGCATGTTGAGTTGTTTTGAGAATCTCAAGTGTTTTATTAAAGTTAGAATGTTGATTGAGATTTATATAATGATTAAGATCCATAAGTTTATGCCTAGTTGAGGAATTTAATTGATTGGTCCAACAGTTGAGTTTTGACACCAAATTCTTGTACAAGGTACCTTGAGTAGTGACAAAGCTATGGTTAAAATTTGATGGCAATTGGGTACTCCTAGGGAGAGATATTTAGGTTTGAATACCATGAAATAATGTGGAATAATGATAACTATGGGCCAAAGTATCTAGGTATTAGGCTAAGTTGTTAATATCTTCCTTGTCACACCCCTTTTGTATTTGTATGAGCATGTGGCTAGAATCTAGTGGTCTTATGGAGAAGGCACACTCAACTGGAACGTGGGGGAGTGGCAGTTCAGCCAGCGTGAAAGACCACCACCACATCTGTGAACGTGGGATGATTGTGAATGATGTGCCGACAGTTCTCTTCGTATCCTTTAGAGGAGTTGCAAGACCCATCTGATGAGTCAGTTGGAGTAGACAAGAGTGAAATCCCCCTCCCCATCATTGCTGCTTCTCCACCATCCACAGCAAGTGGTGAGAGGAGGAGGGATATGGGAGAAGACCTTTTCCTTTCTCACGTTTTGTAATGGCAGCCGTGACTGCAGGAGAAGCAGTCGGAGGTGAGTTCCTCACCAAGCATGGAGGAGCCACATTAGAACAATACTTGATGCTGACGGCTTAAGGGAGAGATGAGGGTCTTCTTTTTCAAAACCTAGAGGTGGCCAGAGCCCTGTCGAAGCCATAAGGTCCTAAGGAGTACGAGCTCCTGCTGACACGAGGAAGAGTGAAGTGACACAGGGCGGGTCGTACGCTATCAAGGGAGGAGAGACACCTCTGGTACTCACCTCGCTGGAGCGGTGCCCTACACTGGCGGTGCACCAAGCAGATGATCCCAAGCCTATGTTTTGACCCAGCAGCACCCAGCAGTAGCATTCATGGAGGAACGCGGGTGTCGGGCAGAGAATTGAGTCCCGCCGAAGTCTCACGCCCATGGATCCAAGCAGATCCCACGCCAGAGACAAGTCCCTCACGGTGGCGGCAGTTCACAGACCGGATGGTGGGCAATGAAGGAGACGGCGGCAGCAGTGCACGCAGGTGTCGACCCACCGGGCATACACGTGAGTGAGGAGAAGCCATCGCCAATATGCACGGTGCTGGAGAAGTTGACAGATCGCCTGGGGGCACCGCTTGGGCGGGGCTCTGTTTCATAGAGGAAACAGAGTCCTCACGTGAGATCGGGCGAAGGGGGAAGCCCCAACCTGGGCTAACGGATCTGGGAATCCGTGGATCTATCTACAGATCCAGCCGGTCCAATAGTGCAGACCAACCTTGCTAGCCACGTGGCGGTATTGGATTGGCCACAGAAGGTAAATATTTAGCAAATTTCCAGATCTTCAATAAACCATAGAAAATAGTACGATTATCAGAAAAATACAAATAAGGTACCAAAATTCTCAGAAAAATGTGCAAAACAATATGAAATCATAATATCAGGCTTTTGATCCACTAATATCAGTGATATCTTGTTAGTTGTAAAATGCTTAGTTCATGAGTAATAAATATCAAATGATGATATTAAATTATGAGAAAATGTCAGTAAGTCTATAATCATGTTTATAATGCATATGATGTCAGATATGGTCATGTTGATGCATGAAAGCATATAATTTGATTAATATGACTAATTAGGGCTAATAATACTAAAGATAATGAAATTAATGCATACATGCTTAATTAATGATGGAATTTATGAAATACCCTCATATCTGTAATTGGAAGCTAATATGTAAAAATGAGATCAGTTTTATACACGAAATCCATGTTATATGAAGAGCACCCTTAATACATGTGATGTCACCCTAATATGGTTAATGAAAGTGACATAATGTTAAATATGTTCACATAATAATGTGACACATGAGTGTATCCAGTTGATGAACTGTAATCTGGAAAATGACATTAGTGAGATAATCATAAGTAAGAATACAAGTGATGATACACATATCCTAATGAACTAAGAGAAACTCTAATGAACACGATTAGGGTTAAGATGAGATTTAAGAAGATGAGAACCTGATGATAGTATGTGGTCTTATCTTAACCAGGGGTTTGACCAAGATATAGTTGACATCAGGAATATAAGGATATGTGATTAAGTGTATCTCTGGATCAAGGTATGCCATTACCTCTCACTTGGCTTATTACACAATATGTTTGTGTTATATGGTAGTAAAGACTTGGCATATGGTATTGATTAAAATGATTGTTCTCGTATGATATGTTGCATGATTTTCCAAACTTATTGCTATGAACACATGAAACATAATATATATGTTCCATTATATCTAAGCACTTCAACTCTTTTGTAGTAAAGTGTTGGAAATAAGTACTTTAACTCTTTGGTAGTAAAGTACTTGGAAGTGATCCAACTCTTTGGTAGTAGATCACATTGTGAAATGATCCAACTCTTTGGTAGTAGATCATAAAGGCCTTAATGCATTCAACTCTCAGGTAGTAAATGCATGGATGATATAATGGAAATTATGCTTAAAATATGTGTTCTCTTTTGTTAATGAACATCTCTGTGCAAGTATACGCTTTCCTTATATTCTTCTGTTACTGCCAAGTATTAGTTTTATCTTATTGCCAAGATATGATGAGAGGTATATAAAATACACGTAGGCATAATCGGTATAATATTCTTGAATATTGTGTTGACGTGTACCGCATGTAATCTTTTGTTTAGGTTGTGGCTATATGCTCTTGAAGATCCAGTATAGTTGAGAGTTGTGTGACGAGCTGATGTACAGGTGGACCTATTGTCTTAAGATCCTGTTATTCAGTTGTAGTACATGTATATGTATAGTTTTTTGTTCAATATGTAATATCAAATGTTGTAACAATTTATGTTGTAATTATATGTTGAATGGTGAACATGTGTGTATGGTTTTATTATTATTCATGTACATGTGCTACTGTTGTTTCCTTCTGACTCCCTTGATTTTCTCTTTCTTAGCCTAGTGTGTGATGTTTAAATTGATATTCTCGTTGAGGTGAGGTTTCAATTTGGACGTCACACATCAGATTAAGGTTTAGAAAATCCGGGGACGTCACAGGAGTAGTAGTTGTAAAAGGTTGGACATGATGCTAGTATTTAGTAGTAGAGTCATATGTGTCGTCTTTGTACTCTCAAGTCCTTGGGGGTATTTTATAGACTTTGTATATCAAAATGAGATTTTTGGTAGTAGGTTATAGTTGTACATATATGGCTTGTATATGTGAATAGGTTGTTATATGTAACAGGTTTTTGGCATGATAGCCACTAAAAAAATGATGTGTACATCTCTATTATACATGTGGCAATGTTTATGGACTTAGATGCAATATTTTTTAGTTTAAGATATTATGATGTGATTGGTTTTAATTTATCATGTTTTCTATTAATATAATTTATTAGTGATAGTTCCATGCTTTTTTGAGTTATCTCATTTTACTATGACTAGGGCATCACATATTGAGTCACATGAGTATGACCATACATTTCTCAGTATCTCTTATTAAGAGGCCTTGGATATTAATCTCCTGTAGGAGGGACAAACCTCATCTACATCACTCACACTCATTCCCCATGTGTCACAGTGCACCCAAGCATCATCGTTATGGCAACCCTTATTCAGGATCTCGTTGGATGATGTCAAAGTACATGAACAACATGTAATGAATGTAGTGACTTCATGTCTAAGAACCACAATCACTACTATCACTATGAGAGATGATTTTGACTACCATTCCATGGTCTCCATGTATCAATCTCACAGTGGGTATGTTCGATACACTGTTCTCTAACACGTATCTGTGTTCTTGACTTGATATCACATATCATGACTAATGAGATTTTGTCATCACTCAACACACACTCTATTCTTATGTATTGATGTTGTCTATTTTGCTTCCATAGTAATATCTGACTAGGGACATAACAAGAATGTATGTACTATATCATACATATGATCTCATCGTTTAGGTCCTCAACCTAAAGTCATATATTTTTCAAGCAACATCATTCTTTAGACATCTATTATGTATGTGTCATCATCTCTAACCGAGACAAACATAATAGCCAGAATTAGATTTATTATTTATCAAATTGGGTATCCAATGTCATACTCCAATCATCATATGATTGGCTCTCTGGTCATACATACCAACAGACTCTCACTTGCACTTAGAGCCAATAACCTATGAATCTTATTCCAAGTGATCTTAACATGTCCATCATATTTCTATTATACAGGCACTTTTATAGTGGGTTTAGTAACATTTGCTTCAAGTTGGTATTTTGCAAGTTTCACATCTCTTCGATGTAAAACATCTCGTATGAGATGGAAGTGTCGAAGTATGCTATTTGAGATTCCTTTTCCTATCCAGTATCTCCATCGTTGTCAAAATAATTCTGCTATGTCATCAATGGTTGGAATCTCTCACAAGTTCACCCATATGAACTTCTTGATCCATACAGTATCCTCTATAGTTCTTATAACACAGAGATACTCGGCTTCTATTGTAGATTCAAAAAATTGTCATTAGCTTGAAACTTTTCCAACTTATAGTTCTTATTTAAGTCAAACATAAATATAGATTGCGATCATTAATTTTATTTTCATTTCATAATCTTTTCTCCGTGTAACCCTTTACAGCCAATTCTTACTTATTACCATAACTAAAGAATTGATCCTTTTAGTACTTCACAAGCACACAAACACCTAAGGATATTCTTTATGGTAGTCCAGTGACTTTCATCGACATCTGAAATATACCCTCTCATCATGTCCAATACATACAAGATTGCTAGATAGGTATATAGATATCCTCTCATCATGTCCAAGGCATATGAGATAACGGGATAGTCTCTCATCATGTCCAATACATATGAGATAATGAAATACATAACATTACATTCAAGATAGATCCAATTGAATTGCATATGGCATCTATTCCATGTGTTCTTGTTCTTCATGATAACTGGGATACTAGGACCTGAGAGACTAACTCCATGGAACATGGACACATTTTCTCACATTGAGTCTTGCATTATGCTGAACCCTTTTAGCATCTTGTCAATGTATGTTCTCTTTCTTAGGTCAAGAATCATTCTAGATCTATCACTATAGATCTCAATCCCTTTCACATAGGATGTCTTTCCTAAAGCCTTCATAGAGAAGGTGTTTCCAACTAGGTTTTAACATTTACATGATAAGAATGATATTCCACATCATCATGTGGAATATAAATATGCTCCCACTAAATCTTTTATAATCATAGTTTATATCTTCATTTTGACTCGAGTCAAACTCTTTGACTATCTTTTCAAATTGAAGATTCCATCTCTGAGATTCTTGCTTCAATCATCAGATTGACCTTTGTAGCTTACATACTTTATTTGCATTATTGGTTTTATAAAACCTTTAGGTTGTGTCACGTACACATATTTATAATTTTTCTAGTTAAGGAATGTGGTTTTAACATCCATATGCCAAATCTCACAGTCTTACTAAGCAACAATTGCAAGCATGATTATGATGGATTTAACCATGGTAACTGGTCAAAGAATTCATCATGTTCAACGCCTCGAACTTAATTGAAACTCTTTATAACCATTTCCATGTTGGTCTTTTCTCAAATACTCAAATGCACCCAATGGGTTTTACTGCTTTTAGGTGGATCCATCAAGGTTATACCTTGTTATTTACATGAAGTCCATCTTGGATCTCATGGCCTCAAGCCATACTTCAAATTTGGGTTCCTCAATAGCTTCTAGGTAGGTAGTTGACTCATCATATATGATCAACCCACCGCCTTATTGAAGTTACCATAATCTTTAAAGTTCAAGGTGTGTTGTACTAGATCTATGAGGTTTTGTGTTACATAAGGAACTTGAGATTCCACAACAATTTGTGATTCTCTATGTTCATGTTGTAGCTCTTTTTTTGTACAAATAGGGTGGATTGTTGCACCTCTTTAGGTTCAATGTTTTTTTATTTATCTCGAATATTTTGAGTTCTACTTTTACTCCCACTGATTCCTTTGGAACTAAGTTCCTCTTCGGGGATACACCTATCCAGGCAATAAACACATTGTTGTCAAATTGGAATAAAAGTAGTATTCAACAAAATAACATTTATGTGATTAATGGACAACAAAGCCTTTATGAAACTATTTTCTTATATAATATTTCAATCCTAATCACTACAAAAGACATATGGGTACACCTCTCATGTCATATCTCATATGGTTTTTTGAACCATTTTAGACGGTATATTGTTTATTGTTAAGCATGTTCCCAAAAGAAAATTGGAAGATTAGCGAGATTTTATTAATATTGGCACCATGACTTAACAAGGTGTGATTCTTTCTTTCTGATACACTATCATTTTTTTCAGGTAGAGTTCATCATCATACATTATCATGATCTCCATTGAAGGTTATCAAACTCTTGGTTTAGAATATTTCAATGTTGATCACATTGAAGTATCTTAATACTTTTACCAAGTTAGTTATGTACTTCATTCACAATCTTCTTGAACACTTTAAGAGATTCATACTTGTATTTCATTAAATACAAATTTTCATATCTACTGATAACATCAACAAATATATAATGAGGTACTTTTAACTACCTTCAGCATTTATTCTAAAAGGTCTATATACATCAGTGTGTATGAGCCCTAATAGATCAATCATTCTCCCACTACTTCTAGTGAAGATGCTTTTATCATATTGCATAAAAAATAAGATATGCATGTCTCTATGGGTCAAAAACCAAAAGAGTCTAGATAACCGTATTATGGATTCTAAAAATGCATTTCCCATTTATGCGCTCTAGATGACAATGTTATAGGTATTTATTGTTTGAGACACCAAGTCATTCAATATATGTGTCATACATATTTGTCTCTACAACTATCAAGTATAGTTTATAACACATAGAGTACTGCCATATAAGATCTCATATTTTAAAATAAAACATGAATTTATTCTTGTCCATACAAGATACATGATGTTTTCCATTAATGGCATGTCCATAAGCAATTCAGTAATTCTATTATATGCCCATGAATGATAGCTTCCAACAATAGTGGCAGCAACTCTTGCTCCTTACTATTCTAGCTTATTTCTTATTGGGTCCTGAAGTAGAGATCTCTATCTATTTCTTCTTTCTTTATTCATTTAAGTGAAAAGGACAAATTCCTGTGCACTTTCCCTTATCCATAACTTGAGGCCCTTATCCATAACTTGAGTGTTGAAGACTTGGACTTTAGCTTAGCCTCAAAATACTTCTTGGCCTTGCCTTTTCCCTTGGACTCACTTCCGTTGATCACCATTATGGATTTGTCCTTTCTTCTTCCATTCTTTGACATTAATCAACATGTCAAGCATTTGATAAACTGACTATATGATTTAGAAATGATTGTAGAATCATAATCATAACCGTGGAAAACTCTTAACCTTAAAAGAAATCTTAGTCACTCTATATTCCCAATCATATTGAGCACATGGGGCTCTATAGACCTCCCTTTGTCAGTTTGCACTCATACAACACTTTGGAGACATTATACCTTGTTTTCTTTTTATGATTCTTAAGATGTGTTACCATCTCCAGAATGTCCATATTATCATGTTGTTCATGCAACTCATATTTCATACATCATAGCATAAGGTGATTAAAGTCTATGACATCATTGACATGCTTCAAGTAAGCATCCATTTCAGCCTTAGGAACATTTGGAGTGGATTCCATTGGTTCTGGTTTTTCAAGGATATAGAGCTTTCTCTCATTTATGAGAACGCTTCTCAAAATATTGAACTAGATGTGGAAGAAAATCTCATTTTGTCCTTCTCTATGACTGATCGCAATAATAAGGTGATTGTGTGACATTTGACTCTACAAAAAAAATGTTGCAACTTTTTAGAACTTTTTTATTTGTTGATTTGATAAGTTAACAATATTAATTAGGCCTTTAATTAATCATTGCTCCCATTATTTGGTTCAAATTGATAACCCCCATGTATCAATTTGTAAGATTGTAGCGTACAATCTTCTGGTGAGTCAAGATCCAAAACAATTAAGTCAATACCAACCAACGCTAGCACTCATGATCAATTATTAAGGTAGGCAATATTTGCCAATTGCATCTCATGCAGCTTTTGGATAGATCGTATGCACAACTCCTTTCTGCATTCCATCTACATGCTTCTAGGCACTTAATCCTAGTAAGGTCACCTAGTTAAGCCTGACCCAAAAGCCAACATGATAAAATATGTACCATGTTAGGACAGACCCATATATCTACAATCACACTTCTACGAGATAGATGGTGCACCACGCTAGGGCATGCCCACGCTTGGTTGATCAAGTTTTCATGTGTGATACTTATGGAAAGCATTTATGACTTAATATTTAGATTGAAGGATTTTATATATAAATACATATACATATCCAATCACCACATACCTAGTATGTATCATATACGCGCTATAACCACAAACGAGAGCATGCAATAATTATAACACACTAGCAATAGTTATGGCCATACTATTGTAATTCATTGGAGCCACAAGGAAATACTACCACCTATGATCCACATCATATGCAACATGTTGTTGGTAAAGATTTATGCTTGAATGAATCTATAGATTGATTGGTTCAACTCTTGAATCAGACAGCTCGCCTCTTGGTCTCTCAGTTGAGCTCTTGAAATGGTCACCTAGTTTTAGGTTCAACTGATGTCTGGACACCTCTAGCCAATCAGTTGGGCCACCATTTGGTTGGTTTGTCCCCCTATTGTCGGGCCTCCTCGGTCCTCCAATCGATCGGCTCGTCTCACAAGCCGGTCAGTTTGCCTTGTGCAGAATTTTTTTTCACGATAAAACATAAATTAAAACTATCATATTTCTTACTACATTGTAAAAGGGAAAGTCTCAAGTTACATTCAAGGAAAAATAGTAAGAAGAGCATTTGTTTACATTTGAAAAGGAGAGAGAGAGAGGCTCGGTACGCAGACCGAGTAACAATAGGAATAAATAACCAACCATACACACGTAGATCTAGGGTTATTATCCATAACCATGCTAAACATCTACCATCAAAACTAATTTTAGGGCGACACGTATATATATATATATATTAGTTTGTGGTATTGTATGTATGTATGTATATTAGTTTTTGGTATCGTATGTGGTATTTTATTAGATATGCAAATTAATCATTGTAATATTCACATTGTATGCAATAACAGAATGAAAACTAAATCTGATCATATCGATTTAAATCATAGATACACCTAAATTGATGGGGCTCTGATACCAGTATAGGAAAATCGAGATGAAAGATAAGGCAATGGAAACAAAAAGTTAAAGTCAGATTCCCATGGACAACAATATTGCCTCAACAGCAATGTATCTAGGAAGGAAAGGTTTGCAAGGTTATAATTGGTCCTGGAGCAAGTCCAACGACATTACCCCTGTAGTAGTATTCTTCTTCTTCAGGCAACAACATGCTCCTTCAGCATCAGTAGCACTCGAACAGTTGCCTCTACCGGCCTCCTGGTACAACACCACGAACGATAGCTAACGATGTCCTCCTAGCGGAAGACAATAGCCTATGTCATCTAGAGTAGTCCACACAGACCATCGGGAACTCCACGTTATGCTACCAGAGTCAACGGAAAGGATTTGTCCCCTTCTTTCAGTGTACTAGTCACTGACATACTCTCCCATAATTGTTCTCAATTGTTCTCTCCCTTGTTGTCCCTCCCTTTAATGGGTAGGACTTGCTCAGCCTCTCTATTGGTTACCACAACCAGAGAGGACAATAATTATTAGAGCAACTGATTCTCAATTGTGTGTTGGGAAGCCCCCAGTATCACTCTATTTATAGTAGAGGTCAGGGTCAGGGTTTCCAGTCTGTGTGGGAGTAGAAGGGTCCAGAATCATGAATTTTATGAAACCTATAATATCAAAGTGGTCGGCTGGTGCATGCTCCAGTCGGTTCACTAAGTGAATTGGTTGGTTCGTGTAGTTTCTTGTTTTGAATCACATTGGTATTCAATACCCAGTTAATGCTAAACATGACATCAACATCAATCCTTATTTCAATCTAATTGGCAACTAAAATGATCGAGTCAGAGGGCAAATCAATCATTTCACATTATGAGATGGTCGTTTCACTTGTCCAGTTCAGACAAATTCAACCAATATTGATTCCAATTGACCTGAAACTCTAACCGATCGAGCACTTGAACCAGTCAGTTCAAAGTCTAGTCAGTAAATTTTGAGCCTCAGATATTTAATTAAATATCTAAAGACCTTTAGTAATCAGTCTAAATATCATTTATGAATAAATTCCTTTAATCCAAGTGTATCTTATGTGTGTGACCCTATAGGTCTAGAATTACATTGGCAGTGAATGTCCATAACTAATTATGACATCATAAGAAAAGAGTGGTTCCTAGTCACACATCATTGCTACCCAGGTAATTTGAAAAGTTGGAGAACAACTTCAACCTATAGTTCATGATCAGTGTTACCATGATCGTATAGGCCCTTTGTCTTTGGTATCCAGATTGAACTCGAGGTATGGAATCGCCATCCTCTCAACATTCAATCCATGTTCCTTGAACTAGAACAGACTGTCTGAGATGCATATGAGCTCACATATCACATATTGAGTCGCATGAGTGTGGCCATACATTTCTCAATCTCGCTTAATCAAGAGGCCATGGATATCAATCTCCTGTAAGAGGGACAAATCTCATCTACATTACTCACACTCAATTCCCATGTGTCACAGTGCACCCGAGCATTAACGTTATGGTAACCCTTGTTCAGGATCACGTTGGATGATGTCAAAGTACATGAACAACATGTGATGAATGTAGTAATTTCATGTCTAAGAACCACAATCACCACTATCACTATGAGAGATGATTTTGACTACCATTACATGGTCTCCATGTATCACTCTCATAGTGGGTCTATCTGAGACACTATTCTGTAACAATGATCTGTGTGCTTGGCTTGATATCACATATCATGACTAATGAGATTCTTTCATCATTCAACACACACTCTAGTCTTATGTATTATTGTTGTCTATTTTTCTTCCACAGTAAAATCCAACGAGGGACATAACAAGAATGTATTACTCTTATCATACATATGATCTCATTGTTCAGATCCTCACCAAGAAACATCATTCTTTGGACATCTATTATGTATGTGTCATCATCTCGTGACAGAAAAAATATAATAGAAGAAATTACCTTTATTATTTATCAAATCAGGTATCCAATGTCATACTCCAAACATCATATTATTGGCTCTCTAGGCATACATACCAACATTTACATGGATGGACAATCTATGAAAGCTTAGAAGAGATGTGTAGGAGATATCCTTTGTTGACTAAAGAGTATATGTGACTCATGTGTATTTTAAATTGTAGCCCATATGTATAGGAGTCCATGAACTCTGATACAAAGTATGAACATACTCATATTTGTTGATATATTTTATTTAAATCATGTTGAAGAAAAAAATTGCCCAAAAGACTGAGTTTTTACAATCTCTTAGCTAAATGATATACCATTACACATTGATTTGCATATGCTCTCATCTCCTTCAGAACAATAGACTGTGGAAGTATTTGGGACCTACTTTTAGATGATCATGGTCTACTATATAACTTGCATGCAACTGTATTGAACGAAATTGATTGATTTCACTATTATTCTCTTTATTTGAGTTAAGGAAAGAATTGATCATTGTAACTTATTATTTCTTCATAAAATATGAATATTACTATTCAAAACCCTTTTGACATTCAATTGGATATATCAACCTCTCTCTTCACTGGGAATAAGTTAAGAGTTAAATTTGATGTCCTTGGTTCATATATTGTCCATTCCATATTTAATACACATACCATCTTTCTATTGAAAATCACCCATTTCTTTCCTTTTTGTGGGTGTTCCCAATCCCTTAAGTGAAGAGGACTTTGGTTTAGAAGAACTTGACTTGTAATTTTCCATGAGGAGCTAAATTTTGAAGATAGATTGAAGTAGCCAAGTTTACCATTGTGGCTCATTAGAAATTTATTTATTTATTTTATTTTTCCCTTATAAATACCCTATGTGGTGAAGAACTATATTTAATTATAAAAATTATAATAGTCAGATTTTTTTTCTCAGCTATGTTTTGGATATTGAGATGCATACTTGATATATTGAATGATAAGAACTTCATTCTTCAGCAAAAAAATTATCATAGTGTTTGACATTGGATGTTTGCTATTATATCTTTGAGTAAGTGAGTGGCTCTCCTATTAGGACCCACTCCTTACAAGTGGTGGTTGGATAAGACGGGAGTAGTTGTACACATTATGAGTGGTTTAGATGAAATGTGTCCCTCCCATATTAAAAGAGTTATATGATGGGCCTCTTAGTATCTCATAATTACTCACATGAGCATAAGTATTCTCTAGATTTATAATAAGTTGTGATGGGAACCCCACTTTCATCTACGACATCCCACTTTTCAAGATTGACTCATAAAGACTCTATGCATTTTGAGAAATTGACATTGATTGCCCTTGTTCCATTTGAGATTTAGCTTCAACTTGGTAGCTCTTGACGGAATGCTTACTCCAAACCAAAGCTTGCGTGGTTTTTGAGCTCATCGACTATTCCTTATGGGAATTTTGTTGTGTAGTTACAATGGGAATCAAGGGACTATTTTGGTTCCATCAAAAATTATCTATGTTTTCACTTGGTAGCTTTCCTTTCACTCTATGGGACTCTTTTTTTTATAAGCCAAGGCTTTATTTATTGATCACGTGCCCTAGGACAGGAAGAAAGCAAAGCAAGTGTCGCTTGAACATTACAGTTCAGTCAGGCTGGCTGTAAAGATGTAGAGAAAGCATGTCTAGATCTAAGTACATTCTTAGTTATTCCATCGGCAATAGTATTTTAGTTTCTAGGAATGAAGTAGAGCATGCTACTGTTGCTTCCCCTGAGGTCTCGATATCTTCTGAGAAGGGGTTTAAATCTGCCCTTACTTTCAGACTGTCCTTTTAAACATGCGACTGCCTGTTTGGAATCGGAGAGAATAATGTAGTTAAATAGGTCCTTCGTTGCACATACAATCACAGCTTGGATGATCGCAAGGACTTCAGTCTCCAAGTTGGAGCAAGTTACAGTTGGAAGACCTGCAAAGAATGTGTCGTTCCTTATGTTATCACTGATGAAGATGCCCAGGCCTACATGGCCAGTGTGTGTTTGATATGTGGCGTCCACCATCACCAAGTTTCCGTGTGGAGGAAACGTAGGACTCGATAACCTTCGAGGTAGTTGTGGGGTGGTCCAGGCTTTGTAGATAGAATGGGATTGTTCAAGGATAAATTTAACACGACAAGCAAGAGGAACTACAAGCTTCTCATGAACGAACTTGTTTCGTAGGTTCCAATTGTACCAATAGGGACCGCATAAAGGCTTGCCCTGGGGGCGTCCCTCGTGGAGGAGGAAAGGTAGAAAGTAATCCAGTCGTCCTCAATCATGTCAAAGTGTGAATTGTCTGTGATGAGTTCCTTCCCTATTTTCTTACATTTCAGGCAGTCACGGAGAGCATGGAGAAGAGTTTCATTAGCGTTGTTGCAGATGGGGTAGAGGGGATCCACGCCCATGTGCCGGCGAGCACGCTCAGTGTTCGTGAGTAGGGCCTTATGTTGTAGCAGCCATAAGAAGGTGCAAATGTGTTCTGGCAGCCTAGCTTTCCATATGAGACTCTAGTTACCAGGGGTGTTGCGTTCAATATCTGATCATAGCCATCGATAAGCAGAACGGCTACTCAGTACGCCCGTGTTATCCAGTGGCCACGACCATTGGTCCAGACCCCTAGTAGGGCATGGAGGCGAGATGGTTGCAATCATTTGCCAAGATTGACATGGAAGGAAGGTCTTAATGAAGCCCCAGTCCCATTCACCATGATTCAGGGACATAGAGCTTACTCTTAGCGTGTCAAGAGATGAGGGAACGGTCCAATTAGGGATGAGGTCCATAATCGATCGATTGTTTAACCACATGTCATGCCACACATTAGAGGATTGACCATTGTTTATAATTTTACCACACATTGGTTGGATATCACCTATTCTGTTCTTTATGAAGCTCCAGGCCGGGGAGCATGGTTTTATCAGAAATCTATCGCTGCTAGTATTCTTTTCCTTGAGAATCTTAACCCACAGCTTCTCAGGTTCGTTGAGGAAGGACCATACATTCTTCAGCATTAACAAGATGTTCTGATCCCAGGCATCCTTAATGCCAAGTCTACCTTTGTCTTTGGTTGTCATGAGTTTCCTCCATGCGACCAAGGAGATTTTCTTGTTGTCTGAGCCTGACCATATGAAGGTCTGGATATGTCTATTGATGTCATCGCATAGAGCTGGTGAAATTTTTACAGTCTGCATAGTATATGTAGGTAGATCCTGAAGCGTGCTTTTGGCTAACGTAATACGCCCAGAAATTGAGAGATGACGCCTTGCCCAGTCATTGAGATGGTCCTTTATCAGCGTTGTGATGTGGTCGTGCATTTGTTTGTTAACTCTATGATGAAGGATAGGAATCCCAAGATACTTCCAAAGGTTGGATGTCCAAGGGAAGCCCAGCTCGTTGCTCACCAGTATGTGCTCAGTATTAGTGACATTGGCATAGAAATAGCATTTGGATTTCTCCCTAGAGACAGTCTGGCCTGAAACATTAGAAAAATTCTGAAGGATCGTGTTAATGCTTTGTGCTTGATGGATAGAGGCCTCGGTAAAGAGAAGAATATCATCAGCGAACCAGACATGCGATACAGGTGTTCCACCTCGAGTAAGCTTAATAGGTTTCCAGGAACCGTTCCCAACTGCGTTCATAATGGACTGAGATAGGCGCTCCATGCAAAGGATGAAAAGGTAGGGACTTAGAGGATCTCCTTGACGGACTCCTTGTGTCGCTTTGAAGGGATGCATCGACTGGCCACCCCATTGGATGGAAGTTTCACCAGTAGTGATAATTTGCATAATAATGGCTCTGAGCTTATGAGGAAGATCCGTCCTCCTTAGAGTATCCTCGACAAAGCTCCAATGCATTCTGTCAAAAGCCTTCGAAAGATCTAGTTTGATGCATACCCACTTTTTCTTGGAAGATTTTGCTTTCATTGAGTGTATAATCTCTTGCACGAGAAGGACATTGTCGTTGATCTTTCGGCCAGGAATGAAGCTAGTTTGATGAACAGAGACCCAATCATTCAAGTATAGTTTCAGGCGTTCCACAATAATTTTAGATAGCAGTTTAAAGCAGCCATTGTTCAGAGAAATGGGCCTCAGATCACCACAAGTAGTGGGAGCCTTGGTCTTGGGAATGAGAACTAGGTGTGAGTTTGCAGTAGAGGTGTCGACAGTACCTGAGGCGAAGGTATCCTTGATCGTCTTAGACAGTGAGGGAGACTTGGGCCCAGTTATTCTGAATGAATTCATTGTACACTTCATCAGGACCAGGCGCCTTGGACGGTGCCATCATGAACATAACATCATGGATTTCTTGCGAGCTGGGTATCATTTCTATACGAGTGAGTTCCTCCTTCGTGATTTGTTTGAAAGTTCCAGGATAACGAGCTACATTCGCTTGATTGGGTTGGAAAGAGCATGACATGAGACCTGCAAAAAAGGATCAGACATGCCTACTAAGGGCATCTGGATCGGTGATCCAATCTCCTGTATCGGCTTTGAGTTGAGTGATTTTGTTGTGGTGAGTGCATGCCTTGATAAAGGACTGGTAGAACTTGGTATTTTTGTCACCATGACTAAGCCAATTAATATGGGCACGTTGTTTCCAATCAATTTATTCGCTAAGAAGGATTTGATTGTACCTTTCCTGCAATTCGATTTCAGTTAAATTAAGAGGATCATTAGGATTTTGTGCGGCTTGTACCTGAATGTGGTTGATGCGAGCAATTAAGTTATCCTTTTCTTTGCTTAGCTTTCTCATGCAGTTGTGATCCCACTAGGAGGCAGGCTTTTGGAAGGCTCGTAAGGCATCCTGGAAGGGCCGTGTGGAATCCCATTGAGCCATGACAGTAGAGTAGAAGTCTGGATCAAGCGACCAGCTAGCCTTCGTCTTGAAGTAGGCACGTCGTGGCTTCTTTGGGCAGTTGATGCGTAGAAGAAGAGGGTTGTGGTCCGAGAATAGCCTAGGGAGGGCAGTAACTGTGGCCTCACTGAAGTTGTTAAGCCAGTCATTATTAGCAATAGCACGATCAAGTTTCTCGAACAAGGTACCTATCTGAACGTGAAGAGGTTGCCTTGGGTTTGTAAGTCAGAAAGACCAGTGTTCATAAGGACCTCATTGAAGCGAGCACAAGAGATTTTATCAAAATACTTGCCTCCCGTCTTCTCGGAAGTATGTAGCATGGTGTTGAAGTCACCCATGACTACCCATCTGGAATTAGTAGTGGAAGATAGGCTTTCAAGATGATCCCACAGATGCTTTCGAAGTGTAGGATTAGGGCTGCCATAAACAATGGTTAAAAACCAACTGTTATTGATTTTCAAGTGAATGAATTGCCTATGGTTAAGGAGAACCTCAACGTCACATTTTTGCTGATCCAAAGGATCCAAATGCCACCAGAGAAGCCTATTGCTTCAACCCTATGGGATGAGGGGAAGCCCAATTGATGAATGACGTTTGAAGCAACATCACCACTGCAATGGGGTTCAATGATAGCTAAAAGATGCACATTATAGGAGAACTTCATATCCTTGATGCGACGAATTTTCCTATCTTGGCAAGTGCCTTGAATATTCCAGCAGCAGTACATTAAGAGATTGGAGAGGGGAAGAGGTGCTGCTCTAGATAGCAGCCAGCAATCCTTTAGATTGCCCATCTTGACCTGCATTCATATGAATATCAACGACGTCAGTGGTTTGTTCATGTTCAAGCTCCAAGGCTCTTTTAGCTTGGTGGTATTGCGAGTTAGCTTCAGCCACCTCGCCCGGCGGTATGGCCGCAGCGGTGTCCGTCCTGCCTTTCTTACGAACACGATCTGGGCTAACTACGGATTGGTAGACCACTTTGTGATTTCTCATAATGGTGAAACCATTTCCGGTTTCCTTCCCTTGCTTGTTGAAGGGTTTACGTGGGTTCTGCCCTTGGGCAGATGACAATGATTGGAACTGGAAGGGTTGTCCCGCATCACCTTGGCGGAAACGACCAGAGCTGGTTTCGTATCCAACCAGGGTAACGACTGATTCATCAGTCGTCTTAGGGATGGATTTATGAGCAGCTTGATCAGATGAAGCACCGCTCACCTTATTGTTCTTTTACTTTTGCTTCCTTCTAACCACTTTCGTGAAACCCTCTTCATCAACCTCATCTTCAGTATCCGAGACCGGGATAGGCCTCTCTGTTTCTGTTGTGGCCGACTTCTTGGCGGTAGCCTTCTTCTGTGCTTGCTTCCTTGGCTCAGGTCATTTGGCATGGATTGCCATGGTTTAGGTGACACTAGGCAAAGGGATCGGTGTGGATGGGGTTGCCTCACAGGTTTCAGCACGTAGCGCCTGCTTACAGTCTGTGTCTGCGTGGCCGACTCGCCCACACTTCATGCAAACAACTGGGAGATTCTCGTATTCAAGACGAAAAATGTTCCCCATTGATAAACACAGCCGGTAGCAGAGGTTTGGACGTCTCAACTTCAACAACGATCCATGCAAATTTCCCCTAATGCCCCTGGAGGGTGTGTTCATCTACCCTGATCGTCTACCCAACCGAGTTGCTAATAGAGGTTAGCAACTGGTTTTGGAAGAGGAAGGCAGGTAACTCAGGGATTCTCACCCAGACGACTAACTTTCTTGGGATCGGATCTGAGGGACGAAAGGTAGGCGACCAGGACTGAACGGATAGGTAGTTGCCAAAAATCGTCCATGGTCCGCCTGTCATGGCGGTGAAGTAGTCATCTTGCCCAAAGAATTGGACGATGTAGTAGTTGTTCTCCAAGTCGATGACTCGAAATTCATGCTTCGGTTCCCAGATTGCGTAGATCTTGTTGATTAGGGCTTTGAACCCGACGTTGATGCCAATAGCTTTGACTACTACGACGAACTTCCATGGCTCCAACAGGGGTTGCATGGCGTCGTAGAGGATCGAGAAGGATGGGAGTACCCCACTGAGATCCACACTGATGTCGGACTCCTGGAGCACATCGGGCAAGATCGGGTTATCATAGGTAAGCATATTGATCGGCCGTCCACTGACCGTTTCTGCATAAGAAGGTTTCGCTCCCTTCTCAATGGACGAGATGACGTCTGTTTCCATTGCCGCACCACCAGCAAGGGGGGATGGAGGAGTTCGTTGATAGCCCTAGTAGTTTCTTGATCGGGGGACGCATCATTATGATTGCTTCTGCTAGGATCGGGCGGACGATTGAAGTGGCCTTGGCCCCAACCGTCGACGGCGCTACCCCCACGGCCGCCGCCTCAGGAAAACCCTAGGCGAGCAGACATGAGAGAAAAATACTTTTTTTATAAAACCCCATTCACTCTATGGGACTCTATCCTATATCTCCCTTTGTATTTTCTTGGTTTTTTAATAACTTTTAAATCAGTATTCTGCCTTGTTTGTGACTTGAGATACCCCTTTGAAGGGTAACTCTTTGGTGTTTTCTTCCAAATATTATAGAGTTTTAACTTCCCATTATTCACGCATTCCTCACGTATCTCATTTTCATTTATTTGTTTTCATTGTCTTTTCATAGCGTGAGGGCAAGTGGTAATGCGGAGAAAAAAGTGGACCGACAGCTCCAAAACCAGCAGTATCTGCCGCAATTTACTAGAATAATTACCACCTACTTCTTGTCACAGTTTTCATATGCATAACGTTTGATTTGTCGGATTTTGCTCGTATGGGATTTTATTTAAAATGAGGCTAACTCCTGCATTTTAGACATAAAAGAAATCTCGCATTTTGATTTCATCAAAATTCTTTCGGACATCAAAATTCAACTGGCGGCTAGCTGGTGAATCAAGAAAAAAAAATCATGCCAGAAAATCAAACTTCAATTTTTAGGAAATTTTGATAATATAATATTTTTTTTATTTACGAGAGAACCATCCCCGTAGAAGCGTCACAATTGTAACCCCCCAGACAGCATGCGGCGTGATTCGAACCCGGGTCCTTCATTTAGACTTACCGAGCCGTAACCAGCCGGACTACTCTGACCAAACTAATAATAATAGAACATTTTAAAAATACGAGATAGTATAAATGTAAGATTCTTGAAATCCAGCAAATCAAATGTGTCCCTAAAGAATCAGCAATAGAACAGCGTGTATCCTCCTTCACTCTCTTCCAGTTTTCGCCACTACCCTTTGGATCGGCAATAGAACAGCGTGTGTTAATCGACGATCACAAACTCGGTCCCCCAATCCATAATTTGCGTCGGTACGCAGAGTGACAAATCGTGGAGATCTGCTCCAATGTGGACGGAAAAGGAGCCTGATGAATACTTAAAACTGATCCGAACAACATCATTACGATAACAACTACTTGTAAGTGCACGGATTTCAAGTCCTGGGAATAGAAACTCCTGGAGTGTTAAGGTATGTGCCCAAACGGCCCTTAAGTTCTTTCCAATTACCGGAGCCAAAGAAGGCCTACGTGCGTTAGGTTTCAGGCATTTAAACCATGGTAGCGTACATAGATAAGATAGGGCAATCGCCACTACAGGTTTGGAATTACCAAGTGGGAACCGAAACTCTCGGGCACCCCTTAGCATACCAGATTTTCTGCATGGTCACCATCATCCTGGACCAAAAGCTGACTCACCCGGCCTGTCGTCACTAAAACCACTATTCACATTAAAAATAGGGATTTGTTATATGGACACATTTTAAAACCTAAAATGTTCTCCAACATAACGAAGAGTATTTAAATAAAATAACGTATATATTTGTTACACCTTTTGTTTTTTCGTGGATAATGACTTTAGTTCCGTAGCATTATTTTTAAAAAAATACTAGAATCGAAAGAATGGCATCAAAACCAACCTAAGACATCGTTTACATGCCGCACTCAAAGCACGGCACACTAGAATCTATGGATGGATTTTAAGGCATTAGCTTGTATGACTATTAAATCCAATTGTTAGAGAGTATATTTATTTAAGTTATTTTTATTTTAATTAAGTTGGTCAGTCTATTTGTTAGGGTTTAAGTGTGTTTTGACCCATCAGGCTTTGTCTTGTGTCTATATGATTTCCGCTAATTAGGAAAGGGGTCGCCCCTCTATCAATGAGAAAATATATAGGAAAGGAGATTTTTCCCATCCTATCATTTTTTCACATGGTATCAGAATAAACTTTTCTGTGCCGCCCCAAACCTTTAGAGAGAGAGAGAGAGTTGCCTCCCCTTGTGGGTGGCAGCCGCCACTAGGCGTTGCCTGCAGAGATCTCCCATCCTTGCTACTTCTTGGAGTCCTCTTTTGAGTCATCTCCATCTTCAACAAAATTCATCTTTTGAAGTTGTTACTTCTAGAACTACTAAGGACGCCATGACCTGTTGCTTTTGGAGTTGTCATATCTAACTTACTTGTCGCCTTCTTCTATATTGCTGCCAATCTACATCACCACCATCATCATAGATCTACACCGCCATTATCTACTTTGTCGGTGATCTAATCCATGCACCATCATCGAGATCTAATCCAAAGTCTTGGATAAAGATCTCACTTCTCCACTTATATTGGGGACACATCGTCCCTTCTTGACACGGCGTATTAACAGTGACACGACGTGTCACCTAAAAGACACAATGTGTCATATGCATTATGTCCTGACTCTATCCCGAGTTCTGTCAACTGACACAGAGTGTCTTAAACGACACAATGTGTTGCATGCTTCTTACTGGTGTTGACCTTTGTTGTAGTAGTATCAGACACGGCATGTCTCCTTGCTAATTGTTGTGTGCTTTCCACATCAACTTTTCACATGATTTCACACACAAATTCAGTTCATTTTGTTCTCATTTAGCCTCTATTCAGATTATTCTTGCCATCTTTTTGTTAGTTTACTTATTGCTTGATGTGTATTGAAGATAATGCTTAGAAAGGATCAAATTGGAGATAGCCCAATTCAACTCCGACATCATTGGGGCTTCTCCACGCCTTGCAGACATTCAAAATTCTATTTCTACTGAAATAGCAAAGCACACGACATGTTTGAATTAAGACACGGCGTGTGCATTTCCAGTTGACCATATACTTCAGACAAAGAGGAAAAGTACACAGTGTGTCCACCATAGACACGGTGTGTACCTGGGAATTCAGAAGCGATTTTTGTATTTCTAGTAACGTGCACGGCATGTTTTAGTTCAGACATGCTGTGTGTTTTACACTTGAAGCAACTGTCAGAGACTAGGACACGACATGTCCCAAGGAAGACACGTCGTGTCTCTGTCAGTTTCAGCAAAAATTGAAATATGATTTCTCTCATTTTTAAAGACAAGACCATCCTATGGAGTGATTACAAGGGTCATATTTCGAAAGTATTTCATCCAAGAGCAGGTCCAGAGCTAAGGAGGGCAATTTTGGGTGGAAGAAGGTGGTTACTTGCTAAAGAACCCCCATTCTTCTTCTCCATTTTCTTCTCTGAAGGTGCAGCAGAGCTTCTTCTCTCCACCAAGCTTCTCGGGGTGGAAGTTTGTCCGGGTTGGAGCAGTTGTAGGAGTGGAATTTCGTCCCCAAGTCATAATTCTACTCTTCTTGAGTTACACTTTTGGTTCACTTAGCTTTTCCTACTCTAAACCATGTTAAACTCTGAAAATTCTACATATTTTATGTTGTACATCATCATGGACGAGTAGACTCTTTTTCTTAGACATGGGAGAGTAGCTCCCATGTCATAGCATGTAAGGAACATGATAATTTTGTACTAAATGTTAAGTTGCTTATTTTTCCACTTTGTGAGTATCAGTTTCTTACTTCTTGCATGTATGGCTAGCCACTTTATGTGCATGTTTTATACTTTCTTGCTTGATGTGAGAAGAGAGGTAGGAGAGTAAGGAGGTACTCTCTTGGAAACTCCTTTACCACGAGAGTGGAAATTATAGATTTGAGGAGTAGGTTTGTGATCCAAAATGAAATTCATACATGAGAATGTTGTATTGAGTTAGGGTCGTTGTACTTGCACTAAGAGGTAAAGTGCAACATACAACTCTCCTTTAAAATAAGTGCTTGGTATGTTTAAATTTCGTGCTCCCATTTTATGCTATGATATGTTGGTGAAATCCTAAGTCCAAGATCATTCCATATCTGAGATTAAACCTCTTTTAGTAATCCATTTACTATTTTGTTAGTTCTAAAATTTTAGCTTAATTAACCAAATCACTCTTTAAAAAGGTCTAGATTGTTGAACCGTAGCACTACTGCGTTTAATTGATTACCAAACTTCTTGTATTCAATCTCGACTATAACTACTTCTGTATACTTGCGGGAATTGGTTAGTTGAGGAAAAGATTTTTCTTAAGATTGAAACTTAATGGTGTAACAACCAACAAGTTTTTGGTGTCGTTGCCGAGGAGCTATGGTTAATCTAATTAGAGTAACAAGTGATAATCAGTATTTGAGACTAGATCATCATTTCCATTTTTAAATTTCCATATACCTTTTAGTTGTGCTCTCAATATCTCTTGCTATTTTTCAGGTTGTATGCGCCACTCGCAAAGGGTCTTCAAACATCTACGTTTCTAGACCTTGAGATTGAGTGTACTCTTTCAAGCTTAAGAAGAGCAAGAAGAGTAGAGTGACTACTGCTAGAAGGTGTTCCACCATCACCATCACCATCTTCTTCGTCTTTTGCAGAAACCGCACAAGAAAATCCAACCATGGAGGACGACCGTCCTTTGAAGGATTTTGCCATGCCGGTTGCCATAAACATTTGTGGAGCCATTGATCTACCTGCAATGGAAGCAAACAATTTATCTATTGCTCCCTCAATGATGCAGATGATCCCTCAGAACCGTTTCGGGGGTACCGTCAATGAAGATCCAAATCTTCATGTGGCTGAATTCTTGGAGTATATGAACACTTTCGAAATCAATGGTATATTTGTCGATGGAGTAAGGCTACTGTTGTTCCCTTTCACCTTGAGAGATAGATACAAGGCGTGGCTTTTATCTTTTCCGAAGAAGTCCATCAAAAGCTGGGACCAACTTTTAAATGCTTTCCTTACAAAGTATTTTCCGCCAAGCAAAACAGCCCAACTAAGGAACCAGCTCATGAACTTTTCTCTATCCGATGGAGAAACTTTGCATGACACATGGGAGCGGTTTAAGGATCCACAACACCTTTTCCCTCACCATGGATTGACCAACTGGTTGTTACTCCAAACGTTTTACAATGGACTGTTCTACAAAACATATATGACACTGAATGCCACATCAAATGGAGCTTTGATGAATAAGTCTTATAGGGAGGCTTATGATATCATTGAAGACATAGCACTCAACCACTGTCAATGGGGGTCGTATAGGAAAGCACAATCATCTTCTACAGCCAGTTCTTTAATCGGGAAGCAAGGAGGGAAGCATACTTCTCGATATTCTAAACAAAAGTTTAGAATATTGTTGTCGTCGACCTAATTGTTGCTAAACTCGATATTCTTACACAAAAGTTTGAGAAGATGACTACATTGTAAATCCAATTAGCTGAAGTGATATGTGAAGCTTGTGGGAATTCTAAACATACTTCTTCTACGTGCTTTGCTCCTAATGAAAATGAAGGGATCCTAGAATAAGTCAATGTTGTTGGGATGCATGGGAACAAACAACAATACAATCCCTATTCCGATACCTACAATCTGGGATGGAGATATATTGTAACAACCCCGCTTCTTGGTAACCCCAATTAAGGGAGACTAAGAGGTCAGAGGTGTTATCCCAAATACAGGATCAATGGTTTAAAAATTAATCAGAAATAATTATCAAATTCTATGAAAACTAAACCTGAAAGCTGAATAAAATTAAACTTTTGCATACCTTGTCAAAATAGGATCTAAGACTTCTATCTGTAGTAGAAATCTAACTATCTAATCATCCCTAGAATAGTTAACTTCATCTTCCCAGGTTTCATTTTACTATTTGTCCATTTTCGAATAATACCTAAAACGCCGACAAACAAAACGTCAGTCAGCATAAATGAATATGCTGGTATATGGGGACAAACAAAACATTGCACATAAGATCTAACAACATAATCATATCAATTAGTTGTTAACAATGCAAAATTACATTTTCAGTATTACCCCTCAACCGCTTTTACCACCTTTGGGATACCCTCTCTAGGGTTAAGTCCTTGTAAGTGACTTTAAGACTACCTTCTCCATCCTGAGCAGCTTGGTGCCTGGGGTCACCTCTCTGGGTGCCCTGTGGTCTTCCCTCTGGGGCTTGACCACCATGACCTTCCCTCCAGGGCTTGGTCCATCATCTTACATCCAGAGGGGTATGTAGGTTCGAGCGAGTCACACACATATATAAATTGTGATAATCATATTCACTTTAAGGATTGCAATAATTAAAATGCCAAGCAGTTTAATTGCATTATAATCAATAACGCCTCGAGAAACGCTGGGAAACATAAAGTGTGTACTCATAATTAACCACATACCTAATCCAGAGTAACTTGATGTCCAAGCAAGAATAATCAAGAACAATCAATCAAGCAATCAACAATATCTTGAAATTAATGCATTACACCCATGTGTCATTATTTTATCCAAAAAATTTTCAAGATTGACTTGGATTCCACCTTAGGATTTCTAGGCCAACTTTAGGATTTTATTAGGATTTTAGCCTCCATAATGCATTAATCACTTTTAATGCTCTTTTGATCCATAAACCCTAATTTCAATATCACAGGCATGATTGAATTCCAATTAGGTTAAATATATCTTTTTTACACTAAAATCTCCATGTTTATCCTTTTAGGTCATGCCAAGATTATTAAGGCCAATTATCATGTTCAGGTTCCTTTGAATTGAGAAATCAACAAAGAATTATAGTTCGATTCTCAAAGGAACCCTAACTACTATATTTCACATATTCTACGTTAGCAAACCCTAAATTAACATTAATCCACTTTTATACACTAGGAAATCCTAATTACCAAATTAAGGGTATTTATCCACAATTAGTCCAATAAGACTATTTTCATGCCTTCTAGATTAATTCTAATATTTAGATTCATTAAATCTCATGACTACCCAAATTAGGGTTTTTAACCTTTTTAATGTACTATTGAGATCATGAAACCCTAAATACACAAGTTATGAACATATATCTCTAATTAGATCTCTTTCATCATATTTATGTGATTAAGTCAGACTTTGATTACTGTATCAAATAACTCTATCAAAACATTAATATTCAAAAGCTAGGGTTTTGATCTAGTTAGATAATTTAAAGATACCAACTTTAGATACTTTACGAACTAAAAGAAAAACTAGGCTATGTTAGTATTTTTATTAAATTCCTTGTATTTTTCTGAGCAACCAGTAATAAGTTACGAATTTCACAAGATAAATTACCTTCTGGCCAATCATTGGCCGCCACGTCAGCTTTTCGCTCCTTTTTCTTTTTTGCGTGGGTTGGGCCCAAACAATGTCGAAAAGACATTCCTTCCCTCTGGTTTCTTTACTAGAGTCGGGGGCAGAGGGGTCTTTTCCCCTGTTTCTTCTTCAACCTCGCACAGGCTCGCCTTAGTCAACCAGGCTGTTGACTTTGTGCACTCGAGTCGCTGCAGGGCGAGCATCGACAGATTCCGCTCTGTTGCTTCTTCCCGAACTCATCCTTGCAGCTTGATTCACCACTGGTCGTTGGGTTCGAGCGTGTGGCAAGAAGATGCTGAAAAACCACTAGAGGGGGGTGAATAGGGTTTTATAAATATTTTAACAATAATTCAACTCAAGCAACCACAATTGAGATAAAAAGAAAGAGGCAAGGTGTTTAGAGTGGTTCCACCCTTAGCAAAAACTAAGGGAGTCAGTCCACTACCCAATTGTTTCCAATTGAGATTTGAAAGTATTTGAATTTTATTACCTTTTTAGGATGTTACACAAAATTACAAATACCTTCCTCACCCTTTGGACAGCCTTCACCCTGAAGTCGTCTAACCAACTATGAAGCAGTCTTCACTTGAAGTAACTTCAAGCTCCCCCTTGAAGTAGCCTTCCTCCTTGAAGTAGCTTCCCGTTGAGACCTTCTAGAAGTAGTCCAAAGTCCTCCTTCTCCACCGAGAAGATCCTTCTCCACCTGAGAAGATAGCACCCTCTCCAATCCGCATCCTCCAACCCTAGGAGTAGCAAAGAGAGTACAAGCAATAAGAAGGAACAAGAAGGGAAGATGGAAATTACAATCACTGCTTAAGCACAAGGCTTGAATCCTATATCAAGCGTTTTGATTTCCTAACCAATGTGTATAGAAGTAGAAGTGCAGTGGGTAGGAGATGCTAGCCTATAGGACACAAATTTGTAGCAATGGAAAGGATTAGCAAATGCTAGAGTTGCTCAATTGCTCACAAGAATAGATTGCCAATTACAAGTATGTATGCTCAAGTGTTGTACAAGTGTGTTTAGGTGTCCTAAGCCATGTCCTATTTATAGGAATGGCCTATGATTGCTTAAGGACGTTCTAGACACTTTCTAGGGGGTTCTTAGTGCTCAACTAGCCGTAAGTTGTCCACTAATTGCTTTACCAACGGCTAATTTATTAATTCTAAAAAGTGCAGACAGAGACAATCTGGAGCAAGTGTATATAACGTTCGATTCCAACTCCCAACTACCTTGTCTGTTGTTTCTAATGGCTATAGAACCTATTAGAAGAAATAACCCAAGAGACTCTCGGTCGAGAAGTTGTTCGACCGAGCTTGTCTCGGTCGACAAAGAGTTCGACCGAGAGTGTCTCTATTTTGGTGGTTCTAGATGAATATTAAGTGTGTGTATGAGTGTGCAGTTGTGACACTATTATAGGGGATGACCTATCTAAGCGTTGTGAATGGCTAGGGAAGATCTAAATACTTGATTTACATGATATCTAAGTACTTGTACATTATATACTTGTACAAGTTTTTTATATTTGATTACCATCATGAAATTAACACATTGTGAGCATTTAGATCTTCTAAAGTTGTGTCATCCACCTAGTTCCTGCAACATTCAACTAGCACGTTAGATCCACAAGAATGAAATGTTTGTTGTTTTCAAAACAAAGGAATTTTGATGATGTCCATTTTAGCCAACAATCTCCTCCTTTTTGAAGATGACAAACATTTCTAAACATAAATCAAATAATCTTAAAATGAGTTGAGTTTCATACCTGAGATTTACCTTGTGTATTCCTTCTCTTGTTTATGAAATGTGTGCTTATTATTCCCAAAGAAGTGTGGAACATAAAGTTCAATTCTTAGGGAATATAGCAACTTTTAATGTAAAGCCAAGAGATTATGAAACTCATTGATTGAGTATTTAAGATTTATATTATTTCTCCCCCATTGTCATTTCAAAAAGATATATGTTAAAATCATTTGTTAAAACTCCCCCTTAATTTGTTCTCCCCTTCCAAAAAGATAACCATCAAATCATTTGAAAGGATGTCCATTTGAAGCCAAAATGTAAGAATCAGGAAAACCAACCGATTTAAGAAGCACAAATGTCAAAGAAAACATCTTCTAAGGGAGTAATGAGTAGTTGCTTCCTTATTTTATTGAATTGATCTAATGGAAGCAGTTTTGTGAAAATATCAATCAATCGATCTTCCGTATCAACATGATGAAGGGATACATGATTTTTAGAGATACGATCCCTTAGAAAATGATGATGTATTTCAATATGTTTGGCACGGCTGTGTAAAATAGGATTATGTGCCAAGTTTATAGCGCTTGTATTGTCAAAAAAGATAGGCGTGGATGAAAATGTAAAATCATAATCATTTAAAACTTGTTGCATATAAAGCACTTGCCCACAACAAGACCCGGCTGCCATATATTCAGCTTCAATTGTAGAGAGGGCGACCATGTTTTGTTTCTTGCTAAACCAAGATACTAAGGCTCTTCCTAATAAGAAACAACTTCTGTTTGTTCTCTTTCGATCAATTCGACAACCAGCGTAATCGGCATCGGTATAAGCTTTGAAGTCCAAAGATTGTCCTTTAGGATACCATAGACCATAACTTGTAGTGTTGGCTAAATATCTTAAAATCCATTTGACGGCTTGAAAATGAGTTTGCATAGGTTATGATTGAAATCTAGCACAAAGTCCAACGGAAAACATGATGTCTGGTCTAGAAGCGGTTAAGTAAAGCAAGCTACCAATTATGGCTCTATACAAAGAATCATCAATGGGTTCCCCATTTTTATCTTTATCAATTTTAATAGAGGTACTCATTGGTGTGGTAGCATGTTTGCAATTTGTCATCCCAAAGTGTTTTAAAAGTTCATTTGTATACTTTTCTTGGCTTATAAAAATCCCAGCGGGCGTTTGCTTTATATGAAAGCCAAGAAAGAAAGTCAATTATCCCATGAGACTCATTTCAAATTCCTTTTGCATAATATTACTGAATTGTGTACATAAAGATTCATTGGATGCACCAAAGATAATATCATCAACATAAATGTGAACAACCAAAAAATTGGATTCATGTGTTTTGAAAAATAGAGTAGAATCTGAATTTCCAATTGAAAAGCTATTATCAACAAGATAATTTTTTAGTCCTTCGTACCAATTTCTAGGTGCTTGTTTTAACCCATAGAGTGCTTTCTTGAGTTTGTATACATAGTCACCTTTTTCCAGAATTTCAAAACCAGGTGGTTGAGCAACATATACTTCTTCTTGTATTATTCCATTGAGAAATGCACTTTTTACATCCATTTGGAATAGTTTGATGTATTGTGGGAAGCTATAGCTAGTAGCATTCTAATGGCTTCAAGTCTTGCCACTGGTGCATAAGTTTCATCAAAGTTTATTCCTTCTTGTTGATTATACCCTTGTTCTACCAACCTAGCTTTAGTTCTTACTACTTCCCCGACTTCATTTAACTTATTTCTAAAACCCCACTTAGATCCAATAATGGTTTTATCTTGAGGTTTAGGAACTAAGTCTCATACATCATTCTTAGTGAATTGGCTTAATTCTTCTTGCATTGCCATGATCCAATAATCATCTTTTAGAGCTTCAGTTACCTTCTTAGGTTCAATTATAGATACAAATGTCATATTTGCAACATCTCTAAAAGATGATCGAGTTTTTACTCTATCCTTAGGATTTCCAATGATTAGTTCTTGAGGATGATCCTTAATAATTCTAGGGATGGGTTGTTGTGTCTCAATTTGTTGATCATTTTCAGCATTTTGATCATCTTTAATAGATATGGTTAGATCTTCGATTTGATGAGTAATATCAACTATTTTATCACTTTGTTTTTGTTCTTCATGAAAAGTAATGTGAATGGATTCTTCAACTTTTCTAGAGATAGTGTTGTAAACTCTAAATGCTTTATTAGAAGTTGAATATCCCAAGAAAATGGCTTTTTGTGATTTAGAGTCAAAATTTTTTCTATCATCTTTTGTGTTCAAGATATAACAAGTTGAGCCAAAAGTATGAAAATAGTCAACCCTTGGTTTCTTAGTATACATGATTTCATATGGTGTTTTCTTCAAATAAGAGTGTACGGTTACTCTATTTAGCACATAACAAGCTGTGTTTACTGCTTCAGCCCAAAATGTTATAGTTGTATTATATTCAAGCATCATAGTCCTAGCCATTTCTTGTCATGACTGATTTTTCCTTTCAACTATGCCATTTTGTTGTGGAGTGCGTGGAGAAGAAAATTTGTGAGTGTAGCCTTGAGATGTGCAGAATTCTTCAAATAGATGATTCTCAAATTCTCCACCATGATCACTTCTAATTATGCATATTTTGTTTTGTAATTGATTTTCAATCTTTGAATAAAATTGTATGAAAACTTGAATAGTATCATCTTTATTTGCAAGAAAATGTACTCATGTATATCAACTGTAGTCATCAACAATAACAAAGCAATATCTTTTCCCACCAATAGATTGTGTCCTCATAGGTCCGAAAAAATCTATATGAATAAGTTCTAGTGATCTACTGGTGCTAAGCATGTTTTTAGGTTTAAAAGAAGTTTTAGTTTGTTTACCCAAAGTACATGGTTCACAATTTTCAGATTGATCAAAAGATAACTTAGGCAAACCACGAATAAGATCATATGTAACTAGCTTTTTGAAAACATATGAACTAGCATGACCTAATTTTCTATGCCATAGTTGTAAAGAATTTTCTTTTGCAAGTAAGCATTTTCCAACTACATATTGCATAGAGTTAGGTCTAAGGATATATAGATTTCCAACTCTGTTTGAGGAAAGTCATATGGATTTGACACCATCCTCCAGAGATCCCAACTAATTTCCTAGAAATAGAATTGCATCCTCCTCTTCCAGTAGGTGTAGTTAGTGCCATCAAAAGGTGGAGGTCTAGCTACGAGTGTTCCTTCCAAGTTGAGGTTGTTGAGTACCCTGTCACCCATTCTTCAAGACTTTGTTAGAGTTCCTTGAAGCCACGCTCTGATACCAAATAAAACACCACTAGAGGGGGGTGAATAGGGTTTTATAAATATTTTAACAATAATTCAACTCAAGCAACCACAATTGAGATAAGAAGAAAGAGGCAAGGTGTTTAGAGTGGTTCCACCCTTAGCAAAAACTAAGGGAGTCAGTCCACTACCCAATTGTTTCCAATTGGGATTTGAAAGTATCTGGATTTTATTACCTTTTTAGGATGTTACACAAAATTGCAAATACCTTCCTCATCCTTTGGACAACCTTCACCCTGAAGTTGTCTCACCAACTATGAAGCAGCCTTCACTTGAAGTAACTTCAAGCTCCCCCTTGAAGTAGCCTTCCTCCTTGAAGTAGCTTCCCATTGAGACCTTCTAGAAGTAGTCCAAAGTCCTCCTTCTCCACTGAAAATATCCTTCTCCGCCTGAGAAGATAGCACCCTCTCCAATCCGCAGCCTCCAACCCTAGGAGTAGCAAGGAGAGTACAAGCAATAAGAAGGAACAAGAAGGGAAAATGGAAATTACAATTATTGCTTAAGCACAAGGCTTGAATGCTATATCAAGTGTTTTGATCTCCTAACCAATGTGTATGGAAGTGGAAGTGCAGTGGGTAGGAGATGCTAGCCTATAGGACACGAATTTATAGTAATGGAAAGGATTAGCAAATGCTAGAGTTGCTCAATTGCTCACAAGAATATATTGCCCATTACAAGTATGTATGCTCAAGTGTTGCACAAGTGTGTTTAGCTGTCCTAAGGCATGTCCTATTTATATGAATGGCCTATGAGTGCTTAAGGACGTTCTAGACACTTTTTAGGGGGTTCTTAGTGCTCAACTAGTCGTTAGTTGTCCACTAATTGCTTTAGCAACGGCTAGTTTTTTAATTCTAAAAAGTGCAGACAGAGACAATCTCAGTTGAGAAGTTTGTCGACCGAGAGTCCGTCGGTCAAAGTTTTTATCGACCGAGGGACGGTCTCGAGAAAGTGTATATAACGTTTGATTTCAACTCCCAACTACCTTGTCTGTTGTGTCTAACGGCTATAGAACCTATTAGAAGAAATAACCTAGAAGACTCTCGGTCGAGAAGTTGTTCGTCGACAAAGAGTTCGACTGAGAGTGTCTCTATTTTGGTGGTTCTAGTTGAATACTAAGTGTGTGTATGAGTGTGCAGTTGTGATACTATTATAGGGGATGACCTCTCTAAGTGTTGTGAATGGCTAGGGAAGATCTAAACACTTGATTTACATGATATCTAAGTACTTGTACATTATATACTTGTACAAGTTCTTACATTTGATTACAATTATGAAATTAACACATTGTGAGCATTTAAATCTTCCAAAGTTGTATCATCCACCTAGTTCCTGCAACACTCAACTAGCACGTTAGATCCACAAGAATGAAATGTTTGTTATTTTCAAAACAAAGGAATTTTGATGATGTCCATTTATCCAATAGATGCCCAGGCGGAGAAGGAAGAACAAGGGCGGAAATTCTCCCTCCTGGCATCAAACCGAAGCCAGCGCAAAGGGTCAGAGATTCTGTAGCACTTTGCAACCCAAAGGATAGCCTCGCCCATCAACTCGGGGTCCTATATATATAGCAGGCTTGGAGTATGCTCTTATTGCTTCGAGTAGTTGTTTTGGGCAAAACTCCTATGTATCCCAAAATCCTAGCAAATCTAGGATCCTTGAGTCTGAAATCTCCTCTCGATCGCAATGGAATACTTTCCACAAACGCCCGTATAGAGACCACTGAGGAAATTATTCCCGAAAATTCGCTTTCCTTGTTCCTTTTCTAACAGCAGAGTGCAAAGAGCAGCCTCTGTTGGATCCTAATCCAATGGCTATCAGCCATGCGCCAAGAATTCCTGATGAAATTAGATATTCGTGACATTTAAAGATTTCCTTCTCACTTTAGAGAATCTTATAAAAATCATAACTCTCAAACTGCTTATCCAATTAATCCCAAATTTTAAGGGAAAGTCTATAAAGACTTAATCTACTTATATTCCAAGTTTGAAGCCGAAACTCAAAAGGAATAACTCATTTTTTTCATTTGCAAGTCAATGACTTAAAAGGCATATATTATGCATTAAAATATATATTCTCTTTCCTCTTTTCCTATATTCTTTATTTTGATTACTCTTTCCATTAGTAATCACATGTAAACGAAATCTAATCAATTGTGGCCATCAATGCCACTTTCTAGAGATTTCCATACATTTCTCCTAAATACATTGCTCAATAACTATTATCTTTTATCCTTCTCTATTGTTTGGACTTTTCTTCTTTTCCTCTCGTTTATATCCACTATTGGATTAAAAAAAACAATAGAAATCACGAAATTCATATCAAAGGGGAGGTTTGCAAAGAAATCCATTCTTTGAAGTAAAGCATACAACCTTCTCAATTCACGTCCATATTCATAAAATTATTATATTTCAATTATAAAAATACAAAATTCCACCAAACAGACAAACAAAACAGGATAGGACTTTTCCATGTCCATCATTGGCTCCCATGTGGCCTTATCCTCTCCATGGTGCTTCCAAAGAACTTTTATCATTTTATATTCTTACATCTGAGTTCTCACTCACCTTAGTATCAAGTACCCTCATAGGTGACTCAGGATATGTCAGCCTCCCTTGAAGCTCAATAGGTTCATGGCTCAGCACATGGCTCGGGTACATCACATAGTGTTCTAGATCAGACTCATGGAATACATTGTACATCATGTTATCATGTGGGGTAAGGCTAAACATAAGCATCTCCACCAATCCATCTCAAATGGACCCACGTATCGGGGACTCATCTTTAGCTATAGCTCAGAGGGGTTGGGTTTTCATAACACATATTCTCCCACAGTGATGCATGTCAGTCTGATTCGCATCAGCTCACGACTCATGTCGCCCCTGGGCTTTCTCAGCCATCGCACGATCAAAGCGACTTCATCTGCACACACTGTGGTCTCTTTGACCTTCACAAGGTCCTCTCACCAACATCACCCTAATGAAGCGGTGATCGACACGGCCTCCTTTACAGAGCTTCTTACATCCTGATACTGGCTATGGTGACTATCATCACAAACTCTCATAGGACAAGAATTGTCCCCATGTATCACCTTGAACAAGCACATACGCTCCCATCAGACCCTCTAGTCTGGATCATACTCTCTTGACTATCCACCAGTCAGGGGTGATAAGATGTACTCAAATTCAATCTAGCATCGAGTTCGTTACGCACCTACTTCCACCACGTGGAAGTGAACTTGAGGTCATGCTCCAAAATTTGAACTCGGATCCCGGTGTACTTGAACTATCTCTCTCTCATGCGTACAGTTCAATCGGATCTGTCACATTGACAACATTCTCTCTTAGGAAAAGGGTCTTGGTAAGGCGATTTACCATAACCCATATTGCGTCCTGACCTCACTTGGTCCAGGGGTGACTCACTACAACGTCCATGGTGCTCCACTCCCATTCCCTCTCGGGGATTCTTCATTATCTGTAGCACTCACTGGGTTATGGATGTTCATCCTTCACCTCCTCCCATGCTTGGCGGGGAGCCACATGCAACTTTATATCTTCTCTATCTCAGATATTCAAATCACTACTACAAATTTTAACTATCTTGGTAGTACTACGGTGTACTTAACATCATGAGCCTCTACTTGTCATGATTCCTCAAGGTTGGTTCCTCAAAAACCGTAAAACACTCTAGTAGTGGGTTTCACCACCTTTTGCTCCTGATAGGTGTATCTGATGTTCTTATAACCATCCTTCTATCTCATCAAGCTCTAGGCTAGCTAACTGAGCAACCACCTTCACCAACAGGTCAGATTGTATCTGGGTGTTAGCCATACATGGTCTCATCTTGTAACAAACTTAGGGTTCGCCTAACAGCCTCTTTTAACCAAGACAGCTATACACCTAAGCTGAACCTAGATGAAGGGTATCCGTTACCACATAAGCTTCCTTATCGGTGAGGACATAAACGTTCATATACTCCACTCACCATCCACATCTTAGATTTAGGTCTAACTGAGTCAAGAAAACTTTGACCTCGTCATCTTGGATATCAAACTCAAACTTATATAACTCATAACTTCCATACTGCTCTTGATAGGAACGTCCTCATATGATGACTACCTTAGTTCTCTTCATGTTTGCAAACCACCTATCAAAAGGCATGATACTTCCTCAATCCTCAAACATCATAGCAATGTTTCAATTCACATCATCTTTATCCTTAGTGTATGGCATGCGTATTTCCGTGTCTCTCACCCCCATAACGAGAGGAAATAAGCATTTTGCTGCAGTCCAAATATAGAGTTCATCCTGTTCCAAGAGTAGAGATGGTGCATCACACATCGCTAGTACACATTCCAAATTAAGTTGAAACATACATCACATATCTCCACATCATAATCAACTCGATCATGGTTCTATACCCGCGGGAAGACTTTTCCCATCACCTTTTCAATCCTAATATATCTCTTTTATGTACAATCCTTAGTCGTTACCTCAAGGTCTCTAGGGTGCCGACACTTTTGGAGTGATCTGACCTTTATGCATCTAGAGAGTGTGCATCACATTTACCCCTTAGGCCCCATGAACTCATGAAGGTGGCCAACCTCATAACCCATGGGCCTCGGGCAAAGGTAGTTGTTACCTCCCGACCCTATGGTCTTATGCATGCAGGGAATAGACAACTACTTCCATCGGTCTTATCCCTACCTCACCTTAGTATTGACTTAGGATTCTATCATGGTACATTTTAAACTTGAATCCTTACCTAAAACTCCATCATCTCTCTCTGGGCCCTCATGGTCAAACTTACATCCTTTAATAGGGATCATGGCAACCTACCTTCCTCGGTCTGACCCCATGCAGGTTACCTCCATGGCAACATATCCTCATGCCCTTTAGAGATGGTCAAAATTGGGTCTATAGATTCTTGCTCATACTATGTACTTCTCCACTTAGCTCATCAAGCTCCTATAAGAGACCTCTTTAGGTTACTTCAAACCTAAACAAAAGTTGATACTCACCCTACAGAAGGGTCCCTCCCCAGGATGGGAGAAAACTATCTCTTGATAGCAACAAAGGTCACAAACGTCCCTACATCCAGGGTTTACATCATCATGTGCATGTTTAGCCCTATCAAGCCACTAAGGCACATATCTAGCAAGAAGACAACCCACTAAGCCACTCTGGGTTCCTTAGTATGCCATACTTTCACCTATTCCTCAACATTGGACCAACAATATACATGCATATGTCACCAACCTATGTGTGAGGGGTTCGTCAAACATATACCCTAGCCAAGGGGTTTCCTTTTCCTCTAATCCTGAGGGGTGCCATGCTCCAATTTGTAAGAACTCAAGCATCTTCGTGAGCATCATGCGCACTAAGTACTGCTACTTCCCCTCTTAGGTCTAGGAACCCTAGGTTCACTCCTTGTGCATCAATTGTCCAACCACAAACCAAACATACACAAGGTAGGGCATACACTTCCCATCATTCTTCCATGTGAACAACACTGTAGAGTTCTATACAAGGACAACTGACTCGGTGTGAGACCTCATAACTTGTTACCATACCTCCCCAGGCTCTAAGGAACTCTCCTTTCTATACCTATAAGGTAAGGTAGGCACCTACAACTCCTATACATCCACTCAAGAAGGCTCTTCCCTTTTTTAGGGTTTGGTTCCTCTAAAGGAAACCAAGGTGAAATAAGCTCTCAAGGATCATGCATGAGGCAACCACAACTATCTACTCAGGATCATCTAAAACATGTCATATCACACCCAACTTCTCATGGTCCCTCTTGTCTCAGAGTCAAGGTTTCTAACCTTCTTCATCAAGTCTTTCCCTCCTTCTCTAGAGCAAACCCTACAACTGGTCCTACAACTTGAGTTTCTCTCTTAGAAGATGGGTCAATCTCTTAAGGATACAGGTCTACACCTACCTGGGTTAAACGTACTATCAAGACCTATGTCTGGCACAGATCAACCCAGGCTCTGCATGTTCATCTCATAAAGTACTAGGCACAACCTATCTGTCTTAGGTCTAAAACCCGCTGCCAACCTTGATACCACTCTCTTCTATGTAGATGCATGCCTCATCTATGCTCCTATATACCCGTTAGGGTTCCTATATGGTCACCACTAACTTCTTCAATGAAGAAGTTATCCTTCACCCTAACAGGCACGACCCTTACAAGGTTGCGTCGCCAAAAGGCACTAGGTCAACCAACCACACATAGCTCATGCTTCTCATGGGTATTCAAAACCAATATGCATGCCAACCCACGTATGTGGTCGACTATGATATCTAACTCATCTTGTCATCTCTCTCTAACAACCACTTAGGGTTAGGGTTTAGCATCATTCTCCGAGGATGCGTCAGGTCTCTGCCTCTTCTTGGAGACCTCTACCCCAAGGCTAACTCTCTATTCATCCTCCTACAAGAAGGTCTATCCTCAAAGCTCTCCTGAGGGCATGACAAGACACACCATTCCACCTAAGCATGTATCTTATCATTAGTTTACGCTTAAACTATTAAACTTATGTCCATGACATCTTGTTTACATGCTTTTCATTATTTGGTGGAGGATTACTTAATATTTATAACTCTTATCCCAATCACAAGAGGGGTGTGGAGAGAGAGAGAAACCATAAACCTTAGAACCTTACTTGGATTAGGGTTGAGAAGGGATGAAAAAGATGAGAGAGTCCTAAAGGTATCTTATTTTGAGTCAAGACCTCAGACTTTGGCCATGCAGTCACACTGCATCTGGGAGTCCTTATGACCAACTAGTGGGACGAAGGAAAATATTGTCAGCCCCCAGACCGTGATCCTTTTCTAGACACCTCCGACATCAGAAAATCCTCTAATAACTCCCTTGGGTTCTAAAGAGTTTGTAAAATTCAATAATTATTAGAGATTAAATGGAAAATCATTGCTCTGATACCAAATGTAACAACCCCGCTTCCCGGTAACCCCCAATCAAGGGAGACCAAGAGGTCAGAGGCGTTATCCCAAATACAGGATCAATGGTTTAACAATTAATCAAAAATCATTATCAAATTCTATGAAAACTAAACTTGAAAGATGGAATAAAATTAAACTTTTGCATACCTTGACAATATAGGATCTAAGACTTCTATCCGTAGTAGAAATCTAACTATCTAATCCTCCCTGGAATAATTGACTTTATCTTCACAGGTTTCATTTTACTGTTTGTCCATTTTCAAATAATACTTAAAACGCTGACAAACAAAACGTCGGTCAGCAAAAATGAATATGTCGGTATATGGGGACAAACAAAACATTGCACATAAGATTTAACAACATAATCACATCAATTAGTTGTTAACAATGCAAAATTACATTTTCAGTGTGACTCCTCAACCGCTTTTACCACATCTGGGATACCCTCTCTAGGGTTAAGTCCTTGCAAGTGACTTTAAGGCTACCTTCTCCATCCTGAGCTTGGTACATGGGGTCACCTCTCTGGGTGCCCTGTGGTCTTCCCTATGGGGCTTGACCACCTTGACCTTCCCTCCAGGGCATGGTCCATTATCTTACATCTAGACGGGTATGTAGGTTTGAGCGAGTCACACACATATATAAATTGTGATAATCATATTCACTTTAAGGATTGTAGTAATGAAACATCCAAGCAGTTTAATTACATTACAATCGATAAAGCCTCGAGAAATGCCGGGAAACATAAAGTGTGTACTCATAATTAACCACATACTTGATCCAGAGTAACTTGATGTCCAAGTAAGAATAATCAAGAACAATCAATCAAGCAATAATCAAAAATATCCTCAAATTAATGCATAACACCCACGTGTCATTATTTTATCCAAAACATTTTCAAGATTGACTTGGATTCCACCTTAGGGTTTCTAGGCCAACTTTAGGATTTTATTACGTTTTAGCCTCCATAATGCATTTATCACTTTTAATGCTCTTTTAATCCACAGACCCTAATTTCAACATCACGGGCATGATTGAATTCCAATTAGGTCAAATATATCTTTTTTTTACATTAAAACCTCCATGTTTATCCTTTTAGGTCATGTCAAGATCATTAAGGCCAATTATCATGTCCAGGTTCCTTTGAATTGACAACTCAATAAAGAATTATAGTTTGATTCTCAAAGGAACCCTAACTACTATATTTCACATCTTCTAGGTTAGCAAACCCTAAATTAACATTAATTCCACTTTTATACACTAGGAAACCCTAATTACCAAATTAAGGGTATTTATCCACAATTAGTCCAATAAGACTATTTGCATGCCTTCTAGATTGATTCTCATATTTAGATTCATTAAATCTCATGACTACCCGAATTAGGGTTTTTAACCCTTTTAATGTACTATTGAGATCATGAAACCCTAAATACACAAGTTATGAACATATATCTCTAATTAGATCTCTTTCATCATATTTATGCAATTAAGTCAGAATTTGATTACTAGTATCAACTAACTCTATCAAAACATTAATATTCAAAAGCTAGGGTTTTGGTCTAGTTAGATCATTTAAAGATACCAACTTTGGATACTTTTCGAACTAAAAGCAAAACTAGGCTCTGTTATTATTTTTATTGAATTCCTTGTATTTTTATGAGCAAGATTCATATATAATTTGCTTTAATCTGAGCTACCAGTAATAAGTTACGAATTTCACAATATAAATTACATTTTGGCCAATCACTGGCTGCCACGTCAACTTTTCGCTCCTTTTTATTTTTCACGTGGGTTGGGCCCAAACAATGTCAAAAAGACATTCCTGCCCTCTGGTTTATTTACTGGAGTCAGGGGCAGAGGGTTCTTTTCCCCTGTTTCTTCTTCAACCTTGCGCAGGCTCGCCTCCTGTGAGCAGTACCCCGCCGCAGTCAATCAGGTTGTTGACTTTCGGCACTCAAGTCACTGGAGGACGAGCATCGATGGATTTCGCTCCGTTGCTTCTTCCCGAACTCATCCCTGCAACTTGATTCGCCACTGGTTGATGGGTTCGAGCGTGTAGCAGGAAGATGCCCAGGCGGAGAAGGAAGAACAAGGGCAGAAATTCACCCTCCTGGCATCAAACCAAAGCCAGCGCAAAGGGTCAGAGATTCCGTAGCACTTCGCAACCCAGAGGATAGCCTCACCCATCAACTCGGGGCCCTATATATATAGCAGGCTTGGAGTATGCTCTTACTGCTCCAAGCAGTTGTTTTGGGCAAAACTCGTATGTATCCCAAAATCCTAGCAAATCTAAGATCCCTGAGTCTAAAATCTCCTCCCGATCGCAATGGAATACTTTCCACAAACGCCCGTGTAGAGACCACTGAGGAAATCGATTCCGAAAATTCACTTTCCATATTCCTTTTCTAACAGCAGAGTGCGAAGAGCAGCCTCCGTTGGATCCCAATCCAATGGCAATCAGCCATGCGCCAAGAATTCCTGATGAAATTAGATATTCGTGACATTTAAGGATTTCCTTCTCACTTTAGGGAATCTTATAAAAATCATAACTCTCAAACCGCTTATTCAATTAATCCCAAATTTTAAGGAAAAGTCTATAAAGACTTAATCTACTTATATTCCAAGTTTGAAGCCGAAACTCAAAAGGAATAACTCATTTTCTTCATTTGCAAGTCAATGACTTAAAAGGCATATATTATGCATTAAAACATATATTTTCTCTTTTCTCTTTTCCTATATTCTTTATTTTGATTACTATTTCCATCAGTAATCACATGCAAACAAAATCTAATCAATTGTGGCCATCAATGCCACTTTCTAGAGATTTCCATACATTTTTCCTAAATACATTGCTCAATATCTATTATCTTTTATCCTTCTCTATTGTTTGGACTTTTCTTCTTTTCCTCTCTTTTATATCTATTATTGGATTAAAAAAAACAATAGAAATCATAAAATTCATATCAAAGGGGAGGTTTGAAAAGAAACCCATTCTTTGAAGCAAAGCATACAACCTTATCAATTCAAGTCCATATTCATAAAATTATTACATTTCAATAATGAAAACACATGTAAAATTGAGGTTGTAACAGATATCATCCCAATTTCTCTTACCGAAACATAGGAAATGCTCAAAACTTTCAATAAGGACAAAAGCAACCACAACAACAACAACACTTCAACTGACAAAATAATGAGAATCTTCCAGGCTTCAACTACAATAGGGGTTACCAACAACAACTACAACCCCAAAATTCTTCCTTGGAGGTCATGATGGAGAAATTTATCTCCACGCAGATGCAGCAGAATGAAGAGTTCATGGGAAATGACAAGCTCTTGAAGGACGCAATTGCCCAACTCTCCACAAAAGTGGATGGCATTTCCACTCATACAAGGAATTTGGAAAACCAAATTGCCCAGCAGTCCTTGACGCGGCAAAAGAACACTCAATCCAATTCTCTTCCAAGCCAACCGGAGGTGAATCCAAGACAGCAGGCAAATGCTATCACCTTGAGGAGTGGAGCTGAAATTCAAAGACCTTCTATACCCAAGGAGAAGAGTGTTGAGATTGTTGATGAAGAGAAGTGTGACACCCCTATGGGTGACAAAAGAAAAGGTGCAGCTAAGGTACCACTTTCTATTAAAGCAAATGCACCATTTCCGTAAAGACTTGTAAACAAGAAAGAGGATTCAAAGTTTAGGAAATTTATGGACATTTTAAACAAACTCCATGTCAACATTATGTTAGCTAAAGTTATAGAAGAGATGTCATCATATGCTAAGTTTCTGAAAGACATCCTCACCAAGAGGAGGAAGGTGGACCAAGTGGAAACTGTGATGCTTTCTGAGAGAATCAGTTCTATCATTCAAAATAGACTTCCTAAGAAGCTAGATGATTTGGGAGCTTTTACTCTACCATGCAAGATCAGCAACACCACATTTGACAAAGGTCTTGTAGACCTTGGAGCTAGCATTAGTCTTATTCAATCTACTTTGTGGCAGGAGCTAGATCTTGGAGATTTAAAACCTACAAAGATGGCCATTGAACTAGTCGATCATTCCATTAAATATTCAAAAGGTATTGTGGAAGATGTGCTAGTGTAAATTGGTAAACTCTACATTCCTTGTGATTTTGTTGTGTTAGATATGGTAGAAGTTCCTTCCAATCCCATTCTTTTTGGGAGACCTTTCTTGAGAACTGTTGGATGCCTTATTGATGTCTGAGAAGGCAAACTCACACTCTGAGTTGGCGAAGAAGCAATGGAGTTTTCCGTATATGATGCCATGAAGGCACCTTTGCGTGTAGAAGAAATATGTTTTATGGACTCTATTGATTTCGTTGTAGAAGAAGATCATGACGTTGCTAATTTGATACTAAACTATTGTGATGACGATGAAGTTACAAACAATGAACCTGAAAATTCTGGGGTATTTTCTATTGCTCAATCAGATGCTATTGAAGAAGACACCACTTGTTTATGACAACGCCAAAGAAAATGCAGCCGGGAGAAAGGTAGAACTCAAAGCCCTTCCACCAGGGTTGAGGTATGCATTCCTTGGCCATGACTCTACTTCTCCTGACATAATCAATAATGAGTTAACTAATGAACAAGAAAATAAACTACTTGATGAATTGGGTTTGTATAAAGATGTCATCGGTTACTCTATTGATGATTTGAAAGGCATTCATCCCTCCATTTGCATACATAGAATAAACATGGAGAATGATGCTAAACCCACCATTGAACCACCTAGACGTTTAAATCAAAACATGCTTGATGTGGTTAAAAAAGAAATCTTTAAGTTGGTTGATGTCGGCATCATTTATCCTATAAGTGACAGCCCTTGGGTTAGTATCATTCATGTGGTACCTAAGAAGGGGGTGCAACTGTCATCAAGGGAGATAATGATGGGTTGATACAAACATGTATAGTCATGGGTTGGCGTATGTGTATTGATTACCGGCGTTTGAACAAGGCGACTCACAAAGATCATTTTCTGTTGCCTTTTATTGACTTGATACTTGAACGTCTTGCAAAATATTCTTATTTTTGTTACTTGGACGGGTATTCTGGGTTTTTCTAGATTCCTATCTATCCTCCCGACCAAGAGAAAATCACTTTTACATGTACCTATGGAACCTACGCTTATCGTGGCATGCCCTTTGGTCTTTGCAATGCTCCTGCGACGTTTCAGCGATGCATGATGCCTATTTTCTCCGATCTTATTGAAAACATAATGGAAATTTTCATGGATGCTTTTAGCATTTATGGAGATTCATTTGATCAATGTTTATGCAACTTGTCATTAGTCTTAGCCTGCTGCAAAGAGGTTAACCTACTACTAAACTGGGAGAAGTGTCATTTTATGGTACAATCCAATGTAGTATTATGCCATGTTATATCTAACAAGGGTATTGAGGTTGACAGGGCTAAGGTGGAAGCTATTGAGAAGATGTCTACTCTTTCTTCAGTCAAAGACATCCGTAGTTTTATTGGTCATGCAGGGTTCTATAGAAGATTCATTAAAGACTTCTCTAAGATTGCAGTCATTTTGTTCTTTACTAGCAAAGGATGCTGAATTCATATTCAATGATGACTGTCGTACAACTTTCACCAAGCTCAAGGAAGCTCTTATTTCAAACCCAATCATTCAACCACCAGACTAGAACGTTCCTATTGAATTGATGTGTGATGCAAGCGACTATGCAGTAGGGGCAGTTCTGGGACAGCAGAAAGATAAGAAGCTTCATACCATATACTAAGCAAGCAAGACCTTAGATGAAGCACATATCAATTATACAACCACCGAAAAGGAGATGCTTGCTATAGTGTACGCCTTTGACAAATTCTGGCAGTACTTGGTAAGATATAAGGTAATCGTGTATACAGATCATGTTGCCATTAAGTATTTGCTTAACAAGGATACAAAACCTCGTCTCATCCGCTGGATACTGCTTCTACAAGAGTTTGATCTTGAAATATGGGATAAGAAGGGGACAGAGAACAATGTTGTTGATCATCTTTCTAGGTTGACTATAGATGCTGGAGACTTATTACCTATTGAGGACCATTTCCCTATTGAGAAGCTTTATGCATTATTGTCCACACAAGTACCCTAGTTTGCATACATTGTGAATTTTCTTGCTACAGGACAGTTGCCTCCAGATTTGACATACCAGAAAAAGAAGAAATTCTTCCATGATGTAAAGTTATACTATTGGGACGACCCCTTATTGTTCAAACATGGGAGTGATGGACTCATTCAGAGGTGTGTTGCTGAAGAAGATATTGTCACTATTATTTCTGAATGCCATGCCTCTCCTTATAGAGGTCACTTTGGAGGAGAGAAGATTGCAGCAAAGATTCTCCAAGCCGGTTTCTATTGGCCAACATTGTTTAAAGATGTCAATTTATTTGTCAAAGCTTGTGATAAATGCCAAAGGACTGGAGGAATATCTAGACGCAATGACATGCCTCTTAACTCTATCTTGGAGATTAAGGTATTTGATGTATGGGGAGTTGATTATATGGGATCAGTCCCATCTTCTTGTGGCTATAAATATATCTTAGTTGCTTGTGAGTACATCTCTAAATGGGTTAAGACCATCCCAACCCAAGCATCGGATGTGAAATTTGTAGTCAAGCTATTTTAGAAAATCTTTTTCCCTTGGTTTGGAGTTCCTAGAGTTGCCATTTCTAATGGAGGCACGCATTTCGTTGAGAAGCAATTCAATAACCTTCTATCTAAGTATGGAGTCACTCATAAATTCTCTACGCCCTATCATCCTCAAACTTTTGGGCAAGTAGAAGTCTCCAACCGGTAGCTGAAAAGTAATCTAGAAAAGACAGTGTCTAGCTCAAGGAAGGATTGAACATTGAAGATAAATGATGCATTACGGGCATACCGGACAGCTTATAAAATCATCATAGGAACAACTCCATTTAAACTAATATATGGTAAATCTTGTCATCTTTTGTTAGAGCTAGAACACCGTGCTCGATGGGCTATCAAGTTCTTAAACTTCGATATGAAGAAAGCTGGTGAAAAGCGCATATTGCAGCTGCAAGAACTGAAAGAACTCTGGCTAGATGCATATGAAAATGTAAGGCTCTACAAAGAAAGAACAAAGGTTTGGCATGACAAAAGAATCTGGAGGAAAGACTTCAAAGGAGACAAAGTGTTGTTGTTTAACTCTAGACTCAAGCTATTCCCTGAAAAACTAAAGTCCAAGTGGTTCGGTCCTTTTCTTATATTGAAGATATTTCCATATGGAGCCATTGAGTTACAAGGCAAGGATGGAGTTTTCAAAGTAAATGGGAAACGTTGCAAGCTATATACTTCTGGAGATGAAGTTCACAAAGGAGCCTCTTGCTCCCTTCAAGACGCATAATGATAGATTGAAGAGTCTTACTCTGGACTCTAAATGGAGGACCTCGTGGGAGTTGAACCCACATTAGGATATATTTCTTTTCAAGTTATTTGAGTCAAGAACACTCTTTAGTTTCGTAAATAAACTTATCATGGATGAATGTAATAATTTAGACAATTCTATTATCATATCTGTTATTAGTTATGTGTTGACGAGAAGTTATTTTCTGCAGAAACTACAGAAGACACGACGTGTCTTTATTTGACACGGCGTGTCACTACTCCCAGAAACACAACAGCCGAGCTATATCTATAGGTACACGACGTGTCAGAAAAAGCACACGCTGTGTTACTATCCAGCAGATGCAAAGTATTACTCGATCTGGAAAAGCACATGTCGTGTCCTCATTTAGACATGATGTGTACTACAGCAGCAAAGGGAAGCATAAGTAATCTGGAAAAAGAACACGACATGTTTTTATTTGAACAAGCCATGTAGTTATCAGTGAAAAGGTGACATTTTAAAATTCTGGATTAGCACAGGCCATGTACTTTCTGAAACACGATGTGTATTATAACACAAAAAGGGAGTTCTGACGGGAAACACAACGTGTCTTACAAAAGACATGATGTGTCTTTTGTCGAATATGTGGTTTTTAACCTAGCACACGGCCGCCCCTCTCACTCACGCTTCCATTCGAGCCGTGTGAGATCTTCTTGCAGCCATCATGCGCCCTAGCCCCTTGCTCCCTTGCTCTCTTGCCGCCGTGTGCCCTAGCACACCTTGCAACATCCACCGTGTTCATTGGGCGTGTTTTTTTCAACCTTGAGCAGCCGCCGTCCTCCCTTGCTCGCGGCGTGTCTTCTTCAAGCTCAAGCGGGTCTTCTTCAACCGCAGTCGTGTGCCCTAGCACTAAGGTTGTGCTCACACTGTCAACCTTACGGTTGCCATCATCTTCTCCAAGTAGTAGTTGGCCACCATCATCTTCTTCAAGCTCTAGCCACCGTCGTCGTGTTCTTCTCCCACTGTGTGCCCTAGCTTTCCACCGTGCCCTCACCGCCGCACCGAGCAAGGCCTCACATCGCTACTCTGCCGCTAGTATTTCTCCATGCTCACGTTGCCGCTCCACTGCTCAACCCAATCAACTTTGCAATCGTCATCTTCTTCTTCAGATTGCAGAACTGCTCCAGACACACGTTGTGTACCCTTCAGCACACGTCGTGTGTTTTGCTGCTTCATTCGAAGTACTGCATTCGCACACGTCGTGTCCTTTCCAGCACATGACGTGTCTCAAGCCGTCAGCAGCAAAATGGCACCTGCTAAGCAAACCTCCAGCCGCAAACATGGTGCCAGCTCCTCCCAAGAACCGACGTACATTTCTACGACTCAGTTTCGGGTCACTCCTGAAGAAGACCCGACGTACCCGTTCCTTATTGCAAGGAGGGTACTTTCGACTCGCTTCGTTTGCGAGCAGACTCTGACGACTCTAGGCTTCAAGGATGAAGTTCTCATGTGCCTGCAAGACTTGGGGCTAAGCTACATCTGATGTACGGTATCAAATACTTACCCCCGCCTAGTTTATAAATTTTTGACGACGCTCCCCACGAGCAAGACCCACAAAGAAAGCTGGAGCCATGTGGTAATATTCGTTTCAGGCTTTTGGGTCGTGGTTTTAAGCTCACATTTAGGCGTTTCTGTGAGTTGTTGGAGTGCCATTATGACGGGGCGATTAGCTACCCGCCAGTTTTTCACAGCGACGAGTTTTGGTTTGAGATATCAAATGAGGAACACCATGAAGCAAAGCAAACTAGAGCGTCCGCTATCCATAATCCTATTTTCCGGTACATACACCGCCTTCTTAGTACCGGAGTGTTTGCCAAGAAAGAAACCCAAGGGGTTGTTGGAAAGCAAGATCTTTTCTTTTTATGGGGAATGATGTATGAGCATCCGATTAATGTTGCTTATTATATTCTTACATGTTTCCTAGACATTAAGAAAGTGAAGAAGAGGGACGTTGGCGACATCATGTGTGGTGGTTTGATTACTCTGATAGCATAGAAGCTTGATGTTGATTTGGTAGGGCTTGAGGCTGCACCAGGTAGAAACCTGGTAGACATTCAGTACCTTCTTTCTGCAGGGTTGATCTCAAGAGTTGTCAATAGTGACACCAAGTTTCGGCAATTCTTCGATGATGATCAGTACATTGACATTCCAGATCATGATCATATCACTTTGGAGAACAAGGATAACTAGAAAATAGTGTTGAACACTGATGAAGAAGTTGATGGAGCTAGAGTTGTTGATGATACTACGGCACCCCCTTCTACTCCACCACCTCCCTCCACCAGCACTCAGACGGAGTACTCCTGGGCGATGCTTGATGTCAGGCATCTATATGGCTATGTGCAACAGTGTTTTGATCGCATCGACAGCCGCCTAGATCAGCTGGGTACGCAGTATACTGCGATGCACAACATGATCCACCGCATAGATTCATGGCACATTTCACAGGGCCACTACTCCATCCTACAGCCGTATCAACCGCCGCCACCTCAACAGCCCGAGTCCGTCCCACAGCCCACGCCAGTGGACGTTCCTGATGATGATTTTGTCAGCCAATTCTTTCTGCCAGACCATGGGGGCATTGGCCCCTCTTTTTTATTTCACCCATGACAAATATCTGGTTGTTACCTCCATGAGTTCGATTGATGCAGTGAGGACACTACAGATTTCAAACTTGGGGGTGCAAACGGCCTGTAATGTAGTTTTTATTTTCATTTGTTTTCGTCATTTGTATTTATTAGTCATGTCAGTCTTTTATTTCATCCTGTTTCATGTTCTGTATTTCCCTTCATGGCAAGTTTAATATGAAGTGAGGCTATTGTGATGGAATGAACTCTTGCACCTTGTATGCTTCAACCATCTCGTCCCTTGTACTTCTTTTGTCCATATGAAAGAATTAGTAAAGAGCATTCATGAATCACATGGAAAATAAAATTCCCAATGTACATGATCTTGGTTTGTAATTGTAGCCTGAACTCTCAATTTTCACATCTTTGATTGCTATATACATGTAACGGTCTAAAATTTTAGCGAATAAACCAACTCTACAACACTATTTAGAATACGGGATACTCTTGCCAAACCCTTAGTGCATATACAATCGATTTTTCAGTGAAAAAAGTTACAATATATTGAATGAAATCTTATTAACTTAGCTTTCTAGTTGACTCTCCTTTTCTCCTTTTACCCAATAAAAGATGGCTTACAACCCACATATCATGCTAGCCTAGTGTGAGTCCGATTCGGAAATGATGGTTAGGTGGTATGAAATCAAAAGAGGGTAAAAATAACATCCCAATCGGCACTCCACGTGCGCGTAAGCCTAAATTAGCAGCCGAGTGCCGAAATCTCAAAAATCAATTGTCATATCTTTTTTAGAAGAGAGCACAACTGAGATTGTTAAAGTTAGCTAAAATTTCATCATTTACATCCATAATAGCTGAAAATTTTGTGTTGTACATCCACTAGTTGCTTGGCCTGATTATCCAAATCCTGTTTAGTGTTGTTTAGTTGTTTGTTTCTCTTAATTTGTGACCACCATTGTTGAACTAAAACTTCTCTATCTTGGATGTTTAAATTGAGATGATGGCTATGAATATAAACCTAATGTACATGGTTGGTTGAGTTTATTGCATATCTTCATTTCATTTAATCCATGCACGAGCTTGAATATTGCTTCATTTGTGTGGTCGTGCTCTTTTTGCTTGAGGACAAGCAATGGTTCAAGCTTAGGGGGGTTTGTTGTGTGCTTTCCACATCAATTTTTCACATGATTTTACACACAAATTCAGTTCATTTTGTTCTCATTTAGCCTCTATTCATATTATTCTTGCCAATTTTTTGTTACTTTATTTATCGCTTGATGTGCAATACAGATATGCTTGGAAAGGATCAAATTGGAGATAGCCCAACTCAACTCTGACATCATTGGGGCTTCTCCACGCCTTGCAGACATTCAGAATTCTATTTCTGCTGAAATAGCAAAGCACACGACGTGTCTGAATTAAGACACAGCGTGTGCATTTCTAGTTGGTCATATACTTCAGACGAAGAGGAAAAGTACACTGCGTGTCTAACAAAGACACGGCGTGTATTTGGGAATTTAGAGCCGATTCTTGTATTTCTGGTAACGTACACGACGTGTTTTAGTTCAGACACGCCGTGTGTTTCACTTGGAGCAAACTGTCGGAGACCAGGACACGACGTGTCCCAAGGAAGACATGTTGTGTCTCTGTCAGTTTCAGCATAAATTGAAATATGATTTCTCTCATTTTTAAAGACAAGACCATCCTATGGAGCGGTTATCAAGGGTCATATTTTAAAAGTCTTTCGTCCAAGAGAAAGTCCAGAGCTAAGGAGGGCGATTTTGAGTGGAAGAAGGTGGTTACTTGCCAAAGAACCCCCATTCTTCTTCTCTTCTTCTCTATTTTCTTCTCGGAAGGTGTAGCAGAGTTTCTTCTCTCCACCAAGCTTTTCGAAAGGGAAGTTTGTCTGGGTTAGAGCAGTTGTAGGAGTGAAATTTTGTCCCCAAGCCAGAATTCTACTCTTCTTGGGTTACACTTTTGGTTCTCTTAGCTTTTCCTACTCTAAACCATGTTAAACTCTGAAAATTCTGCATATTTTCTGTTGTACATCATCATGGACGAGTAGACTCTTTTTCTTAGACATGGGAGAGTAGCTCTCATGTCATAGCATGTAAAGAACATGATAATTTTGTACTAAATGTTAAGTTGTTTGTTTTTTCACCTTGTGAGTACCGATTTCTTGCTTCTTGCATGTATGGCTGGCCATTTTATGTGCATGTTTTATACTTTCTTGCTTGATCTGAGAAGATAGGTAGGAGAGTAAAGAGGTACTCTCTTGGCAACTCATTTACCACGAGAGTGGAAATTATGGAGTTGAGGAGTAGGTTTGTGATCCAAAATGAAATTTATACATGAGAATGTTGTATTGAGTTAGGATCGTTGTACTTGCACCGAGAGTTGAAGTGCAACACACAACTCTCCTTTAAAATAAGTGTTTAGTATGTTTAAATTTCGTATTCCCATTTTATGTTATGATATGTTGGTGAAATCCTAAGTCCAAGATCCTTCCATATCTGAGATTAAACCTCTTTTAGTAATCTATGTATTGGTTTGTTAGTTCTAAAATTTTAGCTTAATTAACCAAATCACTCTTTAAAAAGGTCTAAATTGTTGAACCTTAGCACTACTACATTTAATTGATTACCAAACTCCTTGTGTTCGATCTCGACTACAACTACTTCTGTATACTTGCGGGAATTGGTTAGTTGAGTGAAAGATCTTTCTTAAGATTGAAACTCATTAGTGTAATAACCAACACTAACACATGTCACTTGCTACTGCTGATCGCTGTCTTGAGTTTGGTCAACTAACACTGGGGGTGTTGTGTCTCGAGTTTGGTCAACTAACACTGGGGGTGTTGCTCCACAACATGCGCATCGCCTGCTTCTTGTTGGTACTGACTACTAATGTGCAACACATAGTATCTCTTCACCAACATGAAGTGTCTAATTGCTATAACTTGGTGTGCTCCACCATCTACAATGATTCTATTAAATGACAGAAGTATCTAAACATAGTGAGTCCTTTCTTTATCCTTACTAGCAACATTATCTTCTTTTTTCCAGAACTTTTATTTATCTAATGTTCTTTATCCCCTACCCTTCCCAACTCTATATACATTTTGCCTACCTCTATTGTTCTACCCCGTATACATAGTAAACCTATTGATAATAGGATCTTACAATTTTTTAACTTTGTCAAAAAAAATGTGGAGGCTTTTCGAGTCATAAAAAGATTCATTTGATTTTTCAAAACGGATCCATTTATTTTTTCAATCTGGATCCTGGTAATCTGGTCATGTTGCACATTGACTTGAGTCTTCGATTATCTCCTTCACATATTTACCTACATAAATCATATCTCTTCCATTGTTTTTTACTCTCCACCCCACCACTCTCTTGACTCTTTTCGAAATTGGCATAAAGGAGAGAATAGAGGATAATGAATAGAGGAAAGAGAAGGAAAGAAGAACAAAACTTTCATTCTGCTGTTGTATGGATCTTATAGAGTGCGGTAAAATAGTGCGGGTTGACTAAAGAGTGTGTTATTCCATATAAAAGTCACCTAAGTAAAATTACAGTAACTGCCCTCTAATCCACCAGCATCAATGCTATATCTGATATATGTATCACGTACTGGTATCTGAAATAACTTCATTCAAACGATCCTAAGCTATTTTTCATATGCTGCAGTATCCAAGCATATACGTATTTACATAACAGAGCCATATAGAATCTACCATTAGAAATCATTGAAGTTACACATGTTTTCATTTCAATAGTATTCAGTTACAGCGTCATGATACAGTGTCTTCTTAAAAAAGGAGCATATGGGTGTACACAGGATATAGTCCCTTATTAGAACCATGGACAAGAAGGAAAGAGCAACCGCTTCATTATTTATTCTACATAGAAATCTTCCTTATTCCATCGGTTAATTACAAACAGAAGTGGTAAAACTATGAATAACTGCATGTGACTTGTAATATTCTGCACTCTTATTAGCACTGTTCAGATGCCCTGAGCCAAACAGAGGTCATTGGAGAAATGTTTATCTTCTCAAAGCCAAAACTCAAAAGGAATCTGAAAAACCATTTTGGCATTCATCATAAACGGTTGTACATCGACACCATGTCCCTCAGTTTTTGTGCTTCCGGCTTTAAAATGTCAAAGCTAATTGATTTTGGGATCCTCCATCGCCAGTTCCCGAACTGTCAACAAGCAGGATATTTAACAAAATAAGAAGAATGAATCGCAGTTGCAAAAGTGTGACAGCAATAGCCATGTCATGTCCCTTCTAAGATAATGTGTAAGCTATGCTTAAAGCCTTAATGTAACCCTCGTAAACTATAAATTAATTTCATAAAAAACAACTCTAGTTGGTATTCAAATTTTACTACCTCAAGCATTTACTTGGCCATCCAAACTGAAAATATAATGGGTCATAATTCATAGGAAAAAAATAGATTTTGCCCCTTTCTTCTTCAACCCCCCACTCCTTAACACATTGCTGCCACCCACCACCATCACCATCCACCATTCACCACCTACCACCAATCCCACCACTCACATTCACCACATCAGCAACCACTGCCCCCTCCACAAACCATTGTTTAGCCAGTATTGCCGCCCCCCAGGATCGCCATTGCCACTTTTTCCCCTTGACTTCTCCCGTAGGCATCCCCCATTGCCCCTCATTGGGGTAATTGCTGCTGGAAGCTCACTACCCACGTGTTAACTTGCTCACCACAAGTGGTACCAGCAGCCACCGCTGGTACTATCATTAGCCATCTGCCCACCAACACAACTTTACCTATCTATAACCTCTCTACCGACCAATGCCTCAGACAATACCGCCACTTTTCACCCCTTCCTGCCTTTATCCTCCGTTCGTCCTCTTCCTTATGTATTGGGTTGGGGGAGGGGGAGTGCATACAGCTCAAAAATTGCATGTGCTCATAAGAATTTGGATCCATGACGTTTCCACTGAAATAATAAACGCAACTATACAAAAGGTATAAACTGTGGTGAGATTGGTCAGAGATTGCTTTTTAGTAGTGAACATCCAATTGAATTCAAAATTTTGAGTATTATGTAGTATATAATATCTTTTATTTAGCACATCAAAAAACTGAGTGCCAATACTATGGACTCCTGATGAAAGCTCTTAAGCCCTAACTATCCCAACCCCAAGCACACCAGGCATTCCATCCTTCCTGTACAGCACTAAGCGAACCCACTTAAAATTTGTTATGAATTTCATGATTCCATCCTACAAACGCGAGAGATCTATTGCAGGCAAGCCCGAACCCACTTAAAATTTGTTGCTAAATTTATTTCATCAGTCATCCTTGTAGCCTGGTTGGTGGCTTCCACACATTAGCAATGCCTGGACTTACAGGGTAATCCCAGAGCATCACCAGCACCCTCAAGGTTGCATTGCTTGCCAGGCAATATGTACTGGACAAGCCTATGGTAGGGTTGGAAAAATCAGACCTAACCTAATGGACCAACCTGGATCCGAATTGCTTAAGCTGGTAAAGTCTAAAATTTTTGAACCCAGTCTGAATTTACCCGAACCAGAAAACCTAAATTTCTTTCAGGGTTGAATCTGGGTTGGGACTTTTGACCTGGTTGATATGAAATTCACAATTATATATTCAAATACAATAAAATAGCAAAGTTTCCTACGAAATTACTTATACATCCCTCATTATGCTTATTTGTGGCAATTCTATGTAGTTTCGTATTGGTTTGTATTAATTTTAGATTAATTCTTTTTATTATATAGATATGTAAATTGTATATGTCATATTATGCCCATTTTCTATTGAGTTTACAACTCTTATACAAATTATATTAACTTTTTATATGTGTTTCCGATGTTGACATTGAAATCTATTGATTATATCCATTTTTTAGGAATAGACATATAATAGATTCGTTTTTAGTATCAATCTCTTGGTTATGGATTTACACCCCCCCCCCAATAGACCCAAAAATTATTTATTGAGTCTGGTGAGGTCAAGGGTTTCGACTCGAAAATTCATCTTTTGCAAATTTAGGGTCTAGTCAAAATGTGTTGATCCAAAATAAAACCTGGTCAACTGGAACCCTATTGCTATCCCTACCCTATGGTACCCTCATTGGTGAGATGGTTGCTGCATGCACAACCCCTGACAGGGGAGAAGTGTACCTAACCTAGCACCACTTTAGGCACTTCAAAACCACAGAAACTACTCATTGTGAACCCACTCCTGCAACCCTAGCCTTGTGCGGCAACCCCTATTTCACGACCAACTACATGTGATTCACCACACTAGAGCCACCTTACTCACCAATGCCCCAAGCCCAATCACATTTGTTTCTTAATGTGGGCGCTTGCCAATGCCCAGCTTAAATTTGTTTTTGTATGAACAATGTAATCTACGTATTGTATTGAGGTGTGACCTTGATAGTAAAACTTTGGAGAAGACCTTGATAGTAAAACTGTGGTGACATTTATACAGATCAAAAATTGCATGTGCTCAAAAGAATTTGGATCATGACGTTTCTACCGAAAAAATAAACACAATTATACAAATATTATAAATTGTGCGGGCAGATGAGTGAGATTACTCAAAGATTGCTTTTTAGTAATGAACATCCAATTGAATTAAAAACTTCTAGTATTATTTAGTATACAATATCTTTATTCACCACGTCAAAAAACTGTGGCAATACTACAGAGTCCTGATGGAAGCTCTTAAGTCTAACTATCCCAACCCCAAGCACCCCAGGCATTCCATCATATGTACACCACTAAGCAAACTCACTTAAAATGTGTTATGTATTTCAAATTCATCCTAAAACGCGAGAGATCTATTGCAGGCAACTCCGTGCGGCAAAGTTGCCAATTGTGCCACGATGCCAAATTTATTTCATCAGTCATCCTTGTAGTCTAGTTGGCGGCATCCACACACTAGCAATGTCTGGACTCACACAGTCATCCCTAAGCATCACCAACACCTTCCAAGGTTGCATTGCTTGGCATGCACATGCAATATTAACTGGACAAGCCTAGGGTAGGGTTGGAAAAATCAGACCCAACCTAATGAACCAACCTGGATCCAAATTGCTTAAGCTGGTTAAGGTCTAAGATTTTTAAACCCAGTCTGAATTTACCCAAACCAGAGAACCCATAATTCTTTTACCATCGAGTCTAGGTTGGGATTTTTGACCCGATTATATGAAATTCACGATTATATATTCAAATACAATACAAATACCAAAGTTTGGCCCACCCAATGAAATTACTAATACATCCTCATTATGTTTATTTGTGGCAATTTTACGCAAATTTATATTAGTTTGTATTAATTTTAGATAAATTATTTTCATTATATAGATATATAAATTGTATATGCTATCTTATGCTCATTTTTTATTAAGTTTGCTAACTCTAGTACAAATTATATTAACTTTTTATATGTGTTTTCAATGTTAATGTTGAAATCTAATGATTATATCTATTTTTAAGGAATACACATATAATAGATTTATTTTCAAAATCGTTCTCTTAGTTATGGATTTACAGCTTAAGACCCAGATATATTTACTGAGTTTGGGTAGGGTTAAAGGTTTTGACCCGAAAATCTATCATTTGCAAGTTTAGGGTCTAATCAAAATTTGTTGACTGAAAATGGCCAAAATAAAATTCGATCAACCCGAACCCTATGGCCACCTCCTACCCTACCCTCAACAGTGAGGTGGTTGTTGCATGCACAACCCCTGACAGGCGAGAAATGTACCTAACCTAGCACCACCTCAGGCACCTCAAACCCATGGAAACTATTCATAATGAACCCACACCTGCAACCCTGGCCTTGTGCGGCAACCCCTACTTCACAACCAACTACATGTTATTCACCACACTAGAGCCACCTTTCTCACCAATGCCCCAAGCACAATCACAATTGTTTCTTAATGTGGTCGCTTGCCAATGCGAGTTGCACACCAGACCCAAATTTGCTTACGTGTTAACAATGTAATCAATGTATTGAGGTGTGACCTTGATAGTAAACACATAGTCATTATAGTCTAAGGTTGAATATTACTATAGAACTATACAACAAAATAAAACACTTTTGTTCATATATTGATATTGATCATCTTCCAAATCGTGTCAATCAAGGTTCATGAATCTGATTTATAGTAGGTTGTAAGTATATTGATCATTAATTCACACTTCAGATATACTTTAGATAGCATTAAAAGGATTTTAACGTGTTCAGAGTTTAAAGTTTCATAGGTCCCCATTTTAGATCTAGCAATTTTACAAAATGATGTTATATGTCAACACCATTTATTTTAAAATATTTTTTGTCAATATTGCTACAGAAGTTTCCAACAGTTGTAGGTCAACTTCATTTTTTAACAAGAAGGTAAACAATGTCTTTTCCATAGGGGCAATGATGTCATCATTTTTTTATGGAAGCATCAATAAATGTTACACTTCATACTCATATAAAGAGTAAAAAGTACACTCCTAATTTTGAAAGGTGCGAAAGCAAAAATAGGCATGTAGTGCTAATCTCACAACCACGCTCTTAATATGAAATGGCTTTTCCAGGCATAAAGGATTGCGAGTTCAAATTTTCATCAACTTTGATTACATTTCCCCCTTTTAAAGGAATTCTTATACAAAGTTTTATACTACATATCAGTGTTTTAAAAACGGCAGCAGGGCCTGGTCGCTCCAAACAGCACTGAAGCAGTTGTTCAGGTGGATTGCCATTAAGCGGCCGCTTGGAGCCCGCTTCACCCTCTCGAGCACCTGCCTAAAGTTCAGTTCTGAGCCGGCGCTTGGACCCACTTTTAGTCTGGGCGGCCAAGTCAAGCCCAATTTTTTTTCTGCCTTTTCTCATTTTCAAGTATTGTTGCTATACTCTATTCTGTTTTTTAATAATTATTTGTTGACATCATTATGTTTAATAATATTATACTAGTATATTAGTACATTACATTGTTGTTGTAGCATAATTAATATATTTTTTGTACATATACTGTATGATATAACAGGAAAAGCACATCACATGGTAGCAGCAAAAGTAGCATGGAGATCCATAGAACAGCAGAACTAAAGTCTTCTTTTCTCCTCCATCTCACCTCTTCTACTCATCATCCTCTATTCTCCCCCTCACGCCAACCACATAAAGAGTCAAGAGACCAGTTGGGGTGGAAATTCAAAAACATTGGTAGCAGCGAAAGTAGCATGGAGATCCATAAAACATTAGAATTAAAGTCTTCTTCTCTCCACCATCACATTTCTTCCTTCTACTCATCATCCTCTATTACATACATTAGTGTGAGAAGAGGTGAAGGGGGAGAGGAGACGAAACACCGAGAGATTTGTCGGCTGCAAGGAGCAGCTTTCTTGAGAGGGCAATAGCTCACTTCTTTTTATATATTAGGATAAGATACATTGTGGTATAAAGAAGAAAATAATAGAAAAACAATAAAACAAATAATATAATGAAAATAGAACCAGGAGGCAGATTGCAGATTTCCGCCGTTGTAGCAATCTCGATACCATCAACAGGACTGTTGATGGTATCGACAGAATGACGTTCTGTCGTTGTGATAATCTCGATACCATCGACCTCCTGTCGATGGTATCGACGGGGATACAGGTTGTTTCACACTCCCCCTCAAGCTGGAGAGTACACATCGTGTATGCCCAGCTTGCCACATAATCTTTGAAAAGCTACTGGACCCAAAGGCTTTGTCAAGATATCCGCCAGTTGATCTTCAGACTTGACGTATGGCGTCACAATAGTGCCATCTTTGATTTGATCACGAATAAAATGGCAATCAACTTCTATGTGCTTTGTACGCTCATGAAAGATAGGGTTCCTGGCAATGTGTATAGCAGACTGATTGTCACATTTGAGCTCCATAGAAGACATGATAGTGATTTTTAACTCAGAAAGAACAGATTTGACCCATTGTAGTTCACAACATGCATGGGCCATAGCACGGTATTCAGCCTCAGTACTGGATCTAGCTACCACATGTTTTTTGCTTTTCCAAGTAATCAAATGATCACCTAGGAAAGTACAATAGTCTGATGTAGACCTTCTATCAGTATGATCATCAGCCCAATCTGCATCTGAATACCCTGTGAGAGTCAAAATAGATGGAGTCACCTTGGGTTTAGAATATGTGATCCCCTTACCAAGAGCACTCTTCAGATATCTTAGAATCTGGCAAACTGCTGTCCAGTGGGACTGTCGTGGTGAGTGCATATGCTGACTCACAACGCCTACAGCAAAAGAAATGTCAGGTCATGTAACAGTCAAATATATTAGCTTGCCAACTATTCTCCTGTAATATCCTGGATCTGAGTACTCAACATCATCAACCGTCTCCTTGATGTGATAATCCATAGGAGTAGATACCGGTTTAGATTCAGTCATGCCTGTTTCCTATAGTAAGTCAAGCACATATTTCCTCTGAGATAGGTTGACACCTGCATGAGATCTAAGCACCTCAATGCCCAGAAAATATCTCAGTTTACCCAGATCCTTGGTTTGGAAGTGTTACTGTAACCCTTCCTTCACACGAGATATGCCTCGAGAATCACTGTCAGTAATCACTATGTCATCAACATATACAGCAATAATGATAGAGCCACAAGAAGAGCTAGAGTAGAATAAAGAATGATCAGTCATGGAGCGAGAGAAACCCATCTAGAGTACAACCTCACTGAACTTGTCAAACCAAGCTCGAGGAGACTGTTTCAGCCCATATATGGCTTTCTTCAATTTACACACTTTCTGACACTCCCCCTGAGCAACAAACCCAGGAGGTTGCTCAATATATACTTCTTCCTGTAGATCACCATGTAGAAAGGCATTCTTAACATCAAGCTGAAATAGGGGCCAATCAAAGGTAGTAGCCAGAGAAATAATAATCCGGACAGAGTTTAGACGAGCTACTGGAGAAAAGGTCTCAAAGAAATCAACTCCATAGGTCTGTGTGTAGCCTTTTGCTACCAATCTGGCCTGCAACCTCTCAACAGATCCATCCGGATTATGTTTGATGGTGAAAACCCATTTGTAACCCACAGCTTTCTTCCCTGTAGGTAAGTCAACAAGATCCCATGTGCCATTATACAAAAGGGCTGACATCTCAAGCTGCATTGCTTGTTTCCAACCACTGTCCTTCATAGCATCATAGTGATCCCTTTTATATCAACAGAATCAATCCCAATAGCAAATGCGTGGGCCTGCTTAGATAAGTGTGACAGACAACACACATTTGTAATAGGATGTCTAATAGTACAAGAACGAACACCTTTCCGAACAGCAATAGGAAGATCAGGATCTGATGCTTTGCAGGAATCTCGTGAATAGAAGACGATGAGGAAGGCTCAAAGACTGGTGTCGCTACCTCTTCTGGATCTTGTCTGCCTCGCCTACTATAAACATATGGGTACTGCTGAATAACAGGCATGTCAGGTGCCTGCTCGTCCTGAATAAAAGTATAATCAGGAATAATGGGTGGTGCTCCCTCACTCTGCATAGATGGTGCCACTCTCTCACTCTGAAAATCTGGTGACACTCCCTCTCTCAATTGCTCCCCGTTACTCATAGCATCGGAGAAATACGGAGTGGTCTCATGGAAGGTAACATTCCTAGACACAGACATGCGACGAAGACTAGGACAGTAACACTTGTATCCTTTGCTAATACTAGAATAACCAAGGAATAAGGTTTTAATAGACCTAGGAAAAAGTTTGTCAGCCTTAGGGTCAAAATTATGGACAAAAGAAGTGCAACCAAACTCTCTGAGGGGAACAGAGAAGGGTTGATCCATGGACCGTAACACAAAGAAAGGAGTTTGTCCTTTGAGAACGGAGGATGGTTGTCTATTGATTAAGAAGCAAGCAGTTAACAGAGCTTCAGACCAGAATTTCTTAGGCACATTGGATTGAAACATGATCGAACGAGCAATATCAAGAAGATGATGATTTTTCCTCTCAGCCATCCCATTTTGCTGAGGGGTGTGAGGACAAGACGTGCGATGAATCATGCCCACAGAACTACAAAAAATCAGACATAGCCTTTTGAACATACTCTAAAGTATTATCAGATTGGAGAGTTTTTATATTGTAATCAAACTGAACCTTTATTTCTTTATGAAAATGTTTCACAATAGATAGCACAGACTCTCGGCTTTTGAGAAGGTAGACCCATGTCATGAGGGAAAAATCATCCACAAAGGAAATAAAATAACGAAAACCATTATAACTCTGGTCTTTAACAGGATACATCACTGTGGACTAACTCAAAAGGACAAGATGCCCGCTTATTGACACAACTGGGAAAAGACAACCTATGATGTTTTCCCAACTGACATGACTGACACTCTAAAGATGACACTTAGGATAACTCAGGTTCCAACTTCCGCAGGCTTTCTAACGACGAATGTCCATATCTGCAATGCCATAGTGTTAAATATAAGAGAATTGAACTAATGTGATTGTGGTAGATGAATACAAGACCGGACACCCCTGTCCTATATATAGGAGCAAGGGAGAAACCCTGAGACTTGTGTCCCAAGTAATCTAAACTAGACGGGCCGGAATATAAAGGCCCACTAAACTAATTAGCCTATTTAACTAATAGACTAATATAGACACTTTAACACTCCCCCTCAAGCTGGAGCATGGGTGAAACACATGTCCAAGCTTGGAAAGTTACAGGACTCGATAAAAAGAAATGATAAATGAAAGATGAAGATAAATATCACTCCCATACAAAACATGTTACTCCCCCTTAATCAATACTCCCCCTGAATCAAATAGTGATGATGACTTTGCAGGTTGAAGATACTCGAGCTTTGAAGAAGGTCTTCCTTGAAGTGCATCTGAAATAAAGATATCTCAAGATACTCTGCAGGCTGAAGAATGTGCCACTGGAATACGTGCTTAACAGGGCACGAACGCGGATATAGTGTCGACGAATGGACCTGATACTACAGCAATAATACGCCACTGGAATACGTGCTTAACGCGGCACGAACGCGGACGGACGATCTGCTGCTTGATACGATGTAGGAACCATGAAACTTGGGAGCTTGACGGGAAAGGAGATCATCCATCAAGGAAAGTCCCAAGAGGATCAACTACAGGTGATGTCGATACAGCAGATGCGGCTCGGAGAAGACGTGATGAAGCAGCTCGGTGAAGATAAAACTCTGAGCTTCTGAAGAAGCACCCATCTGTCTCACGTGAATGCAGCTGAAGGAATACATCATCATCAACAACGAATATGGTGTCGACGTTGGATCTTCACTGCTGGCTCAAGTAGAGAACCGGTGTGCTGAACAATGTAAAGCTCCATGAAGATAGCCTGGAATATATATAATCTGAATACATATATCATCATCTCATTTCATACTCTCTCTCTCTCATACATTCTCTCATATGCTCTCATGCTCGCCTTCTCATCTCTTTCTCTCCTCTTTATCCCCCCCGTACACCAAATACGACGAAAGTGAGTGTTTGGTGTGGAGAAATGGATATATGACCCCCCCCCGTAATGTGAAAAAGGGATGCTCACATATTATGGGTGGGAAAGAAAATGGTGGAAATAAGTGGAGATGGGTAATGTGTGGAGAATGAAACTGATAGCCAAAGAGAGTATACTAAATGGGTCAACATGAGATCTGGATAGAAAAATAAATGGATCTAGTCCCGACCCGAAAAGTGAAAAATCCGATTAGGCTCAAAATAGGATTCGATTAGCAAAAATAGGACCGATTAAGGATCTGAATAGAGACAGGGATAATGCATATGGGGGCAATAAACATGGTTGTTTGGTAGCGGTGGAGAGTGATGGGTGTAGATGGCAGCAGTAGCATGATGACACACAACGCAGCAATAGCTTGCGGATGAAGATTGTTGGGATGATGATGAAGTAGAGGAGCAGCAGCTTGCGGATGATGGCTGGATATGACGTTCGACTAATGTAGCGTTTGTCGCACCATAGGAGATGACAAAGGGTCTCCTGTGTGACTCCGGAGATATTGCATGCCAAGAGGATGCATACGGAGCTAAGGTGGAGCCTCTCCAAAGCGGCGATGAAGACTGATTTGAAGACGTCATGAGATGGAGTGTCGGTTGAAAAAGTGCGATCAAGGCTTGGGATACGGTTGCTTGGATAAAGCAACACTGCAGCCTACGAGCACAGATACAACGGCGAGAGGCAGTAGCTTGCGGGATAGGTGTATCCTTTTCACATCGCTGCTGATCAAATCTCGATACCATCGATAGGGTTGTCGATGGTATCGACAGACGATCTTCTGTCGCTGTGATAAAGTCGATATCATGACTTCCTGTCGATAGTATCGACGAGAATGCTCTTTGCGTCTGGACTGATCTCGATACTATTGACGCTCGGGTCTATAGTATCGATGCGGCGGCGGCTGGGCTACTGCGGCAGATGGAGATGGTTGCTCCTTGCAAATGGGAAACGATTTCTGATGGCTGGCGACACTGTGGAGATGGCTGCTGGCAGCTACTGCTGCCGATGGTGGCGGCGGTGCTGCTATCGTGCGGAGTTGGATGCGAAGGTGCTGGTTTCGGATGGCGGAAGGAGATTACCACGGCGGCGACTGTTGAAGATGATGATGGAGGACGGCTGCTATGATAGGCAGAGGAAGTGTTGTATGGAAAGAATGAAAGAATAGAGAATAGATATGACCATGGAGGTCGGGATATGCCTAGCGGGCAGCCGGCCAAGCCATGGTGATGGCGGCTGCGGCCGCCCACAGGCGAGCGCTCGCCCGATTGTTCTCTTGGAGAAAGGAGCGGCGGCGGCTTGAAGGGAGAAGACGACGGCTTGGAGAGAGAGGGAAGCGGGGCGGCGGATTAGGGTTCCCTCAGGAGCGACTGCTCTAATACCATGTGAAATAAAAGAATTGAACTAATGTGATTGTGGTAGATGAATACAAGACTGGACACCCCTGTCCTATATATAGGAGCAAGGGAGAAACCCTGAGACTTGTGTCCCAAGTAATGTAAACTAGACGGGCCGAAATATAAAGGCCCACTAAACTAATTAGCCTATTTAACTAATAGACTAATATAGACACTTTAACACATAGTAAGGGGGAACCACTCAACAGGATGGATGGAGCTGGAGCAGATACTGGGCGAGGCAGACTGTCACCGTGGAAAAGGTAGAGATCACCTTTCCTAGGCCCCCCACCAATCGTCCTCATACTCTTGAGATCCTGTAAAACAAAACAAGGCCCAAATGGTATTGTACAGTTTACAGTGTCAACCAACTTTGCAACAGAAAGAAGATTAAAAGGAAACTCAGGCACAAAGTGTACAGATTTCAGATCAATCTTGGGTGTTAGAGAGACAGATCCACTAGCTAGCACTCTCCTCACTGAACCATCTGCCAGTGTGACAGATTGGTGAGGAATATGAGTCAATAGATTGGAGCAATCTCTTCATACCAATCATATGTTGTGACGTGCCAGAGTCAACTACCCAAGATGTAGTAGAGCCATAAGTTATGAGAGATGTAGTCTGATTACCCGCAGTAGATGCCAGGTTTGCTGATGACGAAGACCCCACACTCATGTGCTGTGTAGCCTGAATGAACCGATCATACTCCTCCGGAGTAAGAGTGATGCCGGTCCTAGAATTGGTGCCCACAGCTGAAGACGGAGAGGAATCTGTAGAAGTGGCACAATGTGTTGCCCTCACAGGAGGTGCAGCAGGTCTCCCACGTTTCTTCCAACACTTTTCCACTGTATGTCCTGGTTTGTCACAGAAGGTACACTTCGGATGTGTCCCACGTCCTCTGCCCGTACCAGGTCGTCCTCCTCTCACCGCAACAGCTACGGATGCATGAGATTCCCTAGAGGATATAGTAGAGACAGGATTAACAGACTCAAAAATAGACTGTTGAATTCTCGAATATGCTTCTACAAAACTTGGCAATTTATTAGAAGCCAGAATGACGCTCCGGTCAGAACTGCAAATGGAATTAAGCCTGGATAGAAATTTAGCAGTGATCAAGTCGTCTCTATCTTTGATCTGTGCAGCAGCTGTGACATGATGATAATAGCTCAGCTCCTAAGCCAGAGCCTGAATAGCTCCAAAGTATTCCTCAAGGGACCTATCACCCTGCCTCTCAGCAAATAGACGATCATATATCATGAATAGCCGAAGAGCATTCTTCTCCTGGGAATAGTGTTGCTTCACTGCGTCCCATATCTCTTTAGTTGTAATATAGAACATAAACCTAGCCGCAATTGCAAGCTCCATACTATTCCATAACCAAGTCTTCACAAGACTGTCATGACGCTTCCATTCAGTGTATCCTTTATTAGTAGTGTCTAGGGGACCCGAGTCAACATGTCTCGCCTTATCGTGAGATTCCAAGACAGTGTGAACTGCGTTCATCCATAGTAGATAGTTTTTCCCGTTGAGTTTGATGGAGGGGATAGGAGACGCCTCATCGTAGGGAATCTTGGTGTCCTCCATTGTAGACGAGAACACATTGACGGATTGATACACGTCACAGAGAAAGTTGAGGTGACGAAGAGATACACGTCACATAGATAGATGGGGTGACGGAGAGATACACGTCACAACCAAAAAGGAATGGATAAATGTGTTACTGACGCATTCACAGCCTCCAACCGATTTTCCTAGTCACACATGGAGGAGATGTGACTAGGAGTACAACCGTCGGGTGACGAGTCCTCCGATTTAGATTTTAGACGGCCGTCGAATCACCCGAAGACCCCAAACAACTTGTGGTGGAGTCTACAACAGCGTTGGAGAAGACCCAACGTAGAAGGAGATAACCCTGCAAGCCCGGTGCCTCACTCCAGATCGGCAGATGGGCTGCAGCCGGACGGCGGCCCTGTCGCTGCCACCGCTGCCTCTCGGCGGCGCCGCCGACACGGAGAGAAAGAAAGCGGAGCGCTGTCGGCAAAGAGAAAGAAGGAGAAAGGGAGAAGGGGTGGCGGAAGGAGAGAGATGCCCTGGATCGAGCTCTGCTCTAATACCATGTGAGAAGAGGTGAAGGGGGAGAGGAGATGAAACACCGAGAGATTTTTCGGCTGCAAGGAGAAGCTTTCTTGAGAGGCAATAGTCGTCTCACTTCTTTTTATATATTAGGGTAAGATACATTGTGGTACAAGGGAGAAAATAATAGAAAAATAATAAAACAAATAATATAATAAAAATAGAACCAGGAGGCAGATTGCATATCTCCGCCGTTATAGCAATCTCGATACCATTGACAGGATTGTCAATGGTATCGACAGAATGATGTTTTGTCGCTGTGATAATCTCGATACCATCGACCTCCTGTCGATGGTATCGACGGGGATACAGGTTGTTTCACAATTAGTATGCTATATGTTAATTGCATATTGTATTTTTCTACCTAATGTAAAAAAAGGAGTCATCAAGGAGACTTCCTCTCCCCGACCCTCATTGACCTATAGAGGCCCGACACAGGAGGAGTAAGGTAAACCAAGTGTGCAACCCATTAGTTCCGACGCAAACCATGTCAGACATAAATCCCAGTTTTATTCGTCCCCATGAGGATTCAAACCTGAGACCCCTGCCTGCGTTCACGGTCCGATCACCAGTGAGCTACACCCTTGTGGGCTTTTCTACCTAATATATATTAATATGTTCTGATACATATACATAAATTAATTGGGTCGGTTTGTTTTGCTTTTTCTCATTTGTTGGCATTGTTGTTATACTCTATTTCATTTTTTAATAATTATTTGGTGACATCAGTATGTTTAATAATAATATACTAGTATATGTTTAATAATACTATACTAGTATATTAGTACATTACATTACTGTAGCATAATTAACACGTGTTTGTTGTACATATATTATATGATAAATGATTCTATAATACATAACATATGTTAGTACATTATATGTTAATTGCAGATTGTATTTTTGTACCTAATGTATATTAGCATACTTTGATACATTATACATAAACTATTTGGGTGTTTTATTATGTTGTATAAGGTGTTCAGATATGTGTAAAGGTTCCCTAAATTATATTATTGATATATAAATATGTGTAATTTTCTATTAAATTATATAACTTTGGCAACTACTTTTTCAAAAAGCGCTCGCCTGACGCTCAAGCGGCCACAAGTTGTTGTCCGCACGCCTCCGCTTACCGCTTTCTAAAACATTATTGCATATTATTCTTATTTTTTCTCATTTTTTTCACATCAATCCATGTTCAAAGTGTTGAAAACTATATATAGGGAATAAATTGTAAATAAGTCACATATATTCATTGTATGTGTATGTACCTATATATGTTTACACCATATGTATGTATGTACTTAGTATATATGTGTGTGCATACACACAGATATGTTTAATATAGATATAGTGTTGTTTACTTGTGTTGCTTTGTTATTCTTGTGATATTAGTCCCATATTGCTCACTTGTACTTATGTCTCTACTCTCAGCTGCTATATTAGAGAATACCCTGTAACCTGTTTTACTCACTCAATAAACAATTCCTTTTTTATGCAAAAATCGGTTACCTCCTTCTGTGCCGCTCGTGGGACCATACATCAGACTACTTGTCCTTACACTCCTCAGCAAAATGGTGTCGTTGAGCGGAAAAACCGCCACTTACTTGAGGTTGCTCGCACTCTTCTCATACACTACAAAGTACCCCATCATTTATGGCCTGAAGCAGTCTCTACGGCTTGCTATCTTATAAATTGCATGCCTTCCTCGGTTTTGCAAAATAAGGTTCCTTGTGCCATTTTGTTTCCTGACAAACCTTTATTTTCTCTTCCTCCTCGCATTTTTGGGAGTACTTGCTTTGTAAAAAACCTTCGCCCTGGCCTCACAAAACTTGATGCTCGCTCGACCAAGTGTGTTTTCTTGGGGTATTCCCGTACACAAAAAGGCTACCGCTGCTTTGATCATGTTAAAAAATAGTGGTTTGTTAGTGCGGATGTGACTTTCTTTGAGCATATGCCTTACTACTCTACTGATGGAGAAAAATTGTCTACTGATATTATGGACAACACACCTTTACCGGCTATTGAGTTACCTACTAATGTGCCTACGGAACGCCCTTTGCAAGTCTACAGACGCAGGTCAAAGAGAAATACTATTTCTGAGGCCCCGGTCGAACCAACTCCTTCGTCTGTGGATGATCCACCACCCAATGAGGTATTTTTTGACCTAGACCTTCCTATCAGATTTGGAAAGGTGTTCGTTCCTGTACTCAACATCCAATCAGTAATTTATGTTCCTCTGACAATCTATGTGATAGTTTTGCATGCTTCACTTCTGTTTTGTCTGTTGTGACTATCCCAAAATCAGCAGAAGAGGCCCTTCGTATTCCTGCCTAGGAACATGCTATGGAGCAAGAAATGCATGCGCTCTGCGAACGCCCTTTGCAAGTCTACAGACGCAGGTCAAAGAGAAATACTATTTCTGAGGCCCCGGTCGAACCAACTCCTTCGTCTGTGGATGATCCACCACCCAATGAGGTATTTTTTGACCTAGACCTTCCTATTAGATTTGGAAAGGTGTTCGTTCCTGTACTCAACATCCAATCAGTAATTTATGTTCCTCTGACAATCTATGTGATAGTTTTGCATGCTTCACTTCTGTTTTGTCTGTTGTGACTATCCCAAAATCAGCAGAAGAGGCCCTTCGTATTCCTGCCTAGGAACATGCTATGGAGCAAGAAATGCATGCGCTCTGCGAACGTCAGACATGGGATCTAGTCGATCGTCCCTTTTCTTGCCCTACTATGGGTTGTCGTTGGATATTTACTATTAAATATCAACCTGATGGCACTATTGAACGCCTGAAAGCCAGATTAGTTGCAAAAGGTTACACACAAACATATGGTGTTGACTACTTTGAGACTTTCTCTCCAGTTGCACGCTTAAATTTTGTTCGCATTTTGATATCTATTATTGTGAATATCTGTTTCAACTTGATGTCAAAAACACCTTTTTATATGGAGATCTACAGGAGGAGGTATACATGGAGCAACCTCCGGGATTTGTTGCTCAGGGGGAGTCTGCCTTCAAAATATGTAAACTCAAAAAGGCTATCTATGGTCTTAAACAGAGCCCGCGTGCGTGGTTTGATAAACTCAGCCAGATCTTAATTACCTTTGGCTTTCGGCGATCACAATCTAATCATTCTGTATTTATTCGTAAGACAGCAGCAGGACTTGTTATCCTTATTGTGTATGTTGATGACATTGTCTTATCTGGCAGCGATAACGAGGGTATACATGCAACCAAAAATTATTTAGCACAACACTTCATCACCAAGGACCTTGGCAAACTACGATACTTTTTAGGCATTGAGGTTGCTAGATCATCTGTAGGACTCTGTCTTTCACAGAGAAAATATGTTCTTGACCTGTTACAGGAGACAGGCATGCTGGGCTGCAAGCCAGCCAACACTCCTTTAGATCCTAATATGGATTGGGACGATGACAACTCCCCCCCTTATGATGATCGCCACCAGTTTCGGAGACTAGTGGGCAAGCTTATCTACCTGACGGTCACTAGGGCTAATCTAGCAGCTGCTATAGGATTCATAAGTCGGTATCTTGATAAACCCCGGCAGTGCCGCTGGGATGCTATTTGTCACATCTTACGATATCTCAAAAGCTCGTCAGGGAAAGGTCTTCTATATAAAAAGCATGGCCATTGCAATTTATCAGGATTCTCAGATTCTGACTATGCAGGAAGTTGATCTGAGCGAAAATCTACTTCTGGATATTGTACTTTTGTGGGAGGAAATCTAGTCACTTGGCAAAGCAAAAAGTAGACTGTTGTTGCTAGATCCAGTGTCGAGGCAGAATACAGAGCCATGGCTCATACTGCATGTGAACTTCTGTGGGTCTGTGGCCTTTTACATGAGTTCGATATTACTTATTCCAGCCCTATTCCTATGTTTTGTGACAACAAAGCCTCTATTTTTATTGCGAGCAACCCTACATTTCATGAACGCACAAAGCATATTGAAGTTGATTGCCACTTTGTTCGGGAGAAAGTTCTATCTGGGCACATATGCACTCCATACATCAGCACTGACAAGCAGCTTGCGGACATCTTCACCAAAATTCTGCCTAAAGCTCGGTTTCAGACTCTGATTGACAAGCTGGGCTTGTTTGACATCTACGCTCCTGCTTGAGGGGGAGTATAAATATATTGTGTTGTTTACTTGTGTTGCTTTGTTATTCTTGTGATATTAGTCCCACATTGCTCACTTGTACTTATGTCTCTACTCTCAGTTGCTATATTAGAGACTACCCTGTAACCTGTTTTACTCACTCAATAAACAATTCCTTTTTTATTTAGATTTAATATGTATGCACACATATATATAGATAGATGTACATATATGTGCCTGCATAACATGGAAGATCTCATATATATGCAAGAGACTATTATATTGCAAAATTGATAGAGGAAGCTTTTGCATTTGTATCTTAGGAGAGGGAGGGGGATGTGTAATATTGGATGACACATCATAAGAGAGGCCACTAAACTTATAAAAAATCTTAATAAGAAATTTAGTATTCAAAACAAAATTTAATAACAAAAACAAATCCTAGAATTTTGTGAAAAAAATATGAAAAATTATGAAGAATCAAGGAAGTTTATGAAAATCGTGAAACAATGCAACTTCTAAAAGGTCGGAGACTTTTGTCACAAGGATTCAAGGTTCTGATGATATGAAAGAGTGGACTTGATATAACTATTGCGATCTTTTACATTGCATCATAAAAATATAACAAAGTCTTTAGTTTATAATTTGAATCCACCAAAAGCTAAAGGAAACCCGATAATGGACATTAAGAGTATCAATTCTTGATAATAATGGTATTTAGTCTATACCTAAAATGACAAAAAGTTAATTTGAACATTAAGACCCTAAAAAAACAACTAATACTCATTAACAAGCATAGAGAATCACAAAAATTAATAAGGTGGCACATAGGTTAAAGCAATAATCATTGATAGGCCTAGAGAGCCACATAATCGATAAGGTGGCATATAGATTGTGGAGCAGTGATTCCGAGGTGGCTGTCTAGGTATATCGTAATAAGTACTCAATGAAATTTCTAAAACTGGTTGAAAATGTTTTTCATTATAACAAAGTTACGACCATAAAACTTCCAAGAAATACAACATGTGATTATTTAGTTGAGAGGCAAATTCAAAGACTAGATAAGTAATAGGACATCTATATGTCGGATACATGTATATGTACTATTTCATAGTGAAAGTAGATTTTTCAAGAGAAAAGTGTTCGTAAGATGTGCAGTAGGCATCCTAGTTGGCCTGTTGTTTGGGATGGAATCCTCGCGTTGAAATGGATCCTCAAAAAAATTCAAAATCCAACTTGGAACTAGATGCCAATTTTTGGTAAGAAGGGATATGCCTCTTGCAAAAGGACCAAATGGGTTGTAGCCATAGCATGGAAAAAAAAGGCGCGCCCTGAGGCGCTAGAGGCGCACCCCAGGGCGCCTTGAGGCTTAAGCCTCACCTGTGATCCAAGAGGCGGACGCCTCATTTTTTGCAAGGCGCAAAAAGGCGCAAGAGGCGTTGAGGCGCAAGTGAGGCGCTAGCCTCAAGCTGCAACCCAAAATACTGGTTTCCTGGTTCATTTTAACTACATATGGGCCTGGCCCAATGGGTTTTCTATTAGCCCATTTGATTCAAACGAGAAAAAAAACAAATTGTGGTTAAAATACTACTGTTTGGGTACAACTTGTACTGCTTTTATTTTCCAGCTGTTTAAATTTAGATTATAAACAGGTAGTGTAATGTGATTTTGTTATGTAGTTGTCCAATTGTATTAACTTACATTGTATATATATTTTCTTATATATATAAACATATTAATACATATAAATATATATAAATATAGGAACGCCTCGGTACATTTTGAGGCTTACGCCTCGCCTCGCCAAGACAAAAACGCTTCGTTACGCCTCACGCCTTTTTCAACCTTGAGCCATAGTTTAACATGTCCGCTTTTGACGCCACTTTTGATGGTTCAAAACAATGTTCAAAATATCGTCGAAATTGGCGAAATTTCGCCAATTATTTCGGTGCCGATGGCGATCGGACATAGAAACAGCAGTACCTCTTGTTACGTACGTAATTTCGCCGGTAAAATATAAAATTTCGATGGTTTTTTCAAATTTCGCCGAAACAGGGGGAATTTCGCTGCAAATTAGCTACTTATGGCTATTATTTCGCTGGCACGGGTCGGGACGCCGAACTGTGCCGCCGAAAAAGAAGACGACTGCTGCAGATTTTTACTTGGGTGATTTTGAAGGTTCTAAAGGCTATTTTGAGGGATTTTGAGGTATGTTTTCTTTAATCCTCTTCTTCTTCTCCCCCCCATCTAATGTTCTACCTATTCTCTCTCTCTAATCTCTCCTCCTACCATATTTCTCTCTCTATTCTCTTAGATCTAAGGTACTAGATCTACCAAAAATGGTGGATCTATGCATTAAATCCTTAAATGGTGTAGATCTAAACATGAATCCTACTAAATATCACTAAATCCATAACCTAAACCCGTATTACTACTAAAATCTAATCTTTTTTGCTTAAAAAAATCTTTTTTTAACATGGAATTGCCTAGATTAATGCTTATATTAACAATATATACTAATATTAACTTGGATTGTATACTTGTAGACTTGTAGTAACTACTAACTAGTAAGTTTTAATTGAAGTTGTAACTTGTAAGTTGTGATTTCCTTAATACTACTCACAATCAGATGATCAGATCAACATTGCTTCTGTACAGCCTGTCATCCCACCTAGATGTCCTACCATACTAGACCATATTTTCTTTGCATATGTTTGTGTCTTTAAGTCTATTTATCGTGCTTGCAAACTATAATGACTTGACTAATTCATTTCACTATCAAAATTGACATCGAAATCCCCATCGAAATCCCCATCGAAACAGTTTATCTTTCTTCACTCACTCATGAGGAGACCCCCCCCCTAACATATCCAATATGAAATATTATTGCATATTTGAGTAGATCTAGACTAGTAGATGCTTCTGGTAAAATTTCATCAAATAATTCGTTAATTTGGCCGTCGAAACGCCAGGAACGCATCTGTCGAAATTTCTGTCGAAATTTGTCGAAATTTCTGTTCCTGTGGCCACCGAAACGGCGTCGAAATCGGACATTTTCTTCCTTGGTTCAAAAGCAAAAATTTCCAAAAAAAAAAATGACGAAAACTCTACAAATTCATTCTCGTTAAAATGTGACTTTGAAAATCAAATCAAGGAATTAAATCATGAAATTTTACCAACTTGATAGTTTTGGAATATTTATCATATACTAGTATTGGGTGGGGGAGACTCTTAAACATGTGAGTGAAAATATCTAGACATGTTATGATGGGAATTTGAAGTATGCAATCTATACACAAGAGAATTCTTATGGAACTATATATTGTATCTTATATCTTGTATATAATTAAATTATGCATAATCATTCTATTTTTTTAGATTTTTTGGTATTTGAAACAAAATTACATGCCTAATTTTTTTTTGCCACTTGAATTTCTATATCGTTCCCCACCCAAAACAAACAGTTGCCATTTTGGTCGAGATTTTAAACTATGGCATCACCAATAGTAGTCACTTTATCAAAACTGGAGTAAAAATCACCATAATGTTCATGTTAATGCCCAACAATTCAAAGCTAAAATGACTTTCACATTCAACCATGTCATTGAACTTTGATCAAATGTCAACAACATTAACCAGATATTGACGAGATCAACTCATACATATTTTTATCTTATCAATGACAACGTCGAGCCGTGACGGTCAACTCTCTATAAAAGATTTTCGATTTTGTAGGAGTGAACGTTTATTAGCTTGCTACTTTTCTCAAATTATAGTTTGAAGAAGTATTTGTATTTTTTGTTGTTAACAAGCATGCAACATAAATATATTCACCAGTGAAATGAACGTTCTGAGCGGCCGCTTAATCGGCTCAGCAGCCCAGCCGTTTAAAATACCCCCTGAGCGCCCGATTAATCGTTTTCCAAAAAATGGCCTTTTTTTCCCGCTTAATCCGCTTAATCATCCGCTTAATCGGCCGCTCAGACCCTTTTTTTAAGAAAACTGCTGCAAGCCTGTAACATTAAGTAATATTTGAAAGTAAAATAATTATTGACTGTAATATATTAAACTTATATACAATACATGTTCTATGATAAGCCTTAGCTAATTTAATATGCATAATTTATATGTAAGCCATAGTAATCGGGTATTGTTGTATATCAAAGTAAATTACATGTAACTAATCATGATTGTGTAATTTAATATGCATAATTTATATGTAAGCCATAGTAATCGGGTATTGACTGTAATATATTAAACTTATATACAATACATGTTCTATGATAAGCCTTAGTTAATTTAATATGCATAATTTATATGTAAGCCATAGTAATCGGGTATTGTTGTATATCAAAGTAAATTACATGTAACTAATTAAAGGTCATAGAGGGGTTGAATGTAATTCTCATGTTTGATATTTTGCATTACAGATTGACCATTGTGTTACTATATATAAAAAAGATTGTGGGAAGAGTTGCATGCAATTTGAAGGAGTTGTACATTCTAATAAAGTTGTATCTATAGCCACAGTGGGAGCTGACTCCTACCAATCTTCCCACTCGTGCTATTTTTTTACAGTTGCCAATGTTGGGAGTGTGACATGACCAAGGCCGAAAGAAGTGGATGGCGTGGTCGCTCCAATGTGACACTAGGAAGGATTTGCGTGATGATGTTGTCAGCACTAGGAAGCGACTATTATTATTCTTATCTCACACTTCTCTTTTTAGTGATCGTTTTGTGCCTAGTACAAACATTAATCTAAGTATGTTTTAACAGAATGCCTTTTCCTTCCAGACTACTTTACTCACAATATAATCGCCTATTCACTCTGATCTTATCTCTTTATTTTTTGCTGGCAAAATAAGGTGATGGCACACCACGTTTACGGTCTTTAAAGTGATTTAATATTCTCATTACACAGGATATGCCTAGTGTCATGTAAAATATAAAGGCATATTAAAATGTCATACTAGATTAAAAAAATTATCCATTATCATATTATGCTTCTTTGATATCTAGACTGTCATATTATGCTTTTTTGATATCCAGATTCTCATGGTGGTCACTGCCCTTAATATTGATTTCTATAATTCTCCGGCTTCCATGAAGTTTCCAAACTTCCACCTCCTCACTTGAGGAAATGAGCAACGTATACTAAGTTGTAACCTCCAGCCCACCATACAACATGAATATGATTACAGGTCATACCCTTGAGTCCAGGGCATGTTTTGTATTTGCTAGCAAAGAGCTATTGCAGGTAGAAGGGTTTCTTATCAAGAGAGCTAGGAAGCATGTATGTGTGTGCCTGTTTGACTTGTTTGATTAATGGAACAACCTCGAATCCTTACCAAATGAGGTCTCAATAACATAGGATAGGAAAATCTTGATCGCCAAGCAAAAATAAATGTCATCCTATTTGGAGAATTGTACTTTCTTTCCATCTTTCTCCCTAACTGATGCAGCTTTGAACAACTCTTTCTTTTAATGTATTTTAGGTATAGTAGTCAAAATGATTGTCATTGTCATAACAAACTACAGTCAACTTAGTAAGGTGCACGATCAGTGGATCTTCAACTCTTTCCAAGTGTTTTGAGTTCAATCTGCACTAGATCAGCAAATAATGCAACATTGCAAAACCATAGCCTGCCAAACTCAATTATCTCTTATCCTTCCAGGAAAAAAGGATTATCCTCCTCCAGTACATTGACTAGGGTTAAAACCGCTAGCCCCACTGACCTTCAGAAGGCCAGATATGAGTGCGACTGGTACATTCTCAGAGGATGGGTTGCAACTGTTCACGATTCACAGAAACTGGTGGTGACTAACTATAGTCAGTAGAATATAAACTACTTCAGTAGAAGGTGATCATCCTATTACTAGGATGGCAAACAAGTAAAACATTATCTAGTTAAATGGACAACGAACCTGAGTTGCAGGAATATTCATCCTTGCCGAACTCCCTAGGGAAAAAATATCTTGAATTGGTATTATGGCCAATTGTGCAACTGACGACAAAGCACAACGGATCAGTGCCCATGAAATGTTATCATCCTCTGCAATGCCAAGGTATCTCTGTGCCTGCAATTGTTTACAGTAATGGAATCACTTGACCTTCACACTTCCTAGATAGCAGTTTGACAGACACATTAAATTCAATGAAGTGGAGTATTGGTAACTAACATGTAACTTCTCGTGTTTGTTTGCCAAATTAACCCACCAACCCAAAGCCTGCAAATCGATGAGAAAGATATGCAGTCTTCATATACTAGATATTGGATGTGTAGGCAAATTACAAGTACACAATTAGTTAACATTCACTCACAGTATCATTATCGTGAGTGCCAGTGTACACAACTTGATCTTTCTCATGGTTGTGCGGCATATGAGGGTTATCTGCGCTGCTCCCAAATGCTGACCAGGCAAGAAATATTCAAGGAAGTTGGAGTAATCACGTCTAGATTCTTCAGGTTTAAAGTAATAATACAAAGTGCAGTCACAATACCAAATTGGAGGACTGCCATTCCAGGTGCCTTGATGTCTTTCCTTAATTGAACCACATCCTCTGTTATGACTCCCTATACAAGCAGATCTAGTTTCAGCAGAGATAAATATCTAATGAAGGAACTCACATAAATTTGTAATGCGTAACGAATGCAATGTTCTTCCAATTTCATTGAGTACAAGAGACTCTTATCACAGAGGAAAACACCATTCTCAAATTCTTGCATCCTTTTGTTGGATACGACCTGAATTTAAGACCCAGTTCTATATCACAGTTTTAAGAAAGACAAATTGATATTACAAGTTTGCAAATAAAATTGATAATGAAGACAATTATTCTGCTAAGTTTTAGGAGTCTGCGACTAAAAGATTCACATCAAAGAGGCGATATTAGTTACTATTTTCCTGAAACTAGCAATGATCATTAGTTCCAAAAGTAGAGAAAGATTTCTTTGATTATACTGAATAGGGATTTATAATTTGCTCATTACTGAACTGAATCTTTTATAGAATCCAGGTTATCCAACCATACGGATTTGATACAGGTTATCCAACCATACGGATTTGATATACAAATTAGATAAAATATGGTTCAAATATGATGTAATTTTGTGAGATATCATCAAAAAGAGTTGAATACTGAATACAATAATGTAGTTTAACCGTTTCTTTGTGTCTACTAGTAAGACGGACATGGTACTTACTTGGATTTGATATTAATACAACCTATCTAAATGTACTACATTATATCCAAAAAGCTGGATCATCATAACTGGAATTTAATAGTGGCAATGAACATCTTATATTGGAAATTTAATGTATTTGGGATAGTCCACACACACACACACATAGAGAGAGAGAGAGTGTGTGTTAAACATATACAATATGTTTGTGTGTTTCATACGAATATGATATCAAAAGAGGTTTTGATTATCAGAAATCATTCATGTGTGGTGTGTGACATATAATCAAAAGTAATTGAAGGGTGAATGCATTTTGTACTTGCACGATTGACTTAGAAATACATGATGTCTTGTGATGGACAATAAGACAACTCAGATTCAATGAGATCTGAACTACAACCAATATAAAGAGGTCACTTACCCATGAGGTAGTATCTTGAAAATAAATTTAAGGATACGAAATGAACTAGTATCATATCAGTATAGAAAAGTTCGTAGTCCTAAATGCAGAGTTCTTTTCACAGCACACACAAATATATATGTAGAGCAATAATCCATGTATACGATGCATGCATCTTGTGTGTGTGAACACGTGCACGTATACACATACGTCTCCAACATTTATGTAGCCAGCCCCAACATGGTTGAAGCTGAAGCTTGAATGATGATGAATTGTATGTTTGTGAGTGTCTTCAAAACTTACTTGAATGTAAAACAAAGGCCACGCAGCCAACCAAAACAAGATTGAGTTAGAGCTTAGAAAATGCCGATGATGATGATGATGATGTTTGTGCTAGCGGAGTCAGAATGGGATACGCTCGAGTATATTGACAATGCCATGCACTTCAATCGTGTTTATGTAACGAACAGGTTTTCAAAATTCCACAATGTCTTTATATATTAATGAATATTCTACACATCAAACATGAGCTGATTTATGCTTCCAATTTATTTGTCTAAGAACTATAAAAGCAGCATCCTGAAAAAGTTTTTATAGGACATCAATCCTACAACCATTGGATATGTGAACTAGCAAGTATCTAGTAAATCTCAGGTGGCATGTAGACTTCCTATATGATATTGATTAAGATCAATACTTTGCGTTAGACTTAGTGTATAGCATCATCAACACACTGAAATGTATCCTCATCTCTCTCTCTCTATACACGTATTGTATTCCCACAGACATGCTCTCATTAACATGCCCCACTTCTATGTGTGTAAGTTCGTGAAATGGAGGCTGAGTTAGAAGCAATGGTTCTACCCCCACAGGCCTCGAAGTATATTGGTGGCTCACAATCAGGCTTTCGCACAAAGTTCACAGCAAGTCATGGGCCCAAATAAAGGAGGGTTGGTGGTAAGTTGACATTTAGTCATAAAATTTTGCCAGTCTCTTTGACATATTTGGAAGAGTTTATGAATGAGATTTAGAATCTTCATATCATGATGAAAATGTGACCATAACAGAGCTAAATGGAAAAAGATCCACGTACCTAACACAACATGATTAGGATTGAGGCTTAGATGATGATGATCATGATCATGATGATTAATAATGGTGACGGTGAGAATTAGACCTCAGAGTCATGTATGTACTTCTATAGTAGCAATCAAGCTCCTTAAGATATTTTCAAGTGATCAAGCATTTCATTTCTATCTTTGTGGACATTAGATTGATTTTAGAATATAGTCCCTTTTTTCAGGAGGGGCGCTAGGCAGTCCCTTTTCCCCAAGAAGCACCTAGGCATTTCTAGGTGTTTTTGCTATTTTTTATTTTTGTACATATATAGTAGAATTTACATATATATTTAGCTATTTTTAAATAGATACATTACTATGTCAATATTTTAATGTTTATATCGAAGTTGTAAAAATTATAATTTGACCCAACTCACATTAACATGACCTAAACTAGACCTGATTGGTCCTAGTTTGACCTATATAGATCTAAATTGGACCTGATTTGACCTAAATCTAACCTAATTTTACATAGCATAAACTTCTCAGACCTTAACTTTCCCTAATTTACCCTTTTTACCGATAAGAAACCTAATTTTGCCAAATCAAGGCTAATTTCTCCAAAGCACACCTATTTCCCCTAATCAGACATGTATCCCTAATCAGGCCGAATTTGCTCAAACTTGACCTGATTTTCTCTAAATCAGACCCAATTTTACATGCTATGACCAAAACAGACCCTACTTCCCATAATTTACTCAACATCGACATGAAAGAGACTCAATTTGGTCAAATCAGACCTAATTTCCCAAAATCAGATGTATTTTTTTAAAATCAGATCCATTTCCCCAAATCAGACCTAATTTGCCCAAATTTGACCCGATTTGGCCTAAATCAGACCTCATTTTGCATAGCATGACCTAACTAGACCTTACTTCTGGTAATTTTCCCTATATTGACTTAAATGAGACCCAATTTGGCCAAATCAGACCTAATTTTCTCAAATCAGACGCATTTCCCCCAAATCAGACCTAATTAGCCAAAATTCGACCTGATTTGACATAAATTAGACCTATTTCAACCATAAAATGACTCATGGTGATCTATTTTGACCAAATTCAGACTAATTCATGCTAATTTAGCCTTTTAAGTGGCTTAATTTGGGCCGAAAAGGCTTCAGGTGCCCACTTTAGACACTCAAGAGACTATGCGCCTTGTTTGAGGCTAGCACCTAGGGTGCCTTGATAACTAAGATTAAGATGAAAAATAATAACCCATAGTCTTAGGTGCGGTTTATAGGGCAAGAAGGTGGACATGAGCACAAACAAAATCAAAATTGAGAACACAAAAACATGATTTGAAACAATATAGAATACAAACATGATACATATACATATATTTATAGAGTCAAGATAGAATACACTCAAGCGTAGGATTCCGCCATACACTCAGGTGGTGACTACATATCAAGACTAGGTTTAATAAAATCTTAAATCCTTGTATCTTCATTATTATAATAAATATTGCTTACACAAAATTTGAGCTTTTTGGATGTTTGTAAGGCACTTATCCAAGAACAATAAAAGCAATGAATATAACTTTTTTTTAGTGCGTCACTTTTTTTGTCTTCGGATGCATGACCTATAAGTATTCATATAAGAAATTTTATGTGTAGTTGTTCATATGATATTCAAGAAGATGAACGGTTTGGATGTTCATTCTAATAATTGGACGATACGCTACAACTTGACTGTATAGCATCATTGATACACTCAAAGTGTTTTCTAGTCTCTCTATCTATTTATCTATCTATATATGTATACATACATACATTCACACCTATATATAGACACACACACACATATATATGCAAAGCCTTCTAAAATAAGTTATAACATGAAATTGATAGAAACAACAGACAACTAAACCTCTAACCTAAATCGTGACATGGAGTTACATAAAGAAACAAAAAAGGATCAAGTCAAATCAAAAGTTTGTTTATGATATGAAAATAAATATTATATATGATGAATATCGAAGCAAGGTGTGTTTAAATCAATCAAAATTACATATGAGAAAAATAAAATGACAATGCATTTAAAATGTGAAATATATTAGTATATTCATATTTTTTACTTTTTCTCTACTTTTTTTAGTTTCATATTGCTACATACTTCTTTCAATCTCCATCTCCATTTATACAAGCAACTTCGTCTTATATAAGGAGACCTCAATAGTACTTTATATTCACTCAATCACAACTGGTTCTTTCTGGACAAAATCAAATGGTGCAAATCCAGTGATGAATTAAAATGTACTATATGTCAAATTCTAAGAAGACTATTTGATAGAATAATGCTTTATATAGGTAACAATTATGTGAAATAAATAAAAAGTATGGATGATAGCCCAACGGAGGAAGAGAGGAGACATTGTTTATATATATTTTGTACTAAATGTCAATTTGGGATTGTTGACTCAAGGTCAATTAGGTCAATGTTGACTCACGTCTAAATTGACTAAACCCGTGTTTTGATGATGACTAACCATTCCACATATTGGTGTCTAATGTCTCTACTTGAGTGATTTCAGATTAGGTATAGACACACTCCAAATGCCCTAACTTGCGCATCTCAAATTGGAGAAAAGACAAGTCAAAGTCAATACAAGTGCACGTTTTTGTAAAATGATGTAAATCCATTAGAATCATGTTGTAAATCACTTGTAATGATTGTATGATTTGTAATTAAGCTTAGAAAAAAATCAGGAGCACTTAGATCGAATGTTTAAGCACTCAAAAGCCATTTTCCAAAATCACATCAGGTTGTTCATCGGTCGAGTTCTGTGAGGTGCAAACTCGACCGATCCTGATTGGATCTTGAAAATGACTTTTGATCGGTCGAGTTTACACTACACAGAACTCGACCGATGGAGTACATGACCAAATCGATTTTCATTGGTCGGTCGAGTTTCCCCAGGACAAACTCGACCGATGGTCTGAATATCGACTTTGTCTTTTACTCTATCGGTCGAGTTACCCTTATAGAAACTCGACCGATTACACTGTACGGAAAAGTGCGGAAAAGTGTAGAAAATGATTTTAGCCGTTGTGGAGTTGCAACAAGTGAATACATATTCGTTGCAAGCCACAAAACGGCTAGTTTTCGTTCTCAAGTGTTCCCAAAGGCTAAGAGGCATGCCCAGCTATAAATAGGACCCCTTGGACTTCATTCCAAGGTTGAGCATTCAATGCAAACTCTATGTGAGGTTCCTATTCTATAGTTGAGTGCTTCCTACAGCCTCTTCTCTCTCTCTCTAAGCTTAATCACTTGCTACATCCATTAGAGTGAGTAGGAGATCTGTAAGAGAGCTAGTTTTACATGTATATCTTGTGAGGCTCTCACTTCCACCACCTCCCTTTCTCTCATTTCAACCATGAAGATGAAGATTCTCTCTCTTGGCTAAGAGAGGTGAAGAAGAACAAGGGAAGGAGAACCTTGGTGAAGATCAAGAATGAAGACTTGGAGCAAGAGTGGGTAAGCCCTTGGTGAAGGCAGAAGACTCCTTGCTCAAGTGGGTAAGTCCTTGGTGGAAGCTTCTCCGAGTGAAGGTGAAGTCAAAGGCGGAAGATCCAAGAAGAGTGGGTAATTCCTTGAAGGCTGAAGACTTATGCAAGAGTAGGTAAGTCCTTGGAAGAAGGCGGAAGACTCTTGCAAAGTGGGTAAGTCCTTAGTAAGGTTGAAGACTCTTTGTATTGGATAGGTAAGTCCTTTGTTTGGTCATTATTGTAAGTCTTATGAATGAATATAAGAATGCAATGGTTAGGAAATCCTAGAGGTTGACCTCTCTAGGTAAGTGGACTGACATACTTCTAGTTTGAAGTGTGGAACCACTCTAAATAGCTTGTTTACTTATGTTTGCTCAATCTCTCTCATCCTTGCTATGCATGTTTTAATTGCACTCAAATTACCTATTTAGCAACCTTATCTTATGATATATCTTGAAGGTCTAATGAATTTTGTTTTAAGTGCATTCAGCTCTATTCACCCCCCTCTAGAGCATCTAATCACCCATCTAGGATCCAACAGGGATGTCGTGCTAATGTTATGTCCGAGCCTTACAAAATTAAAAATATAAATGTAAACACATCTAGGTTGTGTCGACCATGTATCCAACTAGTTGTGTCCATGGTGTGTCCATGCCCTACACATGTCAAAGATAGACATGGCTAACCCGGGAAGTGTATTTGCTTCCTAGGTTGGCACTTGTCATTTTTCCTACTACCATGCCATAGAGTACTTATTACCCGCTTCAATCAATATAGGCGTCCGCAACAAACATGGGTGTCCATTTCAAACATGTGTTCAATCAATATAGGCGTTTGTTCTTCCTAGATTGGCACTTATATCCATCTGCCTTTTTATGGTCACTTATGTCTTGTAATATCACCCGCGTTAATAGATCCAACATTCACTCTTTTAAAAGTCTATCCTCAACTCATGTCCCTCCCTTCTATATAAGATTTAAGAAGCATCTGCATTGCTTTTCACACATTCCATCTAATTTTTTAGTCAAACCTATCTAGATAAGTATATATAAGTATTTGCAATTTATGTCAGGTCTTTTTAAATGTTAGAGGGTCGTATCTTGTATAGCCCATCACCATAAGAAAGAGAGGAGGGTCAAGGGATGGAGGCAATGAAGATATGGAGTAGTTATTGTCAAAACCACACCACAGTAAAAAGTTGTATACCATAACTGCAACACTTTCAGATTGAAAAACCATGTCCTCAATATTAAAAAAGTGTGGTTAACGCACCACACCCTATCAACCCTATCACGAAAAGGTGTGGTTTATGCATGGTATGAAAACATCACATTTCACTATATAGTTGTAACAGGAAGATATGTACGTATATAAGGAACTGACATTATACATTGAACGAGTGACTAGCATGGACAAACACCCAGAAATGTCCATACGATTACAATAATTTATACACGCATACCCACTTAACTGAACTAGCCATATCATGGTGTGATACATAACCACGATTTCTACTAAAACCGTAATCGAACTGTCCCATGAGAAGTTGTACAATAAATGCCCAGAAATGTCCTTTTGAAGTCTATTTTTTGCATCATACATGTATAACATATTCTTTCGTATAACTCTTATGACTCTGTACCAAGATGATAATTATAAAGAGATGTAAATATTATATGAATGCAGGGAAATGAGCTGAAAAGAAAAAGAATTCATGTAACATTTTGCTTACCAAGTCCTCAGCGATAATGTCAATTTTCCCAACAGCTTTGTAGATAGCATCAAACAGTGCTTTCCTTGGTCCAGCCTGAATCATTGCAAATTATGCTAACATCCATCAAACTTTGCTAAAACTTTGAAATATAAGTATTTTGCCATACCTTCCATCTTCCAAGCAACGCCACCTTTGCTTCTGCAAACTTAATGATTTCAATCACAGGTTTGTAACAATTCTACTTTTCTTGAATAATATGCATATGCAAACACAAGAGTAGCCTATTCATCTTACCTGATGGAACTGCCCAATAGCCAGCAAAACCTCGAAAATGATCAATCCGAAACATGTCATATAGATTGGTGGCACGTTTAATTCTTTTTACCCACCATGCAAAGTCATCTTTTTCCATTGCTTTCCAGTCATAAAGTGGGCTGACAAAAGTAATTCAACGGGTTCGCAGTTAAAAAGTATGATGTCAACTGTCATAAATGTATACTGAAAATATTTAATGAGTTCCAAGCATCAGCTGAATAGAATACATCACTTCTCATACATGTTGTGGTGCTCAAGCATCCCTGTAGATGCATGAGTACAATATATTTACAAAATGCTCAAAAGAGTATAATATATTACCAAAATACTCAAAACAGGCGCAGAGCTTAAAAGCAGCTGTTGCATCCTGGTTCTTGTATTTTTAGAATAAAAACATGAACCGGGCAAGTTTAGATACAGTCAGGACACATCACTTCTCATACATATAATCGTGCTTTATAACTTCAGTAAATGTCGGCATAATACACTAACAAGAGTGACATGCCATACGGCAAAGTGTAGAAGCATTTGTTGCGCCTGACAGTTTTAAATTATAAAAATAAACCGCCAAGATTCTATAGGGAATTCACCTGACCGCCCTTTTCAATTTTGAGAAAACATAGTGATCATCAACTAAAATGACTTATCTGGATCATGCTTATATATTTGAGAGCCAAATGCATAAGAAAGCTACATTACCACCGTATATATTATGTGAAAAGATCAGGATATACATATAAAACTGGTTGAGAAGTTCCCAGAAAAAAGAAAACATAAAAATATTACTTTCAGATAATCCTCCAGGAAGGTAGATTTGCTTATCTTCAAAAAATAAATTTCAAAGGCACAGATATGCATGCAATGAAAAATACTTAGCATATTGAATTGTATATTTGAATATTTGATAGAATTTGACACATCAATAAAGCAATTATCAAAAGACCATCACACAACCAAAATTAATATCACTTGAATAACCAATATTCTATTGGCCTTTACTTTACTCTTCAAATAAATTTGAACAAAAAGCATACAGGATTATCATCTAGAAAGATCATGAATTGCTAAAATTCTGCCATTACAAAACCCAATAATGAATACTTCCACGGTAAAAAAATTAACTTCTGATTGTGCAAATTGATAAGAACATATTTCAGTCAAGAAATAAATATACACCATTTTATCTCTTCAGAATATTAGATTGTAAACCATGTTTTGAGAATGCAATTTCTTACATGCTGATATAAGTACTTGAATACAAATTGGATTCATTCATAGTATATTTGTTTACATATTAATAAGAACAAATTCATTGCATAATTGGATAATTTTTCATGGTGGAAAAAATTAAATATAAAACAGTTGGTTTGTTGGTTCCTATGCAATTTGTATCTAATGTTGACTATGATACCAAGTCAGTGCTGAAGTAACAAACAATGTGTGCATACACTGAGGTTTTCATAACCAAACCAGTAAGCAAACCTGTGAGGCCATTGGTCCTCGATTCACTGGATGGCATCAGCATGACATCATAACTAATCAAGGAACCAAATTTCATCAAAATTGACAAGATTTTGCTCAAATTTTTCATTTTGACACAGTGGATATGATATTCTGTCAGTGTAACAGCAGGATCACAAATATCGGTATACCGATGGGTATATCGCCAGATTTTGCCTAATACCGACAAATTTTAACAAAATTCACCCGTATACTGACAGAATTGCCGAATTTTGCGAGTGTAAGCATGTTTCTGTTTGAGAGGACAAAGTGGGGACCAAGGGGGATTTCAAACATTTGGGGCTCAAATAAAACCAATTTCTACCATTTCTCTCATTTAAACTCCTAATCTTAATCAAGTTATTAATTCATCCAAAAAGCCTTAAATTGACAAAGAGCCCCCAATCTACTTCTTTATAAATCATACTTGTATGTGATCAGAGATGTACAACACTATCTGATAGTATACATTATAATCATAGTAATATGCCTAAATACTCCACTAAACACGAGCATAATTTGCAATCATTTTTAGTAGTAATTAGTCAGCTAAATATTATACATATGTTATGATTACTAATTATTTAGCATGCATAAGAGAAAAATGTACTAGTTAGCAATACATACACAAACAATTATTGTGAAAGAGTATTGATTTTGTAATATTCTAATCTTATATTTATTTATAAATGTAACTTGTTACACATCCCACAACATGGACATGGTCAATATGGTAAATATGCTTGTTATATTATCCTATCCTCACAACATGCATATAATGGACATGGTAATCATGCCTTTTATATATATTCCCATTGTTGTGAATGAAAATTCACTGCTACATATCAAGATTATGTAGTAATCAAACTTAATGACGGAGAAACAAGGCTTTACATTAGTAATGTTGCCTAACTTATTTCATAGTCGTGGAGGTCAAAGTCACAATTTAACTTTGAAAAAGAGCAAGCGAAAGTCCCAATGGAGTTTCTTTCTAAATCTAATATGATGCATATAGAGACAGAGACCTAGGTTTCTAGAAATTACATGAGCTAAGAACAGTATGTTTATCACATCAAGAAGCTCATGTTGGGCAACAACCGTCAAGATGGGGAGGTCAACCATCACATCCACCATGCAATTTGAACTTTCTCTTTCATTAAAATCAACTAGCATCTAGTTGACGAATGTCTATATTTTACTCGTATCTCGTAGACACTGAGTACCTAATTATAGTAATGTCTGCATGTTGCCTTCCTTCAGCGTGAAATTCTCTTCGCTCAAAACATAATACATGAAGGACTTCCCCTTCCCCTTGTATTTTGTTTACCTTATATATTCAATATATGAGGTTATTGAATGTGTATTTAACTTCATGGATTGTGCTAGTAAAATGTCACAACAGAATTCCTACATTTTCTAATCGAAATCTTTCACCAAAACTCCCAAGAAATATGCCAAGCTCCTTGATTCCTCACATGAACCCCCCCCCCCCTCATACACACACATACCCAACGTAGGATTTCATTGCATAAAATGATGCATTTAGATGTAGATATTACAGCTGTTAAATTTCATGATCTAATTCATTCGCCTTGGCATCAAAATGACCAAGATTGCATCTGTCAAAATTTTCTTTGGCATACTGTTAAATACCTATTTCCACACTAACAAAATGTATACGATACCTCGCTCCATGATATATATATATATATATATATATATGCCTAATTCTATGTGATAGCATTCGAATTAGCAAGCTACCATTTAGGAATAAAGAAAATGCACAAGCATAACTGCACAGGCACTACCATAGTCGTTGATTTAGGAGGAACACGAGAATTGATAGAATTGAGGACACCACAGTCGTAGTAAAACAGATAGACTAAGCATAGAGAGTAAAAGAAGAAAGAGGGATATTGTTATAGCATAGGCCGATGCACATTGTAGGAACACAACAATTTTGCGCCGGAAATAGCAACACAAAACAAATGCAGGAAACTAAAATGCAAGTGGAACCGGCAACGGTAATAGGGATTGTTGTGATATTTAGACGACAAAGATAAGGAAGATAAGTAGAGGAAGAGGGTCAGGAACACCAGTAGCTGTTGGAGTTGGCCACAAAAATAGTAGGGCTGCTAGAATTAGCGAAAGTAGTGAGGCCTGTTGTGAAAGTCACTGCTGGTGAGTGCTAGGGTGAGCTTCAATCCAGGTCCAAACCAGACCTAACCTAAGACCTAATTAGCAAATAATGATGGACCAAAGATCAGACCAGATATCATCGAGACGGTCCACTTTGAATCGCTGCAAAAGAATATAGGGGACAGCCATACATTTGGACTGTAACCAGACTTTTTATGTGTTTTGTAACTTGTTTAATAGTAAATCTAAGAGCGTGCTAATCACTCTAAACATAAATGTCATGATATTGAATATTTACACCAGTACTGTTATATATATATATATATATATATATATATATATATATATTTATTTATTTATTTATATATATATATAGGGCAACGATCCAGTGAGAAACATATCTGGTGAGAGCATAAGAGGCATTTGAATAACTCTCCACATAGATCAATTTTTCATAATCCAACCGTACAGATTACAAGTATAACTTAATATCTACCTTCCTATAAAATTTTATCACCATTCAATTTGTAGATCATTCACAACAACCAAATATTTTTCGACGCTCTATATTGAATTTCAGGCTGACCGTTGGATGTAAAAAGTGTACTTTGTACATATGGACATGTAAACAATGTTTGATTGCAATGATTTTTTGCGACAAGGTAAATGAAATGATGTTTTTCCCATCTATACGGTTGGATTTTAAAAAATAGCTACTAATTTGTAGTTATTCAAATGCCTCTCATGCTCTCACCGTAGGATGTTTCTCACTGGATCGCTACCCTATATATATATATACATACATATATATATATATATATATATATATATATATATATACATGCATTATGTATAATTTGACTAAATACAACAATATATATATATACATAGAGAGAGAGAGAGTGAGGCTAGAATACACTCAAGTGTATTTGCTCTAAATACAATCAACTTTGTATCCGTTGGATCTACATCTGATAAGAAGTAAGAAGAGCACGCTCACCCACTGACAGCCGCACTGACCCACCCACTACACTTGTTCTGCATTATCTCTCTCGCTCTCTCTCACTTTTGCCCGATACCCCCACGCACTCTCTGTTATAACCTCAATTTCTTAAGAATGTAGTAAAAGATGTAATTCTCTTTTAAAGAATAAATGAAATCTATTTCTTTGATTTGTGATGGATTTCGTGTGAAATGGCCTTGATTGATTGATAACAGGCTTTGTTGGCCATTGAGCCCAATTGAAAAGAAAAGAGAAATAAAAAGGATTTGATTAAATAAAAGGAGAATATGTGAAATAGAAATAGATAAGAGAATAAAGGCAAGTAAATATTCTCCAATATGGGAGTTCGTGTCTTTAGCTTTTTTGAGGTCCAAGGGACCCAAAATAATAAGATAATAGTAAAGGGAAAAGAAATACCAATTAATTTTGGATTAATTAAAGGATAACTTTGGAGAGAAGGAAGCCTACTCATCCATTGTAATTTGTTTCCCAAATTTCGTACATAGCTATATAATGTAAAGACAAACGTTCCCTTAAAATTTGAGGCAAAAAGGAGTTATGGTTTGGCAGATATCAATTTCTCAAGATTTCTCCAAAATAAGGCATTAATTGGCAATTGAAAAAGGTTTTTCCCTTTTGGATGATCGTGTGCGATAAGCACCGTTGGATCTCGATCCAACGCTTGGCGCTTATCGTCTAAGTCCTACGCGGACTGGGACTCTGCCGTTGATAAAGGGATTTTCCCTCTTGGATTCCTCGCGATCCACTGAATGTGCAAGCTTGTTGATGATTCCTTTGGACTCAGGAAAGGAAACCGAAGGGAAACATCCCTGGTTTGTCGAGGATTGGTTGCCGATTGGGAAAGTTCCCAATCCGGCAGGGACTTGCCCGACCCTATATATAGGGAGGGATGAACGAAGGAACCAACACCTCTGTTTGCTATCCCAATCGCTGTGGATTGTTGCAAGGAATAATTTTGTGCCTCCAATTGCTTACTTCACCTTGACCTACACCCCTGTATCCGCGGCAAACCTCGCCGGAGTCCGGCGAGTAGGAGGGCATCGCGGCGCATCCTTGGCAGGCAATTGCACCCACAGGCGAGTTCGGCAGAGGGAGACAAAGCTCCCTGACTCGTTGGCCCGTTCGCAGGAGGACAAGATCAAGGAGTCAACGCTCAAGTTGACCACAGGCTTGCTGCACCTCGGCGCGAGGAAGAAGAAGACCTCGCGGTCTTTTACCAATTTGCCCCTCCGCACCTTCATTGCAGGTAAGGGCGTTTCTGTCCTTCGACTTCTTTTATTCGCAAAGAACCGGCGTGCGCGTCCCTGGCCGTTGGATCCTGAGTGGATCAGCGGACCACGGATCTAATGATCCTTGTTTTTCTGGAAATAGCAAATAAATCAATTAAAAGGGAATTTTCTTGATAAAATCGTATCTTTTGATAGAAAACTCGGATGACAAAAGTTAATACATGAAAAAGGATCAAAAAAATATGAGGGATACATTAAAAATAGTTTGGGAACCTAAATCAGTATCTTTTTGCAAAAGTATCTAATTTTGATGAAAAGGGTGTTAAATTGTGGTTAGAAACCCTAATTGTTAATCAAGGATAGATTTAATATTGCAATTACGTTAATTCAAGCATGGTTAACTTGTTTAATGATAAAGTTAGATTCTAACTTGTTTTGATGATGGAATTGCAAAGTTGAGGGTTTTAAACCTAATAAAATGGTTAATATGTTTAGAAACCCTAAGTAAGAGGAAAAGGAAACAAAAGTGCTTATAATCCGAAATTAGGGTTTCATATTGCTAAAAGATTATCTTAGGATCTTTTGTGAAATAGAGATGAAATAATTAGGGTTTGTAAGTGATTTTATAAAATTAGGGTTTAAAGTAATAAAATGAAGTGAAACCCTAAATTATGGTCAAAACCCTAAAAAGGGCTAGTAACCCTAGGACACGATTAGGCCTATTAGAATTGGATACCATGATCCATGATAGAGAATATTGGATGTATATTTCAGGGCCAAAGTGTGTGCTTGCTTGCTTGATTCTGGATTACTTGCTTGTTTGGATTAATTCTGCATTCAAGACAGCTTGACAAGTATGTGGTTAATTACGATTAATCGCATTAGTTTTCCCAAAGGTTTCCCGGATGGTTAATCGCATTGAATGAAACGAAACAGTTTGGATGTTCATACTGCAATTATAAAGTCACTATGGTTATCACAATTATAAATACATGTGTATTCTCGCACCTACATGCCACCCTGACAGATGATGCCATAAAGGTCAGGTCCAGGAGGGTAGACCAATGGGCACCATCAGAGGTGACCCCAGATACCAAGCTCGGGAATGAGAAGGTGGTCTATGTTGCATGACTATGGGGCACCATGAGAGGTGACCCCCAGGCACCAAGCTCGGGATTGAGAAGGTGGCCTTAAGTCAATGGCAAAAGAAAAACCCTAGAGGGGTATTCCAGGGTTAGGGCAAAAGCGGTGGAGAATGACACATTGAAAATGTAAATTGGTTTGCTAAACTACCATGTTTGTGATAATTAAATTGTTAGCCTTATTTGTGAACTTTTGGTTGTCCCCACATACCAGCATATTCCTGTATGCTGATCGCGTTTTTGTTTGTCGGCGTTTTAGGTACTACCCTGAAATGAACAAACAGTAAAGTGACACATTGTGAAAATAAGAAATAAAGTGCAAGGAGGATTAGATAGAATAATTCAAGTTGTGGATAGATAGATTCCCAAAGTTTTAAAGGTATGCAAAATTTTATTTTATACCCAATTTCAGTTTAGCTGGTAGAATTTCTTAATTATTATTGATTAATTGCCGAACTTTTGATCCGATTTATTGGGATAACGGCTCTGACCTCTTGGTCTCCCTTAAGTGGGGGTTACAGGGAGGCGGGGTCGTTACAATTGGTATCAGAGCATAGGTTCCTAATTTAATCTTTAATAATTATTAAATTTTACAAATTCTATAGAACCGAGGGAGTTATTAGTGGATTTTCCGAAAGACAGAGGTGTCTAGAAAAGGATCACGTCCGGGGGGCTGGCAACATTTTCCTCCGCACCGCTAGTCGGAATACGAGGACTCCCGAATTGTGTGATTGCCTGGCCAATGTCTTAGGATTTGACTCGAAATAAGATACCTTTAGGACTCTCTCATCTTGTTCATCCCTTCTCAACTCAAATGTTGTTAAGGATTTCAAGGATTAGGATTTTCTCTCTCTTCCTCACCCTCTTGAGGTATGGGTAAGGTTGATAAGGTTTAAGGAATCCTCCACCAAAGTAAAAAAAGATACATAATTAAGATGTCATCGGCATAAGTATAATTAGTTAAATATAGACTAAAGGTATGTTTGTGTGCTTATGCAGATGGCTCGTACAAAGACTGTGGCTATTCCGGTTGCCACCAACGGTGGTGGACCTCCCCGTAAAGAGAGTGGGTCTTCTGAGAAAAGAAAGCGGAACCATGGTGGTGAAACCTCAAAGAAGAGAAAGAGACCTGAAGGAACTGTACATGAGGCCCCCAACCCTGACCCGATACCCTTCAGCAACCTTGAGCAAGAGGAAGGACCAGGATATGAGGAACAATATGAGTACGAGGAAGTGGCCCAGATGGAGGACCAGTCTGGTGGTCTGGAACCGACCATGGTAGTTCACACTACGGAATGGATGGAGCAGCAGAAACAGTTGACTGAGGTTATCCATGCCTTAGCCCTCAGGGGCATAGCTAGAGATGAGAATGGTGAGCCACTGCCTGTTCGTCCTCGACTGGGAGCCACCATCTTAGACTTCGTCAAGCTGAACATCGAGAAGTTCTGGGGAGAAGATAAGTCTGAAGTGGTCGACAAGGCGAAAGCTTGGCTGCTTGCAGTCAAGAATGGATTTCGTATGCTGGAAGTACAACCAAACAAGAAGGTTCTGTTTGCTACTCATCTTTTAGATGGTGCAGCCAAGATATGGTGGGAGAACCATATCACAAGAAGAGACCTAAGCGAAGAACCGATGGCGTGGACCGATTTCCAGACCATCTTCACCGCTAGATTCATCCCCGTCTCAGCCAAGAAGGAGAAAGAAAGAGAGTTCACCAACATGACTCAAGGAAGCTCATCAGTTGTGGACTTTGGTCGCAAGTTCCGCATCCTGGAACGTTTCGATCACATGATGGATGAAGAAAGAAGGGTGGACCACTTCATCGAGCGTCTGCACCCTGCCATCAAGCCACATGTGATGGCTAGTAAGCCAAAGACCTTCTCTGAAGCCTACAACACTGCCTTAGACATGAAAAGGACGGTGATGCCTGTACAGAATCAATCCAAAGGGTACTTGGGTTTCACTGAAGGAGCTCAAGGGCAGAGGAATGAACACAAAAAGGGACATGGACGCAACCACAACAAAAGCAAGCATGGGCACAAAGACAAGCCCTGTGGTCGCCTCCAGCAGTGTCACACCTGCGGACGGACACATCCTGGGAAGTGTCGTTTTGAGAAGGTGTTTCAGATGTCAGCAAGAATGACACTTCATCGCCAATTGCCCTCAGCCTGACCCAAGGGGACCTTTGGGGTCACAACCTGTTGCAGCACAACCAGTCGCTGCAACACCTCCAGCCGGAGCACCCCCAGCTGGAGAAAGAAGGCAAGCTAGAGTGTTCGCCATCGACAATGATGAAGCCCAGGCGAATGCTAATAGGCTGATCGAGGGTAATAACCCTTAGATGTTTTTTTCCTTTTAGTTCAGTAGATCTTGTAATAGATTTCTGATGTGACATAAACTATGTAGGCCTGTTGGAAGTCATGGGACAAAATGTAAAAGCACTCTTTGATTCTGGTTCTATTAATACTTTTATTTCAAGAAATCTGGAAACTATGTTTGGTTTGGATATCAAGGATTTGGGTTATGTTCTGGATGTCACAACCCCGAGTGGTCGTATTTATACCTCTCTTTTGAAAACCCCTATTTTTCCAGTTAAGTATCTGAACCATGGGCTTCCCACTGACTTCATCCTCTTCGATATGAATGATTTTGATGTAATCATCGGTATGGATTGGCTTTCCACCTACAGAGCCTAGATGGACTGTAGAGAGAAGAAGATTCTTATTAGGAAGACCGGCCATCCACACTTCACCATTCAAGGAAGGAGGGATGCGACAACCAGCATTTATGTATCCGCTTTGAAAGCAGAACGGATGCTATCCAAGGGTTGTCGAGCCTACCTAGCCATAGTTACCGTACCTGAAGTTAAGGGACGATCCTTAGAGGAGATAGAGGTGGTCCGGGAGTATGCGGATGTGTTTCCGAATGATCTACCAGGAATTCCCCCTGAGAGGGAGGTAGATTTCTCTATTGAACTAGCTCCTGGGACTAACCCTATATCTAAGGCACCCTATAGAATGGCCTCTGCAGAGTTGCTTGAGCTAAAAACCCAATTGCAAGAGTTGTTGCATAAAGGCTTCATCCGGCCCAGTACATCACCTTGGGGAGCACCAGTCCTCTTTGTGAAAAAGAAGGATGGGTCGCTTCGGATGTGTATTGACTATCGGATGATTAACCAGGCAACTATTAAGAATAAGTATCCTTTGCCTAGAATAGATGACCTGTTTGACCAACTCAAATCAGCTCGAGTCTTCTCTAAGATCGATTTGAGGTCAGGATACCATCAGGTAAGAGTAAGGAGTGAGGATATACCCAAAATGGCTTTCCGAACCCGCTATGGCCACTATGAGTTTGTGGTCATGCCGTTTGGATTATCCAATGCACCTAGTGTCTTCATGAACCTCATGAACAGTGTGTTCCAGCCTTCCCTTGACTCTTTTGTGATAGTGTTCATAGATGACATTTTGGTGTACTCAGATGACCTAGCCCAACACCGTGACCACCTGGGTAGAGTCCTTGATATCCTGAGAAAGCATAAGTTTTTCGAAAAGTTCTCGAAATGTGAGTTTTGGTTAGATCGAGTCATGTTTCTTGGACACATCATCTCAGGAGGAACAATCGCTGGAGATCCAACCAAAGTATCGACAGTTCGAGACTGGCCGGCACCAAAGAACCCCTCCGAGATTCACAGCTTCTTGGGGTTGACCGGATACTACCGCCGCTTCATCAAGGATTTCTCAAAGACTGCTTTGCCGCTGACCATGTTAACCCGGAAGGATGTGAAGTTCGTATGGTCCGACATATGTGAAGCTCGCTTCCAAGAGTTGAAGGAGAAGCTGACCTCCGCCCCTGTATTAACTCTACCTTCTGACAATTGAGGGTTTCATGATATTCACTGATGCTTCCAAGATGGGACTTGGTTGTGTGTTGGAACAGAATCGGCATGTGGTTGCATATGCTTCCCGACAGCTCAAGCTCAATGAGGTGAATTATCCGACACATGACCTAGAGCTAGCTGCTATTATCCATGCTTTGAAGATATGGCGGCATTACTTGTACGGTGCTACCTTCGAGATCTTCACCGACCATAAGAGCTTAAAATACATGCTGACACAGAGAGACCTGAATCTACGACAGCGACGATGGATGGAGTATATGAAGGATTACGACTTCACCATCGCCTACCATCCTGGTAAGGTGAATGTCATAGCAGATGCTTTGAGTCGGAAACAGCTTAAGTGTGCAGATGTTTTGTCCAGTCAATGGAAGAGCTTGGAGGAGCTGGTGGAGTGGACTCCACAACCGCTAGAAGATCGAGTTCGTTTGGCTAATATCCAAATCCAATCTGAGTTGTTGAGTGACATCATAGCAGCACAGTTGACCAGTGAAGAGCTAGACAAGATGAAAGGTTTACTGATGAAGACACAGACTCGTCTATCCGTGGGAGTAGACGGAGGAATTAGGTTTGAGAATCGCATATGGGTTCCAGCGGATTCATCGATAAAGGAACGTATCTTGCAAGAGGCTCATGGATCCAAATACACAGTACACCCAAGAACTACTAAGATGTTCAAGGACTTGCAGAGGTTTTTCTGGTGGCCAAGAATGAAGAAAGACATTGCGGCATGTGTAGCCAGTTGTCTTACGAGCCAGATGGTGAAGGCTAAACACCAACGACCCGGCGGGCTTTTACAGTCGATAGAGATTCCAGAGTGGAAATGGGAGCAGATCACCATGGATTTCGTGGTGGGTCTACCTCGGACCAAGAAAGGTCATGATGCGATATGGGTCGTGGCAGATCGTCTTAGCAAGTCAGCACACTTCCTTGCCTTAAAGACCACTGCTAAGGTGTCAGACCTAGCAGAGTTGTATATCAGAGAGATAGTGTGTTTGCATGGTGTACCCGGATCGATCATCTCTGATAGAGACCCAAAGTTTACTTCCAAGCTGTGGAAGCAAGTTCAAGAAGAATTGGGTACCAGGTTGAAGTTTAGTACGGCTTATCACCCCCAGACGGATGGTCAGTCAGAAAGGACAATCTAGACGTTAGAAGATCTGTTGAGATCTTGTGTGCTCGATTGGGGTGGCTCATGGGAGCAGTACTACCTTTAGCTGAGTTTGCCTACAACAACAGCTACCAAGCCAGTATCGGGATGCCTCTGTATGAAGTTTTGTACGGGAGACTGTGTCGGTCCCCACTTCACTAGGATGATGTGGGTGAGAGGACTCTGTTGAGGTCAGATGAGCTCCAAGTGTATGCTGATAAAGTTGCTTTGATCAAGCAAAGGCTGAAGAGAGCCCAGGATCGACAGAAGTCGTATGCTGATGCAAAGCGGACTGATGTGCATTTCACTGTGGGGGAGCATCTGTTTTTGAAAATCCAACCGCTCCGAGCTATAGCTAAGAACAGAGGAAAGTTGAGTCTCCGATACGTGGGTCTGTTTGAGGTGTTAGAACGGATTGGTAAAGCTGCATATCGTTTGGCGTTACCCCCTCAGTATAGCATGATGCATGATGTGTTTCACGTGTCCAACCTGAATCGATATGTGCAAGATCTGAGCCATGTGCTGAGCATTGAACCTATTGAGCTTCAAGGGAAGCTGACTTATCCTGAGACACCTTTGCGGATTCTAGATACCAAGGTGAAAGAGCTCAGATGCAAGAAAATAGAGATGGTAAAGGTTCTTTGGAGGCACCATGGAGAGGATGAGGCCACATGGGAGCTGAAGGCGGACATGGAGAAAGCATACCCTGAATTGTTTGTTTGATTGCTTGAATTTTGAGGGCAAAATTCCTATAAGGAGGGGAGGATGTTATAACTTCAATTTCTTAAGAATGTAGTAAAAGATGTAATTCTCTTTTAAAGAATAAATGAAATCTATTTCATTGATTTGTGATGGATTTCGTGTGAAATGGCCTTGATTGATTGATAACGGGCTTTGTTGGCCATTGAGCCCAATTGAAAAGAAAAGAGAAATAAAAAGGATTTGATTAAATAAAAGGAGAATATGTGAAATAAAAATAGATAAGAGAATAAAGGCAAGTAAATATTCTCCAATATGGGAGTTCGTGTCTTTAGGTTTTCTTGAGGTCCAAGGGACCCAAAATAACAAGATAATAGTAAAGGGAAAAGAAATACCAATTAATTTTGGATTAATTAAAGGATAACTTTGGAGAGAAGGAAGCCTACTCATCCATTGTAATTTGTTTCCCAAATTTCGTACATAGCTATATAATGTAAAGACAAACGTTCCCTTAAAATTTGAGGCAAAAAGGAGTTATGGTTTGGGAGATATCAATTTCTCAAGATTTCTCCAAAATAAGGCATTAATTGGCAATTGAAAAAGGGTTTTCCCTTTTGGATGATCGCGTGTGATAAGCACCGTTGGATCTCGATCCAACGCCTGGCGCTTATCGTCTAAGTCCTACGCGGACTGGGACTCTACCGTTGATAGAGGGATTTTCCCTCTTAGATTCTTCGCGATACACTGAATGTGCAAGCTTGTTGATGATTCCTTTGGACTCAGGAAAGGAAACCGAAGGGAAACATCCCTGGTTTGTCGAGGATTGGTTGCCGATTGGGAAAGTTCCCAATCCGGTAGGGACTTGCCCGACCCTATATATAGGGAGGGATGAACGAGGGAACCAACACCTCTGTTTGCTATCCCAATTGCTACGGATTGTTGCAAGGCACAATTTCGTGCCTCCAATTGCTTACTTCACCTTGATCTACACCCCTGTATCTGCGGCAAACCTCGCTGGAGTCCGGCGAGTAGGAGGGCATCGCGACGCATCCTTGGCAGGCAATTGCACCCACAGGCGAGTTCGGCAGAGAGAGACGAAGCTCCTTGACTCGTTGGCCCGTTCGCAGGAGGACAAGATCAAGGAGTCAACGCTCGAGTTGACTACAGGCTTGCTGCACCTCGGCGCGAGGAAGAAGAAGACCTCGCGGTCTTTTACCAAGTTGCCCCTCCGCACCTTCATTGTAGGTAAGGGCGTTTCTGTCCTTCGGCTTCTTTTAATTGCAAAGAACCGGCGTGCGCATCCCTGGCCATTGGATCCTGAGTGGATCAGCGGACCACGGATCTAATGATCCTTGTTTTTCTGGAAATAGCAAATAAATCAATTAAAAAGGAATTTTCTTGATAAAATCGTATCTTTTGATAGAAAACTCAGATGAGGAAAGTTAATACATGAAAAAGGATCAGAAAAATACGAGGGATACATTAAAAATAGTTTGGGAACCTAAATCAATATCTTTTTGCAAAAGTATCTAATTTTGATGAAAAGGGTGTTAAATTGTGGTTAGAAACCCTAATTGTTAATCAAGGATAGATTTAATATTGCAATTAGGTTAATTCAAGCATGGTTAACTTGTTTAAAGATAAAGTTAGATTTTAACCTGTTTTGATGATGGAATTGCAAAGTTGAGGGTTTTAAACCTAATAAAATAGTTAATATGTTTAGAAACCCTAAGTAAGAGCAAAAGGAAAGAAAAGTGTTTATAATCCGAAATTAGGGTTTCATATTGCTAAAAGATGATCTTAGGATCTTTTGTGAAATAGAGATGAAATAATTAGGGTTTGTAAGTGATTTTATAAAATTAGGGTTTAAAGTAATAAAAATGAAGTGAAACCCTAATTATGGTCAAAACCCTAAAAAGGGCTAGTAACCCTAGGTTACGATTAGGCCTATTAGACTTGGATACCATGATCCATGATAGAGAATATTGGATGTATATTTCAGGGCCAAAGTGTGTGCTTGCTTGCTTGATTCTGGATTACTTGCTTGTTTGGATTAATTCTGCATTCAAGACAGCTTGACAGGTATGTGGTTAATTACGATTAATCGCATTAGTTTTCCCGAAGGTTTCCCGGATGGTTAATCGCATTGAATGAAACTAAACAGTTTGGATGTTCATACTGCAATTATAAAGTCACTATGGTTATCACAATTATAAATACATGTGTATTCTCGCACCTACATGCCACCCTGATGGATGATGCCATAAAGGTCAGGTCCAGGAGGGTAGACCAATGGGCACCATGAGAGGTGACCCCAGACACCAAGCTCGGGAATGAGAAGGTGGTCTATGTTGCATGACTATGGGGCACCATGAGAGGTGACCCCCAGGCACCAAGCTCGGGATTGAGAAGGTGGCCTTAAGTCAATGGCAAAAGAAAAACCCTAGAGGGGTATTCCAAGGTTAGGGCAAAAGCGGTGGAGAATGACACATTGAAAATGTAAATTGGTTTGCTAAACTACCGTGTTTGTGATAATTAAATTGTTAACCTTATTTGTGAACTTTTGGTTGTCCCCACATACCAGCATATTCCTGTATGCTGATCGCGTTTTTGTTTGTCGGCGTTTTAGGTACAACCCTGAAATGAACAAACAGTAAAGTGACACATTGTGAAAATAAGAAATAAAGTGCAAGGAGGATTAGATAGAATAATTCAAGCTGTGGATAGATAGATTCCCAAAGTTTTAAAGGTATGCAAAATTTTATTTTATACCCAAATTTCAGTTTAGTTGGTAGAATTTCTTAATTATTACTGATTAATTGTCGAACCTTTGATCCGGTTTATTGGGATAACGGCTCTGACCTCTTGGTCTCCCTTAAGTGGGGGTTACCGGGAGGCGGGGTCGTTACACTCTCTCTCTACATGTGATACCCACTCCCTTTGAGTGTATCTCTCTCTTTTCTCCGCTCTTATGTCTGCTTCTCCCAGCTCTTCTCTCGGTTTCTCTCGATAAGATCACCACCGACGACGGGAAGGAGTTCTCGACACTTAAATGGAGACGATCTAACAACGACGGGAAGGAGTTCCCACCACTAACATGGAGACGATCAATCACACGACCCGCATGGCTGGCCCTGGATTCAGTTGGTGAAAATTGATCAGCAAAATATATTAACCATACACAACGTACACTACGTCTGAAAGCAACAAACATAATGTCGATGTTGTAGCAGGAGAATCGTGATGCTTACACAGGCTAAGACCACAACACAGATATACTACGGCGTGTTTGATCGACAGAAAACATGTCTCGCGTACGTCTAAACTAACCGCAATGGGTACTGGTAGGGGGGCATTCTGCTCCTGTTTCCTATTCTTAATAATTACTCCACTCATGATGATCATAACCTTCTATGCTCTACCTCATCTGGGCCTTACAACGATCTAGATCAATAACGCCTCCATCATACCCCTCAACCGGACCGCTGCCAATGCCACCTAGCTGCTCGAGTATCACCTAGCTCACGGCGGCAGTGATCTTCAGTAAAGGAAAGAGAACGGTACGATACCACAAAGGAGTTGAGGTTGGGTGGGCCTCGTTCCCACTCTTCTTCAAATTTGGCAGCGGCAACGCTCCGGTGAATGTATACTTCGTCGGGTCATTGCAGTTGGACTTCGAGGTCTATGGCAATCGAAGGTTCAACAGAACGTCGAAGGTGTATAAGGCGAGATTTTGAGCTAAATGTGTAGGCATAGAGCTAATTGGTTTTCTTTTCAAGTGGGTATCTTATTCAGCCGGTTCAATCTGGGCTTGAACCTGCAGTTTGCAGAGTCATCTATCAATGGGATATCAATATATACTATAATAACTCGAATAATCTACAATAGGAAAAGACAAATTTGGCACGTTTGTTGCTACAACATGCCAAGTATATATATCTCCTACTTCTATAACAAAGAGAAGTTGCACAAGAATGTTTGTACGGGATGCCATTGATGAATGAATGAAGGTTCATCTGTATGGATGGCACTGACGAATGAACAAAGGTATCATTTGACGAACACCACATTCATTTTTTATATTAATGATTGCACATACGATTACACCATGCATAGGATCTTACATAATGATTGCACAAACGATTACAATTTAGTATGTAAGTTTGTTAATACTGCGACCATATAACTTCATCACATACAGCCTAAGCCACAATAAGGTCAGCCGACTCCATGACATCTACATGTAAGAGACTACTATAAAATTGTTAAGAAATTTATAGAACAGGTGGGTCGACCCTATTTTATTCTCACATGGTAAATTTGAATCTGCCTAGCTAGATATAAATTGAATCCAAACTCACCGTCATAATTTGGTCTAGTCATTGAATTCTTAGTAGGGATGCATGCTAGAATCTATCTTGGTTCCAGGTTTCTGCACTGAATATCATGACCAAGATAATGTCTCGTTGTTCTTCAACCTATGGCATCAATCTATGCCACTGAAAGAGGCAGACACAGCTGTAGTACAGGCATGCTATAACAGTATATCTTATTGTTGGTTGCACCATGCATGCGTGCATCTGCCCCAAGGAAAGTGTAAAATACCACTACTCTCACAATATGAAGAACTAGCAGTAGCATGTTGAGAGCGTAAATCTAGAAAAAACTAAACAAGAATCCGTCACTTGATGCTTACACGACCACCATGGCCACCATTCTAGCGACATTGTTTATACAGATAGTGTGGTTAGGAGGTTCGTCTCTTGGCAACACTGCCGAAGGGGAAGTGTGGAAGGAAGCGGCGGGTCCAGGATTTGGTGGGCTGTTAGGTGTACTCATTCCGACGACCAGAGAAGGAAGAATGGGAGGGAAGTCGTCCAGCCTCATCTCTCTGTGCACAGTCTCTCTGTGCACAGTGCACTGCATTCTGTCCAGGCGTATACTCATACGCGTTGCCTATGAACGTGGAGTGCTCACAACTTTCTCGGCGCCTCCACTGTCACATGCCAGTTGTCCCACTCCGCGCTAAAGCATAGGTTCGTCGGAGTCATCAGGCGGCCGCCGAGGTTCACTTCCAGTGCCGACATCACAAGTGTCAAGCCCGACATGGCCAGCAGGGACTTGCCCGTTTGGTGTTGGCACTCGTGGCTGGAGACCGACTTTAGCAGAAGAAGCCCCCTGCCAAGAACGTCGTGCACAACGCTCTCGTGGCAGCCGACATGGGCGACCATAAGAAGATTTCCAAGATCATTTCCATGTTAGTTGGCAACTCCTTCCGTCGTCAATAGTTGTCCTGTCGAGAGAACGGGGGAGAAGGGCTGAGAGAACTGGAGAGAAGTGCGGAGAGAAAAGAGAGATAGAGACAGAGAGAGGGAGGAGGTGTGGGGTATCAACAAAAGCGAACGAGAGAGAAAAAGACGGTGGGGTCAGTCCAGCTGGGTGGGTGAGTCGGTTCTTTCTGCTTCAGATCAGATGTAAATCCAACGGCCACAAGGTTAGTTGTATTTGGAGCAAAGTACATGAGCGTATTTTAGCCTCACTATATATATATATATATATATATATATATATATATATACCTAAATTGACCCTCAGCCTGGGACTGGGCCGAACTTTCAAACTTAATGGACTGCAAATTGGACCAAACTTGTAACCGTCCAAGACCAGACCAGACCAGACTGAGTAACTAGTCTTGTCCAATCTAGCGGTATGGACCAGCATTTTCTCACCCCTCGTGGAAGTCGTGGTGCACCATGTCATCAACAAGAATCCCTCACAACTATGGGTAGTTGGGCTGGGGAATTGTTTGTAATGTCTGTCAGAGGTTTGGGGGTGTGAGGTTTGTTTTCACCTATTAAGCGGCCAACGCTTGAGCTGTGAGCTGCACAAAGGGAAGAAAATTGCATTTTCAGTTGACGGGCTGGTTAGAAGTAAATTGGGTTAGTTCACCAGTCTGACTGGCAAAAGTAAATTGGGCCAGTCCACTGATTCAGCCAGTTAGTTGGCAGGCTTTGATGTGTTTTCTGGGTCTTATCTACATAGTGAGCAACCTAATGAGAACCTTATGATGGTGAGAGCATGAGAGCCACTTGAGGTACTGTTTTTTAATGATTCAGCTGTATTGATTTAGCGTTAATCATTATATCTATGCACCTAAAAAAATTCATATGCATTGGACCTCTATTATCTTCCATGGTAATGGAAAACTTTTCAATGCTGTGTAGTTTACTGATCGCTGGATGACAAATATGGAAATTGTATATAGACGAACAAACATATAATGTTTGATAACAGCAAAATTTCATGAAGGTGAAGGCAATGATGCTCTTTCCATCCATACAGTTGGATTTTTGAGACAGACATTAACTTTGTAGTTATTAAAAGGACCCTCATGCTCTCACTGGAACATGCCTCTACAAGTGTGTGCACACGTGTGCACACATATATCCAGTTTTCTTTTATATCTGTTAGTTGCTAACTCATTAATTCGACTGTTGATGATGAAGAGGCAAACCACATTCTGTGCAGTTGTGCACCGTCCAGAGAAAAAGACTAAAAGTGTCCTTAAAGAAAAGTAGCAATTAGCAAGTTGAATTAAGATATACTAGCAGAATAGGAAACTGTTGGCCACAGAGAAAAGTCGAGCATGCAAGAGATGGTCACTATGTATTTAAATCACACGCAGGGAGAGACAGAAAAGCAACGGGGCTTGTTGACAGGCATACCAGTAACGAAATGGTGCCAGATGGCCAGCAGCAGTGCGAAAAACATGCAGAAGGTCAACTTGAGATTTCCGGGTTAAGTCAACAGCAGTGTAACCTTCAAACATCAGAAGAGAGGGGGGAACTTGAAATAAATAAAAAAGGAAAACCATAAACTACATTTATTGGGAATAGATGTCTTCATATAGAGGGGGGAACTTGAAACCATTTTCAAGTCTTAATGAAGTAGACTACAAAGAGATAACTGTCAAGGAAGACCTGATCAACAAGGAAATAAATAAAAAAGGAAAACCATAATCAACATTTATTGGGAATAGATGTCTTCATATAGCATTGACTTTCAGTGGCCTTGTCTAATATGTCTCGTATCCTTTCCCGATTCCTGACAAACTCCTCAACGGGTGAGATACATGGGATTAGCATTTGCTTACTGAGGAGATCACACCTTAAGACAACTCTAAAGTAGAGAGTGTCTCTTCATATCATCTTTACCTACCAGCCTTCTCATCCTTCCCCATGAATGAGTGACATTCTACCAAGTATATCTCGTTGATATAACTCAGAAAACTATTAACCAACCTGTAAAACCAGTGAGAATGATTTCAAATCAACAATGTATGGTTGTTCATGTTGAGGATTTTGTTTATAGAGTTACCTCTTTCCTTACATGCACTCTGATTTTTTCACTGCATCCTGCCCCCAACATGGCTCATATCTACAAACAAAAGCTGGATGGAAGAACTCTAGTATACTCGCACCAAACTTCAATTGGTAAAGAGGTATTGTTTACCTATCATGTCAGTAGCATTTACTGAATCTTTATGTGGCAACATAAAGAAAGGCCAAGCCTAATGTTTCCTAATCATTAATTATCACGTCCATAAATACAGTTGACATTGAGAAATAACTACCGACTATGCTGTTCATATGAGATTGGTGCACATCATGTCGCATCCAACTTTAATGTATGTGTATAGCATTCAAATATTGGAGCTTTAATAAATCAGTGAGATAATGTGGAGATAGGATCCGGGGCCACTATTAGTCTTGTCTCCCTAAAATGTTTTTCACTTCTATTTTACTTGGCATGGCATCAGAGAATAGTTGATTTGACTCTAGGCTCATTACTCATAGATCTACTAATCCTGTAACCAGAACTGTGCACTGCAGATAAATGTAAATTAGTACTTCTGGAGGTCGCTGTGAGGATGATTTCCGTTTAGCATAGCAGTTACAATTGCTATTTGTAGTAATCACTACAGTTCACCACTGCAGTGAACCATTATGTGCTCACTGTCACTAACTATATGATGTCATCTCTTCAAACATCTTGGGATATCATTCAGAGTTGAACATCTAAAATCTGAGGTTCTTGTGACAGGGAAAGAGTTGTTCTGTCTTAGTTGTTCCTCCTCGAATTAGCTTATTACAAATTCATTCCAGCTATCCCTCAACTGGAACACTACGCTGCAGAGAAATCCCTTCTTGGTTTCACCAGCTCATCATCTTATGTTGGATAAGACAGTATCTTCAGTATGAAAGCCTGTTTTGTGTTTTTCAAGTGAAAAGTGGAGCCCAAGATTATCATGCATATGATGATTTTAACATAACCTTTTAGTTTACATTATATTAGATGTTACTTTTGAGGCTATTATGCCAGATGCACCTGCCTTCTACCATTTGCCTTCACTAAAGCAAACTTATCAGATGGCTCTTTGAGAAGACAACGGTATATAGCTTTGAAATACAGTGCAGTTCTCAGTGACAATTTTACTTGTGAAAATACACTGTTACAGATACTGTTGCTATATAAGGTCACGGTGAATCAAAGTTTGCATCTTATATTAAGCTAACAACAGTAGTTACAAACTTACAATTATTATAATGTTAAGGATCTTGACTGCAGGTTCTATATTGTCTCCTATTGTGCATTCTCAATCATCTCGACTTAGTAATACAGGATTAGCACTCGGAATCTCTTCAGGGAAAATTTAAATGCAACAAATTAGATCATTGGATAGATTACTGGTAAATCCAAACTACTCATTTCGTGAACTTGACTCTGGGTTGGTGGGTTAGTCATTGTTGCAAATGCACCTAGGTCCGCCATTGCTGATAAAAGAGATGCGTAAATGTTAAAAGGATATTTTCTCAAGTCTATTCTTCGTATAACTAGTTTCGCTCTTCTATACCTCCTATTTTTATTTCAAAATATGAATGCTAGGATGTAATTGTGGAGGAAGTCAACTTGGTTAAATTCATGAGGAAAACTTTGTTGCAATTTCCTGCGATCTCCATGTAGTGTGAGGTTGCTGAAGGGTGTATAGATAAAATAACATAATAATCACTGTCTTGACAATTGTTTCATCATGTTTTATGCCATTGATGTTTAATGTCTTTTTTAAGACACTTGTCAGCTAGCATAACAGCATGGCACTGAATGCCTTCCTTGAGTAGAGTAATTGTTTCTTTTGACCTCAAATAAGCTAATGCTGGAAGATAGTCAAGGAATTGATACTGATTTTTCTGGCACCTTTTTTGATGATTTCTTCCTATGAATGTGGGTCCACCTTATCAGGACGGATCAGGTACAACAAATGGTTACGGCCTTCTGTTAAATGGTAAAGAACCCATTCAGTAAATGGTTGAAGTTCCCTGATCTGACGTTGGTAGTAACCAACTGACCATCTCTCATTCTCTTAAACTTTTATACCTTTGTTCTCAAAGGAGAAATTAGCTTTCAATTTTTCTTAATGAAGTGTTGTTGAACAGTAAAATAGGAATAAGTATATACCTTGAGCACAGTTATCCATTAGATGTCTTCAATTTACCTAGCATGTTCGTTTCCTAGGTATCCTGGCCTAACCTGGGTGGTATAGGACTCCGCAGCAAGAGAAATGCCTCTACTGGGATTTGCCCATCACTCATCAGTGCTATAAGCCTAGGCACCACCCTAGCATGTCCATAGTTTCTTCGTTATTTGCTGAAAAGAGTTATTTAATAACGAAAAAGTAATTCAGTGATTGATAAGTGATTAGCTATTACCTTCCCAAAAAGAAAGTGATTAGTTATTGATTTTACGTTTCATCATTTTTTTACTACTTTTTATTTCTATTAGTATATAGACTATGTCAGGGGGAGTCCTCTAAAGTTTGCAGGTTGAAAAAGGCAATTTATGGCTTGAAACAGAGCCCCAGAGCTTGGTTTGACAAGCTCAGCACTATTCTTCAGAAATTCTCTTTCCGACGCTCCCAGTCCGATCATTCTGTTTTTGTGAAAAATACTACTGCGGGCATTGTTGTCCTTATTGTTTATGTTGACGACATTATTCTTTCTGGAAGTGATCTTGTTGATATTCAGTCAACAAAGTGCTATCTGGAGAAACATTTCGTCACCAAGGATCTCGGCTCGCTACGGTATTTTCTTGGGATAGAGGTGTCCCGGTCTTCTTCTGGTCTCTGCTTATCTCAGCGGAAGTATGTTCTGGACCTACTATTTGAAACTGGTCTTCTAGGTGCTAAACCTGCTAGCACACCTCTGGATCCGAACACCGACTAGGATGATGAGAATTCTCCTGCTTATCCTGACAATCATCAGTATCGAAGAATGGTTGGTAAACTCATCTATCTTACTGTTACACGGGCTGATATTACTGCTGCGGTTGGACTGGTTAGTCGTTACTTGGATAAACCTCGGCAATGCCATTGGGATGCTGTCTGCCATATTCTGAAATATCTGAAAAGTTCTCCTGAAAAAGGTCTGCTTTATAAGAAACATGGGCACTGCAAACTTCTCTGATTATGTTGGCAGCAAGGTTGACCGTCGCTCTACTTCTGGCTACTGCACCTTTGTGGGAGGCAACCTTGTCACTTGGCGAAGCAAGAAGCAGTTTGTTGTTGCTCGCTCTAGTGCTGAAGCTGAGTATCGTGCCATGGCGCACACTACCTGTGAACTGTTCTGGATTAGGAGCTTGCTGAAGGACTTTGGTATTTCTGATTCGTCTCCTATTCCAATGTATTGTGACAACAAAGCAGCTACTTTCATTGCTAGTAATCCTACTTTCCATGAGCGGACCAAGCACATTGAGGTGGATTGTCATTTCGTCCGTGAAGCTGTTCTATCGGGCCAAATCTCTACTCCCTACATTCATACGTCTGATCAGGTGGCTGACATCTTCACAAAGATTCTACCAAAGACGAGGTTCACTGCTATGACATCCAAGCTGGGCATGATAGACATCTACGCTCCAGCTTGAGGGGGAGTATTAGTATATAGATTTTTCTGCGTTTTTACTTAGTCTATTTTTCTCTTCTTATGTCTTGTTTTATCACACATGGGTTATATTTAAACCATGTGGCTTTCTCTTGTCTTATAAAAGAGAACCCTGTACTCCTTTTTTAATCATCTCAATAATAAGACAATTAGCCGCAACTTCTAGAATTTCTTTATACATTAGTGATTAAAACAAATACAACAGTGATTCAAGTTGTTGAGTATGAGTAACTATATTGATCTAGATTTTACTTGTTTACTGATTTGGTTAGAAGTTGTTACTAGACTTTCAGCTTCGGTTTTAAAGATATGAGTTATTATGAGTTTGTGAAGTTTATTCAGCAACTGTCATTATGTAACTATAATGGTATTTGACATTTAGGGCTTTAGTTAGTAGTTATATGAGGATTGAGGAGTTCAGTGACGGCCATAAGATGTAAAGTTAGTTCACAATGACGGGTGGGTGCCTGATGGGCTAGCTTCTCTAGTTCAGAGAGCACTGCCTGGCTGTCTTGAGTCTTGACAGCTTTGCTCTTGGAGCAAATTTGATATTCCTACAACCATATGCTTATTATGATGCCTTTCTGTATTCAGGAAAGAAGTTTTCCTTTTTCTCTCTTCCACTTTTGTATCCTGAGAGGTGTTAAGGGTACCGTTAGGTTGTCAGAACCGAACTGGTGAGTGAACCGGTGAGGCTTCTGGTTCTCGGTTCACTGGTTCAACCAGTGGTTGAACCGATTCAACCGGTGATGTCAGCATGACACAATAAATTATTTTTATAACTTTATAATATATGCAAAGTCAAGGAAAAAGTAAGCAAATCTCGGAGTACATCAAAAACTAGCATGGAAATGACAATAATTCAATTTGAAAGTGCATTTCCCATGTCAAATTATCAAGTAATCAAATAAACTTTCATTAACATGAGGAGATAACACGGTATAATTGGCATAAGGATATAAGCAACCTTATAGGAATATAAATATAGACGGTAGCACTAGGCTTTTGTATAGTCACTGACCTGGCAGGACGGTAGGAATATGTTAAAGAATGAGAAAAGGTAGGTTGAATATTTTAACTATATGGAAATTACTAGGGGACTAGATGAAGAAGAAGAGAGGTACCGGAGCAATTGCAAGAGGATCAATAAAACAAAAGAAGGCAGCAGCAAGTAGCAACAAAAACAGAAGCAAATGCTACAGCAAACTATTGAAATAAAATGAAAAGGAGGATAAGGAGGAAGATAAGGAAGAGGAGGAATAGGGAAAAAGGAGGAGGGTATAGCATGTACCTCAAGCAACAACAAAATTTAGCAAAAAATACAGCAAATCATTGGTCAGTCAGACTCGGCCGGTTCAGTAAAAACTGGACCGGTTCACCGGTTCTTGACCGGTTGAAAGGGATTTCTGGGTTTGGGGCCAAACCGAACCAAACCGAACCGGTATAGGCACCGGTTCCCGGTTCAACCGATTGAACCGGCCGGTTCGGTTCGGTTCGGTTCTGATAACTATTAGGTGCCATGTCAAGAAGTTGTTGAACATATCAATGATATTTCTTCTCCCCTTGTTCAGCATTATTGAATATGACTATGTTGTGACACAGTATAAAATTGCATATGCACATAATATGCCCATCTTTAGTAGCTAACCTTCCCCAAAGTTGACCAGTGTCACTGAAAGCATCAGGAGGAACACCACTAACAAGGATAGGAAAGCCGCTTCTGTCCTAAGAATAGAAAGAAATAACCATATCATCTTTGAATAACAAAACATGTCAGATACTATATGTTATTCAATCAGTGCGGCTCACCAAAAGGAAGGATCTTCTATTTGCCCATACATCAGCACTGTGATGCCCTACATATATCGGCATGTCCCCCATAATCTTGATTCCCTTCTTTCTTGCATAATCACGTATTCTCAGCCATTGTCGTTGGAATAAGAACTGCTGGGCTATAAAATTTTCAATCTGCATTGGAAAGCGTAAGCCAAACTATCATTCATACCAAACAACTTACAAAAAAGAATGAAACGTCACTTACGAAGTCTTTGTGGTTGTGGTACACTTTTTCCAGAGCTCCAAGATGGCGTTGTTTTAATGGCTCTGGCCACTCATTCCAGGAAAAAGCATTAATACTGTTGTCAATGGCAGCAAATAGGGCTGCATCTTCCAACCAACCTGTACATTAAAAATGAGTCATAAATCACAAATGTAGTACCTCCTAGAGGTACTTAAGCAAACGAATCCCTTGAGCAATTTATAAAAGCCTAGGAACAGAGCATGAATTCACATGGAACAACTGCACATTTCTCCCTACTGAATGGCACTAGAAGATAAATTGGTCAGAGCATCTGCCCATGATATCTTCCTTAGTGAAACATTACAGTAAATGCCTCTACGTGAAATAACAGAGGAGGAAATTAGGCCATAAACAACAATCTTTACACTTCCCTTCAAACTTCCTTTTCTGGATCAACGTTCCCCTCAAACTCTGATGCAAACACTATATACAAACTACTTGGTAGTTGGTACTCTATGTAACTGGAAGTAAGTTTGTGTCAAGTTTCTAGGGCAATCCTTGTCTAATACCTATATCATTTCTTATGCTGGTGAGTGGTGACATTTCATAGCTTCATTCAACTATTACTAAAATGTAACTAAATCTTACAAAGATGAATTCGTCTTGTGTAATTTTTTACTTCTTATGTCGATATTCCAGCTTATTTACCTTTTCATACTTTAACCAACGCTTTTTCTTAGCATAAGATAAGAAAGATACCATATATTTCTAAGTTACCAATGCTTGGGTTTAGTAGCTAAAATTGAAAGAAAGTAGCAAGATAACCAATATCTCATGCCAGTCTATAAAAATCAGAAAGGGATGCAAAAATATAAGTTATAACATTGCATCATATTTTTACCCGAAGAAATCGTAAGAACAATATTGAATCGTATTACCATCAGTTGAATATGTAGAATTAATCATTTATAGAGTAAAATAGAAATCAGTAATATCTAGAACTTTACAGGAAATGTCTGGATCCTTGCGGAACTCTTCAAGCTCCAGTCTAAGCTTCCCTTTACTTGAAAGGAGCCTCTCCGCGGCCTACATGTTGAACTTTGTAAAGATATTTGTGCGGATTGCTAAATGACAATCAAATTGTGAAGATTCGAATAAATTTTAAATACACTGCATGTCTTTCGAAACATTACTGATAAAGAAGACAGTTTGAAAAGAGCTTGATGGTATAAATAAAGTCCTCTGAGCAGGGACAATAGTTGTCAAGAGTCTTAAGGCCATGGTGGTATGAAAACAATGACTCAGTCAACAAATCCTCGATCCATGATAGCTTTCCATTTAGTCTCGCAAGGAAATGATTTAATATAATTACTGTAGAATCAATATCTGAAAACTGTCCAAAACAACCAGCAAATGCCGCTTGTATGAGAGTGTGAAAGTAGCAGGCAAAAAATTATTATCGACACACCAAGAAGGGGACGTTTATGAGTCTGACAGTAACTGTTAACGCTAAAAGAAAAAACTTGACTCTGAAACATGGCGAGTTGGTGGCGAGATCAAGATATAAATAAGCTACTCGAAACCAAAGTTCAGATATGACCTATTTCTCATGACCACATTACAAATAATAGCGGAATACTAAATATTGCAGACGATCTAAACATCAGAATGGAGCCTACCATCGAAATCAAAGAGTCCTTAACATTAGCGACATCAGTAAAGCGAACATATTCTGGGTCCCTGTATAAACAGAAGCAAGATGAGAGTACATCAGAGGGAAGATCATCAATCATAGTAGTTATGAGATGAGCCAAAGACAGTTAGCTCGGCTCACATAGGAGCTGGAAGTTCATTCTTTGCCAGGAGACCATCCTTTACTAGTTCTTCAAGAGAAATCAAAAGTGTGTTGCCACAATTGGCATCCTGCAGCAAGAATGACCATCATAAAGTTTGGAGAGTATCCATATATTATTGGCAATCATATTATACAGTAGTTCAAGTGGCCATGGCACCATTGCCCTTCAAGCATGCAGTAATTCAAAAAATATTTGATATATATACAGACTTTTTCAATCTGAAGTTTAACTTTCTGAAACTAAAGTCTTTAACTTTTTCAACCGAAAGTTATTACGTGAAATCCTTACCGTCTATGTAAGTGAGATACTGCAGTACTAAGTTGTCTGATATCAATATTTTGTTCAACACAAAAAAAAAAGAATGATGAATTAAAAGCAAAGTTAATGACAACTGATCATCAGAAGCAACATAATGCTGTTTGATTCGGAAGATGGACTTGAGATACCGGTTGTCCTTCTCGTACCATGCTGTCCATAAGGACAGGGTGTCTGTAACATGGTTTCCCCAGATACTGTACATATTATGTTAGATGCACATTAGCATGGTGATCATTGAGTTTAATATCATGGCTTCAGCAACATGTGTTTCTTCGATATCTAAGATAATATCTTCCACTAATAACATATGCAGCCACAGTAGGAATAAGAAATCTAGTCAGCTACCATCTACAGTAGAAAAAATTGCCAACATCTGACCAGAAGTATTAATCTTTCCTTGGAGACTTCAAATTTTTTGGAGAATCCAAAATAATAATCATACTTGTGCCTAAATGGAGGACTTTGGATTTTGAATTCCATACCATTTTTAAGATGAGAATTGTACCTACAAAAAATGATCAGTTTAATAGTTCATTTCCTCTTTAGTAGGCTAGGGCATAGTCCCCTAATTTGAGTTTGTGGAAGATTTTGTTGTAGAAGAATCCACAGAATAGCAACTTGAGAACTTTCTTGAAAGGGAGTAATTTTCAGACATCAACAAAGATGCTGAAAAGATAAAGAGAAGAAAAACTGAGATGGTTCCATGTTTAAGATTGCTAACAATTCCCAACACACAACTAATAAAATTACCCTGACAAATAAGAGACTGGGTGCTGTGTCACCTTAGGGAGCAAGATTGCTGGCAAACCCTAACATTTCATAAGCATTGATGGGACAAAACCTCAAGAAGTGATTTAAGCATCAATAAATCTGTATGGAAACTTAGATGACATCTTTAATACATGTCAAACCATACAACCACCAGTCTGTTCAAATAGGGGACCATAGTTTGGCCCGTGTCACCAAAGTTGGCCCAGCATACAGGCCATCGCCTAAAGCTTCACCCAAAACTTTGACCCAGTCCACAATATCAACCCGTGGGCTATTTACTAGTGGGTTCCTGTGTTTTATCTTTGTAAAATATGCTTTATAACCTTACGATGGTTAACTGCAACTAATGGCTACTCCATATATGGCCTTATGTTTTCGATTTAAAATGAAAGGTTCAAATTCTAACTTTGCAATCGTTCTTTGCTATTACTCGATAGGTCTTCTAAGCTCGAGGTTGGAACTTGTTAGTCATGCAATGGGATTGCAAGTTTGTATACCTAGAGATGCATGTAACTGTGAGCAATTTTGAGCCATCCAACACAAGTGAGGTAGATAGTTATGGCATAATTCAAAGTTCCCCATCTATTTCCCTCGATTAAGTTAAGTCAAAGTGGACATCCTGGACCTGCACCATGGTCTTGAGGCTAGCTGATTGGTGGAAGTAATCTCAACTGATCTCTAACATTGAAAAAATTGCCTAACTCGACCCAAGTTTGTAAGCAAAAGAAACTAAGTAATCATTTCAACTAAAAAAAGACTCTCTTTTTTGGTCGGAAAAAAGATCTCTAATACACAGAGGTACTAATAGGGATTGGAGGGATAGAAAGCCGTAGGTTCATGTACAAGCCATCAAGTGGTGATGAACTTAGCGAACTAAACTTTTAATTGAAAAAAAACTCGGTTATGAATCAGTTGAGACTAGTAACTTCGACCATACTGAAGATGAAGTTTCCGCTGCAGACATTATTTGGCTCATACGGGCAAGTAATCAAGTTTTTGCCCCCCCCCCCCATTGCCATTTGCCATTGTAAGGTCAGCAAATTAACTTATGATTCTGGAGTAAAAAAATGAAAGCAAATGCTCAGCATCTTATACAAGCAATAGTAAGCTCACCTGTCCAGCATAGGGAGAACCATCTTCATTGAATTTTCTTCCTGGAGGGACAAGAGGAAGAACCTACACACGAAAATCAGACCAACTTACTAGAGAGTAATTATGCTTATCAAAGATACCTGTGAATCTCAAAAACATGATGTCCAGCTGGTATAAGTGCAACAAACAATCAGCATTTTTGGACTTTGTGAAAAATGTGAACCAACCAAAAGACTTGAAGGGTCGACCCGCCCCCGGTTTGAACATTTTGATATTAAAGAGAGGTAACTGAAACTTGAAAGGGACCAAAAATTGTTTGTAACCAATTAAAAAGCTTCCAGAGCATATTTTTTTTGTTATTAATGTAACTTCTCCGATGAAATGGCTATAAACAGTGGCAAATTTCATCGTCTAGAATTAGGGCTAGTTTGGTTGGGAGTAGTCAGGTATAGTTGTGTTAGTTGAAAATGTAAAAATGTACAACAAACTGGCATATGTCATCGGACTACACTCTACCAAAGAAACGGTCCTATCTACATACCAACAGACTATAATGTCATATATAGGACATGGACAAGCCCGCCTGATGTAGGACATATTAGACTTTATTCTATTTGTTTTTACTTTATTACTTAAAGACCTAAGTGCAAATTATCTAGTTAATGTACTTAGTCGTAAATGTTTTATGCTTTTCTTTATTTTAGATTTTACTTAATTCCGAATTTTGTTAAATAGGAGTTTATTTTCATTACTTATAGGTCAGGTCAGGTCAGCCTCGGGGCCTTTGTCCAAGCAGTTGAATCCTAAATTGAATTTTGAGAATTGTCATTTATCTCTTCTTTGTTCTTCTTTCCTTCTTCATCTTCTTCAAGGTGTGTTCCACATCACCGCCTGTGCTGAACCTGAATTCAGATAATTTGCTATATGCTTATGGCATCGTGATTACTATAAGCAGAGTCTACTATACCAATAGTTTATCCCAAAACTACGTTGACAAATGACATTCAGGATCCTGCGTAGTCAACCTAAATCTAACGGATAGGTATCGCACATTCTTTTCTCACCTTAAATAATACATTTTTTAACTCATAATAAATAGTTTTTTTATGCACAAACGCATGCCACCTGCCATTTCAGCATAACATTACAAGGCAACAAAGAAAGTGTCACCTGCCAGACAGTGCATCCAGTGCTGTGCAGCCAGTCAAGGAACCGAATGGCCTCATCCCCTAGATCGCCGATACCGTGTGGCCCGTGCAGCGAGCTGGGGTGGAGCAGCACCCCAGCGCGCCTCTTGGCGTCGGGGTCCTTCTTTGGGTACCAGGAGTCGTAGTCGTCCGGGAGGTCCTCGCCGGCGGCGTAGGCCGAGGCCGGCACAGGTACCAGTGCCGTCTTGTTGGACCGTGAGCTGGTGGTCGTAGGTGTTGGTGTCAGCACGGCAGCCGAGGCTGAGGCCGGAGTCGCGTTACTGCGGACCCTGCGAGCCGAACAGCTCCAAACGGCCACGGCAGGCCGGGGAGTGGGGGCCGCGGCGACAATAGGGTGCGAGGCAAGGAGCGGCCCGGGGCGTGAGAGAGCCATTGAGCGCCGGAGGTAACAGTAGTGGCGGGATCTAACGCCGGATCCCAGAAACCAACATCAGGCCATGGAAGGAAGGAGTGCTGGGCTCGGGAGAGAGAATTGCAAGCGATCTAGAGGCAATGCGGAGCAGTGGAGCTCGGTTCCAGTCCTGGGAAGTGTGATAACGGGACTAGTTATGGGGTCTTCGAGGTCGGGGAAGAAAAGCTCAGACAAGGGGCACCAGCCACAAAGGTGAGAGTGGGCGTTAGATGACAAGCGGGTGGAAGCGACGGTGTTGAGGAGTAGACACGTCGCTATGCTGGCCGCATGCGTGGCCACGGGTTACTGAAGCAGCCATCGCGGATGACGAGCAGCTGGGCCAGATCCGCCAACAGCAATGGTGGGGCACGCAAAGCGAACGGAAATATCTCTTGCGCTCGAAAGTTATCACCGTGGTGACAGCGCTGCCTCTGCAGGTGGCCGAGTCGGGACACGAGGATGGGTCCCGCCGGGAATCTGAGGATGCGCAGCTCTTCGAGCATTGCCTGGGCCGGATAATTTTGCTCCTGAACCACATGGGGAAATTTAATTTACAGCCTAGCCTAGGCTCTTTATGTTGGGCTGGAAACAAATAATAAATTATGCATTAGTGAAATAATTTTGCAACATTTTTTTTCTGAAGTAGGATATAGGCAACTTGTCAAAGAAATATATGATAGCAGACATAAATGTTTTGAACTTATGCTTCTTTCCACTTGTTTATTTGTAAATGACAAGTTACAAAGAACTCATTTTTAGAAATTCAAATCCAATTCTCCCCTAAGGTTCCCATGTGATTGGTTTGTTACAGGTATAGTTGTAAAAAATATAAAGTTTAATGTTGCTTGAAAATAATTACAAAAGGCTTTAGATATGTTATAGGTGTACATAAAAATAAAACTTCCATTTAATGTTGTTTAGCATGCATCTTCATTAGAAAAAATAGTTTTAAATGTGTTAAATTTATTACTTATGATAAAAAAAAAAGTATATTGTGTATATTGTCAGTAAGTTTGGAACATGTTCTCCTTTTTTAGTAGGGAAATTTTGAAAGTTCATTTTAAAATTTAGTTAATAACTTCAATTAAACCACTGAACACACTCTACTCATTTGTGAAAGCAATCACAACTAAAAAGGATTGTGTGTTGCCAAGTTTTTTTATTGACCTATGAGAGACCAATCAAAGCTTCCTTAGAACTCAAGAGGGTACTATATTATCCCACTTCCTTCCCAGCCAAATGGACAAGAAGTATACATTTGTATAGCATCCATTTCCATCTATCCTTACAAAAATTGAGTCCTTACATGTGTCTATCTCTTCTATACATTCTCATCTTAACCAGTTCATGCAAGGATGTGAAACTTCTTGTCTTTCTAGTCCAGTGGCCCCATTAATATGTATCAATGGGACCAAAGGCCTCTTCTGTGTCATTGGGAAAACCTAATCATGTCTATCTTTGTAGTCATCTTTCCAATCCATTGGGGGTACAAAAATACGAAGGATATGTCCATCATACAACTCTTTTCTCAAGTTGTGGATGGATAACTTCTTGTACTATCTAGTGAGGAAATATAGTAGTTATTCATTATTTCCCTCATCCATGTGGATGGTCCTTTCTTGGTTGTGGAAAGCATCTAACAAGGATTGTTAAGAAGCACAACATGCTATCCTTTTGGATAAGAAGTGCTTTGAACTACCACAATAAACTCTAACAATGAAACATATTGGTAGAGATATAACTCTCATTGCTTTCTGTTATATAATCACATGTTGATCTTGAATTCATTGTCATTTGTCATGATCCAACAACTAACAATCTTACTTTTCTGTTGAAAAATTTATATAGCAGCTCGCCACATATTCCTTTATGTTTTCATTGTTTGTCATCTTTGTGGACATGACCTCCTCGACTACTCTATTTAGCGCCTATAGTGTCAGGCCCCTAAACTTACTTAATGAGTTGAATAAGCTTAATTATCATAATTGAATTCTTAAAACTCTAATCTAACTTTGTGATATGCTTTGAAATCATAATACAAGATGAAGTTTCAAATTTGGTCCAAGTTGGACACTATTTGAGCAAGTTTTGTAATTTTGTGCACATTTTGGACTTTTCTGCAATTTACCCAATTGAGAGGTTTTATGTGCAATTTATCACTTGCATTATGTTCCTTGGATATTCTCTCATCATTCTTAATCTTTTTGAGCCATGGGGCACCCATTTAAACCTTGGTTTGAAGGTGTTTTCTCTAAGGGTATTTTAGGGTTTACCCCTTCATGGATGAGCTACCTTTAGTAGCTATCAACTAGTGAGTTATTTGTTTTGCTTGGAAATTCAAGAAACGAGGGATAAGCATGTCTATATGGATGGTGGGGGAGCTGCTTGTGTGTGTGCTTGTATATTCTTAATAGTTTAAGGCCATGGACACTTGGAAAGATACTAGAACTTTAACTTTTTCTTTTTCTTTATCTTAAAGTTTCATATACTTATCCCTGAGCACCCAAATGAGCCATTTTCTCTCCACCACTTCCCTCCTTCTACAAATCTCATCATCCCTCTGTGCTTCTGCAAATTTTCTGTCCAAGGTAGAAGAAAGAGGGGAGCTTCTTGGAAAAAGAATCTAGGGTTGCAATTGACTTCCTTTTTAGGTTTAAAAAGCTTCCTTCTAGTGATATTGACCTAAAAGAGTAAGAATCCCCTTCTTTCCTCCGTTTATTTCTTTGTTATCCTTCCTCCTACCTTCTCTAGGTTGGAACCTTGTTGTTCCATGGCAGAAATTACTCTAAAGCTCTAAAACCCTACCTTTCTTGCTCCTTATGCTTAGGGTTTGCTCATTTGATGAAGAGATGTTCTAGATGGACGAGTTCACATATTATGATTGGATTTTCTACCCTACCTGCGCGAGTTTTCTTCTGTTTGGGGTTTCATCTTCTAATTATAGGCAAGTTTTATAACTTGCTCCACGTTTACTGCTTACCATAAGCTTGCTAGCTCATGTTCTTGCTTGAAAATGATGATTCATGCACTAAAAAGTTATGCTTAACTTGGATTTCGATTTTTATAATGTTCCCTATTCTGATTTTAGTTCTAGATGAACTTGTGATCATTTGTATGTTATTCCTAAGGTATAATATGACTTGGATCAGGTTGGTTTGACAACCTATGGTGCTAAGCACCTATCAACCAATGGTCAATTTTAGGGTTTAAAGCTGGTTTCTTCTATAAACCCATGACCCGATTATGGTACCATTGCAACAACCCTATGGTGTTGTCTTCATGATAACTTATGGTTGAGATCAAAGGTGTCAGATGATGGTGACAACCTATGGTCACCCCCTTAGATCAGGTTTTGGATCAATTAGAAGTTTAATAATCAACCATCAAGTGCCCTACTGATGTTATCAATCAATGATGACATTAACTTAATATTTGATGTTAATTAATGAATATAGTGTTTATCTAACAACCTATGGTGACTTAATGGTCACTAATGATGGCGGATCAGGTCTCTAAAACCTATGGTGAGTTAAGCATTGTAGTTGTAACAATAATTAAGCCTTAGACCAATGGTTTCTTGGGTCACTTAATGCAATGGCCGGACCTATACTGTAATTGATGGTTTTAACATATGAACTTTACCCAATGGTCAAGATATAATGTTTATCCTCCAATAAGATGGAATGATGGCTAATGTAATAAGTTGGTCCTAATAATGTGATTTAGATGATTTCTGATATATGATCAACTTAAGGAGCATACTTGTTGACAATGGATGGCTTGTTTTAAATGAACAGTCGTTTGTGGATTTTACCCTACTCTCAATGGAACTTTTTGTGTTGTTAATAAAGGGATGTCTAGGGTTAAATAGTGACTCTTTCTAGAGCACAAATCAAGGACTTCATAGGTGGTTCATTCAAGGTGTTTACTTATGTAAACAACCAATGGTCTTACCCTTTAAACATCCAATGGTTCTGGGTGACATTGTGGTATGGTGATATGGGTTGAATGATGATGGAACAAGTGGAGGGTTACCCTTAATAAGGTAGTCTTACCTATTCACTCATATGAATAGAAGGGATGATAACCATATTGTGTTGATATGTAACCCTAATGAGGTATAGCTTGTTATGTCTGGCTTTAATATAACTAAATGATGGTAATTGGGTATGAATAGTCCTTGAATGACTAATACAATCATGGAGTACTCTATTACTGTTGTTGAAACCCTAGTATGATATAACCCGATGGTTACACCTTGATTTATGTGTGGGTTCATACTTGAGAATGGTATGGAATGTGATGGTGATGATTCACCTTATGCATCCATGATCCAATGGGGATGTCGTGAGTTAGGGTTTGGGTATGAGTGTTGATTAGTAACATTAATATAATTTATCTTGTGAACCTACCTCTAATGCAAATAGATAAAGATGAGTATTCATGTTTAACATTCTTATATGATCGAATGATGGTGGAATAACCTCCTTAATATGATCATAACCTTGATATGTTAATTGGTGGTTATCATAGACACATGGTTGATACTTTCTTATGCTAAACATGTGCATTATGAACATGCTGAGGGTTAATCATATCTAGATTCTTTGCATGTTGATGTAATAAAGGAATGTTCTTGATGTTAATATAACCCTGCTATGATTGTTTATGAATATCTCTTAGCTCATTAATGCAATATTGTGTTGATCTGGTGTATTATATGTAAGTGATGTTGTTGAGCCTTGTTATAAGGCATGCAAAGATAATGACGATCTTGTAGGAAATAGTATGATGATCTTAATGACCTTTGGGCATGGTTGAGCCCTAAATGTGGTGTAATCCTCTTGTGTTGATAAGGGTTGATACCCTGTGATATTGTGAAAAGGAATTTATATCCTGTGATAGTATGATGGCCTTAATGACCTTTGGGCATGGTTGAGCCTTGAATGATGTGTAATCCTCTTATATTGATAAGGGTTGATACCCTATGATATTGTGAAAAGGATTTATATTGTGTGATAGTATGATGACTAGTGTAGCCTCATGAATGGTAAGTGAATAGTACCATGTGAAGATGAGATGAGAAATTATGTTTCACACGTTTTATATCTTTTGATGTTGTGATATTTATATGCTTGCTAGAAGTGAATTAGAGTTTGTATGTTCACTTATTTGATGCAACCTTAATTCACCCAATTGGAATAACTAATCAAGTGAAACTCTAATCATGTAGTGACATGTGCCATGGATCCATCTGAGTGTTAGAACTTGCCAGATGGTGAAATGAGTATTCCTAAGGAAAACTTGGAGCACATACTGATGAGTATGCAGGGTGCTTGTCATCCTGAATTCAAGTGTTTAGGGAGGATGACTATGGTCATACCTAGCCCTTAGTTTGAGAACAACTTTGGTCATGTCTCGGTGATTATATATGTGACGAGATTGGAGGACAACTACAGTTGTATCTCAGATGGTAGGGTATGTGTACCCACCTCCTTTCACTAGTGTCGTGACCTGTACCAAGGACGGACTAGGTTGTTAGCAGCTTGACCTTATGTGTCACTGTGGCGGACCCGTACTGACCGGAGGCGGAGAAGATCTTAAGAGTCCGGCTCTTCTTAGATCTTATATGGAACTGATTTTGACTTAGTAGTGGTCAGTTGGATTTTGAGTGGTATCCTCATATTCCTCAGGGCATAATAAAAGATGTAAGAGAGCCGTGTGGCATATTTGTTTAGGGTTATACACAACACTTCATATTGGATAATAACCCTTGTGTGCTTTCTTTTCATTGAGATCATGTAAAGTACAATAAGAGATAATAGATATGCTTATATTGTAGTTATGTTCATGTTGTAAACATGCTTATGTTGTTAAATATACTGACATTGATGGTTAAAATGTTGCTGCTAGCTATGTTTAATATTGATAGCCATGCCTATGTAATTAGAAATGCTTAAACGGCTAATCATGCCTATGTAGTTCGTTGTGTTATGATGTTAGTTCTACTTATGATATAGATCTGTTCCCTTTATTTGAGATGCCAATTTTGATAGCCATGTTATGTTACTAGACATATTCATGATGTCAGGGATGCTTATGCTACTAGATTGCTTGTGCTATTAGCAAGGAATATGATGATAGTCAGATTAATGATAATGATTGTTATTAGATGCAATTTGATGATATTTGAGTAGATATCTATCCAAAGAAATGGATTTATTTATTATCTATATATGAATTGATGATCATACTTGTTGCTATGATTAATTGCTTAATATATTTTGCATACTTGAACTGTTCAATCTGTTCAATTGATTATTAAATACTCTAAATGCTTAGTTATCTACTATTTAAAATGTTGTAATCAATAAGCATTATTGGAGGTTACATCTCTTGTTGGGACATGAGTCTCACCCTTGTGGTTCGCCACATTTTTTTAGGTAATCAGAAGTGATGAAAACAAACATGTGGTAGCAAAGAGGAGCTATAGTAATAAATCTTTGAGAAAGTTGATTAGATGTCTAGTGTGTCCTAGAGTCATTCATGTACTCTCAGGTCCGGGCAGGAAAAGTTTGTATATGGTGTTTCAAATGAATCAAAATTTTGTTAGCATGTTAATGTTTTTTGTGTGGCATATACAAATATTGTTCTCTTGTGTATATATGTTGTGGCTAAGGCGATAAAACAATTTGTATCAAATTCTTGGCACAGTATGGATATAAGAAAGATGTTGGGATCTTATGCAAATGTTTCTGAGCTGGTGCTGACGTTGAAATCAGTTTTCATTTACCCATATTTTTGGGTATGTGATTAATTAGTGATCGATTGTGCTTTATGTTTTGAGTGATTTTGTTTAGTGTAACGAGTTCTCACAAGTTGGTATCAGAGCTTTAGGTTCACTGAGTCTATAGGGACACTAGGACTTAGGACTAGGATGATGTCAAAATTAGGAATATGACATAAAAATATGGTGCATACTGCCTAATCTCAGTACTTGGATGCCCTAGCCAGGTATTCAATTATTGAAGAAAAGGTAAATATGGAACTCTTAGATTGTTATCTTTCTGATTACTCTAATCAAGTAGTCATTTTGAGACAATCTAAATGTTGACTCAAGGTCAATTAGGTCAATGTTGACTCACGTCTAAATTGACTAAACCCGTGTTTTGATGATGACTAACCATTCCACATATTGGTGTCTAATGTCTCTACTTGAGTGATTTCAGATTAGGTATAGACACACTCCAATTTCCCTAACTTGCACATCTCAAATTGGAGAAAAGACAAGTCAAAGTCATACAAGTGCATGTTTTTGTAATATGATGTATATCCATTAGAATCATGTTGTAAATCACTTGTAATGATTGTATGACTTGTAATTAAGCTTAGAAAAAATACTAGGAGCACTTAGATAGAATTTTAGAGCACTTTTAATGCAACTTTGAAAATCAATTACAGGCACTTGATCGGTCCAGTTTCCCACTCTGAAACTCGACCGATCCACCTTGGTTGATTTTCTGAAGATTGCATCGGTCGAGTTGTGCACTCACAGAACTCGACCGATTGGGTAGTGGGCCATTTCCTGTTGAAGTGGTTGGTCGAGTTTCCTCAGGACAAACTCGACCGATCCCTTGAATATTGGTTTGCCTTCTACTTGATCGATCGAGTTACACATATAGAAACTCGACCGAATGCACTGTACGGAAAAGTACAGAAAAGTGCTACTAGCCGTTGTGGAGTTGCAACAAGTGAAAATAGATTTGTTGCAAGCCACAAAATGGCTAGTTTTTGTTCACAAGTGTTCCCAAAGGCTAAGAGGCATCCCCAACTATAAATAGGACCCCTTGGGCTTCATTCCAAGGTTGAGCATTCACTATGAAGGTTCCTATTATATAGTTGAGTGATCCTACAGCCTCCTCTCTCTCTCTAATCTTAATCACTTGCTACATCCATTAGAGTGAGTAGGAGATTTGTAAGAGAGCTAGTTCTACTTGTATATCTTGTGAGGCTCTCACTTCCACCACCTCCCCATCTCTCATTTGCAATCATGAAGATGAAGGTTCTCTCTCTTGTCCAAGAGAGGTGAAGAAGAACAAGGGAAGGCGTCCCTTGGTGAAGATCAAGGCTAAAGACTTGGAGCTAGAGTGGGTAAGCCCTTGGAGAAGGCAGAAGACTCAAGCTCAAGTGGGTAAGACCTTGGTGGAAGCTTCTCCGAGTGAAGGTGAAGTCAAAGGCGGAAGATCCAAGAAGAGTGGGTAATTCCTACAAGGCCGAAGACTTGTGCAAGAGTGGGTAAGTCCTTGGAGAAGGCCGAAGACTCTTGAAAAGTGGGTAAGTCCTTGGTAAGGTTGAAGACTCTTTGTATTGGATAGGTAAGTCCTTTGTTGGTCATGTATTGTAAGTCTTATAAGTGAATATAAGAGTGCAATTGTTGGAAGTCCTAGAGGTTGACCTCTCTAGGCAAGTGGACTGACACACTTCTAGTTTGAAGTGTGGAACCACTCTAAATAGCTTGTCTTTGGTGCATGTTCAATCTCTCTCATCCTTGCTATGCATGTTTTAGTTTCACACAAATTTCCTATTTAGCAACCTTATCATGTGATATATCTTGAAGGTTTAATGAATTTTGTTTAAGTGCTTTCAGCTCTATTCACCCCCCTCTAGAGCATATAATCACCCATCTAGGATCCAACACTAAAGAGCATAACGAATAAGAAATCATGGTGTGAATATCTCAATCCTACCTTAAAGAAGATGATTGCATCATTATCTATCAAAACTTGAATGTTTGGTAACTATAAGTGAACGTTACAACACATGAAATATAAATTTAAATACAAATTATAAAAAGAGGAGTTCTTGAAGATGTGATTCAAGAAGATAATAAAGTAAAAGACAGACATGTCTATGCTTATAAAGTGATTCAAGGTATAAAATCCACATAAGATGGAAAGAACTCCTATAACAAGTACAAAATGAGAAGATAAATGGGAACTGTAACACCCCTGACCTGGGTTATGCTTAAACCTAGATGTTTTGCTTAATAAAGTTGATTATATGCTTTCTCTTATCTCTTGAAAAGTAATTAAGGCTCAAGAGGAACTTATATTTCAACTTTAGTCCTTTTTGAATAATGTTGAAATAATGTTTTACTTATTTTGGGCTAAAGTGCAAATTACCCAATTTGAGGGGTTAAATTGCAAATGTTACATAGTGAAATGTTCCTCTAGTATTGAAGCATCATAGGAATGAGAATGATGCAGAGGTATGGCTTGTAGGGGCCTGAATAACAAGAAAGAGCATGTTGAGCAATGTTTGTGCATTAAAACCTAGTTTTGGTGTAATGTGCAATTTACCTAAAATCTAGGGTTCAAAATGCAAAATACCACTTCAAGAGGGTCCGTCATTATTCTTGGTATCATGTAGAGAAAATAATTTGAGAGGGGCACCTCATTTGAATCATTTTAGAGGAAAGAGAATCTTGATATTAAAATAATCAAGATTTAAGCATAATTGGAACTTTACTTCAAATTAATGCAAAAATAAATATGTTAATCAAAGTGTCCTTCAACCAAAATGGTAATGGTTGAAATTATATAAGGTTGGAAGAGCATGTGCCTTGCAAAGGCACGAAGATATCCAAGTGAGTGGAGAACCCACTCACATTAGTTAAATCAAAAGTAATATCCACTAAAAATGGGATATTATTATTATATGATTTAAGGTGCTTAATTTGCTTTTTCTTAATTCATGGATAATGAAGAGGAATTGGAAGAAGGGTAATATTTATTTTCATTCAAGGAATTAATAGGGGAGAGGTGGCACCAATTTTGGAATTAAAAGGATTTTATAAAATATTTTCTCTCTCATTGAATTTTTTATAAAAACATCTTTTACAACTCAATTGAGAGGCTTTTTCGAAACCACTTTCACTCTTTTCTTGAAAAACGACCAAGGGATCTTTGGAGGATCATGAGGAAGACCCCAAACCTATTGGTAAGCTCCATGACCTCTTTTCACCTTGATTCCATGGTGGAAATCGAAAATCAATGTATGATTTCTTCTTATCTCCATTCCATCTTCAATTCTAGTCATTCCTTTTCACTCAAAGCTTAAGGACAAGCTTGGGATAGTGGAAGGTGTTGCTTTCACCATTAAATACGTGGAGGTTGAAGCTTTGAAGCTCAATTGAAGGTGGGTTATATAACTTGAACCCCTGAACTTTGTTATTGATTCCATATCTTTATCAATTGTTGATTTCCTCTTTATTCCTGTAATTTTATTTGAATGATTGATAAAATCACCATGGAAATCACAGCAAGCTTCGTGGGTTTATATATTTATGATGATGACATCATCATAAGCACACACCTCCATAAATATCTATTGCAAACTATTTCATAAATTTTGGTCCAATCGGTTTTACCAAACCGTTTGGAGACCCAATGGTTTGCAAACCGTTTGGAGGTTTGGTTTCCAAACCATTTGGAATGGTTGACTGAATGGAGGGTGTTGAACATTTGAGGGGGGTTGCTGATGTGTTGAATAATGATCTAATAAATGTAATTGATTGGTTTCTAAAGGTTCCATGATTGGATAATCTACCAATTGCAAACCCTAATTGGGTTGAGTGCTGAAATTCTCAATTGATTGATTTAATTTTTGTGTTGACTAACCCAAACGGTCTCAAGAACATTTGGAGGTCACCCAAACGGTCTCAAGACCGTTTGGAAGTCAACTAAGACCGTTTGGAGGTCTATGGTTGAGTATGATTGGATGGTTGAAGATCCAGTGATATCAAATTGAAATATAATCAATAGCTCAATTGATGATCGATTCAATGATGCAAACCTTAATTGAATTTCACAAATATCAATGATGGGATGGGTCAAACAACCTCAAGACCATTTGGAGGTCATCCAAATGACCTCAAGACTGTTTGAGGTCAAGTCATGTCATGGTTTGATGATGATCCAATGATTTCAATTGAATTAGTTCCACAATGTCAACCATTGATGGTTCCTCGATTTCAAAACCTAATTGATGGTTTCTTGATTATAAACCCTAGTTCAATTGGGTTCAAAACCCTAATTGAAGATCCAATTGAAGGGTGATTCAATGGTTCAATTGAAGAATAAATCAGTAGTTCAATTGATAGATGGTTTAATTATTGAAACCCTGAATTGATAAAGTGATGGAAGACCTTTTTGGTCCATTCAGATTTGAGAGAGTTTGGACCAAACGGTCTTAAGACTGTTTGAGTCCAAACGGTCTCAATACCGTTTGAGGTCTCAAACCGTTTGGAGACCCAAGTGGTTTCAAGTGTGAATTGTCTATACAGTTTCATTATTGTTTTGCTTAAACGATTTCAAACCATTCAAGGTCTGAGTGACCAAGACCGTTTGGGGTCTAAGTGATCAAGACCATTTGAGGTTCCATTGGTCAAACCATTTGCACACCTAATATGATTAAAGTTCAATTAGCTACTTGATTATTAATGTTGTAAAACAAAGGTGATTATAATGATTAACCCTTACTATGTGTACTTAAATGAAGAGCTGACCTAGATCAATCGTAGATGACTTAACATCCTAGAGAGGATGAGAGAGAGAGAAACAGAAAGAGTAATGCTTACATAATTAAGCCCTAATTCTCTCATTGTGAATAAAATATGTAATTATGGTTTGATCCATAATAATGACATCATGAAACCCTAATTGAAAATATTATTGAGCCCTGACCCTAATTTAGGGAAAAGCTGAGTGAACCCTAATCTGGGTGATGATGTAACCCTAATTTGATGAGAATTGTACATCCTAACCCTAATTTGGGTAATGGGGTGTGAGAAACCCTACTTGGATGTGAATGGTAAACCCTAATCCCTAAAATAGGGTAAAGGTATATGAAATCCTAATTTCAGGCAATGTTATGTGAAACCCTGATATAGAAGGATGTTATGTGAAACTCTAATGTAGAGTGATGTGATGTGAAACCCAAATGTGGGGAGGGTTTATGTGAACCCTAAGTTATAAAGATGAAATACCCTATTCCTAATAATGGAATAGTAACTAATATATTGATAAGTGAAATACCTAAAGAGGTTGATAATGGATATCTTTATATCAATAATTCCTAACTCAAAGATGAGTCCATATCATTGGCAATGGTTGTATATTCTAAATAAGTGACTTATGACCAATACATTACATGATAAATGTGATAAGCTGATGCATAAAGTATTAGGATGGGAAATACCCTAATACAAGCTAAGTGGATGAACTCAAGTAAGATAAAGGTGATGAGGGAAGTGATACATCAAGATATGATACATATCACATCCAGCACCTTAAGATTTATACACCTTGATGTATTTTAAATCCAATATATTTGGATGAATGACACATGAAGTGTGTCATGTCAATTGTTACATTGAAATGTAATGCACTTTGATAAGTGTAGGCTAACATGCCTTATGAAAAAGTTAATCCAAATCAATAAACTTTGATACAATCATATTCTGGTAAAGATGAGAAAGAAACTCATACTTTGTGTTGATAATTCATTTAATGATGAATGATGAGAATAAATAAGTATGATTGAATACTTATGTTATCAATATTGGCTCCTAGTTGTGTGAAGTAATGAAATAGGACTTGATCATTAATAATATGATCATGAGAACCTAAATGGTTATTTATGGAAAACCCTAATGGAGGGTGATGATATGCAAGAGAAATCCTAAACCTAAAAAGGGAATAATGGTATTACTTTGTGTTGCATGGTGCTGATATGAAAGCATTATAACTGTTATCATGAAGTACTAACCATGCAGGTACCATGAGAAGATAAACATAGCCAGGTATGAGCTATGATGTTTCTTTTATTAAAGTTGTTAATGAGCCATAATATGCCTTGTTGCCTTCAAAGAGGTAACAAGAGGTGAAATGAGCTTTGTGAATTATGTAAAATGCTTGTGTAGCAAGAATGATGATTATCTCGGTCAGATGACCTGAAGGTATTAAGTTACCTGTTAAGTGGTAACAAGTATTCTATGATGAACTAAAGGTTTGAATACCCATATTCTATAATCATGATAATGAACTTGTTAAGAAATGGAAATGTACTTGATGAGATGAGGGTTTAAGATCTCAATACTTTGTTAAAAGAGTATGGCTACAGGCCATGACTCCACAAAACAATGCCAGGCATTAGCTATGTGACCTAAGCCTAAAAAGAGTATATGTTATGGCTATAACTATATAGTGAAGATGTCAATATACCCTGGCAAGATAATTGCAGTTTGACACATGATGTGTAAAATATAATCAGCTGTGTGGTATATTTGCATAAAGTTGAAATACGAGAAACATTGGTCAATATTATCTTACTTAGTATAGCGGATAAATGTTATACATGTTCTTTATATTCCTTATTGGATAAGTGACATGTTGCTCTATCAGGTTATAGCTGCAATGCTTTAGATAAGAATAATGTTCTAATCTGTTAGATAATGAAATAATTGTTGTTAAACAATTATGATTCCTCTATTCAGATTTATCTTATTAAACTACAATAATAATGTTTCTGGCGGAGAGTTATATCTCTCGCTGGGGAAATTTACAATTGTCTCACCCCCGTGGGAACCACATTTTTAGGTGGGCGCGGACGAGGAGGCAGGAATCCTTTAGTAGGTGAAGGATAACAACAACAGTAGCAAGGACAATAGTGAATTCTCAGGTGGAGACACTAGCTGATATGCCTTGTATAGATGTACATAGAGTCCTATGTGTCGTCTCTGTACTCTCAGGTCCTCGGAGTAATAGTTAGTGCTTTCTAGATTTTGGCTTAGTGCCTCAAGATTTTATATTGCCTGTGTTTAGTTTAACAGGGTAATTGATGCTTGTAATTCTCAAAAAAAGATGATACAGGACATGAACTTGTAAACTAGTATGTCATTAAATTAGTTCAGTTCTTTGTGAAAGAGTTTTCCTATGTGTGGACCTCTCTATAAAATGGTTTTAATTTTTAGTGATTTTTGGTAATCCGCTACTAACGAACGCTTTCTCTTAAGTAAATCATGTTTTTATGATCGGTGTGTCACGATTTAGTGGTATCAGAGCGCTAGGTTCGTTGAGTCTACAGAGACATAGGACTAAGATGTTGAGTCTGTTCTAGTGTCTTCCAGTTATCTGATAGTGACTTCTACTCATATAGGAGGAGAAGAAAAACTTGAAGATGTCTGGAACACACGAAGAACACACTGCTGATAGCAGTGTTGCTGCACCATGAGGAGGTGCAAGGGATCAAGCTAGGGAGGAACCAGTACCTGAACATCCCCAGTTTGACCCAGCTATGATAGAAAATCCATCCTTCCATACCCTGTTCGGCCAGTTTATGGTGACCATGAAACACATGGCAGACAGGATGCCACCACCTGCACCTAGGGCACCAACCCATAATGAGGGACAGGGAGTCGACAAGACTTTTGAGATACTTCTTCGGGTTGGAGCCATAGATTATGTTGGTACATCTAATCCAGCAGATGCTGATTTGTGGATGACGGAGCTGGAGAAGGCTTTCAGGATCCTTGATATTCCTGAAGCTAAGAAGGTAAGACATGCAGTATACCTCCTAAAAGGGAGTGTTGGTCACTGGTGGATTATAGAAGAAGATAAAAGGCCAGGTGTTGAGGTCGGATGGGAAGAATTCCGACGAGAATTCGCCAGTAGATACTTCCCTAAGACGTATCTAGATGAGAAGATCTCTCAATTTGAGAGGATCAGACAAGGATAGATGAACATTAGAGAGTATGAAGCTAAGTTCATGGAGCTGTTGCGGTTTTTTCCGCATATGGCAGTTAATGATGAGGAAAGAATTTGGCATTTTGAGAAGGGGTTGAACGCTGAATTGACCACTTTTGTGTCTGCTTTAGAGAATAGGGAGAGGTTTGCCACTTTTGTGGAGTCAGTAAGGAGGATAGAAAGGTCTAAAATTGAGAAATGACAGACCAGTGGTAAGAAGGTATACACTCAATTTCAAGGACAAAGATCCGAAAGTTTTAAGAAGCTGAGATTTTTTGCATCGGCAACACCATCGAGATTCAATACCCAGACGCAATGGAAGTCAAGTAAGGGTAGGGACCATAGTATTTCTCCAAGTAGAGCCCCCGACATAGCATCAAAATCAGTGACTGGATCTCACAAACCCTATTTTGCGACCAGGGTCTGTTACCAATGTAGACAACTGGGACATCTAGCAAAGGATTGTCCGAACGGGAATTCAATGGTGACTCTACCTCTAAGGAAGAGTCAGCAAGGCTCACAAAGGAGGTAGTTTTCTAGTAACAATAGAGGACGTGGACAAGCATCCCAAGCTGGTTCATCAACACCTAACAATCAAGCACAAGATCAACAACAAGCAACTGCAAGGTTCTATGCAATGAATAAATCTGATGCAATAGTCAACCCTCGGGTTGTGACAGGTCAGATGAAATAGATTCATTCTAATATTTCATTTCATGATTCTACGTGTTAAAATTAAGAAAGTAGTTGTTTTTGAACATCCTCTGACTAGTCCTATAAGGGCACAAGGAAGATGAGAATTTACATTTTACTCAGTATTCCTTAAAATGCTTTATAATCTCTCTCATCTGTGTGATAAAAGATGAGATATAGAAGTGATGCCTGAAGAAAATCTAGGAATAAAAAATCCTTTGTGTATAATGATATGAAAAGTGAGGAACATGATAGTAAATAAAGTGCATACTACCTAATCTCAAATACTTGTATACCCTGGCCAGGTATATGATTATTGGAGATAGGGCAAGTATGAAACTCTTATATTGTTATCTTTCTGATTACTCTGATCAAGTAGTCATTCTGAAATAATCTAGTGAGTATAATGAAACTAAATAAGGGATTGTTGAGTGAACTTTCCCAATTACATAGGAATTGCTAAGTGAACTTTCCCAATTACATAGGAATTGCTTGGTGAACTTTCCCAATTACATAGGAATTGCTAAGTGAACTTTCCCAATTACACAAGAATTGCTAAGTGAACTTCCCCAACTAATGAGGAATTGCTAAGTGAACTTTCCCAATTACATAGGAATTGCTAAGTGAACTTTCCCAACTAATGAGGAATTGCTAAGTGAACTTTCCCAACTAATGAGGAATTTCTAAGTGAACTTTCCCAATTACATAGGAATTGCGAAGTGAACTTTCCCAATTATATAGGATTGTTAAGTGAACTTTCCCAATTTCATAGGAATTGATAAGTGAACTTTCCCAATTACATAGGGATTGCTAAGTGAACTTTCCCGACTAATGAGGAATTACTAAGTGAACTTTCCCAATTATATAGGATTGCCAAGTGAACTTTCCCAATTACATAGGAATTGTTGAGTGAACTTTCCCAATTTTATAGGAATTGCTAAGTGAACTTTCCCAATTACATAGGGATTGCTAAGTGAACTTTCCCAACTAATGAGGAATTTCTAAGTGAACTTTCCCAATTATATAGGATTGCTAAGTGAACTTTCCCGATTACATAGGAATTTCTTAGTGAACTTTCCCAATTACATAGGATTGCTAAGTGAACTTTCCCAATAACATAGGGTTTGCTAAGTGAACTTTCCCAAACAAATAAAGGATTGTTGAGTGGATTACCTCTGTTAAATATATATGTTTCCCCTTGATAAACAACATTGGGTAATGATAAGAGTATGTTCCTTTATGTTTCTTCCTTTCATTAACATGACAATCAAGTAAGTATTATGACATTAGATGTACATGGATTAGAAATAATCTGTTGATGGATACTTAGAAAAGTATCAGTTTGCTCTGGACTTTGGTTCCAAGATAATGATATATGGAACAAGCAATGCCCTAAAATAAAATAAATACCTTGTGCATGTATACATTCGGTGGTAACAACAAAGAAATGAATATGATAAAAATGAGATGTGTTCTCAACACATATGATGAATACCAAAGTAAGGATTTTGGTATATGAGAAATAATAGATGATTTATGTTGGTTACCTATATTGTCCAACTGTGAAATCAATCTAGTTACATAAAATAATATGGACATCATATGTTAGGGGTTTATGCTCTGCATAAACATAAACATTGATAAGGTCGAACTAATGGAAGGAACAATTGTAATTATGGCGGAAAAGTTTGTCAAACTAAAAATATTTCTTAAAATAACCTTGTGTGGAAGAACTTTGTGTGAATTAAATATCTATGGTATCTCCATGACATTAATATATTATGTGGATACTTGATGGTATGATAAATGAATAAAATATGTCTTTCCTTTTCCTGGGATTTCGGGGACAAAATCCTTGTTAGGGGTTAATAATTTGTAACACCCCTGACCTGGGTTATGCTTAAACCTATATGTTTTGCTTAATAAAGTTGATTATATGCTTTCTATTATCTCTTGAAAAGTAATTAAGGCTCAAGAGGAACTTATATTTCAATTTTAGTCCTTTTTGAATAATGTTGAAATAATGTTTTACTTGTTTTGGGCTAAAGTGCAAATTACCCAAGTTGAGGGGTTAAATTGCAAATGTTACATGGTGAAATGTTCCTCTAGTATTTAAGCATAATAGGAATGAGAATGATGCAGAGGTATGGCTTGTAGGGGCCTGAATAACAAGAAAGAGCATGTTGAGCAATGTTTGTGCATTAAAACCTAGTTTTGGTGTAATGTGCAATTTACCCAAAATCTAGGGTTCAATATGCAAAATACCACTTCAATAGGGTCCTTCATGATTCTTGGTATCATTTAGAGAAAAGAATTTGAGAGGGGCGCCTCAATTGAATCATTTTGGAGGACAGAGAATCTTGATATTAAAATAATCAAGATTTAAGCATAATTGAAACTTTACTTCAAATTAATGCAAAAATAAATATGTTAATCGAAGTGCCCTTCAAACAAAATGGTAATGGTTGAAATTAGATAAGGTTGTAATAGCATGTGCCTTGCAAAGGCACGAAGATATCCAAGTGAGTGGAGAACCCACTCACATTAGTTTAATCAAAAGTAATATCCACTAACAATAGGATATTAGTATTATATGATTTAATGTGCTTAATTTTATTTTACTTAATTCATGGATAATGAAGAGTAATTATAAGGAGGGGAAGATGTCTTTTCATACAAGGAATTGATAGGGGAGAGGTGGCACCAATTTTGGAATAAAAAGGATTTTATAAAATATTTTCTCTCTCATTGAATTTCTTATAAAAACACTGTTTACAACTCAATTGAGAGGCTTTTTCAAAACCACTTCCACTCTTTGCTTGAAAAACGACCAAGGGAGCTTTGGAGGATCAGGAGGACGACCCCCAACATGTTGGTAAGCTCCATGACCTCTTTTCACCTTGATTCTATGGTGGAAATCGAAAATCAATGTATGATTTCTTCTTATCTCCATTCCATCTTCAATTCTAGCCATTCCTTTTCACTCAAAGCTTAAGGACGAGCTTGGGATAGTGTAAGGTGTTGCTTTCACCATTAAATACGTCGAGGTTGAATCTTTTAAGCTCAATTGAAGGCGGGTTATATAACTTGAACCCCTGAACTTTGTTATTGATTCCATATCTTTATCAATTGTTGATTTCTTCTTTATTCTCGTAATTTTATTTGAATGATTGATGAAATCACCATGGAAAACACAACAAGATTCATCGGTTTATAGCTTGATGATGATGACATCATCAGAAGCACACACCTCCATAAATATCTATTGCAAACGATTTCATAAATTTTGGTCCAATCGGTTTTACCAAACCGTTTGGAGGTTTGGTTTCCAAACCATTTGGAATGGTTGACCGAATGGAGGGGGTTGACCATTTGAGGGGGGTTGCTGATGTGTTGAATAATGATCTAATAAATTTAATTGATTGGTTTCTAAAGGTTCCATGATTGGATAATCTACCAATTGCAAACCCTAATCGGGTTGAGTGCTGAAATTCTCAAATGATTGATTTAATTTTTGGGTTGACTAACCCAAACGGTCTCAAGACCGTTTGGAAGTCTACAAAGACCGTTTGTAGGTCTATGGTTGAGTATGATTGGATGGTTGAAGATCCAATGATATCAAATTGAAATATAATCAACAGCTCAATTGATGATCGATTCAATGATGCAAGCCTTAATTGAATTTCACAAATATCAATGATGGGATGGGTCAAACGACCTCAAGACCATTTGGAGGTCATCCAAACAACCTCAAGACCGTTTGAGGTCAAGTCATGTCATGGTTTGATGATGATCCAATGATTTCAATTGAATTAGTTCCACAATGTCAACCATTGATGGTTCCTCGATTTCAAAACCTAATTGATGGTTTCTTGATTATAAATCCTAGTTCAATTGGGTTCAAAACCCTAATTGAAGGTCCAATTGAAGGGTGATTCAATGGTTCAATTGAAGAATAAATCAGTAGTTCAATTGATAGATGGTTTAATGATTGAAACCCTGAATTGATAAAGTGATGGAAGACCTTTTTGGTCCATTCAGTTTTGAGAGAGTTTGTACCAAACGGTCTTAAGACCATTTGAGTCCAAACGGTCATCAAACGGTCTGAAGACCGTTTGAGACCAAATGGTCTCAAACCGTTTGGAGACCTAAGTGGTTTCAAGTGTGAATTGTCTATACGGTTTCATTATTGTTTTGCTTAAACAATTTCAAACCATTCAAGGTCTGAGTGACCAAGACCGTTTGGGGTCTAAGTGATCAAGACCATTTGAGGTTCAATTGGTCAAACCATTTGGACACCTAATATGATTAAAGGTCAATTAGCTACTTGATTATTAATGTTGTAAAAGAAATGTGATTATAATGATTAACCCTAACTGTGTGTACTTAAAATGAAGAGCTGACCTAGATCAATCTGGGAGGACTTAACATCCTAGAGAGGATGAGAGACAGGGATAAATAGAGAGAGGAATGCTTACATAATTAAGCCCTAATTCTCTCATTGTGAATAAAATATGTAATTATGGTTTGATCCATAATAATGAGATCATGAAACCCTAATTGAAAATATTATTGAGCCCTGACCCTAATTTAGGGCAAAGCTAAGTGAAACCCTAATCTGGGTGATGGTGTAACCCTAATTTGATGAGAATTGTACATCCTAACCCTAATTTGGGTAATGGGCTGTGAGAAACCCTACTTGGATGTGAATGGTAAACCCTAATCCCTAAATTAGGGTAAAGGTATATGAAATCCTAATTTCAGGTAATGTTATGTGAAATCCTGATATAGAAGGATGTTATGTAAAACTCTAATGTAGAGTGATGTGATGTGAAACCCAAATGTGGGGAGGGGTTATGTGAACCCTAAGTTATAAAGATGAAAAACCCCATTCCTAATAATGGAATAGTAACTAATATAATGATAAGTGAAATACCTAAAGAGGTTGATAATGGATATATTTATATCAATAATTCCTAACTCAAAGATGAGTCCATATCATTGGAAATGGTTGTATATTCTAAATAAGTGACTTATGACCAATACATTACATGATAAATGTGATAAGCTGATGCATAAAGTATTAGGATGGGAAATACCCTAATACAAGCTAAGTGGATGAACTCAAGTAAGATAAAGGTGATGAGGGAAGTGATGCATCAAGATATGATACATATCACATCCAGCACCTTAAGATTTATACACCTTGATGTATTTTAAATCCAATATATTTGGATGAGTGACACATGAATTGTGTCATGTCAATTGTTACATTGAGATGTAATGCACTTTGATAAGTGTAGGCTAACATGCCTTATGAAAAGGTTAATCCAAATCAATAAACTTTGATACAATCATATTTTGGTAAAGATGAGAAAGAAACTCATACTTTTTGTTGATAATTCATTTAATGATGAATGATGAGAATAAATAAGTATGATTGAATACTTATGTTATCAATATTGGCTCCTAGCTGTGTGAAGCAATGAAATAGGACTTGATCATTAATAATATGATCATGAGAACCTAAATGGTTATTTATGTAAAACCCTAATGGAGGGTGATGATATGCAAGAGAAATCCTAAACCTAAAAAGGGAATAATGGTATTACTTTGTGTTGCATGGTGCTGATATGAAAGCATTATAACTGTTATCATGAAGTACTAACCATGCAGGTATCATGAGAAGATAAACATAGCCAGGTATGAGCTATGATGTTCCTTTTATTAAAGTTGTTAATGAGCCATAATATGCCTTGTTGCCTTCAAAGAGGTAACAAGTGGTGAAATGAGATTTGTGAGTTATGTAGAATGCTTGTGTAGCAAGAATAATGATTACCTCGATCAGATGACCTGAAGGTATTAAGTTACATGTTAAGTGGTAACAAGTATTCTATGATGAACTAAAGGTTTGAATACCCATATTCTATAATCATGATGATGAACTTTGTAAGAAATGGAAATGTACTTGATGAGATGAGGGATTACGATCCCAATACTTTGTTAAAAGAGTATGGCTACAGGCCATGACTCCACAAAACAATGCCAAGCATTAGCTGTGTGACCTAAGCCTGAAAAGAGTATATACTGTAGCTATAACTATATAGTGAAGATGTCAATATACCCTGGCAAGCTAATTGTAGTTTGACACATGATGTGTAAAATATAGTCAGTCATGTGGTGTATTTGCATAAAGTTGAAATATGAGAAACATTGGTCGATATTATCCTGCTTAGTATAGCGGATACATGTTATACATGTTCTTTATATTCCTTATTGGATAAGTGACATGATGCTCTATCAGGTTATAGTTTCAATGCTTTAGATAAGAATAATGTTCTAATCTATTAGACAATGAAACTACTATTAAACAATTATGATTCCTCTGTTCAGATTTATATTATTAAACTGCAATAATAATGTTTCTGGCGGAGAGTTATATCTCTCGCTGGGGCAATTTACAATTGTCTCACCCCCATGGGAACTACATTTTTAGGTGGACGCGGACGAGGATGTAGGAATCCTTCAGTAGGTGAAGGACAACAACAACAACAACAGCAGGGACAACAGTGAATTCTCAGGTAGAGACACTAGCTGATATGCCTTGTATAGATGTACATAGAGTCCTATGTGTCGTCTCTGTACTCTCAGGCCCTCAGAGTAGTAGTTAGCGATTTTGAGATTTTGGCTCAGTGCCTCGAAATTTTATACTGCATGTGTTTAGTTTAACAGGGCAATTGATGCTTGTAATTCTCAGAAAAAGATGATATAGGACATGTACTTGTAAACTAGTATGTCATTAAATTACTTCAGTTCTTTGTGAAAGAGTTTTCCTATGTGTGGACCTTTCTATAAAATGGTTTTAATTTTTAGTGATTTTTGGTAATCCACTACTAACGAACGCTTTCGCTTAAGTAAATCATGTTTTTGTGATCGGTGTGTCACAGGAACAATGACAAAGGAATAAGGTGGAACCTGAGTTAATCTTAGACCAACCTATGTGTGTAAGAAAGTGTTAATGTAAAATCAGCATAGCGTGTGAAAGTAATTAAGGGAGATGTTCCATTTTTAATGAAAAAAATGTGGAATATGAGTATTTACCTATTGATAAGTGGTTGAAAAATATAATAAAATAAGAGAACATACCCAAGTGTGATAAGTAGTCATCAAGGAAGGAGTAATGAGATATGTTAATCATGATGATTCCTATGCTAATGGCAAGGAACCCAAAATGAAAAGGGTAAAATGATACATAAGAAGTTGTAACTTGCATAATGAAAATAGAATTGGTTACCTTTTTGCTAGTGACTCTTGAACAATGCTGCTATGACGTGGGAAGTGTGTTTCCCTTTGTGTCTTTCCTTTCTAGGGCTCAACTTTCAAGTGGATCATTGCCACTTGGTACGTGTGGATTCGTTGTAAACATGAGAGTGGATAGCTTATTATAGCATAAGGTTGTTTGGACTATGGTTCCAACATCATAAATTTTGTGATGAGTTTGCTTTTGAGCCTTCCAATAATTAGGAAGACTCCTCTTATATGTCTTGAGATTTGATTATGTTGGTAAAAGTAGATGAGATAAGGATGTGAGTTCCTTATAGCACATGAGGTGGATACCAAGGTAATGAATCCTAGTATCCAAGATGTATCAACAATATGGGAAGTATGTGAAGGCTGGAGATGTTTATTAAATGAACATTCCTAGTGTTCCTCTCCCTTAGAGAGAGAGAGAGAGAGTTGATGATGACCCTCTAAATGTTGTTTGGAAGAAAAAACAAAAGTGATTCTATAATATTGTGTATGGTTCAGTGATAGTTGGGCAAGACCACTATCAAGGATAAATAGTTTGTTGATCAATAGACATGTGCTACCATGTTTCTTTAAGATAAAACATCCTTTAGACATAAGAGTTTGAATGGATGACATAAGTTACATGACCATGATGATTTTAGAGTTATGTCCTTTAGACTAACCAATGTACAAATAGAATTTATGAATAGGAGGAACATAGTGTTCCGGTCATGTCATACAAGTTATATCAAGCTTTGAATGATGACATGTCAAAGTATTTCAAATATGGTCAAAAATATGATCAATATTTCTTCAAAAACCTTAGGGTTGCCAAAGCAACAATAGTTATGAGACAAGTTGAACAAGAGTGACATGAGGTTGATTAAATGTCTTTATGGGTTCATGATATGTCTTCTAAGTAGGTTGTGTAAATCCTAGTAAGGTGAAGATAGTGTTGTTGTTTCACCTCTAACAAGGTTGACTAGGAATGATGTTTCCTTGTATGGAATGATAGGTGCCATCATCAACATTTCTTTTGATACTGGAAAAGAACTGACAAGTGTTCCAGTGTTGGTGTATCTACAAGAAAAAAAGGATGGATACATCACTTTTTTTTCATGCTTCAAGGAATGGTATGGGACACATGCCATGATTGGTAAAAAGATAGCAAGTATGACTTTTGAGTAATGTGTTGATACAATAGATATAATTTTTGGATGATAGATAGAATTTAAAGTTGAACACTACTACTAGAGTTGTACATATGACACAACAAGTTTCTATGTTCTATATTTGCAAATGTCTTCTTATGTGGGGGGTTTTGTGCTAACCCAAGATCAGATATCTATGAATGATGTGACATCACCATGATATGCAAGTAACAATGTGAAGGTAATAGGATGAGGTGCAAAGGAAGTATCCATCTTTCATTACCTTGGATTTTGGGGGTGAAATCCATGTTAGAGGTTTAAGCTTAATTATCATAATTGCTTAAACTTGCTTATAGTGTAAGGCCCCTAAACTTACTTAATGAGTTGAATAAGCTTAATTATCATAATTGAATTCTTAAAACTCTAATATAACCTTGTGATATTCTTTGAAATCATAATACAAGCTTAAGTTTCAAATTTGGTCCAAGTTGGACACTGTTTGAGCAAGTTATGCAATTTTATGCACATTTTGGACTTTTATGCAATTTACCCAATTGAGAGGTTTTCTTTGCAATTTATCACTTGCATTATGTTCTTTGGATATTCTCTCATCATTCCTGAGCTTTTTGAGCCATGGGGCACCCATTTAAACCTTGGTTTGAAGGTGTTTTTGCCAAGGGTATTTTAGGGTTTACCCCTTCATGGATGAGCTACCTTTAGTAGCTATCAACTAGTGAGTTATTTGTTTTGCTTGGAAATTCAAGAAATGAGGCATAATCATGTCTCTATGGATGGTGGGGGATCTTCTTATGTGTGTGCTTGTATATTCTTAATAGTTTAAGGCCATGGACACTTGGAAAGATACTATAACTTCAACTTTTTCTTTTTCTTTATCTTAAAGTTTCATATACTTATCCCTAAGCACCAAAACGAGTCATTTGCTCTCCACCACTTCCCTCCTTCTGAAAATCTCGTCCTCCCTCTATGCTTCTGTGAATTTCTTGTCCAAGGAAGAAGAAAGATGGGAGCTTCTTGGAAAAAGAATCTAGGTTTGCAATTTTTTTAAATACAAATCACTTGATAAATTAATATAAATCACTAGATGATCCTTTCCAAGAAAAGAAATGATTTACATTGAGGAAGAGGACAGGCGGGCAACAAGCTGCACCGCTAGTCCTTTTTGGATAGCAAATCCAATCCTCTGAAATACAATATCCATACACTTGGGAGCCATAACATTACTATTCATAACTTTTTGGACTCTTTTAAGAAGCTCCACAACTTCTGGTGCTAAGAATCCAAAAGTATCAAATCCAAAGGGAATAAAGGCATGTTGATTCTCAATACATGCTTTCCCATGCTTACCCACTTTGGCTGAAGCAGCTTTAAGGGCAACATGTCCCGCTGTAAAAGCTCCACTCCTCAATCCCACCAGCGGAGAAACTCCTGTAAGGTCCACACATGCATGTTTCCCTCCTATCCACCCAAAAATCAAGACATCAGCAGGCCTAAGTGTCGATCTTCCCTCTTGTGGATCAGTTAAAAAATTCACAGGCGCCTCTTTCTTAGCAGCAATATCTGCACGTCTAAGTACATCAAAAAGAACATCTCTAACAAGATCATGTCTGTATTTAAAACCTGGAAGCTCTCTGCAATGAACTGCATGTTCTCCAAAAGTATCCAAACATGCCTTACGAAAAATTGGACAAACCTCATCCGCAGGAAATAGAGGGATCATCAGACGGTATTTTAAGATACTACGGTACTCCACTGGTGACATATGCAGACCAAGTCCATCTATTGGAATAACAAGGAGAAAATCTTGAGCGTGATCAGCTTGTAGACATTTAAAAATGGCTTTCTGTCTAATGGTCATGTCAAATTTAACTTCTATGTCCTCAATTATTTTACTAAAAAGAGCACTCGCCAAAGCATTTTGGGCTTTTGGGGGGACGATGTCTTTTTTAGAAAAACAACTAAGATCAAAAGAGGGTATCCTGACATGAAGACAATCTACAACATAATCAAAATCATGGTTCATACCGTGAATCCCACTACCTCACATGATGTGATCCTGAAGCACCCAAGATTGGGCCCTAGATGCCACAAAAGCATACGAAGAAGCATCAGCTGCTGAATATAGTCCCAAGCCACCAAGCCGAATGGGCAATGAAGCCATCCTCCATTGGAGGTCTCCAAAAAAGGGACCTCAACAGACTACAATGTCTTTTATAGACCCACGTAAGCCTCTGTCAAAACATGATGCTGCCTTCTCCATGTACATAGGTTGACAATTCTTCAGGCCAAATAAAAGTTTTGAGATACCTATACACGATCGGAGCAAAAGGAGCTCACTCTGAGGATCATCCGACTGAGGAAGAAGATGCATCAACTCAACAGCCTTGCAAGCCCTCTCCATAGCCAACCTCTCAATAAAATCCCAGTCTCTACTAACAACTCCACCAAGCAACTTCACCCCAGACAGAGGCCTCCCAATATCTGACGGAAACAAATCTTTTTGAAGCTTCTTACCATCACATGTAGGCCAGTACAACTCAGTTTTACGAATATTTAAAATCAAACCCAGATCTAGTCCATGTCGCTGAATGATATCTAGAACTTTGGCCACCTCCGTTGTGTCCCCAATGATTGTCCCATCATCTAGATACCATGCATGAAGAAGAAGTTGGCACTTGTCCCTGATATGATGGATAAGAGAATGTAGAACAAGCGAAAAAGAAGCGGGCCTAAAGGATCACCTTGCTGCACCCCAGTGGCTGACTGTATATATATGTCCCCAAGGTACAACCTTGCTGCCTGGCCATACAAGAACTCCACCCATAAAGAAATAGATGGGCACTTTGTCCTCACCTCGCGGAGTAAGGAGGACCTATCAACCAGATTGAACGCGTTAGAAAAATCAACTGTAAGCATAGATAAAGAACCGTTGCTATGCCGCGCATTCAACACCCTGTTGACACTGTGTAAAATGGCCTCTGCTCCCCCAGATACGCCCACTCCAAATCGGAAGTCATTGAGATACTTGGCCATGTCTTTACTCACTCCTGCCATAGCAACTTTAGACACCAGACGTCTCCATATAGTACCGACTGCGATGGGGCGTATACCATTGTCTGACTTAAGTAGCGGTGTAAGTGGTGCAGAAGCTACAAACTCTGCCAAACACAAGGGACACCTTCCCGCCAACCATAAATTAACCACAGAAGTGATGGCACATAGGAGATCGGTGGCTACAACAGACCCCTCTCCACACATAGCATCAAAGATGTGTTGGGCTCTCAGACCATCTCTTCCACATGAAGTCCCTTTAGGAAAAGACTTGATGCATCTAAGAATAGTGTCAACTTCCGCTACCAGGGGAGCTTCAGAAAATAGAGTATCAGGAAAGAAAGGAGGTGGCTTGTAAGGGTGTTTAGCCTTCAACACCTTTATGGTATCTTTGTTGTACGGAGCCACGCCTGATGAAGACAACACTTTAACCGCTGCTGTGAAATGTCCGTCTGCAACCTTACGGAGACACTGCCTAATGTTTGGGGTTACTTTATTATCCTCCTCCTTAGAGATACCACCATTGTGGTCCATAACCTCGGGTCCAACACTTTGTCCACTAACTTAGAAAAACCATCAGCTTCTCCCCATGTAGAAAGTGAGCTAAGAATAGATCTTTGTTATAGTGACTTTCTGTTGCCGGATCTGCTATCATGTCTGTTTTGAGGACGAAATACCTGTAGAGTACAATGTGGAAGAAGCAATAGTTTCACCCAAGCAGCTATGGAACTTGGGTCAGCGATTACTTTGTAAAGAGATGTCTTTAAAGCTTGAGAAAAAGCAAGTCGACAACTATGTGGAATGCTCTTCACTGTGGTAATGGGTGCTCTAAAGACCCGATCCAGAAGCTCAACATCCAGGACCAAACTCGTAACATTAGAGACCTCAAGCCCCTTTGGGTGAGGCTGTAAGATGCCTACAATACGACTTACAATCTGCTATGTATCATTAGTGACCCGAACAATACCATCATCATGATGGCAAGCACGACTCGCTGCTTGTATCTTCATGCACTTCCCACATAACCACTGATCAAGGAGCCTCAAAGTCTCATCCACGATAAGGAATAAACCATAGTCATATTGAATCGCTTTTCGCAACTTGGTATTGCGCTCTTCACTGCACAGATGTGCGCTTTTGAGATGAGAGATCAGACGTGTGAAGCCTTTGTTTCCTTCTCTACCGTCGGGACAACAATGAAAGTCTTTAAATGGACAATACAGAGTCCCTCTCACTAGCTTCATGAATCGTCGTTGATGATCTACATGTGCGCTGGGAATTTCTCCTTCTTCTAGATCAGACATCACTCGTGGTTGTCCCGTAGAAACAAAGCAGCCTCCTATTCCCTGCTGCTACCCAGGGGCAGCCGTAAGAAATTGCAAAGGAATCAGAGACTCCAGGCCGGTTGCTGCGTGAGGGTGGAGAGCCGACCGCGTAGGGAGGGGAGAGCGGCCTCCAGATGGAGATCGGCGCCGTTAGGGAGACGAGCACAGATCGACAGAGCAGAATAGGAAACATATATTAAGCGAGAGGAACTGGGGCTTGGCTAGCAGCAGTTGTTCCCGTTCATGGTTGTCTACGGAGATCCGAACAAGTGAGAGGAACTGGGAACGAACGAGACAACCTATCATCCACCCCCTGGTCGTCCTGGTGCCCTGGCTCGCTGGGAATATCGCTTTGACTTATCAGTGCGGTCGCTGCTGAGATTGACGCTGACGGCGGATCGGCGATGGCATCGAACTTTCGTTATGGCGACAGGCCGACCTAGGGTTTTCTGGTGTCGGATTTCCTCCGGCTTGGAGGAGGGGGCTGGCCTACCGACACGTCTCAATTGACTTCCTTTTTGGTCCTTTTAGTGATCTTGACCTAAAAGAGTAAGAATCCCCTTCTTTCCTCCATTTATTTCTTTATTGTCCTTTCTCCTACCTTTCTCCAGGTCGGGACCTTGTTGTTCCATGGTAGAAATTTCTCTAAATCTCCGAAACCCTACCTTTCTTGCTCCTTATGCTTAGGGTTTGCTCATTTGATGAAGAGAGGTGCTAGATGGACGAGTTCACATATTATGATTGGATTTTCTACCCTAGCTTCTCGAGTTTTCTTCTGTTTGGGGTTTCATATTCTAACAAGTTTTATAACTTGCTCCACGTTTATTTCTTACCATAAGCTTACTAGCTCATGTTCTTGCTTGAAAATGATGATTCATGCACTAAAAAGCTATGCTTGACTTTGATTTCAATTTTTATAATGTTCCTTGTTCTGATTTCAGTTCTAGATGAACCTATGATCATGTGTACATTATTCCTAAGGTATAATATGACTTGGATCAGGTTGGTTTGACAACCTATGATGCTAATGACAAGCCTTAACCGTGGGTCCAAAAATGGAGACATGTCTAGGTTATCAGACTTTAGAAATTTATAATACCTGAATGTTTAAGACTCCTGCAACTAGCATAGGGCCAAAGTAGTTCGGGGTCGAACACAAGGATAGGAATAATGGCACTTCAGAACTCGAGTTTCACTTGTCTAAGCACGTCGAAAAGTCGAGAGAAAAGGGTTTGATGCAACCAGAAAGAATCAAACCAAAAACCTATCTCCAAGTGGAGTTACCAAGAGAATTAAGATTTTGTAGGTTTAGCAGATTTTTATAGAGGGTTTTGTATATTGGAAACCAAGGAGATAAAATTATCTTCAGTGTACAACACAAAGGAGGAAAACTTAAACATAACAAGCGGCAACGGAATACATCCTGCACCCTCTTCTTTCAAAGAGGGTGCCACCAACCATGTACTAAATTCCCTCTCTCAAGGGTACTAGGCATAGGCTAGAGTGGAAAGATATGCAGGGGAAACCCTGATTCTAGGTACTCTCAGACACCCTAATCAGACCAAACTCTAGAGTTTATGACATCCCTCTCTCAAAGGAGTCAAAATGAGAAACACGATTTGATAGCTAGTCAAAAGTGTGATTCAAACAAAAGTGACTAGAGCTCAAATGCTATAAAGAAATCATCCAACAAAAAGGAACTATACACAGACCAACATGAGATAAACTCCACAGATTCCAATAAGCATAAAGAGGTAAAAAGGTTTAGTTACAATGTAGTAGTAAATAAAAGTAAAGTGCTGAAAGAAGGGAAGATAGGTATCAGCCTCCTTGATGTAGGAGATCGATATACATATTAGAGGACCCCTAAGGTAACGCTAACTCGGTACTGGGTAGGATCCCTATTGGGATACGACTGTGTTGGGTTCTTGACCGTGTCGGGTCACGAACCATGATGGGTAAAGGGTGTATCGGGAAAGGACTCTCTACCCGATATGGTCGTATCGAGCTACTGGCCCTGTCGGGCTGCAGCCATGATGGGAAGACCATACCGGGTTGGGTATTGTGTCGTGTTAGGACATGTATCATTTTATCTTTGTCTTAGGTTCTCGCGTTCCTCGTGTCGGGTATAGATGGTCAAGCCGTATCAGGTTGAAGCCCAGCTAGAGATCCAGCATGTTTGAAGTAGCGTTGAAGGTCATGTCGCGCTGCTACTGCTATCGGGTTAGGTTCTAAGTGAACTCCTCCTGCCCTCTTGGGTTGGGGGTGTGCTCACCTAGTATCACATGGTAGGCTCTGGAACTCGACACACTAGCTCCTGTTCTCTAAGATTTAGCTCTCATAGGGTTCTGATCCATCCCATCATAGGCATGTAGCTACTATTTATAGGCAGGGGGTTGGTGGGAGATGTGGCTCTCATTGGGCCATGTGTCCTCCGTCTGCTCCATTCATGTGGATTTGCAAAAATGGGTCCAATACATCTGTTTCCCGACACGACTGGTGGACCATCACGCTCTGGCTATTGGGCCCAATAATAATAAAGGATAAAGGAAAATACAAATGATAATTAAATAACAAAGAAAATGAGAATAAAGAGAGAGAGGTGAAAAACTCTAGAAGGCAAAGAATATCCTCCAAGTGGGAGATTTCATACCTTTAGGGTTCCTTGAGGACCAAGAGACTCGAGATAATAAGATAATGGCAAAGGAAAAAGAAATATTAATTAAAGTTGGTTTAATTAATGGATAACTTGGATGTGAAGGAAATACTCTCATCCGTTGGAATTTGCCTTTCAAATTTAATACTTGGTTAGATAATGCCAAGATGGAGTTTCCTCTAAATTTGAGAGAAAAATATTAATTGAGGAGAGAGAAATGAATTTTCCAAGTTATCTTGTTAAAACACCTTTTTAAATCAATTTTAGGATAATTGGATCTCGGGGAGCGATGACGGCCGTTGGATGACCAACGTGGTCCAAGGGACCATGGATACAAGGGTATTCATTCATCGTCTACCCCGAATCATAGTAGAATTGAGAGATGAATTGGGAATTGGAATTCTCATCGACTGAGGCGATAATTCAAAGAACAAACTAGTCCATCGACTTCGGGAGAGTGACTCGAAGGATCTAGACCTTAAGTTCACATGCTATCGTCGACGAGGGAAGAAGTTCCCAAATTGTCGGACTTCTAGACCCAACCCTATATAGGGGGGGGGGGGTACTCGAGGGCACCGGCACACCCAATTCCTATCCCAATCGCTGCAGAGAGCAACAACGAGTCAAGCGATGATGTTAATTGCAAGATTCACCCTAACCTACCCCCTCTACAACCTGCTGGCTATGGTGGAACTCCGGTGACTTGTTCACAGTGAAGGTCAAGTTGCATTGAGCAATTGTCCAACTTCTCGAGTTTGGGCGACGACGGCGGAGCTCCCGAGCAACTTCGTTTCTCTGCTGGTGGCCTGAAGCTCAGAGAAAACTGGAGAATTGACCGCAATCTGTCGAGCGGTCGAAGATAGACGACAACCGACGACCGTCCGATCGCGGTCCACCGTGATCCCAAGCGCGGATCCAATGAGAGAGAGAGCAGGAGCGACTATTTTAGGTGAGCGCAACTGGGACTGTTTGATCTAGGAGCAGATCACCGGTCCACCGATCTCACGGTCGATGATTTTCGGGTAATTTCTATCTCTGCCCAATTAATTCAGAAAAAGGGTTTTTCTTGCTAAAATCGTAGAAATAAATAGAAAACTTGGATGAAGAAACTTAATACATGAAAGTTGATCAGAAAAATGCAAGGAATAAGATAAAAATAGTTAGAAGGTCTGAATCTATATCTTTATATAAAAGTGTATTATTTTGATGAAAAAGGTATTAAAATTAGGTTAGAAACCCTAATTAATGTTAATTGATAATTTTATGAATAGTAATAGGTTAATTCGAGTATTATTAACTTGTTATATGATAATGTTGAATCTTAATCCGATTTAGATGATTGATTGCATGATTTAGGGTTTTAAACCTATTTCAGTGGATAATATATGTAGAAACCCTAAAAGTGGATAAAAGAAGAGAAAATCTGAAAATCTAAAAATATTTGGTTAAAAGATGATCTCAGGATCTCTTATGAGAAGTAGATGAGAAAATTAGGGTTTGTGAGTAATTTTGTATAATTAGGGTTTAAGGGTGTTAAAAGTACGACAAAACCCTAATTGCATACGAAACCCTAAAAGAGGTAGAAAACCTAAAAAAAGATAGAAACCCTAAGAAGCAAGAATGTTTGGGTAAATATTAATAAAAAGGAGATTGTATGTTATTTTAGGAATCTTGCTTGTTTCTTGGATTAGATTTCTTTTCTTCTTGGTTGATTCTATCTCAAAGATTTGAAAAATAGGTATGTGGTTATTTATGGTTAACCGCTTTAGTTTCACGAAGGTTTTATGGATGTTTGATCGCATTGAATGCAACCTATCTATTTGGATGTTCATATGTGCAAATTATAAAGACACTATGATTATCATAATTATGATATAGTGTGTATTCTCGCACCTACATGCCACCCTGATGTAAGATGCAATGAGGTTAAGACCAAGAGGGAAGACCCATGGGCACCGTGAGAGGTGACCCCAGGCACCAAGCTCAGGATAGAGAAGGTGGGCTATATTGAGCGACTAATGGGCACCATGAGAGGTGACCCTAGGCACCAAGCTCATGATGGAGAAGGTGGCCTTAAGTCAACGACAAAAGAAAAACCCTAAAGAGGGTATTCCAGGGTTAGGGCAAAAGAGGTGGAGTTTGACACATTGAAAATGTAAATTGTATTGTTAATTAACTTGATTGTGATAATTAGGTTGTTAGCCCTATGTGTGAAATTTTGATTGTCCCCACATATCGGCATATTCATATATGTTGACCGACATTTTGTTTGTTGACGTTTTAGGTACAACATTGAAAAGGACAAACAAGAAAGTGACATATTGTGAAAATAAGAATTAAAGTGCAAGGAGGATTAGATAGAATAGATTCAAGTTGTGGATAGAAGTTAGATATCCAAAGTTTTTAAAAGGTATGCAAAGTTTTATTTTATTCCACCCTTTCAGTATAGTTTGGTATAATTTTATAGTTATTATTGATTATTTGTCGAACCTTTGATCCGATTAATTGGGATAATGACTCTGACCTCTTAGTCTCCCTTAATTGAGGGTTACCGGGAGGCGAGGTCATTACATAGGGTTACCCTTAATAAGGTTTTCTTACCTATTCACTCATATGAATAGAAGGGATGATAACCATATTGTGTTGATATGTAACCCTAATGAGGTATAGCTTGTTATACCTAGCTTTAATATAAATAAAAGATGGTAATTGGGTATGAATAGTCCTTGAATGACTAATACAATCATGGAGTACTCTATTACTATTGTTGAAACCCTAGTATGCTATAACCTGATGGTTACACCTTGATTTATGTGTGGGTTCATACTTGAGAATGGTATGGAATGTGATGGTGATGCTTCACCTTATGCATCCATGATCCAATGGGGATGCCGTGAGTTAGGGTTTGGGTATGAGTGATGATTAGTAACATTAATATAATTTATCTTGTGAACCTAACTTTAATGCAAATAGATAAAGATGAGTATTCATGTTTAACATTCTTATATGATGGAATGATGGTGGAATAACCTCCTTAATATGATCATAACCTTGATATGTTAATTGGTGGTTATCATAGCCACATGGTTAATACTTTCTTATGCTAAACATGTGCATTATGAATATGATGAGGGTTAATCATATCTAGATTCCTTGCATGTTAGACTCCACAATGCGGGGACCCAAAGGGCAGATGTCTCGGGCGACTACTAGGGTGACGGCGACGGGGAAAGCAAATGAGCGCCGCCGGGTTCCGCTGGATGGTCCTCTTCAGATCTGGAAGCCAAAATCTAAGCAAGAGGTTCACAATGTAAATCTTAACTCTCCAAAGGAATGGTTTGAAGTTGTTCAAGGTAAACGGAAGCCTGTTGCTCCCCTGCGCCCGACGGAAATTAAACTCCAAGAAGGTCGAATTCTGTTCCCAAGTGCAGAAGTGGCAGAAAATGCTTCGAAATGGAAGTTCTGTCTCTCAGGCTATGTTATAGATTTCTTTCCCATCCCAAGCATCCTACATTCCCATCTCCTCAATGTGTGGAATCTGGAAGACAATGTCGAAATCATACCTAGACAGAATGGCATGTTTCTCTTCAGGTTTTCAAATGGTCGTGATGTTAAACAGGTTTTGGATAATGGACAGTGGTTTGTGAAATGCTTTCCGATGGTTCTGAACAAGTGGAGTCCTGGTGTTCCTCTGATGAAAGCTGGGTTTAAGACCATTCCGATTTGGATTAGGCTGTACAATCTACCATTGGAGTTATGGGATTTGTGTATGTTTGAGAGGATTGGTTCGTTTCTGGGGTTTCCCATTGGTACTGATAAAGCTACAAAGGAATGTTGTTTACTGGAATATGCAAGACTGAATATCCTTATTAAACCGGAGGCTGAACTTCCAGGGTCTGTTGCTCTTCAAGGTGATGATGGAGGTGTTTATGAAGTCCGGGTTGAATATGAGTGGATTCCTTCTATCTGTGTCAAATGCAAATTATTTGGTCATGAGGATTTCTGCTGTCCATTTTCAGATCTTGATCCTTCCTATGTTGATAGTAGTTTGAGTTCAAAGATGAACATAACTATGAATCTGAAGGAGAACGTTCAGAGTATGGATATTTCTGGATCTAGCTCTGGTGCAGTTTCTGTTCCATCTACTCCTTTCCAAGTTTTTGAAGACCTTGCTGCATCAACTGCAGATGGGCAAGCTGGTGATATAAGGAGTAGTTTTCTATCTTTAAATTCCCCTCCATCTGTGATGCCCAAGATGAACGATGGTGGTATGCTCCCTAGAATTGCTAGTTCGGTTTTCTCCCCTTTGAGCAGATTAGATACTGTTGATGAAATCGCTGAGGCCGTCAGCCCAACGGCCCAAGTTTCCAAATGACTCCTCCTATTAAAATTTCCTCCTGGAACATTCGTGGAATTAGTAATAAAATAAAGAGTGTCCAGGAGGAACTAAATAGGTTAGGTAGTAGTATTTTTATTCTTCAGGAAACTAAGCTTAGAAGAAGGAACTTGTCCAAGTTTATCTCTAGATTTTTCCCTGGAAAGCAGTATATTTCTAATATTGACTCTCATGTGTGGGACCCGATCATCTGTTCTATAGATAAGATTCTTGAAACTGACCAGCATATTCTTTGCAAGGTTCAGATTGATGACTTTTCTTTTCTCATTTCTGGGATTTAAGGTCATAATGGTGATGGTGACCGTTCTAGCCTTTGGGATTCTCTTAATCATGTTTGTAAAAATTTTAATCTTCCTTGGATCTTCTTGGGTGATTTCAATGCTGTCAGGAAGGATAATGAAAGAATTAGTAGAAATCCTCCATCCACTATAGCTATGTCAGAGTTTAATGACTGGATTTCGCATAATGGCCTGTTTGAGCTTGAGCTGAAAGGTCCTTTTTTCTCTTGGGATAACAGACATGATGATGATGATTTTATTACTTCTAAGATTGACAGAGTTTTTTACAATGATTTGTTCTTGAATAGTGTTGAAGATTTCACTGGTGAGCTTATTTCCAATACTGTTAGTGATCATAAATCTATCTATTGTTTGCTATTGGATACCAGAGGCAGGTTAAATCTCCTTTTCGTTTAATTAATTCTTGGGTGAAGAAAGATGGGTTTATGGATGTTGTTAGGAATGCCTGGGATACTGATTTTGAAGGAACGTCCATGTTCAGGGTGTATAGGAAGTTCCAAAAGTTAAGGGCTGATTTAAAAAGGTGGAATCATGAATGTGTTGGGGATTTGTTTGATAACGTTAGAGTGGCTAAACATAATGCTCTCCAAGCCCAAATTAGAGCTGATCTTGAGCCCAACAGTAGGGTGTTACAGAAAGAAGCTAAAGATCTTCGTAAAGTGTTGCATGAAGCTGAAATTGCTGAAGAACGTTTTCTGAGACAGAAGTCCAGAGTTCAATGGCTTGCTGAAGGAGATAAGAATTCCAAGTTCTTTTATTCTTCCTTAAAGACCAGACGACAAAGGAATATCATTAGGTGTCTCAATTATAATGGCCAGCTTAATTATGATTATGATGATAATAAAAACTTTGTGCTAAAGTTCTATTCTGATCTTTTCAATAGTGGCCATATTTGTGAGGGCCTTAGTACCCTTTCTTGGTCGGGTTCTACTCTTAATGATACATAAAAGGCTAACCTTATTAGGAGAGTTACTCAAGCTGAAATTGATGACACGGTTGCTGCTTTAAAGGCTGCTAAGGCCCCGGGCCCAGATGGGTTCAATGCCTATTTTATTAAGGAAACTTGGTCGATCGTGGGTGGAGATATTTCCTTAGCTATCAAGGATTTTTTCTACAATGGTAAGATGCTTAAGGAATTGAATAATACTTTTATTACTCTGATTCCTAAAGGTCTTGACTCAGCTGAGATTAAAAATTGGCGTCCTATTTCGCTTTGCAATGTGGTGTTTAAAATCATTTCCAAAATTTTAGCGAATAGAATGCAGAGTGTTATGCCTTGTATTATCAGTGACAATCAAAATGCTTTCATCAAGGGTAGAAATATCAAAGATTCCATCCTTTTGTCTAATGAAATTCTGCATGATTTCAACTGGTCTTGTTCGGGTAGCAAAATGTGTTTGAAGGTTGACATCTCCAAAGCATATGACAATGTTAATTGGAAGTTCTTGTTTGCTGTTCTTCATAGGATGGGTTTTCCTTCGATTTGGATACATTGGATCTCGAGTATCTTTTCTTCTATCTCTTATCAAGTGCTTTTTAATGGCGAGCCGACTGATAATTTTTATCCCTCTAATGGCATCCGTCGAGGAGATCCTTTGTCTCCTTATCTTTTTGTTGTGGTCATGCAAGCCTTTACTATGCTTATGAATGAGGCTGTTCATAATGGTAATCTGATTCCTTTGAAAGCATCAAAGAATTTCTGTCTATCTCATTTGGTGTTTGCAGACAATCTTATGATTTTCTTAGAAGCTAATGTTGAGAATGCTAGTGCTATGCTGAAAGTTCTTGATGATTTTGGGAAGCTCTCTGGTCTTAGGATTAACAAGATGAAAAGTGAAATCTTTTTCAGTAAGAATGCCTCTTCTAAAGCTGAGATTATTGACATTCTGAAGTTTAAAGAAAGCAATCTTCCTTCTTCGTACTTAGGTGTCCCTCTTGTTACTGGGAAAATCCCTAGATCTTCTTGTTATGTTCTTATTGATAAAGTGAAGTCCAGATTAGATGGTTGGAAATTCAAAATGCTTTCTATGGCTGGCAGAGTTGAGCTTGTGCAGTCGACTTTGAGTGTTTTTTTATCTACATTGGTGTTATGCCTTTCCTATTCCTAAATCTACTATGGATGCTATTGAGAAGCTTTGTCGTGATTTTATTTGGGGTAAATCTGATAATAGCTCTGGTATTCATTTGGTCAATTGGAACACGGTTACTTTGCCTAAAAAAGAGGGAGGCTTAGGGTTTATAAAAGTTGAAGATGTTTCTAAAGCTTGTTTGTTTTTGAATGCTTGGGATGTAGCTAGGAAAAAAGATTCCTTGTGGGTCAAATGGATAAATGAAAGATATATAGCAAATTCTTCCTTCTGGTCTGTGAAAGTTACTCATCTATGTCTTGGATGTTTACTAAGATTCTTAACTGTAGAAAGGACTTACTGAATTTCATTTATTTCAAGATTGGTAGTGGGGATGATACTTTTCTTTGGCTGGATCCTTGGTGTCCTCCTAATTATATTTTTTCTTTGGGATCTGATTGGCAAGGATGCTTATCTCAAGCTTGGTATCCCTATTAATATCAAAGTTTCTGCCATCCTTGAGAATGGTATGTGGTTTGTGCCTATGAACAGAGTTAATAAGAAACTTCTTGATACTATTTCTGCTTGGTCTGTTCCTAGTGGAGGAGTTGATCCTCTATTGTTTAATGATTCGATCTCTCCAAGTCTCAAGAGTGTTTGGGAAGCTGTTCATTATGTCGGTGAGAATCTTCCTCTGTTCAATTGGTTATGGAGGGGATCTAGTCCTAGACGACACCGGTTGAATGGCTGGAAAATTATTCATAATAGGCTTCCTACTTCTGAGTATATGAAAAGTATTGGTTTTATGGGCCCTTCTAGGTGCTTTCTTTGTGAGGCTGATTGTGAAAGCATTATCCACTTCTTGACTTGCTGTTCTTTTATTAAGGGAGTTTGGAATGGTTTAGAAGAAGTGCTTACTGCTCCCTTGATATTTGATTCGATGGAGGATCTGCTGAAAATTCAGAACAAGAAAGATAAATTTCTTCTTCTTAGCTCTTTGTTTCACATTTGGTGGGAAAGAAATATTAGAGTGCATGACAACCACTGTTCGTCACCTGATGTTGTGAGTAAGAAGGTCATTCATGAATTCCTTTGTTTGTGGCTAGTTTAGTCCTGCAGGGTCCCTATTTTGGTTGGTGGTGTGCTGTCCATCTTGAGTGGAGGAGCTTATCCAATTGGAGTGGCAGAGCTCTCTCAAGATGCTTCTGTGGTTCCTTGGTTTGTTGTTTTTTCTGTTTTGGGAGAGCAGCTGGGTTGTTCTTATGAGTGACAGTTCTGTTTTTGGCTACTTAGCTTGTGCTTGATGGTGGTTTTCTCTTGAGTGGAAGAGATTATCCATTTATGGAGTGGCAGAGCTCTCTCAAGTGGGTGTTGATGTTATCGTTTACTGGGATCTGCTGCCTTCTCCTTTGTTTTGTTGAAAGATGGTCTTCATGTATGTTCTATGCAGCTGGGCTACTTTGGATGGAGCTGGTTTTTTTGAATGGCAGGTCTGTTATCGGATGCTTTTCTTGTGTGATGTTGGCGCTTGATGGTGTTTTGTTCTCTAGAGTGGAAGAGCTTATCCGATTATGGAGTGGTAGATCTCTCTCAAGTGGGTGTTGATGTTTATGTTTGCTGGGATCTGCTGTCTTCTCCTCTTTTTGCTGAAAGATGGTCTTATGTCTGCCCTTTGCAGCTGGGTTGTTTTGGTTGGAGCTGTTCATTGAGTGGCAGATTGTTATTGTCTACATTCCCTGTATGATTTTGGTTATGTGCGCTTGATGGTGGTGTGTTATCTTGAGTGGTAGAGCTTATCCGATTATGGAGTGGCAGAGCTCTCTCAAGTGGGCGTTGATGTTTTTTTTTTGCTGGGATCTGCTGTCTTCTCCTCTTTTTGTTGGAGTATGGTTTTTATGTATGCCTGTGGTATGGTTCTGCAGCTTCCTCTTGCTTATGCGTTTTGGTTTATGATAGTTGGTGATGGTTGAGCTTCTGATGAAGATATCTTTCAGGTTTGGAGGTTGTCTGTTGTATATGTTTGTTGGCTTAGCTGCTGTTGGGAGCAGCTGACCCTTTCTAGTTGTGGTCTGGTGGGCGAGACCCCCTTTTGGTTGACCTGTAGATCTTCTTCAGCTGGGACCTGCTGTGCTCTCTTCTGTTTGGATATTGGTCCTTCTATTTTCTTGAGTGGTCGAGCTTAGGTAGAGCTCGCTCAAGTTGCTGTGGATGATCTTGGAGAGGGATGAGCTTATGCTAGAGCTTTCTTTGAGTTGGCGGCCATCTCTTGTTTTTGCGGTCCTTTTGCTGATGGGAGTAGTTGTTTACAAGTCTATGGAGGCCTCTTCTGGCCAGTTTTGTTTTTTAGTTTTTACCATAGTTTTGTTTTGGAGATCTTTCACTCAATTGTATAGTTTTTTGTCTCTTTTATATGGTTAGTTTCTCTTTGAGAACTAACAAGTTTTGTATCTTTTAAACTAAAAAATGAAAAAAAGCAACTGGAGTTTGACTGACAAAAAAAAAGATTCCTTGCATGTTGATGTAATAAAGGAATGTTCTTAATTTTGATATAACCATACTATGATTGTTTATGAATATCTCCTAGCTCATTAATGCAATATTGTGTAGATCTGGTGTATTATATGTAAGTGATGATGTTGAGACTTATTATAGGGCATGCAAAGATAATGATGATCTTGCAGGGAATAATATGATGGTCTTAATGACCTTTGGGCATGGTTGAGCCCTAAATGTGGTGTAATCCTCTCATGTTGATAAGGGTTGATACCCTATGATATTGTGAGAAGGATTTTATATCATGTGATAGTATGATGGTCTTAATGACCTTTGGCCATGGTTGAGCCCTGAATGAGGTGTAATCCTCTTGCGTTGATAAGGGATGATACCCTGTGATATTGTGAAAAGGATTTATATCTTGTGATAGTATGATGACTAGTGTAGCCTCATGAATGGTAACTGAATAGTACCATGCGATGATGAGATGAGAAATTATTTTTCACACATTTTATATCTTTTGAAGTTGTGATATTTATATGCTTGCTAGAAGTGAATTAGGGTTTGTATGTCCACTTATTTGATGCAACCTTAATTCACCCAACTGGCATAACTAATCAAGTGAAACTCTAATCATGTAGTGCCCTATGCCATAGATCCATCTAAGTGTCAGAACTTGCCAGATGGTGAAATGAGTATTCCTAAGGGAAACTCAGAGCGCATACTGATGAGTATGCGGGGTGCTTATCATCCTAAATTCAAGTGTTTAGGGAGGATGACTGCGATCATACCTAGCCCTTAGTTTGAAAATGGCTGTGGCCGTGTCTCTGTGATTATATATGTGACGAGATTGGAGGACAACTGCGGTTGTACCTCAGATGGTAGGGTATGCGTACCCACCTTCTTTCAATAGTGCAGTGACATGTACCAAGGACAGACTAGGCTATTAGCAGCTTGACCTTATGTGTTGTTGTGGCAGACAGGTACTGACCGGGGGCAGAGAAGATCTTAGGAGTCTGGCTCTTCCTAGATCTTGTATGGCACTGATTTTGACTTAGCAGTGGTCAGTTGGATTTTGAGTGGTATCCTCAAATTCCTCAGGGCATAATAAAAGATGTAAGACAGTTGTGTGGCATATCTGTTTAGGGTTATACACAACACTTCATATTGGATGATAACCCTTGTTTACTTTCTTTTCACTGAGATCATGTATAGTACAATAAGAGATAATAGATATGCTGATGTTGTAGTTATTTTCATGTTGTAAACATGCTTATGTTGTCAAATATACTGACATTGATGGTTAAGATGTTGCTGCTAGCTATGTTTAATATTGCTAGCCATGCCTATGTAATTATAAATGCTTAAACTACTAATCATGCCTATGTAGTTCATTGTGTTATGATGTTAGTTATACTTATGATATTGATCTGTTCCCTTTATTTGTGATGCCAATATTGATAGCCATGTTATGTTACTAGACATATTCATGATGTCAGGGATGCTTATGCTACTAGATTGCTTGTCCTATTAGCAAGAATACGATGATAGTTAGATTAATGATAATGATTGTTATTAGATGTAATTTCATGATGTTTGAGTAGATATCTATCCAAAGAAATGGATTTATTTGTTATCTATATATGCATTGATGATCATACTTGTTCCTAAGATTAATTGCTTAATCTATTTATCATACTTGAACTGTTCAATCTGTTCAATTGATTATTAAATACTCCAACTGCTTAGTTATCTACTATTTAAAATGTTGTAATCAATAAGCATTGTTGGAGGTTATATCTCTTATTGGGACATGGGTCTCACCCTTATAGTTCGCCACATTTTTTAAAGTAATCGGAAGTGATGAAAACAAACATGTGGCAGCAAAGAGGATTTATAGTAATGAATCTTTGAGAAAGTTGATTAGATGTCTAGTGTGTCCTAGAGTCATCCCTGTACTCTCAAGTCGGGGCAGGAAAAGTTTGTATATGGTGTTTCAAATGAATCAAAATTTTGTTAGCATGTTAATGTTTATTGTGTGGCATATACAAATATTGTTCTCCTGTGTATATATGTTGTGTCTAAGGCGATAGAATAATTTGTATCAAATTCTTGGCACAATATGGATATAAGAAAGATGTTGGGCTCTTATGCAAATGTTTCTGAGCTGGTGCTAACGTTGAAATTGGTTTTAATTTACCCATATTTTTGGGTATGTGATTAATTAGTGATTGATTGTGCTTTATGTTTTGAGTAATTTTGTTTAGTGTAGCGGGTTCTCACATATTGGGCTTTTTCCCATATCTTGATTTCTCACAAGGTTTTCCATTTTAGCTTTTGTCACAATAAGATACCCAAACAACCAGCATAAGTGTAACATCCCTGACCTGGGTTAAGGCCTAACCCTAGAAGTTTTGCTTAAGTAAGTCATTTAGATTCTTGTCTTTATCTTTTGAAAAGTAATTAAGACTAAAGGAGAGCTTATGTTTCAATTTTGGTCCTATTTGAATAATGTTGAAACAATATTTTACTTATTTTGGACTAAAGCACAATTTACCCAATTTAAGGGGTTATCTTGCAAATGTTACATCATAAATGTTCCTCAAGTGTTATAGCATCATAAGAATGAGAATGATGCTAAGGTATGGCTTCCACAATCCTAAGTTTCAAGAAGGAGCTTGTTTGAGTAATGCTTGTACATTGAATGCTAGTTTATGTGTAATTTGCAATTTACCCAAAACCTAGAGTTGAACATGTAAAATACCACCTATATTATGTCCCTATTGTTTCTTGGTATCATTTAGAGAAAATAAAAAGAAAGGGGTTGTAACGACCCCGCCTCCCAATAACCCCGAATTAAGGGAGACTAAGAGGTCAGAGTCGTTATCCCCATTTCCGGATCAAAGGTTCGACAAATAATCAATAATAATTATTAAATTCTACCAACTATACTAAAATATGGTAAAAAATAAAAACTTTGCATACCTCTTCAAAACTTAGATCTCTAAACTTCTATCCACATATGAATTCTACTCTAACTAATCCTCCTTGTATTTTAATTCAGGTATTTCACAATATGACGATTTATTGTTTGTCCTTTTGGCTTGTACCTAAAACGCCGACAAAAAAAATGCCAGTCAGCATAAATCTGGTATGTGGGGGAAACAATAATCATGCAACTATGATAACAATGTAATCCTTGTATTTTAAACAAATAACTTTATGTTTTCCGCATAACTGCTCAATCCCTACATACCGTAGCTTCTGCGTTGTCCCTGCAGTGGACCTGGATGCTAACTTTCTTATGGTAGATCCCCATTAAAACCGTCATGATCCCACCTAACAGGTGAACCAATTTCTAGGGTTGAGTCACATGGCACTACCCGTAGGTAGCCCACTCCTTAACTCATGGCATGCTAAAGAGTCTCATGGCACTACACGTAGGTAGCCCAATTTCTAACTCACGATAACCTAGACCTTGCTCTAGGTTACCCCTTTTTAGCCTTTGCAAAGCCACAAAGGTGGACCAGGATCTGAGCTAGTCATGTATGCACATTTATAGTGATAATCATAGTCACTTTATAGTTGCATGAAATAAATGGGCATCCAACAATTATTTCCAAGCAACCGATAAAATGTTTGGGAATCACAGTGAAATTAGAGTGATTATTCATAAGCGTAACCACATACCTGTCAGGATGATTTGAGATAGAATAATCCATGCAAGTAAGAAATCCATGCAATCACACATACAAGATCCTGAAATAACCATACAATTTCCTTTTATTACTCAGGTCATCAAGATCTATTAAACCTAGCTCGCTTCCTAGGGTTTCTAGTTCACTTTTAAGGTTCCAATTGCAATTAGGGTTTCCACTCATCTTTTACTATTTTAAACCCTAATTTTATACCATTACTCATAAACCCTTATTATCTCATCTATTCTTCACGAAAGATATTAAGGTTACCTTTTAGCAACATATAATCCTAATTTCATATTAAGGCACAATTAAACACCGATTAAGTCCATTAAGCTTCTTTTACATTAAAGCTACCATTTTTATCCTTTTAATCCATGACAAGATCATTATGCTCATTTATCATCAATTCATAGTTCATTATAATCTAAATCTCATATGAACTCTATTCGTCATTAATTCTACCCTTTTTATTCATTAGAAAATCCTAATTACTACATTAAGGGCTTTTATTCACAATTAGAAACTTTTATACTCAAAATATCTTAGAATCATCATATCTTAACTTTATTCACGATTTTGAATAATTAAAGCCATTAAGGGTCACATTTATCAATATTAGGATTTTAAGGCCCATTAAAGCATATTTATGCACATGAACTCTTAATTAAACTAATTACATGCAAAGTTCATTGTTTTTTGTCTTAATGTATCTTTTCATGATTAACAGACTAATATCAACTTTAATAATCCATTAAACCCTACTAATTTCATTAATCATCTCAAAATAGGGTTTCTTAATTTTTTAATTCATTAAAGTTGATAACTTACATTACTTTTTGAATAGAAAGAGGAATTAGCCTTCAAATATATTTTTAATGAATTCCTCTCGTTTTTCTGAGCAAAATTCATATATTATTTGCTATCATCGGAGTTACCAACATTTAGTTATAAATTTAGAAAAGTTTACCTTTTTGGTCCAATCAGAGGACACCGCGCCGCCTCTATCTCCATGCAAAGCAGCGATTTGGAAACATAACCAATTTACAAATTTACCCCCGCGTAAGTCGGTTGTTTCTTCAGCCCGCGGAGGGCATAACGGTCCAACGCCCCCAAACTCCTTCCTCCTCGCGACGCTGGCAGGTGCGCCGACCTGCAACCCTAATCACGATCTGCACGACAATAGCTGCTCCTCCTAGACTCGACGGCCACCAGAGGGAGATTCCTCACCTCCGTCGTGCTCCTGCATGTATAGGGCGCCTCAGAAAAGCAACCACAATGGCCGGTTTCAGTTCGCTAGTTCTGCAAGTCGACCTACAGCCAACCTGCTGTGATGTGTAGGTGTTGGGCCGTACTTCTCTCCGGCGTCGTAGGAGCGTCGCACTCAGTTAAGCTTCTTGCTGCCCCGCTCCGCATTGCTCCCGGGGTCACACTACCCCTACTATTAGGATTTTGCCAAGGAAGATGAAGAAAGAAAGAAGAAAGAAAGAGAGGAGTGTGTGGGATTCTTCTCCAACTCGACCCTAAGCTCTACCCCTTTATATAGGGGTGGGAAACGAAGCCCTAGATTGGCTTATTCACGACTCAAAGAGTCCTTTTCCAAACATGAAACCAATTCCTTCCATGAGAAGAAACCTTCTCTCTCTTCTTTATCTTTTTGGTATTCATTTTTCTTTAAATATTAAGATTTTGAAAATTTCTTCCTTTATCTTCTTTGTACTTTCCTTTTTAATTTATTGGCACGAAAATTATATTCTCTTTTAGTATAAAATATCTTCCTTCTAATAATACCATGAAATTCATTCATTATGCATCACATTATCATCTTATTTTGCTTTATTGGTATTTTCTCTTTCTTTTCCTTTATTGGGGCTCCTTGGACCCCAAGAAATTATAATATTTCAAGATTCCTTTTTAAGGAATACTCATTGTCCTTCTGGATGCATCTATATCAACTATTTCACATTATCTTGTTTATTTCTTATTAAAATATCTCTTTTTGAGGATTTCTCTTTATTTCTCTTTTATTTTACTCATTGGTATTCCTTTTAACATTAGGAATCCTTGGGATACGAAATTCCATCAAGGATAACTCAATTATACTTCTTTCCACTTATTTTCCACATTGTATCATTGTTTTCAATTTCTTTCTTAATAAAGAAATACTTAATTGATCTTTTCTTTTCTTATTGTATTTTATTTGCAAATTTTGGACTCTTTGGGACCCAATAGGTATTAAATCCACATTTGGATTACATTCTTTTGCCTTCTAGAGGTTTCCACATCTCTCTTTTCTCAAAAACTCAATTATTCATTTATTAATTGAATTTCCTTGTTATTGGGCCCAATAGCCAATAAAGCCCACAAAACAATCATCAAGGCTATTGTAAATGAAATCCGTTTATTCAAAACAAATCATATCTTTATTTGTTCAAATATCTTTAATATGAGAAATCACATTTCCCACTAAATGAACCCAAAACTGGGGTTGTAACATCCTTCCCCTCTTATAAAAATTTTGTCCTCAAATTCCATCAAGCAAACAAACAATTCAGGATAAGACTTTTACATATCCATCATTGGCCCATATGTGGCTTTACCTTATCCATGGTGCTTCCAAAGAACCTTTATCACATATTCCTTGCTCTGAGTTCTTTCACCTTGGCATCTATAAACCCCATTGGTGACTCAGGTCATTTCAGCCTCCCTTGGGGCTCACTAGGTTCATTGCTCCACACATGGTCCAAGTACCTCACATAGTGCTCTAAATTTAACACATGGAACTCATCACACATCACATTATCCTGAGGGGTAAGGGCAAACTTAACCTTCTCCATCAAACCATGTCAAAAGAACCCATGTATCAGGGACTCAACTCTCTTACCTATAACTTAGAGGGGTCGGATTTTTATGTCACAAATTCCCCCATAGTGAACTACATGTCAGTCTACTTTGCATCAACTTACAACTCATGTCATCTCTGGGCTCCTTTCAGCCATTGCACAATCAAAGCGACTTCATCTATACATGCTGTGGTCCTTTCTTGACCTTCACGAGGTCCCTTCACCAACATCATCTTAATGAAGTGGTGACCAACACAACCTCCTTTACAGAGCTTCTTTACATCCCGATACTGGCTATGGTGGTAAACATCACATACTTCATAGGACAATAATTGTCTCTATGTATCACCCTGAACGAGCACACATGCTCTCATCATACCTTCTAGTCTGGATCATACTAACCATTAGTTAGGGGTGATAAGCGGCACTAACATCGAGTTCTTCATGTACCTACTTCCACCTTATGGAAGTATATCTTTAGGTTATACTTAAGAACTTTTGAACTCGTATCATGGTGTAGTTGAACCATCCCTCTCATATGTAGTTCAACCGGATCTATCCCTTGACAGTACTCTTTCTTTCTTATGCCATCTAGGCAAGGCGATCCACCATAACTCATATTGCATCTTGACCTTCCTTGGTCTAGGGGAGACTTACCACGACATCCATAGTGATGAACTCCCATTCCCTCTCAGGGACTCTTTTATCCTCTATGTCAAAACACTGGGTTACTGGTGTTCGTCCTTCACCTCCTGGCTTGCATGGCAACTTACCCCATGCAACTTCATCTTAAGCATCCAAAGTACTTGGTAGTACCATGGTATATGGTAAGCTTAAATCACGATCTCCTGTATTGTCATGATTCCTTAAAATGGATTCCTCAGAAACCCTAAACCACTCTAGTCAGGGTTTCATCACCTTCCTTTTTAGAGAAGTACATCTGAGGTTCCACAACCATCCTTTCATAGCACCAAGGACTAAGATGGCTAACCAAACAACCATTAACTTGATCAAATTTTATTGTCACATCTGAGTGTTAGCCAAACTTATCTTTTTCCAACTGAGGGTTAACCTAACAACCTCTTCACATCCTTAGGTGTTAGTAAAGTTCAAGACATACACCTCCATGTATTCCACTTATTATCTCATCTCAGCTCTAAGTCTATCTTCCTCAAGAAAACTCTGAGCTTATTCTCTTGGTTTTTCAAACTCAAACTTGTATAACTCATAGCTCATGATAAAACATCCTCATAGGATGACTACCTTATTTGTAAACCATCAATGTATCATTCATTGCACAAGGGCATGTTATCATCTCTGTCCTCATACTTCATAGCAACGTTCCAACTCACATCATCTTTTATCCTTGGTGTATGTCATGCGTATTGTCCTATCTCTCACTCCCATAACAAGAGGAAGTAAGCATTTGGCTACAGTCCAAATACAGAGTTTCTCTTGTTCCAGGAGTAGAAAAGGTACATCCCACCTTGCCAATACACCTTTAAATCTAAATTGAAACGTGCCACATATGTCTCTACATCACAATCATCTCGATCTCAAGGTTACTTCCATGGAGAACTGGTCTCAAACTTACTTGGGTCCAAACATATTCCTTGGTCATCTCCTCTAGGTCTATAGGGTGCTGACACTTTTAGGGTCATACCTCTTCCCTTATGCATCCAGAGAGTGCCCTACTCATCTTCCCTTTGGGTCTCATGAGTTCATGAAGGTGATCAATCTCTTAACCCATGGCCCTCAAACAATGATAGATGTTACCTCCCGACCCTATGGTCATGTGCAACTAGGAAATTTGGAAACTCCTACTTCCATCGGTCTTATCCCTACCTGACCCTAGGATAGACTTAGGATTCTATTATAGTACATGTCAACTTGGAACCTTACCCAATCCTTCACCATCTCTCTCTCTGCCTTCATGGGCCGACTTCCATTCTTTCATAGGGTCATGGCAACCTGCCTACCTTGGTCAGCCCCGTACCAGTTACCTCCATGGTAACACATCCACATGCACTTAGAGATGGTTATCTATGGGTCTACATGTTCATTCTCATACAATGTACTTTTCACTTAGCTTCTCAAGATCCTATGATACCTCCTTAGGTTACCAACAGAAACTGGTATACATCCTTCCAAAGGGTCCCTTTCCTAGGATGGGAGGAAACTACAACTCTTGACAACAAAGTCACAAACCTTCTTAGGGTTTACATCCACATGAGCATGCTTAACCCATCAGCTAGTAAGGAACAAGCAGACCACCTACTAAACCATGCTAGCCATACTTGTCCTCTTCCTCAACATTGGATCACGATCATACCTTCCCATGTCATCAACTTCATTATGAGGGGTTCATCAAACATACCTTAAACTTAAGGGGGTTTCCCGTTCCTCCAATCATGAGGAGTACCATGCTCGAATATATAGAACTCAACCCTTATCATGAGCATCAGGTACACCACTTCCCCTCTTAGGCCTAGGAACCCTAGGTTCACTTCTCTGATGTCCCATGTCTGCTCGACCTCTTAACTATGATCCAAACATGTACAAGGCATGGCATGCACTTTCGATCATCCTTCTACTCGAGAAACACTTCAGAGTGGAGTCCTCCTCAAGGACAACCAACAAGGTACAAGGCCTCACAACCTGCTACTAAACCTCTTCAGATCTAAGGAACTCTTCCTCTCATCGATACCAAAGGTACAGAGGTACTAGCAGACTCATCCTCTCTCTAGGGTTTGGTTCCTCTCATGGCAAACAAGACATCATCAACCTACAAGGATCAAGCATGAGGCAACCACAACATCCACTTAGGTCGCATCATCCTCAACTCCCCACTTTTCTTCATATCTCGGAGTCTAGGCTTATGACCTTCCTACATGGTTCCTGCTCTCTCTCTCTCTCTCTAGAGCTAAACCTACAACCAACCTCACAATTAGAGGTCCTCTCTCCATGAAGATGGATCCAGCTCACAAGCATACCCCTACCTGGTGAAACCTATGTTTGTTCAAGGTTATCCATAGCTCTTCATGCTCATCACATAAGCTATCCATCATACTCTCCTGGCCAGGGTTTCAACCTACTGTCAGTACTACTGATGCATACTGGGTGCATACTATGCCATGCTCATATGAGCTCCTGGGGTTTCTGTAGGTTTTTCTCTAACTTCATCAATGAATGTGTTATCCTTCACTCTAACATGACCCTTCCAAGGGTTAGGTCATCCAAGGTACGAGGTTATCCAACCTCTCATGGCTCATATGGCATCCAAAGGCATGTCCATCCAAACACCTGGTCTACCATGACATCCAACTCATCATGTCTTCTCACCACTTAGGGTTAGGGTTAGCATCATCCTCAGATGATGTGTCGGGTCTCCACTTATAATGGAGGTCTCTACCTCCAAGACTAACTCTCTTTACATATCCTCCTCACAAGAAGGTCTAGCCTTAGGTCTCTCCTGAGGGCATGGCAACTTATGTCATATGACCTAAGCATGTATCTATTCTTTTACGCTTAATCTATTAAGCTTATGTCCATGACATCTTATTTACATGCTTTTTATTAATTTGGTGGAGGATTCCTTAAACCTTATCAATCTAACCCATACCTTAAGAGGATGAGGAAAAGAGAGAAAACCCTAATCCTTAAGGTCCTTAATAGCATTTGAGTTGAGAAGGGATGAACAAGATGAGAGAGTCTTAAAGGTATCTTATTTTGAGTCAAATTCTGAAATTGTGGCCAGGCAGTCACACATATTTGGGAGTCCTCGTATTCCGACTAGCGGTGCGGATGAACAATCTTGCCAACCCCCGGGTGTGATCCTTTTCTAGATACCTATGTTTTTCAAAAAATCCTCTAATAACTCCTTTGGGTTCTACAGAGTTTGTAAAATTTAATAATTATTACAGATTAAATGAGGAACCTAGGCTCTGATACCAAATGTAATGACCCCGCCTCCCAGTAACCCCCAATTAAGGGAGACTAAGAGGTCAGAGCCATTATCCCCATTTTGGGATCAAAGGTTTGACAAATAATCAATAACAATTATTAAATTCTACCAACTATATTGAAATATGGTAAAAAATAAAAACTTTGCATACCTTTTGAAAACTTGGATATCTAAACTTCTATCCACATATGCATTCTACTCTAACTAATCCTCCTTGTATTTTAATTCAAGTATTTCACAATATGACAATTTACTGTTTGTCCTTTTGGCTTGTACCAAAAACGATGACAAACAAAACGTCAGTCAGCATAAAGCTGGTATGTGGGGGAAACAATAATCATGCAACTATGGTAACAATGTAATTAGTCAATCGTGATTTAAACAAACAACTTTACGTTTTCCACATAACTACTCAATCCCTACATAACCTAGCGTCTGCACTGTCCCTGCAGTGGACTTGGATGCTACCTTCCTTATGGTAGATCCCCATTAAACCCCTCATGATCCCACCTAATAGGTGAACCAGTTTCTAGGGTTGAGTCACATGGCACTACCTGTAGGTAGCCCACTCCTTAACTCATGGCATGCTAAAGAGTCTCGTGACACTACACGTAGGTAGCCCAATTTCTAACTCACGATAACCTAGACCTTGCTCTAGGTTACCCCTTTTTAGCCTTTGCAAAGCCACAGAGGTGGACCAGGATCTGAGCCAGTCATGTATGCACATTTATAGTGATAATCATAGTCACTTTATAGTTGCATGAAATAAATAGGCATCCAACAGTTATTTCCAAGCAACCGATAAAACGTTCGGGAATCACCGTGAAACTAGAGCGATTATTCATAAGCGTAACCACATACCTGTCAGGCTGATTTGAGACAGAATAATCCATGCAAGTAAGAAATCCAAGCAAGCACACATACACGATCTTGAAATAACCATACAATTTCCTTTTATTACTCAGGTTATCAAGATCTATTAAACCTAGCTCGCTTCCTAGGGTTTCTAGTTCACTTTTAGGGTTTCCATTGCAATTAGGGTTTCCCTCCATCTTTTACTATTTTAAACCCTAATTTTATACCATTACTCATAAACCCTTATTATCTCGTTTATTCTTCACGAAAGATATTAAGGTTACCTTTTAGAAACATATAACCCTAATTTCATATTAAGGCACAATTAAACATCGATTAAGTCCATTAAGCTTCTTTTACATTAAATCTACCATTTTTATCCTTTTAATCCATGACAAGATCATTATGCTTATTTATCATCAATTCATAGTTCATTATAATATAATTTCATATGAACTCTATTCGTCATTAATTCTACCCTTTTTATTCATTAGAAAACCCTAATTACTACATTAAGGGCTTATTCACAATTAGAAACTTTTATACTCGAAATAACTTAGAATCATCATATCTTAACTTTATTCATGATTTTGAATAATTAAAGCCATTAAGAGTCGCATTTACCAATATTAGGGTTTCAAGGCCCATTAAAGCATATTTATGCACATGAACTCTTAATTAAACTAATTACGTGAAAAGTTCATCATTTTTTTATCTTAATGTATCTTTTAATGATTAACAGGCTAATATCAACTTTAATCATCCATTAAACCCTACTAATTTCATTAATCATATCAAAATAGGGTTTATTAATTTTAATTCATTAAAGTTGATAACTTACATTACTTTTTGAATAGAAAGAGGAATTAGCCTTCAAATATATTTTTAATGAATTCGTCTAGTTTTTCTGAGCAAAATGCATATATTATTTTCTATCATCGGAGTTACCAACATTTAGTTATAAATTTTGCAAAGTTTACCTTTTTGGACCAATCAGAGGACGCCACGTCGCCTCTATCTCCATGCAAAGTAACGATTTGGAAACATAACCAATTTACGAATTTACCCCCATGTAAGTTAGTTGTTTCTTCAGCCCGCGGAGGGCATAATGATCCAACACCCCCAAACTCCTTCTTCCTCCTCGCGACGCTGCCAGGTGCGCCGACCTACAGTCCTAGTCGCGATCTGCACGACAACAACAACTCCTCCTAGACTCGACGACCACCGGAGGGAGATCCCTCACCTCCGCCATGCTCCTGCACGTACATGGCGCCTCAGAAAAGAAGCCACAACGGCCGGTTTTAGTCTTTCAGTTCTGCAAGTCAACCTACAACCACCCTGCTGCGATGTGCAGGTGTTGGACCGTACTTCTCTCCGGCACCGTAGGAGCGTCGCACTCAGTTAAGCTTCTTGCTCCTCCGCTCCTTTCTGGGTGACATTGTGGTATGGTGATATGGGTTGAATGATAATGGCACAAATGGAGGGTTACCCTTAATAAGGTAGTCTTACCTATTCACTCATATGAATAGAAGGGATTATAACCATATTGTGTTGATATGTAACCCTAATGAGGTATAGCTTGTTATACCTAGATTTAATATAACTAAATGATGGTAATTGGATATAAATAGTCCTTGAATGACTAATACAATCATGGAGTACTCTCTTATTATTGTTGAAACCCTAGTATGATATAACCTGATGGTTACACCTTGATTTATGTGTGGGTTCATACTTGAGAATAGTATGGAAGGTGATGGTGATGCTTCACCTTATGCATCCATGATCCAATGGGGATGTCGTGAGTTAGAGTTTGTGTATAAGTTCTGATTAGTAACATTGATATAATTTATCATGTTGAACCTAACTCTAATGTAAATAGATAAAGATGAGTATTCATGTTTAACATTCTTATATAATGGAATGATGGTGGAATAACCTCCTTAATATGATCATAACCAAAATGTGTTAATTGGTGGTTATCATAGCCACATGGTTGATACTTTCTTATGCTAAACATGTACATTATGAATATGATGAGGGTTAATCATATTTCGATTCCTTGCATGTTGATGTAATAAAGGAATGTTCTTAATGTTAATATAGGGTATGATTGTTTATGAATATCTCCTAGCTCAATAATGCAATATTGTGCTGATCTGGTGTATAACATTTAAGTGATATTGTTGAGCCTTGTTATAAGGCATGGAAAGATAATGATGATCTTGCAGGGAATAATATGATGGTCTTAATGACCTTTGGACATGGTTGAACCCTAAATGAGGTGTAATCCTCTTGTTTTGATAAGGGTTGATACCCTGTGATATGTTTGTATATGGTGTTTCAAACGAATCAGAATTTTATTAGCATGTTAATGTTTGTTGTGTGGCATATACAAATATTGTTCTCCTGTGTATATATGTTGTATCTAAGGTGATAGAACAATTTGTATCAAATTCGTTGCATAGTATGGATAAATGAAAGATGTTGGACTCTTATGCAAATGTTTATGAGCAGGTGCTAACATTGAAATTAGTTTTAATTTACCCATATTTTGGGTATGTGGTTAATTGGTGATTGATTGTATTTTATGTTTTGAGTAATATCGTTTAGAGTAATGAGTTCTCACAGTTATTGGGTCTTTTGCATCAGGTTTTTAATTTCAAATCTGAGCAAATCATTATAACTTGTAAAATTTTGATAGTAATTTATTGGAAGGTCAGAAAAATAACAAGACTTATTTTGGAATTAGGAAAATGATACCTCTTAGTCGGTATAGTTTTTGTTAGCTAATTATAATAAATAAAATGTGTGTTTTTTATGAATTTGTTAATTATTTTTTAATTTTATAAAATTTATATATAATAATTCATAAGTTGGAAATAAATAAATATATTTTGAAATCAGAAAATTATAATCTATATGATTATGTAATTTGCATAACTTAAATTAGTAATGAGAAAAGGATCTTTTCTAGGGTTTTGTTTATGGGAAGTCTAACCCCAATCCATATAAATTCCTACTAGGTAATTTTTGACCTTTGTTTGGATCTAGGATTTGTCCTGACATGTTGATACACATCTTTGAGGTATATTCACTCCCTTCTGAATCATATTGTACAATTTACTTATTTCTCTCTCTCTCTCTCTTGACTTGATTGTGGCATGTTGCTCTATATGTCACTTGATTATACATGTTTGATCCAATTGGGCCTAATTAACTCAAAATCATCTTAAAGACAGTTGAGAATGTAAATTGGATCTCTTTTATTTAATCTTGTTGATGCTTATTCAGGTTGCAACCCTTATTGCATTAGTTCACCTTATTGTTCCATTTCGTAATAGAACCCCTAAATTGATGAATTGCTTGGAATGTACTTATACTACCTCTCTATTATATGCATGTTTGATTATTGAGACTACTATTAATTATAATAGTGGTAAATTATGGGTGTCAATCCCATTGTACAAATTTTCAGATATATGGGGCTTTGGTGCTCTCACATTAGCCACATGTGCTCTCACATGAGATATATACCATTATATAAGATTGTGGATGCTCTCACCTCCTTCCTAGGTACAGAATGTGTGTGTCCCAACCCTACTTTTAGATGGTTGTAGTCTAATACTTAATTTACATGTAAAAGATTTATTTATTCTCTAGGCTAGAGAGTTCATAATTGTAAACTTTATTGTTTTCTTCATATAATCTTTTTTTGTCGCTATATGAAGATTTCTTTTGATATCCAATTGGATGTTTCTTTTCTCTTTTGTTTTGGAAGATTTTTATATTATTTGTTGTCCCTTTTTCCTAATATTGTCCAATTTATTTAAATGCACAACATTTTATGCTGACAACATCCACTTTGTCTTCTTTTGTGGGGTATGCTTCCAACCCCTTATGTGGATATCAAGGAGTGGACCAAAGTTGAAACTTATCCAAGAGTTAGCTGGTCTTTATTTGAAGGTATATTGAAGTAGTTTATTTACACTCTGTGTCTTATTTCCTATAGTTTTATTTTATGTACACCCTGTGTGGTGAAGAACAAAGATAGACATAAATATTGTAATAGTTCGTTCTTTATCTCCTACTTGTACATTTTTGGTTAATGAAACAATACATATTTGAATATTAGTCTATCATCCTTTGTGAAAAATTATTATCAAATTTGTCATTGGATGGTTTTCTAGTATCCCCCTATTAGTAAACCGAGTCACTCACCTCTCAGGTCCCACTCTTTATAGAAGTATTTCACACTAATAGGTTTTTAATGTGTTGATGGAACCTACCATAAAAACCATTTTGTCCGAGAGTTCTATTGGGACCAAAACCTTAGATAATGCATCCAGGTTCTTCCGTGGTCGGTATAACTACCAATTGAGTTTATTCTATAGGGATACCAATTAGATTATCCACTAGATTAAAGCCAAACTACCTGTTTTGAAAACATTAAATTCCTCACCAAACAATATAGTAAATAACGTAACTCCCTCTATCCTAACTTTCTCACTCACCCCCACTCATACAGATTCACTGGTAAGTTATAGGTTAAAGCACAGTTCCTAGTATATAATTTTCTTTATATAAAGTAATATTGATTGAAAATATTTAATATAGTGGAAGCATTACGTATTATCAACCCTATTTGACAGTAGTGTTTAGATATAAACTTTAATATTAATAATAGTTGCTTATTTTCATATAAATTGTAGTTCTAATAACATTGATTTGGTGTAACATCTTATTTTTTTAATCAACAATAAACACAATATGGAATCCAATAATAACATTTCAACTTGTTCCAAATCAATCAACATCACATATGATTATTATATTTAAACTATAAAATAGTAATACATACAAAACATATGCAGGTTTAACATGTTTACATAGATATACTATGAGGATCCATCTAAAAGGTGACACACCACAAATATGTAGTCCTTCTTTGTAATCTCCTCATTGAAAGGCTTCTCCTGAAACTACTATTGATATTGGTACTATTGGTATGTATCTTCTTGATTTCCCATCCATGGACAAAATAGAGCGGGAATAACTTCAATATAAGTGGCATGCTTTTACTATTATATTAAAGACTAAAAAGTGAAGTAGAGTGCATAAAAGTAGATAATTAACATAAATTGATAGGATAGTCAATGATATATTATTTCATTATTCTAGTTTATGGTTCCTAGATTATAAAAAGTGTTCCCTATATATTAGTATCAAACTACCCCCTAAGGAACCAGAGTGCCTATCGGTGGTACCTAGGTACCTCTCTATGCACTATCCCACCTCTATTACTTGACAATCCTCTATGCATTGTCATGCCTCGATGGCAGTAAACTTCCTCATTTGTATATAGTGTAGTTCCAAGAAATCTCAAATAATGTAACCTAACCCTATGTATATCATGAGTTCATTTTTCATCTTTCATTAAGAATGAGAAACATCTCTTTAAAATTTGTCTTAGTATTAATCATTTGCTATTCATGGCCATTTGAACATTTATGCGAAGTGATAGCATAACTAATAAACCTAACATTGATTGGGCATGTATTGTGCAAGATTACTCATTAAATACATTTCAAAACATTTAAATATGACTAGCATATGATCTGTAAAGGAATATAATAGTTCAAATATATGAATTATACTAAATAAACCCATGATCATGACCCACTTATCTAAGAATGGATGATGGGTAAAACCTTACATTTATGATGCTCAAGTTCTCATGCCCACCTATGTGATCTTATGTAACTCTCCATTTTCAATCACATGCACATGAGGGGAAATATTAATCCCTAGCTCATAAGTGAGTGGGTATCACATTCATTAATATACCATACAAATAAAATGATTGAAACTGGATTGACAATGATACATAAAAGATAATATCTTTTCAAATATCCATAATAAGATGAAATCTGTTGGTGTGTATGACCTGAGAGCCAATCATGAGATGATTGGTGGGATACATTAAGATTGATTTGATAAACATCAAATGCAAGCTTCCAATTCTTTCTGGTTCAGTCATATGAGATAGTGATAGAACAGATTGAATGTCTAGAGAATGACAATACTCAATGATGTATGCTTTCAGGTTAAGGACCTGAACGATGAGATCATACGGATGCTAGGAGTTTGTACATTCTTGTTATGTCCCTAGTCGGATGTCATTGTGGAAGGTAGATAGACAACAATGACACACAAGACTAGATTGTGGTGTTGGTTGATGACAGAATCTCATTAGTCATGATATAGAGATATCAAACCAAACACATAGGTACTTGTTAGAGAACAAGTGTACCGGACAGACCCACTGTGAGTTTGACACATGGAACCATGACATGGTAGTCACAGTCAGTACTCACAGTGATGGTGGTGAGTGTGATTCTTTGACCTGAAATCACTACACTCAACACATGTCGTTGGGCACACTTTGACATCATCAAACACAGTCCTGAAACATGGGTTGTTATAAAGGTGATGATTGGGTGGCTTTGACACATGGGGCTTTTGAGGGGAGAGTGATAGATATGGGATTTGTCCCTCCTGAGGGAGTTTGATATCCAAGGCCACTTGATGAGTAGGATTGAAATAGGCGTGCACACGCATGTGTGAATCAGTATGTGATTTTGATGTCATACATATCTCTCTCAATCTACTATGAGATCAAGAAAGTGAATGAACGTTGACAGGATGACTGTTCCATGCCTCGAGTTCATTCGGGATATCAGTGACAAAGGAATTATACATTCACTGTAACACCATTCACGGATTGTAGGATTGAAAGTTGTTCTCCAACTTTCTACTTTCACTTGGGTAGCATTGATGTGTGACTAGGAACCACTCTTTGCTTGTGAAGTCATAAGTGTTATGGACTTTCACTGCCAATGTGAAATGGACATGTAGGGTCACACACATAGGATTTAACCTGGAAGAGGATTTTTGTCCACAAGAAATGTTTAGATTGATTACTAAAGGAGTTTAGTAGTTCAATTAAACACTCAATTAATTGATAGCTCAATATCATAATGTTCAAGGTGTTGGACACATTGATTGGAGTATCGAATTGATTGAAATTGCAATTGACTAATTCTGCACAACTTGTACTCCCAACCGATCGGTTCAAGTGTTGAACCGGTCGGCTGAGGTTGCTGAACCGGTCGGCTCAAGTGTTGAGCCGATCGGCTCAATCCTAGGGTGAACCAATTGCTTCAAGTGTTGAAACGATCGATTCAACTGGTGCAACCGAGCAACTTGGAAAAGTAGGATTGGTGAGAATTTTCCTTGCGTTTCACTTGCCCAATTTGATTGGAACAAGGATTGGTATTCAATACCAATTAGAAACAAAAGAAGGAAAGTCAATCGGGAACCGACCAGGACCACCAACCGACCGGTTCACTTGTGAACCGACCGGTTCAAGGGTCCCAACCGATCGGTTGAGGTGTCAACCGACCGGTTCACTTGTGAAGCGATCGGTTCAGGTTGCGAGTTGGTTGCTTTTGTGGAAAATCTCAAACCCTTCTACTCCTACTTTTAGTCCTGCATTGCCCGGGATGGAGAACCATGTCCCATGACCCTCCTATATATATGGGTATTGGGGGCTTCTCAAAGTACAAATAAGTGCAACCAGTTGCTCTGCAAAGTTGTCCTTCTCTATGGTTTTGGTAACCGAGAGAGAGCCCGAGCAAGTACTACCCGCAAAGGGAGGCGCAACAAGGGAAAGATAACTGTAGTTGCAACTGGAGGCAGGAGAGTGTGTTGGCGACTAGTACGTCAATAGGAGTCTTCAGTCCCGGTGCGACCAGGAGCTGCATAGACACCATCCAAGACTGGAGGTGAAGACCGCGCAAGGCGTGAGGTATTGTCGCCGAGCAAGCCTCGGGACAAGGTATGATTCCACAAACCATCCTTTCCTATTATATAGACGTTGACATGTTTCCTTGTTCCGGGTTTGGGGGAGAAATTTTTTGTTTCCGCTGCCTTCTCTGACTCCCCTAAAATCCAACAGTGGTATCAGAGCCACGTCAACTGCTCTATATTTTAGGAATATCGATATGATCGATTTTGGTTTGTCGCCTTTATTTATTGCATACAATGTGAATAATATTGGCTTTATGCATGTCCAATCCTAAATCCACAAATCCCAATTACATATATGATATGTATTATTAATGCACTTGATACGCGTCACTCTTAAATGAGTTTTGTGGTGGATGTATAGCGTGATTATGGCCAATAAACCCTATCTGTGTATGGTTGTATGTGGTTGCTTGCATCTCGGTCTGTGCACCGATCTTCCTTCTCCTATTCCTGATGTAACTTGAAATAATTCGAGATTCTTTCCTACCTTTGCTCCCCCCGAATGTAACTCGGGGTTTCCCTTTTAAGCAATGTAAAATTAGGATAGATTTTATTTCCGATTATGTCAAAGACTGGCGGACATCCTGATGACAGCTGAGACGACCGGTTCAAGGCGTGAACCGATCGGTTGACGTTCCAGACGATCGGTTCAAGGAGTGAACCGATCGGTTGATGACCGGTTCAAGGAGCGAGACGAGCAGGTGGTGGCCATGAAGAGATGCACGATGACCAGGCGAACCGATCGGTTGGAGGAGCCAACCGATCGGTTGGTGGCACCCAGACGACCGGGCCAGAACGGGCAAGTCATTCATGTGATGAGTTGATCTACTCGGATGACAAGGCACAAAGTTCATCTTGTACAGGTTGCATGTGATGTAGACCTAGATGATCGTGATTCCTCTTGGCTCGAGGAATCACATTAGGATGGTTATAATCATCACTTTTATCGTTTGTGCATGTTTTCTGTGGGATATAGCATGTATATGATACGCACTATGTATTGTGGTGATTGGATATGTATATGTATATAAAAACCAAATCCCTCATTAAAATATTAAGTTTTAGATGCCTTCCAAATGCGACACACGTGAAAAGCTTGATCGACCAAGTGTGGGCATGCCCTAGCATGGTTCACCGTCTATCTCGTGGAAGCGTGAAGGATGAATGTGTGGGTCTGCCCTAGCAGGGTGCATATTCATCATGTTTGCTTTGGGTCATACTTAACAAGGTGATCTAGATGGGATCTAGTACCTTGAGGCATGGAGATGATCATGGCAAGGAGTTGCATATGACATCTTATCAAGAGTTGCATATGATGCAATTGGCAAAAGTTGCCTACCTGAGAGATCTATGTTGTGGGTGACAGCCCTAGCTGGTCCATGGCTTAGAGGATTTCAGGATCTTGCCCACTAGAAGGTTGTTCGCTGCAATCTTCCAAATTGATGGTGAGGGCTATCAATTTGAAGTAAAATAGTGGGAGCGATAATTAATTAAAGGCCTAATTTTATCGTCAACTTTCAAATCAATCAAACAAGTCAAAAAGAGTTTTGGACTAAAATCGCATATTTCCTTTTGTAGTTCAAATGGCAACAAACAACAACTTTTCTTTGCGATCGGTCCTTGACAAGAACAAATTAAATGGGAATAATACCATGACTGGTTAGGATGATGAGAAGTGTTCTCAAAGAGCGAAAACTCTAAGTCCTAGTTATACCAAGACCAGATAAACTCAATTCCACCACATCAATGGCTGAAAGTATGCTTATGGACGCATACCGAGGATGACATTGATGAGGAGTGCTTGATGTTATCTTCTCTGAACTATGAGTTGTAGAGACAACATGAGACATATGATGTCTCAAGGACACTATCCTAGTATGTCATGACAGAAGGACATCCAGTAAGGTATTCACACACTCAATATGATTGGGTATGTGGAAAGCCTGACTAAGAAGGATTCCCTCTGAGCCAAGAGTTGGCTATTGGTATGATACTGTAAATGTTGCGAGAATCATACAATTCATGATAAGCTACAACATGAAAAACTTTGACAAGCGTTGATAGAGTTGTTGGAAATGTTGAGGACAGTAGTGGTAAAGATAAAGAAAGACAAACCATAATCTTTGATGTGATCAAAGAAAAGGTAAGTCTTAAGGGCAAGGTCAAGGGCAAAGCAAAGAAGTGTTATGATGCTAGCCAGCAATCCAAGCCGTCTTCAGCCTCAAGGCACATTGGGAAAGGGTGTATGAGGGAATTTCCCTCTATATCTGGAAGAACAAAAGAAGATGAAGGAGGGGATGGAGATTTCCACCTAAGGTATCATGAAATGAACCGCTTCTTTATCTAAGGTATATGATACCAAGATATGGATCTATCATATATGATATGCAAGATCTGCAAGGAAGTGATGGCCTTTGTGAAAGGACCAAGAAAGAAGTACCCATCATTGGAGCAAGTGTTGCTGCCATAGATAGGAGTATCTTTTAATTTATTTCATCCTAAAGGGCACGAAATACAGTTATGAACTGCTATTTCATATATTTCCAATAGATAGAAACACTTTATTTTTGCATATTGTATGACAATGATGGCAATCAATAAAGTTGAGTTTTCAATCTTAAAGATATGATCTTTGTGGTAATGCCTTGTTTATCTTGTGGTATTTGATATGCATAAGATAAAATGATACCTAAAAGTTATAAGATAACTCAAACAATCAAATTAGCATCGATAATGAGAAATTCATTTCTAGTTTCCATGTGATGGATAAATCTAGACTCTTTTGGTTAGAGAACCAGTTAGAGACATGAATATCTTGGACATGATTAATCAATCTTCACTAATGGTAGTGGGAGAATGATTATCCTATTAGGTATGATACATGTGATGTATTTACATACCTATTGGAACAAATGCTAATACTTCAAATGGTGTTTAGAGAAATACCAATATGAATATCTTGAACGGTTCAAGAATATCATAGATGAAGTACAAATTTGGTAAAGTGCTAATTCTTGATGAGATCAATGAATGAAATACTTAGACCAAGTGTTTGAGATCATTATGAGTGATTATGATAGTGTATCATAGTGAACTCATGATTAAGGCATGGTGATGTCTAAATCAAGAAGGAATCATACTCTAAGGAGTTAGAAAATGATTATCAAATAACTAAATTCTTCTTAAATAAAGAATACACTTCACTAATAAAGGACATTAAGAATCACAAGGAGTTGTGAGTTCTTATATCTTTAATAGATACACCTTAATTATCTATGTGATAAGTTGTTCATATGATGAGTCAACTATCTAGATAAATATGAGGAATCGAATTCTGAATTATGGTTTATGACCATTACATCCTAAATGATATCCATGTGAACCATAAGGTATGACCTTGATGGTAGCACCCATTGGATGAAATCCATAAGTGCGAATGAGTCTTAAGTGTTAAGACACATGGATAACATTTTGAGAAGGATGATGCTTGTTGATTGCAACTTAATGACTAAGGCATTTGGCATATGGATACTAAAACCGCATTCCTATGAGGAATAAAACAAGGATGTGTACGTGACACAACCTATAAGGTTTATGAATCCACTAATGCAAATGAAGTCTATAAGTTACAATGGACTAATCAATGTGATTGATTGAGTACAAGCAACTCAGAATTGAATCTATACTTTGATGATATAGTCAAAGAGTTTGACTGATATGTCAAAGGTAAAGAAGGGATCTGTGATTTAGTGGGAGCGTGTTTACATTCCACATATTGATGTGAAATGGAAATGTTCTGGAATGGAAATCCAAAAGTGGAAATTATCTTTAAGGAAGATAGAGATGTTTCCTATGTGATAGGAATAGAGATCTATAGAGATAGTTCTCGAAAAACCTCTTGACCTGAAAAGAGAAAGCATACATTGGCAATCTGTACTGAAGGGTTCAGTATGCACAGATACAGTGGGAGAAAACTTGTCCATGTTACATGGAGTTAGTATCCCAAGGCCAAGTGTCCAATTCTTATGAAGAATGGGAACACTAATAATAGATATGGATCTATCATGTATGTAATCATCCCATTATCTTGCATGTATCGACATGGCAAGAACAAAAGGCATTCATCATCTTGTATGTATGAAATGACGATTTGATGTGCTCATCCTGATAACTCGTATGTGGGACATGACGAGTGGATGTCTGTCTACTTCCAGTAAGGGTTACTGGAATACCATGAGAACTTGATAAGTACTTGAGAAGTGCTGGTTCTATGGAGAAAAGGAAGAGTTTGATGTAAAGAGTTACATTGATGCGAACTTCCGAAAAGGACAGAAAATTAATCGCAAAATATATATATGATATATAAAAGTGAAAGTTTGTTGATAATTGGAAGTGTTCCAATAAAATCATTTAAAAAGGAAATGTCGAGTATCATTGTGTTAGAGAACAACAATGGATACTATATGGATCTGGAAGTTCATGAGATGAACTTATAGATATTCCGCTCATTGATGACAAGCATGGAATCCTTGATCATGCAATGTGGCTAAAGGTTAGCAAAGGAATACTAGATCGCATATTACGACAACTCCATCTCATACATGTGACGTACATCGAAGAGATGAGAGACATGCAATTTATACTGACTTTGGCAAGGTGTTGCCATTACTCACTATGTTAGCACTAGAGCACAGTAACATGTGGGACATGTTTGAAGATCACTATGAATATGATTCAAGGGTGATTGGCTCACAGTGCAAGTGGGAGTCTGTTGGTGTGTATGCCCTGAGAGCCAATCATGAGATGATTGGTGGGATACATTAAGATTGATTTGATAAACATCAAAGACAAGCTTCCAATTCTTTGTGGTTCAGTCATATGAGATAGTGATATAACATATTGAATGTCTAGAGAATGACAGTACTCAATGACGTATGCTTTCAGGTTAAGGACATGAACAATGAGATCATACGGATGCTAAGAGTTTGTACATTCTTGTTATGTCCCTAGTCGGATGTCATTGTGGAAGGTAGATAGACAACAATGGCACATAAGACTAGATTGTGGTGTTGGTTGATGACAGAATCTCATTAGTCATGATATAGAGATATCAAACCAAACACATAGGTACTTGTTAGAGAACAAGTGTACCGGACAGACCCACCGTGAGTTTGACACATGGAACCATGACATGGTAGTCACAGTCAATACTCACAGTGATGGTGGTGAGTGTGATTCTTTGACCTGAAATCACTACACTCAACACATGTCGTTGGGCACACTTTGACATCATCAAACACAATCCTAAAACATGGGTTGTTATAAAGGTGATGATTGGGTGGCTTTGACACATGGGGCTTTTGAGGGGAGAGTGATAGATATGGGATTTGTCCCTCCTGAGGGAGTTTGATATCCAAGGCCACTTGATGAGTAGGATTGAAATAGGCATGCACACTCATGTGTGAATCAATATGTGATATTGATGTCATACATATATCTTCCAATCTACTCTGAGATCAAGAAAGTGAATGAACGTTGACAAGATGACTGTTCCATGCCTCGAGTTCATTTGGGATATCAGCGACAAAGGAGTTATACATTCACTGTAACACCATTCACAGATTGTAGGATTGAAAGTTGTTCTCCAACTTTCTACTTTCACTTGGGTAGCATTGATGTGTGACTAGGCACCGCTCTTTGCTTGTGAAGTCATAAGTGTTATGGACTTTCACTGCCAACGTGAAATAGACCTGTAGGGTCACACACATAGGATTTAACCTGGAAGAGGATTTTTGTCCACAAGCAATGTTTAGATTGATTATTAAAGGAGTTTAGTTGTTCAATTAAACACTCAATTAATTGATAGCTCAATATCATAATGTTCAAGGTGTTGGACACATTGATTGGAGTATCGAATTGATTGAAATCGCAATTGACTGATTCTGCACAACCTGTACTCCCAACCGATCGGTTCAAGTATTGAACCGGTCGGCTGAGGTTGTTGAATCGGTCAGCTCAAGTGTTGAGCCAATCGGCTCAATCCCAGGGTGAACCGATTGCTTCAAGTGTTGAAACAATCGATTCAACTGGTGCAACTGAGCAACTTGGAAAAGTAGGATTGGTGAGAATTTTCCTTGCATTTCACTTGCCCAATTTGATTGGAACAAGGATTGGTATTCGATACCAATTAGAAACAAAAGAAGGAAAGTCAATCGGGAACCGACCAGTTCACTTGTGAACCAACTGGTTCAAGGGACCCAACCGATCGGTTGAGGTGTCAACCGACCGGTTCAGGTCCCCAACTGATCGGTTCACTTGTGAACTGATCGGTTCAGGTTGTGAGTTGGTTGTTTTTGTGGAAAATCTCGAACCCTTCTACTCCTGCTTTTAGTCCCGCATTGCCCCGGATGGAGAACTCTGTCCCATGACCCTCCTATATATATAGGGGTATTGGGGGCTTCTCAAAGTACAACTCAGTGTAACCAGTTGCTCTGCAAAGTTGTCCTTCTCTCTGGTTTTGGTAACCGAGAGAGAGCCCGAGCAAGTGCTACCCGCAAAGGGAGGCGCAGTAAGGAAAAGACAACTGCAGTTGCAACTGGAGGTAGGAGAGTGTGTTGGAGACTAGTACGTCAAAAGGAGTCTTCAGTCCCGGTGCGACCAGGAGCTGCACAGACACCGTCCAAGACCGGAGGTGAAGACCGCACAAGGCGCGAGGTATTGTCGCCGAGCAAGCCTCTGGACAAGGTATGATTCCACAAACCATCCTTTCCTATTATATAGACATTGATGCATTTCCTTGTTCCGGGTTTGGGGGAGAAATTTTTTGTTTCCGCTGCTTTCTCTGCCTCCCCTAAAACCCAACAAAATCTTCATACATAAATGGGAAACTTTTAAAACATAGACACAAGAGGAAACTAATTGTAGACATGAATGAAACTAGTAGAGATAATGGTATACCACCAGAGGACTTGAGTAAACTTCATTAGTGTAAGAACCCATTACACTAAATGAGATTACTCAAAACATAAAACACAAATGATCACTAATTAACCACATACCCAAAAATATGGGTAAATTAAAACTAATTTCAACATCAACACTCGCTCAGAAACATTTGCACAAGAGATGAATATCTTTCTTGTATCCATACTATGACAAGAATTTGCTACAAATTGTTCTATTGCCTTAGCCATAACATATATACATAGGAGAACAATATTTGTATATGCCACACAAACAAGCATTAACATGCTAACAAAATTCCGATTCATTTGAAACACCATATACAAACTTTTCCTACCCAGACCTGAGAGTACACATACGACTCTATGACACACTAGACATCTAATCAGCTTTCTCAAAGAATCACTACTGTAGTTTCTCTTTACTTCCACGATTCTATTTTCGTCACTGCCGATTACCTAAAAATGTGGTGAACCACAAGGGTGAGACCCATGTCCCAGCAAGAGATATAACGTCCAACAACGCTTATTGATTGCAATATTTTAAATAGTAGATAACTGAGCAGTTGGAGTGTTTAATAATCAATCGAACAGATTGAACTGTTCAAGTATGCTATATAGATTAAGCAAATAATCTTAGCAACAAGTATGATTATCAAGGTAACGAATAAATCCATTTCTATTGATAAATATCTACTCAAATTTCATCAAATTTCATCTAATAACAATCATCATCATTAATCTAACTATCATCATATTCCTTGTTAACAACACAAGCAATCTAGTAGCATAAGCATCCCTAATATCATGAATATGTCTAGTAACATAACGTGGCTATTAATATTGGCATTTCAAATAAAGGGAACAAATCTATATCATAAGTAGAACTAACATCATATCACAATTAACTACATAGACATGATTAATAATTTAAGCATTTCTAATTACATAGGCATGGCTGGCAATATTAAACATGGCTAGCATCATCATCTTAACCATCAGTGTCAGTATATTTGACAACATAACCATGTTTACAACGTAAGCATATCTACAACATAAGCATATGTATTATCTCTTATTGTATTATACATGATCTCAGTGAAAAGAAAGAAAACAAGGGTTATCATCCAATATGAAGCATTGTGTATAACCCTAAACAAATATGCTAAGAGACTGTCTTACATCTTTTATTATGCCCTGGGGAATTGATCTGTACCACCCAAAGTCCAATCGACCCCTACAAAGGGCTATTCGGTTCTATATAAGATCTAGGAGTGTTGGTATCCTAAGATCTCTTCCCCTCGATTAGTAAGGGCAAAAGGGCAATGATATATCAGTCAAAGCTACCACTACATTGACATATAGTCAAGCTACTAACCATTGGTCTGCCCTTGGTACATGTCATGGCACTAGAAACTAGGGTATACAAAACCCTCGAATCCAAGGTACAACCGCAGTTGTCTTCAATCACATCAAATGTCTGAGGCATGACCATAGACATCCTCCATAACCTGCATTGTGGATGACAAGGATATATCCTCAACTTGCCACCCCCATATACACAACAATATGTGCTCTGAGTTCCCTTAAGAATACTCATTTCACCATCCAGCAAGTTCTAACACTGAAGATGGCTCTACGACACATGGCACTACATGATTAGAGTTGCACTTGGTTAGTTATGCCAATTGGGTGAATTAAGGCTGCATCAAACAAGTGGACGTACAAACCCTAATTCACTTCTAGTAAGCATATAAATATCACAACTTCAAAAGATATAAAATGTGTAAAACATAATTTCTCATCTCATCATCACGTGGTACTATTCACTTGCCATTCATGAGACTACACTAGTCATCATACTATCACAAAATATAAATCCTTTTCACAATATCACAGGGTATCAACCCTTATCAACACAAGAGGATTACACGTTATTTAGGGCTCAACCATGCCTAAAGGTCATTAAGACCGTCATACTATTCCCTACAAGATCATCATTATCTTTGCATGCCTTATAACAAGTCTCAACAACATCACTTACATATAATACACCAGATCAGCACAATATTGCATTAATGAGCTAGGAGATATTCATAAACAATCATAGTAGGGTTATATTAACATTAAGAACATTCTTTTATTACATCAACATGCAAGGAATCTAGATATTATTAACCCTCATCATATTCATAATGCACATGTTTCACATAAGAAAATATCAACCATGTGGCTATGATAACCACCAATTAACATATTAAGGTTATGATCATATTAAGGAGGTTACTCCACCATCATTCCATCATATAAGAATGTTAAACATTAATACTCATCTTTATCTATTTGCATTAGATTTTGGTTCAACAAGATAAATTATATTAATGTTACTAATTATCACTTATACCCAAACCCTAACTCACGACATCCCCATCGGATCATGGATGCATAAGGTGAAGCATCACCATCACATTCCATACTATTCTCAAGTATGAATCCACACATAAGTCAAGGTGTAACCATCGGGTTATAGCACACTAAGGTTTCAACAACAATAAGAGAGTACTCCATGATTGTATTAATCATTCAAGGCCTATTCATACCAAATTACCATCATTTAGTTATATTAAAGCTAGGTATAACAAGCCTTACCTCCTTAGGGTTACCCATTAATTCATTATCAATCATAATAATATGAGGGTAAGGGTAAGACTACAAGTTTAAGGCATTGAAACATCAAATTCTCATCATTAGAATCATAACATTACACTATAGGCTTTTAATGGGTTTTAGGAGAGACAAAGAAGGTAGCGGAAACAAAAATTTCTTCTCCCCAAATCCAGAACAAAGGAAACACGTCAACGTCTATATAATAGGAAGGATGGTTTGTAGAGGCGTACCTTGTCATGAGGCTTGCTCGAAGACGTTACCTCACGGCTTGCACGGTCTTCACCTCTGGTCTTGGACGGTGTCTGTGCAGCTCCTGGTCTCACCAGGACTGTCGGGATTGACAGTTGTCCTCCGAGCGACAGAAGCCTCCCGCCTCTGAAGTAGTCCACATGGACCACCTGTAGCTCCGATATCCTTATCCCATAAGGAATCAGAAGGAGTCGTACCCTCCTATCAGCGTACTAGTCACTGATACACTCTCCTGCAACCAGTTGCCTTTCTGCAGTTGTCTTTCCCTTATTGTGCCTTCCTTATCGGGTAGTACTTGCTCGTGCTCTCTCTCAGTTACCACAACCAGAGAGAATGACAACTTTGTAGAGAAACTGGTGTTATGAGTTGTTGTCCCTGAGAAGCCCCCACTACCCCTATATATAGGAGGGTCATGGGATAGGGTTCTCTACCCCTAGAAATGTGGGATTAAAGCAAGAGTAGAAGGGTTCGAGATTTTCTACAAAATAACCAACTGCGTCAGCTAAACCGATCGTTTCAACCCTGAAACGGTCGGTTGGTGACCTCAACTGATTGTTTCACATCTGAACCGATCGTATGGGACCCCTGAGTCGACCGATTCACTTCTGAGCTGATCGGTTTGTGGTCCTGGTCCAACTCAAATTGACTTTCATATTTGTTTCTGATTAATGAAATATTAATCCTTATCCAAATCGAATTTGTACAAGTGAAACAAATTGTATTTGCAAAATAGTCTTATGAATTTCCAAACGATCTCAGTTGGTCACATGAATCGACCGGTTCAACAATTGAGCCGATCGTCTCATAACACAGAAGTCGATCGTCTCACCAGTTGAGTCGATCGGTTCACCAACCTGAGCCGATCAGTTCAACCCTGTGAGCCGATCGGTTGGGGCAACAGACTATACAAAATCAGTCAATTGCAGTTTCAATCAATCTGATACTCTAATCAATCAGTTCAACACCTTGAACACTATGATACTGAGCTATCAATGGATTGAGTGTTTAATTGAACTAATAAACTCATTTAGTAATCAATCTAAACATCGTTTGTGGATAAACTCCTCTTCCATGTTAAATCCTATGTGTTTGACCCTGCAGGTCCATTTCACATTGGCAGTGAAAGTCCATAACACTTATGACTTCACAAGCAAAGAGCGGTGTCTAGTCTCACATCAGTGCTACCCAAGTGAAATAGAAAATTGGAGAACAACTTTCAATCCTACAATCCTTGAATGGTGTTACAATGAATGTATAATTACTTTATCGCTGATATCCCGAATGAACTCGAGGCATGGAACAATCATCCTGTCAACGTTCATTCACTTTCTTGATCTCAGAGTAGATTGGAGGAGATATGTATGACATCAATATCGCATACTGATTCACACATGCGTGTGCACACCTATCTCAATTCTACTCATCAAGTAGCCATGGATATCAAACTCCCTCAGGAGGGACAAATCCCATATCTATCACTCACCCCTCAAAAGCCCCATGTGTCAAAGCCACCCAATCATCAGCTTTATAACAACCCATGTTTCAGGACTGCGTTTGATGATGTCAAAGTGTGCCCAACTACATGTGTTGAGTGTAGTAATTTCAGGTCAAATAATCGCACTCATCACCATCACTGTGAGAACTGACTGTGACTACCATGTCATGGTTCCATGTGTCAAATTCACGATGGGTCTGTCCGGTAAACTTGTTCTCTAACAAGTACCTATGTGTTTGGTTTGATATCTCCATATCATGACTAATGAGATTTTATCATCAACCAACACCAAAATATAGTCTTGTGAGTCATTATTATCTATCTACCTTCCACAATGACATCCGACTAGGGACATGATAAATATGTACAAACTCCTATCATCTGTATGATCTCATCGTTCAAGTCCTCAACCTGAAAGCATACCTCATTGAGCATTGTCATTCTCTAGACATTCAATATGTTCTATCATTATCTCATATGACTGAATCAGAAAGAATTGGAAGATTGACTTTGATGTTTATCAAATCATTCTTAATGTATCCCACCAATCATCCCATGATTGGCTCTCAGGGCATACATACCAACAACTTCACCCAAAATAAATGGTAATATTAAGGCATCAACTTCTAACCATTAAATTTTGAAAAAGTAAAGCCATTGGTCATTTACATAAGTAAACATATTGAAAAAACCACCTATGAAGTCATTGAGTTGTGTTCTAGAAATAGTCACCATTTAACCCTAGACATCCCTTAATTAACAACATAAAAAGTTCCATTGAGAGTAGGGTAAAACCCACAAGCGATTGTTTATTTAAAATAAGTCGTCAGCAAATGAGCTTCTTAAGTTGATATCATATAGGAAACCATTTAAATCACTTTATTAGGACCAAAATATTACATTTAGGCATCATTCCAATTTACTAGATGAAGAAACATTAGATCTTAACCATTAGGTCTAGTTCATATATTAAAACCATCAATTGTAGTATAGGTCCAACCATTGCATCAAATGACCCAAGAAACCATTGGTTTAAGGCTGAATTGATGCTACAACTACATGCTTAACTCACCATAGATTGTGGAGACCTGATCCACCATCAGTAGTGACCATTAAGTCACCATAGGTTGTTAGATCAATACTATATTCATTAATCATCATCGAATATCAAGCTAATGTCACCATTGATTGATAGCATCATTAGGGTACTTAGTTGTTGATCATTAAGAATCTAATTAAGACAAAACCTGACCTAAGGGGTGAACTTCATTTGAGACCCTTGGTCACCACCATCAGTTGTCATGAAGACACAACCATCAGTTGTTGCAGTGGTACCACAATTGGGTCATGTATTTATAAAAGAAATCAACTTTAAACCCTAAAATTGATCATTGGTTGATGGGTGCTTAGCACCACCGGTTGTCAAACCAACCTGATCCAAGTAATATTATATCTTAGGAGGAATGTACATATGATTACAAGTTCATCTATAACTGAAATTAGAACAGGGCACATCATAAAAATCGAAATCCAAGTCAAGCATAACTTTTTAGTGCATGGATCATCATTTTACAACAACAACATGAGCTAGCAAGCTTATGGTAAGAAATAAACGTGGAGAAAGTTATAAAACTTACCTATTAGGAGAAGTTAAAATCTCAAATAGAAGAAAACTTGAGAAGGTAGGGTAGAAAATCCAAGCATAAGTTCTGAACTTATCCATCTAACACCTTTCTCCCTCAAAGAAGCAAACCCTAAGCATAAGGAGCAAGAAAGGTAGGGTTTTAGAGCTTTAGAGCAACTTCTACCATGGAACAACAAAGTTTCAACCTGAAGGAAGGTCTAAGAAAGTAGAAGTGGTATAGAAACATAGAAGAAAGGAAGAAAACAACTTGCCTTGGTCAAAATCCCTAGAAAATGACCTTGGAAGCCCTAGGTAGGGCTAGTTGGAGCTCTAGGAGACCTTCTTCTCCAAAAAGAGGTTGTATTCTACCTTAAAGCACTTGATTATATAGAAAAACAGAGTGGAGTTATTTCTCCAGGTTAGAGGAAAGATAAATCAAGCAAAGTTTTGTACTTGGGCAAGGAAGAGGTAAATATAGCCCATGGATAAGGATGGAAGCAAGTGTGAGGTGTACAAGTAGCTTCCCCATGTATCCATGGCCTTAAACTATTAAGGATATAAAAGGAGCCACACAATAATCTGACCCACAATCCATGGAGGCCTTCATATCCCTCTTTTATTGATTTTGCACGCAAAGAAAATAAACCATTTGCTTGAGAGCTCCTAAAGGTAGCTCATCCATAAAGGGGTAAACTGTAAAATACCCTTGAGGAAAACACCTCTGAACCAAGGTTCAAATAGGAGCCCCATGGATCAATAAGACCAATAATGATGAGAGGAAATCCAAAGAACATAACGAAAGTGATAAATTGTAAGAAAAACCTCCCTAATGCATAAATTATAGAAAAGTCCAAAATGTACATAAAATTGCATAGCGTGCACAAACATTGTTCAAATTGGACCAAACGTGAAACTTAAGCTTGTATTATGATTCCAAATCATATCAAAAGGTTATATTATAATTATAAGAATTCAATTATGGTAATTAAGCATGTTAAACCATTTAAGCAAGGTTAGGGGTCTCACAACATAAACCCATAATAAGGATTTTGCCCCTGAAATCCAAGGTAAACAAAGATGGATACTTATCATGCACCACATACTCAATCTTCCACATTGTTACTATAATCACATGATGATGTCACATAATTCTCATATAAGACATATTCTTCTCCTTCAACTCTTGCATGTGTCACCTTGGTTCAACATAAGAACTGTTATACCACTTGTACATGTATGGTAGTACCTTTCAACTTTGGGACTCTACTGTCATCCTAAACTATTCTATATGTTGTATCACACATTACTTAGAGGACATACTCATTGTCTCTTACCAAACATAGAACATCATGTGCATCTTATCATATGTAACTTTACAAGGTTTCATCTCTATGCTCCTTTAATGGTTGTTGTAATTAACAATTCAATCAACCAGGTATGCATCCCCTAATTTTCAAGAAATATGAAGAATATGTTTTTAGAGGATTCTCAAATCATCTCAATGGTGGACTGACCATATGTTTGATTGAAGAATCATACACTTCTATATAACTATTAACAAATATAACTTCTCGATTGACATTATTAGGGGTAGAGCAATGACATTGTCTTCATCTTATCAGGATTCACATAACATACTTAACAGAGATATCATAACTCCAAGAGGATAATTTAGTCAACCCCCAACTCATTCTTGCTATACTTGTTGCACATAAGTACATTTACTTCAACATTCTTGAGGTTTAGCAAAGATGTTGACCATGTTACTGACCATCTCTGAAATACCTTGAGTTGCCATCATTCAAAGCTTGCTACAACTTGTAAGACATGACATGAACACTCTATTCCTCCTATTCATAAATTCTATTGGTATATTGATTAGTCTAAAGGACATAACCCTAAGCTCATCATGGTCATGTAACCTATGTCATCCACTCTAACTCTTATGCATTGATATTTAATCCTAGGTTTATCTTAAAGGAATACGATAGCACATGTCTACCAATCAACAAACCATCTATCCTTGATAGTGGTCTTGTCTATCTATCACTGAACCATACACAACATTATATAATCACTTTTGTTTTTCCTTACAAACAACATTTATAGGGTCATCATCAACTCTCTCTCTCTCTAAGGGAGAGGAATACTTGGAATGTTTATTTAATAAACATCTCCAATCTTCACATAATTCCCATACCATTGATACATCTTGGATATTAGGATTCATTACCTTAGTATCCACCTCATGTGCTATAAGGAACTCACATCCTCATCTCATCTACTCTTACCAGCATAACAAATTTCAAGACATATAAGAGGAGTCTTCCTAATTATTGGAAGGCTCAAAAGAAAACTCATCACAAACTTTATGATCTTGGAACCATAGTCCAAGCAAACATATGCTATAATAAGCTATCCACCATCATATTTACAACAAATCCACACATACCAAGTGGAAATGATCCACTTTAAAGTTGTTCCCTAGAAAGGAAAGACACAAAGGGAAACACACTTCCCACATAATATCAACATTGTTCAAGGGTCACTAGCAAAAAGGTAACCAATTCTATTTTCATTATGCAGGTTACAACTTCTTATGTATCATTTTACCTTTTTCATTTCAAGTTCCTTTCAATTAGCATAGGAATCATCATTATTAACATATCTCATCACTCCTTCCTTGACGACTATGTATCACACTTGGGTATGTTCTCTTATTTTATTATGTTTTTCAACCACTTATCGACAGGTAAATCATCATATTCCTCATTTTCTTCATTAAACTGAGATCATCCCCCTTAAAGTCTTTCACATGCCATGTTGATTTTACATTGACACTTTCTTACACACATAGGTTGGTCTGATATTAATTCAGGTTCCACCATATTCCTTTGTCATTGTTCCCATTCATCTTCTCATTTTATACTTATTATAGGAGTTCTCTCCATCTTATGTGGATTTCATACCTTGATTCACTTTATAAGCATAGACTTATCTGTCTTTTACATTATTATATTCTTGAATCACATCTTCAAGAAAATCCTCTTTTTCTTATTTGTATTCATATTTAGATTTCATGGTTCTCTTATAGTTACCAAACATTCAAGTTTTGATAGATAATGATGTAATTCTCATCTTCTTTAAGGTAGGATTGAGAGATTCACACCATGATTTCTTATTCATTATGCTCTTTAGATTGTCTCAAAATGACTACTTGATCAGAGTAATTAGAAAGATAACAATCAGAGTTCCATACATACATTTTCTTCAAGAATTGAATATTTGTCCAGGGCATCCAAGTGCTGAGATTAGGTAGTATGCACTATATTTTCATGTCATGTTCCTTAATTAAACATCATCCTAGTCCTAAGTCCTAGTGTCCCTATAGACTCAGCAAACCTAAAGCTCTGGTTCCAACTTGTATGAACTTGTTACACTAAATTAGATTACTCAAAACATAAAACACAATTGATCACTAACTAACCACATACCCAAAAATATGGGTAAATTAAAATTGATTTCAATATCAACACCCGGTCAGAAATTTTTGCATAAGAGGCCAATATCTTTCTTGTATCCATACATGACAAGAATTTGATACAATTTGTTCTATCAACTTAGCCACAACATATATACACATGAGAACAATATTTGTATATGCCGCACAAACAAGCATTAACATGCTAACAAAATTCTGATTCATTTGAAACACCATATACAAACTTTTTCTGCCTAGACCTGAGAGTATAGAGATGAATCTAGACCACACTAGACATCTAATCAACTTTCTCAAAGAATCATTACTTAGTTCCTCTTTACTTCCATAGTTCTATTGTCATCACTGCCGATTACCTAAAAAAATGTGGCGAACCACAAGGGTGAGACCCATGTCCCAGCAAGAGATATAACCTACAACAATGCTTATTGATTACAACATTTTAAATAGTAGATAACTGAGCAGTTGGAGTATTTAATAATCAATTGAACAGATTGAATAGTTCAAGTATGCTATATAGATTAAGCAAATAATCATAGCAACAAGTATGATTATCAATGTATATATAGGTAACGAATAAATCCATTTCTATGGATAGATATCTACTCAAATTTCATCAAATTGCATCTAATAACAATCATCATCATTAATCTGACTATCATCATATTCCTTGCTAACAGCAAAAGCAATCTAGTAGCATAAGCATCCCTGACATCATGAATATGTCTAGTAACATAACATGGCTATTAATATTGGAATCTCAAATAAAGGGAACATATCTATATCATAAGTAGAACTAACATCATAGCACAATTAACTACATAGACATGATTAACAGTTTAAGCATTTCTTATTACATAGGCATGGATAGTAATATTGAACATGGCTAGCAACATCATATTAACCATCAATGTCAGTATATTTGACAACATAACCATGTTTAGAATATGAGCATAACTACAACATAAGCATATCTATTATCTCTTATTGTACTGTACATGATCACAGTGAAAAGAAAGCAAACAAGGGTTATCATCCAATATGAAGCATTGCGTATAACCCTAAATAGATATGCTATATGTCTATCTTACATCTTTTATTATGCCCTGGGGAGTTTGAGTCGTACCACCCAAAGTCCAACCGACCCCTGTGAAGGGCTATTCGGTTCCGTACAAGATCAAGGAGTGTCGATATCCAAAGATCTCTTCCCCTCAGTCAGTATGAGTAAAAAGGCAATGGCATATTAGTCAAAGATGCCACCACATCAACATATAGTCAAGCTACTAACCACTAGTCCGCCCTTGGTACTGGTCGCTGCACTAGAAACTAGGGTATACAAAACCCTCTAATCCAAGGAACAACTGCAGTTCTCCTTAATCACATTAAATGTCTGAGGCATGACCATTTCCATCCTCCATAACCTACATTGTGGATGACAAGGATATATCCTCAACTTGCCACCCCCACATACTCAACAGTATGTGCTCTAAGTTTCCCTTAGGAATACTCATTTCACCATCCAGCAAGTTTTGACACTGAAGATGGCTCTACGACACATGACACTACATGATTAGAGTTGCACTTGATTAGTTATGCCAATTGGGTGAATTAAGGCTGCATCAAACAAGTGGACATACACACCCTGATTCACTTCTAGCAAGCATATAAATATCACAACTTTAAAAGATATAAAATGTGTGAAACATAATTTCTCATCTCATCATCACATGGTACTATTCACTTGCCATTCATGAGACTACACTAGTCATCATACTATCATAAGATATAAATCCTTTTCACAATATTATAGGGTATCAACCCTTATCAACACAAGAGGATTACACCTTATTCAGGGCTCAACCATGCCCAAAGGTCATTAAGACCATCATACTATTCCATGTACGATCATCATTATCTCTGCATGGCTTATACCAAGTCTCAACAACATCACTTACATATAATACATCGGATCAACACAATATCACATTAACGAGCTAGGAGATATTCATAAACAATCATAGCAAGTTTATACTAACATTAAGAACATTCCTTTATTACATCAACATGCAAGGAATCGAAATATGATTAACCCTCATCATATTCATAATGCACATGTTTAGCATAAGAAAGTATCAACCATGTGGCTATGATAACCACCAATTAACACATTATGGTTATGATCATATTAAGGAGGTTATTCCACCATCATTCCATTATATAAGAATGTTAAACATGAATACTCATCATTATCTATTTACATTAGAGTTAGGTTCAACATGATAAATTAGATGAATGTTACTAATCAACACTTATACCCAAACCCTAACTCACGACATCCCCATTGGATCATGGATGCATAAGGTGAAGCATCACCATCACATTCTATACTATTCTCAAGTATGAATCCACACATAAATCAAGGTGTAACCATCAGGTTATAGCATACTAAGGTTTCAACAACAATAAGAGAGTGCTCCATGATTGTATTAATCATTCAAGGACTATTCATACTCAATTACCATCATTTAGTTATATCAAAGCTAGGTATAACAAGATATACCTCATTAGGGTTACCCATTAATTCATTATGGTGATTATCAACCATAATCGTACGAGGGTAAGGGTAAGACTACAAGTTTAAGGCATTGAGCTTTCCTCATTAGAATCATAACATTACACTATAGGCTTCACCCAAAATAATGGGAATATTAAGGCATCAACTTCTAACCATTAAATGTTGAAAAGGTAAATCCATTGGTCGTTTAAATAAGTAAACATCTTGAAAAAACCACCTATGAAATCATTGAGTTGTTCTCTAGAAAGAGTCAATATCTTTAACAGTTTAAGGCCATGGACACATGGGAAAGCTACGTGTACACCTCATACTTGCTTCCATCCTTATCCATGGGCTATATTTACCTCTTCCTTGACCAAGTACAAAACTTTGCTTGCTTTCTCTTTCCTCTAACCTGGAGAAATGACTCCACTCTATTTTTCTACAGAACCAAGTACTCTAAGGTATAAGAAAACCTCTTTTCGGAGAAGAAGGTCTCCTAGAGCTCCATCTAGCCCTACCTACGGTTTCCAAGGTCATCTTCTAGGGATTTCGACCAAGGCAAGTTATTTTCTTCCTTCCTTCTGCGTTTCTCTTTCTCTTATCCTTTCTTAGGCCTTCCTCCAGGTCGGAACTTTGTTGTTGCATGGTAGAAGTTGCTCTAAAGCTCTAAAACCCTACCTTTCTTGCTCCTTATGCTTAGGGTTTGCTTCTTTGAGGGAGAAATGTGTTAGATGGACGAGTTCTGAGCTTATGCTTGGATTTTCTATCCTACCTGCTCGAGTTTTCTTATATTTGGGATTTTAACTTCTCATTATAGGTAATTTTTATAACTTGCGCCACGTTTATTGCTCACCATAAGCTTTCTAGCTCATGTTCTTGTTGTAAAATGATGATCCATGCACTAAAAAGCTATGCATGACTTGGATTTCAATCTTTATGATGTTCCCTGTTCTGATTTCAGTTATAGATGAACTTGTAATCATATGTACATTCCTCCTAAGATATAATATGAATTAGATCAGGTTTATTTTACAACTGGTGGTGCTAAGCACCCATCAACCAATGGTCAATTTTAGGGTTTAAAGCTGATTTCTTTTATAAACACATAACCCAATTGTGGTACCATTGCAACAATCGATGGCATTGTATTCATGACAACTGATGGTGGTGACCAAGGGTGTCAACTAAATTTCACCCCTTAGGTCAGGTTTTGGCTTAATTAGAATCTTAATGATCAACAACTAAGTACCCTAATGATGTTATCAATCAATAGTGACATTAGCTTCATATCCGATGATTATTAATGAATATAGTGCTGATCTAACAACCTATGGAGACTTAATGGTCACTACTAATGGTGGACCAGGTCTCCACCATCTAAGGTGAGTTAAGCATGTAGTTGTAGCATCAATTAAGCCTTAAACTAATGGTTTATTGGGTCATTTGATGCAATGGTTGGACCTATACTCCAATTGATGGTTTTAATATATGAACTTGACCTAATGGTTAAGATCTAATGTTTCTTCATCTAATAAATTGGAATGATGCCTAAATGTAATATGTTGGTCCTAATAAATTGATTTAAATGGTTTTCTTTATGATATCAACTTAAGAAGCTCATTTTACTGATGGATTGTTTTAAATAAACAATCGCTTGTGGGTTTTACCCTACTCTGAATGAAACCTTAGTCCTCTCATTTTCAATTCATACTTCCAATTTTAATTTTGGCCTTCAAGTATAGTATATGCATGTTTATCTTATTAGAAATTCAAATCCACTTACTCTAACACATATACCTATTTGTGCATGGCTAGGGACAAGATGTCCGCAAGTACAGAGTTGTAGGACATAGTCGAGATAAAAGGATACAATAAAATCTTTATGAGGTTTTCTTGGTGGAGATCCATCTACACAATCTGAGATATTAAGATATAATGTAGGATTTTGCAACATATATTTAACATTTCTTATAAAGTTTTATGTAACCAAGTGTCTTTTCTAAGAATTTATGAGAATATATCATGTACACTATTTAATGTTGCCTTCTTTATACAATTATTGGTATGAGTATCATGTTTGTGACACTCCCAAGTTGAAAAAAGATATCTCCTGCTCATGTGATATGAAAATTGGGGTGTTCCAATATGGTATCAGAGCAATAATATGGATGGCCATAAGGAAAATTCTCATATTCTTAGTTTAGATTTCCCATTATAAGCCAAAAAAAATAGAGTATAGATTAAGAAAAACATTTAGTAGTCCTAGTTCTAGAAGAAGTGAGTGAAAGATAGTAGAATCCAGGTTAGAGATTTAGTCATGCAATAGAAGTTGGGATGTGAATTAGGGTTAGTGTCTATCTGCTTTGGAATTTTTATGTTAGCTCTTGACTTCTCTATAACATGCCCTCTATTTTTCTCACATGTCTATGGGATGGGACACAAGCTTATGGAGTTTTGTAGAGGGGATTTTATATGCATTATCATATACTTATTGTGCTAGTCTCACTCTTTCGGGTTCATATGGTATAGGACATATGAATGTTCATGTGAGAAAAATATGATAAGACATGCCACCTTCTGATTATGACCACACATCATGTATCAGGAGGTGACAAAAAAAGGAGTTAGACACAAAAAGTTTGTGGTAGGTGTCACCTAAACCTAATTGCATGCATACTAGAACCCTAGAATACATGTCTCAATTTTACTGAATGTAAAGCTAGAGCTAGCACCCTAAGGTGGGTAGACTACATTACTAGAACCAAATTTTGAGGATGAAATTACCTATAAGGTGGGTAGTATTGTCACATCTCAACTTTTGGTAAGTATCCACATAAGTCTTTTTCCTACTAAGGGAAATACTATTTTGGTGAAAGTAAGAAGAGTGGCCAAGTTCCACATATTTCAAGCCATTTTTGATATTTTTTATACATAGAACCCAAGGGAATTTTAATGAATTGACCCTCATGGATTTCTAGAAAGGTGATAAGAAAGATTATGGTTGATTAATATGATGAAACTAAGGTTTTCTTGGAGTTTGATGATAATCTGATTAATAATGGATTATATACCATACGTAAGAGTACTTTATGTTTTTGCTAAACTAGCCTCTTCGATGCATGTAGTGATGAAATTTAGGATTGATTATATGTTATTGTATACAAGATGATATGATTTCAGTGAAGTTTGGAGTCGATTTGGTGATCTAGGTCATGGGACTAATGAAATCACATACACTATACTAGTGTAGTCTAGGTAGTGAATTGTGTCGTGAGGATTTTACTACAAGAAGATAATATATATGTGAGGTGTTGGATAAATATTAGGACCACTAAAGATTAAGGAGTAGCCTACAAAATTTTTAGAGTAAATTAGAAGGAATATATCATTTTATGCCCTATTTGAGCAACAAAGGAAATAAAGACTGAACCATGGGTTCATGGTCAAGTTATCGACTCAATTTAGAAAAGAACGGTTTTGATGAGAGGCACCCACTAGACGGGGTGGGAAGGAGTCTTGTGAGTCTTGTTTTTTGGAAAGAAGATGACTCAAATAGAGTCCTAGTAGAGGAGAAATTCCCCTCAAAGATTTGGTAGTAAAGGCTTTGAAAGCCTTAGATAGTTGAAGATTAGGGTGTGTGTTTGAGTTTGTGTACTCGAGAGAGACATAGAAGGAGGGTCTATGAAGAACACGCCAGAAAGGGGAAGCGGTGGTAGCTAGGGATGCAAGTCAATCATCTTTGAACTTATCCATGGCGTGTCCAACTATTCCACTGCCCCAGGAAAGGAAGCCACCCGAAGTGTTTGGTGGCCTTGCCTCACGCATGCGTGGGCCAAAGCCAAGACTGGAGGTATTGGAGGCCCTCCCAGTGGCCGACATCACGTAAGAGGCCAAATATGGATTTTTTTTCTTCCAAGAAAGCTGGTGAAGATGAATCAAATCTCGCCGAGATCAGGATAATCCAATGTTTTTCTCACTTGATCCTTCACAACCGTTGGACCACGTTTGAATGGTCAGAATCACTCTAACTAGGTAATTCTTGTAGCATATCTATTTGGGACACACAAGGTATCAATGGAAAGGGTTTTGGATGTATAAAAAAATATAAAAACACTTCTAAGAAATGATTCTAATAGTTACCAACTAATATGTTTTTTGTACTAAAGTCTATGTGTATAATTTCTTTAAGCTTTATTAATAGCAACAAGTTTCAATGAGTCTCAAATTTTTATGGTGGGTATGTGTTACTATTTTTGACCTAACTCTAAATTTCAATTATTACTATTTGATGTTTTACTGAGTATTTGATTCTAACACTAATAAGGGTATAAAAGATATTTCACCCATAGTTAGACTATGAAAACAATTTAATGCTTTGCTAGAAACCCTAATTCATGGTATACTTACTAATTTTAAGAAGTTTTATTCCATATTACATTGGTGTGTAATTTATAGACCTGAGTGGTTGTTGCATGATATATTTTTATTGTTTTTGATATTCTACATGACCACTATTCCTAATCATCACAATATATGTTTTGGATGTTTATATCTATTTTTTATCATAATTACAATAGTTGTACCCATATGATTATGTTTTAGAGTTTTCTCTAGATCATTGATCATTACATATAAGTATCAGTAGCTTATGAGGTTAATATGGATTATGTGAGTATGATAGTTTATAGTGACTATATACTGTGAGTTTTATATACGTTCACTTCTAAGAAACTATTGCGGTTTTAAACTATAATTTTGTTTAGTCTAAATAAAAACCCAAATTTGGTTTACAATGCTAAGATGATATGTTTATGGTTTATAAATGAAAAAAATAAAAAATAAGCATGGACATATAGAATTTTTTTGATATGCAGGTGATTAGGCTACAATTCAAGGTATGAAGATTACATGAAGGGTATCCTTGACGTTAGACGTAAATGGGCCATGTCTATTGAGTTTTAATATTTATATAGTTCATATTTTGCATGCATCTTTATGAAGTAACTTGGGACCAAGTTACTTGAGATGTATGTATGGCTTTAGGATATGTCATATATTTTTCATCAAGATAAAAGGTACATATTTTCACTTATATAGACTTCATATTTCAAATATTTAAGAATCATGATATATATATTATCTCTATGTTTAGTTTATATATCTTCCTACTTATGATATTTGCATAGGATATTCGTTATATCAATAAAATAAGAATATATGCCTTTGCATCACTTATTAAAATGATACTTTGTATCTGATTTCAATTACTTAGTAACACATGTTCTACTTCAAATTCAAATTTATATTTATATTTGGAGTATATATTCAATTTAGAAGCACCACCTAACACTTGGCCTTGGATCCATGATGACAAAGGAAAATACACAGTCAGGTCGGCATATAATATTCTTCATGATAACTCCACCACAAGGGCAGGTCCATGGGACAAGATCTGGAAGCTAGCTGCTCCTAGTAAAGTTTGTACTTTCATGTGGCTGTCTGCAAATGATGCAATAATGATCAATATAAGAAGGAAGCATATGTACTTTACAGATGACAACAAGTGCCCCTGATGCAACCAGGAGGAGGAAACAACACTACACGGTCTCAAAGATTGTAGTTTCGCTAGACTATTTGGGAGATCAGTGAACTGTTTGATACATGGCTTCACCTCCAAGGATCAACTACAATGGAGTGGCTCAAACTAAATCTTCAAAGAGATACAACACACAAGACCAATTTCACTTTGTGATGTTGGGTAATATGGAAAGAAAGAAACCATAGAGTGTTCGAAGGCAATGAAATCAATATAGCCAGATAAAAGACAGATTTATCCAACAAAAATAAACTGAACATTCAAGCTTATAGCATATATAGAAGTGTAGGTTACTAGAACACTGTTGAGAAGCCCCAATCCTAGGGTGATATTGGCATAGAAGTTGTAGATGAGGACATGGTTGTCATGATGTCCGATATAGTAGTCATAAAAATGAGGATACAATAGCAATCATCATGAACAACAAGGATGGATCTTAGCTAGGAGGCAGTACTAGGACCATCAAGGCCTCAACTGTGATTGAAGCAAAAATACAAGCTCTAGAACTTGCAGTGGACCTTACCATAAGGTTTAACTACATGAAGGTTATTATTGGTGGAGATAGTAAAAATGCTATTGATGCTATTCAGGAAGGGAACAACCAGACCCAGAGCCCGTGACTGGAAGTGTGGAGAAATAGAATAGAGAAGCTCTAAAAAGACTGCCAAGAAATCAAGTTTCAAAAGATTGGGAGGTCTTACAACTCCTTGGTAGATGATATGGCCAAACACCACCTGGAAACTTATAAAGAGGATCTATTCTACATAGACCCTCCCCTCGACCCTGTGGGTTAATACTCTACCTCTTCTTATAATGGTAGAAGTTCTACTAAATTTATTTTCTATGAAAATGTAATCCCTTTGAATACCATCCCTACAAGAGGGGGGCAAGTTGAATAATAGAACCTCCTAGATTACCCCCCACCCAATTTTTTTTTCTTCAGATTTTAAGATAAGAGATTTAGAATTTAGAAAGTAATATGAAACCATAACCTTAATGATATATATTATAGGATAAGTCATCACTAGAGAGTCTGGGGACAATCCAGAGGACACTATAGGTAACATAGAGGGCACGTTGTGCCAACAGGGGCTATGTTGCACCATAAAGGAAACTTTGGTGTCAATAGAGAGTGTGTTGTGCCAAGAGAGGATGCATTACACCATAAAGGACACTTTGGTGTCACATATGAGAATTTATCGTATAATGGTGGCCACAAAAGGTAAAAGTCATAAATAAAAGAAATGTTAATTTAAGAGCGCATAACTTTTAGTTTTTAGTTAATCAACTTTAATGTTATCCTTCAAGTCTATTATATTTGTTGGTTATGTATGCCATGAGAGCCAATCATGTGATGATTGTAATGTCATGTCATAAAAATGATTTGATTATTAATTAAAGTCAAGCTTCCAATTTATTATATTTAATTTAGTCATGAAATAATGATGTAACATTGCAAATGTCTAGAGAATCATATTACTCAATGATGTATGTGTTCAAGTTACTAACCTTTTGGACGAGATCATACAGATGCTAAGAGTATATATACATATTCTCATTATGTCCATGATCAGTTTTTATTATGGAAAATTGATAGACAACAGTGACACATAAGATCAAAGTGTAAACTGGTTGATGACTAAATCTCATTAGTTATGATATGGCAATATCAAACCAAACACACAGATACATGTTAGATAACAATGTATCAGATAGACCCACTGTGAGACTGACACATGGAATACATCATCATGGAAGTCATAGTCATCTCTCACAGTGATGGTGGTGGTTGTGGTTCTTAGACCTAAAATTACTGCACTCAACACATGTCATTGGGTACACTTTGACATCATAAAATGCAATCTTGAAACATGGGTTGTTATAACATCGATGATTGGATGGCTTTAACACATGGGGATTGACTATGAGTGATAGATATGGGATTTGTCCCTCCTATGGGAGTGTGATATCCTAGACTGCTTGATTAGCGAGATTGAGAAAATATGTGATATTGAGATTACATATATCTCAGATTGTCTACTCTTAGTTCAGGAAACAAGATTGAATAATAATGATGGTGACAACTCCATGCTCTAGTTCAATCTGGACATCAATAACAAAGGAACTATACAAACACTGCAACACCATACACATATTGTAGGTTAAAGTTGTTCCCCAACTTTTCCATGTAATTGGGTAGCAATCATGTATGACTAGCCACCACTCTTTGCTTGTGATGTCATAAGTTGTTATGGAAATTCACTTCCAACGTAATATGGGACCTATAGGGTCACATACATAGGTCTTGACCTAGAAGAGGAGTTCAGATCTTGAATGACATTTAAATTAAGTACTAGAGTATTTAGGTATTTGATTGAGGCAACAAATAGACTAACAACACTACCAAACACCCATCTCAAGTGTTGAGATGATTGTCTGGAAGTGCCAAACGGCCGTCTCAAGAGTTGAGATGGGTGTCTGGGTGTCAGGCTTATTTTGCGTTGAATTTGGCTAAGGAATGAACTGAACAAATAAAATAGATTGAGTTGGGTCACCAGACGACCATATGGGTGATCAATATGACCATCTCACATGGGCGAGATGGTCCAGTTCGGTCAGGGAATGTTCTAGATGTTTCCCTATTTGTTTCGCTTGAGCAATACTTGTTGTATAAGGAAATAAATGTCTAACATTGATGGGAATTGATTTTCCAAATTTGTATGCAACTAGGAAATAGACAAACAACCATAAGGGTTGTGCCAAACGACCATCTGGCATGCCATACGACCGTTTGGGTTTCCAAATGACCATATGGGCTATCGAAGTTGTGAAAATTCTAGAATTGTTGCAAAATTTTGAGATCTTCCAATTCCTTCCACTCCCACATAGACTGTGAACCTAGACCCAAACCCCGCCTATAAATAGAAGGGTTACTGGGGCTTCCCAGAGTACAACACAGACAACTGAGAAATAGTTACTCTAACAAGCGTCGTCCTTGAGAGACCGACCAAGTTCTACTTGACTAGGGAGGAACAACAAGGGAAAGAGCAATTGAGATCATTGTCATGGGAGAGCAAGTCGGTGACTAGTACCCTAATAGAGAGAGAAGACTCCTTCCTGATCATCCTATCAAGATGACATGAATTCTAAGTGGTATGTGTGGACTACCATAGAGGCGGGAAGCCATTGTTTTCCACTTGGAGGACAACATCAACCAGTAGTACGTGACAAGAGGAGCTATTGAAGAAGAAGATGTTTGTGGTTGTAGTTTGTGTTACTGACTAGAAGGAACAATAATCATACGAGTCCCACTACAACTAGGATGTAGAGTTGTACACATACTATGACAAGGATTGTGACTGGATTTGCTCCAGGACCAGGTTTATCCTCAAAACCATACTTTCTGCATTATAGTTACTGACGCGATCTACTGATTGTGGGAATATGATAGATAAAATTTTAAATTCCACTACATGTTATGTATCCATATTTCCATAGTGGTATTAGAGCCAATGCCAATTTACTATATTAGGGATAATCGATATGATCGGATTTTGGTTTTGTCATTCTATTATTGCATGTGATGTGAATAATATCTTATCAAATCCAAACACCACGATAATCCCAAACTAATATATATGTTATATATGCAATTTACACACGTCGTCCTAAAAGAGGTTTTGATGGTGGACGTGTAGCATGGTTATGACCAATAACCCCTATATGTGCATGGTTGTATGAGGTTGTTTTATCCTTTTATCTTGGCCTACGTACCAAACCTCTATCTTATCTTTCCAATGTAAAGTTAATTCTTTCTACATTTACTCCCCTCAAATATAACTCGAGGTTTCCCTATAATCATGTAAAGGTAGGATAGTTTACTTCTGTTATGATGAAGATAAAGACATCCCGAAGATGAGCCGACCGACAGAAGGGCCTTGGAGGACATGGTGTATAAACTGGACCGGTCGCTTGGTGGACCCAAACGATCTGTTGAAGGAGCTAGACGATGGTGGGAAGATGGACTAGATAATTAATGAGACAACCTAGCAACCGACCAGGAGGTGAGCCGACCAGTTCAAGGGTTGAACCGATCAACCTAGATTGGCAAGCACAAATCTTCATCAACAATAGGTTTCTACATATGATGTAGTCCTAGATGACATAATTCCTTTTGGCTCCAAGGGATTAAATTAGGACTGGCTGTAACCATCGCTTTCATTTATTACATGTTTTGTTGTGGGATATAACATGCATATGATGCATACTATATATGTGATGATTGGATAAAGTATATGTATATACTTTTAAATACAAACTCCCTCAATTAAAATATCAAGTTTTAGATTCTTTCCATAAGCGACACACATTAAAAGCTTGATCGACTAAGCGTAGGTTCCACCTCCACGGGGTGCGTCGTCTATCCCATGGAAGTGTGATAGTAATAACGTGGGTTATGCCTCTGTGGGGTGCATTATTATCATGTCGGCTTTTGGATCGACCTTGACTGGTGATTCTCAGAGCGTCTAGGCCCAGAAGCATGCATATGATTATGGAAAGGGTTTGCACATATCATCTATCCAGAATTGCATATGATGCAATTGGCAAGAGTTTCCTACCTTGATGGTTAACTGTGTTTTACAGTGTTGATCATGCCACAATTGTTTTGTTTTGGATCTGGTCCACTTGCATATTATATGCTGTAATATTCCAAATTGATATCGAGGGCTATCGATTTGATTAAAATAGTAGGTGAAATAATAATTAAAGACCTAATTAATATCCTCAAAATTTTAAATCAAATCAAATAAAAAATGGTTTTGACAAATGTAATTTTTCTCTTATAGAACCAATGACGAACAAATCTGATTTGCGATTGGTCCTGAAGAAGGACAAACTTGAATGGAGAAGATTTCACGATTGGTTTTGGACTTTGATAAGGGTTCTCAGTGAAGAGTGCAAGCTCTACGTCCTTAACAAATCAGTGCCTGAAATACCTCCTCCTGATGAACCTAAGGCACAAGTGGATGCTTATTGTAAGCATGCCAATGATGCCATGGAGACAACGTACCTTGTTCTTATCTGCATGAACTATGAGTTGCATGAGCAATGTGGGGACATGAGTGTTCTTGAGATGGTGACACATCTTAAGAAGGTAACACTTGGTCTTGACAAGTAAGAAAGGGACACTATCTTAAATGTGCTACTTGAGTCAAAGCTGACAGAGGGAACCTCAGTAGAAGAACATGTTCTCAATATGATTGGACACATGTATCATCTTGAAGAACTCAAATTCACTTTGAGCCAAGATTTGGCCACTGATATCATTCTAAGGACTATGCCTGAATCATATAGTTGTTTTATTGCATGTTACCAAGTGGTGATTCGGCTGGACAGATGTTAGAATTATTTGCCATATTGATTCATGATGAAGCAAAAGTGAAGAAGGATAAGCCCATGATGGTGATCAGTGGGGATAATTCTAAGGATCAAAGCAAGATCAAGAAGAATTCTGTGGTCAAGCCTAAGTCCAATTCTTCAGCACTCAAGATAAAGAGAAAGAAAAGTACAAGAGGAACTCATCCTTTATACTTGAAGGCTTTCAGGAAGAAGAAGATGGGGATGGTGATCTCCACTTTAGGTATATACATTATTGAGATAAATCTATCTACTTGATCATCATGGGTACTAGATGCCAGATGTGGATCTCACATATGTTCTCATATGCAGGATGTAAAAGGAAGTAGGCCTTTAGGAAAAGGCGAGATGGAACTGTGAGTTTCTAATGGTGCAAGAGTTGTGACTAGAGCAGTTGGAACCTATAGTATATCTCTGCCATGAGGCTTGTAATAGAGTTAAAGAACTGCTATTATGTTCTTTCTATAAATAGAAACATCACATTTGTATTTTGTTTAGACAAGGATGCATTTGAATTCCGTATTAAAAGTGGTCGATGTTCTATTTCAAAAGATGAGATCGTTTATGGTAGTGCTCCTATGTCTTATGGTCTTTATTTTTTAGATCTAAAGACAAATGTATATAACATTAATACCAAAAGACTAAAACTCAACAACTCAAATAAAGCATACCTTTGGCATTGTCGTCTAGGGCACATAAATGAGAATCACATATCTAGAATACATAAAGATGGTTATCTGGACTCTTTTGATTTAGAATCAATAGGGACATGTGAATCTTGTTTGATGGGCAAGATGGCTAAGACCCTTTCACTGGTAATAATGAAAGGGTTGGTGATCTATTAGGACTCATACACACTAATGTGTGTGGACCTTTTAGAACAACTGCTAGAGGTGGGTATCAATACTTTATCACCTTTACTGATGGCTTCAGTAGGTATGGCTATGTTTACATGATGAAACATAAGTCAGAAACTCTTGAAAAGTTCAAGGAGTTTATGAATGAAGTACGAAACCAACTTGGTAAAAGTATTAAGGCACTTCATTTTTACCGAGGTGGAGAATACTTAAACCAAGAGTTTGAGGACCTTCTTAGAGCCCATGGGATTGTATCCCAGTGGACTCTGCCTAGAATACCTTAGCATAATGTTGTATCAGAAAGAAGGAATCTCACATTACTGGATATGGTGTGATCAATGATGAATTTAGCCGAGCTTCCAATAACCTTCTGGGGGCATTCTCTATAAACTGTCGTGTTTACGCTAAACCTAGTACCATCTAAATCAATTCAAATGACACCATATAAGATATAGAATGGCAAGCGTACCAATATGTATTTTATGAGGATTTGGGGATGTGAATCTTATATCAAGACAACATTTCTTGATAAGCTTGGTCCTAAATTTGATAAATGTTATTTTGTTGGATATCCTAAGGAAATAAGAGGATATTACTTTTATTCCCAATCTGACAACTAAGTGTTTGTTGCCAGAGATGCTACATTCCTTGAGATGGATTTCATTTCCAAAGGAATCATTGGGAGGAAAGTAGAGCTTGAAGAGGTTCAAGACCAACAAGAGAACAAAGAACCGACAAATGAACCAGAGAAACCTAGAGAATCACAAGGTGTTGTGAAATCTCAAACTCCTCAGGTAACACAGGAACCTCGTAGATCTAATAGGACACACCTTAAACCTGAGAGATTCAGATATCTTGTAACTCAAGAAGGCATTGAATTAGTCATATATGATGGGCCAATATCCTATAAAGATGTTATTGGGGGACCAGAGTTTGAGAAATGACTTGAGGCCATGAGATCTGAGATGGAATCCATGTATACCGACAAAGTATGGACTTTGGTGGACCCATATGAAGGGGTAAAACCCAATGGATGCAAGTGGGTCTTCAATAAGAAGACCAACATGGATGGTAAGGGACAAAACTATAAGGACATATTGGTTGTAAAGGGTTTCAGACAAGTTCAAGGTGTTGACTATGATGAAACCTATTCTCCAGTGATCATGGTTAAGTCCATCATGATCATGCTTGCTATTGCATCTTATCATGACTATGAAATTTGGTAGATGGATGTTAAAATAACATTCCTTAGTGGGAATTTACTCGAGGATGTGTACATGACACAACTTGAGGGTTTTATCAATCCAAAAGATGCAAATAAAGTCTGTAAGATACAAAGCTCAATCTATAGATTAAAGAAAGCATCTCAAAGATGGAATATTTGTTTTGATGAGATAGTCAAAGGGTTTGGCTTTGTTCAAAATGAAGATGAACCATGTGTATACAAGAAGGTCAGTGGGAGCATACTGACATTCCATATATTGTATGTAGGTGACATACTATTGATGGGGAATGACATCCCTACTTTACAAAAGGTAAAGACATGGCTTGGAAATGCACTCTCTATGAAATACTTGGGAGAAGCATCCTATATCTTGGGGATAAAGATCTATAGACATAGATCCAAAAGGATTCTTGGACAAAGTCAAAGCACATACATCAATAAAGTGTTGAAGCGGTTCAGGATGGAGAACTCAAAGAGTGGAAACATGTATGTGCACCATGGTGTCCCCATCTCTAGAGCTAAATGTCCCAATTCTTGTGAAGAAAGGAAACACGTGAGTGAGATTCCATATGCCTCAACAATTGGAACAATCATTTATGCAATGTTATGTACCCGTCTAGATGTCTTGCATGCTTTGAGCATGACAATCAGATATCAGTTAGATCCAAGTGATTCTCAATGGATAGCTGTGAAGAACATACTCAAGTACTTGAGAAGGACTAAGGATTTGTTCTTGGTCTATTACGGAGAGGAAGGTAAACTATTACACCGATGCAAGCTTCTAAATTGATCAAGATGATTACAAGTCACAATCTAGATTTGTGTTCTACCTCAACAACAAATCTGTGAGATGGAAGAGTTCCAACAAGGAGTAGTTGTCAATTCTACGATAGAGTCCAAGTATATTCCTACATTGAGTGCAACAAAGGAGGTTGTATGGATTAAGAAGTTCATCACAGAACTTGGGGTCATTCCAAGCATCAACGAGGCAATCAAGCTATATTGTGACAACAATGGAGCTATTGCACAAGCTAAGGAACCCAGATCATATCAGCACTCAAAACATATACATAGGTGGTTCCATCTCATAAAAGACATCGTGCAACATGAATATATAAAGATTTGCAAAGTACCAACTGAAAGCAATGTTGTTGATTCCTTGTCGAAAGTACTTTCATAGAAGAAGCATGATTGTCATGTTAAATCAATTGGAATACAATTTGTGGGTGATTGGCTCTAAGTGAAAGTGTGAGTCTATTGGTTATGTATGCCCTGAGAGCCAATCATGTGATGATTGTAATGGCATATCATGTAAAAATGATTTGATTATTAATGAAACAAAAGCTTTCAATGTATTTTGTTTAATTCAATTATGAGATAATGATGTAACATTGTAAATGTCTAGAGAATCATATTACTCAATGATGCATGTATTAAAGTTACTAACCTTATGGATGAGATCATATGGATGCTAAGAGTATATATACATATTTTCATTTTGTCCCTAGTCAGTTGTTATTGTGGAAGGTTGATAGACAACAATGACACATAAGATCAAAGTGTGAATTGTTGATGACTAAATCTCATTAGTCATGATATGGAGATATCAAACTAAACACACAGATACATGTTAAAGAATAGTGTATCAGACATACCCACCATGAGACTGACACATGGAACCCATCATCATGGAAGTCATAGTCAACTCTCACAGTGATGGTGGTGGTTGTGGTTCTTAGACCTAAAATCACTACACTCAACACATGTCATTGGGTACACTTTGACATCATCAAACACACTCCTGAAACATGGGTTGTTATAACAATGATGATCGGATGGCTTTGACACATGGGGATTGATTGTGAGTGATAGATATTGGATTTGTCCCTCCTATGGGAGTGTGATGTCCTAGGCCTCTTAAATAGTGAGACTGATAAAAGCATGGCCATGCACATGTGAGTCACTATGTGATATTGAGCTACATATATCTCAGATAGTCTGCTCTTAGTACAATAAAAAAGATTGAATAATAATGAGAGTGACAACTCCATGCCTCTAGTTCAATCTGGACATTAGTGGCAAAGGAACTATACAAACACTGCAACACCATACACAGATTGTAGGTCAAAGTTGTTCCCCAACTTTTCCATTTACTTGGGTATCAATGATGTGCGACTAGGCACCACTCTTTGCTTCTGATGTCACAAGTTGTTATGGATTGCCAACGTAAATGGGACCTATAGGGTTACACACATAGGTCTTGACCTAGAAGAGGAGTTTAGATCCTGAATGACATTTGAATTAAGTACTAAAGTGTTTAGGTATTTGATTCAGGCAATAAATAGGCTGACAACACTACCAAACATCCATATCAAGTGTTGAGACAGTCGTCTGGAAGTGCCAAACAGCTGTCTCAAGAGTTGAGATGTGCGTCTGGGTGTCAGGCCTATTTTGTGTTGAATTTGGCTAAGGTATGAACCGACCCAATCAAACTGGCTCAATTCAAGTTACCAGACGATCGTCTATGTGACCGAAATGACCGTCTCACATGTGCAAGATGGTCCAGTTTGGTTGGGGAAGGTTCTAGATGTTTCCCTATTTGTTTCACTTAAGCAATACTTATTGCATAAGAAAATTAATGTCTAACATTGATGTGAATTGATTTACCAAATTTGTGTACAATTGGCAAATAGACAAATGACCATCTGTGATGTGCAAAATGATCATGTGGTATGCTTGATGATCATTTGGGTTTCCAGATGACAGTCTGGGGTGTCGCAGGTTACGAAAAGTTAGAATTATTACAAAAAATTGAGATCTTCTGGTCCCTTCAACTCTCGCATGGACTGGAACTTGGACCCAAAACCCGCTTATAAATAAAGGGGGTACTGTAACGACCCTACCTCCCGGTAACCCCCAATTAAGGGAGACCCAAAGGTCAGAGCCATTATCCCAATTAACAGGATCACAAGTTCGACAAATAATCAATAATAATTATAAAATTCTACCAATATATACTGAAAGATGGAATAAAATAAAACTTTGCATACCTTTTTCAAAAACTTGGATATCTAACTTCTATATACATCTGGACTCGATTCTAACTAATCTTCCTTGCACTTTATTTCTTAATTTCATAATATGCCACTTTACTATTTGTCCTTTTCAATTTGTATCTAAAACGCCGACAAACAAAACGTCAGTCAACATATAGGAATATGCCGGTATGTGGGGACAACCAAAATTTCACAGATATGTCTAACAATCTAAATATCACAATCCATAAAACCCTTCTAAATACATTAATCATCTCAAATTAGGGTTTCTTAATCATTAATGTATTAAAGTTGATAACTTTCACTACTTTTCGAATTGCAAGAGGAATTAGGCTATAAAACCATTTTTAATGGATTTCTCACATTTTTTGAGCAAAATTCATATTTTATATGTATCGATCCGAGCTACCAATAAAAAGATATGATTTTTGCAATATTAACTTACTTATACCAATCACTGAGAACCACGTCATCCCTTGCATGCAACGTAGCCGATTAGGAAAACATAACACAATGACCGTTCTGTCCTCACTTCAAAGACCCACTCTTCATACCTGGAAGGGGTATAACGATTGAACAACCACTCATCTTCAAGCTTGCGATGCCCTACGTTGTCGCCGGCTAGGTCCATCTGGGGGGGGGGGGTTAATCTTCCCCTCATAGGGTCCGAAGACCCCCACACACCATCACACTACCTCCGCAGCATCCCGCCGCACCTAGGGTGCCACCCAGCTGCGACCGAGGTGGTCGGAGTCGGGCGTGATTGCTGGCTCTATCTGGCTGGCCATGTAGGCCTGTTGTAGGTGGTCATGCGAGGTCGAGTGCTAGAGAATGATAGCCGATCATCCTCAGGTCGACGGGGAACCACCATGCCTTCTCCATGACGACACCATGGCCCTTCCTTGCTCCGGTGTGTCTCTATCCTCTCAGGGCTAGGATTTGCACAAAAAGAACAAGAAGAAGAGAGAGAGAGTTGTGTGGGATCTCTCTTGAACTCGAACCAGGAGTTCTACCCCTTATATAGGGGAGGGTATCCATGCCCTACGGTGTTCACCCACGAGGAAACAAGTCCAACTCTCAAAAGGAAACATATTCCTTTTTTGAGAAGCAATCTTCTCTCTCCTAATTGTCCTTTTAATAAACCATGTTCATTGGATATTTAAGAATTAGAAAATTCTCTCTCCTATTCTCTTTATTCTTGATTTCTAATCCATTGGCACGAATTTATATTTTCTTTTAGTAGAAAATACCTCCTTTTTAACAATACCACAAAATTCATTAATTATGCATCACATTATCCTCTTATTTTGTATTATTTGTATTTTCTCTTTCTTTTTATTCATTGGGGCTCCTTGGACCCCAAGAAAATCTAATATTTCAAAATCCTTTTTAGTGGATACTCATTATCCTTCTAGATGCATCTATATCCATTATTTCTCATTATCTTATTCATTTTTTTAGTAAAATATCTCTTTTCAAGGATTTCTCTTTATCTCTCTTTTTATTTTCCTTATTGGAATTACTTTTAACATTAGAAATCTTATGGATACAAATATCCACCAAAGATAACTCAATCATACCTCTTTCCACTTATTTCCCATATTTTATCATTGTTTTCAATTTCTTTCTTAATAAAGAAATATTTAATTGATCTTTTCTTTTCTTGTTGCATTATCTTTGCAACTTTGGACTCCTTGGAACCCAAGGAACCCAAGAGGCATGAAATCCACCTGTGGATAATATTCTTTGCCTTCTAGAGGTTTCTACATCTTTCTTTTCTCCATTTCTTAATTACTTATTTAATAATGGAGTTTCTTTTGTCTTTTCCTTGTTATTGGGACCAATAGCCAATAAAGCCCACAAAACAACCAACAAGGCTATTGTAAATGAACTCTTTTATTCAAAACAAATCATATCATTATTTGTTCAAATATATTTAATAGGAGAAATTACATTTCTCACCAAAAGAACCCAAAAATTGGGGTTGTAACATCCTTTCCCTCTTATAGGAATTTTGCCCCTAAAATTCCACCAGGCACACAAACAAACATGATAAGCCGTTCTTATATCCATCATGGCTCCCATGTGGCCTCGCCCTTTCCATGGTGCTTCCCAAGAACCTTCATCATCTCATGTTCTTCCATCTGAGTTCTTTCTCACCTTGGTATATCGTACCCTCATAGGTGACTCGGGACATTTCAGCCTCTCACAAAGCTAAATAGGTTCATGGCTTAGCACATGGCTTGGGTACCTCACATAGTTCTCTAGATCAGGCTCATGAACACATTATACATCATGTTATCCTGAGGGGTAAGGCTAAACATAACCATTTCCACCAATCCATCTCAAATGGATCCATATATCGGGGACTCAGCTTTCTCAGTTGTAGCTTAGAGGGGTCAGATTTTCACATCACATACTCTCCCACAGTGAACTGCATGTCAGTCTGCTTTGCATCAGTTCAGAACTCATTTCGTCCTTGGGTTCTCTTTCAGCCATTGCACGATCAAAGTGACTTCATCTGCACACACTGTGGTTCTATCTTGACCTTTACGAGGTCCCTTCACCAACATCATCTTAATGAAGTGGTGACCAACACAACCTCCCTTACAGAGCTTCTTTACATCCTGATACTGGCTATGGTGGTTATCATCACATCTTATAGAGGACAAGAACTGTCTTCATGTATCACCCTGCACAAGCACTAATGCTCTCATCAGACCCTCTAGTCTAGATTATACTAACCATTAGTTAGGGGTGATAAACCATACTAATATTGAGTTCTTCATGTCCCTACTTCCACCGCATGGAAGTGAATCTTTAGGTTATACTCAAGAACTTTTGAACTCACATCATGGTGTAGTCGAATCATCTCTCTCATATATAGTTCAACCAGATCCATCTCTTGATAGTATTCTTCCTTTCTCATGTCATCTAGGTAAGGCGATCTACCATAACCCATATTGCATCTTGACCCTGCTTTGTCTAGGGATGACTTACCACAACATCCATAGTGATCAACTCCCAATCCCCCTCGGGGACTCTTCATCCTCTATACCAACTTAGTGGGTTACTGGTGTTCATCCTTCACCTCCTGAAATGCATGGCGACAAGCCACATGCAACTTTGTACACTTTTCATCTTAGGCATCAAAGTACTGCTACCACTTATTATCTTAGCAGTACCATGGTGTTTGGTGATCTTTAAATCATGATCTCATGTATGTCATGATTCCTCAAGATTGATTCCTCAGAAACCCTAAACCACTCTAGTCGGGGTTTCATCACCTTCTTTTCCAGAGAAGTGCATCTGAGGTTCTACAACCATCCTTTTATTGCATCAAGGCCTAGGCTGGCTAACCAAACAACTACTAACTTGTTCAACTAACTTCGTTAGAATTATCCAAACATATCTCACAAACTTAGGGTTGACCTAACAACCTCTTCTAGCCTCTAGCTAAACTAGGCAGGTGCATCTCAACCAAAGCATCCATTACCACTTCACATCCTTAGGTGTAAGGTAATGTTGAAGACATACACCTCCATGTATTCCATTTATTATCTCATCTCAAACTCTAAGTCTATATTCATCAATAAAACTCTGAACTCATTCTCTTGGTTTTCGAGCTCAACCTTGTATAACTCATAGCTCACGATAAGACATCCTCACAAGATGACTACCTTATTTCTCTTGGTGTTTGTAAACCATCCATGTATCATTCACTCCACAAGGGTATGTTATCATCTTTGTCCTCATAAAAACATTCCAACTCACATAATCTTTTATCCTTGGTGTATGGCATGCGTACTGTCCTATCTCTCACTCCCATAACAAGAGGAAATAAGCATTTGGCTGCAGTCCTAATACAAAGTTCTTCCCATTCCAAGAGTAGAGATGGTACATCCCACCTTGCCAGTACACCTTCAAATCTAAGTTGAAACGTGCAACATATGTCTCTACATCACAATCATATCGATGTTAAAGTTACTTCCATGGAAAACTGATCTCGAACCTACTTGGGTCCACACACAATCCTTGGTCATCTCCTCTAGGTCTATAGGGTGCCGACACTTTTGGGTTATCCCTCTTCCCTTATGCATCCAGAGAGTTCCCTCCTCATCTGCCCTTTGGGTCCCTTGAGTTCATGAAGGTGATCAGTCTCCTAACCCATGGCCCTCAGACAATCATAGTTGTTACTTCCCAACCCTATGGTCATGTACAACTAGGGAATTAGGCAACTCCTACTTCCATCGGGCTTATCCCTACCTGACCCTAGGATAGACTTAGGATTCTAATATAGTACATGTCCAACTTAGAACCTTACCCAAGTCTTCATCATCTCTCTCTACATTCATGGGCTAACATTCATTCTTTCATAGGGGTCATGGCAACCCACCTACCTTGGTCAGGCCCATACCGATCACCTTCACGGTAACACATCCTCATGTATTTAGAGATGGTTATCTATGGGTCTTATATGTTCATTCTCATACTATGTACTTTTCACTTAGCTTCTCAAGATCCTATGAGACCTCTTTAGGTTACCTCAAAACCAACAAAACTGGTATACACCCTACCAAAGGGTCCCTCTCCTAGGATGGGAGGAAACTACATCTTGATAATAAAGGTCACAAACATCCTTATGTCTAGGGTTTACATCCACATGAGCATGCTTATCCCTAGAAAGCTACTAGGGCACAAGCAGACCCCCTACTAGACCATGCTAGGTCATACTTTTTCTCATTCCTCATCATTGGATCAAGATCATACCTTCCCATGTCACCAAATTAGCGGTGAGGGGTTCATCAAACATACCTTAAACTTATGGGGGTTTCCCTTTCCTCTAAACATGAGGAGTGTTGTGCTCAAATCTCATCATGAGTAGCAGGTACACCACTTCCCCTCTTAGGCCTAGGAACCCTAGGTTCACCTTTTAGATGTCCAACTATCTATTCAACTTTTAAACCACTATCCAAGCATGTACATGGTATGCCATGCACTTCCCATGATCCTTCCACTTGAACAATACTTCAGAGTGGAGTCCTCCTCAAGGACAACCAACTAGGTATAAGGCCTCACTACTGGTTACTGAAACCTCCTATGGGTCTAAGGAACTCATCTTCCTAGCCCTAGAAGGTAAGCACCCATATCATCTGCACATAGGTACTAGAAACCTCATCCTCTCTCTAGGGTTTGGTTCCTCTAAAGACAACCAAGATACCATCAGCCTCCAGGGATCAAGCATGAGGCAACCACTATCATCCACTTAGGTCGCATCATCCTCAACTTCCACTATTCCTCATATCTCAGAGTCTAAGCTTCCAACCTTCTTGCTTGGGTCCTGCTCTCTCTCTCTAAAGCTATCAAACAGCCGCACTACCAGAGGTCCTATCTTCATGAAGGTGGATCAAGATCACAAGCATACCCCTACATGGGCGAAGTCTATGTTCAAACTTATGTTCGCTCAAGATTATCCATAGCCCCTTTATGCTTATCTCATAAGCTATCCAACATACTCTCCTGGCCAGGTTTTAGCCTACTGTCAGCACTACTGATGTACTCTGTGTGCATACTATGCCATACCCATATAAGCCCATTGGGTTTCTATAGGTTCTTCACTAACCACATCAATGAAGGAGCTATCCTTCACTCTAACATGCACGACCCTTACCAGGGTTGGGTCGCCAAAGGTACTAGGTCATCCAACCTCACATGGCTCATATCGTCATGGGCATCCAAAAGCATGTCCACCCACACACTTGGTCTATTATGACATCTAACTCATCGTGTCATCTCTTTCTCTAACCACCACTTAGGGTTAGGGTTATCATCATCCTCAGAGGATGTGCTAGGTCTCTACTTATAATGGAGATCTCTACCTCAAAGACCAACTCTCTCTACTCATCCTCCTGACAAGAAGGTCTAGCCTCTGGTCTCTCCTAAGGGTATGACAACATATGTCATACGACCTAAGCATGTATCTATTCTTTAGCTTAACCTTAAACTATTAAGCTTATGTCCATGACATCTTATTTACATGCTTTTTATTAATTTTAGTGGAGGATTCCTTAAACCTTATCAACTTTACCCATACCTCAAGAGGGTGAGGAAAAGAGAGAAAACCCTAATCCTTATAATCCTTAACAACATTTGAGTTGATAAGGGATGAACAAGATGAGAGAGTCCTAAAGGTATCTTATTTTGAGTCAGATCCTAAAACATTGGCCAGGCTGTCACATGGATCCAGGAGTCCTCGTATTCTGACTAGCGGTGCGGAGGAAAATCTTGCCAGCCCCCAGACGTGATCCTTTTCTAGACACCTCTGTCTTTTGGAAAATCCTCTAATAATTCCCTCGGTTCTATGGAATTTGTAAAATTTAATAACTATTAAAGATTAAATGAGGAACCTATGCTCTGATACCAAATGTAACGACCCTACCTCCCAGTAACCCCCAATTAAGGGAGACCTGGAGGTCAGAGTCTTTATCCCAATTAATAGGATCACAGGTTCGACAAATAATCAGTAATAATTATAAAATTCTACCAAATTATATTGAAAGCTGGAATAAAATAAAACTTTGCATACCTTTTTCAAAAAATTGGATATCTAATTTCTATCCACATCTGGACTCTATTCTAACTAATCCTCCTTGCACTTTATTTCTTAATTTCACAATATGCCACTATACTGTTTGTCCTTTTCAATTTGTACCTAAAACGCTGACAAACAAAATGTCGGTCAACATATAGGAATATGTCGGTATGTGGGGATAAACAAAATTTCACAGATATGGCTAACAATCTAAATATCACAATCAAGTTAATTAACAAGCCAAATTGCGTTTTCAGTGTGACATTCTCCACCGCTTTTGCCCTAACCCTGGCATACCCACCTTAGGGTTTCTCTTTTGCCAATGACTGAAGGCCACCTTCTCAATCCCCAGCTTGGTGCCTGGGGTCACCTTCTCATAGTGCCCATTAGTCATTCTATGAAGACCACCTTCTCAATCCCGAGCTTGGTGCCTGGGGTCACCACTCATGGTGCCCATTAGTCTTCCCTCCTGGGCTTGACCTTTTGGCATCATCCATCAAGGTGGCATATAGGTCCGAGAATACACACTTCTATTATTATTGTGATAATCATAGTGACTTTATGATTTGCAAGTATGAACATCCAAACTGATAGGTTGCATTCAATATGATGAATCATCTAGAAAATCTTCGGGAAACTAATGCGATTAACCATAATTAACCACATACCTGTCAGGTTGATTTGAGACAGAATTAATCCAATCAATGCAAGAAATCCAATAGGCAAGCAAGCACACAAAGAGATCTTGAAATATGCATACAATTTCCTATCATTGATCATGCCATCCAGATCTATTAAACCTAACTCGCTTCCTAGGGTTTCTAGTCCACTTTTAGGGTTTCCATTGCAATTAGGGTTTCACTTCATTTATACTATTTTAAACCCTAATTTTATGCAATTACTCACAAACCCTAATTATCTCGTCTATTCCTCATGAAAGATATTAATGCTTCCTTTTAACATCATATAACCTTAATTTTAGATTAAAGACACAATTTAACATCAATTAAGTCTATTATGCCTCTTTTATATTAAAACTACCATTTTTATCCTTTTAATTCATGACAAGATCATTAGGCCCAATTATCATCTTTGGTTCCTTTCAAATTAACAATTCTTAGTTCATTATGGTCTAATTCACATATGAACTCTATTTATCATTAATTCCACCTTTATCCATTAGAAAACCCTAATTACCATATTATGGGCATTTATCCACAATTAGGAACCTTTATACTCAAAATAGCTTAGAACCATCATATCTCAACTTTATTCATGAATTTGAATAATTAAAGCCATTAAGAGTCACAATGACTAACCTTAGGGTTTCAAGGCCCATTAAAGCTCTTTTATGTACATGGAACTCTAAATTAAACCAATTACGTGCAAAGTTCATCCTTTTTGTTCTTAATGTACCTTTTTATAATTAACAGGCTAATATCAACTTTAATCATCCATAAATCCCTTATAAATACATTAATCATCTCAAATTAGGGTTTCTTAATCATTAATGCATTAAAGTTGATAACTTTCACTACTTTTCAAATTTTAAGAGGAATTAGTCTATAAAACCATTTTTAATGGATTTCTCGCATTTTTCTAAGCAAAATTCATATTTTACATGTATCGATCTGAGCTACCAGTAAAAAGATATGATTTTTGCAATATTAACTTACTTGGACCAATCACTGAGTGCCACGTTATCCCTTGCATGCAACGTAGCCGATTAGGAAAACATAACACAATGACCGTTTTGCCCTCACTTAAAAGACCCACTCTTCATACCTGAAAGGGGTATAACGGTCCAACGACCACTCATCTTCAAGCTTGCGACGCCCTACACTGTTACTGGCTAGGTCTGTCCGCGGGGAGGTTAATCTTCCCCTCCCAGGGTCCGATGACCCCCACCCACCATCGCACTAGCTCCGCAGCATCCCGTGCACCTAGGGCGCCACCCAGCTGCAGCCGAGGTGGCCGGAGTCAGGCGCGATGGCTGGCGCTATCCGACTGGCCGTGCAGGCCTGTTGCAGATGGTCGTACGAGGTTGAGTGCTAGAGAACGATAGCCGATCCTCCTCTGGTCGACGGGGAAGCACTAGGCCTTCACCATGATGACACCATGGCCCTTCCTTGCTCTGGTATGTCTCTATCCTCTCAGGGCTAGGGTTTGCATGAAAAGAACAAGAAGAAGAGAGAGAGTTGTGTGGGATCTCTCTTGAACTCGAACTAGGGGTTCTACCCCTTATATAGGGGAGGGTATCCACACCCTACGGTGTTCACCCACGAGGAAACAAGTCCAACTCTCAAAAGGAAACATATTCCTTCATTGAGAAGCAATATTCTCTCTCCTAATTGTCCTTTTAATAAACCATGTTCATTGGATATTTATGAATTCGAAAATTCTCTCTCCTATTCTCCTTATGCTTGACTTTTAATCCATTGGAACGAATTTATATTTTCTTTTAGTAGAAAATACCTCCTTTTTAACAATACCACAAAATTCATTAATTAAGCATCACACTATCCTCTTATTTTTTTATTATTTATATTTTCTCTTTCTTTTTATTCATTGGGACTCCTTGGACCCCAAAAAACTCTAATATTTTGAAATCCTTTTTAGTGGATACTCATTATCCTTCTAGATGCATCTAAATCCATTATTTCTCATTATCTTATTCATTTTTTTAGTAAAATATCTCTTTTCAAGGATTTCTCTTTATCTCTCTTTTTATTTTTCTTATTGGAATTCCTTTTAACATTAGAAATATTATGGATACGAAAATCCACCAAAGATAACTCAATCATACCTCTTTCCACTTATTTCCCATATTTTATAATTGTTTTCAATTTCTTTCTTGATAAAGAAATATTTAATTGATCTTTTCTTTTCTCGTTGCATTATCTTTGCAACGTTGGACTCCTTGGAACCCAAGGAACCCAAGGGGCATGAAATATACCTTTAGATAATATTCTTTGCCTTCTAGAGGTTTCTACATCTTTCTTTTCTCCATTTCTTATTTACTTATTTAATAATGGAGTTTCTTTTGTCTTTTCCTTGTTATTGGGCCCAGTAGCCAATAAAGCCCACAAAACAACCAACAAGGCTGTTGTAAATGAAATCCTTTTATTCAAAACAAATCATATCATTACTTGTTCAAATATCTTTAATAGGAGAAATTACATTTCTCACCAAAAGAACCCAAAAATTGGGGTTGTAACAAGTACTATAGCTTCCTAGAGTACAACACAGACAAATGAGAAATGATTACTCTGACAAACATTATCCTCTCTGGTTGTGGTAACCACGAGAGCCCGAGCAAGTTCTACCCAACTTGGGAGGAACAAAAAGGGAAAGAGCAATTGAGATCATTGTCGTAGGCAAGCAAGTCGGTGACTAGTACATTGACAGAGAGGGACGACTCCTTGTTGATCGTCCTAGTAGGATGACAAGAGTTCTAGGCAGTTCATGTGGATTATCATATAGGTGGGAAGCCATTGTTTTCTGCTTGGAGGACAACATCAACCAGTAGTATGTGGCAAGATGAGCTACTAAAGAAGATGGCGTTTATGGCTACAGTCTATGGTTCTAACAAGAAGGAGCAGCAGTCAGACGAGTCCCAATGCAACAAGGATTCAAAGTATCACATCTATGACGTCAAGGATTGTCACTGGACTTGCTCTAGGACCAAGTATATCTTAAAAACCATCCATCCTACATTATAGTTATTGACGTGGTCTACTGATTATAGGAATATGGTAGATAAAATTTCAAATTCCGCTATCTGCTCTGTAGCCATATTTCCCTACAATATTCATGTTCGTGTTATTAGAAATTTTATTCCACTAATTCTATTTTGCATCCCTATTTGTGTGTGTCTAGCGATGATATGCCCATAGTATAAAGCTTCTGTACATAATCTAGATAACATGATACAACCACATCTGTATGAGGTTTTCTTGGATGGGAGCTATCTATACGATCCAATATATTACGACAAGGTACATGATTTTGCAACATATATATGGACTTTCTTATAAAGTTTGATATAACCAAGTTTATTTCCTAAGAATTTATGAGAATATATTTTGTAAACTATTCTTGTTGGTTTCTTTTTATTATTATTGTGATGAGTATCATGTTTGTGACATTTCCAAGTTGAGAAAAGGATTTGGCTTCCACTCATGTGATTCAGAAATTGGGGCGTTACAACTACCCACATCCTTCTACCAACATGATCCTCCTCTCCCACCTCATACCACTAAATATCTACTCACACTATCACCTTCTAGGATCTATTATGAATATAATTGGAGTTATAATGAGGAATATGAGGTGAGTGATAAAAGAATGGCAGTGAAAATAAATTTTGACACATGTGTTTGGGACATAAGTGAAGAAGAGACTGATCCACAATGTGACTTGTTTGATATTAATAGAAAGGAGTAAGAGAGTGCAGATGATGATATTTATATTGACAATGTTGAGGAATTTCACTTTACTCAAAACATAATACCTCCACTACATGATCCATCTCTTCACACTTTTATAGAAGAACTTATATGGAATATGCATCCTCATAATGAATTTGGGAATGTATGAAATGATATGAATGCATGTGGGGTAAGGATTATTAGAAGAGAAGGAGGTACATGAATTTACCCTCCATAAAATATATCCATTATGTGTAGATGGGAGATCCATGAGGGATGGTCATCACAATTAAGGCACAATTATCATATTACCCTTCAACACAAGGTCACCTATTTATACACATTGTCCCACTACAAAGTTTGAGTGCCATTCAATTTTAGGGTAACATTAGAAATTATACATATGAGATGGCATACTTAACATACTATTCGACATCTTGCCTTATCATTTTTTTCTAGAAACTAAATGTTCAACAGAAGGAGACAAAGAGATATCATTTTTTCTAGAAATTAAATGTTCAACAGAAAGAGACAAAGAGATCATCCTCCTCCTCCATGACCTCCTTATTTTTGTTATTGACAAGTGTTGAGACTAGGATGGAAAATAAGGGTGAGAAGTAAATGTTCAACAGAAAGAGACAAAGAGATCATCCTCCTCCTCCATGACCTCCTTATTTTTGTTATTGACAAGTGTTGAGACTAGGATGGAAAATAAGGGTGCTTATGGAAGACAACCCCCATCATGGTTACTTCTCTTTAATCTATTTTTGTTGTTTTTATGCTTGAAAAATAGTATTCATTTTAGTGTGGTTCATGATACAATATTTTATGCGGTTTACATGTGTGTGAGTGTTAAACACTAAAAGTTCCCAAATTGGCCACTTCAAAGCATTGGAAAATATGAGGCAACATTCCGTATATGCCACATAGTGTTAGGTACATGCACATTCTAGTCCTATTCTCAGTCTTTGTAAAATTGATGACAATTTCACAAAAATCTTAGGAAAGGACAAGAACACCATCCTAGCTATATCTTTTATCCATGTTATCTTAGTGATTTATTTACCTCAATTAATTTGTAGGGATTCTAGATTAGAATATATTTGAAAATCAACAAATCTTGTTCTAAAAATAGTTTAGCTTACATTGATCATTTTACAGTATGACAAATTTTTTGATTGACTTGATATGGCCAGTTTAAACATGTTTTTATATATTCTGACACTCTGATTGAATTGTATTTGTCACATAACTATTTTTTACCCTTAGTCCAGACTCCTAATGGCTACATAGCCAAAGGCGAGTGAGCTTAGGCATCCCTCCATAGAATGACACAAATATTTCACACATGCAATTTATACGTAAAAGTAGTAATAACAAGATATAACAAGATACTAAAAGAAGATAGAGAAGCAAGTACCCATTTATAATTCAAGCATATTCCATTTGTGTTTCATTTCATGGAGGTTACAATCTTGGGTGCAACATATCTTCATTTGGCAACTACGAATTTGATAAATAAAATGTATCAATGTGAGTGCATTGAGTACGCAACGAAAATCATGTAACACAGTTTAAGAGTAATATAAAAGTTGCTTATCTATAAACATCATACTACATAAGAACTAGAAACAAGGTGATAACACTTAATGACTTTCTTTTATACAAAGTAGGTTTTAGGTCTCTTTATCCATTATATCAACCGTAGGCCTTTTGACTAATTTCTCATCGGAAGATTTTGTAAGGGCGCTAAAGATTGGCTACCCTATCCTTAAGGGACCTCAAGGTCATTGCCAAGAGGTAACCATTGTATCGTAATGGTCTGCCTTATCTTGATATATCAAGTAAGATGCCCAACTTGGTGTTCTTACCCCAAAACTTCAGACAGGTGCACCAGGATATATAACAGATTTCTCTAAATTATGTTCAAGGTTTGTCAACATACTATAATCAACATGAAAGTAGTATTCATAGGGAACTATAGCTCAAACAAGTACTTATATAACTAATCATTCATATGAGCATACATACAAATAAGCCAATAACATAGTAGGTCAAGAGATTAAGCACACCTTACGAGTAGAGTACAAGTTATGATCCACAAGTAGATTCTAAAGAAGGTCCAATCCATAGGGGACCTAAGATATAAATAACATAACATGGGGTCTTAGATCAATAAGGTTATGGTAAGGTAAACATCATATAACTCATGTGGATGTCCCCTTATACCTAGGTTTCAAGTATCTCAATCTTAGTTCCAAATCTCAACACATGCATGTGATTATTCAACATTGTTCCAAAGTCATACCAACACCTTAGGTCTAGGTGGTACATCCACATTATGAGCAATATTAAAAGGAGACAGACTCTGATTTGGAAATAGTGGAAGTGAAATATTTGTTTATTATTATTTTTCAACATTTAAGATCATGATTAAGTTATATAAGATCAACTCCATGCAATAAGGTCATATTTCCAAGTCATAGAAGCATTAAGGACATATGATAGATCAAGTTAATATTGTAGAGCTATTATAGGATAATTCTATTGATTTGAAGTCATATTAGTATTCTACTAATTATTGATGCTCATTTCACAAGGCTTAAGATCTAGCTATCAATAGTGCATGCACGCTACATCATATGACATCTTGCACAAAATTAATCATGATTAGGGCTACAAATGGACATGTTAAATTCAATATTTGAAAAAGGTACTAAGGTTTATTGATTTAGGGACTTTATGTTCATATGATGGTTGTACATGTCTAAGTTTCAAGATTAAGCAAGCCACATCATGAAAGAGCAAAAGATCCACTTATAGGTCCAAAGAGTAAGGTGTACATCAAAATGATGTTTACTTTGTGATTCAAGGCACAAGTTACTGTTATAAAGATCAAGAGTAATATAATAAGCAACAAACTATACAAGAGCAAGATACATCATTAGATATTCAAGTAGAACATAAAGACATGCTTTTTAGGATATCAAGAGAAAATGAAACATAAATAGATTCTAAAACTAATGCCATTTGATAGATCTTGTCGAGAGGATAAAAATCATATATTATATGCCATATTTGGCCAAAGGATGTGCAAGATATCATTTTTGGAAGATTTGTATTACAAAATTTAGGGAAAGAGGGGGAGGGGTTACCAAGTATTTATGCGGCGCCTGGGGCCATCCGATCTTGATCTAGTAACAAGTCACCCCTAGGGCCCGCACTCACTTCTCACCATCCTAATTCGCCCAATTACATCGATTGGTATTTTGCGCTTGACCCCCACTACTCCAACTGTCGCTCATCTCCACCGGTCATTTAGGTGGTGTCCATTGGTGATCCACAAATATCAGCAATGACCACTCCCTCTTCATAAACCCAGGCACCAGGTCAGGCGATCTGATCCCTCATCTATCCATCTAAGGGCTCTTCATTCATCCTCCTACTAGTGTTACAGAGAAGGGACCTTACCTAACACCAACCTTGCGGGATCCGGGCTAGGGGCACCTACGAACCCTGCATGACCACACCCAAGGGCCAACTGAGCTTGAGGGAACCCTGAGGAGTTGACCATAGCTCCAGTTCCAAGTTGAGGGGAGCATAGATGAGGGGGTGTGGGAGGATGTGGGTGGTGCTTGACCTTCTTGATCATTGTCCTCTTCGTGTAGGTGTGGTGCTACTCTTTCCAGTAGATCGAGTGTAGCTGCCAATTTGGCCTCGAGGCCTCATAAGGCTCTTTTGGAAAGAAGGAGGAGAGGGAGAGAATAGAGAGAGTGAGGGATAAAGGAAACCATGGCCATGTTTCCCATGACAACTCTAGGGTTATGAAACCCAACAAGAACAAGCGGTGTTGAGATGTGAGGTGTGAGGTAGGAGGGCAAGGATATGGAGAGGCAACACTTTCTCCACGGAGGGAGGAGCCAATCCCATCTAGCTAGGGGTTGGAGGGGTTTTAAAAAGAAGGAGGTGAAGCAAGGGGGTATGTTTTAGGGTTTCTAAAGAAGCAAGTAGGGTAATGGCGATGACCATTGGGTTTTTCTTCTCCCATTGGCGCCCCATTGCCGGCCGCAACTGGTTAAGCATATGAAAGGGGAGAAGGTGAGGAGAGAGGGAGAAAATAGGAGGAGGGGTGGCAACATGAGAGTCATGGGTTTGTTGTACGATCCCTCACGCAAGAGAGATGATGATGAGGGTTGCAGGAAAAGAAAAGGGGGTTCAACCGAGCTCGGTTCTCCCTCCTCCAATCCCCAAAACGGGCAAAGAAAGATGTGTCAAAACTGTGGGATTAAGACTGACAATATGGAATTGAATTAAGGGTGGAATGGGACTCATAGTGAGGATTAAAACAAAATTACATATCCATCATGTAACACAAGCCTCAACATTAGTCAAAAGGTACATTGTAAAATTTAATTGATTCCAATACATTATTTAAGTATAGTGTGACACATAATTCATCAAATCAAATGTGAGGAAATGTTTTTGAACACAATTGAGTATCAAACATGTCGAGGAGTCAATTAATTGAGGAAACAAAAAGCTAGGTTATTACATCCTCTGCTCCTTAAAAGGATTTTTCCCCTAAAATTAAATCAAGTCACCAATCAACATTTGGTTTCCATATTCCATGTCATAAACTACTTGGTATTCCTCCAAGTGCAAGATACTTTACAATCGAGCAATTGAGCATCAAAGTCTAGGAAAGGTCTCATGAATCATTAGATTGGGGGGATCATTACATTAATCATAAATTTGGAGAGATTCTCATATCAATCACAAATTTGGAGAGATCACATTTTAGGTCATCAAATACAGTTCAAGAGTAAGACATGACTTTCATTCCCAAAATTTAGGGTTCTAGCTTCTATATTGGCCTAGGTAGGGTCCATGATTGAGATTTCATATTTCAACATTGTGATTTTGTGTTCAAAATCAATGGAAGGTCCCACCCTAGTCAACATACAACTTAACCATAAGTAATAAATCGAGCAAGTTAACATAATCACCATTTCAAATTTTCAAGATTTTGGAATCATGAAAGTAACTAGTCATATATCGAGGGTGATCTCAAGATCCGAATAGGGTGATCATAGGATTTGAATCAATATAAGGATTATCATGAGTAAAGAAGTCATTGTTCAATATTGAGTGTTGAGTTTGGACATCAAAATCATAGGTACAGATAATTCAAATCTAGGGTTAGATTCCTATTCAGTCCTTAGGTATGATCATTCATCCATATACAATAATCGAGCAACATTTTGAGCATTATTCAACATTTCATGGAGTTAATATCGAGTTCATCTTCTTTGTATTCAAGGTTGATGAATGATCTTGTAACATCCCTGACCTGGGTTATACTCTAACCCTAGGTGTTTTGATTAAGAAAGGTGATTAAATGCTTAATCACATCTTGTGAAAAGTAATTAGGCCTCAAGAGGAACCTATGTTGCAATTCTAGTCCTTTTTGAACAATGTTGAAGCAACGTTTGCTTGTTTTGGACTAAAGTGAAAATTACCCAAGTTGAGGGGTTAAATTGCAAATGTTGCATGAAAATATGTTCCTCTTATGTTGAGACATCATAAGAATGAATATGATGTAGTGGTATGGTTTTCACAAGCTTGGGAACCAAGATTAAGCTTGTAAAGAAATCCTTGTACATTAGAACCTAGTTTTGGTGTAATGTGCAATTTACCCAAAACCTAGGGTTCAATATGCAAATTACCACTTCACTAAGGTCCCTAATGTTTATTGGCATCATGTAGAGCAAATAAAATGAGAGGGGCGCCTCATTTGATTAAGTTGGAGGAGAGAGAATCTTGATATTAAAATAATCAAGATTTAATCCTAATTGAAACCCTAATTCGATTTAGGGCAAAAATAAATGTATTAATTAAAGGGCCTTCAACCAAAACCAAAATGTTTGGATTCAGATGTGTGTGTGACGTCCTTGAGGTTTGCAAGGACCACGAAAATATCCAAGGGAATGGATACCTCACTCTCAATTTATAAGAAAAAGAAATATCCACTCACATATGGATATTAATATAATATGATTTAAGGTGTTTGATTTGCTTTTCTTTAAATCATGGATAATTGAGAAGAATAAGAGGCAAAAAAGATAGCCTCGTCCCTAAGGAATATGAGGGGGAAGAGGCGGCCACATTTTTGGGATTAATTGGATTTGTTTACAAAGTATATTCTCTCTCATTGAATTTTTATAAAAGGACCTTTAATAAGCCAAATGAAAGGCTTTTTCGACCCCCTTCTTCTCCTTGCTTGGGAAACGACCAAGGGAGATTGGGAGGATCAGGAGGACGACCACAAACCTGTTGTTAAGGTTCTTGATCCATTTCACCTTGATTCCATGGTGGAAATCGAAAATAAATTATGGATTATTTCGTATTTCGATCTCCTCTTCAATTCTAACAAATCCTTTTCACTCAAACCTTGAGGACGAGCCTTGGAATGGTTAAAGGAGTTTCATCCACCATTTTTGTCGTGGAGATGGAGCTTTGGATCTCAATTGGAGGCGGGTTTTATAACTTGAACCCTTGATTTTGTTATTGCATTCAATTCCATACCAAATAATGATCTTTTCTACATTTACAATAATTGATTTGGTTGATGGATGCAATTACCATGAAAACCACAACAGGTTTCGTAATCTCAGAGGTTTAAGATGATAAGCACACACCTCTCTAAATATATAAGGCAAACGATCTTGTTTGGGATGCTCAAACGGTTTCCCAAACTGTTTGGGAGCAAACGGTTTTATCAAACCGCATAAGACCAAACGGTTTCAAAACCATTTGGGGGAGTTGAGAAAGGGTTGACCGTTTGAGAATCATGTTCCTAATTATGTTGGTTGATGACCCACCAAATTTGGTTAATTGATTCCAAAGGAATCATTAGTTGAAGGCTAATCAATTAGTCAAACCCTAATTGGATCAAGTGCTGATTTTTCAACTTGATTAATTTGACTTTTTGGGTTAGTTAGCCCAAACGGTTTTAAACCCTTTGGGGATCACCCAAACGGTCTCAATACCGTTTGGGGATCACCCAAGACCGTTTGGAGGTCTAGGGTTAAGCATGGTTGACCAATTGAAGGTCTAAAGGTACCAAATCACTTTGCAATTAAGTGATGATTTGATGATCAACTCAATAGCTCAAACCCTAATGGTTTTTCACTAGAATCCAAGGGTTGGATGAGCCAAACGGTCTCAAGAACGTTTGGATGCCACCCAAGACCGTTTGGAGGTCTAGGGTTGAGTAAGGTTAAGCAATTGAAAATCCAAAGATACTAAGTTGGAGTGTAATCAATTGCTGATTTGGTGATCAATCCAATGATCCAAACCCTAATTGGTTGACTTGGATTTATATGATGTCATGGGAAAACGGCCTCAAGACCATTTAGTGGTCATCCAAACGACCTCAAGACCGTTTGGGGTTAGGTCATGTTCAATTTGGATGATGGTTCAATGGTTTCAAAGTAACTAATCATGCATTGATTAGTGTTGAAGATTTATCGATTTCAAACCCTAATTCAATTGACTCAAGTCCTAATTGAAAATCAATTGAGGGTTAATTGAGGGTCAAATCAGTTGAAGGTTGACCTATTAAACTCAATTGAAGAATGAGGATAGGTCCAATCTATGATTGGTTCCATGAATTCAATGATTGAAGGAATCAACATTGGAAATCCTAATCCAATTCAATTGGTTGAGACCATATTTGGTCCATGCGGTTTTGAGGAGGTTTGGACCAAATGGTCTCAAGACCGCTTGAGTCCAAATGGTCTCAAGAACATTTGGGGCCAAACGGTCTCAAGACCGTTTGGGACCAAACGATCCCAAACCGTTTGTGACCATGCAGTTTCAAAAGTCAAACTTGGGCAAACGATCTTCACCTACTACTTTAGCAAACAGTCTTGAGTGTGTAACTTTACCAAATGGTTTCAAACCGTTTGAAATTTGAAAGACAAAGACCGTTTGGGGCTCAAGTAGTCAAGGTTGATTGAGGAGTCAATGGGTTAATCCACTCAGACACCTATTGTAATTGAAGATTCAATTGGTCAATTCAATTGGATACCTTATGTGATGAAGGTCCAATGTGATTGAATCTCTTAAGAATTAAAGATGATGAATGATCCATTGATCCAATGATGATTAGTAATGATAATGAATGAAGGTACAAAGGTTGAAACCCTAATAGTACCTAAGTGATTAATGCCAATTAAGGGATGAACCCTAATTGCTTATAGGATCAATGACTTGGTATACTATGTTAATCATAGTTGTATGTACTTGATTGAAGGGTTGATATGACCTAATCAAGTTGAGAAGATGTTAGCATGAATTCATACATGAATATGATTCATGTGGTGATTAAGGGTATGATCCTTAAGTAGAGAGATCATGAAACCCTAATCATGAACATAAACCCTAATTGACAGGTCTATTGAGTCCTAACCCTAGTTGAGGGCAATTCTAAATGTAACCCTAACCTAGGGTGAGGATGTAACCCTAATCCAGGGTAGTGATTTGTAAAACTCCAATTTAGGGAAATGAGATGTAAAACCCTAATTGGGATGAATAGTGAATCTCTAATTAAGGATAATTGAATGAAATCCTAATGGAGATGAATTGTGGACCCAAATTGTGGGTGACTTTATTGGAAATCCTTATTAAGGATGATTCCATGTGACATCCTATTCTAGGGTTATGTGATGAGAAACCCTAGTTAAGGGTGAATCCATGTGAAACCCTAGTTGAGGGTGAATCCATGTGAAACCCTAGTTGAGGGTGATTCCATGAGAAACCTTGATTAATAGTTGACATCACATGAAGCTCTAATGCTATGTTGTGATGAGAGGCCCTAAGAAGGGTGAAGGTATACAAGACTCTAATGTGAAGTCATAATGTATAAAACCCTACTCCTGGGCAATATGACAATGAATCATAATCCTAATTTTAAGTAAGGGTATAAGGAAACCCTAATGATGAGATAGAAGGAATGACCTTATAAAGGTGAAACATTTCAAGTGGTTGATTATAAGCAACCTTATTGTAAGCAATGTATTTAGCATCAGACAAGTCCATATCATTAAAGATAGTTGGACAATTCTAATGTGTGGCCCATGCATTATATGTTAAGGGTTAGTGTTTAGTGATGGAATGTATTAAGAAGGGAAATACCTTAATACAAGATAAGATGGTTAATTCAAGAGAGTTTGAATGATGAGAAAGTGATATATCAAAATATGACAGTTATCCCAATCAGCACTTCAGGTTTTATATACCTTGATGTATTCCAAACCTTATATGTCTGAATAAGAAACATATGAAGTGTGTTATTAAACTATTACAATGAAAAATAATGAGTTGTTGCACTTTGATGAGTGTTAATTAATGTACCTTGAGAATGGGGTTAAGCCCAAATGATGAGTATGAGGTAGTCATACCATGATGAGGATGAGAAATGAACTCATACCTTGAGTTGATGATCATTAATGCTATATGATGAAAGTAATGCTCTGGAATAATCAAATATGATACCTTTGAATGCCCCAGAGGTATGGAATAATGAATTGAGGGTTGGACAGATAAAATGATCATGAAACCCTAATTAATGAGTAACGGGGAACCCTAACCCTAATTTGGGTAAAGGGAATGAAAATCCCTATCTGATTGTAAACCCTAATTCCTGGGAAAGGAATAATGGTGTTACTATTGTATCACATGATGTGATGACTATCTTGTATGATGAACATAGCCAGGTTTGAGTTGTGACATTTATATAATAAATGTTGATTGGTCTTTTGTGCCCTAATGTTATTGTTGCTTAATGAAAGTAGCAATGTTCATAGAATTTATGAATCTTATGAGTAAGTTGTTGCCTAGAAAGAGGTGACAAGATATTCTATGGCCTTGAAAGCCATGTGTGATGCTTGTGTAACAAGTATCATGAATTCCTTGGTCAGATGACCTAAAGGTGATAGTTACCTAATAGATGGTAATGATGCTCAATGATGAGTTAAGGGTTTGAATACCAAGAACCATATCAGTATGGTGATGAGAATTCCCAGTATTGAAATGAGGGACTGAGTTCCCAAGGTCATTGAAAGACTAATAAATATCTGATGAAAGTAGTACATGTCTCTTTATAGCATTGTTGTAATAAGTCTTATTTGAGAACTTGGATGATGCTAGAAGAATATGAAAATGTACTTAATTAATCAAGTGAAATCTATTCATGTAGAGCCCTAACCATTGATCCATCATCGTCAGGAATAGGTGATGGTGAAACGGGTGCCCGCGGCAAAACTCAGAACGCATATTTTGAATATGTGGGGGTAAATGGGAGAAAAATATCCTTACGTCTGGTGAAGAGATTTGAGGGAAGGTAAACATCAAACCTCTCAATCCTTCATGCTTCCGAGATGGATGTATCACTAATCTCCCGATGATTGGGATAGATGATGTACACATCTCCCAATGATATTTTATGTCGGGTTGAGGTGATAAACATTAAATCTCTCGATGGACGGTGAGAGTGCAGTTGACATTGTAACTCTATAGAAAAGTTCCAGTATACACTGGAAAGCTATTTTGAGCAGTTAACACAGTCCTGCTTGTTGTCCCACACTGACCGGGATGTGATAGGTCATGGGAATCAAGCTCTTCCATTGATCTATGTATGGTACCGATTTCGACTTCGCAGTGGTCGGTTGGAGTATGAGCGGTATACCTCATCACCTCAGGGCATAAGTGTGTTTGTAAAATGAAATCAGCCGGATAGCATGTTTGCTTAAGGACTGAATACAGAAATTCATTGGCTGATGTTACATTTCTGTTATATATTTATAGTTCATTGATGTTGTTTATATATGTTGTAATCATTACAAGTAGATGGATGAACTATGAGTCTACCATGAGTAGATGCAATGTTATCCTTGAAAAAGGAGATTACTTCACTTTGTTCATACAAGTGACTTACCTACTGTCGATTTAATATATAAATCCTTCAGCTCAGTTCAGTTAATAAACTGCTATAACAATGTTTTGGCGGAGAGTTATATCTCCCGCTGGGACAATTTACAATTGTCTCAACCCCGTAGGATCCAACTTTTTAGGTGGACGCGGACAAAGAAGGCGCAGAATCCCATTGCAGGGAATGGACAACATCTTTAACAGCAAGGACAACAGTAATATCTCAGGTGGAGATACTTCCTGTCAAGTTGCATAGTTAGAAAGTCCTATGTGTCGTCTCTGTACTCTCAGGTCCTCAGAGTTTTTAGTCAGTGTTTTATAAATCGATCTGAGGTTTTGGCTTAATGCCTTGAGATTATATATTGTCTGTATATAATGTTTATAAGATAGTTGATGATGTAGTCTCTGAAAAGAAATGGTACATGTTATGTACGTTTGAACCAGAATGTAAATGTTATACAATGGTTCTTGATGGAAAAGATTTCCTATGTGTAGATCTCTTTGTAAAAAGTTTTAAATTTTCAATGATTTTCAGTAATCCGCTGCAAATAATTCGCTTCCATTTAAGTTAATCTTGTTTTTGTGAGTTGGATGCCACAATTCAGTGGTATCAGAGCTCTAGGTCCGCTGAGTCTATAGAGACATAGGAATAAGGTAGCAGAGTCTGTTCTGGTGTCATCCAGTGTATCTGATAGTGTCTTCTGCTCATATAAGAGAAGAAAAACTTAAAGATGACTGGGTCACATGAGGAGGTTGCTGCTGAGAGTAGCAATGTTGCACCAAGAAGAGGTGCATGAGAGCAGGCAAGAGAGAGACAATTGCCTGAGAATTCCCCAGCTGATCCATCTATGATAAGAAAATCCTTCTTTAAGTATTATTGTTGGAGAACTTAGGGCAACATTAATGTATATAGTGGATCAAGTTTTGGCAGTGTAACCTAGATTACCAGTCCCAATAATGATGTTTTATATATCAACAAGATTTATAATTAGCATCAGCTGGTTGAAGCAAAAGGAAATGATGAATTTCTGGACATAAATTGAGTATGTGCTCAACCTTAGCCTGTTGAATAAATCTTTGAGGCAGAGTTAGCCCGAGATAGTGAATAATCCATGAATTATGACAAGTTAGACAAGATAATGTCATTCAAATATGTTATTTTATGAATTCCTGGATTAACTGAGAAAGGAAATGATTGAACTTTTCTTGCTTATTCCTATGAGGACTAATGTTTTGCATAGTAAAACATTACAAATGTTTTATGTTGTCCTTACCTCTATAAGAAAAGATGAGGTATATAAGAGGTGCCTGGACAAAATCTAGGGATGTTAAGCCTTATGCTTGTAATAATATGAAAAGAAGAAATATGATAGTATACAAAGTGCATATCACTTAATCTCAGTATTTATATACCCTGGCCAGGTATACAACTATTGATGATAAAGTGGGTATGGAAACTCTTAGATTGCTGTCTTTTTGACTGCTCTAATCAAGTAGTCATTCTGAGACAATTTAATGAGTATCATGAAATCAGAAATATGGAATGAATAAATGTGTCATACCCCATGCATAAGAAAGAGAAGTATGAGATAATCTCAGATGAGCATTTTGTATGAGGAACTAAAAGTGTACTCCTCATAAGATAAGAATAAGAATAAGGGAGATGAACCATGTTCTATAATGCTGCAAGCATAATAAAGATCTTTCCCATAATGAGGAAATGGGAATTGTGATGAGATCATGAGATGATAAAAAACATGCTAGATAATGATAATGAAAGGGATAATAACATGTAATCATCCTTACAAAGACCTATGCTAAAGGCAAGGAACCTAAGATGAGACAAAGAGTAAATGATTCTTGAATAGTTGAAAATACATGAATTAATATGAGGAATATGAATCCTTGTTTTCTTTCCTTTCAGGGACATGGCAATCAAGTGGGTCTTAAGACACTCGATGTGCATAAGATAAACATGTTCATGTGATGGATACTTAGAAAAGTATCAGTTATCTTGGACTTTGGTCCTAAGATGAGGACATATGAAACATTAATGTTCCAAGATGAAAGGAAGAGATATATATGATGTGTTTCCAACACATGTGATAGATACCAAGGTGAAAGATTCTGGTATCTGAGAGTTATCAGATGGGTTAGGTTGGCTACCTGGAGTGATCAACTGTGAAATTAGTCTGATTATATATAATGATATGAACATCATATGTTAGGGGTTTATGCTCTGCATAAACATGTTATTAATAAAAAAAATGTATGATGCTTCTCTGAACAAGAAAAGTGTTATTTGACACTAAGTTGACTCTATAGTCAATGATGAGGGACAGTGGGGCATGTGCCTTGTGTGTTGATTCTATGAGAATCTTGTATGGAAACACTTTGTGCTGATCAAAGTTTGATGGTGTCTCCATAATAAGGAGATGATATGTGAAGACTAGATAGTATGATGAGTGAAATACATCTGTCTTCCTTTATCTGGATTTCTAGGACAAAATCCATGTTAGGGGTTTATGATTTGTAACATCCCTGACCTGGGTTATACTCTAACCCTAGGTGTTTTGATTAAGAAAGGTGATTAAATGATTAATCTCATCTTGTTAAAAGTACTTAGGCCTCAAGAGGAACCTATGTTGTAATTATAGTCCTTTTTGAACAATGTTGAAGCAATGTTTGCTTGTTTTGGACTAAAGTGCAAATTACCCAAGTTGATGGGTTAAATTGCAAATGTTGCATGAAAAGATGTTCCTATGATGTTGAGACATCATAATAATGAATATGATGTAGGGTTATGGTGTTCACAAGCTTGGGCACCAAGATTAAGCTTGTAAAGCAATCCTTGTACATTAGAACCTAGTTTTGGTGTAATGTGCAATTTACCCAAAATCTAGGGTTCAATATGCAAATTACCACTTCAATAAGGTCACTAATGTTTCTTGGCATCATGTAGAGCAAATAAAATGAGAGGGGTGACTCATTTGAATTAAGTTGGAGGAGAGAGAATCTTGATATTAAAATAATCAAGATTTAATCCTAATTGAAACCCTAATTCGATTTAGGGCAAAAATAAATGTATTAATTAAAGGGAATTCAACCAAAACCAAAATGGTTGGATTCAGATGTGTGTGTGACGTCCTTGAGCTTTGCAAGGACCACGAAAATATCCAAGGGAATGGATAACTCACTCTCAATTTCATAAGAAAAAGAAATATCCACTCACATATGGATATTAATATAATATGATTTAAGGTGCTTGATTTGCTTTTCTTTAAATCATGGATAATTGAGATGAATAAGAGGCAAAAAAGATATCCTCGTCCCTAAGGAAGATGAGGGGGAAGAGGCGGCCACATTTTTGGGATTAATTGGATTTGTTTACAAAGTATATTCTCTCTCATTAAATTTTTATAAAAGGACCTTTTATAAGCCAAATGAAAGGCTTTTTCGACCTCCCTTCTTCTCCTTGCTTGGGAAACGACCAAGGGATCTTGGGAGGATCAGGAGGACGACCACCAACATGTTGGTAAGGTTCTTGATCCATTTCACCTTGATTCCATGGTGGAAATCGAAAATAAATTATGGATTTCTTCCTATTTCGATCTCCTCTTCAATTCTAACCATTCCTTTTCACTCAAACCTTGAGGACGAGCCTTGGAATGGTGAAAGGAGTTGCATCCACCATTGTTTCCGTGGACATGGAGCTTTGGAGCTCAATTGGAGGCGGGTTTTATAACTTGAACCCTTGATTTTGTTATTGCATTCAATTCCATACCAAATAATGATCTTTTCTACATTTACAATAATTGATTTGGTTGATGGATGCAATTACCATGGAAACCACAGAAGGTTTCGTAAGCTCAGAGGTTTAAGATGATAAGCACACACCTATCTAAATATCTAAGGCAAATGATCTTGTTTTGGATGGTCAAATGGTTTCCCAAACTGTTTGGGAGCAAACAATTTCAAACCGTTTAGAAGCAAACAGTTTTATCAAACCGCATAAGACCAAACGGTTTCAAAACCGTTTGGGGGAGTTGAACAAGGGTTGACCATTTGAGAATCATGTTCCTAATTATGTTGTTTGACGACCCACCAAATTTGGTTAATTAATTACAAAGTAATCATGAGTTGAAGGCTAATCAATTAGGCAAACTATAATTGGATTAAGTGCTGATTTTTAACTTGATTAATTTGACTTTTTGGGTTAGTTAGCCCAAACGGTTTCAAAACCGTTTGGGGATCACCCAAGACTGTTTGGAGATCTAGGGTTAAGCATGGTTGACTAATTGAAGGTTTAAAGGTACCAAATCACTTTGTAATTAAGTGTTGATTTGATGATCAACTCAATAGCTCAAACCCTAATGGTTTTTACTAGAATCCAAGGGTTGGATGAGCCAAACGGTCTCAAGACCATTTTTAGCTCATCAAAATGGTCTCAAGACTGTTTGGAGGCCACCCAAGACCGTTTGGAGGTCTAGGGTTGAGTATGGTTAAGCAATTGAAAATCCAAAGATACTAAGTTGGAGTGTAATCAATTGCTGATTTGGTGATCAATCCAATGATCCAAACCCTAATTGGTTGACTTGGATTTTGATGATGTCATGGGAAAACAGTCTCAAGACCGTTTGGTGGTCATCCAAACAACCTCAAGACCGTTTGGGGTCAGGTCATGTTCAATTTGGATGATGGTTCAATGGTTTCAAAGTAACTAATCATGCATTGATTAGTGTTGAAGATTTATCGATTTCAAACCCTAATTCAATTGACTCAAGCCCTAATTGATAATCAATAGAGGGTCAATTGAGGGTCAAATCAGTTGAAGGTTGACCTATTAAACTCAATTGAAGAATGAGGATAGGTCCAATTGATGATTGGTTCCATGAATTCAATGATTGAAGGAATCAACATTGGAAATCCTAATCCAATTCAATTGGTTGATACCATATTTGGTCCTTGTGGTTTTGAGGAGGTTTGGACCAAATGGTCTCAAGACCGTTTGGGACCAAACAATCCCAAACTGTTTGTGCCCATGCAGTTTCAAAAGTCAAACTTGGGCAAACGGTCTTCACCTACTACTTTAGCAAACGGTCTTGAGTGTGCACCTTTACCAAATGGTTTCAAACCATTTGAACTTTGAAAGACCAAGACCGTTTGGGGCTCAAGTAGTCAAGGTTGATTTAGGAGTCAATGGGTTAATCCACTCGGACACCTATTGTAATTGAAGATTCAATTGGTCAATTCAATTGGATACCTTATGTGATGAAGGTCCAATGTGATTGAATCTCTTAAGAATTAAAGATGATGAATGATCCATTGATCCAATGTTGATTAGTAATGATAATAAATGAAGGTACAAAGGCTGAAACCCTAATAGTACCTAAGTGATTAATGCCAATTAAGGGATGAACCCTAATTGCTTATAGGATCAATGACTTGGTACACTATGTTAATGATAGTTGTATGTACTTGATTGAAGGGTTGATATGACCTAATCAAGTTGAGAAGATGTTAGCATGAATTCATACATGAATATGATTCATATGGTGATTAAGGGTATGATCCTTAAGTAGAGAGATCATGAAACCCTAATCATGATCATAAACCCTAATTGACAGGTCTATTGAGTCCTAACCCTAGTTGAGGGCAATTTTAAATGTAACCCTAACCCAGGGTGAGGATGTAACCCTAAACCAGGGTAGTGATGTGTGAAACTCCAATATAGGGAAATGAGATGTAAAACCCTAATTGGGATGAATAATGAATCTCTAATTATGGATAATTGAATGAAATCCTAATGGAGATGAATTGCAGACCCAAATTGTGGGAGACTATAGTGGAAATCCTAATTAAGCATGATTCCATGTGAAATCCTATTCTAGGGTTATGTGATGAGAAACCCTAGTTAAGGGTGAATCCATGTGAAACCCCAGTTGAGGGTGAATCCATGTGAAACCCTAGTTGAGGGTGATTCCATGAGAAACCCTAATTAATAGTTGACATCACATGAAGGCACAATCCCAGGAGATGACAACATTCAAAAGGAGGGAAGCATTTCAAACTGTTGAGGTGGAAGAATGACTAGCAAGTCAACAATCAAGGGTATGTTTCCTAAAAGGCGACTTGGGTGCTAAAGTCATTTATGCATCATTGAGAACCCTGAGTAGAGAAAGCACATTGGTGTCTTTAAGTGGACTGAATCCAATGCACTGATGAAGAGAAAAATAGATTTTGGAATAGTGGTTTTTGGGATGAACGTGTCTAAATTTTGGTCATATTATCTTATACAAAGTAAATGTGTCTATATTTTGGATGCATTATTGGCCAGAATGACAAACTCCAAAACATATGAAGTATTTTTATCACATAGGAAATGTATGAAAATATTGGGTGCACTCAAATTGAATAGGAATACATTTTGAGCGCATCACTTGGTAATGTAGAAACCAAAAATATGGACTTCTTCCACTTCAAAATGAATACATATAAGTTTTAGGTGTATTCCTTACCTAATTAGATTTAACTACATTGATTACGTTGTAATAAATGGTAAAAATAGTTTTTTATGTCAATACTTGATTTACGGATGTGCTTTATCAATCAAATAGTAATGATGTATTTCTAGACCCTAAGAAGGGTGAAGGTGTAACGACCCACACTTTTGAGTGTCTAAAAGACCTTAAAGTCGCAGATCGTTAATCATAACTTCCAGGATCATATTCATGAAATAATACAAAATAGTAAACAATTTCCATTAATGATCAAATATTTACATGTTTACATTAAAAGCTCCTCTAAGGAGTTTGATAACTTTTAAACAGAATTAACTTTTACATGTGTAAAGATAAACCATTAAGACTAAACCTTCATGATTAAACTGTAGTGTCTTCAATATCTTTATCTGTACCCTCATGTCCACGAATCAAGTATATCTGATACCTAAAATGCCGACAAACAAATACGCAATCAGTATATTTCTATACTGGTACGTGGATTCAAACAATAATCACAAGTACAGATATAAGCAAACATCTTTATCTTGAATATGAGAAAATAAACTTGTTTTCATATTCTAACCCAAATCTGGTCAACTACCTCAGGTGTAATCATTGTCCCTCTGGGGCTCGTGTGCATTACCCATAAGATCAGTCTAACCCAGGGTTCAGAATACTATTATTACTTTACATGATACTCATATGCACTTTATAGTTTGCAAGAAGTAAGTAAACAAGCAAGCAGTTTATTTGTCGTTCAATCTCATCGAGAAACATCGGCAATCTCAGAATTCGATACATGTATTCATAAGCGTAACCACGTACCTTATGTCATTGCAGAACTGTGTAGAACATCACATGTACTTTAAGAATGCATCCAAACATCCAAGAAACAAAGCATGTAATCAACAAGTATCTGAAATAAAGCATACTACGTGTGTGTCACCATGTATTCATATTACATTATTTTCATCTAGATTCGCTCCTAAACTAGGGTTTAGGGCTATCTCGTATTTGGAACTGAGATTAGGGATACAAACCCTAGTTCCATCATATCATGGTTTCTCAGATTACAAATTCAAGTATTCATGTTAGGTGAAACCCTAATCATCAATCTAAGCACATTAAACTATTCATGACATCTAGATTACATTATCAGCATTAGATCATAGCAAGATGTTGACATTGATTTTAACACCCTAAATAGCATGAATAAGATTACTAATCTAGAATCATCCATTATTCATCATTATACATGATTTCTTCGTTATATAGGATTTCTTCATTATACATGTCTAGATCAGGCATTAGATTAACATAAACGATTACGTCCAATTAAGCATCATATTAACCAAAACTAGGCTTTCCCTTACATGAAACACATTAGAACATGTATTGCCTATACTTTCAGAACAGGAAGCTTACTTTGACTCTGATTATATTTTCTTTAGATTGCTCTCGTTTTTATGAGTAATTTGATATATAGTTTTGCTATTTTCGGACGTTCCTAGCATTTTCTATAGATTATGCAAGATCAAAAATTATACCTTTAAAGGGGGATGATGTGGCGACTCTTCATTGGTCCGCTCCCCTCAATTCCTCGCCCTACTGGATCCTGGACCAGCCGGTCCAAGGCCCCCCTTTTTCTTCTGCTCGCTTGGGTCAGGGGTCTCTCCCCTGCCTTCGTCCTTGCGTTGTGGATCAAGCATCTGGCGTCGTCATCTGTGCCGGCTTCGATGCCCCAACCGCGGTGGTCGGAGGCACCAGCCCTCGCAAGGTCTGCTTCCCCTTCACTGCCATACCCCCCTCTCGACTCATCTCCTTCCTTCCTCACGTAACATGTATAGCTGTGGGTTCCTTGCACACAGGTCGCAGTGAAGACGACGCAGTCCCAGTTGATCGGTGGCTGAACCCCCTCGCCAACATAACATCGCCTCCACCGTTCTTCCTCGCACAAGGCGTCACCACAGAGCCTATGCGAAGGCACCATATCTGATGCTGCAACTGATGTTGCCCGTCTCAGAGCCTGACAGCCCTCTTCCTCTGGCTTGCACCAACAGCTCCATGACCCAGGTCGAGACGCCGTCGTCTCCGTGCCACGCTGCACATGTCTCTGCCATCAGACCCTACAGTCCAACGCCTTCAGCGGCATGACCGGTGACACCGGCTTCCTGAGCTCTATCCCTTGGCCACCGGAACGGTTCATTGTTCTCGCTCTAGGGCAGCTGCAGGCTCAGGCACCCATGTGTGTGCGCCATTGGCATCGGCTCTGCCGCACCAGACCCACCTCTGCCGTCACCATTCTGCCTCCCTCCTTGGACACCGTCCTAGCCTCGCAGCTCCCTCTCTCCCTCTCTGACTCCGTCTCTTTCAGCTTCCCATCTGCTGGAGACCCACGACGCTGATGAGGACTGGGTTCCATCTCTTCCTCGCCTCTACATCGTACGCGACTTCGACCCTGCTCCACCGACTGCCGCATAGCCTGTGCGATGCGATCACTGGCTCCATCGTCCCCGATGCAGGGTCATCCTAGCAGTTGCAGAAGAGAACCCAATCTGGGCTCCTAGGAGAGTCGGGGTCCTCAGGACGGATCGTCGCAGACACTAAGCAGGCCATCTCGGTGAAGAGATCTCGCCCATGGGTGGCTTCTATGTTGGCTAACACTTGAAGCAACATCCAAAAGGATGTGAACTACCTTCTCATGGTCTGGTGTTACCTAGGGTATGCTCTTATCTAGGGTTATGATGTCGGCAAATATCATGGCATCAACCCTTACCTACCAAGGGGAAACTCGGAGAGGGGTGTAGGTTCAATTGGTTATGCATGTATATATACACCTACATATTCACATATGCTCCTTTCTCGTTTCCTTTTCTCTCTCTTTCTTGGTGTACAAGGATGATTTCGTATAAGGAAAGTTATTATGGAATTTCCCTCGATTCTATGAGTACAAAAAGACACCCTTTTATTTGACAACTAATATTATGAAAAGGGCATGTTTCTAGGAATGAATATCCATATTTTTTCTTCTTCTTTGGGATAGATATGATTTTGGCATAACAATTACCATTACTTTCTTTCTATCCAAAAGATATCATCTAAAAGATATCATCTTTATTCAACAAATCAACCAACTAGGAAAGGATATCTTCCTTTCCTATATTATATTCACGTTTTGAAAGGTTATTATTGCTATTTGGTGCCTCAACATTGTGTTGCCAATAATAGCTAAAATACCATGTATCTTGTTTTTCTTTGGAAACTTGACAAAAAACATTATTATTAATTCATGTACAAATTCCTTATTTAACTTGTGCCCCAAGAACCCTTGCCACAAAAACAATTATTATTCCACCAATAATATCATTTGGGAAAATTATCAATTCATGGCTTGTATTTGTTTAATTCTATTCTTCGCTTACACATTTCAATTTTATCAAAATTGAGGATATTACATTCACCCCTCCTTAAAAGGAATTTTGTCCCCAAAATTCATGCCTACTAAGCCTAGGTGAATGATACTCATCCTATGTTTAAAACTTAGGGTTAGCACCCTACTTAGATATCTTTAACAACTTTTCCATTGCATATCAATTTTTGTTTTATTACTAAGTTTGGCACCTGAATCTAAATTCAAGTATATCCACATCTATAATATACACATCTTATCATCACTTGATGATTTTGTTATTACTTGATGCTTTCTCTTTTCACTTAGGTCTCCAACCTATTATTCATTATTTTCACACAAGGGTGAGGTAACACCTCTAACCCTAGGTCAAGCATTACACCTTTATCTTAAGACATTTATTCTCAATTTTAAGCATAACGTGTGTCTACCCCATCTCCCTCCCTCATAATGAGATGAAACAAGCATTTGACTGCAGCCCAAACATAAGGTTCATTTCATTCCAAGAGTGGAGATGGTACATCCACACATTACCTTTCAATTTCACATATTAAGTTGAATCATACTCGGTATGACTCTAAACTTACTTGTTCTTAATTTTATAGCATTCTTATGTTCCATGAAGTCCAGTGTCCATTTTCTTACTCTTAAGTTAAGACACAACTCCTCTAAGTTTTTCATGACTTCTTTATATCTTTTATATTTACATCTCATGTATCATTATGAGCCTTAGACAAATCCTTGGGGTCTCTAGTGGTATAGGTACTCTTTTGGAGTGATCTCATCCTTATGCATCAAGACAGTGCCTTTCAGATTCACCCATTAGACTACATGATCCTCATGGAGGTAGCTAATCTCATGAGTCATGTACCTTGGATAAACCTAGTTGTTACCTCCCGACCACATGGCCATGAGCATTCAGGGCACAATCAACTCCCAACCCATCGGTCCTATGTACCTCTAATACACCCTACTTGACCCTAGGATTGCATTAGGACTCTACCCTCTGTAAGGTTTTTTTTTTGAGATGTCACATCTTTTAAGCACATTATTCTCTTATTTAATTCTTTAACCCGGATTGCCTCCATCTCTCTCTTTTGAGTACACATAATGCAGTGTCGTCCCATCATTGGGCTCGGGCCACCTTCCCTCCAGGGCTTGGTGCCATGTCAGTCTTCCCTCCTGGGCTTGACCTATGTGATCTTCCCCTCCAGGGGCTTGATCGTAAACAACTTCATTGTGGACTTAGGCCACCTTCCCTCCTGGGCTTGGTGCCTGCCTGGTCTTCCCTCCTGGGCTTGACCATTTCATGACCTTCCCTCCTGGGCTTGGTCATCCACTTAGGCCACCTTCCCTCTTGGGCTTGGTGCCTTACTAGTCTTCCCTCCTGGGCTTGACCAGCTGTGTCACTCAGAGTTGGCATCCTTGGGTTCAAAGAATTTAAATGCTTTCATTTTTTTTAATATCTTTAACTATTCACTACTCTAGGTGAGGATTAAGGTTATCTCAATACTTAATTACATTTATTCACTTACCTTTTAAGGGAAAGTCCTAGCCTAGGGTACCTTCTTGGCTCATAGTAGGGGGTTAAGCTCTCTAGCTACAACCTGATCCCAAGATCTAGGTTTTGCCTCCCTCATAGGTCATCTTCCCACTCTCGGGTTGACCCACCCTAGATTGGCACACTAACCCTAAAGGTTTCTTAGACACCTCTTTCTTTTATCATTAGGCATAACTTTTATCATCACCCATGTTTGCTCAACCTCTGGAATACCCCCTCATGGTCTATGTTCATTCAATGAACTTGGGTCACCTTCCCTCCAGGGCTTGGTGCTACCTCGGCCTTCCCCTCCAGGGGCTTGGCCACCATCACTAAACTTCAAGAGACAACATGAGGAATTTGAGCAAGTTATATTCCAACTTTTCATTTTGTTATTTATACATCTATTGAGTTTTTATATCTCTTAAGACTTATCACATAAGTTTTATGCTCCTCATGCCCACATGCATGGGAGATTGGGTTTCCTAAACCATCCCTTATCTTTATTATTCATGATTTCAAGTTTCACATGGGTAGTGTCCCATACCACCACACCATGTTGATTACCGATTTTATGTTTCACATGGGTAGTGTCCCATACCACCACACCATGTTGATTACCGATTTCAAGTTTCACATTTTACTTCTCTTATTAATATTTTCTTTTTAAAGATTTTTAAGAAAGAGATGAGAAGTAGTTGAAATGTGAGATGAGGAACCTAAAAGACACATTAAGCTTTACTAATTTTTCTCTTAAACTTTATAAAGAGGATTTGAAATTATAAACTATTAAGTATTAGTTGATGAATCTGTGCTCTGATACCAAATGTAACGACCCACACTTTTGAGTGTCTAAAAGACCTTAAAGTCGCAGATCGTTAATCATAACTTCCAGGATCAGATTCATGAAATAATACAAAATAGTAAACAATTTCCATTAATGATCAAATATTTACATGTTTACATTAAAAGCTCCTCTAAGGAGTTAGATAACTTTTAAACAGAATTAACTTTTACATGTGTAAAGGTAAACCAATAAGACTAAACCGTCATGATTAAACTGTAGTGTCTTCAATCTCCTTATCTGTACCCTCATGTCCACGAATCAAGTATATCTGATACCTAAAATGCCGACAAACAAATACGCGATCAGTATATTTCGATACTGGTACGTGGATTCAAACAATAATCACAAGTACAGATATAAGCAAACATCTTTATCTTGAATATGAGAAAATAAACTTGTTTTCATATTCTAACCCATATCTGGTCAACTACCTCAGGTGTAATCACTGTCCCTCCGGGGCTCGTGTGCATTACCCTTAAGATCAGTCTAACCCAGGGTTCAGAATACTATTATTACTTTACATGATACTCATATGCACTTTATAGTTTGCAAGAACTAAGTAAACAAGCAAGCAGTTTATTTGTCGTTCAATCTCATCGAGAAACATCGGCAATCTCAAAATTCGATACATGTATTCATAAGCGTAACCACGTACCTTATGTCATTGCAGAACTGTGTAGAACATCACATGTACTTTAAGAATGCATCCAAACATCCAAGAAACAAAGCATGTAATCAACAAGTATATGAAATAAAGCATACTACGTGTGTGTCACCATGTATTCATATTACATTATTTTCATCTAGATTCGCTCCTAAACTAGGGTTTAGGGCTATCTCGTATTTGGAACTGAGATTAGGGATACAAACCCTAGTTCCATCATATCATGGTTTCTCATATTACAAATTCAAGTATTCATGTTAGGCGAAACCCTAATCATCAACCTAAGCACATTAAACTATTCATGACATCTAGATTACATTATCAGCATTAGATCATAGCAAGATGTTGACATTGATTTTAACACCCTAAATAGCATGAATAAGATTACTAATCTAGAATCATCCATTATTCATCATTATACATGATTTCTTCGTTATATAGGATTTCTTCATTATACATGTCTAGATCAGGCATTAGATTAACATAAACGATTACGTCCAATTAAGCATCATATTAACCAAAACTAGGCTTTCCCTTACATGAAACACATTAGAACATGTATTGCCTATACTTTCAGAACAGGAAGCTTACTTTGACTCTGATTATATTTTCTTTAGATTGCTCTCGTTTTTCTGAGTAATTTGATATATAGTTTTGCTATTTTCGGACGTTCCTAGCATTTTCTATAGATTATGCAAGATCAGAAATTATACCTTTAAAGGGGGATGATGTGGCGACTCTTCATTGGTCCGCTCCCCTCAATTCCTCGCCCTATTGGATAAGTGGTTTTGGGCTCAATCCTGGACCAGCCGGTCCAAGGCCCCCCTTTTTCTTCTGCTCGCTTGGGTCAGGGGTCTCTCCCCCACCTTCGTCCTTGCGTTGTGGATCAAGCATCTGGTGCCGTCATCTGCGCTGGCTTCGATGCCCCAACCGCGGTGGTCGGAGGCACCAACCCTCGCAGGGTCTGCTTCCCCTTCACTGCCATACCCCCCTCTCGACTCATCTCCTTCCTTCCTCACGTAACATGTATAGCTGTGGGTTCCTTGCACACAGGTCGTAGTGAAGACGACGCAGTCCCAGTAGATCGGTGGCTGAACCCCCTCGCCAACATAACATCGCCTCCACTGTTCTTCCTCACACAAGACGTCACCACAGAGCCTATGCGAAGGCACCATCTCTGATGCTGCAACTGATGTTGCCCGTCTCAGAGCCTGACAGCCCTCTTCCTCTGGCCTGCACCAACACCGCCATGACCCAGGTCGAGACGTCGTCGTCTCTGTGCCACGCTGCACATGTCTCTGCCATCAGACCCTACACTCCAACGCCTTCAGCGGCATGACCGGTGACACCGGCTTCCTGAGCTCCATCCCTTGGCCACCGGAACGGTTCATTGTTCTCGCTCTAGGGTGGCTGCAAGCTCAGGCACCCATGTGCGTGCACCGCTGGTATCGGCTCTGCCGCGCCAGACCCACCTCCGCCGTCACCATGCTGCCTCCCTCCTTGGACGCCGTCCTGGCCTCGTAGCTCCCTCTCTCCCTCTCCGACTCCGTCTCTTTCAGCTTCCCATCTGCTGGAGACCCACGACGCTGATGAGGACTGGGTTCCATCTCTTCCTCGCCTCTACGTCGTACGCGACTTCGACCCTGCTCCACCGACTGCCGCATAGCCTGTGCGACGCGATCACCGGTGCCATCGTCCCCGATGCAGGCTCATCCTAGCAATTGCAGAAGAGAACCCAATCTGGGCTCCTAGGAGAGTCGGGGTCCTCAGGACGGATCGTCGTAGACACTAAGCAGGCCATCTCGGTGAAGAGATCTCGCCCATGGGTGGCTTCTATGTTGGCTGACACTTGAAGCAACATCCAAAAGGATGTGAACTACCTTCTCATGGTCTGGTGTTACCTAGGGTATGCTCTTCTCTAGGGTTATGATGTCGGCAAATATCATGGCATCAACCCTTACCTACCAAGGGGAAACTCGGAGAGGGGTGTAGGTTCAATTGGCTATGCATGTATATATACACCTACATATTCACATATGCTCCTTTCTCATTTCCTTTTCTCTCTCTTTCTTGGTGTACAAGGATGACGTCGTATAAGGAAAGTTATTATGGAATTTCCCTCGATTCTATGAGTACAAAAAGACACCCTTTTATTTGACAACTAATATTATGAAAAGGGCATGTTTCTAGGAATGAATATCCATATTTTTTCTTCTTCTTTGGGATAGATATGATTTTGGCATAACAATTACCATTACTTTCTTTCTATCCAAAAGATATCATCTAAAAGATATCATCTTTATTCAACAAATCAACCAACTAGGAAAGGATATCTTCCTTTCCTATATTATATTCACGTTTTGAAAGGTTATTATTGTTATTTGGTGCCTCAACATTGTGTTGCCAATAATAGCTAAAATACCATGTATCTTGTTTTACTTTGGAAACTTGACAAAAACCATTATTATTAATTCATGTACAAATTCCTTATTTAACTTGTGCCCCAAGAACCCTTGCCACAAAAACAATTATTATTCCACCAATAATATCATTCGGGAAAATTATCAATTCATGGCTTGTATTTGTTTAATTCTATTCTTCGCTTACACATTTCAATTTTATCAAAATTGAGGATATTACAAATATTAAATTTACATTACGTTAATTTATTAGTGTGTATATATGAGTCAATTGATCTAAAATTATATATACAGGTCAAAAGGAAGACACCTACTACATCTCGGCCTCCACCTCCAGCTCCTAAAGTACCAAGTTGGCTTCCAAAAGACCTACACGCCTCGTTAGGTCCTAATTGTAGGGGTATGTCAGTATGGATAGGCAAACATGATTAAAATTGCCCTATAAATGTTCCTATTCCAGAGGATGCTACAGGTCAATCATACAATAACAATCTATTTATATAAGTTTTGCATACATATTAATGCATATGTAATACATATTTTACATACGCATTAATGCATATGTATTAATGTAGGTCAATCATACGATAACAAGCTATTTATACAAGATATTTTGGAGTTGTTTTGTTATGATTGGTTGAACACAACTATGATAGAGTTGTGGATATGGTGAGATCTTGTTTATAGATCCATATACCTTGTTTTATATACGGTGATCTGGTTTCTTATATATTAATGCATACATAATACATATTTTGCAGCCACTTACACACGATATGTACAAAGTTTACATTTTCCCATGTGGGATTTTTTGTTCCATCTTTGATTAGTCTTGTAGATACATACCATTCTTCAAATACTTCATACTGTTATGCTTCTTTTGAATATTATGATAAAAAAAAGAAGACGGTGATAATAACTCCATTCAATGTCGAGTAAGTTTGTTTTGCTTGTAATTTGGACTTAAGAAAATTACATTTTTATTGTGGATTTTGAGTTATTAATTTTTAACTGTCTTACATGTAGTGGTAGGCATTGGGAGTTAATAGTTATTGTCCCCAAGACATTCACTGTCTATTATCTAGATCCTGCGAGGAAGGAGTTTAATACATTATATGGACACACAATGAAAAGGCCATTATTCCCGTGAGAAATATTTCATATTTTTATATTTGTTAACATATGTTATTACATTACTATTTAATCATGCAATTTAATGTGTTACATTAACATGTAGGGCTTTAGAAAAGTTTAAAAAAGCTAGAGGAAAGGTTCCCAGGAAAAAGAATCAGCCACTAATTTGGAAGAATGTGAAAGTATTTTCCCGACTCCAATGTATATATTATTTTTGTGAACTGTGCTTATTTGTATTTTTGAATATTTTGTATGTTTCAATTTATAGCGTGCTACACAAGACAACGGCTGGGCATGTGCCTACTATGTGATGTGATTTATAGACCTAATCATCAAATATGTCGTAATGGAAATCAATATTATACATCAGGTATTATATATAGTCTCATTAGATAATATGAAATATATCAATCTTATTATATATTATTAATTATATATATACGTCATTTTCTTTTCAGGTGTTTAAAACTGACTCCAGCACAGGTGGAAAGTTATTAGATGTACATACTCCCTGTACGAGGGAGGAATTAGATGTTGTAAGAGAAGAATGGGTAAAAGCCCTACAAGTAGTGGGAATTTATAAATATAATTGGGACAATGATGACAATGATGACGATGATGAATAAAGAATGATATTTCTAAACTTTATTCTCATAATTATTTTTGTGTGAATGTGAATGAATTTTTTTGAATTGTCATATGTGTGAATGTGAATGACTTTTTCTGATCAATACATGAATGTCTGAATGTGAAAAGAGATGAAATGAATGGACTGAATGTGAATGTAAATGAGTTTGTAGGTTTCTACATGTATCTGATCAATACATATGTCTGAATGTGAATGACTTTGTAGGTTTGTGGCCTATTGTTGGCTGATATCAATGGATGTTGTAAAGCTATAGTTTAGAACTGAACTGCAGGTTCTGCATCCTGTTGACCAGCCATACATCATGCCTGCAAACTGATAAGAAAAAAAATCTGAACATAGGCGTCGGTTATTTGTATAAAACTGACACCAAAGACATACGACGTCAGTTATTAGCAAAAAACTGACGTCTCTTCCATGGTTGGCGTCGGTTATCAGTAAGAACCGACGCCTATTGTGGCCATGCATGGTAGGGATATGGCATCAGTTATTGTTTAATAACCGACGTGTTTAACCATGATATAGTGTCAGTTTTCTATACTAACCGACGCTTATAGTTCCTTTACTGGCGCATTTTCAGTGGCGGGAAGGGTTATGGCGTCGGTTTTTGTTTAATAATCTACGTCTTTAATCATGATATAGTGTCGGTTTTCGTTAAGAACCGACGCCTATAGTTCCCTTGCTGGTGCATTTTCGGTGGCGGGAAGGGTTATGGCATCGGTTAAAAACTGACGTTGAAGGTGTCAACTTTTAGTGGCACCCACTTGGGTGTCACTTGGAAACCGACGCTAAAGGCTCTAAATAACCGACACCAAAGACCTTTTCTATAGTAGTGCTATGGGGAGTGGTGTGATGTATCTCCTCTAGGTTGTAGATGTTCTCTGATCAGTATGCTCATTCTCTAGTGGTATATATGTCACCATTCTATAGAGGTGTGTCCCAATGAATAGGGATTTATCTATAGAATCAATGAAATTTGATGGTAGAGGCAAATGGTGACATGTTCCTGAAGTACATATCGCCAAGATATTGTAGTCACCTATAGGATGAAGCATCGGGTGCATCCATGATTAGTCCAAAGTCATTGATGAGTGTGTTCCATCCCCAAACAGAAAGAAAACATTGTTGTTCATCATCATAGAATCATACATAGCAGTGATGAGTATACAAGGTTAAGGTGATCCATCCAGGGTTGTAGTCGAACACTAGGTACCACCACAATCTAGGATGGATGGTTTTGATGGAGGTGTTATCATCAACCCTCACCCCAAGCTTGTTGCTGGAGAAGGCCATTTATGAAGGATGAAGTGCATGTTTCTTCTTCCTTGGTTGTTATTTATGTATCATCTAAATCTTATTGTGTTTTATTTTGGTGTTGTTATAGGTAATAATATTGAGCTTAAAATTCATCCAAGGACGTCCACAAGCATAAGACATCTGGAACATGATGAGTCCACCCATCCTCATTGTTGTAAGTGTGTATAGTGCTATCATGTGTAGTACGCACTGAATAAAAGATGGTGTAGTCTAAATTAGTTGTTTGTGTAGATGTTTGTATCATGCATTGCAACTATAAAAATATAACATGAAATAGGGAGTCATGAAGGATATGAAGAGGTGCTATTATACTTGTTTACTAAAGTGGTGTTTTAGAAGTCATGTTGTTGCTTTAGCCTATTTGTAAAGAGAAACCTATGAGGTCTATGGAAACACAAACATGTCATCTATCACCATAGCCTCTCTAAGCTAATACCCTTATCAACCTCGGTTGTTGTAAAGGACGGGGAAACTAGTAAGAAGAATTAGTCGTGCATGTCCTATAGAGAGATTTTAGATCTCTCATTCTAGAGAGATGTTGGATCTCTCACTCTGCTAACGATCTAGCAGTTAACATAATAAAATTCGTCGATTCAGCATTGGTGCATCTTGTGATCGCCTATACTACGTTGCTCGCCCTAACTACCATCTACATGGAAGCAGTTCTCCTGATAATCATTAGTGAGGAGAAATTCATGGTGGCCTACCAATCCGAGCAACGGGTGGATGGAAATGGGTGGTTCATGGAAGAACTTGGCAGTATTGTACAAATTCAACATGCATAAAACAAAAATGTCCTAAATGATGCAAATGCACATTAGAAATGCCCTAATGCCTAAAATTGGGTGAAATGATGCGTGCACTACCCTTCCACCCCAAAATGAGATGGAAATCTAAGTAAGCCACATGTACTCAATTTTCCTGTAATGCGAGTGATATCATGTTCCTTTCTCCCTCTCATTCCACTTTCTTCTAAATTCTCTTTTTTTTCTTTTTCTAACTTTTTTTTTCCAAATTTTTTTTCTTCACTTTAGCCCACGTATCCATAATTGCTTAGAGATAAGTGTATTGGGCTCTTTACTTCATGCTTAGAAATCTTTGCAATATTTCGAAGGTATGGAACAGTTTAGATCACTTTTGAGGAAAAATTGAGATACACGGTGTACTTTATGCATGAAAATCATGAGTGCAACTACATGACATGCACCTAAAAGGAATGTGCATGAATCCCTATATATTTTTTTCTTTATGCAAACGTCTGGAAAATATCAATGCAAGTCCTATCTAAATGCTATGCACACAAGAAGAAATTGAAACTGCACTTTACTTCCAATTCTTAGATGGATTATGGAAAAATGACATGGAATGATCACAAGATTAAATGACTGAACCTTAGAAGGATATTATGTATCCCTCCTTACTGACCTGTGTAGTGGTTTGGAGGGTTCTCTCTCTTACATCCAATTAAGGTCTCATTACCATTTGGTTAGGTTAGGCTCAAATAACCTTTACTATCCACTTTTCATGAGTCAAAAGGAGTATAGGTGTAAAATGTTGTTTTAAAGTTGACATAATCAATCATTTTCGTAGGATAAGTTCCCCAAGGACAACCAATTCAAGCTATCCAAAGACACAAAAAATTTTAAAATTCCCTTAAATTTCCCATGAATTAATAGCAAGATGACAAACTTTTACGACATCCACAGTTACACTAGATAGCACGTGGATCCTACCAAAACTAAAAATGCAAGAAACAAATAACACTGCTAAAAACTAAAAACAATAAAAGAAAAGATAGAGTTGTTCCAGCTACCCCCCTAAGCTTGAATTCGACTATGGCCTCATAGTCAAAAACAATCTTAAGAGTGGAACAGAGATACCCTGATCATTCTTGTGGAGGCGGAGGTGGGTACTGTGGGGCCGTAGGATCCCAAGAAGGATACTCCCCCTGGAAGCTCGGATTGTAATGGGTCCTCGGCGGAGGCTGTGGATAGCCTCCAAAGTAGCTATGACTCCAGTAATGGTCGTAAAAGGGCTCCTGTTGCATCTCCATCCTTTGCAACTGGTTGTGTATCTGCTGTTGGTTGTCGAGGAGGAGACGTTCATTCTCGAACATCGCCCTTTGGTTGTCAAGTAACCGGTTCGTAGTATCCTGAATACCGGTATACATCTCTAGATGCTGCTGCTGTGTCTGATGTATGTCCTGCAGCATCGTATACATTCCCTGCATTGAGTAGGCATCCTCGCCTGGCTGCGAGGGCTGTGGTGATGGCGGCGGGGGCTGTGATGATGAAGACGCACCCGGATGCATCCTAGGACGCTTCCGTGGTGCTACTCGTGCGCGAAGAGGTCTGAAAGCCTCCTCTTCCTCCTCAGCCTCGCCTTCTTGGTCATCGTTACCGCCTTCTTCTTCATCGGACTCGACGGCTATGATCGGCCACCGGAAGTGCTGTGCGCCCTCGATGTGGAAGACGGCGTCCGGCAGTGCGCACTCCTGATAAGCATGGTTGACGTGGCAGTGTGCGTACGCCAACCCATCCCGGAGAAGGATAAGGTTTGAACGGTGCAGATGCTGCACGTTCACCTTACTCCTCGTGGAAATTGGAGTCATGGACTGTAAATTCAGCCCCAAGTACATCGCCAATTTGGTGATGAGCCCACCAAAATGGATCAGAGCCTTCCTTGTACTCCTCTTCACCGCCAGGATGCGCTGCAGAAAGAACGCACCCCAGTTGCATTCTTGTCGCTTCAGGAGCATGTAGAGGAAGAAAAGATCGCTCTCCTGAAACTTGCTCAATGCTAAATTGCTCCAAGCAAAGAACGTAAGGCTCAACATCTGGTGTAAGACCCGGACAAAGGGATGCTCGAAGTCCTGTACCGCAGCATTGTGGTAGCTCACTATCTTTCCCTCCGGCACTGTGACTAGCTCGGCGAAGATCTTGTCGTAGTCGGTGCGGGAATCTGGGCGCCGGTGATCATGTTGGGAGTGGTTCCAGTTAAAGATGTTGTTGAACTGCTTAAGGGTGATGTTGTAGTTGATGTTGAACAGTCGGAACGATACCCGGCCCTTGATCCACTCACGATCTGATGCAACCACGTCATTGGGCACGACGCAGACGTCGAGGGACGCCATAAACTCCGCCACCAATTCCTTGTAGGTGGGCCATTCGCCGAAGAACGGCTGCCCATCCGCATGGCACTCCAGCTCGTCTGGCCTTCTGCTGGTGTGGCGTGCTTGACCCTTCAGCACATAGGCCAAGTTGGCCTCGAATCCAAGCTCCTGGAGCATTCCCCGGTCCACATACCGGGTCGGCTCGATCTTCTGCTTCATGATTTCCTCATAGACCTTCCTCACCTCCGCGGATGGGTGAGCCAGGCGTGGACGTGAGACTGAAGCAGTAGGGGGTAGAACAAACTCCACGATCTCCATGGGATTCGCGCTCGAGGACGATGATCCGGCGGCGTGCACCATTGTTGCTAGAAAGATGGGATTAGAAGAAAAGAGCTCGGGGAAGATGGAGAAGTGATTCTCTGCTTGGTGAAGATCCTTGCTTGATGTTGCTGCTCTTCAGTTGCTCGAGGGCTCGTAGAAGTGCTCGGCGCAAAGGAGGAAGTTTGCTCTGAAGGTGTGACGTCAAATGACGTTGCAATTCTCCTTATATAGCCTTGGCCGGCGCTACTGTCGACCCGTTGATACCATCGACGCGGGTCGATGGTATCGACACGTCTCGATGCTATCCGCCTCCCTCGTGAGTATCGACGGCTGACGATTGCTGGATCGTGAAACCCGGATTGCTGACCTATCGATACCATCGACGCAAGTCGATAATATCAACGCAGCACCCGGATCGCTAACGTGGACTTCGCGATCGCCGTCAATGTCTTTGTGCGGATCTGTGACATGGATGTCGATACCATCGACGGGTGTCGATGGTATCGACTTGACTTCATTGCGACACCGCCACTTTTTCACTTCAACCTGTAACCATGTCGATACCATCGACGAGGCCATCGATGGTATCGAGTTGACTGAGACAAATCGTTCTGAACTTCTCCAGAGATCTCGATGGTATCGAATGGCATGTCGATACCATCGACCATTATTGTGCAACCTGCCTGTAGGTATGTCGATACCATCGACGGGAGTGTCGATAGTATCGACTCAGAGCGATTTCTGCAGCTGTCAACCTGAACCTATGTCGATACCATCGACCAGTGTGTCGATGGTATCGACCCTGCCTGTGCCTGCACATTAAACAAACGGATCAAGGTATCTTCTTTACACTAGAATTTGAACGAAATGAAAACAATCTATGACTAGAATTAAACTATCCTAATGTACCAATGGTTGGGTTGCCTCCCAACAAGCGCCCTTCTTTAACGTCTTAGGCTAGACGTCTTTCCAACATCTCATTCATCCACAAGTGTAATGAGTTTGACCTCATTCACTTTTCTCTTGTAATTTTCACCAAAATATAACTTCAACCGCTGTCCGTTCACCAAGAATGTGGCATCTCCATCACGCACAAGAATCGCACCGTGTGGTCTCACCTCTTCCACTACGAATGGTCCACTCCACCGGGACTTCAGCTTCCCGGGATGCAACTTGAGGCGGGAGTTAAACAATAGAACGCTATCTCCCTTTTTGAACGTGCGCATCTCAATATGACGATCGTGGATCAGTTTTGTGCGCTCCTTGTATATGCGGGCATTTTCATATGCCGTCATGCGTAACTCATCTAGCTCATTCAACTCGAACATCCTCTTTCTCCCGACTTCATCATAACTCAAAATCATCGCATCAAACTCCCCTAAGCTTAAACATTGCTCGCCCTCGAGCAACTAGTCCTTAGAATAGAATTGCAGATGTCAACTAAAAATCAACACACCAACCCAACATCCCATGTGACTCCCACTGAACATTCTCGAACCGGCCTTTTCTAACCACAGAACAGTAATTACCCTAAAGGTGACAATAATCATCAATAAGAGAAATTATCCTTAAAACCGATGAACACTATCACAATCAATACTTCTACTAGTATTTGAATTTTAGTTTTATTAGTTAGTTACAAAATAAAAGTAGACTTGATTAGTTTCACATGATGTAATCATTACGTTACAAGAATTAATAAAGATATGTTGCAGTTCCTTTTTAAAAATTAAATTAGACATACTTGACAATACAATAGAATATGTATGTGAGACAACATAGGATAATTGTAAAAAATATAATCCATCACCTTAGATCGATCCACATATGTTCCATTAATGTGCACACCCATGTTTAATAGAAGGCTTAACCTCATCCAATGTCGGTATCTCAACTTCTTGTGTAGGTGTCTCAATAGTCTTGACATCAAATTCTAGAGTTGGATTAACCGAGCTCAAATGCATAAATAGGTTTTGATTAGGTCTAGCCTTCCCTCATTGATAATAGTTGTAAGGGAACATTGAGTATCTGTTTAGACATGTGTGCAAAAGGATGTAGTCCATCATAATTAGAATCCCTATATAACATATGGTGAAAGAGTCATGCGGGATGTCATATTGACTAGGCCATGTTGTGAGTAACATTGGTACTACGTATGGTTTGGGATAGACTAGAAGGTGCACCTACAATATCGTCTATATGCGGTGTTTATGAAGTAGGTGATTGATGTGTGTATGGCATGCTTACAATATGTAACCCTAATTATCATGCTCTCATACACAAATCCTAAAGCGCATAGGTTTGGGATTGTAGTACATAATTGGCAAGTGAGGCATTAGATCTATTTGTGTTTCTTTATGTTAGTGCATAGATTGGGTTTTTATGGTTTCAAGCTAGTTGTAGTTAATTAAACTAAGATCAAGAATTAATTGAGAGAAAGATTTCAATCTAAGATACCCTAAAATTAGAGCCATCTAGCTAACTAGAAGAACAATTAATGCTAAATCTAGAAACAGAAATCAACTAAACTTATGCAAGATTAACATGGAAATTAAATAAGAGAGGCGAACTATGGCTAAGCTAAGAAATTAAGTAACCAAGCAACTAGAGTAACCACTATTAAGTACTAAACTAAGCTAATAAATTAACTAACACCAAACTAGAGCAACCATAATTAAGTACTAAGTAACCCTAACTAATTAAAGTAATCATTATCTATGCAATTATCACTAGAAGAAAGGGATTGAACTTGCTAGAAAGAAATAAAGCAGTTGAGGGTTTTAACTATCAATCAAGGAAGTAAGCCATTTGGGGTATGTGTCTATCAACCATGCATTAGGGTTATATTCAACAATGCATCCTATAGCAATGCTACCAAACCAAACAACCAAGGGAGATGGAGTTAGGATGTCCTACTAGTTGATCAATGGTGGTATAGAAGGTGTGTAGGAGAACTCATACTTAAACAACTCTTTATCCAACCTTACGAGGTTCAGTTGACTAGGGAATAGATGAACCTAATCCTATACCAATCCTACTATATGTTCCTATGTGTGGTTTCCCTAGTGTAGTTTGTGGCAAGGGTTGGCATAAGGTGTAGGAGATGGGTGTTTCACCTTTTATTACCACCTCTCCAGCCTATAAAATGATCCTTCCAAGTCTAGAAGGGGGGACCCTTACATATTAAGATCTCCCACAAATGATTAGTAAGATAGTGAGAGAGAAGGGTAGAGAAGAGAACTAGTAGGACTGTAAATAAATATCTAAAATCTACATATTTGATCCAGATTCATGACCAACATTTTGAAAGAAAATCCAACAACAGTCATATTTGGATCGGATTTTAGATATCGAATTTTGGATCCAAAATTTTCAAAATAGATATTGGCTATTGGTGTACTCAATCCAAAAAAAGTCTAAAATTTATAAATATATTCATATATGTAAATGTATATTATATATACACAAAATTATATATAGACATTATATTATATATATTTAATGTAGTATAAATATTTTGTGTATATAATATCTATTAATATTGTACAACAAGAGTACCTAGGCTGGTAAGCGATCAGTAAGTCCCAATAAATGACTCAGGTTTGAATCACAACGAAAGGCACTCTACGAATGACATTTCACACTGATTGGGAATATGAGGGGTGAATGGACCATGCCTCTCAGGCCCCGAGAGTGTACCATATTGGGGTAGGTTCAGTAGTGGCCCTTCCCAGGGTGGAATTTATCATAAATAAAAAAATATTAACATTATTTTTTTACTTGGATTAAATATCTATTTAAAACTATATATTATTCATTTTGGTCAGAATTGGAAATTATCATATGATATATGTAAGATATTCGATCATATTTTAAATCAAACATTTTTTTAAGTTTCTGATATTGATATATCTATATCCACTATATATTTGATATCTTTACATGTCTATGAACTATCTAAGGGTCCACGAGTGGCCTTAGCAGTTTCTCCCTTCCAAACCTCATATTTATTCTTTCCCCTACATGTTAGGTGGTTTTGTAGCTCAAACACCAAAGAAAGAAACATAGGGAAAGAGAACAAGCATGAACATAGAAATAGAGACAAGGTAATACATTTTACATAAATATTCCCCATCACAAGATATCATAGCCACATTTTTATCCCCCAAACAGTCCACAAAGGGACTTAGCTACCCATAGTAAAAAAAGTGCAAAATAAGAAGGGAAAAAATAAATAGCCATGTAGATTTGAAGTAGCTTCCTCCTTATTCCCCTCTAGTTGTAGGGGGTGAGCTCCTCTCTCTTGAAGGTGAAGCAACAAGGAAGGTCGGTTGGAAGGTAGCCAAAACCCTAGGAAACTAGGGTTTTGGGGTGAAATGAGGTGGAAATTAGGTAGATCAAGTAGATGGCAGAGGTGTATTGAATGAGGTGAAACTTGACCCCTATCTACCACAAAGGTTTATATTGGGGTCTAGGTTGGTTAGGGTTAGTGGAAGTATTTTGGGTAGAAAAATATAAATATGATTAGGGTTTCTAGACAAAAACCCTAACCATGATTATGAGCTTGATCTTGTAAAATATTTAAGTATGGTTGCCCTATTATGATCTTTATCATCGATGTCATGACCCTATGCAGTATGGTTTGACAATTGTTACTCACCCTATTCAGAAATGCTCGAAAACTCATGACCAATGTAGATTAATTTTCTAAATTAGGGTAGTAGTTGAGTCATTACTTCCCTAAACTAAGTAACATCCCTATTTGACTACCTCAAAATTCTCACCTTGTGGACGATATAGAATTTTAAAAGGTTACCCCTTTCATGCTATTCTGATTTCTTGACCTAAGTCTCTAATAGGTCACTTCCATGATGATATTAATACTCGATCTTGAATACCGACTTTAATGAAGATCTTAAAATATGATGATGTTGACTATAGTTAGTCGGTAAGTTCCTAGAAAGACCTAGTCCTAGATCTGTGGCATCCAACTCACAAAAACAAGATTAACTTAAGCGGAAGCAAATTATTTTCAGGATATTACAGAAAATCACTAAAAATTTAAAACTTTTTACAAAGAGATCCACACATACGAAATCTTTTCCATCAAGAACCATTGTATAACATTTACATTCTGGTTCAAACGTACATAACTTGTACAATCTCTTTTCAAAGACTACATCATAAAATGTCTTATAAACATTATATACAGACAATATACAATCTCAAGGCATTAAGCCAAAACCTCAGATCGATTTATAAACATTGATTAAAAACTCCGAGGACCTGAGAGTACAGAGACGACACATAGGACTTTCTAACTATGCAACTTGACAGGCAATATCTCCACCAGAGATATTACTGTTATCCTTACTGTTACAGCTGCTGTCCATTCCCTGCAATGGGATTCTACTTCTTTGTCCATGTCCACCTAAAAAGTTGGATCCCATGGGGGTGAGACAATTATAAATTGTCCCAGCGGGAGATATAACTCTTCGCCAAAACATTGTTATAGCAGTTTATTAACTAAACTGAGCAGAAGAATTTATATATTAAATCAACAGCAGGTAAGTCACTTGTATGAACAAAGTGAAGTAATCTCCTTTTTCAAGGATAACATTGCATCTACTCATGTAGACTCATAGTTCATCCATCTACTTGTAATGATTACAACAGATATAAACTACATCAATGAACTACAGATATATAACAGAAATGTAACATCATCCAATGAATTTCCGTATTCAGTCCTTAAGCAAACATGCTATACAGCTGATTTCATTTTAAAAACACACTTATGCCCTGAGGAGATGACGTATACCGCTCATACTTCAACTGACCACTGCGAAGTCAAAATCGGTACCATAAATAGGTAAATGGAAGAGCCAGATTCCCATGACCTCTCACATCCCGGTCAGTGCGGGACAACAAGGACTGTGTTAACTGCTCAAAATAGCTTTCCAGGGTATACTGGAACTTCGCTATAGAGTTACAACGTCAACTGCACTCTCATCATCCATCGAGAGATTTAATGTTTATCTCCTCGACCCGACATAAAATATCATTGGGATATGTGTACATCATCTATCCCAATCATCGGGAGATTAGTGATACATCCATCTCGGAAGTATGAAGGATTGAGAGGTTTGATGTTTACCTTCAATTAAATCTCTTCACCGGACGTAAGGATACTTTTCACCCATTTAACCCCACATATTCAAAATATGTGTTCCGAGTTTTGCCACGGGCACCCATTTCACCATCACCTATTCCTGACGATGATGGATCTATGCTCAGGGCTCTACATGAATAGATTTCACTTAATTAATTAAGTACATTTTCATATTGTTCTAGCATCATCTGAGTTCTCAAACAACACTTATTACAACAATGCTATAAAGAGACATGTACTACTTTCATCAGATATTTATCAGTCTTTCAAAGACCTTGGGAACTCAGTCCCTCATTTCAATATTGGGAATTCTCATCACCATACTCATATGGTTCTTGGTATTCAAACCCTTAACTCATCATTGAGCATCATTACCATCTATTAGGTAACTATCACCTTTAGGTCATCTGACCAAGGCATTCATGATACTTGTTACACAAGCATCACACATGGCTTTCAAGGCCATAGAATATCTTGTCACCTCTTTCTAGGCAACAACTTACTCATAAGATTCATAAATTCTATGCACATTGCTAATTTCATTAAGCAACAATAACATCAGGGCACAAAAGGCCAATCAACATTTATTATATAAATGTCACAACTCAAACCTGGTTATGTTCATCATCTCATAATATCTGTATGGTTATTAGACATGATGATAGTCATACAAGATATTCATCACATCATGTGATACAATAGTAACACCATTATTCCTTTCCCAAGAATTAGGGTTTACTATCAAATAAGGCTTTTCATTCCCTTTACCAAAATTAGGGTTAGGGTTCCCCGTTACTCATTAATTAGGGTTTCATTATCATTTTATCTGTCCAACCCTCAATTCATTATTCCATACCTCTGGGGCATTCAAAGGTATCATATTTGATTATTCCAGAGAATTACTTTCATCATATAGCATTAATGATCATCAACTCAAGGTATGAGTTCATTTCTCATCCTCATCATGGTATGACTACCTCATACTCATCATTTGGGCTTAACCCCATTCTCAAGGTACATTAATTAACACTCATCAAAGTGCAACAACTCATTACTTTTCATTGTAATAGTTGCATAACACACTTCATATGTTTCTTATTCAGACATATAAGGTTTGGAATACATCAAGGTATATAAAACTTGAAGTGCTGACTGGGATAACTATCATATTTTGATGTATCACTTTCTCATCATTCAAACTCTCTTGAATTAACCATCTTATTTTGTATTAAGGTATTTCCCTTCTTAATACATTCCAACACTAAAAACTCACCCTTAGCATATAATCCATGGGCCACACATTAGAATTGTCCAAATATCTTTAATGATATGGACTTGTCTAATGCTAAAGACATTGCTTACAATAAGGTTTCTTATAATCAACCACTTGAAATGTTTCACCTTTATAAGGTCATTCCTTCTATCTCATCATTAGGGTTTCCTTATACCCTTACTTAAAATTAGGATTATGATTCATTGTCATATTGCCCAGGAGTAGGGTTTTATGCATTATGACTTCACATTAGAGTCTCGTATACCTTCACCCTTCTTAGGGCCTCTCATCACAACATAGAATTAGAGCTTCATGTGATGTCAACTATTAATCAGGGTTTCTCATGGAATCACCCTCAACTAGGGTTTCACATGGATTCACCCTCAACTGGGGTTTCACATGGATTCACCCTTAACTAAGGTTTCTCATCACATAACCCTAGAATAGGATTTCACATGGAATCATCCTTAATTAGGATTTCCACTATAGTCTCCCACAATTTGGGTTTGCAATTCATCTCCATTAGGATTTCATTCAATTATCCATAATTAGATACTCATTATTCATCCCAATTAGGGTTTTACATCTCATTTCCCTAAATTGGAGTTTCATACATCACTACCCTGGATTAGGGTTACATCCTCACCCTGGGTTAGGGTTACATTTAGAATTGCCCTCAACTAGGGTTAGGACTCAATAGACCTGTCAATTAGGGTTTATGTTCATGATTAGGGTTTCATGATCTCTCTACTTAAGGATCATACCCTTAATCGCCACATGAATCATATTCATGTATGAATTCATGCTAACATCTTCTCAACTTGATTAGGTCATATCAACCCTTCAACCAAGTACATACAACTATGATTAACATAGTGTACCAAGTCATTGATCCTATAAGAAATTAGGGTTCATCCCTTAATTGGCATTAATCACTTAGGTACTATTAGGGTTTCAACCTTTGTACCTTCATTTATTATCATTACTAATCAACATTGGATCAATGGATCATTCATCATCTTTAATTCTTAAGAGATTCAATCACATTGGACCTTCATCACATAAGGTATCCAATTGAATATACCAATTGAATCTTCAATTACAATAGGTGTCTGAGTGGATTAACCCATTAAATCCTCAATCAACCTTGACTACTTGAGCCCCAAACGGTCTTGGTCTTTCAAAGTTCAAACGGTTTGAAACCATTTGGTAAAGTTGCACACTCAAGACTGTTTGCTAAAGTAGTAGGTGAAGACCGTTTGCCCAAGTTTGACTTTTGAAACTGCATGGGCACAAACGGTTTGGGATCGTTTGGTCCCAAATGGTCTTGAGAACGTTTAGACTCAAATGGTCTTGAGACTGTTTGGTCCAAACCTCCTCAAAACTGCATGGACCAAATATGGTCTCAACCAATTGAATTGGATTAGGATTTCCAATGTTGATTCCTTCAATCATTGAATTCATGGAACCAATCATCAATTGGACCTATCCTCATTCTTCTATTGAGTTTAATAGATCAACCTTCAACTGATTTGAACCTCAATTGACCCTCTATTGATTATCAATTAGGGCTTGAGTCAATTGAATTAGGGTTTGAAATCGATAAATCTTCAACACTAATCAATGCATGATTAGTTACTTTGAAACCATTGAACCATCATCCAAATTGAACATGACCTGACCCCAAACGGTCTTGAGGTCATTTGGATGACCACCAAACGGTCTTGAGACCATTTTCCCATGACATCATCAAAATCCAAGTCAACCAATTAGGGTTTGGATCATTGGATTGATCACCAAATCAGCAATTGATTACACTCCAACTTAGTATCTTTAGATTTTCAATTGCTTGACCATACTCAACCCTAGACCTCCAAACGGTATTGGGTGGCCTCCAAACGGTCTTGAGACCATTTGGATGAGCTACAAACGGTCTTGAGACCGTTTGGCTCATCCAACCCTTGGATTCTAGTGAAAAGCCATTAGGGCTTGAGCTATTGAGTTGATCATCAAATCAACACTTAATTACAAAGTGATTTGGTACCTTTAAACCTTCAATTAGTCAACCATGCTTAACCATAGACCTCCAAACGGTCTTGGGTGATCCCCAAACGGTCTTGAGACCGTTTGGGTGATCCCCAAACGGTTTTGAAACCGTTTGGGCTAACTAACCCAAAAAGTCAAATTAATCAAGTTGAAAAATCAGCACTTAATCCAATTAGGGTTTGCCTAATTGATTAGCCTTCAACTCATGATTCCTTTGGAATTAATTAACCAAATTTGGTGGGTCATCAACCAACATGATTAGTAACAGGATTCTCAAACGGTCAACCCTTGGTCAACTCCTCCAAATGGTTTTGAAACTATTTGGTCTTATGCGGTTTGATAAAACGGTTTGCTTCTAAAGGGTTTGAAACTGTTTGCTCCCAAACGGTTTGGGAAACCGTTTGAGCATCCAAAACAAGATCGTTTGCCTTAGATATTTAGAGAGGTGTGTGATTATCATCTTAAAACTCTGATCTTAAGAAACCTGCTGTGGTTTCCATGGTAATTGCATCCATCAACCAAATCAATTATTGTAAATGTAGAAAAGATCATTATTTGGTATGGAATTGAATGCAATAACAAAATCAAGGGTTCAAGTTATAAAACCCACCTCCAATTGAGCTCCAAAGCTCCATGTCCACGGAAAAAATGGTGGATGCAACTCCTTTCAACATTCCAAGGCTCATCCTCAAGGTTTGAGTGAAAAGGAATGGTTAGAATTGAAGAGGAGATCGAAATAGGAAGAAATCCATAATTTATTTTCGATTTCCACCATGGAATCAAGGTGAAATGGATCAAGAACCTTACCAACAGGTTAATGGTCTTCCTCCTGATCCTACCAAGCTCCCTTGGTCGTTTCCCAAGCAAGGAGAAGAAGGGGGGTCGAAAAAGCCTTTCATTTGGCTTATAAAAGGTCCTTTTATAAAAATTCAATGAGAGAGAATATACTTTGTAAAAAAATCCAATTAATCCCAAAAATGTGGCCGCCTCTTCCCCCTCATCTTCTTTAGGGATGCGGATATCTTGTTTTCCTCTTATTCCTCTCAATTATCCATGATTTAAAGAAAAGCAAATCAAGCACCTTAAATCATATTATATTAATATCCATATGTGAGTGGATATTTCTTTTTCTTATAAAATTGAGAGTGAGTTATCCATTCCCTTGGATATTTTCATGGTACTTGAAAAGCTCAAGGACGTCACACACACATCTGAATCCAACCATTTTGGTTTTGGTTGAAGGCCCTTTAATTAATACATTTATTTTTGCCCAAAATCGAATTAGGGTTTCAATTAGGATTAAGTCTTGATTATTTTAATATCAAGATTCTCTCTCCTCCAACTTAATTCAAATGAGGCGCCCCTCTCATTTTCTTTGCTCTACATGATGACAAGAAACATTAGTGACCTTATTGAAGTGGTAATTTGCATATTGAACCCTAGGTTTTGGATAAATTGCACATTACACCAAAACTAGGTTCTAATGTACAAGGATTGCTTTACAAGCTTAATCTTGGTGCCCAAACTTGTGAAAACCATAACACTACATCATATTCATTCTTATGATATCTCAACATCATAGGAACATATTTTCATGCAACATTTGCAATTTAACCCCTCAACTTGGGTAATTTGCACTTTAGTCCAAAACAAGCAAACATTGCTTCAACATTGTTCAAAAAGGACTAGAATTGCAACATAGGTTCCTCTTGAGGCCTAATTACTTTTAACAAGATGAGATTAAGCATTTAATAACCTTTCTTAATCAAAACACCTAGGGTTAGAGTATAACCCGGGTTAGGGATTTTACAAATCATAAACCCCTAACAAGGATTTCGTCCTAGAAATCCAGATAAAGGAAGACAGATGTATTTCACTCATCATACTATCTAGTCTTCACATATCATCTCCTTATTATGGAGACACCATCAAACTTTGATCAGCACAAAGTGTTTCCATACAAGATTCTCATAGAATCAACACACAAGGCACATGCCCCACTGTCCCTCATCATTGACTATAGAGTCAACTTAGTGTCAAATAACACTTTTCTTGTTTAGAGAAGCATCATACATTTTTTTTATTAATATCATGTTTATGCAGAGCATAAACCCCTAACATATGATGTTCATATCATTATATATAATCAGACTAATTTCACAGTTGACCGCTCTAGGTAGCCAACCTAACCCATCTGATAACTCTCAGATACTAGAATCTTTCACCTTGGTATCTATCACATGTGTTGGAAACACATCATATATTTCTCTTCCTTTCATCTTGGAACATTAATGTTTCATATGTCCTCATCTTAGGACCAAAGTCCAAGATAACTGATACTTTTCTAAGTATCCATCACATGAACATGTTTATCTTATGCACATCAAGTGTTTTAAGACCCACTTGATTGCCATGTCCCTGAAAGGAAAGAAAATAAGGATTCATATTCCTCATATGAATTCATGTATTTTCAACTATTCAATAATCATTTACTCTTTGTCTCATCTTAGGTTCCTTGCCTTTAGCATAGGACTTTGTAAGGATGATTACATGTCATTATCCCTTTCTTTATAATATCTAGCATGTTTTTTATCATCTCATGATCTCATCACAATTCCCATTTCCTCATTATGGGAAAGATCTTTATTATGCTTGCAGCATTATAGAACATGGTTCATCTCCCTTATTCTTATTCTTATCTTATGAGGAGTACACTTTTAGTTCCTCATACAACATGCTCATCTGAGATTATCTCAGACTTCTCTTTCTTATGCATGGGGTATGACACATTTATTCATTCCATATTTATGATTTCATGATACTCATTAGATTGTCTCAGAATGACTACTTGATCAGAGCAGTCAAAAAGACAATAATCTAAGAGTTTCCATACCCACTTTATCATCAATAGGTGTATACCTATCCAGGGTATATAAATACTGAGATTAAGTGATATGCACTTTGTATACTATCATATTTCTTCTTTTCATATTATCACAAGCATAAGGCTTAACATCCCTGGATTTTGTCCAGACACCTCTTATATACCTCATCTTTTCTTATAGAGGTAAGGACAACATAAAACATTTGTAATGTTTTACTATGCAAAACATAAGTCCTCATAGGAATAAGTAAGAAAAGTTCAATCATTTCCTTTCTCAGTTAATCCAGGAATTCATAAAATAACATATTTGAATGACATTATCTTGTCTAACTTGTCACAATTCATGGATTATTCACTATCTCAGGCTAACTCTGCCTTGAAGATTTATTCAACAGGCTAAGGTTGAGCATAGACTCAATTTAAGTCCAGAAATTCATCATTTCCTTTTGCTTCAACCAGCTGATGCTAATTATAAATCTTGTTGATATATAAAACATCATTATTGGGACTGGTAATCTAGGTTACACTTCCAAAACTTGATCCACTATATACATTACTGTTGCCCTACGTTCTCCAACAATAATACTTAAAGAAGGATTTTCTTATCATAGATGGATCAGCTAGGGAATTCTCAGGCAATTGTCTCTCTCTTGCCTGATCTCATGCACCTCTTCTTGGTGCAACATTGCTGCTCTCAGTAGCAACCTCCTCATGTGACCCAGTCATCTATAAGTTCTTCTTCTCTTATATGAGTAGAAGACACTATTAGATACACTGGATGACACCAGAACAGACTCTGCTACCTTATTCCTATGTCTCTGTAGACTCAATGGACCTAGAGCTCTGATACCACTAAATTGTGGCATCCAACTCACAAAAACAAGATTAACTTAAGCGGAAGCGAACTATTTGCAGTGGATTACTGAAAATCACTGAAAATTTAAAACTTTTTACAAAGAGATCTACACATAGGAAATCATTTCCATCAAGAACCATTGTATAACATTTACATTCTGGTTCAAACGTACATAACCTGTACCATCTCTTTTTAGAGGCTACATCATCAACTGTCTTATAAACATTATATATATACAGTATACAATCTCAAGGCATTAAGCCAAAACCTCAGATCGATTTATAAAGCACTGACTAAAAACTCCTAGGACCTGAGAGTACAGAGACGACACATAGGACTTTCTAACTATGCAACTTGACAGGCAGTATCTCCACCTAAGATATTACTGTTGTCCTTGCTGTTACAGCTGCTGTCCATTCCCTACAATGGGATTCTGCTTCTTTGTTCGCATCCACCTAAAAAGTTGGATCCCACGGGGGTGAGACAATTGTAAATTGTCCCGGCGGGAGATATAACTCTCCGCCAAAACATTGTTATAGCAGTTTATTAACTGAATTGAGCAGAAGGATTTATATATTAAATCAACAGCAGGTAAGTCACTTGTATGAACAAAGTGAAGTAATCTCCTTTTTCAAGGATAACATTGCATCTACTCATGGTAGACTCATAGTTCATCCATCTACTTGTAATGATTACAACATATATAAACAACATCAATGAACTACAGATATATAACAGAAATGTAACATCAGCCAATGAATTTCCATATTCAATCCTTAAGCAAACATGCTATACGGATGATTTCATTTTACAAACACACTTAAGTCCTGAGGAGATGAGGTATACCACTCATACTCCAACCGACCACTGCGAAGTCAAAATTAGTATCATACATAGGTCAATGGAAGAGTCAGATTCCCATGACCTCTCACATCCTGATCAGTGCGGAACAACAAGCAGGACTGTGTTAACTGCTCAAAATAGCTTTCCAGGGTATACTGGAACTTCGCTATAGAGTTACAATGTCAACTGCACTCTCACCGTCCATCGGGAGATTTAATGTTTATCTCCCCGACCCGACATAAAATATCATTGGGAGATGTGTACATCATCTATCCCAATAATCGGGAGATTAGTGATACATCCATCTTGGAAGCATGAAGGATTGAGAGGTTTGATGTTTACCTTCCCTCAAATCTCTTGACCGGACGTAAGGATATTTTTCGCCCATTTACCCCCACATATTCAAAATATGCATTCCGAGTTTTGCCGCGGGCACCCGTTTCACCATCACCTATTCCTGACGATTATGGATCTATGGTCAGGGCTCTACATGAATAGATTTCACTTAATTAATTAAGTACATTTTCATATTCTTTTAACATCAACCAAGTTATCAAACAAGACTTATTACAACAATGTTATAAAGATACATGTACTACTTTCATCAGATATTTATCAGTCTTTCAAAGATCTTGGGAACTCAGTCCCTCATTTCAATACTGGGAATTCTCATCACCATACTCATATGGTTCTTGGTATTCAAACCCTTAACTCATCATTGAGCATCATTACCATCTATTAGGTAACTATCACCTTTAGGTCATCTGACCAAGGCATTCATGATACTTGTTACACAAGCATCACACATGGCTTTCAAGGCCATAGAATATCTTGTCACCTCTTTCTAGGCGACAACTTACTCATAAGATTCATAAATTCTATGCACATTGCTACTTTCATTAAGCAACAATAACATCAGGGCACAAAAGGCCAATCAACATTTATTATATAAATGTCACAACTCAAACCTGGCTATGTTCATCATCTCATAATATCTGTATGGTTATTAGACATGATGACAGTCATACAAGTTATTCATCACATCATGTGATACAATAGTAACACCATTATTCCTTTCCCAGGAATTAGGGTTTACTATCAGATAGGGCTTTTCATTCCCTTTACCCAAATTAGGGTTAGGGTTCCCCGTTACTCATTAATTAGGGTTTCATGATCATTTTATCTATTCAACCCTCAATTCATTATCCCATACCTCTGGGGCATTCAAAGGTATCATATTTGATTATTCTAGAGCATTACTTTCATCATATAGCATTAATGATCATCAACTCAAGGTATGAGTTCATTTCTCATCCTCATCATGGTATGACTACCTCATACTCATCATTTGGGCTTAACCTCATTCTCAAGGTACATTAATTAACACTCATCAAAGTGCAGCAACTCATTACTTTTCATTGTAATAGTTGCATAACACACTTCATATGTTTCTTATTCAGACATATAAGGTTTGGAATACATCAAGGTATATAAAACCTGAGGTGCTGACTGGGATAACTATCATATTTTGATGTATCACTTTCTCATCATTCAAACTCTCTTGAATTAACCATCTTATCTTGTATTAAGGTATTTCCCTTATTAATACATTCCATCACTAAACACTCACCCTTAGCATATAATGCATGGGCCACACATTAGAATTGTCCAACTATCTTTAATGATATGGACTTGTCTAATGCTAAAGACATTTCTTACAATAAGGTTGCTTATAATCAACCACTTAAAATGTTTCACCTTTATAAGGTCATTCCTTCTATCTCATCATTAGGGTTTCCTTATACCCTTACTTAAAATTAGGATTATGATTCATTGTCATATTGCCCAGGAGTAGGGTTTTATGCATTATGACTTCACATTAGAGTCTCGTATACCTTCTGTAACGTCTGGGCCCACTGCCCAAGGCTCTAGTAGAGTTTCAGAAATGACGACTGACCCCACAGACCACCACTGGCCTTAACTGCACGCTTTTTGTCCACTCACGCGCAATCCAGGATCAACTTCCCGACTGGTCACCCATCATAGTACTACTCCAAGCTGAGCACGCTTAACTATGGAGTTCTTTAGAGATGGGCTCCCGGAAAAGGAGGTGCACCTTGGTGATATGGGTAGTCCAATCATTCATTTTAAGATCATGTTATCCGAGGCCTCAAATCCTGGGATGTTACAATCTCCCCCACTTAGACTCTTGACGTCCTCGTCAAGGCTCAACTATATGGCCTCATAATCTGACCCCATTTCAGTGCAGACCCACAATGGCCCATGGACACCCAGCTCCCGTCCACGACTACCAGCGCAAGGGCGGCTCCATCTCGTCTCTACGGATAGCCCTTTCCAACTTGCCTGGACCGCACGGCTCAAGACTGGCATGCCACATGCCCATGTGGGCCCCACCTACTGGAGGGGTTATGGCTCTGATACCATTTGTAACGTCTGGGCCCACTGCCCAAGGCTCTAGCAGAGTTTTAGGAATGACGACTGACCCCACAGACCACCACTAGCCTTAACTGCACGCTTTTTGTCCACTCACGCACAAGCCAGGATCAACTTCCCGACTGGTCACCCATCCTAGTACTACTCCCAGCTGAGCACGCTTAACTATGGAGTTCTTTAGATATGGGCTCCTGGAAAAGGAGGTGCACCTTGGTGATATGGGTAGTCCAATCATTCATTTTAAGATCATGTTATCCGAGGCCTCAAATCCTGGGATGTTACAATATTAGTATAGATGACATCCACTTTGGGCCACATTTTCACTCTACCTTCTACCTCACCAACCATTTCAGAATCTGGGTGGGTATATAGCAGTGGAAGATCCCTCCAATTGAGGAGTATATGTATCGGGCTCACATGAACCGCACTAGCTGGTACTGGAGTCCCATGAAACATCTCCCCTGGAAGGGTTGGGTAAGTATGTGCCTCTGCAATGATATATTCTTGACTTTTAAGAGAGCATGACTCCAACCCCTACAAATTTATGTAAAGAATGTTATATACATATATACATAAACATATCACCTTGAAAAGACTAGCTACTATATATGTCATAAAAATACTTACAATGGACGTGCTAGGTGGTGGGTCTACAGGATTACTCCCAACCTCTACAGTAGGAGAAGAGCGGGCCACCACAAGTACTGTCTGAGTGGTAGTTTGAGACGCCTGCCACTTGATAATTACTTCATTGACTCTCTTATCAAGTGTTTCATCAACTCTCCTATCAAGTGCTTCCTAGACTCTACTATAAAGTGTTTCCTCGACTCTCCTTTCAATTAACTGATCTACCTATACATGGACAAAAGAAATGCTAGCTTCTGATTATTGGATTCTCTTTCACAATAACATTCTAAAAAAAGAATAAGTTACCTCAGCTTGTGAAAGTCCCGCTCTTGGGACTGGTTTGCGCTGTGATGGCCCAAAGAATGCTTTGATTCCCACACCAACGCCTGCACCCCTAACACGTCCATGATGCTTTGGGTTACCCAGAGTAACTGTCAATTCATCCCTTGTGCCCTCAGGGATGAACTTGCCTTCCTTCCTCTGCTCGTGCAGCTCTCACTAATTGACATCAACAGAAATTGGTAAGTAAAAATAACAATAATCAATATCGATCGATTGCTCTAAGAGTTGAATTTTACCATTTTTGCAGCCGCCTCAGTAGTTGTGGGCTTTTTTATATCTCCCTTCTTGTTTTGCCTCCCAACTATCCACATAGCATGGCGAGACAGAGGTGTGGGACCAATAGTAGAGGACTCTTGAGTAGCAGCAGACTGAGCAGTAGGCTCAGCCTGTAGTCTTAGGCGAATGCCTGCATAGCCTCTTGGACCCATTGTGTGGTCATGCACATTCAGTGCACGCCTTTCTCTTTGAGAATCACTGATAGCCTTGTTAGTAAGCACATTGATTTGGTTAGTAACACTAAATGTTAATCTTGAATAGGTGAATACATAAGAACGTATATTAATTAAATTGGGAGTGGTGCTTAATACCTTGAATTCATCCATTTTTCTTTGTGTAACAAACTTCTCCCAGTCTTTAGTGTCCAAGTAGTTCCATTGTTCAGTGGCTGCCTTCTACCTAAATTTATTTTTTAAAGAGAATACAAAAAAATTTATTAGTGTAGAGTTAGTCAAAAAGTGATCAATGTCTATAATTGGAAATCAATCAAGAACATCTTCTCAGCATTGTGTATGTAATCTCGGGTGATATTTGTCCTATAGTTCCTTAGGACCCTCCCACAACATTGCATCACACATTTACTATGCAACTTTTCATCCAGATCAAATATACTCTGCAAAATAGAATTGCTATTAACTAGTATCCTAAAAATGAGTAATCTACAAAAATAGATTTGCAAATAATAATAACTCACACATAGTACCTTTCATACTAAGTCTTTCTCCCCCTTAGGAACTTTATGCCAGGATTAAAAAATAGGACTACAATGGCTGCGAGTAAGAACTCCAAGATATGAAATAAATGAGTTGCGGTTCACTCCAACTGGATTTCCTACATGATCGAAATCTACATCCAGTTTGGGTCCATTGCCCCTTTGCTGTAGTAACTTGTTCATCATTGTGATGCCCCTCACTTTCTCAAATTTTTTTGCTGCTCATCAAGTGCCCCAATTTCTTCAGGGGGTACATCACCAACCTAAAATTTGACAAAAAAACACACTTACAGGATATAACTATAAATGAACATATAGATAGAAACCTCAGGGATATATTTTTAAAACTTAAATTGTGAGGCGGCACATTGACGTCCTCACCCTCACGGTAATCATCATCATGGTCATCAGGAGAATGCTCAGCCATCTGAAAGTTCACATTCACATTGTAAAGTTGTAAAGTTCACATTCACATTGTAAAGTTGTAAAGTTCACATTCACATTGTAAAGTAATTCACATTGTAAAGTTCACATTCACATTGTAAAGTTCACATTTAGAAAAATAAAACATATAAAAAATATAAACATGCGTGCATGCCTCTAATATTGCGATCTTTTATCAATTAACAATCCTTCATTGTGATCTCTGCGCACATACAAGTCATCATTAGATTCAATATTTGGTGGTGTTGGCAACCCAACTGAGAATGGAATGGAGTCATCATACTTATCATATTACTATTATTCATCTATAGGATCTTCAATGAACTATCTTTTACCATGAAGAACAACCGACCATTTATCATTTGTAGGATCATCGATATAAAATACTTGTTTTGCCTGTGATGCCAATATGAATGGTTCACCCTTCTCACCAATCTTTTCAAATTCCACTAATGTGAAACCCAATTGATCCACTATAACTCCTTTGGTGTTATCAACCCAATTATATTTAAAGAGTGGAATTCTGAAATCTATGTAGTCAAACTCCCATATATCTTCAATGACATCGTAATATGACATTTTAGCTTCATGTGGACTCTTATCCTTTACACTTGCAAAAAACAATGAAGACGCTTGAAGGGTGACCCCACTATTTTGGACGACACTCTTATCATCTTAACGCTTTGTGTAATATGAGAATCCATTTATGTCAAACCCTCCATAATACATAACATTCAATTTTAGTTTAAAGGTGAGGCATTTGATAGTTTCAGTAAGATTATCTGGTGTTTGAGATAGTTGATGTAAGACTTTATCTTCAAACCACTTAATAAATGTCTTGTTATGCTCTCTAGCAAGCCACATTGAATTGGCTCGAGGATATTATCTCTTGATGAAATTGGTATGTTCCTCGATATAAACACTCACTTCGTCGATGTTGTGTAAAATATACAAGTGACCTTGTTCCAACTGTTCACGACTAATTACTTTCATTTGTGATCCCAAAATTCCTTTGCCAAAATACTCCTCAATATTCTTGTCATTAATAGGAGTGTCATTAGCACTCAGAATGTCATTGCAAAAATCCATAACCTCTCTCGCCACATAACCCTCAATAATACTCCCTTCAGGCTGATAACGCTTTCGAACATCACCTTTAAAAATGTTCATGTATCATTCAAAGGGATACATCCAATGCAAGAAAATTGGTCCCAACATTTTCACTTCCCTAGTCAAGTAGACAACAAGATGTACCATGATATCAAAGAATGAAGGAGGAAAATACATCTCAAGCTAACATAGGGTAACAACCACTTCTCTTTGCAATTTATTGAGAGTATCAGAGTCAATAACTTTGCTACACAGACTATTGAAAAAGGAACAAAGTCTGGTGATTGCAAACCTTACATGCTTTGACAATATAGATCGAATTGCCATGGGCAATATTTGTTGCATTAGAGTGTGACAATCATGATATTTAAGACCTATCAACTTCATATCTTTCATTGATACCAATGTACAGATGTTGGATGAGTAACCCTGTGGCACCTTAACATTTACCAAGTATTCAAAAAGCTTTCTTCTCCTTTCTCGACAACGTGTAACAAGCGGGATGTAAGTATGTTCTCCGATCACTACTAACTACTTCTGTTAATTTTGTCCTTATTCCCATTTCATGTAGGTCCATTCTAAATTTTATCCCATCTTTAGTGTTACCTGGTATATTCAACAGAGTACTGATGACGCTATCACAAACATTTTTCTCAACGTGCATGACATTGATACAATGCCTGACTGCCAAAGAACTCCAATAAGGAAGATCCCAAAATATTGACTTATTCTTGAATAAAGATTTGTCAATCAGTGTGGCCATCGTACATTGTGATCTCTTACCAAATTCATTGGCAAAGTCTTTTACTCTTTCATAAACATCCTCCCCTGGTATAGGTTTAAGTGCACTCTGTTCCTCATTTCGTCCATTGAATGCTTTGCACAACCTACGATACAGATGGAATTTTAGAAGAAACTTTCGACGACCAAGATATACAGTCTTGCTGCCATGTTTTAGTCATATTGAATCAGTGTTATCTTCACATATAGGACACACTTTAGATCCTTTGACACTATATCCAGACAAATTCCCACATGCTGGAAAGTCATTCACAGTGCAAAACAACATAGCGTGCAAATGAAATGTCTCTCTTCATGAAGCATCATAGGTCATCACATCTTCACCCTAGAGTTTCTTCAAGTCATCAATCAGAGGTTCAAGATAAACATCGATATCATTTCCATGTTGTTTAGGGCCCGATATTAACAATGACAGCATAACGTGCTTATTTTTCATACACAACCAGGAAGGAAGATTGTATATAACAAGAATAACTGTCCAAGTGCTATGTTGGTTGCTCAATGTCCCGTACGGATTCATCCCATCTGTACAAAGCCCAAGTCTTAGATTCTTGACTTCTATACCGAATTCAGGGTACAATAAATCAATCTTCTTCTACTGTGGGGAATCAGATGCATGTCATAGGATCCCATCATTATTTTTTTTAACATCTGCATGCCACCTCAAATTCTTCGCATATATCGGATTGGCAAACAAGCGTTGAAATTGTGGTGTTATAAGTAGATACCACATCACCTTGGCAGGAGAACTAGTTTTGGACTCCCCCGAAGTCGTCAATTTATACCTTGACGCACCACATTTGGGACAATCTTTCAAATCCACATAGTCCTTTTGAAATAATATACAATCATTCAGGCATGCGTGTATCTTCTTGGCATCCATTCCCATTGGGCACAACAATTTCTCTAATCGGTATGTTGAGATTGGCAGCTCGTTTCCTTCAGGAAGAATTTCTTTCAACAAAGACAACAATGACATGAAGCTTTTGTCGCTCCATCTATTGTTAGCTTTCAACTTATACAATCTCAACACAGCACTAAGCTTTGTAAACTTACAACCTGTGTATAATGGTATCTCAGCATCATGCACAATGTTTCTTAACATGGGAGGTGGATCGGTGTGCTCTACCCCACAACTATCTAACATCGCATCAATGATGTCTACTGGAACTGGTTCGATCACATCTACGTCATCGGAGCCAATTTCTTCTTCCACACAAGCACTGCTATCGACATCCACTGATGTTAGGTTTGAATCTCTCCATGCCAGTGCCATTCTGTATAGCCTTGTACAATCCCATTACACATGACATGACTTTTGATTTCGTCACCAGTGCTGACTTTCAAGTTGTTACTGCAATGCCTACATGGATAGTAGAACCTATCACCAGGTTGTTTCCTATGTTCCTCGACAAATCTAATAAACTGATCAAGACCAGAAATAAACTCTGGGGTGCAGCGATTTGGAATAGACATCCATGATCTATCCATTCTAAGATCAAAGAGAAAACAAGTATATATTAGAACAAGATTAGGGTCTAGGGTTAAAAGATTAGGGTTTATGGTTAAAATTTTAGGATTTTAGGTCTTATATATATAATAAATGTGTACCACCTATCCCATTCTTGAACACCAAATCTCATTAGTAAGTGTATAATGTGTATTGGGTTTTCAAGAAAATTTCAGCAACATTTTCCCACTGTTCTCCAAGTACATATGTACTTAGAGAACAAACATGGAAGTGCTAAGGAAATTTTCTTGAAAACAAAATACACATTATACACTTACATCCTAAGTGAGATTAGGTGTTCAAGAACAGTCCCAAACTGGGGACTATCCAAGATTTACTCCTAATGAGTAAATCTTTGATGGGTTTCTAGGCCAACAATTGCATGTGTTGTCATTCTTACATATAATAAATGTGTACCACCTATCCCATTCTTGAACACCTAATCTCACTAGTAAGTGTATAATGTGTATTGGGTTTTCAAGAAAATTTTGGCAGCATTTCCCCATTGTTCTCCAAGTACATATGTACTTAGAGAACAAACGGGGAAGTGCTACTAAAATTTTCTTGAAAACCCAATACACATTATACACTTACATCCTAATTAAGTGAGATTAGGTGTTCAAGAACAGTCCCAAATGGGGGACTATCCAAGATTTACTCCTAATGAGTAAATCTTGGACAGGTTTCTAAGCCAACAAATACATGTATGTTGTCATTCTTATACCTACAATCCTAGTTTCGTCATTCATATCTTATGTTTCGTGTAACATCATTTAATCATGTTTGTCAGTAAATACTAAACAGTAAATAAATCATAATTCCAGGATATCCAAGATTTGAATCAAAATGAAGCCTAATGGCACATTGGGAGAGTGAGAATATTATACCTCACTTGAAGGTTGAAGAAGAAATATATGCAAATCAACAAGTCAACAACACATTGGGAAGTTAGTCTTCCATAATAAACCTTACATGTATTCAAACCTTTCACAATTTTGAAAACTTTGTTACTTGTAGATCTAAGGAGAGGGAAAAGGTTACTTGCATCATTATCAACAATCATTAAATTGAGTCTTATTGTATTGACATTGTTACCAAAAGGTTACTTTATATTATTGTGCATGAATTTCCATATATTACTTATTTAACCTGTTAATTCAATTAATTCAATATTAACTTAGATTATGGCACATTGTTCACATTTATGGACATGAAAGCTTTAATTGTTATTCCAACTCTTGTGTTAAGCACATTATACCTATTATTCAGTATATATTAGCCACATTGTGAATATTAGTTATCAAATGAATCATAAGTAAAATATTTCATGAACCCACTTATATGTTAGCACAAACTAGATAGTTATCAAGTTGGTGAGTCCCACTACGGAGCTCTAGAGGAGGATTATTGAGTAGATCATATGTTATAATGCAAATAACAGACAACTTGTTTGATTTCATGCTCGGTAGACTGAATGGATATGTTATTTGTAAAATAAGAAGGCTTGTGGAGATATACATAGAAAGAGAGACCTTCTTGTGGACTTTATTGTTTTTTAAAAGGCTTATGATTGTGTACATGAACAGTGTTGTATAACTTCTGTTGGATTTTGGAGAAAAATATGTGGCAACCTGATACATTGCATTAATTACACACATGTCTGTTATCTGGAATGTCATTCAGCACAACAAGGATTACTGATTTTTGAGATTTTATGATTAGATGATGACCATTAAAGCTAAAGGCCAAAAATTGGTCAATTTATAGCATATAAGCACATAAAGGAGTCACTCTCAAGTCATGGGTGAACATAGAGGGTCCAAATGATACTTGGGGTGCATTTAGATGGTTTAAGAAATTAAGAACAATAAAAATACACATTGATTACTGATCCAGGGGATTAGGGTGGCTAGGGTTCATATATATTATGAGAAGAAATAGGTGTGAAGCAAAAACCGCACGGGCTGATTGTTGGGGGTTGTAAGTCAGATGGGAGAACGGGGGTCACAACACAGAGCTGAAAGAGAAGAGGCGGTGGGCTAAAGAAGAAGAAGAGGCGGCGGGCCGACTTACTTGTGCAAGTTATCAGGGAAAGAAGAGGCGGTGGGCCGACTTACTTGCGGCGGTAGGAGCGGATGAGAAGGCGTCGGCAGGCGGCAGTGCAACGGCTGGTGGCAGCGAGAAGAAGAGGATCGGCAGTGCGTGCAGTAGGTGGCAGTGGCAGCAGGAGCGGCAACCAAAGCGGCAGGCGGTAGCAGTAGTTGCGGCAGAGAGAATCGCCAGAGAGACCTAACTTGAAATCACTGATCAAATAGAGAAAGGGGAAGAGTATGTGGCTCACGCGGGTGCTATTAAGTTAACAATAGGCGTCAGTTATTAAAAAGAACTAACGCTTAAAATAATAGGCATCGGTTCCCACAAAAAACTGACACCTATCTTCAATTATAGTCGTCGGTTCTAACTAGAAAAACCGACATCTATCTACATATGTCAACAAAAAATGTTCTCAAATTATGACCATAGTTGTCGATTTCCGTAGAATAACCGACGCCAAAGGGGGTGAAAATTTTTGTGGGGACAGCGTGCGAAAACACATCGACGTCAGTTATTGTAAGATAACTGACAATAAAAATGGGACAAATTTCTATCTCACAAAAAACCTTTAGTCGTCGGTTGCTTTGTTAACAACTGACGCCTTATGTTAAATTTTGGAGGTAATTTTTTCACTAGAAAATTTAGTTTTGGCGGTCGATTTTAGGCATCGGTTGGTTATTGAGGAATAGATGTTAAATAAAAAGTGATACTCGTGTCTGGCCGCTCTTCATAGATAGATGTCAGTTTTTGTATTTAACCGACGCTATATGCTTTAGGCGTCGGTTTTTTGTATACAACTGATGCCTGTAAATGTGACGTTATAAGCCATTTCTATAGTAGTGTAGACAACAAGAGGAGGAAAATGATGTATCAACTAATCAATCCCACACATCCTTTGTGACAAAATAGAAATATATGTAACATATATTGTGTCAAATTGCTACATTGAGAACAATGATTGAATAAGTGCATCTAAATAAAAAGTAGACATGGACACTCCTAACCCAAATACAAAGTCCTTTTTGGAAGAAAATATCTTTGTTTGAGAAGGATCTCTCACTCAATCCATTTATCACTTAGAATGGATACATGGTATTAATAATAAAAGATACCAATCACACCCACATACATATTTCTTTGTTATAACATAATAGGGCACAAAAACAACAACTATAAATGTCCAAAGTTTTGCTATTCTTTTCATGGCACCAATCACTTCTCAAAATTTTGCCCCTTTGTGAGACTCCTTTCCCTCCTCCTCACCTAATTACACTTATACACACCTAGACACATTAACTTGTCATGATTTATCCCTTCAAGCTTTATCATAGGGTCTGAACACCCAAAATGCAATCATTCCTTCCATGCAAAAGTCACCTGTCTAACTCTAGTTTTCAACAAAGTACTGTGTAAGACCTCAGCCTCTACAACTAATCATTTCTCCATCCTTCTACACCATGTAGATGTTACATCACTGACCCATACTACCAATCCATACTGGCCTCCCATGCAGACTCACGTAAACAACATTTCTCATCCCTTTACCATTTGTGTACCATCAGTCTCTTGCCCACACAAGCCATGTATATATCAAAAACATAATCATCTCACTCTGTCATCATCTTTCACCCCTCCCCTACTCCCTAATACCTATTTTGAACATCCACACCACATCCAAAACCACAACCACAACCGCTCCATCCTTATGTGAAGAATCCACACTTTAACAATCAGAGAAAAGAGACAATCATTTACCTTATGGTTAACTCTATGAGGATATCAATATACTTATTAGCCGAAGTATCCTTATCACCATAAAAAACAACCTCAATAACAACAATGTCCTCTCAATGGATGTCACATGATCCAAGATCTTCTCCTCTTATGTTGCACCATTCTCAGATCAAAGATTTTATCCTCTTACAACTTTGTCCAAACACATATCACAAAGTGGTCTTTGGATATTGGTGTTGAACTTGCCTCATTGGGAGGCTTGGGTTGGGTTTATATTTTTGACCTACCACCACACCTTTGGGATATGGAGGTCTTTAGAAAGATTGCCTCTATTATAGGCACTTCACTCCAATTCATCAGCCTTTATGCCCTCTACCCCACCAACTATATCAAATATTTGTGTGTTTTCTCAGCAACAAAAGAGATTAGACTCCTGCAAACCCTCAAAAAAAGGTTGGGGGAGATCACATGCCCCATTAAACTTCAAGGAGAAAACCCACACACCATTTCATTCATCTTCCAATGATTTTTTCAACCACCCCACCTCTTGGTTAAACCACAAAGATTTAAAAAATCACTTAAGTATAAACAATACAACAATGTTACCACACATCACCACAAAGACAACATTTTGATTAGGAAAGACAAGAAACATCATTGTAGCACCCACACTTGTCCCACAGACCTACATCATGAACATCCTTTTTTAACAACCTAAACAAATTTCCACGTGCATCCTCTCCCTCCTTTAACTCAAAGTTTTAGAACAACAACCTCCATATGGCCTTTACACAAAGTGACCACAACGCATAAAACCTCCACACACTAGAGATATACCCATCCACCAAGGTATCACCACAAAGCAATGAGGTTAACAACATGGCAGAGATCCTCAAGTTTGATATTATAGTAGAACTTAACAAATCCAACAATAACCCACTTCCACTAGAAAATGGCAAACATACTAGCTCCACAACTGAACATAACCTCACATTTGAGAAGACATCAGATAACAAAAATGAGAGTAACTTTTGTCCTGCAGACAAACCTGGTAAGTTTATCAATCATACACCATTTTTGAAAATTGATGTTTACCCTAGTCTTGATACTATTCAAAATATTTCTTCATGGAATAACACTACATACTTTGCTACATATGCTAATATATTTGGTATTAAATATAATACACATCTAGATGCTAACATACCCCTTACTAATCTAGAGCAAGACCTTTAATGGATTAATTTTCATCCCTCTTCCCTTTCTCTATAACATCCCTCTTCTCTCACTTTCTTTTAATATTCTTATATAATCATCAGAGTTTGTTATCCACTTTTAGCATGATTCGTGCATCCTAGAATCTTTATGGAGCAATAGATGTTTCTAGGCATCAAAACATTCAACATTTCATTAGAGGCAATAAGATCAAACTTATCACTTTATAAGAAACTAAGACACATCTCCCAGACCTCTCAAGATACACACAATTTGTGGACAACACATCGTGAAATGGATCCAAATTCCACCAAATGGACTCAGTAAGGGACATGTTGTGGGATGGAACCTTAATACCTTCCTCTATAGTAGACATACTATCAACAGACATTGCATCACCATTTCCTTTGTCAATATAGATGAACCTCAAATGTTTTAGTATAGCGGTAAATGGCAAACATGCTTGATAACACCCATTTTATGGCTGTCAGAGCTTGTATTTTATTATCAAAATAGTCTCCAAACCTAACTTCCTCCTCATTTTATCTTATTTATTATGAAGAAATAATGTCCACTATGCCCCTGACAATAATTCCCATCTTTTGTAGGGTTTTTCTTATTTCTTCCACTTAAAAGCACCAATGGGCCCATCAGGCCCATCAGCAACGAAGTCCACTTCCCAACCCAGTAGCTCGCGAGGCCGATACGCCCCTTTTCCCGTCATGGTCGCCACTCGCTACGATGGCAACCCGATGCGGGCATGTCGTGTGGAGGTCCTTGCCCGCTGTAGCTCTCTATCTTGATATGGTGCCTCACTCGTCACAGTTCACCACCCGATGAGGTTGTTACACAATATGGACACCCCTCAGTGCAGCAGCCCGCCAAGGCTCCACCCCGCTACAGCTGTACGTGATATGCTCGCTGCCTGACACGTTCATAGCCTGACAAGTGTGACAGGCGAGAGCTGTATCTACCCCTCTTAAAGCCTCAAGAACAGAGCCATGGACGAACGACACGTGGGCCAATAAAAGCTACAACTCCCATCAACTCGCTACCTATAAATAGTAGCTACAAGCCTATGATGGGATGGGCCAGACTCTACTAGAGATAACTCCCAGAGTAAAGGAGCTAGTGTGTCGAGTTCCAAGGAGCCTGACGGGCGATAACTAGGTGAGGGGAGGAGTTCACTTAGAGACTGTTCTAGTAACAGCAAGCAACACGATATGATCCTCAAGGCTACTTCTAGCATGTTAGGTTTCTATCTGGGCTTCAATCCGAGACGACCTGTCCACCTATACCCGACACGAAGAACCTAAGAGCCTTAAGATAGTGTTTACCTAATATGTATCCTAACTTGACACAGTACCCAACCCGATATGGTCTATACCCGTCATGGATGCAACCCGACATGGCCAGTAGCCCAACATGACCATATCGGGAAGAGGTCCTATCCCAATACGATCCTTACCCGTCACAGACCCAACACGGTGCCGCTACCCGATACCAAGTTAACACCATCTTATATGTTTGTTGTTGTGTACTTTGTTCTCCTAAATCAAGGAAATTGATACTTATCTTCCTTTTAAAACATTTACTTTCATTTAATTACAACATTGTAACTAAACCTTTATGTCTCTTTATGATTATCGGAATCTGTGGAGTTAATCTCATATCATTCTATGTATGGCTTTATTTCGTTCGATGATTTCTTTCTGGCATCTGAGTTCTAGTTCCTTCTTTCTGATTCACACTTTTGACTAGCTATCGAATCATGTTTCTTGTTTTGACTCCTTCGACAGAAGGACGTTGTAAACTTCTAGAGCTTGGTCTGATTTAGGTATACGAGGGTACTTGGAACCAGAGTTGTGCACGGGTTATCCTTCCGCGTGAGCCCATGCACTACTACAGAAACGGCCTTTGGCGTCGGTCGTTTAACCCCATTTGGCATCGGTTTCCGACCGACGCCTATGTGGGCGCCGCTAAAGGTCGAACACTTCGGCGTCGGTTTTTTAACCGACGCCTATTTAACTATAGGCGTCGGTCGTTTAGTAGATAACCGACGCCAAAAGGGTTCGCGCCACAGAAAACGGCATCATCTAGGGCACTTTCTGCGTCGGTGTTTTAGTAAATAACCGACGCCACTATGGAATATAGCGTCGGTCTTTTATTAGATGACCGACGCATAAAGTGCCCTAGATGACGCCATTTTTTGTGGCGCGAACACGTTTGGCGTCGGTTATATACTAAACGACCGACGCCTATATGTTAAATAGGCGTCGGTTTGATATGAATATCCGACGCCATTTCCAGGACTGCTTTGGCCACATCAGGCGTCGGTTTATTGAAAAAACCGACGCTGTAGGTCTTTCCTGACGGTTTTCTATAAATAACCGACGCCTATTTATAATTTTTTTTTTCATATCAGTTTGCAGGCCTGCTGTGGCTGGTCAGCAGGATGAGAACCTGCAGTTCAATTTTCTGAACTGCAGGTTTACGACATCCATTGATATCAGCCTACAAACAGGCCGCAAACCTGCAAAAGTCACAAGCAAAATTCTACACAAGTACATACATTCAGACATCAATTCAATTCTCACATTCACACACATATAGAAACATTCAAATACATGTATTAACATTCGGAAATATTCATTTACATAGTATCATTCATTATCGCTATCAACATCCCAATTATATCTTACAGTTGCCACTGCTTGTATGGCTTTTGCCCATTCTTCTCTTACTTCATTTAATGCTTCCATCGTATATGGAGCATGTATATTTTTTAAACGTTTACCTGTAGTGTTGTCAGTTTTAAACACCTGCAAAGAGAATGATGTATATATATAAGTAATAATATAAAAATAATATAAGATTGATATATTGCATACTAACTAATGAGAATATATATAATACCTCATGTATGGTATCGATGTCCAATGCGGCATATTTGATAATCATCTGCATAAATCGCATCACATAGTATGCGCATGCCCATCCATTGTCTTGTGTAGCACACTATAAATTGAAACATACAAAATAATACAACTAAGCACAATTCACATCAATAATATATATATTTGAGTCGGGAACTTACTTGTACGTTCTGCCAATTTATTGGCTGGTTCTTTTTCCTTGGGACCGTTCCTCCAGCCTTTTTGAATGCATCTAAACCCCTACATGTTAATATAACACAATAAATTGCATAAGTAAATAGTAATGTAATAAAAGATGTTAACGGATATAAAAATGAAATATTTCTCACCAGAATAATGGCATTCTCATTACGTGTCCAATTTTAGTGTTCAATGTACTCCCCGCAGGATCTAGATAATAAACAGTGAATGTCCCGGGGACAATGACTAGTAACTCCCAATGTCTACCGCTAGAAGTAAGAAGTTAACAATTAATAACTCAAAATGCAAAATAAAAATGGAATTTTCTTAAGTCCAAATTATAAATAAAGTAAACTTACTTGACATTGAATGGAGCTATTATTATCGTCTTCTTTTGCTGACCAAAAATTGTAAAAGCATCTATACAGTATTGTTGAACATTATCAGGGTCTTTAGCTACCAAACTAATCAATGATGGAATCAAAAATCCCACATGATCAAATGCAAATTGTTTGCAATGATCTTCGACTAGGTAGCTGCAAAACATATAGGCGTATGCATTAATATATAAGAAACCAGATCACCGGATCTTACACAAGGTATATGGATGTATAAACAAGATATCACCTTATCCATGTCTCTATCATTGATGTATTCAGCCAATCATACATAAACAGCTCAATAATATCTTGTATAAATAAAGAGCTATCGTATGATTGACCTGCATAATCTGCATCTAAAGAAATAATTATAGGGCAATGTACATTATGTGCCCGTAGCCAACATGCCATTCCCCTACAAGCAGGACCTAACGGGTATGTTAGGTCAGTTGGAACCCAATCGGGTAATGCGGGAAGTGGAAGTGGAGGCCTAGGTGCTCCTGGTGTCTTCTTTTTAACCTGTACATATAATTTCAGATCAGTTGACATCATATATACACATTAACAGTCTAAATCAATGTAAATTTATCTTACAATTTCAGTCGTGTAGACGACATCTGCTTTGGGCCACAATATCACCCCGCCTTCTGCATCAGCAAGTCTATCAATATCCGGGTGGGGATATGGCAATGTAGCTTCTCTCCAATCAGGTAACACACGTATCGGGCTCACACGAACGTAGCCCTGTGGCATTGGAGTCCCGTGAAACATTGCCCCAGGAAGGGACGGGTAAGCCTGCGCCTCTGCAACAACGTAGTCTTGCATTCTTAAGCGGCATGGCTTCAATGCCTACAAATTTACGTAAAGAATATTATACATATATACATATCATCTTGAAAACATAACAACTTGAAAAGACTAACTACAATGTCATAAACAATACTTACAGCAGACGTGCTAGGCGATGGGTCTCCAGGATTACTCGCAGTCTGTGCATCAGGAGAAGAGTGGGTCGCCATAGGCGTATTGGAAGCCTGAGATGCCTGCCACCGCAGCAATTCTTCCTTGACCTTCTCAGCAACTACATCGTTGATCTTCTTAGCAACTAAATCCTCAACTCTCTTATTCTCCTATACATGGATAAAAGAAACATTAGCTTCTTATTAATGAATTTCCTTTTGCAGTAACATTCTAAAAAAAGAATAGGTTACCTCTTCTTGAGAAAGTCCCGCTCTGGGTTTGCGCTGGGATGGCCCAAAGAATGCTTTGATGCCAACACCAGCGCCGGCACCTCTAACACGTCCAGGATGCTCTGGGTTACCCAGAGCAACTGTCAATTCATCCCTTGTGCCCTGAGGGATGAACGTGCCTTGTTTCCTCTGCTCGTGCAGCTCCCGCTAATCACCATAAACAGAAATTGGTAAGTTAACACCACAAATAATCAATATTCAAACGATTTCTCTAAGAGTTGTATTTTACCATTTTTGCAGCCGCCTCAGCAGTTACAGGCTTCTTTATTTCACCCTTCTTGTTTTGCCTGCCAGCTATCCAGATATCATGGCGAGGCATGGGTGTGGCAGACTCCTGAGTAGGAGCAGACTCCTGAGTAGCCGCAGACTCCGCCTGTAGTCTTTGGCGAACGCTTGCATAGCCTTTTGGACCCATAGTGTGGTCATGCACATTCAGTGCACGCCTTGCTTTTTGTGCGTCACTGAGGGCCTAGTTAGTATGCACATTAATGATTTGGTTAGTAGCACTAAATGCTAATCTTGAATAGGTGAATACAATGTATATTAATTAAATTAGGAGTGACGCCTAATACCTTGAATTCTTCAGATTTTCTTGAAGCAACAAAATTGTCCCAATCTTCTTTGTCCAAGAAGTTCCATTGTTCAAGGGCTGACTTCTTCTTCTTATCACCCTCTTTTATGTATTCTCTGTTTAGATTTGTCCTATAATTCCTAAGCATCTTTCCAGCGCGTTGCATCACATTTTTACGATGCAACTTCTCATCCAATGCAAACAGATTCTGTAAAATAGAAATGTTATTAACTAGTATCCAAAATAGAATTGCAAATAATAGAATTTGTAATCTACAAAATAGAATTGCAAATAATAATAACTCACGCATAAATCCTTCCATATCAAGTCTTTTTTCCCTTGAGGAACTTTATGCCAATTGTCATACTTAACACCACAATGGCTCCGAGTGGTACACCCAAGATAGTTCACAAAATTATTGCGGTTCACTCCAATTGGATTTCCTCCATTATCAAACTCCACCACCAATTTAGATCCACTACCACTTAGCGCTAATAACTTCTTCAACAGAGTGATGCCCCTTTTCTTGTTAAGTGTCTGGTGTTGCGCATCAAGTTGCTCCAGTGCTTCAGTGGGTACAGGTGCATCAACCTAAAATTTGACAAAAATAAAACACACTAACTTAGCCCAATATAGAAATATAGGATATATGACATAACTAGAAGATAATGAATTTTATAGAAATACAAGATATGTTTTTAGAACTTACATTAGTATCCTCGCCATGCTCGTCATGGACAGCATGCTCATCATGGACTTCATGCTCATCATGGACATCATGCTCATCATGGTCAGCCATCTGAAAATGTCATTAAAAAGGCAAACATTTAGCATTTCTATTAACTAGAAAAAGGCAAACATTTAGCATTTGTATTAACTAGAAAAAGGCAAACATTTAGCATTTGTATTAACTAGAAAAAGGCAAACATTTAGCATTTGTATAAACATACATGTCTCTAAAATTGTGATCTTTTATCAATTAACAATCCTTCATTGTGATCTCCGCGCACATATAAGTCATCATTAGCTTCAATATTTTGTGGAGTTGGCAACCCAACTGAGAATGGACTGGAGTCATCATACTTATCATAGTACTCTTCTTCATCTATAGGATCTTCAATGAACTGTCTTTTACCATGAAGAACAACCAACCATTTCTCATTTGCAGGATCATCGATATAGAATATTTGTTTCGCCTGTGATGCCAATATGAATGGTTCACCCTTCTCGCCAATCTTTTCAAAGTTCACCAAAGTGAAACCCAATTCATCCACTATAACTCCTTTGGTGTTATCAACCCAATTACATTTAAAGAGCGGAATTTTGAAATCTATGTAGTCAAACTCCCAAATGTCCTCAATGACACCGTAATATGACATTTTAGCTTCACGTGGACTCTTATCCTTTGCACTTGCAAAGTACATAGTCGACGCTTGAAGAGTGACCCCACTATTTTGGACGACACTCTTATCATCTTGGCGCTTTGTGTAATATGTGAATCCATTAATGTCAAACCCTTCATAAGACATAACATTCGGTTTTGGTTTAAAGGCGAGGCATTTGATAGTTTCTGTAATATCATGTGGTGTTTGAGATAGTTGATGTAAGACTTTATCTTCAAACCACTTAGTAAAAGTCTTATTATGCTCTCTAGCAAGCCACATTGAACTTGCTCGAGGATGTTGTCTCTTTATGAAATTGGTATGTTCCTCGATATAAACACTCACTTCATCCATATTGTGTAAAATATACAAGTGAGCTTGTTCCAACTGCTCACGGCTGATTACTTTCACCCGTGATCCCAAAATTCCTTTGCCCTCCTCAATATTCTTGTCATTATCAGGAGTGTCATTACCACTGAGAAAGTCATTGCAAAAATCCATAACCTCTCTCGCCACATAACCTTCAATAATACTCCCTTCAGGCCGATAACGGTTTCGAACATCACCTTTAAAAACGCTCATGTATCGTTCAAAGGGATACATCCAATGCAAGAAAACTGGTCCCAACATTTTCACTTCCCTAGTCAAGTGGACAACAAGATGTACCATGATATCAAAGAACGAAGGAGGGAAATACATCTCAAGCTGACATAGGGTAACAACCACTTCTCTTTGCAAATTATCGAGAGTATCAGGGTCAATAACTTTGCTGCATAGACTGTTGAAAAAGAAACAAAGTCTGGTAATCGCAAACCTTACATGCTTCGGCAATATAGATCGAATTGCCACGGGCAATATTTGTTGCATTAGAGTGTGACAATCATGAGATTTAAGACCTATCAACTTCAGATCTTTCATTGATACCAATCTACGGATGTTGGATGAGTAACCATGTGGCACCTTAACATTTACCAAGCATTCACAAAAAGTTTTCTTCTCCTTTCTAGACAACGTGTAACAAGCGGGAGGTAAGTATGTTCTTTTATTACCCATTTCACGTAATTCTGTTAATTCTGACCTTATTCCCATTTCACGTAGGTCCAGTCTGGATTTTATCCCATCTTTAGTCTTACCTGGTATATTTAATAGAGTACCAGTGATGCTATCACAGACATTTTTCTCAACGTGCATTACATCGATACAATGCCTGACTGTCAAAGAACTCCAATAAGGAAGATCCCAAAATATTGACTTCTTCTTGAATGAAGAATTGTCACTCCGTGTGGCCATACTACATTGTGATTTCTTACCAAATTCATTGACAATGTCTTTTACTCTTTCATAAACAACATCCCCTGGTATAGGTTTAGGTGCACTTCGTTCATCATTCCATCCATTGAATGCTTTGCGCTTCCTACGATACGGATGGAATTTTGAAAGAAACCTTCGATGACCAAGATATACAGTCTTGCCGCCATGTTTTAGTCTTATTGAATCAGTGTTTTCTTCACATATAGGACACGCTTTAGCTCCTTTGACACTATATCCAGACAAATTCCCATATGCTGGAAAGTCATTAATAGTGCAAAACAACATAGCGTGCAAACGAAATGTCTCTCTTGCTGAAGCATCATAGGTCATCACACCTTCAGCCCAAAGTTTCTTTAAGTCATCAATCAAAGGTTCAAGATAAACATCGATATCATTTCCGGGTTGTTTAGGGCCCGATATCAACAATGACAACATAACATACTTATTTTTCATACACATCCAGGGAGGAAGATTGTATATAACAAGCATGACTGGCCAAGTGCTATGTTGGCTGCTCAATGTCCCGTACGGATTCATTCCATCTGTACAAAGCCCAAGTCTTAGATTCCTATCTTCTTCACCAAATTTAGGGTACAATAGATCAATCTTCTTCCACTGTGGGGAATCAGACGCATGTCGTAGGATCCCATCATTATTTTTCTTAACATCTGCATGCCACCTCAGATTCTTCGCATCTTTCGGATTTGCAAACAAGCGTTGAAACCGTGATATTATAGGTAGATACCACAACACCTTGGCAGGAGAACCAGTTTTGGACTCCCCCGAAGTCGTCAATTTATACCGTGACGCACCACATTTTGGACAATCTTTCAAATCTACATAGTCCTTTTGAAATAATACACAATCATTCGGGCATGCGTGTATCTTCTTGGCCTCCATTCCCATTGGGCACAACATTTTCTTTACCTGGTATGTTGAGATTGGAAGCTCGTTTCCTTCAGGAAGCATTTCTTTCAACAAAGTCAACAATGAAGTGAAGCTTTTGTCGCTCCATCTATTGTTAGCTTTCAACTTATACAATCTCAAGACAGCGCTAAGCTTCGTAAACTTAGCACAACCTGTGTATAACGGTATCTCAGCATCATGCACAATGTTTGTAAAGATAGGAGGTGGATCGGTGTGCTCTACCCTACAACTATCCAGCATCGCATCAACGATGTCTGCTGGAACTGGTTCGTTCACATTTACGTCATCAGAGGCAATTTCTTCTTCCACCCAAGCACTGCTATCGACATCTACTGGTTTCGATTTTGAAATCTCTCCATGCCAGTGCCATTCTGTATAGCCTTGTACAATCCCGTTGCACATGACATGACTTTTGATTTCCTCACCAGTGTTGACTTTCAAGTTGTTACCGCAATGCCTACATGGACAGTAGAACCTATCTGTAGGTTTTTTCCTATGTTCCTCGGAAAATCTAATAAACTGATCAAGACCAGATATAAACTCTGGGGTGCAACGATTACGAATCGACATCCATGATCTATCCATTCTATGATCAGAGAAAACAAGTATATATTAGGAAAAGATTAGGCAACATTTCCCTAGTATATAATAAATGTGTACCACCTATCCCATCCTTGAACACCTAATCTCACTAGTAAGTGTATAATGTGTATTGGGTTTTCGAGAAAATTTCGGCAGCATTTCCCCGCTGTTCTCTAAGTACATATGTACTTAGAGAACAAACGGGGAAATGCTACCAAAATTTTCTCGAAAACCCAATACACATTATACACTTACATCCTAAGTGAGATTAGGTGTTCAAGAACAGTCCCAAACCGGGGACTATCCAAGATTTACTCCTAATGAGTCAATCTTGGATGGGTTTCTAGGCCAACAATAATAGATATCTACAATGAAGCCGGATTCCATACAAACAGTATATAATTTAGTGATTGTTCATTCTAATTTATACCAATGTACAAGTAATATAAAAAACAATGATTGTTCACATTCTAGGCCAACAAACACATGTGATGTCATTCTTATATATAATAAATGTGTACCACCTATCCCATCCTTGAACACCTAATCTCACTAGTAAGTGTATAATGTGTATTGGGTTTTCGAGAAAATTTCGGCAGCATTTCCCCGCTGTTCTCTAAGTACATATGTACTTAGAGAACAAACGGGGAAATGCTACCAAAATTTTCTCGAAAACCCAATACACATTATACACTTACATCCTAAGTGAGATTAGGTGTTCAAGAACAGTCCCAAACCGGGGACTATCCAAGATTTACTCCTAATGAGTCAATCTTGGATGGGTTTCTAGGCCAACAATAATAGATATCTACAATGAAGCCGGATTCCATACAAACAGTATATAATTTAGTGATTGTTCATTCTAATTTATACCAATGTACAAGTAATATAAAAAACAATGATTGTTCACATTCTAGGCCAACAAACACATGTGATGTCATTCTTATATATAATAAATGTGTACCACCTATCCCATCCTTGAACACCTAATCTCACTAGTAAGTGTATAATGTGTATTGGGTTTTCGAGAAAATTTCGGCAGCATTTCCCCGCTGTTCTCTAAGTACATATGTACTTAGAGAACAAACGGGGAAATGCTACCAAAATTTTCTCGAAAACCCAATACACATTATACACTTACATCCTAAGTGAGATTAGGTGTTCAAGAACAGTCCCAAACCGGGGACTATCCAAGATTTACTCCTAATGAGTCAATCTTGGACGGGTTTCTAGGCCAACAAACACATTTGATGTCATTCTTATATATAATAAATGTGTACCACCTATCCCATCCTTGAACACCTAATCTCACTAGTAAGTGTATAATGCGTAATTGGTTTTCAAGAAAATTTCGGCAGCATTTCCCCGCTGTTCTCTAAGTACATATGTACTTAGAGAACAAACAGGGAAATGCTACTGAAAGTTTCTCAAAAACCCAATACACATTATACACTTACATCCTAAGTGAGATTAGGTGTTCAAGAACAGTCCCAAACCGGGGACTATCCAAGATTTACTCCTAATGAGTAAATCTTGGACGGGTTTCTAGGCCAACAAATACATGTGTTGCATTCTTATATATAATAATTGTCTATAAACTACATGCAACATGGTTAATCCTAATCAACAGAGCATTATTAAATAATAAATCAAGAAATCAATAGTTTCAAACAAAAGGTCTAGGAATCTTTACTAGACATTATATGTATCCCTAATCATCATATTTAACATACTACATTATTTTGAACATCCAGATCAGATTAAGATCATACTATGTTATAACATATTATCGAAGGAAACATATTCTTCATGTAGTGTTGATTCTAGAAGTCTAAGAAGGGAATCTGAGAATTTTAGATGCTTACAGTCTCTAAGGGATAGAAGTAAGGAATAATTTATACCTTTTCTAGTTAAGGATTTTGTAGATACTTGGACTAGTCCTAAATGAAGAAAGTTGTATCTTAGATTATTTTTTATCATGTTTAGATCTCTTTCAGATAGAAGTTGTATGCATTCCTATGAAGGTGTAACTCATATAGTTTTCAATCCCTAATTAAGGCAGAATTGTGTGAATTAAGGCAGAATCAAACAAGTGGATAAACAATCCCTAATTCTTTTCTAAAAATCATAATTATATAACAAATCCATTCATTTTCAATCCCTAATTCTTTTCAATCCCTAATTCATTTTCAATCCCTAATTCTTTTCAATCCCTAATTAAGGCAGAATTGTGTGAATTAAGGCAGAATCAAACAAGTGGATAAACAATCATAATTATAGAATTGTGTGAATTCATTCATTTTCAACACCTTGAAAAAGGTTCAACATAACATTATCATACTTGTGATGCATAGATTCAACATAACATAACATTATAGAGCTATGAGTTCACATGGTAGTACAAAAGAAAGCATCCATTATAAGGATATGATAGCCACCAACTAACATTTTATGGTTACAAAAAGCATTACAAAGAATATTCCTTCATCATACCATACAAGGAAGCTAAGTATGATTAACCATCATTCCTCAATTGCATTAAATCAAATCCAACCAGATAGGAGAGAGTGATGTTACAAATCAACACCTCAAACTAAACCGGAGGTTCATACACTTACTTAAGTCAAAGAACATCCTTAACACATAGCATTCTCATCCCATCACAGAGGCATACGGTAAAACATTAGCATCACAGAGGCGCATACCTGTTGGCGCGGGAGGCAGCGGGAGTCAGGTGGAAGCTGATGGCGTGGCGGCGAGCTCCAGGTGTCAAGCCGGCGTCGGCGGCGCCGTCGGCGGCGAGCTCCAGTCAGGCAGGCCGCGGCGGCGATCAGCTCCAGGCGTCAGGCAGGCTGAGGCGGCGAGCTCCAGGCTCGTCAGGCGTCGGCGGCGAGCTCCAGCAGCAGTGGCGGCGGAGAAGGGGGCGCCGGAGTAGCAGTGGCGGCACGACGGCGCTGTCGTGGAGAAGAAGGAGAAGAGAATCGACGGCGACAGGGTGGGAAATCGACGGAGAAGCAGAAAAAGGGCTCGCAATGAAACAGAAGAAGAGGAAGAGTCGGGCATCGCGGGTTATAAAGTCCCAAATAGCGTCGGTTTTTTACAACAACCGACGCCTAAACGTCTTTAGCGTCGGTTGTCTGAGAAAACCGACGTCCAACTGGGCGATAATTTCATGAAATTGTTTGGCGGGAACCACCTTCAGCGTCGGTTATCCTTTAATCACCGACGCTGAAGGTGACACTTTTCGCGCAAATTTTCATCAGACATAGGCGTCGGTTTCTACCTAAATAACCGACGCTGAAAAGGACACTATTTTTCGCGGGCGACTTTAAGCGTCGGTTTGTTATAAACAACCGACACTGAAGACAAAGCGGTACCCGTGTCTGGCTGGTCTTCGAATATAGACGTCGGTTTTCGTAAACAACCGACGCCTAACATAGAAGGCGTCGGTTTTTCTTAATAACCGATGCCCAGAAAAGTGTCACTGAATGCTATTTCTGTAGTAGTGATGCCCGATACCTTTGAGGGAAGGAACTTAGTGCATGGATCATTGTGTCTTCTTTGAGAGAAGAAGGCATTGGATGTAGGCCACTGCCACTTGTTACGATTAAGTTTTCTTTCTTTGTGCTATGCTCCAAAGATAGTTTTATCTCCTCAGTTTCCTTTATACAAAACCATCATAAAAACTACTAAAACCCAAATTACCCAAAGCTTTAATCTTTTTAGTAACTCCCTTTGGAGATAGGTTTTCGTTTAATTCTTTGTGATTCTTTTGCTACAACAAACCTTATCCTTTGACTTTTCGACGTGCTTAGACAAGTAAAACTTGGGTTCCGAAGCTCTATTCTTCCAGTCCCTGTGTTCGACCCTGAACTACTTTGACCCTGTGCTAGTTGCAGGAGTCTTAAACATTTGGGTATTATAAATTACTAAAGTCTAATGACCTAGAAATGTCTCCATTTTTGGACCCACGTTTAAGGCATATCAATGCTCATGGCAAAGACTCCTTCTTGGTTTAGGTTGATGACCTGACAACTACTCTTTCTCCTTCCCCATGGATCATTGATGATGATTTCAACCTTAAAAGAAACACATCTAAATATCCTCACCGAACTCTACCTCACTATACTACGACCAAAATAATGATACTAGTAGTGATCTCTTCGTATGTAAACACCTTTTGATTGACTTCTCTGCCTCAAATTTAAACTTTAGATGGAACACATGTCATCTTTGAGCTAGTATGGACCACTTCCTAAGCTCTCAAACATGGGACATAAACTACCCTCTTACATTAATATTCACCAATAACCATCCATATTAAATCACAATTCTATCATTCTCAACACCAAGATAGACACTTAGAGACCCAAATATTTGCATTTTGAAATTTTTTACACCACTCACCCAATTAATTTGTCATCATTAGAGATATTTGGATCAATCTTCCACTTGATCATGCTCATGGTTTACACATAGAACAAAACCTCAAGAATCTTAGACTCAAGCATCACAAATCGAGTAAAGTTACATACGACCTACTATAAAAACTATAGGTGACCACATAAAAGCTTTTCATAGCTAATAGTAACCCACTAGAAGAGGAAACACAAATTCTTGCACTTAAAGTTGAATATGAAAACCTTAACAAGACAAATGAAATCATGCGAAAATAATGCCCCAATATCACATTGCTTCAAGAAGGTGATAAAATACAAACTTTTTTCATAGAATCTATAATAACAAAAAGCAAATCATACATACAAAGTGTGGATATCGATGACATACACACAAACTACAAGGGCCATATCATAAAAGCTTTTACCTTCTTCTTCAAGTTTCTATCCAAATATGGTAGGAAAAGTCAAATCTTATTTGTATTGATCAACTCATTAATTTGATCAACACATCATATATGATCATTTCTAAAGCATTCAATACTTGAATCAAACCTAGATTGCTAGACATCACGAGATCTCACTAAAATGCTTTCTAGAAGGTGGATGTATACAAGATGCATACATCATGGCAAGTGAGATGATGCACACTTGTTAGGTTAACACAATCTCGCTTCTCACTCTTGAACTTGATTTGGAGAAAGATTTTGATAACATCAATTAGCACTCCTTGCTCTCGTGACTACAAGGTTGTGGGTTTCCAACTAATCGAAACAAATGAATCAAATCATGCTTTAGTTCTTGCCATTTTCTACCATTATTAACTGCAATGCCTTTGGCTATTTACTAGTAGAAATGGAATTAGACAAGGGCATCCATTTTCTCCTTGCTTATTCATCCTTGTGGCATCCATACTTTCAAGAACTATCATGCTATCCGTGGAAAATAACATCACAGAATCCCCTCCAAAATATCAAGCATATCATTCAATATGTGAATGATACCATACTCTTCCTCAAACCTAATGATTCCAACATCATAAGCATCATTCATATACTAGGCATACTCTTATATATTGAGGTCTAAAAAATAGTTTCCAAAACTCTTTCATCATTGTCACACATAAGTATGTATGATTTAGACAGATAAAACCATTGCAAAGTAGACATTTTTCCAATCAAATATCTAGGGTTGACATTGTCACCACACCTCTACCATCTTCATGGTGGGACCCTATTATTGATGCATTCAAACATAAGCTTTCCCCATGGAAAACACACACATTGAGACTCGTAAGTCATCTCACCCTCCTAAATACATCACTCACTTCTCCCATTACATACTACCTCGGTTGTATTGAACTTCCTTCTAAGGTTATACAAATAATTGACATTCTAAGGAAAAGAATTTTATGGGGAAACACCATTGAGAATTAGAAAACACACCTTGTTACATGGGAATACATATGCAAGCCTAAGAAACAAGGTGTATGGGGCATGCTCAACATCAAATTACAAGTGCTATGTCTTATACACAAGATCACATCAAATATGTGCAATGTTAAATAAACCATTTATGTTCACATATCATGAAAAAGTACAATCACAATAGAAACCCATGGCAACCACCATGATGAAAGGCCTATCTCCCCTATGGAAACACATTACTAATACAATTGTGTCATCCATGATAGAATTATTGTACCACTTTATTCCTCTAAACACATCAAAATCTAGAATGACCCTTGTTTCTACGGGTGCGAGGTCATCAACATGAAACTCTATTAGGATATCCCACCACAATTGTCCAACATTACCACTGATAAAAGCCTAATCCTTATTAATTCCAATAGAATAAATCACTTTGAAGGATATATCTTAGATTTTTTTTCAATAATTGCAGATATAGAACAAATTAATCACACCCTTGAACATTTCACAGATAAATCATATATGTTGGAAATGGGGCAAAATTATACACTAAAATCCATATGCTACCTTTTCAGTAATATGTGTATCAACTATTTTGATAAGCTGAATACATCATCCCCATTTGGTTTATAGACATGAAAAAATCATCATCGAGTATAATTGGCTTAAAAGAGGTTTCTATAGTCCCACTTTCTGCCTTTTGTGTAATGTTGAACTCAAAACTATGAACGCCATTTTCTTGAATTGTGTCTTTGCCAAAAACATATGGCAACCACATCTACATACACCTAGAAAAAACATTCTATAGGGAGCAACACTATCAACATGATATCCAATGCTAAATCTTACAGATTATGCATTACCCAACCCTGTATCTTAGCCATCACGATCTTTTGGTCTATATGGAAAGAAAGAAATTATAGATTATTTGAAGATCAAGAACATATCTTAACATGTATTAACAAAGAATTGTTATGTTCATATGATGGTATTGCATCATCCAACAGTTGATTCAATCATTAGAGCAATCATCAGAAAAGCAAATACTACACATATGATACACTTTAAGGATATTGATAGTTGCCAAGGCACATATTCGATGGAGCATTCTCTAGAAGAGCATAATCAAGATTGATGATTTACAACCATCCTTCTGATATTTCATCTTATCTTAGAGGCTTGTTATGGAATGCATCCCTCTGCATTACTCTTTGAATTGACATGTATATAGTGTTTTGTGTTTATATGTACCTCTGGTAACATGTAACACATATTTTATTTTTATATTTTTCCTTAAAATTGATCTGAACTTGCAGATACAATACTTCATAAAAATAAGTGATGCTATCTTGATCGCCCCACTCTAATTATTAAAGCAAATATGCAATCATGTGGCAAATAATACTCCATGCAATTCATTGACTAAGTAATCAGGCATACAACACAACACACGGAAATATCTGTAAGAGTTAGATTCTTTGATAGAATCCCGACATGCATATGCATTAAAGGCAATCCCGTCAAGCGCACTGCCCTTCCTCACTGACCTCGCCCCGCGTGCAGTTTTTCCCCACCTACCACCACCTGACGGTTCTTCTAGCTTTGCTTCTGTAAGAACCGCATCCACAACCCCTACAAGAAGCAGATACGACGGATAAGCCGCGACATCCATATCCGTGTGCTACTACTCCAGTGTGGCTCTCTGAGCCGGAGCTCCAAGCTCCCGAGAAGCAAAAAATGAGAAGGGGGAGCATTCACAAGCTGCTGGATCGAAGTAATTTTGATTATACATAGTTGTGAAACTGGGAGCTAGCAAACCAAGGCCACACCACGGGGTTTAGTTGATCTGCCCTCCCCTTCCTAGGCCTACACCTGGCCTTCTCGGCGCGGTGGAATTCATCTCGTCAATCGAGTCCGGCAAATTGTCTCGCTCCGCGTCCTCCTGCAAGAAACACGCATGCAAAGCCGACAGAAATAAGGCAAGACGAAGAAGACGATCATTTAGCATATAACAGTAAAGGATGCATTTATATCAATAATTAATAAATAGTTGCATTCTAACATAACAGATAAAAATGATTCTTGTAACACATGTCAGGCTTCGTGCGCTTTGCAAAAGAAGAGATCGATCGGAACTCAGATGACATGAAAAGAAAGATCACGATGATGCTTACCGCGGCTTTAAACCCTTCCTCTGTAGATTCAGCGCCCCCATCTTCTTTTTCTTCCCCGCCAGGAAGGTTGTCACCGCCGGAAGCTTCACGAGGTGGCGATTGCGGGAAAATGAAACTAAGGCACCCAAGACAGGCGTCGAACAGCTTCTGTAGCCAGCCTTGACAAGGCAGATAGAGAGTTGCATCGTCCCTTCCGCTGGTAGCCATCTCGGTTTGATGAGCAGCTTGCTCTCACCTCCTCTCCACCTGTTTTCTCTCCTTCTATTCTACTATTCTTAATTTCTTACCAGCTTCCGCACCCGTCTCTCTTTCTCTCTCTCTCGACGTGCCGGTCTGCCTATCCAACCTCGGCCTGTGCATCTGTTGGCCACTTAAAGTGTGTAGCATATATGGGTGCATAAGTATCCAGTTTGACTAGTGAAATCTGAACCCGAATAAATGCAAGTCACCAACTCCTGTAATTTATGGCAATATGATAACTCCCAGACAGATGCAGAACTTTAAACTTACACCTGCTCCACCACGATTGTTGAACTACACCGAACGATTTGGTCTGAGGCCAAAACACACGGTTTGTAGTGATGGGAAAATGCTCGTATACGCAAGTTAGGGCAAACAAAGCATGTTTTTCGCGCTTGCTCAATTTTGTCATGAGATTCTAGATGGACCAAAGCTCAATGATTGGTAGCACCGAAACAGTGGTTAACTCAGATAAGGAACAATGGCCAGCCTGGTAACGAAGTCAAAAAGCGGAATTAGTGACGGAGGCAGAAGATTGGTCTTAATTTGTACTACTTTTACGGCGGAAATGGGAGTGAAAATTCTTGTAAAGATGAAGGATAAAACAACGTTGAATGTTCTGCACTAAACGCCTGTACGACCATCGACACTAGAGGTGCAAACAACTCGCCAAAACTACATATGAGGATTGTTGAGCCAAACAGCTAGCAACTTATCATCAAACAACACTAGAAGAAAGCAACAAACGAAGAAAAATGTCCTAACTGGTAAGATACTGGCATTGAAGGTTCTTCAGTATGCATGTAGCTGGCAACCTGTTAAATTTTTAGCATTGTTGCTGAGGTTTCAATCCATCTATTCTTTGAGTTGGACTCTAATTTCATATGAGATTACTGTTTACCAGTCCTTTCGTTTGTCATAATTTCTTATAATTCTAGGATTTTAAGTAATTACAAAACACTCACATACAATTAAGTATTCCAAGTAACCCTCTGTTATTTGCCAACAAAATCTAACAACCAAGTAATGTTGGTCAATAAAATATCAATAAATCACATTCAAAATGAAGTGTCAACATGCTTATTCTTTGACTAACCTGGAGCGGGTTAATTAGGAATTGTGGTAAACTAGAAGGGTGGTGGTTCTAGCTTTGGAAAGAGACATAATCCGGGGCAACGTTTCCCTAGACTGAAGAATAATAACCTTATTTATGTTTGTATGCAATAAGGTATAAAGTAAAGACTGGTTGTCATAGATTCTTTTGAATTCCTTTTTATGTAGATTCTAAATTTAAGAGGCCGGATTGGATTCCTGTATATCGGCGTGTAGTTGGATTGTTGGCAAACTTGTATTGTGCATACTCTATATTAAGTGCGAAACATATGGTATCTTGTAGATAAAATCAGTGGAGACTTTTAACTGAAAAAGGGTGCAAAGAATAAGTATATTATAGTTTCTTTGGTTTTAAGATATAGGCTTGAAAACCTTAGGGCTAAAAATCTATGTTTAACCCTAAAAAAATCTATGCTTGACGAAATTCAAAAAAGTATAGGAGTTAATAAGGTGTGCCCATCCATGATACGTCCAAGTTTCTGGCTCACTATTATCTGAGAAGTATGAACTAAATCCCAATTCAGTTTGTTAGCACCAAGAAAAACAAATGAGATAACATATGAAATCGTACAGAATCCACACAAGAATGATATGGTAGTTTACACCGTAGCATGTTATTCTATCATTTGGTCTTACCAAAAATTGTGCAAGATGACTTTTCCACTTGGATATTTATAATACAATACAAGGATTTACTCGGAAAAGAAAACATAGCAGGAAGACTAGATAAATATCTGGTATGAGGAAGGAATATATCAAAATTTCAGGACAAATAAAAGTGAAGCTTGATGAAAATGCATATAATAATAAACTCCATGATGGTCTAATCATGTATCTTCTTACTAGAAAGAGTAGAAAATTACTTTGCAATTTTTTTCAATATAAAAGAATTGCATTTAGCTAGATAGATACAAACTAAAATTTTCCTTAAAAAATCATTTCTAGACATTGTAACAACCCAAGATTTCATTACTTATATCCTAGTAAATTTTTTATTACGTTTCGAATAATTCTCAAAAACTAGACTCGATTTTAAACCCCAAAGAAATATCAAACTTATATAAATAACCATCTTCTCTCTTCTGATGATTTCAAACAACAAAAAGGGGTTACCTAACTAATGGATTAAGAAACAAGTTCCATGTACATTGCCATTAGTGGATATAAGTAAGACCAGGTGTCTCTATGACTCCCTACCTTAACTAATCAAAATTAAAAATAATTATTTTAAGGTTAGACAAAGAATAACAAAATCCAAACAAAAAACTACCTTAATAGAATTCTTTTCTCTCCTTCAATGCATTAAGACCACATTAGGAATAATTTAGAAATAAAATTCTCTTTGAGAAAAAAATCTACAATTCAACTAATAGTTGATTCAAAACGATCTAAATGCCACTATAACTCCTAACCCACCCAAAAGTAAAAAAGGTAACGGTCTTGACCAAGGATAATAGTTCAAATGAAAATATTCCTTAATAAACTTCTTGTATATCCTCTTTAGTTCTTATAGGACTTCATAATAGAATCATGATCATGAAACATCATTAGTATGTCTAAACATATTTTCTATAAAAATAATTAGACTAGATAAGACTGCCATCAAAATTTCACTAAAAACATCATTCTAATTAGTTTTAAAAAAATAAATTTGTGATTATGTATTGTGGGTAACTTGTGATATACATCGCTGTATGTGAAACCTAAGCAACATATATTTTTCTACACCCTTAAATTGACTAGTGGTTAAAACTTGAGAGATCATTTAGACTCCCTTTGACCTTAAAATTAAATCAGGAGAGGAACACCTTAAAATACTAGTTAATTTATTAAAACTCTAGTAAATCAAAAAAGTAATGTCACCCTAACAACTATATCTTTATTTCATGGTGTAGTTTTTTATGTCTCATTTATCACTTGGCTTTACCTTTCCTTCTTCTTGAGTCATTGAAAAAATTGACACTCTCAGATGTCGTCACCTTCATTCCCTCCTCTTTTAGCTTCAATAAAATCAAGATCTCCCACATACAATCTCCCTCTCTCCAATCTCTTATGATATGCTCTAATTCCTCACATGTCATCAAACGTCTAGGGCTTTCATGAACCTCAAAACCCAATGATCCTAATTTTCTTAAACAACTACAAAATGTTCTTCAAACAAAGCTCCATACACCAAAGATGTCCCTTAAAAAACCACACCTATTCTCACAATGCCAGCACCTCGACTAACCATTCGAAACCTTTCAAGACCATTAATATTTACCACATACCATCATATGAATGTCAACTCCTCTAGCTAGCTACTTGAAGATTGTTAGAGAATTCCTCCCTATTCTGATTGCCCATGAAGGCCCAAATCCTCTCTAAGACACCCTTATATCTATTAGACTACCTATTGAAAAGTTACATGGTAAAGTTCTTTTCCCCTTTCCACTTCTCTTTTATGTAATCAAGAATCTATGTTGCAATCCCGACCTCCCAACCTCAAAAGCCTAGGTTTTCTTGAGCATTATCTTCACAAGATGGTTCAATACAATTTTAGGATTGTATTTCTAAAAATCAATAATGATTCTTTTCTTCCTTTCTTCTTCCTATATGTCATCATGGTAGAGGACCATTCACATGCTCACGGTCACCATATAGATCTAATCTAGGCTTACCAAATTTGAAGGAACTCAAAGAAGTCTGATTTAGCCTCTCTTTTGGGTGTTAAGCTAGTATTGTATGGTTTCTAATTCAAATATCTTACTACTAATTCACACTAGGTAGTTGAGTTCTAGATGAATATTTGAGGTTGTATTCTCCCTATTTTCCCCTAAATGATTTACATGTCTGTTATCCAATCATGTGTATGGGCCTTTTGTTGTTGATTTTATCATGGGTTTTGTTGATGACTTTTGGTGTTTTCCTTTATGTCATGTAATATGTCATGCAATGTTACATGATATCAGATCGTTTGACTTCTTGAGGTTTTATGACGCCCATGAAATAAGTGAGACATTTGATTGGAATGCCTCATCATTCAACCATAGTCCAAGATTTGATATAGGGCATTGTGATCCTTCTCTACTTTCCAATCTGGTTTCATGTAGTTAATGTTTTATATTAACGAACTCATATAAAATTATATAAACATAAAAAATTGCACAAAATTGTGTTCTACAAAGATCAAAAATACTAGCAAAAGGACTAGAATAGTTTCTATCCCCAATTAAATTCCTACCTCCCATGTTCATTGATGTGATAGATTACCATACAAGAAATTTAGTTAGTAATAAACCCCCAAGTTTTATCTGATCTAACATGCAATAATCACCACCTATAAGTGTACAGTTCTTATAGCAGTATAGCTTTAGGATCGAGAACCGAAAGGTTAACCTTTTTAAGAATAATTTAGATTTTTAGACTAATTCATAAAAAGTGTTAACAATATTAGGATAAGTTGATTGTTGATTGATTAAATTTATAAATAAAGAAATAAAACCAAACTATAAATAGAAATGATTTTTAATAATGATTAAATTACTAGGATGACGAGTTTCACTGTCATTGATACATAATCAATCTTAAAATTACAATATTCTCAACTCCAACCTTTTAGATTAGGACCATTTAAGTTCACACACTTTTAGAGTATAAATTGCTCAAGGATCAGTTTCCCCAAGAGGTCAAGGTCTCTATACCCAAAGATCATCAATGAATCATCCTAGAATCCATTCTATGATCTCATCCAGGGTCCTACACATCCAATTGATAATCCAATCTTAGATTTGTTGATCTCTATGTCTAGGATTGTATTAAATATGTAAATTGATGGATCAAGCCAAAGAACAATCGATAAACGATTGGGAAACAGTCTAATATCCATAAAGAGACAATCTTGATAACAAATATGATAAAATATTAGAAATGGGGCTATTCCCCATGGCCCAACAAGGAATCTACTCTCTACTCATGTTCAATATTCAAGAACCAAAAAGAGAAAAATGGATTCATGAAGAAAGTAGAGGCATAGAGGAGAAGCTCAGTGGTATCATCACAACTCCTGAATGATAGCTACAAACTCTAGTCATGTCTTCCCACGAAGCACATCTCCACATCAAACTGTAAACTTTTGTCTATGGCTCTCTCCTTTGATAGCTAGGGTTGTGAATGGGAGACATGGGTCATGATTATCTTTTTATATGTCCCTCAAGTGTATCTATAGAATTCCATAGGGTTTCAAATTAATTTAAAATAATCCAATGCTTTAGGGAAGTTTGTTGCAGATTTCTATCATAGGAGTTTTGGACTAGAGTGACATTCGATTGAGTACAAAGAATTAATAAATATATTCTTTGTATATGTAATTAAATTACAACCCTAGGATTAAATTATGCTCATCCTTGAGTAACATAAAATCCAAAACACTCACTAAATAAATACTATCAATCAATTTACATGCCTTATATACATATCAATTTTGAACCCTACTACTAATATGTCCAAGAAACCCAACCTCATGAGATCATAGATGACAACTTGACATATCCTCATTCTTGAATAAGCTTCAAAACATCGCTTCCTTGCCTCCATCCCCAATACCACACATGTACATAAATTTCATAAAAAATTAAGGAATCCCAAGAAGTCACAAGTATACATATAATCCAACACTGGGGTATGGTAAATGGATATTGACGGAGCATAAATACACCTAAGATGGATAATAGAGTGATAGAATGCATGAAAGGAATAATGCACATCTCTCCTCTACTTGACTTGATATTTCATTTTATTTATGTAAATACTTACATCACATTTTTATGTGTGTACATTGGCATCTTTTCTTTATCTTTAGTGATACGCCTGTATTACATAGAGAGAGCTATGGAAGAAGAGGTTATATAGGAAAGGTGTGGTGCACCACCCCAATTTTAGGGTTTTACACACTTGATTGATATTTTTTTCTTTTCTTTTTGATACATGGAAGGTAAGAATATGGATGAAGTGTACAAGAGGGGTTGGATCATGTGCATACTTTGTTTTTATGATTAAATACATCAAATTATTCCTCTCACTCACTTCACCCAATTAATTACATGATAAGGGGTTTCATGACAATTATGTATATATGATTCACTAATTAGTAGGAGAAACATCATATTTGATTCCTATTAGTTTTTCTAAAACTTGACGTCCTTTCTAGGGAACATGATGGCTATATTTGTTGGCTACAAAGGGTGATTTCTAAACATTGACATATTTTTAGAAATATAGTTAACGTCAAGAATTTACTTCAAATAAGAGAGGTCGCATGAAAATTTTGTATATATGATTCACTAATTAGTAGGAGAAACATCATATTTGATTCCTATTAGTTTTTCTAAAACTTGACGTCCTTTCCAGGGAACATGATGGCTATATTTGTTAGCTACAAAGGGTGATTTCTAAACATTGACATATTTTTAGAAATATAGTTAACATCAAGAATTTACTTCAAATAAGATAGGCCGCATGACAAATCCTATATGCAATGCAAATATGAATATAAAAAATGACTAGATAATAGCTTCAATTAACATTGGAAGAAATGGGAATTGCATTAAGAACAATTTAAACTACATGCAATGCAAACAATCCAAATGCAAATGAAACATACAAAGCTAACATGATGGAATAAAAAAGAATACAAAAATAGATTGGTGTTGGTGCACAGGAATATGTACCACCCAGCCTCTATCCCGAGCTTGGAATTTGCTCATCCCCAAGCAAACACTAAACCTAAGATGGAGGGTGTAACATCCTAATTTATTGAACAAACATATAAATAAGAGAAAGCATAATTCTCAAGAGGAATGTCACAAAGATGATAATCATCGCATCAAAATGAAGTTCCATTAAACCAACATGTCTCAAGTTCTACAACACAAAACTTAAACTTCCAACTAAGCTAAACTAGTACATGATCCTCCTATTAGAAGAAAAACTGAACAAAATTCCATTAGACAGTTGAAACCCCTATAGGTTAAGATGTATACTCCTTTTTTAATCTCCCTTATTCTTTCCTCCTGTGGACATTGCCTACTCATGCATTCAAAATGGAAAGCACACATAAGAAGCGACAACATTGTCAGAAGCAAAGTACTACAATTTAGCAATAAGGAGAAACAAATTAATTTAGAAATAAATTTGAATTCACAGAAGTGATTAATTATAGCATCATCTACTCTTATGAACCAATTATTCTCATAAGGCTCGTAGGCTCAAATGATGTTCCATTTGAACTCATGATTTACACATGTGTGCCATTACTTATGCTCCAATTGAGATCATGATTGCACCTAAGTGCCTCTATGTTCCATTTGAACTCATAAGGATTGAGGGATCCACATTTACATGATGAGGAAAAATAACACAATAATTACGATTAATTATTAACTTGGAATAATTGACTTTACTTGGATTTCACTTGGATATGTCATGGATTCTTGAAATAATGTTGAAAGTATAAGATAAATTCCATAACTTTTAGGAGACATTTATTCAAGTTATTTTCAATTTGGAGTACATATATATGCATATACTCTATCTTGATCATCATAATAAATCATACGATAGTAGAAAACCAATACTAAATACTCAAAGTGCATGGAACCTCTTATCGAGACTTGGAGGAGTCCTAGATCAACTTTCTTGTATCCAAATATTTTTCCCTATATCAAACAACCAAAAATAAATACTTGGTATGAACCCTACATCAAATTATGCTTGATTAGGGTCTTGGGTGTCATTTGGGTTACACTTTAATTTAATGAAGTTTATGGTTAAGGGGTATTATTGATGATTAGTTTATTGTTCTTTTTATTGATATGTTGCTGATTAGGTTAGGTCAATTTGATTCACTTGACACTGGATTAGGTTCAATTTATTATGTGTACGCTTCAATACTATTTAAATATTGATTTAGGATTTATTATGAAATCATCACATGTATAAGAAAAACAAGTCAAAAAATTAAAATCGGATTGCTTATGGAAAACTCTTTCCAAAACATTTTTTTGTATTTTTGTGACTTTAGATGAATTAGTTATAGATTTTCAAAATCCATCCAATCAGGAGGCATGAAACTTAACGTGACCTCAAACTAAATGAATAATACATTTTAATTTTAAATAAAAGGCCGAAAGACTAAAAAATCATAGTCTTTGTTAGCCACTGATTAATCTTGTAAAGGAAAAATCAATAAAGTACATCTTATCCTCTTCTTTCTCAGTTGTGATAGAAGTTCTAAAACTAACCTTCACCATGGCTGGCTGGAGGTGAATCCTGGGAAGCAAGGATGGGATGTAAGGAAACCAACAAAAATCCTCATGATCATAGCAACATCTCTTGGAAAAGACATAGGTATAAGAATTATGAAGAATCATAACTAAAAACACCAAAGTTTCTCATGTGTTCATGAATTGCAATTGGGAAAAAAAATCAAAAGTACCTCATTCAAGGATTAAATATTATACTTGAATATCTCATTGTCTTCCTGGAGGTTTATGGGAAGCAAGCAACAACTTTTCTAGGCTTTGATGTGGCAATAGCCATCGCCACGATGAATCATGTTGAAGAAGTAGTATGGAACTTTGTTAGTATGATGAGGGATAGGTTTGTGGGGCTATGTGAGGGTGGAGTTGAGTTCCTCATTGTGTGGGGATTTATTTTCAAGGTTCATATATATAGGTGAGGGCTAGTGGTGGTTAGGTTACTAGATGGAGATTGAAACATGGAAGGAATGAGATTTCAATGTCATTTTTGGATTCTAGGGCATGGAATTCCATGAAGTTTAGGACCAATATCTTTGTCAAGATGGAGAAAATCTAGAACCCTATACGGACTTGGTTGGGTGAGGAAAAGGGACACAAGTGTTAAATAGGTCAGGGTATCTGATATGGAATTACGATCCGCTAAGTATGGAAGGAAGATGTATGAAAAAAGATGCAAAACTATAGGCGTAACTCCTGTATTAATCCAATGATGCTTATTTTAGGATTTTAAAACATAAAGATTCTTCCCTATATAATTTTATGGGTCTAGGATATTCAAAGGTGACCAAATTTGGTAGGTTGACTAATTGGACAATTAGGGTTACAAAAAACTAGTTAGTTTCTTGATTGAGTTGCAACCATTTGTCCTTGCCTTTTTAAGGATAAACATGCATTTACTCATCTAGGATTATCTATAAACAATTAAGGACATATATTTTGAGGAAGTGCACTTATTATAATAAAAAACTCATACAAACTTTATTAGTCTAGATTATACATCATAATAAAGTCAATTCCTCATTTGACCCTAAAATGTCACTTATTTATTAGTTAGGACAATTTTTGTGAGAAAATAATATTGAGGACCAAAAAAATAATTTTTAGGGTGTTAAAATTCTACCCACCTTACAAAATTTTATCCTCAAAATTTCCATGTACTATCCACCCCGGGGTTTTCGTTATTACTAGTTGCAATTACTCAACATGTATTTCCATCTATCTATAACTAGGATTAGAACTAGGGTTGTACATATACTGGTATAGATTGGTAAAGAGGTCTGAACTAGCTATTCGCTTGGGTCCTTAGTCCGAATTTTTTTCCTAAATTCAGTTTGCAGTCCGATTTGGTAGAAAACCAATAGAAATTGTTCTAGACCGATTGGAATGGATAATATAAAAAATCTCAATCTTTATTAATTAAATCTAATATTTATGAAGGGTTGTGGGGATTTGTAGTACATTATTAAGGAATCTGTAAATTACTAGTAGGTTTATTGATATTGTGGTTTACACACCAATGTTATCATATCAATAGATTTCAATACCATTAATCATTACACTTATACAAGAATTGTGTAATTGGTAAATAAACTTGAACATTTCATTACATTGTCCCAACAAAATTTTAAAGGATGTAGTAGACTAAAGTGAATTGTTAATATATTAGTGTATTACCTATTAACTATCATATCATGAAATTTTATAATATTTGCAAGTGTTAGTCTTTTGTGTGCTACTAATTTATGCCAATTAGTCTTGAATGTGTTATTATGTGTAAGTATTATATTAGTAATGTTCTCAATATCCTTATACCAGTATACTCTCTCAAGTTGTAAGAATTTATTTTTGTAACATGGTTTGTGTTATCAAACTCAAATGATGTATTAGTTATTTTGTAATTTCTATAACATAGTTCTTTTATATTATATAATCAAGAGTGTATAAATATTTGTTTTCTAGTCTGATATCAGTCTGATCCTAGTTCGGTCCTTTATTTTTCCATTTTGGTCCGGGACCAGATTGATACTTACTTAGTCGGGTCCTTGGTCTATGAATTTTTATGTAACATGGTTTCGGTCTGGTCTGCTCCAAACCGATGAGGTCAGGTTTGGACTAATATACATCCCTAGTTAGAACTAGATTCTACCTTCTTTTTTACCTTATTCCTCCTCATAAATCATGGCAACGCTTCTTGTTTGTCTCTTTTCTCATTGATTTGGGTTAGGCTTTTGTCTTGCATCATTCTTTGCTTTGAGATTGGGACATTCATGCTTCTTGTGACTTGGATGTCCACAGTAGTAGAAAACTCCAATCCCTTTCCTACATGTTCCACCTTTGATTCTACCACAAGTGGAACATGTTCCCTAAGAAGTGGTTCTTCTAGACCTTTCCACTTCCTTTGGTCCTGATTGTCAGGAGGAGGATGGTGATGATGATTGTCATTATGATTCTTCTTGGTAACTTTCTTCTAAAACGTCCTTAGAACACATACCTTAGGTATTATAAAGGAAATTTAATGGTCTAAATGGGATATGTTGATGCCTAGAACATGGAAACCCAATAAATCAATTATGCCCATGGTTAAATAAAGAGAACCTTTTTAAGGGAGGTAAGGGCATAAGAATCATAGAGAATATTGAAGTTTTAAGACTATGGATGTTGCCTCACCATATGTAGTGCTATATGGAAACCCAGTATATATAAAATATAAAATTATATTTCATCTTGGTGAGTGCTACAAATTTCTCAAGAAACTTAGAGTGAAGGTATCTACCTTAAAAAGGAAATTACATTTCATCCCTACATTGTAAGGACACCTTGTAGGGTTTATATATGGAAGTTTTTACAACAACCATGTGATGTTTTATGGATGAGATAGGTTTTTCGTAGGTGATGGAGACCTAGATTTTAATGAGGGTCGGTCTAGAAAAGGACCTAAAAAATAGTCATGAAAACTAAGCAAATGTATGATCTAACCAGCCAATTTTGATTGATCCATGTGAGCCCTGTAATGAATCAAAACTTATAATCGTACCATATTCCATAACTAGAAAGATTTTAAGATCAGTTTCCTAGATTTTACTAAACAAGGATAAAACTAAACAACTTCACACATTTACATTATAAATTAAATATGTTCTAATCAGTTACATGTATTTCATTTGATAACTAATACTCACATAGTGGTTAAATAAAAACTATATAATATGCTCTGGAGTAACAATTGGTAATTCCATATCCATAAATATTAATAATGTGATATTATTTAATCAAATATAAAATCAATAAATTAAATAAGTTACATGTGTAAAATGTGGAATTTTGTGCACAATAATAATGTATAACTTTTTGGTGACATATGTGAATAAAAGGGACTCTAATTTAATATTTGTGAAAAAAAAATTATATAATTTGCCCAAACCATAATGGTGATATGAAAACTACTAGAGGGGGGGTGAATAGAGTTTTATAGTAATTTTAAAGTAATTTAAACTCAAGCAACCACAAAGAAAGATTGACCAAGGAGACACAAGGGTTTAGAGTGGTTCCTAGCCTTAGCAAATACTAAGGTAGTCAGTCCACTACCCGGTTGCTTACCCAACAGGGATTTGAAAAGAAATTATTTTATTACCTCGCAAGGACTTTACATAAAATACATTTCTTTTCCCTAAACCCTTCAAGCAGCCTTCACCTAGAAGTAATCGCCCAACTCGAAGCAGCCTTCCCTTGAAGTAGATGCACCAACACCCGTTGCACCAGCCTTCTGAAGTAGCTTCCCGTGCGATAGCCTTCTTGAAGTAGCTTGAAGTCCCCTTCTCCACCTGAGAAGTCAACCCTCTCCAATCCGCAGCCTCCAACCCTAGGAGTAGCAAGGAGAGTACAAAAGATAACAAGGAACAAGAAGGAAAACAGAAATTACAACTTATCCTTTTAAGCACAAGGCTTGATTTGCCTATATCAAGCGTATAAATCTCCTAACCAATGTGTATGACAATGTGATTGTAGTGGATAGGAGATACTAGCCTATAGGGCACGAAATGGGAGCAATAGGAATGAATGGCAAGTGTAGGAATTGCTCTATTGCTCTAAAACAGATTGCAAGTGTGTATTCAAGCTCAAGTATAGCACAAGTATATTTTTTTTTTTTGGTGTCCTAAGGCATGTCCTATTTATAGGAATGGCCTATGTATGCTTAAGGACGTTCTAGACAACTTCTAGGGGGTTCCTAGTGCTTAACTAGCCGTTAGGAATAAGTTAGGCGCATTAGCAACGGCTAGTTAATTAATTCTGCAGTTGCTGTCAGAGACCATCTCGGTCGAGGACTTGTCGACCGAGATGCCCAGTCGGTCGAGGATTTGTCGACCGACAGGCTCTCTGGATTAACGTTTATTTGCAACTGTCAACTGCTGTGTCTAACGGCTACTTTTGGTCAATCTCGGTCGAGAAGTTTGTCGACCGAGAGTGTCTCGGTCGAGGAGTGTGGTCGACCGAGATTGACTCTGTTTTCAAACTTTCAATTAAGATACTAAGTGTGTGCATGAGTGTGCATTATGTGATCCTATTAGAAGGAGATGACCTAACTAAGTGTGGTGTTTAGCTAGGGAGATCTAACGCTTGATTTACATGAAGTCTAAGTACTTGTACATTATATATTTGTACAAGTTTACAAATGATTACATTGCATGACATTTACAAACATTCAAGCGTATGGATTCCCTAGAACTTTGTCATCACCTTGTTCCTGCACACTTAAGTAGCTCGTTAGATTAATAAGAATGAAATGTTTGTCATCATCGAAACAAAAGGGATTTATCATAATATCCAATTTATCCAACATGATATAACTCACAAAAGTAAATCTCAAAAATGAAATATAATGGTAAAAATGTGTCCCTTGTATCCCAATTAGCTTGGGGGTCAAGTTCCGCATTATTTGAAAAATAATGGCCATCCTAATTTTATTTAAAAAAGAAAATGTGAGTTTTTATCTAAAACATTAAATAATATGTTTAATGACTTTAAAAGTAGAAATAAATCCCAAATTCGAACTCCACAAACCAAAATTAGTATATATGTAAATTTCCACATTAATTGAATAATCTAATTTATCATAGTTTCATTTAGGAGAGAGAATATAACTTAAAGTTCAAATATAAATTAAAAGAGTAAAAGTTCCCAAAATGAAAACATTAATTACAAAATCACACTCCTCACGTTTTATTTTGTTTTTAGGCCAAGTTTGACATATTTTGAGTGTTCCTATATGCCTCAAATTCCTTAAGAAAATAAAGTGAAAGATAAGGTCAAAAATATTAAATGGATAATGTAAACCAACTTGTATGGATTATATGTATATAATTTATGTGAAGTTTTAATAAATAAAAATGTAGTGTGACATAGAGGGATACAATGTTATACATGCATGCTAAATCTATGAAAATAGTATTATAAAATAAATAAAATCCAAAATTTATTTTAGAAACACAAATTAATAAATATGCAGATAATAACATCACATTCTTATGTACTAAATAATTAAATGCAAAATGTCAGTACTAAAAAGTAGGAAGAGAATACAAATTCCCCTTCTTATATTTTCTTCAGAGGATGTTATTAATATTATGGAAACAATTAACATGATTTGGGAAGCTAAGTTACTATTATCCAAAAGAAATTATAAATAAACATACTCGAGGATAATTGAAGAGAGATTGAGGAATTTAAGTAGATATAAGATATTCTTTACTTCTCTCATGAGTAGATAATTTTGAAAGGATCATAAATACCCAATATAGTAACTCAATATACACCATATAAATATTCATTTTAACATTGCTAAAACGTTCATGTATATGAAATAATACACTATACAATTTTTTAAAAATAAACTAATGTCAAATTTAATTCTCATGTATTAATTTGTCTAATTGCCAAATTCTATTTTAGTTGGATAGTACTAGTATCTGAACAAAGTATAAAGTAGATTAACAAGATGATGATGATAAAATGATTCAAATAAAGTAAATGACATATTGAACACCAAAAATGAAAACTAATGTAAATTTCAAATTCTACATGTCTTAATTAACCTAAGTGTCAAAATTTACTTTATTTGAACTTTGTTTAGACCCAAAAATAAATTTGGAAAGAGAATATATAATTGGAAATATTAATTGTCTATTGTTTAAATTTAATACATTCGGTTTGGTATGGTTTCTAATTTTCATCCTTTAACATTTTATTTTCCCTTTTCCTTTTCCTTGTGGTACTCACTTTTCTTCTGTTCTTGCTCTCAATATCCCTTCCTCTTTTTCCTTTATTAACCTTTCCTTGCTTTCTCCTGCATCCAGCCAATGATATTCACATTTTGAGTTATTGATGTTTTTGCCTAATCTTCTTGCATTTACAATATCCTATTTGACTAGTTAATGATAGTAACATATATATCCCAAGATATGTACTTTCTGGATCATAGATGGTGATCACCCATCGCTGCCATGCCTCTCCTAAAAAAAAGCATGCATGTTACCTATATAATATCCATCCAAGGACTTGTTTGATCACCTACTTTGTCTCTATTACACCCATTGATACCCTGTTATCATCGGCCATCAACTCTTAGCAACAGTTGATCTCAAAACCTCTCACACCACAAAATCATCATGGCAGGCTGTGGAAGAGTCCCTTAATGTTTTTCCTATACCATGTTTCCATATCACATCATAGGTAATCTACCTTTCCAATGTGGTATTGGACTCTATTTACCTACATGCTTCTCCAAAATTTTCATTGTTCTGGTTTTCTTCCCTGAATATTATCTAGTTGATTTGTTTGCCCAGACTTCTAGACGTTATTCTAAAATTATAAGTGATTGTTATAATGCTTGGTTTCTTATGTTTTCAATTTTGATTTTCCCTGTAGTAGACCACATGAAGTGTTTTTTATTTGTCCTTCCTGGTTGTATTGGCGGAAGGTTTCCCATGAGTTTCTTGTTGTCTCTATACCCATCCTAGTTCTCTGGGACTAGAAGGACATGTGGAGTACATTGTTCTTGTTTTACAGAGTGTTGTATGTGAGGTTGAAGAGTCGAGTTTCCTCCATCAAGCCTAGTGCATGCATCTTCTTTTACACATAAAGAATCTTAAGGAATAAATATGTTTTGACAAGTTTCTCTCCTTTGCCCCTATTTTGATTTCTACTATGTCACACTATGTGTTGCCTTCTCTATCTTATTTCCTCATAGTTTTTATTTAAACATGTAAATTTGACGCGAGCAACTTAGTGATATGCTTGTGTCGTGCTAAATTATTATAAATCATATGTGATGGTATATGAGGAATTTCTCAAAAGTGGTTTTGTTATTTAAGCATTAAACTTTATCATCTTAGATGATTCATTATATTAATGTATTTATCAAAAATTAAAGATAACATATTTTTAGCATCTTGGAATTTTCCTTCACCAAAGGGTATTGGTTCCACTCTTAATTTAATAAAAATTTAATTTAAAAGGAATTTTCTAATTAGTTGAAATTTTAAAATTCATATATTTTAATATATAATTCAAAACAAAATATGTTTTGGAATTATAAAATTTTAATATATCCTATGATATGCATTTAATCATCTAACTCCAATCTATTAAATATGCAATTTTATGGATCTATCTAATTGGTTGAACTTTTTGAAAATTCATAGCTAATAATCTATAAGTCAATAAAAAATAAAGTAAAATATGTTATGAACTCCGTAGAATATAATCCACAACGTAATATGGTTTTGAGGAACTACTTCATTAATAATAAAAGGATGATTTATAGAGTTTATACAGTTAGTGCAAAGGTAACCCTATTCTCATATATGTCTTTAATAGGGTGCTTGTGGAGTGAGATAGAATTAGTATTTTGACTTTGAACATATAGATTCATTCTCTGATTTACCAACTCAAGTTGAAGTATGTGCATCTTTCCCGATTATCAAGGCAATACTATGTTCACCAACAAATTTCCCATATGAGCCATTCTTGGTTAAAACTTGTTCATCTTTGAATATACCTTCCTATTTCCTAGCTACTTCCTGATTTATTGTTGATACCATGAGACTCAACTATTGAAGGTCATCTGGCCTATTTGTTGAGATAATTTGTTTATCTTATTTGAATCATGTCGATGATGATTGAGATTGTATCTTGCTTGTATATCATGTGTATGTGAAAATAGACTAGGTTTATTTATAATATCATGTACGTCTATCTTACAATAATGTTTGGGTGCACCTTTCCTCCCCAAGTGCATGATTCCACTCCTATTATAAATATTGGGCGTACCTTTCCACCGGACTTAGGTTTCATATTTATGGGTCATGGACCTACATAAATAAAAGTAGTCTAATTTTTATATACAATGTTTATGAATACTTATTTTTATTATATGGCAAGATTTTCTTTTAGTTAGTCAACTCTTTTATTACAATGCCTCATATTTTGGCTTGAAAAATCCTATTCAGACTTTTTCTTTTGAACTTTTCCTTTATTTGATACCATGCATTGCCTTTCCACATATCTTAAGTATTGCCTAGTTGTATTTTTTATCACATACTCAGCTTCAATTGACGTCCTTTTCTTTTGTTTCCCTCTCCTGGGTGTCATTTTTTTCAACCCACCTAGAGGTAACACAACCCTAGGTGTAGGACATGGAGGACATTACATGCAAATGTAGACCTAGCTTATGGAGAAAACTCTTAATGGGAGATAGAATTGAGATAGCTGGATATCCCTATACTTAGATCTTGATGTAGTTGTTTTTCAAATAAATCCGTTATGTATAGTCATGATTTATCATTCCAATGATATACTTTGGTCTTATTATGTATATCATCATTTGAGGAAAAAAATCACCTATTACATCATACATTTTGAATATGTTTGGAATAAATGGTTTATTTCCTCAAATTTTGGTAGGGAGTGGATCCCCTTTTGGGTCCCACTCCTTACAAGATGGTATCAGAGCCATAGTGGTTGAATTTCTAACTATTTCAATTTTGTCTCCCTAATTAGAACGCTTACCTTACATAGTTACCATCTAAATGAGGTGTTTACCCAAGAGTTGACCTATGATTTTTTGGTATGTATGCCTAGAGAGTCAATCATATGATGATTGTGATGGCATTTTACATAAAGGATTTGATTAATAAGAATAAAGGCAAGCTTCCAACTGATTTTGTTTTAGTCAGTTATGAGATAATGAGGAAGCATAATGAATGTATAAAGAATGATATTACTCAATGACGTAGGTCTTCAAGTACGTGACTTGAATAATGAGATAATATGGATGTTAAGAGTATGTACATGCTTATCATGTCCATAGTCTGATGTTATTGTGGAAGGGAGATGGACAATAGTAACACTAAAGACTAGAGTGTTTGTTGGTTGATGACAGAATCTCCTCAGTCATGATATGTGATTTCAAACCAAACACATAGATATGTGTTATAGAATAGTGTATCAGATAGACCACCTTGAAAGGATGAGTGTGAGTGATGTAGATAGGATTTGTCCCTCCTACTAGAGTTTAATATGCTAGCCACTTGATAAGCGAGACTAAGAAACACATGTGCATGCACATATGAATCAATATATGATATTGAGGTCACATATATCTCATACAGTCTGGTTCGATTCAAGGAAAATGGATTGAACATTGAGAGGATGATGATTTTGTGCCTAGAATTCATTCCAAATATCAGTGACAAAGGAATTATAAAATCACTATAACACCTTTCACATATTGTAGGTTGAATTTGTTCTCCAACTTTCCTGATTATTTGGGTAGAAATGATGTGTGACTAGGCACCGCACTTTCCTTGTGATTTTATAAATTAGTTATGGACATTCATTACTAATATAACATGGAACCATTCACACACATAACAATTCATCTAGAAGAGTAGTTTAATCATGAATGATAATTGAATTGAATACTAAAGTGTTTAGGTATTCAATTTAAGAAACAAATTAGCTGATAAGACTCCCAACTGATCGGATCATGTGATGAAATGACCGGTTGGAATGGCAGGTTGATTGGAAATTGAATTATCTGAGTTCTACCTGAACTAAGGGCACGAGCCAACCAATTCGCCTAATGAACCAATTAGTTTGGGTTGTGAGATGACTGGCTCATGAGAGCAAGATGCCCGGTTCGTGGAAAATTCGATTGCATCAAGGATTAGTATTGATGTCATGTTGTGCATTCATTAGATTCGAATCACCAATTCATATGTGATTGGGAAGCATTGTGAAACAATTGGTTTGCTAAGTGAACTGATCCGCTTGCATGTGAACTGACTAGTTCGCCACTCACATGTTGTGAATTCTGTGATATTTCGGTCTCTTCCACTCCCACACAGACTGGGAACCCTGAACCTAACCCCTCTGATAAATAGAGGGGTATTGGGGGCTTCTCAGACAAAACTCAATTGCCTCCGAAAATTGTTGTCCTCTCTAGTTGTCATAACCAATAGAGATCCCAAGCAAGTCTTATCCAATAAAGGGAGGGATAGCAAGGGAGAACAATAATGGGAGAGAAAGGTGGTGACTAGTACTCTGACGGGAGGGACAACTCCTTCTTGTTAGTTCTAGTAGAACGATAGGAGTTCTAGATAGTCTGTGTGAACTACCATAGTGGCGAGGTGGCCGTTGCCAGTCGCCAGGAGGACAACATTAGCCTACAGCCCTTGGAGGTGTTGTTGTAGATGTCGTTCGAGTCTGCTGTTCATAGTGTAGACCAGGAGCTGCTACAGATGAGTCCCAGTGCAATTAGGAGTGTAATGAGTTATAGTCACTGGACTAGCTCCAGGACTAGGTATGAAATTGTTAAACCATCCTCCCATTACAAATCTATTGAGATGATCTTGTTATTCTGAGGAATATGGATATATAAAATTTTGTTTCTGTTGTCTACTCTGCACCTATATTTCTCTACAGTTGTATTAGAGCCACATCAATTTACTATGTTTTAGGATAATCCATATAATACGATTTTTGGTTTTGTTGTTTATTTATTGCATATGATGTGAATTCATAAACTGATCAATGTTCAAATCCAATCAATGACCGCATATAAACCCAATAAATAAATAAATATATGTATATATAAAGTCAGGCTAGAATACACTCGAGTGTACAGATCGCACGGATACACTCACGTGTGTTCGCATATCAAGACTATTTTTTGTAAGATGTAAACCATTAATCTTCATTGTCATAAGGCTACATACAAATTTTGAGCCCATTTAGATGAGTGTAAGTCACTCATCCGAGGGCAACAAAATCAACGCATGAAACTAATTTGAAATACATAATTTTTGCGGTCTTTATAACATGACCTATAAATGTCCAAATGTGCTCAAATTTTTTATATGCGTTATTCACAAAATGATTAAGAAGATCAATGGATTAGATTTTTGAAAAAAATATTGCATCATGGAAAACCTCTTGAGTGTATTTTGGTTTGAATACACTCGAGTGTATTCTAGCCTGACTCTCTCTTTCTCTCTCTCTCTCTCTCTATAAATAAATATATATATATATATGCAATTTACACACGTCCCCCTAAAAGGGAGTTTTGATGGTAGATTTGTAGCGTGGTTATGGCCATTAACCCTAATAATTTGTTCATGGTGGTTGTGTGTTTATTTCCTATTTTATCTCGGTTTGCATACCGAGCCTATACCTTCTTCTTCCCGATGTAAATGCATTATTATTTCCTACCTTTGCTCCCATTTAATGTAACTCAGGATTTCTCATTACCAAGTAATAAGTTTATTTACAATAGGATAATTTCCTTTCTTGTTACTATGAAGAAAGTGTGCCCAGAATAAGGAGGACCAAAGAGGACCGATCAATTGGAGGCCCAGTCGATCAACTGGAGGACCCAAACGATGGTGGACCAGAGTCCAAATGATTGTGCAGACGACCAACCAACCGGCCAGGAAGCGAGTCGATCAGTTCAAGGGTTGAACCGATCAACCAAGATTGGCAGGCAAAAATCTTCATCAACAACAAGATTCTGCATGTGATGTAAACCCTAGGTAGTGGTAATTCCTTGTCACTCCAAGGAATTACATTAGAATGGCCATAAGAATCACCTTTAATTTTATATAGCATGTTTACATTATGGGATATAGCATTTATATGATACATACTATATATATGTGGTGATTGGCTAAAGTATATGTATTTATATATACAAACTCCCTCAAATAAAATATTAAGTCTTAGATGCTTTCCATTAGCAGCACACATGAAAATCTTAATGGACAAAGCATCGGCACCCCAAGGGTGGTGTGTTGTCTATCTTGTGGAAGTGTGAAGGTAATAATGTGGGCCTACCAAGTATGGTGCATTATTATCGTGTTGTCTTTTGGGTCAGACTTAACTGAGTGACCTTAATGATATTAAGCACCATAGGCATATAAATGATTATGGAAAACAGTTGCACATATCATCTATCCAATAATTGCATAAGATGCAAAGTTGAATTATTTTGGATCTTGGCTCACTAGAAGGTTGTATGTTGCAATCTTTCGAATTGATATGTGAGGGCTATCAGTTTGAATAAAATAGTGATAATGATAATTAATTAAAGACCTAATCAACACCATGGAATTTTAATCAAATCAAATCAAATCAAAAATGAGTTTTTAAAAAAAATGTAAATTATTTTGTAGAATCAAATGCCAACACACAACAAGGACAAGTTAAATGGTAATAACTTCCATGACTGGTTCAGGATGTTGAGAATCATTCTCACACAAGAGTGCAAGCTCTATATCCTAGAGAAACCAGAGTGAGATGAACCCCTTCCTAATGCACCTAAGGCTGACAGGGATGCTTACAAGAAGAATATTGAATATGTTGTTGATGTCATGTGTATGATGCTATTCTCCATGAACTATGTGTTGCAGGGGCAACATGAGAACATGGATGTTATTGAGATGGTCACACATCTTAAGAACATGTTATAAGATCAAGCAAGATAGGAGATATTTGATGTCTCTAAGATGTTGTAAAAATATAACATGGCAGAAGGAGATCCAGTAGGTCCTCATGTACTCAATATCATTGGGTATGTGGAGAACCTGGCTAGAGTGAGATTCCCCTTGGGTCAAGAGTTTGTCACTGATGTGATTTAGCAGTCTCTGCCTGAGTCATATAGTTAGTTTGTCATGAACTACAACATGTATGACTTTGACAAGCTATTGATAAAGTTAGGCATGTTGAGAATAGCTAAGGCACAAATGAAGAAAGACAAGCCCAATTTTTTGATGATGATTAGTAAGACAAAGGGAAGGTAGAGAAAAAATAATAATTAAATATAGCACTTTAGTTTGAATCGGATTTGGTAACCAATTAAATGTCACGCCTGTACGGTTTTCATATGCAATCTGGACCATTGGATCTGCAATCCAACAGCTCCCAGTCATCTCATTCCTTGGTCCAGAAAGGAAACGAGCCACACAATCTCCTTATCCTTTTCTCTTTGATTTATCTCTCTCTGATTCACAATTTCCAGAGTTGTTTTCTCCAATAGCTTCCTCGTAGGTTTCAACGTTCAGACATCCCAACTTTGTTAGGGTTTCCTCTCTTATAAAGTTTCGATCACCATGACCACCCTTTCCCCTTTGTTCTTCCCCTATTTCCAGCATTGGGTAGCTATTCTCACCTGTAAAGAAGTGAAAACACCTCTCTACTAAAAATTTGAACAATAAAACCTCCAGTCCAAACATACTCAAAAGGTATGATGGAGTGGGTGTAAAATTTTCAAATCTTTATATAATGGTGACAAAAGACCAAAGTATAGCAGCGGAATAAAAACATGACTATATTCAATTATAAAACAAAGGGGTACAAACTTACATCACAAGGATCCATGTAGAGGAAATCTAAACCACCTCAAGATTGTCTCCAAGTCTCACCTGTAAAGAAGTGAAAACACCTCTCTACTAAGTCTAGGTCATCAAGCCTTGTCATCCAAGTCCTCCACCTAGGGTTGGAAGCATACCCCAGCAAAAGAGAAACAATAGAAGACATCAGAAAAAGCTTGTATGTGCATACTAAAAGGAGATTGAGCAACATTATAAAATAAAGAACATCAAATATAAAAGGCTTCCCATGTAAGAGATAAGAACTACCAACACGGGCATAAAGAAAGCATCATAACATGATAAATGATGATACTTGCCATAAACAATAAAATTTGTGCAACAAAAGCATATAGATAGGTAGTAGGGCACACACCCCACAACCAATCATCAACCTACATGCATGTGAGATAAACATAGCCCTAGAACAATATAAACACAATTGGCGGCCAAGCACAAACTTGAACCTGATAGAGAAAGGAATACTGCCAATCTCCCAAATATATAAAATTGAGTATGGATTACTGCCACACTCAAGTATAGAGAAATGGTTTACTGCCACCCTCCTAAATAAGCAATAGGGGATTACTGCTCCAAAACCAATGTAATTTACACTACGCTAGTGCTACTGAATCACATAACATGTTTAATGTAGAGGCAAGTAAGAAGTATAGTCAGATTTATACCATGTTGCCATCACACAATGGACAATACAAACATATAAACATCCACTTCCAAGTGGGCACATATCAATAAGTAAAAATCCACATCACAGTGGGCATATAATATCAAAAGTCCAAATTTCACCAAGGCAACAAGATAAGATTTCAAGAAAATATCCAAGTACATAATAAGTAAGATAGTTCACATGAACCATGATAACAAGAGATAAGAGCAATGTGTATAGGCTATTGTCCATATGACCAAGAGAAAGATAAAATATAGGTGAATTACTCAACATGAAGTAATAGGGGATATAACATACCTCAACTTCAGAGTCAAACGATCCAAAGTCACATCTAGGTCCAAGTCTAGGTAGCCAAGGAACCTATTAAGCATATATGTGGAATTAGGGTTAGGTTTCCATTAATTATTCAAAACCCTAAAAATTGCCTTTTTATTATTGGTAGATTAGGTTATAAAAACCACGCTATATTTTAGGTTATATTTTCCTGAGTTCGAAACATATTTTATTGTATTTTTCTGACTTATAAATTGTTAGTTATGAATTATACAAGTTATTGTCTTATTTAATTAGATCCATTAAAATCACCTCTATAAAACATCAGATTCAGGCAACCAAACCAAATCCATTAGAAAGTTTGCATTTTTCTGAATCCAATGAGTATTTATTCGTAATTTTTGTCCAAATAGGTAATTCGTTATCAATTTTACAAAACTGACCAATCAAGAAATCCGATAAAGCCACATCGGTGGAGAAAATCCACTAAAAGAAAGGGAAGAGCATGTCGGGCCCGCATGACTTGGCCCAATTAGGGCTGGATAGGTCACCGTATCAACCCTTGGCCTTGACTCACCCAAGTAAAGGAGAAGGAGGTGAAAAGACAGTTTTACCCTCTGCAGAAAAACAAAATGAAAGAGGAACAGAGGGGTGAATTTGAGAACTCACGAAGGAGATTGATCCTTCATGCAGGCCAGCCATAGCCTTCGTCCTGAAAGCTACAAATGCAAGGAGTTTGGGGAAATCTGCGCAAGGTGATCAATCGACAAACTAAAAACACAAATTTGAAGAGAAAGCAGTACGAGACTTACCGAAATCTTCAATTGTGTTGCCAGCACCACACAACTCACATGAGACGAGCCACAACCAAGAACAAAAAAATGGATTATCGGAAGGCAAAGATAGATTGTGCAGGGAAATTGAGAGACGAGGTGAACTCCACAAGGTTGGGTGGAGGTGGGAGCAGCATTATATATAGGAGAGGGTCAGAGATAAGGGTCTTGGTAAAGGACTGTGGAAGTCCAGTCCCACAAGGATTGGGTATTTCTCGAATCCTTCAAGAAAGGAAACAAGTTGACCATCTACCCATGCAGAAACTTCTAGCGAACACAACCCAAGAAAAATTGTGCAAAAAGATCAATAAACACACGAGATGTTCACGATTTACCAGGGCCGCAGCACTGTAGCTGACCCGCGTCTCCTACTCGAGGTAGGAGACAACTCGTACACCATCAGATCAAAATCTAACGGTCACAAAGAAAGCTGAAATCTGGGAAAAAGGAAAGCAGGCGTGACAGGGAGATAATATGATTAAAATTAAAGTTTTATTAAATTAATTTTCCTTTTTCTCTCTCCTCTTTTGAGGGCTCAAACATTATCCAAATTAAGTAAAATTTTGCACAGAGGTTAAATAAAGCATGTAGATTCAGATTATGCACTTAGTTTTTCCTTTTGGAAACTTTTAATGGGTTAAATAAATCAACTCATGTTTTCTCTTTCCACCTTCATTAATGGTATTAGGATTATCCAAATTAGGTAAAACTTCATTCATAAGTTAACTTAAGTGTGTTGAATACGAAATTGCCTTTATTTCCAACTTTTAGTGCCAAAAATTATATTTATTTATTAATTACACCTTTTAGGAAATTTCTCTCTCCTAACTTACCATATTATTTCAAGATTGTCCAAATTAGATGAAAATTGACATGTAAACTTATTTTTATGTATAGATTACGAATTTGGAGTTTATTTACACTTTTAACAATTTCTTACATGGGTTTTGTCATCTTGCCCATTAGAGGCCCATTAACATCATTATGCATCCAATTAAGTTATTTATCATCTAATTATTTCCATATGAATTATATGACATGTTAGATTACATTATTCATGCATTAGGTTATTAGGATCACTCTAACCTCAACCGTGTTTGATCAAACCCAAAAGGTCAAAGTTCTAGGGTAGGGTCCAAGATGTGGTATGTTACAACACTCCACCCCTTAAAAGGATTTCATCCTCGAAATCTATTGATCCAAACATCAAACAACCTACTATTCTCCATCCCTTAAAAAGGATCAACCTAACAAGTCAAACTAAACATCTTTTTAGAACTACCCTCATCTCTTAGTTATGAAAGTATTTAGAGATTAATATTTCTCATGTATCCAACTAAAGTCACCATCTAGGGCTAAGTTTTTAGGTCATCGTGCCTCTGACCTATCAACCCTACATGAACATCCAAAAAGTCATAGGGTAGGTCAACTACATCATTATATCAATCCTAGTCACAAAACTAGGGTTAGATTCTACTTAAGCTAGAGTTTCTCTTCATTGTGACTTAGTTCGAGAAAACATCGACAAACCAAAGAAAAGTTTTGTACATATAGTAGTATAAATGAAAATATATTTTTGGCAATGAAATCTTTTCGAGATAAAACAAAAGGTGTATCCAAACTCAATTGCAGAAGCCAAGTCACAATATCCATAATAAGACTTTTTAACATATACTCATCCTCAAACCAAACCTTGTTGCACAAAAGATCATGATCAAATCTAGGGTCAACATCTCACTTAGAGGAAACTATCTAAGTCAAGGATCTAACTAGGGAGACAAAATTGAAATAGTCATGTTTCGACTACCATGGCTCTGATACCATGTTGTAAAGAAGTGAAAACACCTCTCTACTAAAAATTTGAACAATAAAACCTCCAGTCCAAACATACTCAAAAGGTATGATGGAGTGGGTGTAAAATTTTCAAATCTTTATATAATGGTAACAAAAGACCAAAGTATAGCAGTGGAATAAAAACATGACTATATTCAATTATAAAACAAAGGGTTACAAACTTACATCACAAGGATCCATGTAGAGGAAATCTAAACCACCTCAAGATTGTCTCCAAGCTTTAACTTCACCATCTAAGTCCAGGTCATCAAGCCTTGTCATCCAAGTCCTCCACCTAGGGTTGGAAGCATACCCCAGCAAAAGAGAAATAATAGAACACATCAGCAAAAGCTGGTATGTGCATACTAAAAGGAGATTGAGCTACATTATAAAATAAAGGACATCAAATATAAAAGGCTTCCCATGCAAGAGATAAGGACTACCCACGCGGGCATAAAAGAAAGCATCATAACATGATAAATTATGATACTTGCCATAAACAATAAAATTTGTGCAACAAAAGCACATAGATAGGTAGTAGGGCACACACCCCACAACCAATCATCAACCTACATGCATGTGAGATAAACATAGCCCTAGAACAATATAAACACAATTGGTGGCCAAGAACAAACTTGAACCTGATAGAGAAAGGAATACTGCCAATCTCCCAAATATATAAAATTGAGTATGGATTACTGCCACACTCGAGTATAGAGAAGTGGTTTACTGCCACCCTCCTAAATAAGCAATAGGGGATTACTGCCCCAAAACCAATGTAATTTACACTACTCTAGTGCTACTGAATCACATAGCATGTTTAATGTAGAGGCAAGTAAGAAGTATAGTCAGGTCTATACCATGTTTCCATCACACAATGGACAACACAAACATATAAACATCCACTTCCAAGTGGGCACATATCAATAAGTAAAAATCCACATCACAGTGGGCATATAATATCAAAAGTCCAAATTGCACCAAGGCAACAAGATAAGATTTCAAGAGAATATCCAAGTACATAACAAGTAAGATAGTTCACATGAACCATGATAACAAGAGATAAGAGCAATGTGTATAGGCTATTGTCCATAGGACCAAGAGAAAGATAAAATATAGGTGAATTGTTCAACATGAAGTAATAGGAGATATAACATACCTCAACTTCAGAGTCAAACGATCCAAAGTCACATCTAGGTCCAAGTCTAGGTAGCCAAGGAACCTATTAAGCATATATGTGGAATTAGGGTTAGGTTTCCATTAATTATTCAAAACCCTAAAAATTGCCTTTTTATTATTGGTGGATTAGGTTATAAAAACCATGCTATATTTTAGGTTATATTTTCCTAAGTTCAAAACATATTTTATTGTATTTTTCTGAATTGTAAATTATTAGTTATGAATTATACAAGTTATTATCTTATTTAATTAGATCCATTAAAATCACCTCTATAAAACATCAGATTCAGGCAACCAAACGAAATCCATTAGAAAGCTTGCATTTTTCTGAATCAAATGAGTATTTATTCGTAATTTTTGGCCAAAGAGGTAATTAGTTATCAATTTTACAAAACTGACCAATCAAGAAATCCGATAAAGCCACATAGGTGGAGAAAATCCACTAAAAGAAAGGGAAGAGCAGGCCGGGCCCACATGACTTGGCCCAATAAGGGATGGACAGGTCACCGCATCAACCCTCGGCCTTGACTCGCCCAAGCAAAAGAGAAGGAGGTGAAAAGATAGTTTTGCCCTCCATAGAAAAACAAAACGAAAGAGGAACATAGGGGTGAATCTGGGAACTCACAAAGGAGATTGATCCTTCATGCAGGCCAGCCATGGCCTTCGTCCTGAAAGCTACAGATGCGAGGAGTTTGGGGAAATCTGCACAAGGTGATCAATCGACAATCTAAAAACACAAATTTGAAGAGAAAGCAGTAAGAGACTTACTGAAGCCTTCAATTGTGTTGCCAGCACCACACAACTCACACGAGACGAGCCGCAACCAAGAACAAAAAAATGGATTATCGGAAGGCAAGGACAGATTGTGTAGGGAAATTGAGAGACGAGGTGAACTCCACAAGGTTGGGCGGAGGTGGGAGCAGCGTTATATATAGGAGAGGGTCAGAGATAAGGGTCTTGGTAAAGGACCGTGGAAGTCCAGTCCCACAAGGATTGGGTATTTCCCAAATCCTTCAAGAAAGGAAACAAGCTGACCATCTAACCATGTGGAAACTTCTCACGAACACAACCCAAGAAAAATCGTGCGAAAAGATCGAGAAACACACGTGATATTCACGATTTACCAGGGCTGCAGCACTGTAGCTGACCCGCATCTCCTACTCGAGGTAGGAGACAACTCGCACACCATTAGATCAAAATCTAATGGTCACAAAGAAAGTTGAAATCTGGGAAAAAGGAAAGCAGGCGTGACAGGGAGATAATATGATTAAAACTAAAGTTTTATTAAATTAATTTTCCTTTTTCTCTCTCCTCTTTTGAGGGCTCAAACATTATCCAAATTAAGTAAAATTTTGCACAGAGGTTAAATAAAGCATGTAGATTCGGATTATGCACTTAGTTTTGCTTTTTAGAAACTTTTAATGGGTTAAATAAATCAACTCATGTTTTCTCTTTCCTCCTTCATTAATGGTATTAGTATTATCCAAATTAGGTGAAACTTCATTCATAAGTTAACTTAAGTGTGTTGAATAGGAAATTGCCTTTATTTCCAAATTTTAGTGCCAAAAATTATATTTATTTATTAATTACACCTTTTAGGCAATTTCTCTCTCCTAACTTACCATATTATTTCAAGATTGTCCAAATTAGATGAAAATTGACATGTAAACTTATTTTTATATATATATTACGAATTTGGAGTTTATTTACACTTTTAACAATTTCTTACATGGGTTTTGTCATCTGGCCCATTAGAGACCCATTAACATCATTATGCATCCAATTAAGTTATTTATCATCTAATTATTTCCATATGAATTATATGACATGTTAGATTACATTATTCATGCATTAGGTTATTAGGATCACTCTAACCTCAACCGTGTTTGATCAAACCCAAAAGGTCAAAGTTCTAGGGTAGGGTCCAAGATGTGGTATGTTACATCACCTCTTTAGATCATCAGACTGCTAGGAAAGTGACCGCCGATCTCATTTGGGTCTCCTCCTACCTACCCGAGGTCCTAGTTCGATGAGTTTTGTTCTTATTTTGTCTTCCCCAAGCTCGGCCTGCCTCCAGTGGAGCTTTGAAGATGGGGTGAGTTTGCTAGTCTTCGTGGAGTCTGTTGGCTACCTAGATACCTTCCTTTGGACCCCTATGAGGTTTGCAGCCTTTCAATTTGGCCCCAGGATAAGCATGCATCTTTTCCCTCTTTTAGAAGATTAACTTATCTACCTATAGGTTTTATGGAAATCAAATGGTTTACAATCGTTTCACCACATTTTCTTGACTTTTCCTATTCGGTTGGACTTGATGAAATCAGTTTGTATGTTGGTCTCATTCGTAGAAGCCTTTTGGATTGGTTCCTAAGAACTCCTTCCTACTGACTTGGCCGGGGGAGCTTTTGCAGTTCCCAACCTCCCTGTAAGGACTTTTCTTGGGGTCTTTGTGATTGGAGGGCCTCGAGGGATATATATATATATATATATATATATATATATATATATATATATATATATATATATATATATATATATATATATATATATATATATATATATATATATATATATATATATATATATGATGCTTTTAGGTCATATTTTTTAGCACTTAAGCAATGGATGTGTGTGTCTTAGATTGAAGAGGATGATGCTTATCGTGCTTGGTGTCATGAGGTGGGTGATGATGGGCAAGGTTGTGGTGCTCGAAACACCAAGAACATCTGTGTTCTCATTTTGTTTTTGTCTCTCAAGGGAGGGGTATTATGGTCTTTTCACCCTCGGCTTCCTTTGTTTAGGTGATTCAGATTGAGCCTTGGACCCACTGACACAGCCGCCACTGATTGGGCCAAGTCAGCTGGGGGCCGCTCTCTTTCTCCCTCTCTTTCACAATTTCTCGATTGATGTGGCTTTTTGGGATTTTCTAATTGGCTGGTCTTGTAAAATTCATATCTTTGAATCCGTTTGTCCAAAATTAACCAATAAATATGTTTTGAAATCAGAAAAATGTGATCTTTCTAATAAAAATACTTTTGAGCTTTGTTTTTGAGTTTTTTCGAAAGATGTTTTCGAGAAAATGATTTTAATACATACAAAGCACCAAAAATACACTTTAATCATCATAACTCCAAAATAGACAAAATTATATGTTTTCTTAATCATAAGAACTTAATAATATCAATGGTGATGTTTTTAGAGTCTAAATAGGTGTTTTGTGCAATCCAAAACTAGAGTTTTCTTTACATTAATACATATGAAAAACCCTAATACATGATTATACATTGAAAATAGGAAAAGTTGACCTTGGACTCAACTAAAGTGGTGAAAGTGAGTAATTGAATTCATTAAGAGAGGTATGTCCTTTCCTTACACCTAAGTTGGGAATATTTACAAACCCTAACCTAGTTTCCCTAATGAGGAACTTATGAAACTCTAATTTCTCTTTTGTTAATTCCTTTGCTATATTTGCCTCAAAATCAATTTTGATATTTATTTCTTGGGTCTTGTACCCACTGCCATGTCTCTATTATTTGATGTTTATACTTGCCATAGTTCCTTAGCATGTTGATTTTATTAGACTATTTAACTAGTGTAGTAGTACTTTTATACAACCACCCATAGATAGGGCATGTGTAAATTCGCCCAAGGGAATGTGTTACTCTCCTCAATATAAAATATTTGATAGGTGAGTGGAATTTGTTACTCTCCCTCACCTATTTGGTTGAGGTTTGGTAGGTGCCTCAACCCTACTTAGTTAAGGTAGTCAATATTAATCATACATGCACACTTTTTATTATTTTCATGTAATGGCTAGCATCTATTTGATTATGCCTCATACTTTTGACCATCGTCATATTGTGATGAATCTATATCCTTATGTTTCATTGTTGTTCTTATGTTTGTTTCTTGTTCATATTGTTGACACATACCTTGCTTCTTTCTTTTGTTGGGTGACTTCTCAACCACCCAGCTAAAGTACAAGGTGTTGAACAAGATCAAGGAGAACATAGCTTTTGGCATGGACCTATCTCTTGGAGATGTTGCTTTGGAGACAAGGCTTGAAGTAGTTTAGAATTCCCTCTATCTTAGATCCTTTGATGTATCTTACATGTAAACCCTATATGGGAGATATGATGGAATTTTGTAATCTTTTGAAAAATTGAATATCGTCATAAAATTATAATCCACTGAAATACTCTTTGGTCTTGTGTATACATTATATAATGGTTTGAAAATTTTATACTTGTTCTAACATACCTTTTGAGTATGTTTGGGATGGATGTTTTATTCTTCAATTTTCTTGTAAAGGGTTGAATTCGCTCTTTTACATTTAGAGTGGTTCCATCAAAAGACATTTATCCACTACTTAATTATTTCCAACCAAGATTTCTAATCATATATTTTATTCCTTTTATATATAGATACACAATACACAAAATTTACTGGTGTCTTTTTTGGTGCAAGACTATCCCTCCTTTTCATTTCAAGGAGAACTACACCTTTGATGGGTCACGGAAGGTCACCCTCTTCTCCTCTTCTTTGACAGACACGAAAGAGCACTATTGCTTCACCTCTTCTTTAATGGCCAGTAGAAGAGCACCAAGTTGAGAAGACTCCTTATTCTTGTAGGTTCATGGACAACCTTCAATCCAAGAAGTATCCCAAGAAAAATACAACAAAGAAGAAATACAATGGAGAAAGAAAGGAAGAAAATAAGCTCACAAGATATACAATCAATCTCTAATGGACAAGTGATGATTATCCACTCCGAAAAGGTTTATGCAATGTAGATTAGGTGGATAGGATACTATAGCTGATCTAAGGTCTTAGGCTGGAATGATAGCAGCTTGAAGTACTAGACCTAAGCTCTTGAGAATGATGGAAAGTATGTAGTGTGCTCAAGTATGTATGTATAATCTCAATTGTTTTTTAATAGTTGTGTCTAAGTGTCCTAATACCACTCCTATTTATAGGAAATGTTTATAAGTGATCAGTGCAGTTGTGGGGAGAGTCTAGAGTGTTCTTAGAGGTTAATTATTCATTCGGACGAAATTGACTAAATTGCAATGGCCAATTTGATCATTAATAATTTTTTGTTTCACAACATTTTTAGTCGAGATATTATTTGACCAGACACTTCCTTGGTCGAGAAATATTTTGACCGAGTTTCATATTAGTTTCAAACTTCCTCTAATGTCTAAATGTCATTCTAACTACTTGGTCAAGTGGTTTAATAGTCTATACTCGGCCCACAAAAATTTTGACCAAACCTGACTCGGTGGACAAACTTCTCGATCGAGGTAGACTCTGTGAATATGCAAATGTGTGAAAAACCTATCCACTGACTTAACTAATGAAACCTATCAACCCTAGGCGCTTCATATGAGTGTGGGTTAGGGTTTGTGGTAGGTTTTGGAAGATCATCAATTGTCCTTACATCATGTCTATCAAGTTGTACAAAAACATACATGTACACTCAAATACATGGCAACTCAATTTGCAAGCATCCAAACATGTAAAATCTACAAGGTATTTGTAGTTGGATCTTTGACTAAGTTCCTTGATCACCTGAATACTTAATACACATGTTAGTAATATAATTTGGGAAATATTTGCATCATTGAAATATGAATGTGGCATATCCAAAAGCCAACAAATAGGTCAAAACTCCTCCAACTATTATGGAAATTTATCATGTTTTGGGAGACATAATTTTAGATCTCCAATTAAAATTCAGATCATTCAGTAACTAAATAAAAATGATACACTACACTACTATATTGTAGTCTACAGCATGGTCGGTGAAGTTTGTCCTGAGGGAAACTCGACCGACACCCCTCTCTGTAGATATCAAACATCATATCAAAATTATACAACTTTAATAGGATGCCTAAAACGGAGTTTTCCAACTACAGTTAAAATTTGAGATTAATTAGACTTACCAATAAAAAGATAAAATTCAAATACCATAATGTTATGTTTCAATTTGAATACATGGTCAACTGAGTTTGTCCTAAGGGAACTCGGCCGACAAATAGGTCATAAAATCACTCAAGAATTCTGATATTTTTCAAGAATACTTACATTTGAGTATCCAAACCATATACAAATTTCAACTAAATCAGAGTTGTAATAAAATACTAAAAATCGTTTAGTAGACCAATATACTTATCAAATTCTATATTGATATGCCATCAAAACCCTAATTTTGTCCGATTGGGGTTTTCAATTCTCAAAACCCTAATTGTTTGAAATAAAAGCATATTTAGAGTTTTTCATTAGGTTTAAAGAATCATGATTATAATACCATCATTAATCAAGCTTTAAATAATAATCAATCTAGTTAAGCATGCAATCATCCAAGTAACCCATGATTAGATGACTACTTTGAAAATGGGTCATTGAAAATTCTCCCCTCCTTGTAGGATTTTGTCCCAAAATCCAATACAAGACATGGAAGAATATCATATCATCTAATTTTTCATCTCTCCCAGCATCAAGTTAGAAAGACTTCCATTTTATCTTTCTTTCATATGACATCTTTTTTTCCATTAGATGGGTATTTTATCCCTTGTCATCATCATATATCTCCTTGAGTATTACAAACACTTAAATCATAAATATTAGTAATTCATCATTTATCAAGATGTGGTTCACATCACCTTTCACATTCTTTTAAATTTTGATTATGTATCTCATGGATTAAGATTATGACTCATTATATATTATCATCTGCATTCATCAGTTTTCTTCTTAAAGAAGATCATTTAGTGTGCATCATTCTTAGTTCTTAGCTTTTACTACAATTTCAAATTTAAACTCATTAGAAATTATCTTCATAATCCATTAGGTTTTCATCCTTCTTATATTAAATTTACTGCTTACTGCTTATCATAGGTTCCATATTGAATTATATAATCCTTTCTCTTTCACCATTTTATTACCATTCATTTATTTTATCATCTTGCATCTTATTATACTCCCAAAATGTAGTCATCTGGATGCTTGGTCAGAGCATCTAGAAGAAGTACAGTCAATATGCAGATCATTCAAGTTATATTTGTCATCCACATTATCATTTAGTTCCTAGATCCTAGTGTCTCTATAGACTCATCGAACCTAGGCTCTAATACCACGTTGTGGGGACCTCTCTTTTGGTCAGCATAAATGCTAACCATTAGAGAAAATCCCTAAACCTAAACCTTGATTAAGCAACAAATAGTTCATTTTCGACAAAGATGATAAACAAGATACACAAAAAACACAAATAAATTTTTCCTTTTTCTTCATTCACAATTATCACAAATCAATGTCACATAAATGATCTCACGATAAGATAACACAAATTTATTCAACTCCATAAAAACCAGAATCAAATCTTATGTCTCATGTGCAGTTCAATTTACAATAGATACATGTACTTGAATCAACAAACTGTGTATACTATCCATCCCAGGAAAGAGAGTGTACAAGGACAATCTAATCTATCTAGATTATTCTATTTATATCTTCTTTGTCGTGACCTCTCCGTTGGATAGCATTATACCTAAAAGCATTTGAAACAACCTCATGAGACTCATATAGAGCCCCAGTCAGTGGATACCTCCCACTCAAGCTGAGTACATGCATAACATCAGATTAAGTATAATGAACTTAAAAGAAACTTGTAGATATTAAAAAGTCTAGCAGATAGTTCTAGCATCTAGTCAAAATCCAATTTACAATGGTAGTCTAATCAAACAGATAAGGTAATCACTTAAATCAAATCCAACTTTAAAACATCTTTAAGAGCATGCCTATGAACAAATTAGTAGATACATCTTAGTTCAGATTAACAATCTTTTAGTATAAGTAGCAGGTCAAGATCTAAACATTTTGAATCAATATATAACATTAACATCATCTTTGTGGCACCCCACCAGCTAGACCGGGAACACATCTTGTACTCTTGAAGCTGAAGCACACATATGGGCATGTCTACCAAATAGTATTATCAAATGACAAGCAATCCAAATTATTTTCAGAATGGATATAAATCCCAACTTTCACTACTTGTCAACAAGACAAATTAGAATATGAAACAGATAACATCTATAATGAAATGATTATTTTCCACAAAATAAACATAATCTACAATGGCATATTATCAACTATCAATACAAGGAATGTAACAAACATTCAAATCATATTCTACATGCCTTTTCATATTTTATTCATTTGCCCTGAAACTACTTGGCTTGTACCTCACCAAGTAGAAGTTGTCACGCCTGATTCTCATGTCAACGACTCACTGTCACTATCTTAGGGTTTAGTTGACCACCCTAAGATATCAACAACAGACCCAAGCCACCTCAGCATTGCCTAAAGAGGCTCACATTCTAGTCTTGGGTACACGAGATAGAAACCAGCAAAACAATATATCACATATCATAACATTTCTCATATTTTCATACATGTTTGATTTCATTAGACTCTATTCTTCATGGACATAGACTTTCACAATAAGGATTTAGGGCCAGAGCCACTCCATATGACTCACTCCTAAATCCTAGTGGTTTAACCTTTAAGGTCTTGATCCACACTCCAGAAATACTTCTCCTAATTCATCGATTACTACAAGGAGATCCATTTTGTTTCCCCAGTGTGGTCCTCGAGAAAACTCACGATGTTCAGGACACCTAACTAGATGTGTCATCATTTCACTTGTTATTAGTCCCTTTTACACATCTTAAAGGAATTTAAAACATCATATATCATATGTGTATTCTCATGTAACTAGAATAACATGAAATGGATTAGGCTTATCAAGAAAGACAATGACCAAAATAAGAAGCACAATAATCTATAATTTGCAGCTCATATAATTCTTTACATTTTCGCATCATCTCATAGCAGTCATCATTAGTGGGCTTTCAACCCAAGGCATAATCTCATTGTACAACATTTACCCCGTCAAGGTTTTATCATCATCAATGGGCAGCATTACCCTCATCAGGGTTGCTCAAATGTAAGTAGTGCATGTTAAATTCAATCTCAACATATTTCTTATCAGTTAGTTCTATATCACAGTTCTCAATAAATATTCATAGTGACATTAGAACTAGAAACAATAAAAGTATATATATATATATATCTTGTATCATACATCATACTCAGAACAAATTTATCATACACCATATACTTATTCCATCCAATTTTAATGGATGCAAATAAATTTTATGCATAAACATGCATAACACACTTAGTTCTCTTATTATTTTATTTCTCATTATTCAGTTAGGGTTACTATTCAACACGTATTGAATATCATTTGAATTTCATCAAAATAGTCCATTCTCAGAGTAAATGTATTCTATCAAATAATCACAATCCAAGAATGCATTCTTGTAAATCAATTTAGTGCTTGAACCTCATATTTTAATTGAATTCAACTACATTTATGTTCATTCCTTAATCCCTCATTTGAGATCATTATTCATTAGCATCATCTAGCTCATCATTTTAGGTTTAGAGTTAGATTCTTAGATCCATATACTAATTCTCATCTTTTTCCTTCATTTTATATTCATTAGTCTCAACTTCTTTCATTTCCTGTTCATTACATTATTGGAACCAATCGTTCTTAATTCACTTGATATACAATGCTTCTCTTATCTTTAACATCCATCAAAGTCCAATTTTAGTCTATTTCATTCAATTTGGGTTAAGCCACATGTAATTAAAATAAAAGATTAAAGACTTCATCAAAATAAATTAGTTTCATCTTTAACTTGCCATCATCATTCAATACATTTTTGTTCATATTTTTTTCTTATATTTATATAAGTGTACCATATCATTGACTTATAATGTCATTCCCATAATCAACAATGATCATTCCTTATTATTCTACTCACTTTAGGTAAAAAGAATGAATTAGGGTTACATCTTCTTACACAATAATCTCTAATCATCCTTCACAATTCATTGTTATGTAACTTGTATAAAAGACTCGCATTCATATCTAATTACATAAATTATGCCAAATTATATGAATTAGGCTTAGATCATTCTGATAAGACTTATCATCTTCAATTAGAGTAATAATGCCTACATATGAAAATTTCATCACGTTCACAAGACTATATACAACCTTGAGCTTTATCTCTCATATTTGGATCATTAATAGATTTTTAGGGTTTAAGAAGTAATCTTAGTTTAAAATATCATAAGAGTCATATTATTCAATAATCTCATCATGGTGTACAGGGTTTCATTGGGGCTATACACACACATGAAAACCCTAGCTTCCATTTTCACATATTTCACTCATCAATCATAAGTATACATTAATTAATTGACTCATTTGATTCAATCCCTCAACACAAACCCTAAACAAGGAATATTGTCACCTTATAGTGATCCTTATGTATATATCATATTCAATTTCAGTAGAACTCGACAAAACACTTGATAATTCATTCTGATATAATTCAAATATGATTCTATACATATCAATTCAATTCCCAAACATATCGGCCATTGGGGTAATTTTTAGGTAATATTCACATGAAATAGCATAGCCATATATCGATAGAATTTTCCATGTATTCTCAATAAACATATCAGAAACTAAGAAAGTTCCAATAAATGAGAAATATTTCGAAATTAGTAGAATTTAATTCCCTAATATCTTTCCAAATCAATACCTAATCACATTTATATACAAGCAAGGTTTCTAAATATTTAACCAGATAGAATTAGTCTTTCAACATGAATATAGAGCTTAAGAGGGATATAAAAATTTACCTAAGGAGACAAGCACCTTAAAAAACATAGGTCAAACTCCAAATTTATAGAAATCCAATCAAACTCTAGCAACTGAATCCATTTCTTCCTCCTCTCAACTCAAAAACCCTAGAAATGGAGATTAGGAGAGAAAGAGTGAGAAAAGGGGATGATTTGATGTGATTTCAAATCAAATCAAAGAAGGGACGGAATCTTGACATGTGAGAGAAAATTCATCATGAAAGGCTATGCAAATAAGCTAAACTTACTTGATTTCATCATATCTCAGATAGTGAAACCTTAGGTCAACATCTCCACCACTTTCTCCTCTCAAAACCCTAGCTCTCCTCTCTATATAGGATTTCATTTCTCTAGAATGGATCACAAAATATGAGAGCTACTTGGGTGATAGGTTTCTCATATAGACCAATTAAGGTGCTTGGGTCAATTGCAAATTGACCTAACTTTACACTTTGTTTTATTTCAATAGATTTTTCAATCATAAAACAAGTTACTATAAATTGACTTCTGAGCATTTAAAAAATCCTACAAAAATTATTAAAATTAGGGATAAAAAAATTCAGAGATCCAGTTAAAATTTTAGATCATTCAAAGTTAGTAGTAAATTAATAAAAATCAAATACTACACTGCTATATTGTAGTCTGCAGCATGGTTGGTCAAGTTTGTCATGGGGAAACTCGACCAACACCCCTCTCTATAAAGATGAAACATCATAAAAAATTATACTAATTTTACAAGATGTCCAAAATAGAATTTACCAACTATGATTAAAGTTTGAGATTAATTGTAAGTACCAATAAAAAGATAAAATTCAAATACCATACTGCTATATTTCAATATGAATACATAGTCGGTTCAGTTTCCCCTGGGGAAACTTGGCCGACAAATAGGCCATAAAATTACTCAAAAAATTATTAAATTTTTCAGGAATTCTTACATTTGAGTAATCCAAACCATATCCAAATTTCAATTAAATCAGAGTTGTTTATAAAATACTAAAAATCATTTAGTACACCACTATACTTATCAAATTATGTATTTATATGCCATCAAAACCCTAATTTTGGCCAACTGGGGTTTTCAATTCTCAAAATCCTAAATTTTCAAATAAAATCATATTTAGAGTTTTTCATTAGGATCAAAGAATCATGATTAGAATCCCATCATTAATCAAGCTTTAAATAGTAATCAATTTGGTTAAGCATGCAATCATCCAAGTAAACCTTGATTAGATGACTACTTTGAAAATAGGTCATTACAGGATTAGTATCTCAAGATCCCAATGTTCTAATTCTTATGAAGAATGGAAGACATGAATGAGATTCCATATGCATTCACACTTGGATCTATCATGTATGCAATATAATGTACCCATCTCGTTATCTTGTATGTATTGGACATGACGTGATGATATCAGTCAGATTCCAATAAATGTTTTTGGAATTCCATAAAGAACATCCCTAAGTACTTGAGAAGCACTAAAAGCAGTATTTATTTGATTATGGCAATAAGGAAGAGTTACTTGTAAAGGGTTACACTGATGCAAACTTCTAAAATGACAAAAAAAATAATCGCAATCCAGAATTTGTGTTTGACCTTAAAACAAGAATTGTAAGCTGGAAAAGTTCAAAACTACAAATAGATATATAATTCTACATATAGAAGTCGAATACCTTAGTGTTATAAACAAAGCACATGATACTATATGGATCTAGAGGTTCATATAGATAAACTTATGGGATGTTCCAACCATTGATGACACAATAGAAATACTATGACAACAATGGAGCTACTGGTTAGTCAAGGAATATCAGATAGCATACTACAACAATTCCATCCCAAAAAGAGAGGTCATATACAAGAAGTGATGTGAAACATTCAATACAATAACTAAAGGCAAATGTTTCTAACCCACTGTATTAGCACTTGCGCAGTAGAAACATGATGGACATGTTTAAGATCACTTAGAATGAGGTTCATGGGTGATTGGATCTAATTGCAAGTGGGAGTCTGTTGGTATGCATGTCCAGAGAGATAATAATATGATGATTGTAATGTCATATCTTATAAATGATTTGATTATTAATAATAAGGGCAATCTTCCAAATTATTTTGTAACATTCAGTTATGAGATGATGATGAAACATAATGAATGTCTAAAGAATGATATTACTCAATGAAGTATATCTTCGGGTTGAGGACCGAAACAATGAGATCATATGAATTTCAAGAGTATGTACATTCTTGTTGTGTCCCTAGTCAGTTTTTATTGTGGAAGGTTGATAATTAGCAATGACACATAAGACTAGAGTGTGTGTTGGTAGGATGACAGAATCTCATCAAGTCATGATATGTGATATCAAACCAAACACATAGATACTTATTAGAGAACATTGTATCAGACAGACTGACCTTAAGAGTGACACATAGAAACCATGATTGGTAGTTAGAATCATCTCTCATAAGTGTTCTTGGTGATTGTGGTTCTTAGAACTGAAGTCACTACACTCATCACATGTCGTTTGGTGTACTTTGACATCATCCACTGTGACCATGAATAAGGGTTTCCATGAAGGTGGTGTTCGGGTGGAGTGTGACACATGGGGATGACTGTAAATGATGTAGATGGGATTTGTCCCTCCTACATGGGTTTGATATCTAGGACACTTGATAATCGAGACTGAGAAAAGCATGCGCAAGCACATGTTAATAAAAATATGATATTGAGTTCACATATATCTCATATAGTTTGCTCTAGTTCAAGGAACATAGATTGACTGATGAGAGGATGACGATTCCATGCCTCAAGTTCATTCTGGATATCAGTGATAAAAGAATTATACAATTATAGTAACATCAATTACAGATTGTAGGTTGAAGTTGTTCTCCAACTTTTTGAATTACTTGGGAAGCAATGATGTGTATCTAGGTACCGCTCATTTCTTGTTATGTCATAAATTAGTTATGGACATCCATTACCAATGTAACTCAGAACATGTAGGGTCACCACATAGGATACAGTTGGAATAGCAGTTTATTCATGAATATGGTTTAAACTTGATTACTAAGGAGTTAGGTATTCGATTTAAATAGCAATGGTTAAATATTGACGGACTGGAATGTGAATTGACTAGTTCATGAGTTGAACTGGCCATTTTAGAGTGTCAGGTCAATTGAACCAAAAATCGGTAATCTGGTCCATGAATCGATTGGTTCAGGAAGGTGAACCAATGCGCTCAGGTCCATGAACCGATCGATTCAAGTTGTGAACCGACCATTTAGTTGATCAATTTGAGAGGACCAAGGATTATGTTGATGTCATGTTTTGCATTATTTGAATATTAATCGCCAATACATTTGGGATTGGGAAACATGGTGAAACGATCAATTCAAGGGTTGAATTGATTGGCTCACATGCCAACCGATCAGTTAACCTATGAATTGACCGTTTCACCATTCACATGATGCAAAAATTTTGTAAAATTTTGTGTCCCTTCGACTCCCTCTCAAACTAGGAACCTTGTCCTTGACCCTCCTATAAATAACGGGGTATTATGGGCTTCTCAGACACATTAATTAGCTCTGACAATTCTTATCTTCTCTAATTATGGAAACTGAGAGAACTCGAGCAAGTCCTACCCATTAAATGGAGGGATAGGTAGGGAGATATAATTGTGGGAGTGCAAGTTGGTGCTAGTACACTAACTAGAAGGGGCAACTCCTTCTTCTTTGTGATTCTTGAATGACAAAAGTTCCCGATGGTTTGTGTGGACTAATATAGAGACAAGGAGGCTATTACCTACCGCTTGGAGGACAAGGTCTACTGCTATTTGTGGTGATCAACCAGAGGTTGTTGCTGACGTTGTCCGAGTGTAACTTGAAGAAAGACATACACTACTGGGAGGGGATTATCACTGTACTTTCTCCAAAACTAGGTATAACCTCGCAAACTATCCTTCCCCATTACATAGTTACTGACACAATCAACTATTAAAGGGGAATATGGTAGTTTATTTTTATTTTTTTCTGCTACTTGTTCTGTAGCCATATTCCCTACACATTCATCATGAGTAAGTAATAATTCTAAAAAAATTTGCTAGTAAAATATCTTGTTGTCATTGTTGGATTTTTTTTCCTATTAGTTGTGTTGCACCCTTTGGATTGATATCTGAGTATGAACACCCTAGTGAAGTATTGTTCCTTGGATTTTCTACCATTATTGGTCCTTATTTGTTCACACTACGATTATAGTTGGTATAATATTTTATAGAAATATTTGAGATGCATTGTGGGTACTACTTTGTTTGAAGCCCGTCAAATTTCCTTACTCAACATTGAGGGAGAGGTACATGTTCCAAATCTGAGGGAATCTTTTGAAATTGTATACCTTAGTAAATTGACCATATTTAACTCTTTGTTTCTTCATGGCTGCCATAATCTTACTCTTTTTACTTATTCATCTTAGTTCTAAGGTACACCACTACCATCACTGGGTTCTATATACAATATCAAAAAAATATTCTTTAACATTTGCTTACATTGTACTATTATTATCTATATTGATTCGATTTGTGCCACTTACTAAAAAAAATCCTATGTTTTTTGTCATGTACACATATAGATATATATATACTTTCCCAAGTGCAAGCTGGTGCATTTCTCAAACACAGACAAGTAAACTAGAAAAATATGATGCCAAAGGGGAGAGTCAATACCACAACTACTAGGTATCTATGGTGCTTTCTGTCTCTAGAAATGGCACCAGAAAGCTTGGGGCATCCTGCCAGAGGTGCACACTCTAATCAATTGGATTTGACTAGATGCGCCCCACGAGCTCAAGAACACACGGGTATCTTTCAAAATTTATAATGGACCTACACAAACACACTCACATAAATTAAAACACTACACCTGCAAGTGCACGGGTCATGTCATAGTATAGGTAGGCGGCAAGTATATCGTCGATCCACAGGGAGAAAAGGGGGCACAAGAGTTGGGTTAGTTTTGGCTAGGTTCCTACTACATAGTCTAAGGTTAAAGGGTTTAAAGGTTGTTTTGATTGATTACACTAAGGGTTGAGCAAACAAGCAATTAAAGGAAAGCAAACAAGATCAAAACCTAATTTAACCCTAGACAATTAATTCTACTGAGCAAGAAAAGACAAGGCAAGCAAGGAAAAGATCAAGCTATGCTAAGGCAATCAAGAAGGGGTCTACACTACACTAAGCTAGCAAACAAGGCAAAAGAGCAATTAAAGGCCTAAAATAACAAGATCAAGGCAAGAACAAGGCAAGAAGCTAACTAAGAAAGTAAAGAGATAACTAAGCTAACACTAGCTAAGGAAGTAGGCAATTAAGGTTTTAATGCAATAAAGGGAAATGTGTCTATTTGGGGGATGCACTTATCAATTAGGTTGAGGGTGATGACATGTGAACACTATGCTTTCATTTAGATTACCAAACCAAACAACAAGCTAGAGGCTAATGAATTGCCCTAAACTACTAACTGGACTTGGATAGGATAGGTTGTGTATAGGGGAACTAGTCCCTAACACCTCCTACTACGACGCCCCATGCCACACAAAGCAAGATTACTCAAACGCGGAACTAATAACAATCATCCAGGTTACCAGAGAACACAAGAAATTAAAACCAATTACATATATTCACAAAAGCAAAAATTGATTACATCTGAGTCCATATGAAGCCACCTGTAAAATATCTCATGCCAAAAGATTGTTACATAGCATTGTTCACTAGCTCACTGGACACAACCTGTTACATATAATAATATGTTCACACTTACACACATATATGTACAACCATGTCATACTTCCAAAACCTTGTATAGATGTAAAAAACAACCAAAAACCTCCCCTAATGACGTGAGAGTACATAGATGACACATAGGACTCTACCACAAAACACTAGCAACATGTCCAACCTTTCAACAACTATTGTTCCTCTTGTCGCTCAGCCTCAACTGCACGATCTCACCTCTTCGTGTACGACCACCTAAAAGATATGGAAACCCACAGGGTGAGACTAAACATCCTAGCAAGCGATATAACTCTCTTCCAACAACTATAATAAGCATAAGTAAACTTAAAACAGATATATAACATTATTATCATGTTGAGAAGATTTAGCTAAATGATGTGTATTAAATTGATAATAAAGATTTAGCAAATTATGCATTTACCAATGAGCAATAGAACAATTTAAACTTTAAGAAGGAGTATGAAGAACATGTATAACATTTGATTTCTCTTACCGCATTATACTTCAAGAAATCAGTACAGGCAATAAGGAAAAGGTATCAACCAATTTGAAGCATATTTAACCCTAAGTAAATATACTACATGGATGTGTTATGTCTTTTATTATGCCCTAAGGAGATGAGGTATATGGTGCACTCCCGCTAGAGGCTTGCAACAAGTGCAATCCACGAGGTCGGGAGGCACGGGATGATGGGATCTTTGCTTTCGATATTTGTATGGTCCCAAACTAACTACCTACGTCTACTAAGACACTACACCCGCAAGCGCACGGGGTCATGTCGTAGTATAGGTGAGGCGGCAAGTACGGGGTCGATCCGCGGAGATAGAGGGGGCGCTAGAGTTAGACGGCGTGAGCTACATTCCTAGTGTGGAGAGTAAGGTTTTTAGGGTTTTAAGGTTAGTTGTTGGTTGATTAAACTAAGAGAGTGAGTAAGAAATGCGAGATGGAAACTAAATTATGGAAGAGCAAGCAAATTAGTAAACTAAGTTATCAAACTAACTAAGTAGGAGCAAGAAGGGCTACACTACTCTAGCAAGGCAAGAAGCAAATAAGAACTAAACTAACCACTAACAAGAGTAAGAGCCTAAGTTAACACTAAAGAGTAAAACTAAGCAATTGACTAAGTTAGACTAAAGCAATTGAACTAAGCTAGCATTAACAAGCAAATTGAGCGATTAGGGTTTTAAGCAAGGTGATTAAGGTGGGTGGGCTGTTTGGGGAATGTCACTTTGATTTTAGTTGGGGGAGTTCATTAAACATGCATGGTGCTCAATTCATATCTAGATTACCAAACCAAACAACAAGGGCAATGCCATTAGAACATACCCTATACTACAAGTAGAAGACTAGGGTTAGGTGTAGTTCTAGTGAGATTGGCCAAATCTAGGTTTCTAGGGTAAGTGATAGTTGACAATTGAGGGTTGAGGGTAGAGATGGGAGTGGAGATGAAGGGGTTTAACCTCATGCCACTAGCCACTCTAGCCTTTAGAAGGCCCTAGGCAATTGCATCATTCTCACTTACACTAGCCACTTAAATCTCACACTCATTTGTAGGAGGAGGGATGTGTATGTAGGAACAAAGGGGGCTATATAGGGATCCACTAATTGGACCTAGGAGCCATTCCTAAGATTGCCACATACACCCCAATTCCTCCTAGAAATGAAGTGTCATCAAAAACCTCAAAACAAGCAATTCATACAAGAAGCACAAACCACATGCAATAAGATAGGAAAAGAGATGGAAGCAAGAAGTAATCATCATAAATATGAATTAAGTTCGTTATAAGAATTTATCCCCCAACATGGTATCAAAGTAACATTTTAATCCCAAACAGCCCACCACAAGGGGGCTTAGCTAGACATAATCAAGAAAACAGGAAAAGAAAGGGGTAGAAGAAGTAGGGACTCCATGAAGCTTGATGTAGAAGCCTCCTTCTTCACCTCCAAGCTTGTTGTAGACGTCCTCCCTCCTCCAAGGGTGCAAGGGTGCATGAAAATGGTGGAATGGATGGATAGAAACCTAGAGAAGCTAGGTTTCTATGGTGGAAATGAGTGGAAAGTGGGTGGAAATGGGATTAAATGCAAGGAAGTAGGTGGATGGGAGTAATGGAGGCAAGGGGGCAGCTGGGGGCGGCTAGGAGGTGCTCTCTCCCGAGTCCTAGAAGAAACTAGTGCTTATATATGAGCTAGGGTTAAGTGGGGGTATAATAGGAAAAGCAATGAAAAAAAGTTAGGTTTTGGGGTGGTAGCACGGTCGTGCTGGGCAGCATGGTCGTGGTGGGTAGGAGTGGGCACGGCCGTGGTGGAGGAGAACGGCCGTGTTGGCTAAGTGTTAAATCAATAGGTTGATGGGTGAAAACGAAGGCTGGTAGCACGGTTGTGCTGGACAGAACGGCCGTGTTGGGGACTAGGTAGAACGGCCATGCTGGGTAGCACGGCCGTGGTGGCGGAGTTGTGAGGAGGTCGTTCTGAGCAACACACTCATTCCATCTTCATCTAGCACGGCCGTGCTGATCAGCACGGCCGTGGTGTGGTCTTCGTAGCACGGTTGTGCTGGGCAACACGGCCGTGGTGGCTGACTTGCTTGAACTTCAATAATTTGTCGATCAACCTGTAACTTTGCTCAATTGCCAGCACGGCCGTTCCATGGCACCACGGCCGTGCTGGGGTCTTCTAACGCTAGAATGGCTTCAAACTTCATAATTCTTGGATGTCTTTGCTTGGAGACGATTCTTGGCCATTGGAGGTAGGTTGATGGGGACTTTGGGGTCTTCTTTGGGTCCCTCCATGAGTGGGGAAACCCTAGAATTCCTTCTTTCTCTCTCTTTCATCTAGGCATGGTCCAAGTACCTGAAAAACAATGCAAAGAACATCCATAAGCATATTTGCAATGATAACCAAATTGGGGAGAATAACATGTAATTCTAATGCATTTAAATGTGATAAAGGTACAAACTGACACAAGATACAGCCCTAGAATAGGGTCGGATCAGTATACCACTCATACTCCAATTATCCACAGCTAAGTCAAAATTAGTGCCATACAAGATGTAGGAGGAGTCATGCTCCTATGATCTCCCACACCCTCAGTCAGTTCAAGTCGGCCGCAGTGACATAACAAGTCCAACTGCAGAACAACCTAGTCGGCCATGGTATATAGGCACAACACTAGTGAAAATTGAGTTATGACTGCAATCGCACTCCTGTCGAGGTATGACTGCATCCATCCACAAAGAGATCTCATATATATATATATATATATATATATATATATATATATATATATATATATATATATATATATATATATATATATATATATATATATATATATATATATATTCCGAATCACATCACTTGAGATATAATCTCGACTGTCCTCCTGCCAGGGTATGATCGCAGCCAGTCATGTGAAATACATATACTCAACAGTATACGACTCTGAACTTCCACTAAGGGAGGACTCACTTCACCATCCAACAAATACTGACGATGTAGATGGATCTATGGCACATGGCAACTACATGATTAGGGTTTCACTTGATTAAGCCAATTAAGCATCTTTTAGCATCAATCAAGTTACAACATATAAACCCTAAACAAATTCTATAAAGATAAGGGATAATACAACTTCAGAATATATAAAATGTATAAGGTGCAAATTTGTCATACTACCACTTAATATCACTGCAAATTCAAGGCCATCAACTTTATCACATTGTCATGGGATATCAATCCTTCATCACATTACTGGAGGACATCACTTCTCATCACCTCTACCAGGTCGCAAGGCCCAGATCACATGTTTCATGTACATCATCACTGTCTCCTCATACCTCATAAGGGCTCATAAATCATGTGTCACGCCAAGACCATAACGTTCACTAGCTATGTCAATTATTCCACAGACAAGGTTAAGATCACACAAGTAGGAGATAGAAAATATCACTTCATGTTAATTACTTCGACCAATAGCAAAAATCACATCATAAGTTCCAAAATTAGGGTTAGGGTTACATGTATAGCCAAATAGGGTTTCATATCAACACTCAATCAGTAGACCCTAGTTTCATCACCTCTCATATGTTTGGAATGTGTTAGGGTTAAGCACTATTGATTATGATTAATTTTTCACTTCCACATCATCATGTATAGACCATGCGTAGAGTGTAGAGACCATAGGGGTTAGGTGTAGCGGCCATGAGTGCACTTGTTGCGACCAAGTGTTGCGACCCACTAGGGTTATGACCTTGTTACAACTGAAACAAGAAGGTGTAATGACCATCCAACCTACCCAAAGGGGTGTCGACCAAAACAAGCCCAAGGTGTTGCTAACTTAAGTCCAAAACATCATGTTGAGACCGCTAGAGAGGTCAAGTGTAGTGACCATACCCTAGGGCTAGGGTTGTTGCGGACGCAACAACCACTCACTAGTGTAGCAACCCAAAAAGGAGGTTCAAGGGGTGTAGCAACCTCAAGTCAACCACCCCAACCAACTCCAAAACAACACCAAGCCATAGTAGAAATCGAAGGTTATCTTTAAGAAAAACAAGCATCATCTAATGGAAAAACTCCATCCAAGGACGATCATCTAACCCTATAACGTGTGTCACATAAAGTCACCATAAGGAACATGATTAAAGAGATGGAAACCAAGTTTCTCATGCATATAAACAGAACAAAACCTATTCTTATTCAAGGTAGACGAACTATAAACAAGATGATACAGTCCATAATCAAAGTGCAAGAGGAAAACATGCATTCTCTAATCATCACAAAATTCAGGTACAAGAAATTAGGGTTTAGGAGAAGAAGCAAACCACCTATGATAATCACCAAGACTTAAACCCTAGATTATGTAAACTTCATCTAGCATAGAAGGATCAACATAGTGCAATAATAGTAGGACATAGTGCAAACATAGTGCAATAATAGTAGGGAGAAGAGTTATATAACCCGCCTTATGGAGAGACCAAGCTCCAAAGATCCCAAACTCTGAGAGAGAAAAAAGGAACTACAAGAAAGATTATCAACTCCTTGGTCACAAGATCACCTCCAAAAACAAGAACACCATGGTTAAAGGAAAGCTCAAGAAAAGAGGGTGACAAACCCTATGCCAAATAAGAAGAAGAAAGGGGAAAGAGAAGAAAAATTCCTCCCATTTGGGTACTACCATGTCAAACATAGTCTCTGACCCTTGTGAAGGGAAGTTTCTCTCAAGATGACCACCATGGTAGAACCATAGTCTCATGTTCGAGAAGGAAGAGGTAGAATGAAAAGAAAATAAGATCAAGGGTTCAAAACTGCTTACCAAGAAAGAAGGTCACCAAAGGTCAGCATAAAGGAGATGATCAAGCTCAAAAGCACCACATGTAAGGTTGCTCAACCATCAAAGCTCCAAGATCAGTCCTTCTTTGCTCCATAAAGCTCTAAGGATGAACACAAGAGGGTGGAGAAGAAGGAAGTCCGAAAAGGATGCTTGCATGAAGAAGAGAGAGGTTAGGTGGGTATGAGGTGTCAACACTAGAGATCACCCAGAAGGACACTTGTCCACCAAGAAAACAGCCATGCAACCACTTAAAACATGCATGCATCAAAGGATGATACAGCCTAGGTGGTATAAAGACCACTAAGGTCTACTACACGCCTTGTTGCAGTCACAAAAAAATCAAAGATCGAAACAAAATAGGTGTAGCGACCGCTACATAAGGATCACCCACTCAACATGGTCAAAACACATCACTAGGGGACAAACCCCTTCGACCAAACCATATATAAGGAGCCATCATGGTCAAAAAAACCACACCTAGAACAAGTGTTGTGGTTGCATCACTCACCAAGTAAGGTGTTGTAGTCGCCACACTACACAACCAACACATGAACAAAGCTCACAACTAAGGGAACCCAAGAAACCATAATTTCTCTATGTGATGCCACATCATCAACCATGGTCCAAGAAAGGCACCCCATAGCATAATCTTCTCTCTCATGATGTTAAGACACAAGAAACATACTTCACATGTGACAAATTGCAAGATAACCCCTCAACTTAGGTAAATTGTTGATAACCTCCAACTTTGATTATTATCTTAGTCTTTTTCTTTAGTTTTCCGTATTCTTTTTAAATTAAATATATACATAATCCCTAAATTTTCCTCTTATTATAAATATACTATCAGACTAACTTTTTCCGTTTATATATGCAGAAAAACACACAAAAAATATCATAAAAAACTAACTCAGTCCCGAGACCGCATGGAGTCAAACGGTCCCAAGACCGCATGAAGCCAATCGGTCCCGAGACCGCATGGAGTCAAACGGTCCCGATACCGTTTGAAATCACACGGTCTCAAGACCGCATGAAGACAACTGGTCCCGAGACCGCATGGATTCAAACGGTCCAAAGACCGCATGAAGCCAATCGGTCCTGAGACCGCATGGAGTCAAACGGTCCCGAGACCATTTGAAGTCACACGGTCCCAAGACCGCATGAAGCCAATCGGTCCCGAGACTGCATAGAGTCAAACGGTCCCGAGACTGTTTGAAGTCACACGGTCTCAAGACCGCATGAAGCCAACCGGTCCCGAGACCTCATGGAGTCACACGGTCTCAAAACCGCATGGAGTCACACGGTCTCAAGACCGCATGAATCCAAACGGTCTTGAGGTCCAAACGGTCTCCAAACCATTTGGACTTCACTCAAGGCCTATAAATAAGACCCCAAGGGTCCTCAACTAGGCATCAAGTTTCAGATGTCCAAAGGCTGCCTCAATCACTCCAGAACACTTACAACTTCCATCCTCCACCCTGGGGCTATCGATTTGAGACCCAATACTCCATCTCAAAGCTGCTTTCTCTCTCTCCGCCAAAGAAGGTGGGAAGAGGGAGATCTCATCATCGCACAACCTGTGAAGTTGGTGGATCGTTTCTCTCTCTCCAAGGGGTTGACTTTCCTCTCTCCTTTATGGGGATGATGCACTCTCTCTCTCTTCTTGCCTCCTTCTTTGTCCTAGTCATGAGTGAGTAGTCTCTTTCACTAGGGTGCGGGGAGTAGCCCCGCTACCCATGTTTTCATATCATGTAAATGTAATCCATAATTTGTAATATAGAGTTCTTATCTTTTCAGTTCGACATCAAACGTTTAATGAATGCATGTTGCTTGATCTCCAACTTGTGTTATCCTTTATCTTTTAGTATATATTGTCTATGTTTGTACTATTAGATTTGAAACTCGTTTGTATGTTGGTTTTTTATGCATGTATCCACCATGCATCTGTTTCGGTATCTAGAAGTGTATCTCAAGAAGTGGAGTAAACTCACTATCATTCGTTGCACTTTCATACTATGAAATGGAATCAGTTGATGTATGAAAGTGCAACCTTGGTGAGTCGAGGAACACACTTTGTGAGGGGAATGATGCAAAGTAGGTGACCATTTGTTCGGGAATGGCTGGCATTGCAACATTCCCGCACTTCTCGTTGTTAGTTCTCCGAAAGGAAACTAAGTCTACAAAGATACTAACTGACTAAACTCTTTTTGCAGGTTATGTTTTGCTTTGCATGAGTTGATCCATGTGTAGTGGCGGTGAAAAACCGATCACATCCTAGTGACTTTTATCATAGTTTAACTCCTTAGATTTTCTTGCTTGCTTTACTTTACATGTTAAAACATCAAAACCCAACTTTCGATTTAAGTGCCTGCTATTAAGTAACTAAGTGAAATTCCAACGTTTTCCATCTTGTTGCTTGCAATGAGACCGTTGTCCTGAGGATTCAACCCTTAACTATACTACGATAAGACTTCCATGTATCCTAGCATACGTGGGTGGAGTTCTCTATCTAGTATATGCAAGGCTAAACCTAAAGACTTGCTATCTTTAGGATTTTTAGTTGGTGCACGCAATTCCACGTAAGTGGAAGTTCCATCAAAAATTGGCGTTGTTGCCGGGGACAACGGAACGTTTTAATTTCATTTAGTATCTTGCTAGTTGGTTAGGGTTTTACACTTTCTTTTAATCATTAAACCATATCTTCTTAAATTCATTATATCTCCGCCGTCATCTAAAAGGGTGTTTTCTTCTCTCTACTCAGGTAGAAAATGTGTATGCAACCAGTGTGTAACCTTGGATTCTCCCCTGATCCAGAGTACGACTCTGAGGTAGAGAGAAGCTTCCACCGTCGCATTCGACTCAATCGCCAAAGGGCCAGGCAAATGGCTGAAGATCAAGGCCAGGCTGCTTTGGTGATGGAGAGGGTCAATGCCGCCATAGCTGCTCAAAGGGCACAACTCATCACTGATACTCGTGCCCAGATTCAAGCAGAGATTCGTGCGGAAGAACAGGCCCGCATTAGAGCTAAAAATGAAGCAGCAACCCAAGCTGCTCAGTTGAAATTAAGGAACAAGTAGCTGAGGGACTACGTTGTCCCAAAGAACTACGAAGACAACCATCCGGTCCGACCTTCGATCATCAACATCCCCAACTTCGAGATCCGGACCCAATGGATCCAGATCATGCAGGGCATCTCATTCTCTGGAGGCTCTGGAGATGACTGCATGGATCATCTGAAGAGGTTTAAGGTACTTTGCCGTCTGGTCCCGCAAGCCGGAGTCGCTTTTGATGCAATAATGCTTCATCTGTTTCACTTCACCCTGTCTGGGAGAGCTCTGAGTTGGTATAACTCACTTGACAGGGAACCTATAATAACCACTTGGGCTCCCCTAGAGGAAAAGTTCTTAGAGAAGTTCTTTCCCCCTTCACTGACTTATGAGATCAGGGGGCAGATCAATCACTTCTCTCAGCTACCTGGGGAATCCCTTGCTGAAGCATGGGAAAGGTTTAAAGAACTTTTGCACAAGTGCCCGCATCATGGAATCTCCCAGAACCAATTGATGGAAACCTTCTATCGAGGAGTGAGTAATGATATCAAATAGTTTTTGAATTCTTCATCTGGAGGAAACTTCATGAGAAAGAATTATGAAGATGCCTGGAAAATTGTTACGCTCGGAGCTGAAAACTAGTCTAACTGGGGACGGTCAGCCGGTAAAGGTGTCCTCAAGGTCTACAAAGCTGAAGAATCAATGGAGATGAAGGACATAGCTGAAGCCCTGAAAGCCATAGTTCATAAACAACAAGCTCTCGAGACTTCTCTCAGAGAATTTGATAAGAAGAAAAATCCTCTAGTTCAAAAAGTCAAGGCCGCCACAGGGACCTGTGAGGCCTGTCATGCTTCTGACCATCCGACCCTTTCCTGCGGTATGTTGTATAATGTGATGATGGATTTGCATCCACCAATACAACCATATGAACCTATCACTGACCATACGGAAGAACAACTACCGGAACAAGTCAACTCTATCCACTCTATCCCTGGACAAGCCTATTACAACCCCAATCAGCTAAGGAATCATCCAGGATTTCAGTATGGAAACCCTGCTGGGACCGCTAATCCACAGCATCAAACGCAGGGAGGATCCTCTAGTAGGTTACCACCTGGATTCTCAAACAATTTCAACCAAAATCAAGGGAATTCCAGGATTAACTTTCCTAGGGCTAACTTCCCTAGGAACCAATCGGCCTACTATCAGTACACTCATCCCCCGCTCCATCCACAGTTGCATACTCAGCAACCTCAGCTGGCGTTGCCACCACAACAATCTCAACAAGCCCAACAACAAAACCCTCTGAAAAACACTTCTCAACCAGAAGATGAAATATCCTTGATAAGGCAGATGTTGCAATCTCAACAGACTATGCTCGCTAACCAGCAAGCACAGCAAAAAGCAGTAGAAGCCCAGCTTGCCCAGATTGTTGCACAATTGAAGCCTCCGGTAGGCACATTTGCAGGGCAGCCCGAATCGAATCCTAAGCATGGACAGAACAGACATGAACAATTGAATGTTGTCACCATGAGATCGGGATGCACTCTTCATGAGACTATCAAGATCATCCCGGATAATGATGATACCCCCGCTTGTATGACGAATGGGAGCCCGCAACAAGGAATAGAGAAGCCCGCAGAGGGCACAAAGGACAAAGAAAGACCAAGTGTCCACAGAACCTACAGTTTTGCAATATAAACCGAGAATCCCATATCCAGGTAGACTGCGAGAAACGAAGATGGACACCAGGTTTCAAAAGTTCAAAGAGGCGATGAAGAAACTGTACATCGATATTCCGCTCCTTGACGCTCTTTCCGAAGTGCCGGCATGGGCAAAATATCTCAAAACTTTGCTATCGAGAAAGTATATCACCGAGGAGCAAGAAACTGTCAAGCTTGCTCAGACCACTTTTGACATCATCCTAAACAAAATGCCAAAAAAGAAGAAGGACCCAGGTTCCTTCGGAATCCAATGTTGCATTGGAAATGCATCTACAAAGAAAGGATTAGCTGACCTTGGAGCCAACATATCCATTATGCCTTACTCAATGTGTAAACGTCTGGGTTTCACCGAATTGCTGCCTACGGCAATGACTATTCAACTAGTTGACTCCACCATAACTGCACCTCTGGGAATCATTGAAGACATTCCAGTAAGGATAAGCAAGGATGCCTATGTTCCATGTGATTTTGTTATCATGGATATTAAAGAAAACTTGAGATACCCGATCATTTTCGGTAGACCTTTCCTTGCTACCGCCAGGGCGTTGATCGACGTCGAAGCTGGCACCATCATTCTTAGGCTCAGAAAAGAAGCAATTCAATTATGAGTCCTTAATAGCATGAAAGGCCCTAGTATCCAAGAGGAGGTTTTTCTTCTTGACGCAATACAACAAATGTCTTAGTTAGAAATATCTGAGCCTGTTGACGAACTTGAAAATGTCCTAATCAATCCGGATGTTGAATTCTCTGCGAACGAACTAGTTCAACAGTGTCTGCAACATTTAGAAAAGGGCGAAGAAGCATCAACGGCCACTTTTGAAGAACTTAAAGTTGTTACCATTATAGAAGCAGCTGAGCCACCAAAAGCCCCTGAAATGAAGACTTTACCCACAGGACTTAAACATGTTTTATTAGATAAGGAAAAACTATGCCCGGTCATCATCAGCTCTACCCTTATAGAAGATCAAGAAGAAAGGCTTCTGGATGAGCTGAAGAAGCATTAAAAGGTCATTGGATATAAGATAACTGACCTAACGAGCATAAATCCAGCTCTATGTATGCACAGACTTCCAATGGTTGAAGAATTCAAGCCATCCCGCGAACATCAAAGAAAACTGAATCCTAATCTCAAGGAGGTGGTTTGCCTGGAGGTCCTCAAATTACTCAAAGCTGGCATAATCTACCCTATCTCTGACTCCCAGTGGGTCAGCCTTGTCCTGGTTGTTCCAAAAAAAGGAGGTACTACCGTAGTGCTTAATGACAAAAACGAGTTAGTGCCCACCAGGACTGTAACAGGGTGGCGGATGTGTATTGACTATAGGAAGTTGAACAAAGCCACGAGGAAAGACCACTACCCTCTACCCTTCCTTGATGATGTCCTGGAACGCCTAGCTCATCAGAAATATTTTTGCTATCTTGATGGTTATTCCGGGTTTTACCAAATACCCATACACCCGGAAGACCAGGAAAAAACTACCTTCACCTGTCCTTTTGGGACATATGCCTTTAGAAGAATGCCGTTTGGGTTGTGTAACGCACCCGCCACTTTCCAACGATGTATGTCTGCCATCTTCGCCGGCTTAACTGAATCCGTCATGGAAGTGTTTATGGACGATTTCTCTGTCTACGGAGATTCCTTCGATAACTGTTTAATCAATCTTGGACAAGTTCTGCAACGCTGCGAGGAAACGAACCTCATCCTGAATTGGGAGAACTGCCATTTCATGGTAACAGAAGGTGTCGTCCTCGAGCACAGGGTGAGCGACAGGGGGATCGAGGTGGATAAAGCAAAAATTGATGTTATTTCAAAACTATCACCACCGAAAGATATAAAGGGAGTAAGAGCTTTATTGGGTCATGTGAGGTTCTACAGAAGATTCATCAAAGATTTTTTGAAGATAGCAAAGCCCATGACCCAGCTTCTAACTAAAGATACTGACTTCATATTCAATCAAGAATGTATGCAAAGCTTCTCCACCCTCAAGAATGCTTTAATCTCCGCGCCTATTCTAAGAGCCCCAGATTGGTCGCAGCCTTTTGAAATCATGTGCGACGCAAGTGATTACGCTATAGGGGCTGTTTTAGGACAACGAATTGGTAAGAAACCTTACGTCACCTACTACGCATCCAAAATGCTAGATGAAGCATAGAAAAATTATACTACCACGGAGAAAGAATTTTTGGCTGTCATCTATGCGTTCGAAAAATTTTGCCCATATCTGATTGGTTCTAAGGTCATTGTTTATACCGACCACTCTGCCATTCGATATCTGATTCAAAAGCAAGATTCCAAACCCAGGCTCATCCGGTGGGTGCTGATGCTTCAGGAATTCGACCTGGAAATTAAGGATAAAAGTGGAGTGGAGAACGTTGTAGCTGACCATCTCAGCCGTATCAAGGTTGAAGAAGAAGACAAAATCCCTATCCGGGATTCTCTTCCAGATGACCAGCTTATGAAGGCCACCCATGGATTCCCTTAGTATGCGGATATCATCAATTATCTAGCCACAGGGATTATCCACCCCTCTACTTCCTATCATGATAAAAGGAAGTTCCTTCATGACATAAAACAATATTATTGGGATGAACCCTACCTGTTTCACCTTTGTGCCGACGGACTTTTCCGTCGTTGATTGCCAGAAGAAGAAATAACCCCAGTCCTAGAGCATTGCCATTCAGGACTCACAGGGGGGCACATGAGTGCTAAGAAAACAGCTATAAAAGTCTTACAATATGGTTTCTTCTGGCCCACCATATCAAAGGATTCATACGATTTTGTGAAAGCTTGCAACAAATGCCAATTTTCTGGTAACATATCTAAAAGAGATGAAATGCCCCTCACTATGTGGCAGGAAATTGAGCTTTTCGATGTGTGGGGGGTAGACTACATGGGCCCTTTCCCTTCATCCTATGGCTTCTCTTACATCTTGGTCGCCGTGGACTACGTATCAAAGTGGGTCGAAGCTATACCCACTGTGTCCAGCGATTCCAAGCATGTTATTAAATTGTTCAAAGATATTATTTTCCCAAGATTTGGAGTTCCAAGAACTGTCATATCATATGGCGGGACCCATTTCTTGGAATGAAGTTTTGAAGCCTTATTGAAAAAGTACAGAGTCAATCACAAAGTCGCCACGCCTTACCATCCATAGACTAGTGGACACGTTGAGACATCAAATAGACAATTAAAGACAATTCTTGAAAAAATGGTGAACAGAAACCGCACCGATTGGTCCACCAAACTTCCTGATGCCCTTTGGGCATACCTAACTGCATATAAAACACCAATCAGAACAACCTCGTTCCGTTTGGTGTACGGGAAGTCATGTCATATTCCAGTAGAGTTGGAATTCAAAGCCTGGTGGGCCATCAAACAATTAAATTTCGATCTCAAAAGTGCAGGAGAGAATAGACAACTCCAATTGCAGGAGATAGAGGAGCTCCGAATGACCACCTATCAGAATGCCAGAATATATAAGGAGCAGATAAAAATGTGTCACGACGGTCATCTCAAAAGGAAAGACATCGCCGTCGGTGACAACGTACTCCTTTTCAACTCCAAGCTCAAGTTGTTCCCCGGAAAACTTCGAACAAAATGGTTCAGGCCCTTCACCATAAAGCATATTTATCCAACTAGAGCTGTGATAATTATTGACAATAACAGAGGAGAAAGGACAGTCAACGGTCATCGTTTGAAAAGATACTACTCTCCAAGAGACAAAATGCCAAGACAAACCATAGAAATCAAAGACGCCACGCCGTCAGCATAACAACGTCTCAGCTTCGTCGAGCCAGTGACGTAAAACCCAGGCGCTACTTGGGAGGCAACCTAAGATTTTAGTTTCTTTCTTTATTTCCCGTTCTCTTTACTTTAGGTTTATCTTATAAAACTACAAATATATATATATATATATACCTTAACCCTACCAAACGGTTCTGAAATCGTTTGGGACCAAAAAGTCTTGAAACCGTTTGGAACCAAATGGTCCTGAAATCGTTTGGGACCAAACGGTCTTCAAACTGTTTGGAGCCAAACGGTTTCGAGACCATTTGGAGCCAAACGGTCTTGAAACCGTTTGGGACCAAACGGTCTCGAAACCGTTTGGGAATCCAAACGGTCGCTAAACCGTTTGACCTAGGGTTTTTGTCAAGTCAACCCCCCGTTTCCTATAAATATAAACCCTACCCCTTCATTTTTCTCTCTTCGATTCTCGAACCTCCTCGTGCTTCTGTGCAAGAACTATTCCATTGCACTTGCATTCCCCTATTCCCACGTGTTTCTCCTGCGGAGACTTGGTTCCCGTGCTTCTACACGGCAACCGAACCTCCATACCACCGCCCTTCCCTTCCTTGCCGTCGACGTTACCACTGACTGCAAGGTAACCTAGAAACCGCGGTAGTAAGGCCAACCTTTTCCTCTTCCGCAAACCTTCCTCATCACCATCATCATCTTCGGCGCTGCCGCGGCACTTTCGCTTCTCCGCCGACGAAGCTGCCTTGTCGTCTTCACCGTCGCTTTTATCACCGATGTTTACCGTCGTTTTCGCCGACGTCGCCAACGCATCCGCCGTCTCTGTGCCGCTTCGCCTTCGTCTTCGCCTTCATCGGCTGGTTATCTGTCGTTCCGCCTTCCAAATGGTCTTGAAACCGTTTGGGACCAAACGGTCTTGCAACTGTTTGGAACCAAACGGTCTTGCAACCGTTTGGAACCAAACGGTCTTGAAACCGTTTGGGACCAAACGGTCTGGAAACCGTTTGGGACCAAACGGTCTCCAAACCGTTTGGCCTTCCACATTCCTTTAATTTTCATAAAACCACAAAAACACATAAAACCAAATAAAATCTAATTTGTTTCTAAACATATTGATCTAACTCATGATTTCCCACTTTGCAGCTATGGCATCACCAGCAAAGAAGGTCATCGGATTCGAAGACCCTGCAATCTGGACAACAGAGCAACTGATGGAAGAACAAGCTAAGCTCCAGAAGATAAGAGATGAATTCAACAAGACCGGGAAGGCACCACCACATGTAAAGATGATGCAAGTCCTATGTGACCTCGATCGCCTGAACAAGTGCCTGGGTGAGACACCTGAAGAAGAAATTGAAATTTCTTCTGATGATGATGAAGGCTCGGAGTACACACCAAATCCTGAGGAGGATTCCCCATCCGAGGAAAAAAAGGGGAAACATAAGGTCCTGGAGGCTGCAACTGGGCAGCCCTCCAAGAAAAGGGCAAGAAAGCAAGTTCGCCCTGCCTCTGCTATGGACCAACCCCTTGCAACACCTACCACCACCACCTTCCCTCCTGTCACCACCACAACAACACCATCAGAAAACCTTTACATCCAGACCATCCAATCCATCAACAAAATCCTCAAACCCACTAAGTATGTTTGCTCCAGCGTACTAATTAAGATGGGGATCAATGACCGAATTTTCAACACACTAGACAAAGCCAACCTCGCAAGGCTATGTTTAGTACCTGAGATTTCATACTCTGAGACCACCACTGAATTCTTCACCTTTCTTACAAAAGAACTCGTTGATGTCATGGATAGATCACGAGATGGAGGTGACAGAAGGCTAGTCACCCAAATCTTCGGCAACAAGGTGGTCTTAATGGAAAATATGTTGAATGACGTTTTTATCGACAATCAACAGCAGCTACAAAAAGCCAAGGCGGTGGGAACCGAAAACCCTGAGTTCAACAGACACATATTCTGGAAATCTCTAACTGGGCTCCTCACCTATGATGCTAAGACATGCAAAGCATCGAACATACACTCTGGTTTTGTGCGCACCCTACACAAAATTCTTGTTGGCGCACTCTTCCCCATGACAGAAGGGGGGAACGTTACAATCTCGGATCTTTTTGTTCTCTGGTCCATTCTTAACGAAAAGCCAGTTAACATTGGATGACAAATGATCCAGAAATTATCAGCCTTCGCCCTGGGGAAGGAAATCTGCATGGGGGTTCATGTCACATCCATTATCAAATACCTCAAGATGGACAGACCCCTACCTCGCTGCATGCAACTAAAGGGCGACATCCTTACCAATGAACAAACTCTGAAGAACTCCTTCATCATCAAGGAAAAGGATGGGAAACTATATTATGTCTTCTGCCCTACGGTCAAGTCTTCCAGAACACTCCTCCCACTTCCGGAGCTAGCAAACTATGACACAGAAAAGCTCCTCTTCTCTGACGAGGAGCTTACACAACTCCTAGCTTCAGTTAAAACAACCGAAAAGAAAGCAACAGCGGGACAGACGGAGCTGAGCATCATAGCCCCGGCAGCTCGTCCATCCAAAATACCTATCAAACGACCTTCCAGAAGGCAGTTGCAGGCACAACAGCTGTCAGGGACACCAACATCAAAACCAAATCCAGAGGCTGAGACCCTCCATGAAGATGTCTTAACTACCTCATCAATCGACTCTTTCATTCAGAGTCTGCATGACCAGCTAACCGCCACCACCACCCCACCTTCCACCTTTCCAATATCTACCACTCCTCCTTTCTTCACCACATCCACGCCACCATTCACATCCACTTCTTCACCCCTTTTTCCTTCAGGCTCTCCCTTCTCCACCCCTATGCCCAACTTTACCACTTTCCTATTTCCCTCCATAGTTTCTACCCCATCTCTATCACTCCCACCGCTTTCACCTGAGATACCACCACCCTTCACATCCACCACCACCACCCTGACACCGCTGGTGACTCCATCCACAGTCACCACGCAGTTCGGGGCATCATCCGTGTCTCTTTCGCAAGGCACTACCACCCTCCCACATAGACCCCAGCCACCCCACCCTTCCGCCTCTGGGGTCCCTTTTGCCAATATCAGTGAGGAATTCGGCCGTCAATTCGACATTGTATGAAACCTCCTCACCGATCCTTATAACATTTTATATTCTATTTTTTCTTGTGTGCAGGGTTTATCACGTCAGGTGGCCACGATCGACGAACAACACCAAGCCTTTCCCACCATCCTCCAAGGCTTTCAGCAACGACAAGATGAGGTGGCTAAGCAAGTTGAGCACATCAACAGCCACTACAACAACTTGCCGGACCTGGTCCTCGGAGCAAAGCGCCAGCAAGAAGCAACGGCAAAACAAGTCGATGAGATCTCTACACAGACTCAACCTCTGCCAGAGACTCTCCATGAGCTCCAGCATCAACAAGCAGTCCTGAGCTCGCGCTTGGACACCATCAACAGCACCCTCACACAGCTACATAATCGCCAAGAGGAATCAACTAACAATGACATCCAGCAGCTGCGTGCTCAAGTTACAGATCTAACATCACATCTCCTCTCCGCCGAGGGCCGATATAATGACCTCAAAGAATCCCACGACGCACTGCTCGAAACACACGAGCATCTGCAGGTGGCTTACGATGAGTTGCAAGCCACCCATTGGCGGTGCAGCAAGACCGCACGCAAAAAGCCAGCAGACAAGGCGGCGGACGACAAGAATGTCAATAGTGACGAAGATGACGATAAAGACTCTGACTCATCTGTGGATTCGAACAACGATACCACCTCTTCTGGTGGCAAATCAGATGACGGAGAAGACCCTGGCAATGCAGTCGAACCTTCTCACAAGGGCTCCGACAAAGATCAGCATGACAATGAACATCACCCCAAGTCCCCTCACAATGATAATGTTAACATGTCATATGGGGATCAATTAATTGATTATTCCGCTCTAGGGTCAATCGGGGAAACCGCTAAAGATGCAGCTTTCGCTGAGCTCCAACAATGTCTATTAGGAACCAGCGTCATCCCACTCACAACATCCGCCCCACCTCTCTCCGCACCTGGCACATCTGTGCCCTCCCCCCATGACCAGGACGAGGCAGAGCGAGTTAGTTTAGATACTGATGAAGAACTCGACTCTGCCTCTGATTCCGATGACGATCTGTAGACTTTTACTGAAGTCCTGGATCACCCTTCTTCCCCCACTCCTCAGGAACTTCCCCCGCCACCACCTCTACCGCATAAAATGCATGACCTGGACATGGCGGCCATCTCCACACTAGATGCTCAGGACATTTTTATACTGAACACTATTGTGGATGATGCGAAGGCAGGGGACAACATCATCTATAATAACACCAAAACTAGACGCAAGATGACACGAGAAGATTTCTGTACCATCCTGCGACCTCGGTCCACGATACCTATGGTGATCTTCTGTGTCCTTCTTGCCAATAGCATCGAAATATATAGAAGTCATAAGAGGAAACAACCGGTTTTCAACGCCTCGCCTGCTCTGTCTGTTGGCCTTTTATACAAAGACATAAGAGCAAAGTCAATCGAGAGGCTACGTGTTGGTTTCGCACGTCGGGAACGTTTTCTTACCGTGCCCTTCCAAGTTTCGGACCACTGGCTTTTTATGATCGTAGATACCGAGGCTCGGGATGCCAAGATGTATAATTTCTACGGCGCCGAGCTACCAGCCGTCATAATAAACTTCGTTGGTGAAGCAGCAGGAGAAGCACGATGTATACCCTTCCGACTGCTTAAGTTGATTTGGGTTGCTCGCCCATCTCTCCACCAGGATTGGAGCCAGCCTTGGTTCAAAATCATAAACCCTCAAGTTCAAGCCGCCGAGGGATCTGGGGATTGCGCTTTCTGCACCATACGTCACATCCAAGCACTGAACCAGGAAATCCCATTTACTGATCTGGTTGCTGAAGATTTTCATTCCTTGCGCGGGCGTTATGCCATGGAGCTCATCTGTGATAGACGTTTCTTCAAGGACCCGACTATGGCACCAGATGACGTCCCTCGCTACCTCTTCTCAGCTATCCAGTGACCGCAGCGGCGACCCTTCTGCAAACTCTGAAGGAGTCGGAAAAAACCACAGTACCAGTCGCAGCTACTGAGCAAAGTAAAGGAGACGTCGATCCTTTGTCTGCCATTGAACCAACTTTTCCTGACTTTGATCACAGTGTTTGCAAAGGTCTCTCCGACATCGAACTATGTCTCATCATGTCGCGGCTCTCAGCCAAGAAGGATGAACTCGTATTCATGTCTCGCGACATTTTAGTTATGGCAGACACACTCCGAGAGACTTTACAGGTTAAAGGATCCCTCTCTGTAAGCCTTATGGCCGCTTACCAGTTCCTACTCGGCCAAAATAACCCCACTACATATATGACATCCCCTTACATGAAGGATGATCTTCTACAGCTCAAGAACTTCGACACAACTGACGCGCTGATCTCCTATCTATAGCACACAACGCCGACGTTCATCATGTTACCCTTCCTCTATCATGAGCACTGGATGCTCCTGGCCACAAATCTCCCAGAAGGAAAAACTACAATATATAACAGCTCTGATAGCCAGTACAATCAACGACAGAAGAACTATGTCGTGACACCAAGGACGCCAACAAAGGTAGTGGCAAAGGAGTGTGCCGATAAGTTAATCTCTTTTCTAAGTCAGCATACAAGGGCATACGACAAAGAGCATTTTCACCGCCCTTCCTTCTGCCACAAATGCCCCCAGCAAATCCGGGAATCAGATGACTGCGGCTTCCACGTCCTCTACTGGATGTATACCATCATCGTTCTCCAAAGACCAGTAGAAGAAATGACTGACATGGATTACCATGCGCTACGAGGACAGTTCGCAGCAAATCTACTTCATTCCCCGGGGGCAAATGAAGAATTAACTTAGCCTACAGCCCTTGTCCTAATTACTTCTCAACCTATCACTTTATCACTCTGGGGACATAGTGAGTGATAAGTTAGGGGGGTACATTAGACAAGGGCGAGGTACCATTTTCTCCACCCCCTTTTTCCCCTTCTCTATTTGCACATATCTTCCTTCCTTCTTTAAAAATAACCCTCTCAACTTTAGAATCATGTTAGTCCCCAAAAGTAAATAGCACTTAGACATTTTATGGCGATTTAATAATATCCCTCCACTATTGATTTTCATGCTTTTGCTTCACTTCTTCATCTGACTCTCCACAGGTCAATATCAAGGCAGAAATAAGCCAGGCTCTCAAGGGTGAGAGGGGCATCAGGAAACTTCCAAATCAAGAAGATCTGCAAGTGGACCACAAACAAAATAAATGCATGATTGAAAAACTCTAAGAACAGCTTTCCTCTCTTCATAATAAAAGTGGCTTGGCCGCCCAAAATAAATTCCCAAACAAAACCCCAAAACCCAAGCCTGCGAGTCTTTGAATAAAAGCCAGAGAGTCGAATAAAATAATGAGAGTTGTGCCTTAAATAAGGATCTATATAAAGAACCGATGAAGGTCTCACCCGACCGGCACATTCATCTACCCTCACAAAGGCAGATGTGTTGTGCCCGGTAGTGAAACCCTAAGGTATCCAAATATATGAAAGGCTTATAAAGGACTCACCCGGCTGGTACATTCAGCTACCCTCATAAAGGCAGATGTGTCGTGCCCGGTAGTGAGACCCTAAAAGCATAGACAACCCCTCTCCCACTTGAAGGGGGAGTTACACTTTAAGCCTTTAGCCAGCCCTCATACCCTCTCTAGCTTCCAATAGGTCTTTCAGAGAGGTATAAAGCTGATTGGAGTCAACAACATGCACAAAATAAAGGTGGTCCTGATGCGAGCTACGAGATACGGAAGGAACCTGAGACCCAAGAAACTCTCGAAACCTGGAAGAGTCAAGGCAAGCAATGAGATCTGATATGACCTTAGGAGAACTCAGGTTAAGAATTGAAGCAAGAGTATGGAAATTCTAACTAAATAAAATCTCCTCTCCATTACATGTCTCAACTCTATCTAACTTGAGGACAAGCTAGACTCTAAGTTAGGGGGGGTGATAACCTCCAACTTTGATGATTATCTTAGTCTTTTTCTTTAGTTTTCCGTATTCTTTTTAAATTAAATATATACATAATCCCTAAATTTTCCTCTTATTATAAATATACTATCAGACTAACTTTTTCTGTTTATATATGTAGAAAAACACCAAAAAAATATCATAAAAAACTAACTCAGTCCCGAGACCGCATGGAGTCAAACGGTCCCAAGACCGCATTAAGCCAATCGGTCTCGAGACCGCATGGAGTCAAACGGTCCCGAGACTGTTTGAAGTCACACGGTCTCAAGACCGCATGAAGACAACCGGTCCCGAGACCGCATGGAGTCAAATGGTCCCAAGACCGCATGAAGCCAATCGGTCCCGCGACCGCATGGAGTCAAATGGTCCCGAGACCGTTTGAAGTCACACGGTCCCAAGACCGCATGAAGCCAATCGGTCTCGAGACCGCATGGAGTCAAATGGTCCCGAGACCGTTTGAAGTCACACGGTCCCAAGACCGCATGAAGCCAATCGGTCATGAGACCGCATGGAGTCAAACGGTCCCGAGACCGTTTGAAGTCACACGGTCTCAAGACCGCATGAAGCCAACCGGTCCCGAGACCGTATGGAGTCACACGGTCTCAAGACCGCATGGAGTCACACGGTCTCAAGACCGAATGAATCCAAACGGTCTTGAGGTCCAAACGGTCTTGAGGTCCAAACGGTCTCCAAACCATTTGGACTTCACTCAAGGCCTATAAATAAGACCCCAAGGGTCCTCAACCAGGCATCAAGTTTCAAACGTCCAAAGGCTGCCTCAATCACTCCAGAACACTTACAACTTCCATCCTCTGCCCTGGGGCTGCCGGTCTGAGACCCAATACTCAATCTCGAAGCTGCTTTCTCTCCCTCCGCCAAAGAAGGTGGGAAGAGGGAGATCTCGGCATCGCGCAACCTGTGAAGTTGTTGGATCGTTTCTCTCTCTCCAAGGGGTTGACTTTCCTCTCTCCTTTATGGGGATGATGCACTCTCTCTCTTCTTGCCTCCTTCTTTGTCCTAGTCATGAGCGAGTAGTCTCTTTCACTAGGGTGCGGGGAGTAGCCCCGCTACCCATATTTTCATATCATGTAAATGTAATCCATAATTTGTAATATAGAGTTCTTATCTTTTCAGTTCGACATCAAACGTTTAATGAATGCATGTTGCTTGATCTCCAACTTGTGTTATCCTTTATCTTTTAGTATGAATTGTCTATGTTTGTACTATTAGATTTGAAACTCATTTGTATGTTGGTTTTTGATGCATGTATCCACCATGCATCTGTTTCGGTATCTAGAAGTGTATCTCAGGAAGTGGAGTAAACTCACTATCATTTGTTGCACTTTCATACTATGAAATGGAATCAGTTGACGTATGAAAGTGCAACCTTGGTGAGTCGAGGAACACACTTTGTGAGGGGAATGATGCAAAGTAGGTGACCATTTGTTTGGGAATGGCTGGCATTGCAACATTCCCGCACTTCTCGTATTTAGTTCTCTAAAAGGAAACTAAGTCTACAAAGATACTAACTGACTAAACTCTTTTTGCACGTTATGTTTTGCTTTGCATGAGTTGATCCATGTGTAGTGGCGGTGAAAAACCGATCACATCCTAGTGACTTTTATCATAGTTTAACTCCTTAGATTTTCTTTCTTGCTTTACTTTACATGTTAAAACATCAAAACCCAACTTTCGATTTAAGTGCCTGCTATTAAGTAACTAAGTGAAATTTCAACGTTTTCCATCTTGTTGCTTGCAACAAGACCGTTGTCCTGAGGATTCGACCCTTAACTATACTACGATGAGACTTCCACGTATCCTAGCATACGTGGGTGGAGTTCTCTATCTAGTATATGCAAGGCTAAACCTAAAGACTTGCTATCTTTAGGATTTTTAGTTGGTGTACGCAATTCCACGTAAGTGGAAGTTCCATCAATTGCAACTTGGTCCAAAATAAGCAAACATAGCTCAAACAACATCCAAACATAACCAAATTGAAATTATATGATTATAACATGTCATAAAAGCATCTCATAGGATAAGATTAAGGTTCTAAGCATCTACTCAAGCAAGGGAACAAGATTAGCCCAAAATCTAGATCAAGGGTCTTACACCTACCTACCCTTACGAGGCTCGATTGGGTTAGGGTTTAGGTAGAATTCAATTAGAGTCTAATCAAGCCTAGCTTTCTAGGTTAGAGGATCTTAGGTTTATTAGGGGATGAGGTTAGTAATGGGAGTGGAAGTGAGGTTTTAGGCCTCCCATCACCCACATTCTAGCCTTGAGAAAGCTCCAAGCTAATCATACTAAATTCATATTAACTAACTACTTAGATCTCTAACACAGGGTTAGGAGAATTGAATAGCATGTAGGAGGATGGGTACTAGCTAGGGATCTATGAATTGGACCTAAGAGAAAATCCCAAGATTCTCACATATAAGCAATTTCCCTAAAATCCTAGGTTATTTCAAGCACAAACCACAAAGTAATTCATGAAGAATGAGATAGAAATATAACACAATCATTATAAAACCAAATCATAATGTTTACATATCATTTTTCTGCAACATGGTATCAAAGTAAAAATTTTGGCCCTAAGCAACCCACCAAAGGGGCCTAACTACACAAAGAAATCACTACTACAGAACCTACCTTTAGTGTCGGTTATTTATGGCCTTTAGTGTCGGTTTCCGAGCGACACCTATGTGGGCGACACTAAAAGGTCACCCATTACATGTCGGTTCCAGAACCGACACCCAAACTCTTCGCGCGCGACCAAAAACGTGCCATCATGGGACTATAGGCGTCGGTTATTAGATAAGAAACCGACGCCCAAACCCTTCGCGCCACAGAAAGGGTGCCATCTTGGGCGCTATCAGTGTCGGTTATAAGCCAACAACCGACGAAATATGTCTTCGCGCCAAAAGAATATGTGTCGGTTACATTTAAATAACTGACATTGTAAAGTTATGTGTCGGTTGTTTACAATTACCGACGCCTGTTATTGGTGCCAGCTTGGGTACTATCAGTGTCAGTTTGTATTAAGAAACCGACACCATATATGTTCGTGCCACAGGAAATAGGCACCGGTTATATCTAAATAACCGACGCCTATTGTTTTTTTTTTACAGACATGCAGACCTGCTGTGGCTGGTCGCAGGATGAGAAACCTGCAGTTCAGTTAACTGAACTACAGGTTTTACGACATCCATTGATATCAGCCAACAACAGGCCACAAACCTGCAAATTTAACAACAAAAATATTCACACATGCATTTAGCAATACAACATGCAGTTCCATTTTATTTTCACACATTTTGAAACATTCATGTAGCTAGCAATCTGTAGTTCCATTCATTCACATTCACACATGTAGAAACATTCATATAGTAACCAACACTTTCATTCATTTTCACTCAGACACATGTAGAAACATCTAGACATGTAGAAACATTCACACATATTATAATTCAGAAATTCATTTACAAAATCCCCACTATTTGTATGGTTGTTGCCCATTCTTCTCTTACTTCATTTAATTCTCCCATCGTATAGGGAGCATGTACATCTGGTAAGTCCGTTCCTGTAGTGGGGTCAGCTTTAAACACCTGTAAAGAGAATGATGTATATATATAATTAATGAGCTATAAATAAGATTGATATATTTCATATTATCTAATGAGACTATATAATACCTGAGCAATACAATCGATGTCCATACAACATGACAGACTAACACATATATAGTACATAACAAGAGCAGCGTCGAATTTACATACAACACTAGCTTAGTACATATATAGTGGGACTTATAAGGTGACGATCCCACCTGGTAAAACAGGTTACTGACAACTACATGTTACGACTGGGAGGTCGTGATTCAGCAACAGTATGCATTAGCAGGAGGACAAACAGATCACCATATGTTTATCCTCATATGGTGATCTGTTTGTCCTCCTGCTAATGCATACGTTGCTGAATCACGACCTCCCAGTCGTAACATGTAGTCGGTAACCTGTTTTAGCAGGTGGTATCGTCACCTTAGTCCACTATATATGTACTAAGTTAGTGTTGTATGTAAATTCGGAGATGTTGTTGTTATGCACTATATATGTGTTAGTCTGTCATGTTGTTATATGAATCTGAACCACTTGTGTGTGCTGCACTTTATGTATTGTATCTGTATCCTGCTTCTCTTCATTGGGGCTTCTTCCTGCATATCCTGCATAGCTATGTCATGTCCGTCCTGCATAGCCTTCTTCCTATATTTATTTTTCAAAGAGAATACAAACAAAAATTATTAGTGTAGAGTTAGTGAAATACTGATCAATGTCTAGAATTGGAATAGATCAAGAACCTACTCTCAGCATCGCGTATGTAATCTCGGGTGAGATTGGTCCTATAGTTATTTAGCACCCTCCCACAATGTTTAGCATTTGTATTAACTAGAAGATAATGAAACATCAAATCAGAAAATGATATTGATATTAAAAAAGTAAACATTTAGCTTCAATAAAAAAATATAAACATGCATGCCTCTAAAACGGTGATCTTTTATCAATTAATAATCCTTCATTGTGATCTCCGCGCACATATAAGTCATCATTAGCTTCAATATTTTCTGGAGTTGGCAACCCAACTGAGAATGGACTGGAGTCATCATATTTATCATAGTACTCTTCTTCATCTATAGGATCTTCAATGAACTGTCTTTTACCATGAAGAACAACTGACCATTTATCATTTGCAGGATCATCGATATAAAATACTTGTTTTTCCTGTGATGCCAATATGAATGGTTCAGCCTTCTCGCCAATCTTTTCAAAGTTCACTAAAGTGAAACCCAATTCATCCACTATAACTCCTTTGGTGTTATCAACCCAATTACATTTGAAGAGCGGAATTCTGAAATCTATGTAGTCAAATTCCCATATCTCTTCAATGACACCGTAATATGACATTTTAGCTTCACGTGGACTCTTATCCTTTGCACTTGCAAAAAACATAGTCGATGCTTGAAGGGTGACCCCACTGTTTTGGACGACACTCTTATCATCTTGGCGCTTTGTGTAATATGTGAATCCATTAATGTCATACCCTTCATAAGACATAATAGTCAACTTTGTTTTAAAGGTGAGGCATTTGATAGTTTCAGTAATATCATCTAGTGTTTGAGATAGTTGATGTAAGACTTTATCTTCAAACCACTTAATAAAAGTCTTGTTATGCTCTCTAGCAAGCCACATTGTATTGGCTTGAGGATATTGTCTTTTGATGAAATTGGTATGTTCCTCGATATAAACGTTCACTTCGTCCATGTTGTGTAAAATATACAAATGACCTTGTTCCAACTGCTCACGGTTGATTACTTTCACACGTGATCCCAAAATTCCTTTGCCAAATAGCTCGTCAATATTCTTGTCATTATCAGGAGTGTCATTACCACTGAGAAAGTCATTGCAGAAATCCATAACCTCTCTCGCCACATAACCTTCAATAATACTCCCTTCAGGCCGATAACGGTTTCGAACATCACCTTTAAAAATGCTCATGTATCGTTCAAAGGGATACATCCAATGCAAGAAAACCGGGCCCAAGATTTTCACTTCCCTAGTCAAGTGGACAACAAGATGTACCATGATATCAAAGAACGAAGGAGGGAAATACATTTCAAGCTGACATAGGGTAACAACCACTTCTCTTTGCAAATTATCGAGAGTCTCAGGGTCAATAACTTTGCTGTAGAGACTGTTGAAAAAGAAACAAAGTCTGGTGATTGCAAACCTTACATGCTTCGGCAATATAGATCGAATTGCCACGGACAATATTTGTTGCATTAGAGTGTGACAATCATGAGATTTAAGTCCTATCAACTTCATATCTTTCATTGATACCAATCTACGGATGTTGGATGAGTAACCATTTGGCACCTTAACATTTATCAAGCATTCACAAAAAGCTTTCTTCTCTTTTCTAGACAACGTGTAACATGCGGGAGGTAAGTATGTTCTTTTACTACCCATTTCACGTATTTCTGTTAATTCTGACCCTATTCCCATTTCACGTAGGTCCAGTCTGGATTTTATCCCATCTTTAGTCTTACCTGGTATATTTAACAGAGTACCAATGATGCTATCACAGACATTTTTCTCAACGTGCATTACATCGATACAATGTCTGACTGTCAAAGAACTCCAATAACGAAGATCCCAAAATATTGACTTCTTCTTGAATGAAGAATTGTCACTCCGTGTAGTACCTTGTAATCTCTTACCAAATTCATTGACAAAGTCTTTTATTCTTTCATAAACAACCTCCCCTGGTATAGGTTTAGGTGCACTACGTTCCTCATTCAATCCATTGAATGCTTTGCGCTTCTTACGATACGGATGGAATTTTGGAAGAAACCTTCGATGACCGAGATATACATTCTTACCGCCATGTTTTAGTCTTGTTGAATCAGTGTTCTCTTCACATATAGGACATGCTTTAGCTCCTTTGACACTATATCCAGACAAATTCCCATATGCTGGAAAGTCATTAATAGTGCAAAACAACATAGCATGCAAACGAAATGTCTCTCTTCATGAAGCATCATAGGTCATCACACCTTCACCCCAGAGTTTCTTTAAGTCATTAATCAGAGGTTCAAGATAAACATCGATGTCATTTCCAGGTTGTTTAGGGCCCGATATCAACAACGACATCATTACGTACTTATTTTTCATACACAGCCAGGGAGGAAGATTGTATATAACAAGCATGACTGGCCAAGTGCTATGTTGGCTGCTCAATGTACCGTACGGATTCATCCCGTCTGTACAAAGCCCAAGTCTTAGATTCCTGACTTCTTCACCAAATTCAGGGTACAATACATCAATCTTCTTCCACTGTGGGGAATCAGACGCATGTCGTAGGATCCCATCATTAATTTTCTTAACATCTGCATGCCACCTCAAATTCTTCACATCTATCGGATTGGCAAACAAGCGTTGAAACCGTGATATTATAGGTAGATACCACATCACCTTGGCAGGAGAACCAGTTTTGGACTCCCCCGAAGTCGTCAATTTATACCGTGACGCACCACATTTTGGACAATCTTTCAAATCTGCATAGTCCTTTTGAAATAATACACAATCATTAGGGCATGCGTGTATCTTCTTGGCATCCATTCCCATTGGGCACAACAATTTCTTTACCTGGTATGTTGAGATTGGCAGCTCGTTTCCTTCAGGAAGCATTTCCTTCAACAAAGACAGCAATGACGTGAAGCTTTTGTCGCTCCATCTATTGTTAGCTTTCAACTTATACAATCTCAACACAGCATTAAGCTTCGTAAACTTAGTACAACCTGTGTATAACGGCATCTCAGCATCATGCACAATGTTTCTAAAAATGGGAGGTGGATCAGTGTGCTCTACCCCACAACTATCCAGCATCGCATCAACGATGTCTACTGGAACTGGTTCATTCACATCTACGTCATCGTAGGCAATTTCTTCTTCCATACAAGCACTGCTAGCGACATCCACTGGTTTCGGGTTTGAAATCTCTCCATGCCAGTGCCATTCTGTATAGCCTTGTATAATCCCGTTGCGCATGACATGAGTCATGATTTCGTCACCAGTGTTGACTTTCAAGTTATTACCGCAATGTCTACATGGACAGTAGAACCTATCTCCAGGTTGTTTCCTATGTTCCTCGGCAAATTTAATGAACTGGTGAAGACCAGAAATAAACTCTGGGGTGCAGCGATTGCGAATGGACATCCATGATCTATCCATTCTATGATCAAAGAGAAAACAAGTATATATTAGGACAAGATTAGGGTCTAGGGTTAACAAATACATGTGATGTCATTATTATATATAATAAATGTATATCACCTATCCATTCTTGAACACCTAATCTCACTAGTAAGTGTATAATGTGTATTGGGTTTTCAAGAAAATTTCGGCAGCATTTTCCCGCTGTTTTCCAAGTACATATGTACTTAGAGAACAAACGGGGAAATGCTGCCAAAATTTTCTTGAAAACCCAATACACATTATACACTTACATCCTAAGTGAGATTAGGTGTTAAAGAACAGTCCCAAACCGGGGACTATCCAAGATTTACTCCTAATGAGTAAATCTTGGACGGGTTTCTAGGCCAACAAATAATGTATTGTCATTCTTATACCTAAAATCCTAGCTCTTCAATTTAGGGTGATTATTGATGTCTTTAAAAGCATGATTGGCAATTTAGGGAAAAGTTCATCATTTACATTCCAAGCATGTCACATGTGTGCATTACAGTTCATCATTAAGTAAGATATAAGCAAGTATGTCATATTAAAATAGACTAAACAATATGAGAAAATAGTAGTGTAATCATGCAAATGGGAACATTCATGGGAACACACACTTCAGTTATAAGCATTCATGTAGCAACTTTCAGTTCCATTCATGGGAACACACACTTCAGTTATAACAATAACTAAACAAAGGGGTTGGTGTACCCCTAAACATGCGCATAATTAAAAAAACTATTACTACAGACAAGTCTAGATAGATAGACAACTAAATACTACACCAACATGGTCCCGCATGCATCAGTAACTTCTTTTTGATGATGAAGCTGTGTCACGAAGCTCCTCACTGTATTTAGACGAATCTGAACTGACAGGGGCCTCAGATTCAGATTTGTCTGAGCTGATATGCGACGCCGTGCGCTCATACCACAGAAGATGATCGGGGTCTCGCAGTTGTTGTTGGTTATCCAAACTTTGATGGAATTATCGCCAACTGGACAGAGAAAAAGCCTGTTCCAACGGACCACATGCAGCTCTCCAATCCAATCACGCCAACCGGATTTTGATACAAGATTTCCCGCCAAATCATACTCAAGCTCGATAACATGTGAATAATTACCAAAAGTTAGGGTCACTTTACCAGGCATGTAGTGTCTTCCTTTTAGAAAACGCCAATGTTTGGGTATGACCAATTGGTTTAAGGAACGATCATCTAGGATGATGTCTAATTGTTCTTCAATAGGGAACGTTAACATTGACATAGAGGCCCAGTTCATAGTGACTGTTATGGGTGGACAGAGACTGCACAATATTAGTATTAACAAAGTGTAAGTACATATAACGATGTTATATATTTTCAGAAAAAGTTGTATAACATCAGTTAACCTTTTATTGCTTGTCATAACCAACTTTATTGTGGTAGACATGATAGCTTGAAAAGAAGTCTACAATTGTACTTAGAGAACAAACGAGGAAATGCTCCTAATGAGTAAATCTTGGACGGGTTTCTAGGTGCTTACTAAAATAGAACCAATATATGGAACTAATCCTACATTATACACATACTTTTCCTGAGTAAGATAATGTGCACTTCATGGAATTATTAAGATCTGAATATATATAAGTTGTTTCTACCTACTTTGATGGGATTTTATAACATTCGAGTCTTCTATTTAAGGCATTAGATGCATATATTGCAGTCCATTGTGTTGAGATAAGAATCCCATGTGATACACATGATTGAGAATCTTTCACGATACTAGGAAAATACACAACTAGATATTCATTTAGGTGTTAGACATTCATTTAGGTGTTCCTGATAACTCGCAGGTATGCACAACTATAAAACAATAGACTTGTCACACATAAAACACCCTATACAACTATAAAACAAAAAAGTATTAAGATATGCATGATACAATAACTATTTTGCATCACATTACAGCAGACTTATCATTGATACCTTACTAACTTATTTCCACATTTACATATCATCACTTGATCAAAATACATGTATTGTATAGACAATAGAGGATTCAACTCAGTAGAAGCACAAAATCAGTACCTAAACCCTAAACACAAATAAGTAAATAACTTTAAAAATAAAAATAAAAAAACACCCAGCAGCTGCTTGGGCGTGCCTTGGCACCGCCCAAGTAGCCGCCGGAGCAGAGGAAGAAGGAAGAAGACAGGTCGGGCGGACATACCTTGAGGGAAGACGAGAGCAGCGGCTGGAGCACAGCAACCACCGGCGGAGGCGGCGACAAAGAGAGGAGAAGCGTCGGCGAGGGCACGGAGAAGGAGCACGGACGGCCGCCGGTGAGCACAGAGGGCAGGAGCAGGAGCACGGCCGCCGGTGAGCACGGAGCAACGGTGAGGGTAGGAGCACGAGCACGGCAGCAGCGGCGGAGGAGCAACGATCGGTGGGGGCGAGCAAGAAATCGCCGGACCTAACTGAAATCGGGAATGAAACTGGGAAAGGGGGAAGAGTCACTCGCGCTGGTGAGATGTTAAGTTGACAATAAGCGTCGGTTATTCAAAATAACCGACAACTAAACCAACAGTGTTGGTTCCTTTCCAACAACCGACGCCTATACTTGATTATAGTCATTGGTTTTTAACTAAAAGACAACCGACAACTATTCCTGTCTCGCGAATAATCTTTGGTCGTCGGTTATTCATTTATAAACCGACGCCATATGTAAAATTTTGGAGGTAATTTTTTTGCTGGAATTTTGGTTTTGGCGGTTGATTTTAGGTGTCGGTTGTTTATTAATTAACCGACACTTAATAAAAGCGGTACCCGTGTCTGGTCAACCTTCATAGATTGTATGTCGGTTTATGTTATAAACCGACACTATAGAGTTTAGGTATTCGTTTATGTATACAACCGACACCTGGAAAAGTGACTTTATAAGCCATTTCTGTAGTAGTGAATGGAAAATATAAAAAGAGAAGAGAAAGACGAAGAAGTAGCCATGGATCTCAGTGTAGACTGAGTGATCCTCCTCTCTAGTTGTTGTAGTGTTGTCCTCCTCCTTCCTCCAAGGTGCAAGGGAATGGAATGATGGAGGAATAGGGTCAAAACACTAGGAAACTAGCGGTTTGGTGGTGGAAATCGAGAAATGGAGTGGAAATGAGGTGGAGAAGTGAAGTAATGGATGGAATGTGAAAATGGGGAGCTAGGAGGTGGTATAATGTAGCTAATATCATGCCCCAACATCCACCTATGTATGTAAAGGTGGTGGGGAAGCACTAGGTCAAGTGGGGGGTAGTGGGAAATACAATGGATAAATTGTATGTAGCACAACCGTAGTGGGTAGGAGTGAGCACATGCATGGTGAAGTGTAATGACCATGGTGAGAAAATTACACAAGTTACATGGAGTTTGGTGTTTTTGAACTGAAGGTGGCACAGCCGTGGTGACCAACATGGCCGTGGTGAGGCAGGTGTAGCACAAATGTGGTGGCCACCACAGTCGTGGTGGCTTGGAGGATCAATGTTCATTCTCTGAGGAATGATCATGCTGGCTGAGCTGCTACATGGCCGTGCTACATGGCATGGACGTTCTGGGTCCTGGTGGCACGACCATTCTTTGTGGCACGGTCGTTCTACTAACTTTAGTTCTTCAATGCTTCTTTTGTTGATATTGAATGAGCTAGTACGGCCATTCTGGTGAACCACGGTCGTGCTGCTCTCTCAACAGTACTTTGAGCTTGTACTTGATTCATCTTTGGACATATTTGCTTTAGTTGATCTTTGGCCACTAGGGCTAGGTTGAGGGAGCCTTATACTTCACTTTGGGCCTCTCTAAGGGTAGAGGAATCCTAGGATCATTCTTTCTCTCTCTCTTCCATCCAAGCATGGTCCAAATACCTTAAAAACATGAAACTAATGTCCATAAGTGCATTTTACACAAATATGCATATTAGGGGAAATAACATGTAAATAGGTATATATGTGATTGAAGCACAACATGACACAAGATGAAGCCCTAAAATAGGGTTGCATCAAAAGACACATTTCCATGACCACCACGTGTTATATTTGCATGTAATAATATAACCTAATGTATTTTGAATTTGTCTATAGTACAGAGGACATACATCTTAGAGGATCTGGGATATATATCATCCAACATGAAGTTTTATACTCATAACACAAGTCGTACAAGACCCCCCACATCTTTCTTGGCTTGCCAATTCCAAGTATGTGTATATAAGAAATGGAAATGGTAATAAGAACACACAAAAAAACTACTGAAAAGTTGTACTACAAAAAAATTGCTTTAGTTCTTACGAATCCCATTTTCTGTGGATCTCTAGCTATGAGGCATAGAATGTCTTACATCTTGTAAATTGCACTTTGATTTATCTTTTTATGTAAAAACATTGTCCTTGTTAATTATTTCTCTTTTAATTCATCTCTTCCTTTCCTGACGCCATAAGAAATAAGTATCTATCTGCACTTAACATCACTAGTTCATTGTCCGGTTGAATAACATATATCACATTGACTTAATTGTAACATCCCTGACCTGGGTTATGCTTTAACCCTAGATGTTTTTCTTAATAAAGTTAATTATATGCTTGCTCTTATTTCTTGAAAAGTAATTAAGACCCAAGAGGAACTTATGTTTCAATTTTAGTCCTTTTTGAATTTAATGTTGAAACACTATTTTGCTTGTTTTGAACTAAAGTGCAAATTACCCAAGTTGAGGGGTTAACTTGCAAATATTACATGGTAAAATGTTCCTCAAGTGTTGAAGCATCATAAGAATGAAAATGATGTAGAGGTATGGCTACCACAAGCCTGAGCACTAAGAAAGAGCTTATAAACCAATGTTTGTGCATTAAAACCTAGTTTTGGTGTATGTGCAAATTACCCAAAACCTAGGGTTCAATATACAAAATACCACCTCTAGAGAGTCCCTCATGTTTCTTGGCATCATGTAGAGAAAACAAAATGAGGAGTGCGTCTCATTTGAATCTCTTTGGAAGAGAGAGAATCTTGATATAAAGATAATCAAGATTTAAGCATAATTGAAAGCCTTATTCAATTTTATGCAAAAATAAATATATTAATGGAAGTGACCTTCAACCAAAAATGATATGGTTGAATTTTCATAAGTGTGAACGTCCTTGTGCCTTGCAAAGACCATGAAATATATAAAGTGAGTGGAGAGCCCACTCACATTAGTTAACTAAAAAGTAATATCCACTCAATTTTGGATATTATTATAATGGTTAAGGTGCTTAAATTGTTTTCTTTTGACTCATGGATAATGAAGAGGAATTACAAGGTGGGGGATATGTCTTAGTATGCAAGGAAGTTAGGGGGATAAGTGGCACCAATTTAGGGAATTAAAAGATTATTATATCACTTTCTCTCTCATTGAAATTCCCTTATAAACATCTCATTTCCAACTCAAATGAAAGGCTTTTTTTACCCTTCTTTCTTTCCTTGCGTTGACCGTGCACAAGGGAGATTAGGAGAAATAGGAGGATGTGCCCCAACCTGTAGGTAAGCTCCATAGTCATCTTCAACCTTGATCTCATGGTGGAAATCGAAATTCAATGCTTAATTTCTTCTTTTCTTCATTCAATCTTCAACCCTAGCCATTCATTTCACTCAAAGACTTGAGGACGAGCCTTTGGGAGAAAGCTTCATTCACCATCAAGGACGTGAAGCTTGAAGCTTGGATTCAATTTTGAAGGGGGGTTATATAACTTGAACCCTTAAACATTGTTATTGATTTCATTCCTTTATCATATGATGATTCCTTCTTTACTTTCGGATTTCCTTTTTATTGGTTGTTGAATTCACCACAAGAATCATAATGGATTTCGAAGGTCTCAATCTTGAAGATGATGATGTCATCTTAAAAACACACCTCAACATAGAACATGTGCAAACGGTTTTTCTTTTTGGTGATCAAACGGGCTCAAGACCATTTGAGGTCAAGATGACTCAAACCGTTTGAAGGTTAAATGATGATGTGGTTGGTTGATAATCTAATGGTTCCAATTAATTGAATTTTAAAAGGTTACATGTATATATGATGCACCAATTGCAAGCCTTAATCGATTGAATTGATTGCAACCCTAGTTGAGGGAATCAATTTTCAAGGTTGATTGACCAAAACGGTCTCAAGACCGGTTGAGACCAAATGGTCTCAAGACCGTTTGTAGGTTAATGGTTGATTGTGGTGCATGGTTGACGATCCAAGGGCTACAACCTGATGTACTTTCATTAGTTCAATTGATGGATGGTTCAATGAGTATAAATCCTAAATCGATTTGATGTTGGAAAGCTTAATTGGTCCAATCAGTTTTAAGGTGGTTTGGACCAAACGATCTTGAAACCATTTGGGATCAAACGATCTCAAGACCGTTTGAGATCAATCGGTCTCAAACCGTTTGAGATCAAACAGTCTCAAGACCGTTTGAGATTTGATTTCAAGACCGAATGGATGATTTGGTTTCAAGATCGAATGGATGATTTGGTTTCAAGGCTGAATGGATGATTTGATTTCAAGACCGAATGAGTTGATTTGATTTACAATTGGTCAAGACCGTTTGAAAGGTTGATCAAGACCGTTTGAAGGTTTATTAGTCAAAACTGTTGAAGTTCAATTGATCTCAGAACTAAATGAGTACTTTTAAAGTAACTCAAAATTGATTATAATAGTTGTACCTCTAAAGTGCTTAGGTGATTAATACCTTTAGAGTGGTTAACCTTTGATGCTTATGAAAGCAATGACTTAATACACCATGTCAACTCTTCATTCAAGTTGATTCAATCTAATCAAGATTAAAGTAATTAACTCCCTAGAGGGGATGAGAGAGAGGAAACTTATACATGAGCGATAATCATGTAGTGATTTATCTTCAACACTTTTAACATACATAAAATATGTAATTAGGGTTTGATCCATGATGATGAGATCATGAAACCCTAATCGAGAAGGTTGAAGAGCTCTAACCCTAATTTAAGGTAAATCTAGGTGAAACCCTAGTCTAGGGTGATGGTGTAACCCTAATTTAGGGTAATGATATTAGAAACCCTAATTCAAAGTATTTTAATGAAAGCCCCTAATTTAAGGGGATGCTTCATGAAAAGCCCTAATTTTTGGTAAAGCTTCATGAAACCCTAATTTTAGGGGAAATGTTGTAAGAAACCTTAATTCAAGGTAATGTGAAACCCTGATACATGGTATTGTGATATAAAACCCTAATCCATGGTGGTGCTATGTATTATGAAACCCTAATTTAAAAGCCTAGCCCTAATTTGTGTAAGGAGATGAGTAACTATGATTGATGTGAATTAGGAAAATTCTAACCCTAATAAGGGTATAAGTGGTGTTACTTTGTATAGCATGGTGCTAAAATGTAATTGATATAACTGTTATCAAGTGTACTAACCATGCAGGTATCATGAGATGATGAGCATAGCCAGGTATGAGCTATGATGTTTCATTTATTATTGTTAATGGGACTTGTGAGCCATAACATGCTTTGTTGCCTAGTGAGAGGTAACAAGAGATGAAATGGGACATGTGAGCCATGTGAGATGCTTGTGTAGCAAGTATCATGTTTACCTTGGTCAGATGACCTGAAGGTATTAGTTACTTGATAAGTGGTAACAAGTGTTCCTTGATAAACTGAGCATTTGAATACCCATTTTCTATAATCATGATGATGAGTTTGTGAAGGGATAAGAATAACCCTGATGAGATGAGGGATTGAGATCCCAATGTTTTATTAAAGGTTTGAACAGTACTTGATGGAAGTATTACACATTCTTTGTAGCAATTGTTAAAATAATTGATGTTTGGAAACTTGTTTGATACTAAAAGAATATGGTAATACACTTAATTAATCAAGTGATATCATATAATGTAATTGCCTTGACCACAGATCCATCATCGTCAGAATTTGCTGAATGGTGAAACGAGTTAAACTCGGAGCGCATATTTTTGAATATGTGGGGGTAATTCGGCAAATATATCTGCATGCCCCATATGAATGGCTGCAGGCTATATCTTATGTACGGGATTGGTTATGGACCATACCCCAATATGAGTATGGCTACGGGCCATGACTCCATGATATGATACCAGGCATTGGCTACGGGCCATAACCTTGAAGAGAGTATATGTTACGGGCTATAACTCTATAATGAAGATGACAATATACCCTGGCAAGCTAATTGCAGTTTGAGACGTGATGTCTCTACCATATAATCTCGTAATGACTGAGAAGGTTGAGGACTTGGAGTCTGGCTCTTCCATTGACTCTGTGTTGTACCGATGCTTTACGTAATCGTGATCGGTTGGAGCATGAATGGTATACTTCATCTCTTCAGGGCATTAAGTATAATTGTAAAATGTAATCAGTCGTGTAGCGTATTTGCTTAAGGTTGAAATACGAGAATCACTGGTTGATGTTATCTTGCTTAAGATATCAGATAAAAGTTATACATGTTCTTCATATTCCTTATTGGATCAGTGACATGCTGCTTATCCAGTTATAGCTGAAATGCTTTGAATAATAATATTGCTCTAACTTGTTTAGACATTGATTTAACTATTGTTGAATATATATAATTCCTCTGCTCAGTTTTATTCTAATAAACTGCAATAATAATGTTTCTGGCAGAGAGTTATATCTCTCAGTGGGACAATTTCAATTGTCTCACCCCCATGGGATCCAACTTTTTAGGTAGACGTGGAGGAAGAGGCAGAAACCCTATAGCAGGGGAAGAGCAGCAACATCAGGGACAGTAGTGATATCCCAGGTGGAGACACTGGCTGTCATGTCTTATATATAGAGTCCTATGTGTCGTATATGTACTCTCAGGTCCTTGGAGTCAGTAGTTAGTTTAATAAATTGATCTGAGATTTTGGCTTGATGCCTCAATGTTTTTATGTTGCCTGTGTATAGTTTTAAATAGGGCAGTTGATGCTTATAATCCTCTTGGAGGAATGGTATAAGATATGTACTTGTGAACCAGAATGTAATTGAATTACTTTGGTTCTTTTTGAAAGAGTTTTCCAGTGTATGGATCTCTTTATAAATGGTTTTAAGTTTTAGTGATTTTCAGTAATCCGCTGCTAATGATCGCTTCTGCCTAGTAAATGATGTTTTGTTCGATCGCTTCATCACAATTTAGTGGTATCAGAGCTCTAGGTTCGCTGAGTCTATAGAGACATAGGATTAAGGTTGTTGAGTCTGTTCTAGTGTCTTCTAGTTTATCTGATAGTGACTTCTGCTCATATAGGAGAAAAGAACTTGAAGATGTCTAGATCACATGAAGAACATGCTGCTAAGAGCAGCATTGCTGCACCAGTAGGAGGTGCAAGGGATCGGTCTAGGGAGGAACCAACACCTAAACATCCCCAGTTTGACCCAGCCATGATAGAGAACCCAACTTTCCATGCTCTGTTTGGGCAGTTCATGGCAACTATGACGCATTTGGCGGACAGGATGCCACCACCTGCACCTAGGGCACCAATCCACAATGAGGGATAGGGAGATGGCAAGACTTTTGAGAGGCTTCGCCAGGTAGGAGCCACAGAGTATGCTGGTACAGCTGACCCTACAGATGTTGACTTATGGTTGATTGAACTGGAGAAGGATTTCAGAATCCTCAATATCTCGGAAGCCGAAAAGGTGAGACATGCAATGTATCTTTTAAAAGGGAGTGTTGGCCACTGGTGGACAATAGAAGAGGGTAAGAGGCCAGGTATCGAGGTCGGATGGAAAGAATTCTGATGAGAATTCGTCAGTAGATACTTTCCCAAGACTTACCTAGATGAAAAGATATCTCAATTTGAGAAGATAAGACAAGGACAGATGAACATTAGCAAGTATGAGGCTAAGTTCAAGGAGCTTTTACGGTTCTGTCTGCATATGGCAGTTACTGATGAGGAAAGAATTCAGCATTTTGAGAAGGGGTTGAACGCTGAATTGACCACTCTTGTGTCTGCTTTGGAGAATAGGGAGAGGTTTGCCACGTTTGTGGAGTCCGTCATACGGATAGAGGTCTGTGATCAAGAAGCGAAAGACTAGTGGTAAGAAGGTGTACACTCAGTTTCAAGGACAAAGGTCTGAGGGCTCTAAGAAACCAAGGTTCTCTGCACCGGCAGCACCATCAAGATTCAATACCCAGACGCAATGGACGTCAAGTAGGGGTAGGGGCCGTAGTTTTGTTCCAAACAGAGCCCCCAACACAACATCAACATCACTTACTGGACCTCATAAACCCTATCCTGAGACCAGGATCTATCATCAGTGTAGATAAGTGAGACATCTGGCAAGGGATTGTCTAGTCGGGAACACAATGGTGACTCAACCCCAGAGGCAGAGTCAACAAAGCTCTCAGAGGAGGCAGTTTTTGAGTGGCACTCGAGGACGTGGGCAAGCGTCCCAAGCTGGTTCGTCGTCACCCAACAACCGAGCACCGGGTCAACAGTAAGCAACGACTAGATTCTATGCGATGAATCAACCTGAAGTAGTAGTTAACCAACGGGTTGTGACATGTCAGATGGAACTAGTTTATTATGATATGTCTTCATCCTACTTCGTATATGTTTTAATTGATCAGGGTGCTACGCATTCCTTCATCAGTAGAGAAGTGATTCTTGACTGTAATATAACAGTTGGTCATAGGGTAGAGGGTTTGTTATTAGAAACTCCTTTATTGGGATCTGCAGTGTTGTGGGAGGCGTGTTCTCCCTGCACTTTTTCCTTTTCTGAACATCGCATTCAGGTGGATCTTATACCACTTGAGATGCATGTGTTTGATATAATTCTTGGGATGGACACCCTAGAAAAGTATAAGGTTGTCTTGGATTGTGAGTCCAAGCAAGCTGTGTTCATTGATGATGGTGATACATGGATCTTTCAGGGAGATAGAAATATTCTTCCAACCTGTCCTGTGTCATCTATGGTAGCTAAGAAGCTGATGAGACAAGGATGATTTGCATTCTTGGCACATGTGGTAGACACCATAGTGGAGAGCCTTAATCTTTCTGAAGTTCTAATAGTTAGGGAGTTTGAAGATGTGTTTCCTGAGGAACTTCCAGGTGTTCCTCCACCCCGAGAGATTGATTTTGAGATTAATCTAATCCCGGGCACACATCCAATAGCACAAACATAGTATAGAATGACACCTGCTAAGATGGCAGAGCTCAAGAAACACCTATAGGAGTTGCTTGAGAAAGGTTTTATCCGACCGAGTACTTCACAATGGGGTGCTCCGGTTCTCTTTGTTAAGAAGAAGGATGGGTCTATGCAATTATGCATCGACTATAGGCAGTTAAATAAAGTAACTATAAATAATAAGTATCCTCTGCCAAGGATCGATGACCTATTTGATCAGTTGTTTGGTGCAACTATCTTCTCTAAGATAGATTTGAGGTCGAGATATCATCAGCTGCGTATTAAGGAGAGTGACATACATAATTCTGCCTTTAGGATAAGGTATGGTCACTATAAGTTCATAGTTATGTTGTTTGGACTAACTAATATACCAGTTGCATTCATGGAACTCATGAATAGAATCTTTCGACATTTTCTTGATCAGTTCATAGTAGTTTTCATTGATTACATTTTGATGTACAGTAGAGATGCTCAACATCATGAGCAGCACCTCTGTCAAGCTTTAACTTTGCTAAGAGAGCATAAGTTGTATGCTAAGTTTAGCAAATGTGAGTTCTGGTTACCAGAAGTTTCTTTTCTAGGACACATAATATCTGCTTCAGGTATCCGTGTTGATCTTAAGAAGGTGGAATATGTCCTGCAATGGGAGCATCCAAAGACACCAACAGAGATACGCAGTTTCCTAGGATTGGCAGATATTACAGGAGGTTCATTAAGAACTTTAGTTCTATAGCTTTACCCCTAACCAAGTTTACCAGGAAGGAGGTTCCTTTTGTGTGGAATGACAAGTGTCAACATTCTTTCCAGTCGTTGAAAGAAAGGTTAACAAGTGCACCTGTGTTGGTGTTACCCGAGCAAGGGAAGAGGTACATAGTTTTATGTGATGCATCTAAGAATGGTCTAGGATGTGTGTTGATGCAGGATAATCAAGTGGTTTCTTTTGCCTCTTGACAACTTAAGAAATACGAGGAGAATTATCTGACACATGATGTAGAGCTAGCTGTTGTAGTCCATGCTTTGAAGATCTGGAGACATTATCTCTATGGAGAAACATTCTAGATTTTCACAGACCATAAGAATCTAAAATATATCTTCTCACAACATGAGTTGAGTATGAGACAACGCCGCTGGATGGAGTTAATCAAGGACTACGATTGTACAATTGATTATCATCCAGGGAAGGCTAATGTAGTGGTTGATGCACTAAGTAGGAAATCATCATCACCAGCCCTAGATAAAGCATAGTTGAACTCCTTAGTGTGCTTTAAAAGAGATATGCTTATCTCCTTGAGGCAGAACAATGTACAACTTAAGGTATCATTGTTATCCAGGCTGTTAGTTGAGATGCAAGTGAAACCTACTCTGAGATAGTAGATTAAAGAAGCACAACAAGTTGATACTGTGGTTCAGAAGATCAGGTCAGAATATGGTAGTGAGAAATGAGATGACTTTCATGAGTCAGAGGATCAGGTAGTCTGTTACCATGGTAGGATGGTAGTACCTAATGCCAATGACTTAAAGAAGTTAGTCTTAGAGGAATATCACTCATCCATGTATGCAATGCATCTAGGGAGCACCAAAATGTATCATAACTTGAAAGATATGTATTGGTGGCCTGGATTGAAGAAGGATGTAACTGAGTCTGTTATGCGGTGTCTGGTGTGTCAGCAGGTTAAAGCTAAATATCAAAAGCCCACAGGAACAATGCAACCTTTGCATATACCACAGTGGAAATGGGATCATGTGACCATGGACTTTGTGGTTGGTTTGCCTAGAAAAACCAAAGGTCGTGATTTCATATGGGTGATAGTTGATAGGTTGACTAGGACAACACATTTCCTTCCTGACAGAACAACCTACACTGCTGAGAAGCTTGCACAGATATATATAGATGAGATAGTGCGGTTGCATGGGGTTCCAGCTACTATTGTTTCTGATAGAGGTCCCCAGTTCATGAGTTGTTTTTGGGAATGACTACATAAAGCTTTGGGTATGTAGTTAAGGTTTAGTACTGCCTTTCACCCACAGACGGATGGACAATCTGAGAGGACCATACAAAGTTTGGAGGATTTTCTTAGGGCATGTGTCCTTCAATTTGTAGGAAGTTGGGATCTACACCTGAGCTTAATAGAATTTGCTTATAATAATAGCTATCAACATAGTATTGATATGGCACCATATGAAGCATTATATGGTAGACGTTGTAGATCTCCTTTATGTTGGTATGAAATAGGAGAATATCAACTTTTGGGTCATGAACTTGTGCAGAAGACAACTGAGAAGATTAAAATAATACAACAACAGTTAAAGGTTGCAAAGGATAGACAAAAGTCGTATGCCAACAAATGGTGAAGACCTTTAGAATTCCAAGTGGGAGACAGAGTATACCTCAAGGTCTCACCTTGGAAAGGTGTCCTTAGATTTGGAAAGAAGGGAAAGTTAGCTCCTAAATTTATGGGGCCTTATCCAATCATTGAACGGATTGGAAAGGTAGCCTATAAGCTGGAGTTTCCACCCGAGTTGTATAAGTTACATCCAGTGTTCCATATCTCCATGCTGAAAAAATGTCATCCTGACACAAAGTTAGTTTTGCAACATGTGGAGGTAAAATTAAATGATGATATATCATATGTTGAAGGACCTGTGATGACCCTTGATAAAAGAATTAAAAAGCTAAAAAAGAAAGACATGTGTCTTGCGAAAGTTATCTGGCATCATCGTGGCATTGAAGAAGCTATGTGGGAGCTAGAGGAAGATATGAGAAAGTACCCTTCTCTTTTCTCTTGATGATTTTGGGGACGAAATCCCTGTTAGGGGTGGATAATTTGTAACATCCCTGACCTGGGTTATGCTTTAACCCTAGATGTTTTTCTTAATAAAGTTAATTATATGCTTTCTCTTATTTCTTGAAAAGTAATTAAGACCCAAGAGGAACTTATATTTCAATTTTAGTCCTTTTTGAATAATGTTGAAACATTGTTTTGCTTGTTTTGGACTAAAGTGCAAATTACCCAAGTTGAGGGGTTAACTTGAAAATGTTACATGGTAAAATGTTCCTCAAGTTTTGAAGCATCATAAGAATGAAAATGATGCAGATGTATGGCTGACACAAGCCTGAGCACTAAGAAAGAGCTTATAAAGCAATGTTTGTGCATTAAAACCTAGTTTTGGTGTAATGTGCAAATTACCCAAAACCTAGGGTTCAATATGCAAAATACCACCTCTAGAGAGTCCCTCATCTTTCTTGGCATTATGTAGAGAAAATAAAATGAGGGGGGAATCTCATTTGAATCTCTTTGGAAGAGAGAGAATCTTGATATTAAAATAATCAAGATTTAAGCATAATTGAAACCCTAATTCAATTTAATACAAAAATAAATATATTAATGGAAGTGCCCTTCAACCAAAAATGAGATGGTTGAATTTGCATAAGTGTGAACTTCCTTGTGCCTTGCAAAGACCATGAAATATCTAAAGTGAGTGGAGAGCCCACTCACATTAGTTAACTAAAAAGTAATATCCACTCAATTTTGGATATTATTATTATAATGGTTAAGGTGCTTAAATTGTTTTCTTTTGACTCATGGATAATGAATAGTAATTACAAGTTAAGGGATATGGCTTCGTATGCAAGGAAGTGAGGTGGATAAGTGTCACCAATTTATGGAATTAAAAGATTATTATATCACTTTCTCTCTCATTGAAATTCCCTTATAAACATCTCATTTCCAACTCAAATGAAAGGCTTTTTCGACCCTTCTTTCTTTCCTTGCTTTGATCGTGCACAAGGGAGCTTAGGAGAAATAGGAGGATGTGCCCCAACCTGTAGGTAATATCCATAGTCATCTTCAACCTTGATCTCATGGTGGAAGTCGAAATTCAATGCTTAATTTCTTCTTTTCTTCATTCAATCTTCAACCCTAGCCATTCATTTCACTCAAATACTTGAGTACGAGCCTTTTGAAGTTGAGAAAGCTTCATTCACCATCAAGGATGTGAATCTTGAAGCTTGGATTCAATTTTTAAGGTGGGTTATATAACTTGAACCCTTAAACATTGTTATTGATTTCATTCCTTTATCATATGATGATTCCTTCTTTACTTTCAGATTTCCTTTTTATTGGTTGTTGAATTCACCACAAGAATCATAATGGATTTCGAAGGTCTCAAGCTTGAATATGATGATGTCATCTTAAGAACACACATCAACATAGAACATGTGCAAACGGTTTTGCTTTTTGGTGATCAAACGATCTCAAGACCGTTTGACACCAAACAGTCTCAAGACCGTTTGAGGGCAAATGGTCTCAAGACCGTTTGAGGTCAAGAGGACTCAAACCATTTGAAGGTTAAATGTTGATGTGGTTGGATGATAATCCAATGGTTCCAATTAATTGAATTTTAAAAGGTTCCATGTATATATGATCCACCAATTTCAAGCCCTAATCGATTAAATTGATTGCAACCCTAGTTGAGGTAATCAATTTTCAAGGTTGATTGACCCAAACGGTCTCAAGACCGTTTGGAGGTCAATGGTTGATTGTGGTGGATGGTTGAAGATCCAAGGGCTACAACCTGATGTACTTTCACCAGTTCAATTGATGGATGGTTCAATGAGTATAAATCCTAAATCGATTTGATGTTGGAAACCTTAATTGGTCCAATCGGTTTTGAGGTGGTTTGGACCAAATGGTCTCAAGACTGTTTGAGTCCAAAGGTCTTGAAACTGTTTTGGATCAAACGGTCTCAAGACCGTTTGAGATCAATCGGTCTCAAACCATTTGAATTGTCCAATTAGTTTCAATATTCAATTAGTTTCAAATCAATTGATGATGATTCGGTTTCAAGACCGAATGAATGATTTGGTTTCAAGACCGAATGGATGATTTGATTTCAAGACCGAATGGATGATTTGGTTTCAAGATCGAATGGATGATTCAGTTTCAAGACCGAATGGATGATTTTTTTTCAAGACCGAATGAGTTGATTCGATTTACAATTGGTCAAGACCGTTTGAAAGGTTGATCAAGACCGTTTGAAGGTTTATTAGTCAAAACTGTTGAAGGTTCAATTGATCTTAGAACTAAATGAGTACTATTAAAGTAACTCAAAATTGATTATAATGGTTGTACCTCTAAAGTGCTTAGGTGATTAGTACCTTTAGAGTTATTAACCTTTGATGCTTATGAAAGCAATGACTTAATACACCATGTCAACTCTTCATTCAAGTTGATTCAATCTAATCAAGATTAAAGTAATTAACTCCCTAGAGGGGATGAGAGAGAGGAAACTTATACATGAGTGAGAATCATGTAGTGATTTATCCTCAACACTTTTAACATAAATAAAATATGTAATTAGGGTTTGATCCATGATGATGAGATCATGAAACCCTAATCGAGAAGGTTGAAGAGCTCTAACCCTAATTTAAGGTAAATCTAGGTGAAACCCTAATCTAGGGTGATGGTGTAACCTTGATTTAGGGTAATGATATGAGAAACCCTAATTCAGGGTATTTTAATGAAAAACCCTAATTTAAGAGAATGCTTCATGAAAAACCCTAATTTTGGGTAAAGCTTCATGAAACCCTAATTTTAGGGGAAATGTTGTAAGAAACCTTAATTCAAGGTAATGATGTAATGTGAAACCCTGATACAGGGTAATGTGATATAAAACCCTAATCTAGGGTGATGCTATGTATTATGAAACCCTAATTTGAAAACCTAGCCCTAATTTGTGTAAGGAGATGAGTAATTCTGATTGATGTGAATTGGGAAAATTCTAACCCTAATAAGGGTATAAGTGGTGTTACTTTGTATAGCATGGTGCTAAAATGTAATTGATATAACTGTTATCAAGTGTACTAACCATGCAAGTATCATGAGATGATGAGCATAGCCAGGTATGAGCTATGATGTTTCATTTATTATTGTTAATGGGCCTTGTGAGCCATAACATGCTTTGTTGCCTAGTGAGAGGTAACAAGAGATGAAATGGGGCATGTGAGCCATGTGAGATGCGTGTGTAGCAAGTATCATGTTTACCTTGGTCAGATGACCTGAAGGTATTAGTTACCTGATAAGTGGTAACAAGTGTTCCTTGATAAACTGAGGGTTTGAATACCCATTTTCTATAATCATGATGATGAGTTTGTGAAGGGATAAGAATAACCCTGATGAGATGAGGGATTGAGATCCCAATGTTTTATTAAAGGTTTGAACAATACTTGATGGAAGTATTACACATTCTTTGTAGCAATTGTTAAAATAATTGATGTTTGGAAACTTGTTTGATACTAAAAGAATATGGTAATAAACTTAATTAATCAAGTGATATCATATAATGTAGTTGCCCTGACCACAGATCCATCATCATCAGAATTTGTTGAATGGTGAAACGAGTTAAACTCGGAGCGCATATTTTAGAATATGTGGGGGTAATTGGGCAAATATATCCTCATTCCCCATAGGAATGACTACGGGCTATATCCTATGTATGAGATTGGTTTTGGACCATACCCCAGTATGAGTATGGCTATGAGCCATGACTCCATGATATGATATCAGTCATTGGCTACGGGCCATAACCCTGAAGAGAGTATATGTTGCGGGCTATAACTCTACAGTGAAGATGACAATATACCCTGGCAAGCTAATTGCAGTTTGACACGTGATGTCTCTACCATATAATCTCGTACTGACTGAGAAGGTTGAGGTCTTGGAGTCTGGCTCTTCCATTGACCTTGTGTGGTACTAATGCTTTACGTAATCATGATCGGTTGGAGCATGAACGGTATACTTCATCTCTTCAGGGCATGAAGTATGGTTATAAAATGTAATCAGCCGTGTAGCGTATTTGCTTAAGGTTGAAATACGAGAATCACTGGTTGATGTTATCTTACTTAGTATATCAGATAAAAGTTATACATGTTCTTCATATTCCTTATTGGATCAGTGACATGCTGCTTATCAAGTTATAGCTGCAATGCTTTGAACAAGAATATTGCTCTAACCTGTTTAGACATTGATTTAACTGTTGTTGAATATATATAATTCCTCTGCTCAGTTTTATTCTAATAAACTGCAATAATAATGTTTCTGGCAGAGAGTTATATCTCTTGTTGGGACAATTTCAATTGTCTCACCCCCATGGGATCCAACTTTTTAGGTAGACACGGAGGAAGAGACAGAAACCCTACAGTAGGGGAAGAGCAGCAGCAGCGACAGGGACAACAGTGATATCCCAGGTGGAGACACTAGCTGTCATGTCTTATATATAGAGTCCTATGTGTCGTCTTTGTACTCTCAGGTCCTCGGAGTCAGTAGTTAGTTTAATAAATCGATCTGAGATTTTGGCTTGATGCTTCAATGTTTTTATGTTGCCTGTGTATAGTTTTAAACATGACAGTTGATGCTTGTAATCCTCTTGGAGGAATGGTACAAGATATGTACTTGTGAACCAGAATGTAATTGAATTACTTTGGTTCTTTTTGAAAGAGTTTTCCAGTGTATGGATCTCTTTATAAATGGTTTTAATTTTTAGTGATTTTCAGTAATCCGCTGCTAATGATCGCTTCCGCCTAGTAAATGATGTTTTGTTCGATCGCTTCGTCACATTAATATGACTCGACTATTCAATAGGAGAGCAATTATTTTAACTTGTAAGTGGCACTAAGAATAATTTTAAAATATGAATGAAAATGGCACATTCTTTCTTATTAATTATGATACTTCTAAAGAATGAAATTTAATTCTATTTGAATAAAAATGCACTTGTTCATGTTCTATTGTAATTCTCTATGTGGAATATTTAGTTTAGTATTTGTATCTTTGATTGAATATTTATTATCTACAAGAAAGATGCACTAAAGTGTTTATATTTGACCATCAAATCTTTGTGTAAGATCCTTACATGTTTGTGACATGACTTGAAAGAGAAACTTAGTTGGCATTGCTTGAGGCTATCATGATGAACCCAAGATAACTGTGTTCAAAAACCATTTTTAGTTGATCTACTAACATTAGAGGTTGGTTTCTATTGCTCTCTTATAATTTTTGATGTTCTGCACTATATTTTTTTAAAAGAGAGTTCATTTCAGCCTAACTTGACATTCTATAGACATACTGACACATGAACCCTGATGATTGATTCCATGTTTCTAGAAACATAAAATTGTTGACAGGACCAAACTTCTGCTTGAGACACTACCTATGTGCAAGCTTGCGGATTAAAATTCTTGTAAAGAAAGACTCTAGGAAGTTTTAAGAGGGCTTGGACACCACCCCTGCTAATCAATTGTAAGTTTGCACATGAACCAAATGTCCCCTTAAAGGGCTTTAGTAATTCATTAAGGGTGTCCTAAAAACATATGAGCATATAATATTCACATAGTATTGAGATGGAGACACCATAAAATAGTTTTAGTTGTGTATAGGAATGAAAAATAAAAGGGAGCCCTAAATTAGTCATAGTACACTTTTATATATTGCAGTCTAGATCCAAATCCGTAAACTAAATTTTACAACTCTTAATGGAGACTACAATGAGTGAAAGAAACACATCTGCATAAAATATCAGAAATTAAGAGGCAACAAAATTCTAGGAGTCTTGATTGTAGAATCAATAACATGCATAATGTTAATTAGACATGGAGAACTAAGGACAATTTAAGTTGCATTTTGTTATAACCTATTCCTAACCAACATATTCACATGACTCGTCCTTAGTTACACACCCCGTTATGTCAATGAATAAATGTATCATGAACTTCCATAAACTATTTGTAGTGTACGGCATAAATTGTGATAATAAGTTTAGACATTTTACACATAATCCTATCTCCGTCATGTAAACTTTAACATCCTTAACAAAAGAAGTTCAAAATATTGAACTCGAACTATGTTATATGCATGCATGGGATGTTGTTTTGTGGTATTCATGCTTCCTAGTGCAAGGTTGATTCCTCTAGTTGTAAGTGAACTGTATAAATTGATCATCTTTGTATATATTGACATCAATGTATCTAATTGTGCCATTTCATATCTAAACTTGTGAGGTTTGCAAGGGGGACAGGCTCAGACAATGCCCAAGAAAACTAGAGCAAGGTGGGGAAGGGTTGTACAAAAAAGGAGAGTGTTGGGCAAGGACTATAGTATTGTGACTTAGCAGTTCTATCAAACAACACTAAAGGGTATTCTTCTCATCTTTAGTTTGTAGTTCATGGTAATGGAAAGTCCATGTTTATGTTTACTAGATGAATTCATCTCACAATTGTCGTATTCATATTATGAAATTCATTTGGTTTTCTTTATCTAACCCCTTAATGCTTATTTGGTGACATATTTAGCTATAGAACAAGGAATGTGAACCACTTGCCCATTAATATCTTCTAGTATTTATATTTTTATGTGAACTGGTTCATGATTTTTTTCCAGTCACTTTATACATGTTTTAATATACGGCTTTGTGTTATCCCTAGCAATACATGTTCCTCCCCCCTGAGCACTAGTATGTGTTTTGAACTCTATTCACCCCCTCTACGTAAATTTGATTCTCTCATGACTGCCCTAATGTCATCAATAAAGGTGTTTGCAAATTCTTTATTTACATCATTAACTACTTATTTACTTCTCTTTAGGCTCTCATTGGTCCCCACCTTTGTTTATTTAATCCTTGTAGTGGGTGTTGCACTGGATTAATCTTTACCTCTAGCAATAGCTTCAATACCTTCTTATCTTATTGTAATTTAGCCCATGAATAGATTCCTTCTCACTCCCTCGTAGCTCATTCTGTTCTAATTAACTTTTTGGGGCTAGCGTGGCGATGCTCTGAGACATTGTTGTAAGGTACATACTTTATCTTACACTTCCTCCCATGGGAAGTCACGGGCTATATGCCCAATGCACCTATATTTAACAAAAAACATGGGAGCCTTGTCTATTTGATCTCCACTTCAACTATGTCTTTGTTATGCCTTTCATTTTCTAAACTTTCTTCAACAACTTCTCCATGACTAGGATGACAGACACCCTTCTAGCTTGAGGCTAACCCTCCTATTCATGCTCCACTTCCAACAACTTATCTATATTACTTGTGATCTTTTGAGATTGTGTCACCTTTGTAGTGAATCAAAGGGGTGTTATAAAGGCAAACCCAAAAAGGACTATGTTTTACTTTGAAGGTGGAGGGTTGCTTATCTTGGCCCAATCATTTGAGAAGAAGGATCTAATTGTCAAAGTTATAGGGTGATCATTCAATGACCTTCTCTTTGTCCTTCTTCTGGGTGAGCTGAATGATGATTGGTTTGTGTTCAATTTGTTTGAAGCTCACCTTCTATGATGGTCTCTAGGTTTGATCCATTATTCTATGGAAGGCTTAGAAGTTGCACATTCTATGTACGAGAGTCTCATAACAATATCCATATCCAAGGATTCATCCCTCGCCTATACACTTTCTGTTACGACCCCACCTCCTGATAACCCCCAATTAAGGGAGACTGAGAGGTCGAAGCCACACCCATCACTTCCGGATCAAAGGTTCGGCAATTAACCAAGAATAATTATCAAATTTTAACATACTATACTGAAAGCTGTAAGAAAATAAATTTTTACATACCTTTTTGAAAACTTGGATCTCTAAACTTCTATCCACTTAAAGATTCTACTCTAACTAATCCTCCTTATATTTTACTTCATGTATTTCACAATATGACGATTTACTGTTTGTCTTTTTGGCTTGTACCTAAAATGCCGAAAAACAAAACGTCGGTCAGCCGAAGCTGGTATGTGGGGGAAATAATAAACGTGCAACTACGTTAACAATGTAATCATTCAATTAATCATTTAACAACCAGGATTACATTTTTGATATAACTCCGTGATCCAAGAGTACCCTATCCTCTATGTTGTCCCCATTAAACCCCTCATGATCCACCTATAAGTGAACCAATTTCTAGGGTTGAGTCACATGGCACTACTCGTAAGTAGCCCACTCCTTAACTCATGGCAGGCTAATGAGTCTCATGGCACTACACGTAGGTAGCCCAGTTTCTAACTCTCGGTAACCTAGACCTTGCTCTAGGATTACCCCTTTTTATTTTTTTAGCCTTTTCAAAGCAATAGAGGTGGACCCGGATCTAGTCAGTTATATACGCACATTTATAGTGATAATCATAGCCACTTTAAAGTTGCATGAAATAAATAAACATCCAACAGTTATTTTCACGCAACCGATTAAAACTTCGGGAATCGCCGTGAAAATAGAGCGATTATTCATAAGTGTAACCACATACCTGATTTGATGAGTCATGCAGATTATTCAACATATACTTCATGTATATTCAATCAAGCCAATCAACAGATCCAAGCAAGTAACTCAATCATCACATAATTCCTGAAAAGAATATGTACTCTATTTATTACACACTTTATCAAGGATCTACTTTATTGACTTGGATTCTCTTTCTAGGGTTTCTAATCCGCATTAAGGTTTCATTAATATCCATTAGGGTTTCTTAGATCAATTTCTCAAACTTTATCCCTTTTAGGTTAACAAACCCTAAAATATCCTTTTCCATTTTTATGAACCTTAATTGCTCAACTATCCATTTTAATAGTCTTTTATACCCAAATTGACTTAGGATCATCACATCCCTATTTATTCATGGATTTGAACAATTAAACCAATTAAAATACATATTCACCTAAATTAGGGTTTTCAAGCTCATTAATGCATAATCATGCACAAAACCCTAAATTAAGCCAAATATATAAAAAGATCATCTTTTTAGATCCTATTTTCACTTTTATTAACAACAGGTTAATATTAGCTTGAATTATCCAAATAACATTATTAAGTCCATCTATCATCAAAACTAAGGGTTTTTCCTTAATTAAAACATTAAAGATTATAATTTTATGCCCTTTTCAAAATTCAAGCATATTTAAGCACATAAACTCTAAATTAGATTAATCATGTGCAAAGTTCTTCCTTTTTGACCATAATGTACCTTTTTTACATTTAACAGGTTAACATCAACTCTAATGATCCATTAAACCCTATTAAACACATTAATCATATAAAAATAGGGTTTCTTAATCTTTAATTCATTAAAGATGATAATTTACACTACATTTCGAACTATGATCAGATTCTGACTATAAAACTATTTTTAATGGGTTCCTTGCATTTTTCTGATCAAAATACATATATAATTTGTGGGCTCTGATCTCCAAACCACAATATAAACACGATTTAAACGTAGCGGAAACGGTTCGATTAACAGCGGAAGACAAAAATCACGGAAAATTAAAACTTTTTGAGATAAGAGCTTGAATCCATAAAAACTTCTTTCATAAAAGGAGATAAACTGTTTACATCTTTGATAATTACTTCTTGAGTAATTATATACAACATGATACAAAATCTCAAGAATCTCAGAATCAAAATCTCAGACCAAAAGACTCCAAGGACCTGAGAGTACAGAGAACACATAGGACTGACTATCTAACTATACAACTCAGCAGTCTGAATCTCCACCTGAGATTTACTGCTGCTCCTGGTGTTGCTGCTGCTGATACTGTCCACCTGTAGACTGATTCCTTCGTCCTTGACGACCACTTAAAAAGGTTGAAATCTACGGGGTGAGACAATTTTAAATAATTGTCCCAGCGAGAGTTATAACTCTTCTCCAGAAGCTTTATTATAACAATTCAAGAACAACATAGGCAATAAAAGCTTTAAGGTAATCAACAGCATATTGTTATCAATTAGAACAACAACATTTAAGGAATATGAAGAACATGTATACTAAGTAATGTATCTTCAATCAATGTATCTCGTGGATCAACCTAAGCAGATATGCTACGCGGTTGATTATGTTTTACAAACATCATTATGCCCTGCGGAGATGAGGTATACCGCTCATACTCCAACCGATCACTATTAAGTCGCATCGGTATCATACATAGGTCATCAAAAGAGCCAGATTCTTATGACCTCATCTTCCTTAGTCAGTGTGAGGATCAACATGCAGGACATCTAATGTCTCTGCTACTATAGCTTACCAAGGTATTCTGGTACTTCGCTATTAGAGTTACAGTGGCATTCTGTACTCTCGTCGCCATCGAAAGATTTCTTGTTTATCTCTCATCGATTGCGGTATAAAAGACTTCCTCGAGAGATTAGTGTTACATCACCCCGACATAACCCATAGTGAAGGATTGATAGATTAAGATACATCTACATCAATTCCTATACTAGGATGTAAGGACATTCACATCCATTTTCCCCACATACTCAAAAGTATGTGATCCAGGAGTTCCCTTAGGAAAACCTGTTTCACCATCATTTAACTCCTGACAATGATGGATCTATGATCAGGGCTCTACATGGTATGATTATACTTGATTAGTTAGGTACATTTTAGTATTCTTTTAACATCATACATGTTTTCAAACATTAATCATTAGAACAGCAGTTATGAAAGTAGAATATTAAATGTATCAAGTCTAACTAACATAATCATCATTTCTCAGTACTCTCATCACAAGTCATCTCTTAAAGCATGACCTTGATGGTATTCATGGCTCTCACAGCCTATCAATCTCATAAGATGCTATTAACAAGGCATCATGATAAATCACTTATTCATAAAGCTAACAACATGCTTTCAATGAATATAGTATCATCATCCATACCTGGATATGATCAACCTCATACAGGAACATGCATGGTTAAATCAACTGATAACAATAAATAACTCATTTAAAGAAGTTGTATCTCCTTACTCATACAAGAGCTAGGTTTCCCTTATTTTCATCAATTAGGGTTTACTATTCACAATACATGTCATCATCCTAGAATTAGGGTTTACTATTTACCTATTGGTGAATTGATCTCATAACATCACCATGTATGAGAAACATCATCATTAAAGTCCTCAGATAAGATTAAGATTCATCAATTATCATAAATAGGGTTTTCATGATCTCACATAGGTGGATCATACCCTAATCATGTACATTCATATATATTGAAGGTATTTTACTTGGATTTCAACCATAATTGGGATTTTCTCTCTCCTCTTGCTCATAGGTGATGATTACATCCCTCTAGATTGGTTTATGTCTAATCAACATTGATAAGCCTAGCCAAGTCATCACCATTGTAACCATTGGGGTTTGCATGATAAAAAGGGGTTACCTACTTGAATCCATAAAGGGTATTTTGGTAAAGTTCACCATTGATCATAACATGGGTTAATATACTAACCACTTGACCCTTAATGTCCCTAGGTATCATTAGGGTTTAGGATGAACAACCATCAAACCATCTAATCCTTCAAGGCATTAGGAAGACTTATCCTTAAAAGTCCCCAATAGGTTTCACACCTTCAAACGATCCTGAGATCGTTTAAGGTTGTAGACCGTTTAGCTTTGGTTGACTTCAAGACCGCATGACACTCAAGACCGTTTATCCTTAAACGATCTTGAGGTCGTTTGCCCAAGATGGGGTGAAGACCGTTTAGTCATAGTTTGACTTCTGAAGTCGTTTGAGCTCATTCGGACCTGAAGTCGTTTGAACTGATTCGGTCCCGAAGTCGTATGAACTCATTCGGTCCTGAAGTCGTATGAACTCATTCGGTCCTGAAGTCGTATGAACTCATTCGGTCCTAAAGTCATATGAACTCATTTGGTCCTGAAGTCGTATGAACTCATTCGGTCCTGAAGTCGTATGAACTCATTCGGTCATGAAGTCGTATGGTCCTAAAAGCTCAAGATCGCATGGACCTCCAAGGTGATTCAAAGGGTAAACTCGATTAGGGTTTCCTATGTTGAAGCCTTCAATTGGTCTCAAGCTTGTTAACCACTTATCAATTGAGACAATTAGGGTTAGCCTTAACCAATTGGTCACTCAATTGATCCTCAATTGATATCCAATTAGAGTTGGAGTTGGTTCAATTAAGATCTATAAACATTCAACCATCAACACTCAACAATGTGAATCAAATCGAAGTTGATCCCATCAATTGACCTCCAATCGGGCTCAAACTTGGCCCAAACGGTCTTGGGATCGTTTGGATAACCTCCAAACGGTCTTGAGACCGTTTTCCCAAGAATTCATCAAAATCTAAGTTGATTTGATAGGGGTTGAACCTTAATTAAGTCACAAATAAGCAATTCGATTATTTCAATAACCCACTGTAATTGGGCCCTCAATTGATCAAATTACCTTAACCCTAGACCTCCAAACGGTCTTGGGTTGACACCAAACGGTCTTGAGACCGTTTGGATGAGTTCCAAACGGTCTTGAGACCGTTTTCCCATCCATCCTTTGGACTCTAGTGAAAATTCATCAAGGTTTGATCTATTGAGTTGATCATCACATCAATACTTAATTGCAATATGATTTGGTACCTTTGGACCTTCAATTGGTCAACTATAATTGACCCCAGACCTCTAAACGGTCTTGGGTGATCCCCAAACGGTCTTGAGACCGTTTGGATGATTCCCCAAATGGTCTTGAGACCGTTTGGGCTAATCAACCCAAAATCACTAATTAACTCATTGGAATTTCAGCACTGATTTCAATTAGGATTTGCCCTATTAATCAACCTTCAACTCATAACTCATTTGGAATTAATCCATCAAATTTGGTGAGTCATTAATCAAAATCATTATGAACAGTAATCCCAAACGGTAAATGCTTGGTCAACCATCTTAAACGGTCTTGAGACCGTTTTCCCAAAAAGGGAAAATTAAACAGATTGAAAATCAGAACTTAATTCAATTGGATTTGCTAATTTATTTGCTTATATCTCACGATTCCTTTGGATTTAACCCCTCAAATTTTGTGGGTGATTAACCTACATAATTATAAACAAGATTCCCATACGGTCGTCGCTTGGTCAATGCGACCAAATGGTCTTGAAGGCCATTTTCCTTCATATGACCCTGAAACCGTTTGCCCACCAAACGGTTGTGTAAACCGTATGGGCAATTGGTGGAGGTCGTTTGGTAAAGTGGAAATCCGTGGATAAGCATAGGAATTAACGCCCTTATCTTCTACCTCAAGAACAGTAGCAGTTCTTCACGATTTTGCTTGCAAGGATGCAAGGGAAGATAGGGAAGAAGAACTAGCAACTATATGCATAGAAAAAGATGTATAATCAAAGCATAAGGTTTAGAGTTATAAAACCTGCCTAAAGGTTGTTCCTTGAGCTCCAAGCTTCCAAGCTTCAGGTCTTTAATGGCGTCTTTGAGCTCCACAGATCGTCCAAGGTGAATTCTCCAAGGAAAAGTTGGAAAGGAATGGCTAGAAAGATAAAGCTAGGTGAGCTAGCCATGAATTCAACCTTGAAATCGAGTTTCCTCCATGAATTCAAGCAAAAGGGATGATCCAAACTTACCTTGAACTCCCTGGTCATTCTCCTATGCTCCAGAGCTCTGCCTTAGTCGGTTTGAGCAAGGGGGATAAGTGAGGGAATGAAAGAAACGTTCCTTTGCTTGCAAAGGAAGTGGTATATATATTTTGGGTGAAATTTCTCCATAAAGCTTCTACTTTATCCCATTTCTCATTTAAGTCCTTCCTTTCTTTTTGCTCGTCCCTACCCCTTATTTATAAGGACAATATCCTTCTAAGGTCAAGAGTTGAAGGCAAAGAAGATCGACCCATTACTAAAGTATACATATAAAAGAGCTATTATACTTATTCCTTGATTATTTAATCACAAAGGTGTTATTTATTATATGATTATTCAAATGAAGTGCCCTCTTCATCATTTATACTCTAAATGATGACAAAAGTTATAAAAGATATTTTAGAAGATGCAATTTACAAGTTGCACTCCAAATTTTGGGTAAATTGCATTTACCCCAAAACCAGGGTTTCAAGCACATGGATTGCTTCCACAACTGCACCTTGGTGCTCAAGCTTGGGAAATCCTTCAAACTTTACCATAATCATTCTTATGATGCCTCAACATCAGAGGAACATCTCAACATGTGCAAATTGCAAGTTAACCCTTCTAACTGGGTAAATTGCACATAGGTCCCTATATTACAAAACAATACTAAAACATTGTTCAATTAGGGCAGAAATGGAAATATGTGTTCCTCAAGAGTTTAATTACATGCCAAAAGATAATCACCAGTATCTTAATTACATAATTAGGCAAAACACCTAGGGTTAACTCATAACCTAGGTCAGGGATGTTACAAATTATCCACCCCTTACAAGGATTTCGTCCCCGAAATCGATAAAACGTATTAAGAGAAAAGAGCAGGGTATTTCCTTCTCATCTCCTCTTCTAGTTCCCAAGTGGTTTCTTCAACACCACGGTGGTTCCAGAGGACTTTCACAAGGCTTATATCTTTCTTCTTTAACTTTTTAGTTCTACTATCAAGGATTGACACTGGTCCTTCCTCATAAGTTATATCTTCATTCAATTCTACTTCCATAGGTTGTAGAACTGACTCGGTATCTGGGTGACATTTCCTCAGCATAGAAATGTGAAACACAGGGTGTAACCTCTGTAACTCTGGTGGCAGCTCTAGTTTATATGCTACCTTTCCAATCCGTTCAATGATTGGATAAGGCCCCATAAATCTAGGAGCTAACTTCCCTTTTCTTCCAAAACGAAGAACTCCTTTCCAAGGCGAGACTTTGAGATACACTCTGTCTCCGACCTGGAACTCTAAGGGTCTACGATGCTTGTCAGCATAAGATTTCTACCTATCCTGTGCAGTCTTAATCTGTTGTTGTATTACGTTAATCTTTTCTGTAGTTTGCTGTACAAGATCAGGTCCTAACAATTGATGCTCACGAGTCTCATACCAACACAAGGGTGATCTACAGCGTCTACCATACAAGGCTTCATAAGGTGCCATATCAATACTATGTTGATAGCTATTGTTATAGGCAAACTCTATCAAGCTTAGGTGTAGATCCCAACTTCCGGTAAACTGGAGAACACATGTTCTCAACAGGTCTTCCAAGGTCTGTATGGTCCTTTCCGACTGTCCATCAGTCTGTGGATGAAAGGTCGTACTAAACCTTAACTGGGTGCCTAAAGCATTATGAAGTTGTTCCCAAAAATGACTAGTGAACTGGGGACCTCTATCAGAGACGATAGTAGCTGTAACCCCGTGCAAACGCACTATCTCATTTATGTAAATCTGTGCGAGCCTCTCAGCAGTGTAGGTTGTCTTGACAGGTAAGAAATGCGTTGTCTTAGTCAACCTATCAACAACTACCCAAATGGAATCATGTCCTTTGCTTGTCCTGGGTAGGCCAACAACAAAGTCCATGGTAACATGGTCCCACTTCCACTGTGGTATGGGTAAAGGTTGCATTGTTCCTGTAGGCTTCTGGTGTTCAGCTTTAACTTGCTGACACACAGGACACCTCAGAACAAACTCTGCAACATCCTTCTTCATTCCAGGCCACCAATACATATCTTTCAAGTTTCGATACATCTTGGTGCTCCCTGGATGCATGGCATACATCGAAGAATGAGCTTCTTCCAGGACTAACTTCCTCAAGTTGTCCACATATGGCACTATCATCCTCCCATGATAACAGGCTATTTGATCATCTGAGTCATGGAAACCATCTCGTTTCTAACTACCATACTCCGATCTAATCTGCTGAACTACAATATCACCTTGCTGTGCTTCCTTAATCTGCTCTCTAAGGGTAGGTTTAATATGCATCTCAGCTAACAACCCGGCTAACAATGACACCTTCAACTGCACATTGTCTTGTCTTAAAGAGATAAGCATATCCCTTCTAGAGCATACTAAAGAGTTTAGTTGTGCCCTTTCCATGGTTGATGTTGCTGATTTCCTACTCAAGGCATCAGCAACCACATTAGCCTTCCCCGGATGGTAATCAATCGTACAATCGTAGTCCTTGATTAATTCCATCCAGCGGCGTTGTCTCATATTAAGCTCATGCTGAGAGAAGATGTACTTAAGGTTCTTATGGTCAATGAAAATATGAAACGTCTCTCCATAAAGATAATGTCTCCAGATCTTCAGGGCATGAACTACAGCAGCTAACTCCAGATCGTGTGTCGGATAATTCTCTTTGTGTTTCTTAAGTTGTCGAGAAGCAAAAGAATTTACTTGTTTATCCTGCATCAACACACACCCTAGTCCATTCTTAGAAGCATCACAGAAAACTATATATCCTTTGCCTTGCTCAGGTAGCACAAGTATGGGTGCACTTGTCAACTTCTCCCTCAACAGCTGGAAAGATTGCTGAGACTTATCACTCCAAACAAAAGGAACATCTTTCCGGGTCAACTTAGTCAAGGGTAAGGCTATGGAACTGAAATTCTTAATGAACCTTCGATAATAGCCTGCTAACCCTAGGAAACTTCGAATCTCCGTCGGCGTCTTCGGTTGTTCCCACTGTAGAACAGATTCTACCTTTATAGGGTCAAAACGAATTCCCGATGCAGATATCACATGTCCAAGAAAAGATACCTCCGGCAGCCAGAACTCACACTTGCTAAACTTAGCATACAGCTTGTGTTCTCTTAGCAAGGTCAAAGCTTGGCGAAGATGCTGCTCATGCTGCTGAGCATCCTTGCTAAAAAAATCAGAATGTCATCTATGAAGACGACAACACGCTGATCGAGGAAAGGTCGAAAAACTCTATTCATGAGTTCCATGAATGCAGCTGGTGCATTGGTTAGTCCAAACGACATAACCGTGAACTCATAGTGACCATATCTTATCCTAAAGGCAGACTTGGATATGTCACTATCCTTAATATGGAGTTGATGATATCCAGACCTCAGGTCTATCTTTGAGAAGACGGTTGCACCACGCAACTGGTCAAAGAGATCATCAATCCTCGGCAGAGGGTACTTATTCTTTATCGTTACTTTATTGAGTTGTCTATAATCAATGCACAACCGCATTGACCCATCTTTCTTTCTAACAAACAAAACCGGAGCACCTCAAGGTGAAGTGCTCAGTCGGATAAAACATTTCTCAAGTAACTCTTGAAGCTATTTCTTGAGTTCTGCCATCTCAGCAGGCGCCATCCTATACAGTGTCTGGGCTATAGGTTTCGTGTGTGGGATCAAATTGATTTCAAAATCAATTTCCCGAGGCGGTGGTATACCTGGAAGTTCTTCAGGAAACACATCCTTGAATTCCCTGACTATAGGAACTTCAGCAGGGTTGAAACCTTCTTTGGTAACATCTACCACATGGGCCAAGAATGCATAACATCCTTGCCTCATCAGCTTATCAGCAACCATAGCTGACACAAGACAGGTGGGCAGAATCTTCCTTTCTCCTTGAAAGATCCACGTGTTGTTTTTATCAGCAAACACAGCAAGCTTGGATTCACAATCCAAGACAACTCGATACTTTTCCAAGGTATCCATCCCGAGGATTATATCAAATCCTTGCATATCAAGTGGTATAAGGTCCACTTGAATGCGATGATCAGAAAAGAAGAGAATGCAGGGAGAGCATACCTCTTGCAACACGGCAGACCCACTCAACGGAGTCTCCAAAAACAACCTATCTGCACTATGACTGACTGTCATATTGTAGTTATGAATCACTCTCCGAGTGACAAAGGAGTGCGTAGCACCCGGGTCAAACTGAGGTGGCTCTCTGGGTGGCTCAGGTACAGGTTGTTCTATCTCCAGGTTCCTTGCACCTCCTTGGGGTGCAACAACACTACTTTCTGCCACGAATTCCTCGTGTGGTTCAGACATTCTTAATTATCTTCTTCTCCTGAGGAGCAGAAGACTCTATTAGATAAGAAAGAAATACTAAGGATAGACTCGACATCCTAATTCCTATGTCTCTGTAGACTCAGCGAACCTAGAGCTCTGATACCACTAATTGTGGGCTCTGATCTCCAAACCACGATATAAACACGATTTAAACGTAGCGGAAACGGTTCGATTAATAGCGGAATACAAAAATCACGGAAAATTAAAACTTTTCGAGATAAGAGCTTGAATCCATAAAAACTTCTTTCATAAAAGGAGATAAACTGTTTACATCTTTGATAATTACTTCTTGAGTAATTATATACAACATGATACAAAATCTCAAGAATCTCAGAATCAAAATCTCAGACCAAAAGACTCCAAGGACCTGAGAGTACAGAGAACACATAGGACTGACTATCTAACTACACAACTCAGTAGTCTGAATCTCCACTTTAGATTTACTGCTGCTCCTGGTGCTGCTGCTGCTGATACTGTCCACCTGCAGACTGATTCCTTCATCCTCGACGACCACCTAAAAAGGTTGAAATCTACGGGGTGAGACAATTTTAAATAATTGTCCCAGCGAGAGTTATAACTCTTCGCCAGAAGATTTATTATAACAATTCAAGAACAACATAGGCAATAAAAGCTTTAAGGTAATCAACAACAGATTGTTATCAATTAGAACAACAACATTTAAGGAATATGAATAACATGTATAATAAGTAATGTATCTTCAATCAATGTATCTCGTGGATCAACCTAAGCAGATATGCTACGCGGTTGATTATGTTTTACAAACATCATTATGCCCTACGGAGATGAGGTATACCGCTCATACTCCAACCGATCACTATTAAGTCGCATCGATATCATACATAGGTCATCAAAAGAGCCGGATTCTTATGACCTCATCTTCCTCAGTCAGTGTGAGGATCAACATGCAGGACATCTAATGTCTCTGCTACTATAGCTTACCAGGGTATTCTTGTACTTCGCTATTAGAGTCACAGTGGCATTCTGTACTCTCTTCGCCATCGAAAGATTTCTTGTTTATCTCTCATCGATTGCGGTATAAAAGACTTCCTCGGGAGATTAGTGTTACATCACCCCGGCATAACCCATAGTGAAGGATTGATAGATTAAGATACATCTACATCAATTCCTACACTAGGATGTAAGGACATTCACATCCATTTTCCCCACATACTCAAAAGTATGTGATCCAGGAGTTCCCTTAGGAAAACCTGTTTCACCATCATTTAACTCCTGACAATGATGGATCTATGATCAGGGCTCTACATGGTATGATTATACTTGATTAGTTAGGTACATTTTAGTATTCTTTTAACATCATACATGTTTTCAAACATTAATCATTAGAACAACAGTTATGAAAGTAGAATACTAAATGTATCAAGTCTAACTCACATAATCATCATTTCTCAGTACTCTCATCACAAGTCATCTCTTAAAGCATGACCTTGATGGTATTCATGGCTCTCACAGCCTATCAATCTCATAAGATGCTATTAACAAGGCATCAGGATAAATCACTTATTCATAAATCTAACAACATGCTTTCAATGAATATAGTATCATCATCCATACCTGGATATGATCATCCTCATATAGGAACCTGCATGGTTAAATCAACTGATAACAATAAATAACTCATTTAAAGAAGTTGTATCTCCCTACTCATACAAGAGCTAGGTTTCCCTGATTTTCATCAATTAGGGTTTACTATTAACAATACATGTCATCATCCTAGAATTAGGGTTTACTATTTACATATTGGTGAATTGATCTCATAACATCACCATGTATGAGAAACATCATCATTAAAGTCCTCAGATAAGATTAAGATTCATCAATTATCATAAATAGGGTTTTCATGATCTCACATAGGTGGATCATACCCTAATCATGTACATTCATATATATTGAAGGTATTTTACTTGGATTTCAACCATAATTGGGATTTTCTCTCTCCTCTTGCTCATAGGTGATGATTACATCCCTCTAGATTGGGTTAGGTCTAATCAACATTGATAAGCCTAGCCAAGTCATCACCATTGTAACCATTGGGGTTTGCATGATAAAAAGGGGTTACCTACTTGAATCCATAAAGGGTATTTTGGTAAAGTTCACCATTGATCATAACATGGGTTAATATACTAACCACTTAACCCTTAATGTCCCTAGGTATCATTAGGGTTTAGGTTGAACAGCCATCGAACCATCTAAGCCTTCAAGGCATTAGGCAGACTTATCCTTAAAAGTCCCCAATAGGTTTCACACCTTCAACCTTCAAACGATCCTGAGATCGTTTAAGGTTGTAGACCGTTTAGCTTTGGTTGACTTCAAGACCGCATGACACTCAAGACCATTTACCCTTAAACGATCTTGAGGTCATTTGCCCAAGATGAGGTGAAGACCGTTTAGTCATAGTTTGACTTCTGAAGTCGTTTGAGCTCATTCGGACCTGAAGTCGTTTGAACTGATTCGGTCCCGAAGTCGTATGAACTCATTCGGTCCTGAAGTCGTATGAACTCATTCGGTCCTGAAGTCGTATGAACTCATTCGGTCCTGAAGTCATATGAACTCATTCGGTCCTGAAGTTGTATGAACTCATTCGGTCCTGAAGTCGTATGAACTCATTCGGTCCTGAAGTCGTATGGTCCTAAAAGCTCAAGATCGCATGGACCTCCAAGGTGATTCAAAGGGTAAACTCGATTAGGGTTTCCTATGTTGAAGCCTTCAATTGGTCTCAAGATTGCTAACCACTTATCAATTGAGACAATTAGGGTTAGCCTTAACCAATTGGTCACTCAATTGATCCTCAATTGATATCCAATTAGGGTTGGAGTTGGTTCAATTAAGGTCTATAAACATTCAACCATCAACACTCAACAATGTGAATCAAATCAAAGTTGATCCCATCAATTGACCTCCAATCGGGCTCAAACTTGGCCCAAACGGTCTTGGGATCGTTTGGATAACCTCCAAATGGTCTTGAGACCGTTTTCCCAAGAATTCATCAAAATCTAAGTTGATTTGATAGGGGTTGAACCTTAATTAAGTCACAAATCAGCAATTTGATTATTTCAATAACCCACTGTAATTGGGCCCTCAATTGATCAAATTACCTTAACCCTAGACCTCCAAACGGTCTTGGGTTGACACCAAACGGTCTTGAGACCGTTTGGATGAGTTCCAAACGGTCTTGAGACCGTTTGCCCATCCATCCTTTGGACTCTAGTGAAAATTCATCAAGGTTTGATCTATTGAGTTGATCATCACATCAATACTTAATTGCAATATGATTTGGTACCTTTGGACCTTCAATTGGTCAACTATACTTGACCCCAGACCTCTAAACGGTCTTGGGTGATCCCCAAACGGTCTTGAGACCGTTTGGATGATTCCCCAAATGGTCTTGGGACCGTTTGGGCTAATCAACCCAAAATCACTAATTAACTCATTGGAATTTCAGCACTGATTTCAATTAGGATTTGCCCTATTAATCAACCTTCAACTCATAACTCGTTTGGAATTAATCAATCAAATTTGGTGAGTCATTAATCAACATCATTATGAACAGTAATACCAAACGGTCAACGCTTGGTCAACAATCTTAAATGGTCTTGAGACCGTTTTCCCAAAAAGGGCAAATTAAACAGATTGAAAATCAGAACTTAATTCAATTGGATTTGCTAATTGATTTGCTTATATATCACGATTCCTTTGGATTTAACCCCTCAAATTTTGTGGGTGATTAACCTACATAATTATAAACAAGATTCCCATACGGTCGTTGCTTGGTCAACGCGACCAAACGGTCTTGAAGCCCGTTTGCCTTCATACGACCCTGAAACCGTTTGCCCACCAAACGGTTGTGTAAACCGTATGGGCAATTGGTGGAGGCCATTTGGTAAAGTGGAAATCCGTGGATAAGCATAGGAATTAACGCCCTTATCTTATACCTCAAGAACAGTAGCAGTTATTCATGATTTTGCTTGCAAGGATGCAAGGGAAGATAGGGAAGAAGAAGAACTAGCAACTATATGCATAGAAAAAGATGTATAATCAAAGCATAAGGTTTAGAGTTATAAAACCCGCCTAAAGGTTGTTCCTTGAGCTCCAAGCTTCCAAGATTCAGGTCTTTAATGGCGTCTTTGAGCTCCACAGGTCGGCCAAGGTGAATTCTCCAAGGAAAAGTTGGAAAGGAATGGCTAGAAAGATAAAGCTAGGTGAGCTAGCCATGAATTCAACCTTGAAATCGAGTTTCCTCCATGAATTCAAGCAAAAGGGATGATCCAAACTTACCTTGAACTCCCTGGTCGTTCTCCTATGCTCCAGAGCTCTGCCTTATTCGGTTTGAGCAAGGGGGATAAGTGAGGGAATGAAAGAAACGTTCCTTTGCTTGCAAAGGAAGTGGTATATATATTTTGGGTGAAATTTTTCCATAAAGCTTCTACTTTATCCCATTTCTCATCTAAGTCCTTCCTTTATTCTTTTCTCGTCCCTACCCCTTATTTCTAAGGACAATCTCCTTCTAAGGTCAAGAATTGAAGGCAAAGAAGATCGACCCATTACTAAAGTATACATATAAAAGAGCTATTATACTTATTCCTTGATTATTTAATCACAAAGGTGTTCTTTATTATATGATTATTCAAATGAAGTGCCCTCTTCATCATTTCTACTCTAAATGATTACAAAATTTATAAAAGATATTTTAGAAGATGAAATTTACAAGTTGCACTCCAAATTTTGGGTAAATTGCATTTTACCCCAAAACCAGGGTTTCAAGCACAGGGATTGCTTCCACAGCTGCACCTTGGTGCTCAAGCTTGGGAAATCCTTCAAACTTTACCATAATCATTCTTATGATGCCTCAACATCAGAGGAACATCTCAACATGTGCAAATTGCAAGTTAACCCTTCTAACTGGGTAAATTGCACATAGGTCCCTATATTACAAAACAATACTAAAACATTGTTCAATTAGGGCAGAAATGGAAATATGTGTTCCTCAAGAGTTTAATTACATGCCAAAAGATAATCACCAATATATTAATTACATAATTAGGCAAAACACCTAGGGTTAACTCATAACCCAGGTCAGGGATGTTACATAATTTGTCTTGATCGGAGCTACGGTTCATTAGTTACAAATTTGTAAAAATACTTACTTTTGGACCAATCAGATGGCGCCACGTATGCTCTCCCATGCAACGAAGCGGCCCACTTGACTTCAGTCATAACGAAAAGATGCAAATGCCCTTCGTTAAGTTTTTCGTTCTGAATACCCCGGAGGGGTAAATTCGTCCAACGCCTCCCGTCGTCTTCCTGCTTGAGCAAACCTAGATGGCCGTTGATAGCAGACGATTGCAGGATCGTATCCCGCCATCCCAGGGCATGAAGCTCGTCGGAATCCATCGCCCTGGCTCCGTCGTGCCCCTGCGCACGCGGAGAACCCTCAGGTCACCGCCGAGGTGGCCGTTCCTAGGCGTGCTAACACCCGCGACCTGCTGCATGTGTGCAGTCCTCCGGCAGAAGTTGCACGACAGCAGAGTGGGTGAAAGATCACCAATCCTTTCCGGGGTGGTCGTAGGAGTTTAGTGCTTCCATCGAGTCCCTTCGCAGCTCCTCGGGGCCTTTGAACTCGCCCCACTTACTTGGCTAGGGTTTGTGGATATAAACAAGTAGAAGGAGAGAGAAAGAGAAGAAAGGTACGAGGAACCCTTCTGAACTCGACCCTAGGATCTCCCCTGTTATATTGGGTGGGAAAAGAAGCCCTAGGCCGGCTTACACATGACTCAACGAGTCCCTTTCCTAGTAGGAAGTCAATTCCTTCAAAGATAAGGATATTCTCTCTCTTTCTTTTTATCCTTTGGATATTCTCTATTATATGGATATTAGAAATACGAAAATCCACTTTCTTATTCTCTTTAAACTTGCCTTTTAGTTATTTGTCACGAAATCATGTTTCCTTTTAATAGAAAATACCACCTTTTGAAAAACAACACAAAATTCATTAATAATGTTTCACATTATCCTTTATTTTGCAATTTTGGTATTCTCTCTTTCTTTCCTCTTTATTGGGACTCCTTGGATCCCAAAACACTCCATTATTTCGAAATTCTTTTTATTGGATACTTATTATCCTTCTAGATGCATATTTATTCATTATTTCACATTATCTTATTTATTTCTCATTAAAATATCTCTTTTTGAGGATTTCTCTTTATTTCTCTTTTATTTTCCTCATTGGCATTCCTTTTAATATTAGCAACCTCGTGGATACGAAATTTCACCAAGAAATCTCATTTATGCCTCTTTCCACTCATTTTATCATTATTTTCAATTTATTTCTTAATAAAGAAATACTTAATTAATCTTTTCTTTTCTTATTGCTTTCTTTTTGCAACCTTGGACTCCTTGGTACCCAAGGAACCCAAGAGGCACGAAATCCTCTTTGGATTTGCCTTCTATAGGTTTCTACATATTTCTTTTCTCAAATATTCAATTATTCATTCACTAATTGAATTTTCTTTATTATTTCCTTGTTATTGGGCCCAAGAACCAGTAAAGCCCACAACACAAACATCAAGGCTATTGTAAACGAAATCCATGTATTCAAAACAAATTATACCATTCTCTGTTCAATTATCTTTAATATGAGAAATTGCATTTCTCACCAAATGAACCCAAAAATTGGGGTTGTAACATCCTTCCCCTCTTATACGAATTTTGTTCTCAAAATTCAAACAAGCAAACAAACAATTCAGAATAAGACTTTTCCATGTCCATCATTGGCCCCTATGTGGCTTTACCGTACTCATGGCATTTTCAAAGAACCTTTATTATCACATATTCTTTTCTCTGAGTTCTTTCATCCTGGCATCTATAAACTACACAGGTGGACTCAGGCCATTTCAGCCTCCCTTGGGGCTCACTAGGTTCATTGCTCAGCACATGGTCGGGGTACCTCACATAGTGCTCTAAATCAGACACATGGAACTCATCACACATTACTTTATCCCGGGGGGTAAGGTCAATCTTAACCTTCTCCACCAAACCATATCAAAAGAACTCATGCATCGGGGACTCAGCTCTCTTAGCTATAACTTAGAGGGGTCAAGTTTTCACATATTCTTCCACAGTAACTTGTATGTCAGTCTACTTTGTATCTGCTCACGACTCTCATCGTCTCTAGGCTCCTTTCAGCCCTTGCACAATCAAAGTGACTTCATCTACACGCACTGTGGTTCCTTTTCTAACCATCATGTGGTCCTTTCACCAACATCACCTTACTGAAGTGGTGACTGACACAACCTCCCTTACAGAGCTTCTTATAAAACCCGATACTGGCTGTGGTGGTCATTGTCACATCTTTCATAGGACAAGAACTATCTCTAGATATCACCCTATACGAGCACACATGCTCTCATCAGACCCTTTAGTCTGGATCATACTAACCATTATATAGGGGTGATAAACTGTATTATCATCAAGTTCTTCATGTACCTACTTTCACCTTATGGTAGTGAACCTCTAGGTCAAACTCAAGATCCTTGGAACTCACATCATGGTGTAGTTGGACCATTTCTCTCATGGATAGTTCGGCCAGATCTGTCCCTTAACAGAACTCTTTCTTCCTCATGTCATCTAGGTAAGGCGACCTACCATAACCCATATTGCATTTCGACCTTCCTTGGCCCAGGGGAGACCTATCACAACATCCATAGTTTTGAGCTCCCATTCCCTCTCAGGGACTCTTTTGTCCTCTATATCGATACACTGGGTTAGTGGGGTTCGTCCTTTACCTCCTGGCTTGCATGGACATAAACCACATGCAACTTCATCTTAAGCATCCAAAGTGCTATTGCCATCTACCACGGTGTATGGTGATCTTCAATCATGATTTCCTGTATGTCATGATTCCTCAAGATTGATTCCTCCAAAACCCTAAACCACTCATGTCGGGGTTTCATCACCTTCTTTTCCAAAGAAGTGCATCTGAGGTTCTACCACCATCCTTTCATCGTATCAAGGACTAGACTGGCTAACCAAACAACCCTTAACTTTTCAACGCATCTTGTTACATCTGAGTGTTATCCAAACACCTCTCCTTTCCAAACTTATGGTTAGCTAAACAACCTCTTCTAGCTTCTAGTCAGATGTATCTCAACTAGAGCATCCATTACCACTTCACATCCTTAGGTATTAGGTAACATTGAAGACATACACTTCCATGTATTTCACTTATCATCTCACCTCAAACTCTATGTCTATCTTCATTAAGAACACTCTCTGATTTCATCATCATGGTGATCAAACTCAACCCGGTATAACTTGTAAGTTCTACATAGTTCATGATAAAAACATCCTCATAAAGGGACTACCTCATTCCTCTTAGTGTTTGCAAACCATCCATGTATGATTCACTTTACCAAGGTAGGTTATCTTCTCTGTCCCTATTTCTCGTGGCAACGTTCCAACCTACATCATCTCTTATCCTTGGTGTATGGCATGCGTAATGTCCTATCTCTCACCCCCATAACAAGAGGAAATAAGCATTTGGTTGCAGTCCAAATACAGAGTTCTTCCTATTCCAAGAGTAGAGATGGTACATCCCACCCTGCCCATACACCTTTAAATCTAAGTTGCAACATGCCACATATGTCTCTACATCACAAACATCATGATATCAAACTAGTCTTGAACCTACTCAGGTTTATATCCTTGGTCATCTCCTCTATGTCTATAGGGTACCGACTCTTTTGGGGTCATCCCTCTTCCCTCATGCATCAAGAGAGTGCCCTACTCATCTGCCCTTTGGGTCCCATGAGTTCATGAAGGTGATCAATCTCCTAACCCATGGCCCTCAGACAATGATAGATGTTACCTCCCGACCCTATGGTCATGTGCAACTAGGGAATTAGGCAACTCCTACTTTCATCGGTCTTATCCCTACTTGACCCTAGGATAGACTTAGGATTCTCCATTATAGTACATGTTCACTTAGAACCTTACCCAAGTCTTCATCATCTCTCTTTCTGCATTCATGGACTGGCTTTCATCCTTTCATAGGGATCATGGCAACCTGCCTACCTTGGTCAAGCCCCATACCGGTTACCTCCATGGTAACACATTCATATGCAATTAGAGGTGGATATCTATGGGTCTACAGGTTCATTCTCATACCATGTACTTTTCACTTAACTTCTCAAGATCCTGTGAGACCTCTTCAGGTTACCTTAAACCAACAAAACTGATATATACACCCTACCAAAGGGGTCCCTCTCCCAAGATGGGAGGAAAACTATCTCTTGACAACAAGGTCACAAAAGCTCTTAGGTCTAGGGTTTACATCCACATGAGCTTACTTAACCCTAGCAAGCTATTAAGGCACAAGCAGATCACCTACTGTACCATGCTAGGTCATACCTGTCCTCTTTCCTTCACGCTGGATCAAGATCATACCTTCCTTTATCATCATCCTAGCTGTGAGGGGTCCATCAAACACACCTTAAACTTAAGGGGCTTCCCCTTTTTCCTCTATACATGAGGAGTACCATGCTCGCTTATATAGGAACTCAACTTCTCATTATGAGCATTAGGTACACCACTTCCCCTCTTAGGCCTAGGAACCCTAGGTTCACCTGTAGGTGTCCAACCACATGCTCTATCTCTTAACTACGAACCCAGCATGCAAAAGGCATGACATGCACTTCCTGTCATCCTTCAACTCAAGCAACACTTAGGGTTGGGTCCTCCTTAAGGACAACCAACAAGGTACAAGGCTTCATAACCTATTTACTAAACCTTTCTAGGTCTAAGGAACTCTTCTTCCTACCTCAGAAAGAAACACTTATACCGTAGGCACGTAGGTACCAGAAGCTTCATCTTTTCTCTAGGGTTTGGTCCTTCTAAAGGCAACCAAGGTATCATCAACTTTCAGGGATCGAACATGAGGCAACCACTATCATCCATTGTTCAGGGTTTTAGGCTTCCAACCTTCTTGCTGGGTTTCCTGCTCTCTCTAGAGCTAACCCCACATCCAACCTCACCATTAGAGGTCCTCTCTTCATGAAGGATCATCCTCAAAAGCATTCTCTACATGGGTGAAGACTAGGTACGAACTTATGGTTGTTCAAGATCATCCATAACCCTTTATGCTCCATCATGATTCCTTATCCAAGGTTTCATCCTACTGTCAGCACTATGACGTGCCCTAGGTGCCAGCTATACCCTACTTGCACAATCCCATAGGTTTCTAAGGTCCTTCACTAATATCATCATCTAAGGAACTATCCTTTACCCTTACATATAAGACCCTTCCCAGGGTTGGGTTGCCAAAGGTGCTAGGTCACCCATGGATCATATGGCATCCCAAGGCATCTCCATCCAAACACCTGGTCTACCATGACATCTAACTCATCCTGTCATCTCTCTCTAACCTTCACTTAGGGTTAGGGTTAGCATCATCCTCAGAGGATGTGCCAGGTCTCTACTTGCAATGGAGATCTCTATCTCCAAGACTAACTTATCCTCCTGACAAGAAGGTCTAGCCTCAGGTCTCTTCTGAGGACATGACAACTTATGTCATATGACCTAAGCATGTATCTATTCTTTAGTTTGCACTTAATCTATTAAGCTTATGTCCATGACATCTTATTTACATGCCTTTCATTAATTTGGTGGAGGATTCCTTAGAACTTATTAATCTTACCCATACCTTAAGAGGGTGAGGAGAAGAAAGAAAACCCTAATCCTTTAGGTCCTTATCGGAATTTTGTGGTGAGAAGGGATGAATAAGATGAGAAGTCCTAAAGGTATCTTATTTCGATTCATACCTTAAGACTTTAGCCAGGCAGTCACACGGATCGGGGAGTCCTCGTATTCTGACTAGCGGTGCGGAGGAAAATATTGCCAGCCCCCGATCGTGATCCTTTTCTAGACACCTCTGTCTTTCGGATAATCCTCTAATAACTCCCTTGGGTTCTATGGAGTTTGTAAAATTTAATAATTATTAATGGTTAACTGAGGAACCCAGGCTCTGATACAAAATGTTACGACCCCACCTCCCGATAACCCCCAATTAAGGGAGACCGAGAGGTCGAAGCCACACCCATAACTTCTGGATCAAAGGTTCAGCAATTAACCAAGAATAATTATCAAATTTTAACATACTATACTAAAAGCTGTAAGAAAATAAATTTTTACATACCTTTTTGAAAACTTAGATCTCTAAACTTCTATCCACTTAAAGATTCTACTCTAACTAATCCTCCTTATATTTTACTTCATGTATTTCACAATATGACGATTTATTGTTTGTCTTTTTGGCTTGTACCTAAAACGCCGACAAACAAAACGTCGGTCAGCCGAAGCTGGTATTGGGGGAAACAATAAACGTGCAACTACGTTAACAATGTAATCATTCAATTAATCATTTAACAACCAAGATTACATTTTTGATATAACTCCGCGATCCAAGAGTACCCTATCCTCTATGTTGTCCCCATTAAACCCCTCATGATCCACCTATAAGTGAACCAATTTCTAGGGTTGAGTCACATGGCACTACTCGTAAGTAGCCCACTCCTTAACTCATGGCAGGCTAATGAGTCTCATGGCACTACACGTAGGTAGCCCAGTTTCTAACTCTCGGTAACCTAGACCTTGCTCTAGGATTACCCCTTTTTTATTTTTTTAGCCTTTTCAAAGCAATAGAGGTGGACCCGGATCTAGTCAGTTATATACGCACATTTATAGTGATAATCATAGTCACTTTAAAGTTGCATGAAATAAATAAACATCCAACAGTTATTTTCACGCAACCGATTAAAACTTCGGGAATCGTCGTGAAACTAGAGCGATTATTCATAAGCATAACCACATACCTAATTTGATGAGTCATGCAGATTATTCAACATATACTTCATGTATATTCAATCAAGCCAATCAACAGATCCAAGCAAGTAACTCAATCATCACATAATTCCTGAAAAGAATATGTACTCTATTTATTACACACTTTATCAAGGATCTACTTTATTGACTTGGATTCTCTTTCTAGGGTTTCTAATCCGCATTAAGGTTTCATTAATATCCATTAGGGTTTCTTAGATCAATTTCTCAAACTTTATCCCTTTTAGGTTAACAAACCCTAAAATATCCTTTTCCATTTTTATGAACCTTAATTGCTCAACTATCCATTTTAATAGTCTTTTATACCCAAATTGACTTAGGATCATCACACCCCTATTTATTCATGGATTTGAACAATTAAACAAATTAAAATACATATTCACCTAAATTAGGGGTTTTAAGCTCATTAATGCATAATCATGCACGAAACCCTAAATTAAGCCAAATATATAAAAAGAGCATCTTTTTAGATCCTATTTTCACTTTTATTAACAACAGGTTAATATTAGCTTGAATTATCCAAATAACATTATTAAGTCCATCTATCATCAAAACTAAGGGTTTTTCCTTAATTAAAACATTAATGATGATAATTTTATGCCCTTTTCAAATTTCAAGCATATTTAAGCACATAAACTCTAAATTAGATTAATCATGTGCAAAGTTCTTCCTTTTTGACCATAATGTACCTTTTTTACATTTACAGGTTAACATCAACTCTAATGATCCATTAAACCCTATTAAACACATTAATCATATCAAAATGGGGTTTCTTAATCTTTAATTCATTAAAGATGATAATTTACACTACATTTCGAACTATGATCAGATTCAGGCTATAAAACTATTTTTAATGGGTTCCTTGCATTTTTCTGATCAAAATACATATATAATTTGTCTTGATTGGAGCTACGGTTCATTAGTTACGAATTTGTAAAAATACTTACTTTTAGACCAATTAGATGGCGCCACGTATGCGCTCCCATGCAACGAAGCGGCCCGCTTGACTTCAGTCATAACGAAAAGATGCAAATGCCCTTCGTTAAGTTTTCCGTTCTGAATACCCCGGAGGGGTAAATTCGTCCAACACCTCCCGTCGTCTTCCTGCTTGAGCAAACCTAGACGGCCGTTGACAGCAGACGATTATAGGATCGTATCCCGCCGTCCCAGGGCACGAAGCTCGTCGGAATCCATCGCCCTGGCTCCGCCATGCCCCTGCGCACGCGGAGAACCCTCAGGTCACCACCGAGGTGGCCGTTCCTAGGCGTGCTAACACCCGCGACCTGCTGCATGTGTGTAGTCCTCCGACAGAAGTTGCGCGACGGCGGAGTGGGTGAAAGATCACCAATCCTTCCCGGGGTGGTCGTAGGAGTTTGGTGCTTCCATCGAGTCCCTTCACAGCTCCTCGGGGCCTTTGAACTCGCCCCACTTACTTGGCTAGGGTTTGTGGACGTAAACAAGTAGAAGGAGGGAGAAAGAGAAGAAAGGTATGAGGAACCCTTCAGAACTCGACCCTAGGATCTCCCCCGTTATATAGGGTGGGCAAAGAAGCCCTAGGTCGGCTTACACATGACTCAACGAGTCCCTTTCCAAGTAGGAAGTCAATTCCTTCAAAGAGAAGGATATTCTCTCTCTTTCTTTTTATCCTTTGGATATTCTCTATTATATGGATATTAGAAATACGAAAATTCACTTTCTTATTCTCTTTAAACTTGCCTTTTAGTTATTTGTCACGAAATCATGTTTCCTTTTAATAGAAAATACCACCTTTTGAAAAACAACACAAAATTCATTAATAATGTTTCACATTATCCTTTATTTTGCAATTTTGGTATTCTCTCTTTCTTTCCTCTTTATTGGGACTCCTTGGATCCCAAGACACTCCATTATTTTGAAATTCTTTTTATTGGATACTTATTATCCTTCTAGATGCATCTTTATTCATTATTTCACATTATCTTGTTTATTTCTCATTAAAATATCTCTTTTTGAGGATTTCTCTTTATTTCTCTTTTATTTTCCTCATTGGCATTCCTTTTAATATTAGCAACCTCATGGATATGAAATTTCACCAAGAAATCTCATTTATGCCTCTTTCCACTCATTTTATCATTATTTTCAATTTATTTCTTAATAAAGAAATACTTAATTAATCTTTTCTTTTCTTATTGCTTTCTTTTTGCAACCTTGGACTCCTTGGTACCCAAGGAACCCAAGAGGTACGAAATCCTCTTTGGATTTGCCTTCTAGAGGTTTCTACATATTTCTTTTCTCAAATATTCAATTATTCATTCACTAATTGAATTTTCTTTGTTATTTCCTTGTTATTGGGCCCAATAGCCAATAAAGCCCACAACACAAACATCAAGGCTATTGTAAACGAAATCCATGTATTCAAAACAAATTATACCATTCTTTGTTCAATTATCTTGAATATGAGAAATTGTATTTCTCACCAAATGAACCCAAAAATTGGGGTTGTAACACTTTCATCCATAAGGTCTACCCGATCTACTTCATCAGACTGAATATGAAGAGCTTCACACATGCTCATTATTTTGTATTCCATCACAGAAGCTTCCAATCCACCCACTGGGTAGCACTAGCACCCAAATGACAGTCAGTCTCGGCTAGTAGAGCCCTAATCACATATCACTCTCCAAACAAGGTGATGAGGGAGCACACAAGATAGTTTGTATGTAATAAGTATCTACCGCATTCTAATTTTTCTTAAATTTTACTATTCACCTATTCTTCTTTATTCGTCACCTAATTTCTAGGTTTCATAGATGGAAATTGAGTTTTGTCCTCCAAAAGATGTTGTCTTGCAAATGAAGCTTTTTAAAAAAAATTTATATTCTTGTTATTGGATATGTAGTATGTGCTACTCTTTCTACTTCCTAATAAATACAATTCATACTAAATTTCCCATTAGATAAATGATATATTCTATTATACTTCCCATGCAAATTATCCTAGTAACTTGTTTATAAATAGTTTCTTTGTTAATTTGATATTTTTTTTGGTCGATTGTATCTTTGCAAATGCATTTATGAAGATGTGTGCATCTCTAATACATGAGTCCCCTCTCCATGAAAAGAACCGAAGTTGCTGAGGTTGAATATTCTAGAAGATGTACATCATTAGCTATCAAGTAAATATTATGTAAGCTTAAACTAGACTTAATGTGTTTCTCACAATGTATAATTAGGCTTATGCATTTTTCTATGATGGTCACATACTGACTGAATGACTTCATTTTGTTTCTTTGCAGACTAGAAGATGTGAAACATGATACACACAAGAAATGTTTTAGTCAACTAATGTGTAAGTTAGATGCTATATAGAAATAGAGAGTGGTCTAGTCTTTTAACAATTTTCTCGAGAAGGATCCCAAGATCTTGAAGAATGTTTATGTAGGATCTATGAAGATTATATTCACCAAGCACAAATTCTTATTGTCAAGTCAACATTCAACAATAAGCAAATATGAGAGCATCCAGTTAGGATGTGTATTGCATTCTGTTATATCAAAGAAGTTATGGTCAACGAATGTAGAAACTATTGTATTAATGAGCATATAATCTATGAAAGAGTGTCTCATGCAGGGGTATTGTATTTAATAAAAGGGGAAAGTTAATATGTCCCCCCTCATGTAAGTTGCATTTGATTATAAATAAAAAAGATTGATATTCAAAATATGTACTTTGGTAATGTGATTTAAAACTACAATTGACATTCATTTAGAAATCCAGGTAATCAAATGAAAATCAAATCATTTAAAGCCATGAAAATGCCACCATAACAACATATATATAATTTATGTCATTTTTTATACGTTATTATACTCAATAAGAATAGTTTTATATAATATCCTAATACACAATAGTGGTATATAAGCCAAATGATGTAATAGTGACATTATGATAAAAGTCAAATGATGTTTTAGTGGCATTTAATTTACATTTCTTAAAAGCCATTAAAACTGTGCATTTAGTGGCATTTAAAACTTATGTCACTATCTCTCTACTGGCATTGCTACAAGAAGAATTTTTTAAGTGTCAATAAATGCCACTAAATGCTTTTAGTGGGATTTGTCAAATGTCATAAAGTGTATGTTTGTTGTAGTAAGGCAATCTTCTTAGATTCTTTTGTTGGGAATAGGATAAGGCTAGAGAGGAGACTAGATCTCCCTTGATGTGATCAACAACGGAAGAGATGGGGGAAGAGACAGTGAGAATGTTGGCTTGGAGAGGAGGGGTCTTGAGACGACTATCTGTCCTGCCCTGATACCATGTTGAGAATAGTTGTCTTTCTATATTAAAAAAGGAGTACAACCAACTCCTATAAACAAGAGGGGAAACAACAAGGAAGCATAGAATGAGCCCATATGGGCCTATTATACTTAGGTCTATATTACATAAGATTCGGTGAAAAGGAAAAACACAATTAAAGAAAATACACCAAGCTCAATACAAATAATCAACATCGTGCGGGTATGAGAGGCTTAAAGAAATTGGTTTGAACAAGAGAATAATTGCACCTATCTATAAAATTAACCAAAATTCCTCTTTGACAAATTTTAGGTGGGTTTGGTACACCGACATTGCAGGAATGAGATTGCAACCAAGAACTGGCTATGGTTTTTGTCGACATACATGGCAAAGTGGTCATGTCCTCCAATTATTTAAACAAGGGAAGCAAAAAGATATTAGTGCAAAATTATGGGTATCTTGATGGACGTTTGTGATCCAAGAACAAATTTCAGCGCTCCGCAAATGCCTAGCTGAATAATAATTGCACCTACCGATATTTGTATATGGGCATCATTGTTGTCATCATGAAATACTTTTAGTCTGGACCTTATTTTTTTAATACTTTGTGCTCCTTGTCATTTACTTTTTACATAGAAATAATGTTTTCCTCTAATCTTGGCCGAAACAAAGTTACATACCTTGGAAGAAATTACATGTTAAAATGGACATCTGATAGGATGTCAGTAAACCTATGTCCATGTTGCCACCCCAGTATCCCACATCAGTGCTACCACCATTATATGTTGATGCAATCTTGTCTTTATTCACTACAAGTTGTAGTGTAAAATTTGGAGTACATAATGTAGCTCCTCACACATGCAACCGACACCTCTTCATTTATTACCACTAGTGACCACATCCAACACATATGGTGCTCCACGACTGGGATATATAGACAACGTGTCCTTCTTCAACCAATCTAAAGATGTGCATCATGTATGAAAGTTATATGTAATTGTTGGTTATTATTGATTCTAAAATGCCTGAGGTGTTGGATGCATGGGCAAAGGTAAAAGTGGAAGTGGATGAAGGTGTTCATGAGAGTTCTATCCGGATAGTTCTAAGAACTCAAAAGTTATTTCCTAGTATATGAATGAACTTCCTAGAATATAGAATATAGTTACCTAGACTTCCATGATGCCAAAGACCCTGTCTGAACATCATTCATGTTTTTTCTTTCCTCCAAGCAGGATATGACATACTTATTGAATACATTAGATTTCCTTGCATTGATATGAATGCATATCATATTTCTTTCCTCCGAACAAATTGCATGATCTGGAAACTTCTTTAGTCTTTCCATCTTCTATTTTTGATCTTATCTTGCCGCATATAAAAGAAAAATGAGGACATCTATATTGGTTGAATGCATGTTCCACACTCATCGGCTGATCTAAACGAGGACCTTTCCTCTATATTCAAGGGTAAAACAAAAAAAATAAACGTGTCAAAAAGGACACCCAATTGATGCATAGCAAGGGTTCAACTAATACCACGAGAAAGCAACAACTTTAATAACCCCATTCTACACTCAAATTACTGAATTTACATTCTTGGATGTTCAATTTCAGTTAAACTTATTACTTCAAAAAAGTCTTTAGTCATGTATGTCAAAGCAGTGAAATATAATCTTCAAATGGATGTGCATTGTAACCTAAAATAAGATTGTATATTTTGACATGAAGTGTGTTCTGACATTCACATCATCTTATATTAATCCAACTAAGTGTGATTATTAAACTAGAAATATAATTCTAATTGAACTTTACATTTTACTTCGTGCTATTGTAACTTGATTCAGTGTGTATATTTTCTTTCAACTATGTAAAATTTCAGAGGTATTACTTGAAATCACACAAAATATCAAATTGGATGCAAAATTTGATATTTATTAGAGTTCTTTGATAATTAATTTTGTATATGAAGTACAAATGCATGCATTATCAAAGGGCTCAAACAAATTAGTATTCCTGATCTTAATGCATAATCCTATTAATTTACATATAAGCTACTACTATACAAGCAAATTATGATGAGCTCCTAATATCAAATAGAATAAATGACAATTATATTGCAAGATGCATGTGTTTGGAGTCTTGGCAATGTGGAAAATGGGAGTGAAAAGGAAGATATGGCTTATAAACTTTTTTTGGTCATCTATATGGCATATAAACTTAAATATATAATAAACATAAAATCAACATTATTCAAATCTAAAATGTAGCTATTAGTTTAGAGAAAGGATATACGTGGACAAGGAGAAAAGCACAATATGCAATGGGTGCATTCATACTTTGATATATACCATTATATAATTAAGTATATTCGTCAATGTGCATGTTAAGAGTAGGTGACCTTATATACAATACAACTTAATTTATCACACATCATCAAACTAAAAGAACAATGAGGCTAAAATTATTATCTTTAACTTTGAATATGTAATTTGAATATAATTATTTTTTTATTAAGTCCAGATGTTATTTTATTCACCCTACTTTCCACATGTAAGTAATTTATACATAAATTACATTCACTAATATAAGAGGCGGAAGGAAACTTGATAGTACTACTAGTCTACTATCATTATATAGTTCTTGATTTTAGAGATCTCCTATCTCAGGAGGCGGATTTACATCATCATAAAGAATATTTTAAATTTACATCGTAATATTCTAAGCAATAAGCTATTAGACAACACTAGGCAATTTGACCCATGTTTTTCATACAGTTTAAGGGCTTTATTATTAAAAAATCGTTTATCATATATTGTGTTTTTTTAGTTTAATTTGAAGAAGGTTCATTCATATTCATCCTGCAACCCTCAACATGCAACATCAAAGATTCAACAAAGATACATCCAATAAATCATCAACTCATCAAAGAAAACTAAACCTAACAACTAAAGAACAACATAAAAACCTCATTAATATGCATATATCCCATGAAATGCATCTCAGATTGTGTGTTCTTTCTGTTTTCTTGCTTATTTATTTCCTTCTCATCCTTTATATATCTTTAATTCCCCCTTTATGTGTTTCCTCTTCAACGATTCGTCTCACTATTCGATAACCATGCCCCCACGATGCAACCCGCTTAATTCTGATTCCTATAACAACTGCATTATTCATCTGTCACTTTCCTACTATTTGCTCCACGCATTAAGCCAGATACATGTCCTGAGTTCATAGACGGTGGCACGAATTTATTTACATACTTTCTAAAATCCAGCCAATACGTGTGAATATCAGGATGGCAAGTTGCCGTGCCAATTTTCCGCAAAAACTTACAAATAGCGGTGCACTTGGGCCGAGGTATTCTAGTGCTGCGCGGACTGCGAATCCATAAAAGCCCCACGCCCTTCCAAGTCTCAGCCGCTGATTGAAAAAGCGGATACTTTTTCGCTACGGTTTCCCGTCTCTTGCTTGAGAACGCTGACACGACGGCAATTATTTCTCCCTTCTAGCAGCGAACGAAGCATCTTTTCTCGGCGGCTGCCTGCTTTTACCTAGCCGGCGACAGCATCCACTCCGACGACCAGGTAAACATACGCCTGATGCTGCTTTCCGGTGTCTCCTCCCCCTCCTCCGATCCTCCTCTCCCCTCTCCTGTCCTGTCCTCGTCTCGTCTTTCTCATCCCTAAACTCTCCTGTTCATCCACCCTGATTCCGGCTCCCTCACTCCTCTCTATTCCCCGTGGCACCCTTTCCCAGTTTTGGTCACCTTCTCCATGTTTAGGGCTAGTTTTGTTGGGCGTGTTATTATATTTGTGGAGTTGAAACGTTATGCTTTCTGCTGCAATTTTCATTCGGTTGTGGGTACGCAGATGTAAATCATTGCTTTTAAACTTCACCGTAATCTGAAAAAGTGTACCAAAACGTGGATTTTGAACGGCCCCCCGATCCAGGCAACTCTGATCATGTAGTGTTTTATGCATCCAGTTTGTTAACTTGTGTACACTTTGTCATGCATTTTACACTTTTGATATTTTTCTTTTTACTGCCCCGCAACGTCTACGCCCCCCTCTCTCTTCTACCTCTCCCGATCTCTCTCTTATACCTTGCTGCGTTAAAATTCTGAAGTTGTTTAATTTCTGAACTTGGTTAGTTTGTTACTCTTTCTACATGTCTAATCAAACAAATCAAACCAAGTAGATGAATTTCATATGCACCTTTATCAAATGAAACACAAGTAATTGTGAAACGTGTTATTTTTGTTGTGATTTGTTTGAAATCTCAATTAAACCCTATCGAACATGCTCTTAATCTCGCACCCTGAATCACCCGCATTCTTCCTTGTCCTCCCTATTCGATCTTCCTCCCCCTTGTTCGGAAAACTTGTATCCAGAAGTTATCACTCCCCAAATTTCGTTTTGTGGATTAGATACCTGCAGGAAGAACTCACTATTTTTTTCTCCCATTGATAGTGGTTGATCATTGAAGTATTCCGTTACTCCGCCCGTTCCTATATTCGTTGTAGAGTTCATCTTCTACACCTTTTGTTTATAAATATTATAACTTAACGTTCTTCTTTACCAAACTAAGTACCTCACATAGTTTTAACTCAAAGCATGTTCATATGATCTTTTAGTATATTTAGAAAAGCCAGTTCATAGAGGTTAGTATTACATAATGATTCTGTAAAAATTCATTTCGAAATACAGGATTTGAGGTCTAAACATAAGCCAGTCTTGATCTGTTTATAATTTCAACTATTACCTTATATTTTTCCCACTGATATAAAAAGAGCGCCCTTAAGTGAGCGGCAGCCCATCTACTTGAGGAAATCTTAAATGAAGCGGTTGGTGAAGCGTTTCACTTTTGCTCAAAGTCATCCGCTTAGCACCTCTTATTAAAAAAAAGGAGGTTCGGCATGGTTCAACAACAAATATATGAATAATAAAATGGATTCCTCGATGCCTACTATGTATTACAGGCTATAAGGTCAAACAAGCGAACTATAGTATTCGGTTCCTCTCATACCTATACTAAACTTGTGTAGACGTTTTGTATGTGTTTCTACCACTCGTCACCTGCTATAGATGTACTACTTGATAGTTAATTGATAATATCGTATAGGACCTATATTGATTCTACTGTGTAATAGTTCTATGATATTATTGTGAAAGTGCTATATAAAAGTATCGCACTAGTGTTATAAATATGTAAAAGTACAATGTGCATTATACAAACTAGAGTACACGTGTATACAATTATATTATATTCAGATAAATACATAATGTATAAACGGTGTCCTAAAATTTTCAGTTGTTTGCTATTTATTCTATAAGATACCTGAGTGTAGTTTAGTGTTGTGTTCATTATTCAATAACTAATACGGTTTAATAGTTAAAAGTAACTTAATAGCATAATGTCCTCTTATATTACATGTTCATGTAAAATGTAAAGATGCAAATCCTTTTGTGTTTAAATTACCTACCCTATTCTAATGAATATTAGTCATATTATTTGGTCATTGTGTGGGTTTCAAATCCAAATACCTACACTATATCACTAAACAAAATATGCTTTTTCAGAAAGCACCTGCTTAGTTAGCCGAAGGTTGGCCGCTCACTTCCTCTTAATTAGCTGAAGGTTGGCCGCTCGTTTCGTGCTTTTTTGCGATTCAAAAGGGACTGGTGGCACAGCTTGTTGCCTGTCTCCCTTCCATTTTTTCGTAATAAATTCTTTATGCTTTCTTTTTCAGCACTATCTGTCTTTGAAAGAATCACTCTTCTATAAAAGCAGCACCTCTGTGTTTTCCTATGTCAGTACTTAATACACATTTTCTATATAACTGTTACTATGCACTCGGCCACTTTGTCAGAATATCTTGTCAACATTAAAGATTTAGTTCTCCGTGTAACATCTTTCCGAATCGGATGAAGTTGTTCTGTGCTGTGTATTTGTTGAATTCCTTCTTGAGGAGTAGATAAAACTAATCATGTAAAATATTCAAAACGTTTTGTAAGTATATAACTATAACATAATACTTCAATCAAGATGAGAAGCTCTACTCAAACGGTTTTGTTCTTTCCAGATGGAGTTTGGTAGTCATAGCGGATTTCTTCTAAAAACTAGATGCACGACAACTTGTTATTTCCAGTTTTGGCTTGAGGAAGTGCAGTTAGAATTGAAGAATACCATGATTGCATAATTCTAACAAATAATAACTAATAATATTAGTATGAACTCAGTAAAAACACCAGTACGTCGCAGACTAATTTATGCACATCCTTTCCTTTGGAACAGGGATAATATTTATTTGACTGTAATGATTTAAACATCTTCACCCTAATTTCTAATTCCAGCTCTTGGAACATTTTTCCTTAATAGATGAATCTCCTTAGCTGACCTCTGGATCAGTTACATCAGTATCTTAATTCTCAAGTTGCCTGGACTTTTTTACTGGTGACAATCTTTCAACCAGTTGCTTAATTCAAATTCACCATGCAATCACGATTCGTCCATGCGATCGTACTCGTTGAACATTTATGCGTGGCATCTAAATCATATAGGAATTTTTGATTTAAAGGCTGCCTCCCCGCCCCCGCATGGGGTATGTGTGGTTATTAGGGTGGCAGGTGGGTCACCCACTACTATCCTTAAAAAATGCCATATTTTCATAGAGATGATTCTTCCTATTGACGTCTTCTCAGCTGTACACAGATTATATGTTGTCAGTTTGTCACCATCTGAATTTCCTGTCATAGGATATACATTAGAAATGGAGATGACTAGATTTGGTGTATATATAGCATATCACAGAAAGTAATATTATCTGTGTATCTTGTATTTGTATAGAAAATATCGCGATCTGTTTCACTTTTTTATATCACCCAACAGTTCTTGAATATACTATTGATCTCTGCCAAACCTATTTTTCATGTTATGCATTTCATTTCATTAACAAGTCCTGTTTAGTTATGTTATCTCTGCATCGAATGTTGCTTATTTGATCTCTTCTTTCAATTTTTAGAAATCATGATCAGGCTATTTAAGATAAAAGACCAGAGAAAAGAAGAAGCTGGTAATGCCAGTGGCAGGCCTGGTGGCAAGAAGCAGACTGCTGGAGAGCTTAGGCTCCATAAAGGTTTCTCTCTGAATTCTGAGTAGTCGTGCGATATATATAAATGGATATTTTGTCTTATAGTCCGTGTTGTGGGAATGCGAGTTTGATTTCATAATTCAAATTATTGAAGAGCCAGTGTTAGTTAATTTGGGGTGGTTGATTGGCAGTATAGTTAATTACATTTCTGTAGCTTGCATCAATCTCTTATATATTTTGATGTATCAATTCTCATCTCAGTTTAAGATAAATGACAAATTATCACTCTCTCTCTAGTCTGTATGTATTATCTATAACACAAGTTTTTGCTTCCCCCCCTCCTACTGCTGTGCAGATATTAGTGAACTGAACCTGCCAAAAACAACTGTCATATCCTTTCCAAATGGAAAGGATGATCTCATGAACTTTGAAGTCGCCATCCGACCAGATGAGGGATACTATCTGTAAGCAATGTAGTTTGAGAACTATGCTTGGTTTTTTAAGTATCTTGTAAAAGTCTCTCTTGTTTTCTGCATATGTTTCAACTGTGTCCACCTAACTATCTAGTTAACCCCTCAAAAAAGGCGAATTAGCTCAGAGGGTAGGAAATGTCCATGTACAGAAAAGCATTATTATTAGAAAAACCTCAAAATTTTGTCTAGAATGTGCTGACATCGCACTCTCTCTTTCTCTCTTCCAAACACTTCGCCCCTGTAAAAAAGGCTAAAAGTAGCACTTATCGTGATCACTGGGGTATATGAAAGATCCGAAGGATATTTTTTTCATATACTATCGAACTATGCCAGAACTTGCCACGTGCATGGATCACAATTTCCAGTCAACCTACCTAGAGTTGCATTGGCATTACATCAATGACTTCTTCCTATATAGCATGATTGTAATATATAATGTATCTGCCTGTCGGGCCAGTTGAACGAGAACTGCTCCGGTCGGACATATTGAACTTTTCGCAACCCAATAAATGCCATCTCGATCGGCGAAATTAACACCCATTTGTGCAACCAGTAACTAGTTGAATATTGCCAGTATGATGCTTAACAAATTTTCATCTCTAGTTTTACCCATGTGCATATTACATGCCAGTAAAGTTTTATTCGGAAAGCCCCACAAACTCACATTATCCGTACCTAATTTCCCCTCTGAATCGGTTTTAAAAGAAAAAAAATGAATGTTAGAAATGTGCCAGAATCTATATTCTATGAAGTGGATTGATAGTTGATAACTTGGTTGCGCAGATTGATCAAAAGTTAGATTGGTGTAGCTTTGACCTTCTAGACACCCTTCTAGTTTTTCATATTTAATCTTGATTTATATTTATACAGTAGAATTGATCATTTTGTCTTTCAGATGTCATTTGTTCAATTGGTCAGATGACTAGTCGGTCTGAAAATGGAGACCTGGTTGCTCCTCTGGTATGAGTCAGCAGTTCACTTTTTTTCTTTCAAAAGTGCTGTTTGGCTTGAAAATTTTAGAATACTGGTATATATATAGAAGGTCCATTTGGGATTTCCAAAATCCTTCCCGGAGTCATGTTTGAGAATACAAGGGGTACCTCTTTTATAACAAAATGCGGCCTCTTAAGCAGATCCTAGGTTAGTGGTCTGCAAATCTGTCTGCATTTTATTCTGCTTTTTGGTATAAATCTGAGTAAGTTCAAGTCAGACTGATGTAGGACGTATAAGGCTTTGTTCTACTTTTTTTTTTTACTTTATTATTTATATATAGGGGCATAAGTGCAAGTTATCTAGTTAATGTACTTAGTCATAAATATTTTATGCTTTTTATTTTATGTTTTATATACTTCTAAATTTTATTAAATAGGAGTTCAGTTTAATTACTTGTGGGTCAAATCATGTACTGTTATAAAAGCTAGCCTTGGGGCCTTTGAGATATTGATTATTTCGGTTTATTTTCTTTGTTCTTCTTCTTTACACTGTGTTCCAAATCACAGGCCTGTTGTAGTGGAGGAACTGCCATATCTGTTCAGCTTCCATTTGTTTAGCGTACTGACCTGCTGTGTTAACAGCTGCTTTTTGCTGCCTCGCATCCCAGCGATGCTACATTATGTATTCCATACTCATAGAACTACCAGAATTTCCGATGAATTGTAAAGAGAGCATTCCTTCAGTCCCTGTAGAGACCAACTCATAAGATACACAATCAGCAAACAAGTGTCTCATCATTGTGTGTAAGCATCAATTCCAACTCTGTTGGGGTCGGATATATACAGTTCTAGACTTCTAGTAATTAAAAAATGCCCTTACAGTAGCTTTTGCATGTGTGGATCTGAGATTCTGGAGTCCTATGATTGGATATGAGGATGCATATGGTACTGATGACGCGACTGCTTTGTAAATGGTATAATTACCTAAAAATGTTAACATCTGAGTTGAGTGAATCACAATTTATCTTGGCTTTTAGCCTATTACAGAATTACCGAATCCATGTTACTACCAAAAATGCCCCCACCATCATGTAAATAAGTCAATGTAGTAAAATTAGCATATATAGTTTTTTTTTTTTGGTCGGCCAAAACTCTGTTGCTTTTTTTGTATTTTTGTTCTTTGGTAAGTACAAAACTCGTTGGACTCAAAAGAAGAGCCAACCAAGAAGAAAAAAACTATCTTTACATGATATAAGAAAGGATATGGATATCTAAACATAAAACCGGTAAGAGCAAAAAAGACCATCCAAAAGAGACCCAAGAGCCATCTTCAGAAAAAACTACAGGGACCTCAGAAAACCAACTTCAGCCTGCAGCAGCTCCTCATCAAAGCTATCTTGAGCTTGCCCATAGGACCGTTAGTGAAGCAGAGATCAGAAACCCCAAGAAAGACCAAGAAACAGCAGCCAAAGACTCCGAGACCCTTCAGACAAAAACTCCAAAAACAGCAGCAACCTTGTGGAAAATTTTTGTTGTGGCTACCACTCAGATAAAGAAGACAAACTGGTATCCAAGAAATATCTGCTTAGCAAGATATAGGGCCTAATTAGGCAAACCTCAGTGCTGCGTGGTCAGCACCTGGGCCCTTGGGAACACTGCCCAGCTCTAGAGCTTGCCCACCGGACAGATAGAGTAAAAACAATCAAACCTTGACTTCACCAGCATGGCAGGGAGCCGACCCCTATACACCCAAAGCCTGCAGAAAAAAGAAGAAAACCGCACCCTTGTTGCACCATAAAAGTCTGCAGATAGATGAAGATGATATTGCCCCCTTGCTGCACCATATCAACTTGCTAAACAGGCCGACAAGACCAACCCAACAAACAGCAGAGAGCCCAACAGCAGCAAAACCCAGCAGACGTAGAAGAAAAAGCAAAGAAGCCAGAAAACAGAACCTCCGAGAGCCAAAAAACAGCAGAAAACAAGAACATAACCTTGGTAGAGATCTGCCACTCCTTCAAGGATAATCTCATCCACCCAAGAAGCAAAGAAAACAAGCTTGGGAGAGATCTGCCACTCCTTCAAGGAAAATCTCATCCGCCCAAGAAGCAGAGAGAAGAAGGATAACACCAGAAAACTCCATATCCATATCCAACAGGGTAACCTCAAACACTCAAGAAGAAAGCAAGAACACAACCTTGGGAGAGATCTGCCACTCCTCAACGGATAATCTCATCCACCCAAGAAGCAAAGAAAAGAAAGAGGAAAGCCAAGGCTTATCCACCATCAAGGGACACCAGCAAAAAAACCTATAGAGAGCTCTGCCACTCCCGAGGGATAAGCTCATCCACTATAGGCAAAAACAAGCTCAGAAGAAAGCCAGGAGCAAACATCAGAGGACAGCAATGAGGCCAAAGTAATCGCCTTTAATTCTGTCCCACATACTTCTAACAGAAAGAAAAGAACCTTCATGACTTCTTCTATTCCTTTCAGCCCATAAGTTGTAATGACAAAAGAAGTACAAAATTTTAGTAGATTTCCCAATCATCATCGCCTTATTCCAACTGTCAATATACTTCAAATTTGGCAGATTGGCAGAAATAGCAATCCAATCAAAGAATTTCTTGCAAAAATCACATTCGAAAAACAAATGGTTGGTGTCTTCATAAGAATTAAGGCAGAGATTGCATCTAGAAGTCACATGAATACCAATCCTTTTAAGATAATCATCATTAGGAAGTTTATTAAGCACCGCTTTCCAAATATGACAAGAGAAGCGACCAGGAATCTTGCTGTCCCAAATCCATTTGAAAATACTATTGTAAGTTCCTTTTGATCGAAGGGATTCCCAGAAAATTCTCATAGTAGGATTAGAGACCCCCTTAAAAGAAATAAAGTCCTCTCCTCCTCGGGGGGAATTCTGGACAGAAATCAGATCATAAAACTTTTTATTCATTCTATTGTCTTTAATAGACCAACTCCCATTATGAATGATAGTATTAACATTACAAGAGCGATCCAACCCAGATTTAAGGAAACCATCTCTTCCAATGATGTCTTCAATCCATTTACCTCCAGCAATCCAGGGATCAGCCCAAAGCTTGACATTAGCACCATCCCCAATATGAAAGGTGGTATGAGGTAAAATGAGATCCTTGGCCTTGATAGTCTTTCTTGAGAGCCAAGACCAATTAGGATTAGGAGTAGCAGACCAGAAAGAAGCATTCTTTAAGTATCTCTCATTAATCCATTTGACCCATAAAGTATCTTTTTTATTGGCCAAGTTCCAAGCATTGATACATAAACAAGCAAGAGAAATCTCTTTAGTTTTCCGGAAGCCTAAACCACCTTCATCTTTAGGAAGAGTAACCTTATCCCAAGGTACAAGGTGAAGAGTGGAGTTACCTTTCGAATTGCTCCATAAGAAATTTCTGCAGATAGAATCGATGGTATTGCATACAGACATAGGGAGGGGTATAGAGGAAGACCAGTAAATATGAATAGTACTAAGAGTAGATTTAATGAGCTCACATCTCCCAGCAAAAGAAAGAACTTTAGATTTCCATCCCTCTAGTTTACTTCTAGCTCGATCAATCAGAGGGGAACAATCCATCTTCTTAAGTTTACTAATAAACATAGGAATACCCAGATACTTAGAAGGAAGAGAGCATTTAGAAAACCCAGTGATAGTCAGAATATTGTCAACAGGAGCATCTTTACTAAAAAGAATAGAACTTTTGCAAACATTAGCTCTCAAACCAGAACAATCACCAAAAGTATCAAAAAGCTCTTTAATAGCTTTAGCGTTGCCCTCATTGGCCTCAGAAAAAACCATAAGATCATCAGCAAAGATAACGTGTGAGACACTAAGAGAAGCAGAAGCTTTAATAGGAGTAATCTTCTTATCATTCACTACCTTCTTGATCAGTTCAGTAAAACCTTGCATAGCAATGACAAAGAGATAAGGGGCCAATGGGTCACCTTGTCTAATGCCATTAGAGGGTTTGAGATTAGGCCCGGGTTCACCATTAATGAGAATCTGATAAGAAGTAGAATTAAAAATAGATTCAATGAGTCTAATCCATCTAATAGGGAACCCCATCTTAAAGAGAATAGAGAACAGATAGCTCCATTTCACAGAGTCATAGGCCTTAGTTAAGTCCACTTTGACACACATCTTGCTAACATTATGTCTATTGAAATCATGAATGAGCTCATTTGTAAGCATAACCGCATCTTTAATACTTCTCTTCTTAATAAAAGCACACTGATTAGGACTAATGATATCAGGAAGGATGAGCTGGATTCTATTGGCCATAATTTTAGAAATCAGCTTATAGGTGATGTTGCAAAGCGCAATAGGACGCCAGTTCTTGAGCTCACTATTGTCTTGGCCTTTTGGAATAAGAGTAATGAACGTGTTATTAGCTTCCTGCAGCAAACAGCCATTCTTGAAGAAATCAGTAATAGCTTCACTAACATCATTCTTGATAATATGCCAAGCTTTTTTAAAGAAGACACCATTAAAACCATCAGGCCCAGGTGCCTTATCAACTTTCAAGGAGTTAATAATATCATCAATCTCCTTTTGAGAAATAGGAGCCATAAGAATAGATTTATGAGACTCCGAGATCTTAGCTCCCCTCCACTCATCAAGAAAAACACCTTGCGGACTGTTGTTATTAAAGAGATTATTGTAATAGTCATAAACAACTTTCTGAATATCATTAGGATCAGAAGTAATAGACTCATTGATCTTAAGAGAAATAAGATTGTTTCTTTGTCTTCTGGTTTTCAAAGATAAATAGAAAAATTTAGAATTGCTGTCCCCCTCCTTGAGCCAATGAATGCGAGATTTCTGTTTAAGTAATCTCTCTTCCTTCAAAGAAGCCTCCTTAGCCAACTTTCTAGCCTCAATAGTATCCTTTAAAAGATTCTGGTCATTAGGGTAAGCGTCAGCTTGTTCCTGTAACCAAAGAGCATGTTGCCTTTTCCTATTCGCATCATTTATATAATTGCATAACACATTCTTATTCCAACTAATCAGCTTGTTCTTAAGAATCTGCAATTTTCTGTAAACTCTAAACATAGCATAACCTTCAATATTGGCATTCCAAGCTTCTTCAACAATATCAAGGAAACCCTGCTCCGAAGCCCAATTATTAATAAATCTGAAAGGGGATTTAATGTGGCGAACATCACCAATCACAAGGCTGAGAATTTTATGGTCACTAACAATATTGGAGATGACATTACCAACAAAATCAGGGAAGGCATTAACAGCATTCACATTGTATAAAATCCTATCAATTTTAGTAGCAATATGCTTATCACCAAGTTGATGGTTGTCCCAAGTATATTGAGGTCCCTTAAGATCAAGATCGAAGATATTATTATCAAGTAAACAGTTGTTAAAATCTCTCATCGATTTAGGAGACGGAGGGCAATCACCTAACTTCTCATAATCTTTGCGAACAGAATTGAAGTCTCCAATAATGAACCAAGGGGAGTTAATAGAAGGACTGATATTGTGAATAGAATTCCAGAGGTTTTCTCTATCGTAGTCATCATTGTGGCCGTAAACAGCAGTAAGAAAAAAGCTGAGATTCTCAGAAACAACCTCACCATGAATGACCTGATCAGTCTCTAAGATCTTTCTCACGGTACAGACATTAGGATCCCACAAGATAAAAATCCTACCAAGGGGATGAGAATCCAAATTGGTACAGAAATCCAGCAGGGGAAAAAATCTTCGCATAAACGAGTTAACCTTTCTCTTCCTAATTTTAGTCTCAATGAGTATGATGATTTGACCTTTCACCCTCCTCAACTCCTCCTGGACATCAGCGATCTTGTTGCTAATACCTCTGACATTCCAGGAGGTGATATGAAAAGAGCTCATGATTGCTTCTCGGCTGTTGAGCTGACAGCCTCAGCATTCGAAGGAGAAAGAAGAAGATCTCTTGGAACAGAAGAGAACGAAGAGCTTGCCAATCTATCATAAATGCTAACATTAACTTTAGCTTGGCATCTGGGAGGGTTTCTGACTTGCTTGATTCTGTTATGCGCCACCGAGAATGAGGACGATTGAGAACTACCTGCACTAACCGGTGAAACAGCAGGGGTAATTAGATTAGATGGTGGAGACGAAGAGTTAATCCCTTGAGGAGCAGCACTTTCCATAAGAATGTCTTGAAGTATAGCTTCAGTTTCAACAGCATCATAACCAAAACCTTCATTAACTTCACGTGAAAGCTGTAAGTCTTCAATTGTCTCAACCTGTTGTGGTAGTCCCTTCAATCTAGCTATTTCTGCTTCATCCACTATTTCCTCCACTATGTAAATAGGCTCTTCTTCACGTTCAGAAACCTGTGCGGGAAAGGGAGGGTCATTTGATTTCTTTTCTACCCACTGTTTCCTCTGAACACCCCCGGTGCGAGCTACAGGTGGACCTGCTTTCAGAATTGGAGTAACAGCACAATTGCCATGTCCCAGGAAACCACAATGAATACATTTATATGGAATCCACTCATATCTAATATCAACAGAGCATACTTCTCCTTCATCGCTAATCAAGGAAACTTTACTTGGGAATTTCGTTGAACAGTTCATCAGCACTTGAATGCGAGCATAATCAATACGCTTCAAACACCTAGTATTCTCATCCATCTGTACAGGTTTGCCGATAAAAGAACCAATCCTCTCAAAAAAGCCAGGATCCCACATTTCTAGTGGCAAATTGAATATTCTAATCCAAACTGGAACCTCAGTAAGAATCGTCTTCTTTTGTTCATCACCCGGCTTCCATCTCTTCAGAACTACAGGTTTGCTTAGAACGTACCACTCACCATTAAGAACATGATCAAGATCACTCTGCTCATCAAATCTGACTAAGAAGAAACCGTCATTCCTATCAAAGATTTCAAAGGATCCTCTCGTGCACCAGATTCCAGCAAAGTGCTTAAGAAGAGTCGGGATGTGAGGATTGAAATCAATCACGTAACCCATCAGACATTTATTCCAACATTCCGCATTCCTGATGGTCTCATGTTTCGGGTAGACGATCTTACCATCTTTGATGGAGATTTCCTTCAGATTCAGGGCAGATGGACCTCTCGCGGGATTCCCAGTCAGATCTTCCCATTTCTTCGGTAGCTGAGGAGGATGTGGACTTTGAACTGCATTTGGCTTTAACAGAAATTGATCATCAACTGTTCGATTTGAAGCATCACCTCCCGTGAGGTTCGACTTATCAGGCGGGCGCCGAAGCATCGTCGCTGTGACAGTCATCTTCTGGCAGTAGAGAGGAAACGCCGTCGCTACGCTACCGGGGGAAACGCCGCCGCTACCTGGTTGGTGACCGATTAGCATATATAGTTAACCATAAGAAAACCCATTTTTTAGCTTCCACTGAGGATGCAGTGGGCGGGGCGTGGAGAGCTGGCTGTAACAGCAGAAGTCAGAAAGAATGAACCGGCAGGTTGGGAGCCTGGATGAGGAAGGGGCACCACCGTGGAACATTGAGGAAGCAGCCAAACCTCTGGAAGCTTGATGTAGGAGATATGGACGACAGAGTAGAATGTCAGCTGGAGAAGAATCAACAGGCTCACCTTCCATGCAGGCAGTGCTTTTATTTGCCCCATTCTGGACCATTAGTGTGGGCACAGAAAGAAGGGAATACTGAGGTGGAAAGCCTGTGGAAAGATGGACAGGGCTATAGGATGTCACATGACTTGGTTAGACGGTGGAAGATGGAGGAAGAAGAAACAAAGCAATTGTAGAATGCCGTCCTGGGAAAAATCAGCCCATAGCTTTCCTTGTGATCCCTGTTTTTGTCTCTTCCTTGCTGGACCTCATTGCTGCACTCTACTGGCCCATGTTCTTGCCCTCCACTGTGAAGTTTTATTTAATGGTTTTCTGGATGTCCTACACAGCTGTGCTGCATGCTATTGCTTCCTCATTCTCCCTTGTGGTGATATTGCCACTTCCGATTGTTACCTTCCTTCCTGACATTCCGTTTTCTGTCTTTTCTCTCCGCTGCTTACTCAGTCCTCCCCGACCTGCCTCCATCTCCTTCGGTCCTTCGCCCTCTCTATTTATGATATGTTATTGTCATTCCTCCTCCATGTTCCCTTATATATTCATGTTTCTGTTATTGGCAGTAGATGTTCCTGGGGGTGAGGGTCAGCAGTGTAGGGTGCAGGAATGTAAGATGTGTGTGTGTGTGTGTCTGTGAAGAGGAGCAATCTGATAAGATGACAGGCCCGGGACATCTTGATGACAAACTCAGTCAGTGATTTTCTTTCTATTTTATATTTCACCCAATTCTCTTTGGGTGTATTCGCTCTTTTTTGAAATTGTGGTGCATTGTTGATAAAATTAAAAAGGTGTGGAACACGAACGATAACTATAAAACAGTAATCTACAAAAACTAAGAAGACTAGGCCAGAAGTAACAATAATGGAGGTTTTTTTGGTTTTACTGGACGTTACTATCTTATGAAAGATCATTCTCCCATGTCCTGTATCTACACATGTTAAGGAACATTAAAGTATTAAAGAGAGGTGTGTATGAACATTGCTACAGTTGTGCAGAACCAGGAATATGTATTTAAATTTGTGGTTATGTTAAATAGGGGGCAGAGTGGTGTCGGGCACACACTCATGTTTTTTTTTTAAAAAAAAAAATTTGTATGCTGGTGTTATTCATTATTCTCTACTGTTGTGTGTGTGTCGTGCAGGGTTTGTGCTTTAGCTACAACAATCTGATATTTTACTATACGATGCACTTGTTATGTAAGAGAAGCTTGCTTCGGTCGGCTTTTTTACTTTATCCGTGGAATTTTTAATTTAAGGAACTTTCATGCAATTATGTCATTTGATTTACTTGCTTGTGTTTATTTTGACAGTTGAGACTAATATCATGTTTCGTTTCCTTCCAGTGGCGGTACTTTTGTTTTTACCTTCCAAATTTCTCCTTCATACCCTCACGAGGCTCCAAAGGTCAAATGTAAGACAAAGGTACATTGACTTTGACGCTTATTCTTTATGGCTAAGCCCACATTTAGAAGACCATTCCACACACTAGAGACTCTAGTGTAAATTTGATTAAGCTCGTGCTTAACTCACTGCATATTTCACTATGTCCAATGAAGTGTCCTCTTTAATCCTTGTTTTAGCAGGCTGTGGTTTCCATATTTAATTTTTAATGTTGTAATAGGTGTACCATCCCAATATTGACCTGGAGGGAAATGTCTGCCTGAATATTCTCCGTGAAGATTGGAAGCCTGTACTCAATATAAACACTATTATCTATGGACTAATTCTTCTTTTCACGGTATGTCAATGATCTTATTTTTTTTCTTTAAGTTCTGTTTGATTCTTGCATAACAAATCAGGGCATGAAAAATCCTGGAGGCAGGTAACTGTGTTATGTAGCACACAATTTAGTGATGTGCTTTTCCATAAATGACACTGCGTCTGGCACAGCAAGTGCTTATCCACTTTAGGCTGCTGCTTTTTATGGGTTAAGAGGAAGGATGTAGGTGAAGGGTATTGGGACAGTTGAGTCAAAGAGATAGTTTCAGGGTAACTTGGGTCTTAAAGAATGTAGTCATGATTTGTTCCCAATAGTTGTATGTCAATGATTTTTATGCACGTAATGTGATAGTTCAGGTTTTCTTTTCCCCATCTAAATACAACATTTATGAGCGTATCCTTCTTATATCGAATAGTGGTTTTGGTATCTACGCTGAGAACCCTGTTTTAGTAGTAATTTATGTTAACGATCTACGTGGACACAAACATCTAATACATATTCTAAACAACGCACAACCACATTTTTTTTCCAACTAAGAACATGATCACATTCATAAGCCTGCCACTTAATTTCCCACGTATCTATATTATATATAAAACTACAGATATTGAACTATCAAACATATTCATCTTAAGAAGCGAATGAAAAATGATAAAAATAAAATCGCAGAACTAATAAATAGCTGAATACAAGTGGTCCCCTTCAAAAGATTCCAAACAAAGTTTATCAATACTCAATGGCTAATAGGCAATATGCTTATAATGAATAATGACGGTCCTTATTGATACTCAATGCATAATACACAATATGCTTGGAATGAATAATAACAGTCTGAAAGGCCATATGGACACATTGCTTTTTATTAATTATTTCTATTTATCTACGGTTTTGGTTCTTAAATAATTTGATTTGTTATTTTTGTATAATTATATAGTAATCATATGTTGCATAGTTAATTTACACAATTACAACAGACAAAAATCAAACACATCAAATAAACTAAAACATGAATTGACATTGGAGACGAACAATAAAATGAACTAAACACATCATATATACATATCAACACATAAGAGGGATAATAATTACAATCTGACTATACAAGCAGGGGCATATCTGGGGGGGGGGTCAACCTGGGCTGGAGCCCTCCTCCCAAATCAATATACATATATTTTTACTTATCAACACATAAGAGGGATAATAATTACAGTCTGACCGCACAAGCAGGGGCAGATGGGGGGGGGTGCAACAGGGGCTGAAGCATCTCTCCCAAATCAATATACATGTATTTATACATATGTAACATGGCTAAATATTGGTATCCATAAAATATTTTCTGATATAACTTTAAGTAAATTTGTAGCTGGATTGGTCTTAGGGTGCTATTTCTAGAGAAGTGGCCCAGGTTTGAATCTCCTCCAAGACATTTTTTTTTTCAAACTCGTTTAACTCGGCCCACCGTGGTATAATAAAAATTAGGTCCTTCCAATTCAGCCCCTTCTACCTACATTTTCTAGATCCACCCCTGCATACAGAAATAATAGATGCTATCAACCTCGACTTTTATATATGCATATATGCATTTGCTAACTAAATCAGTAACAAGGAACACCTAAATCAATAACAACTAGTGCCTAAATTAATAACATTTATGAGGAGGAATGTAAATATAAAAAGAGCCGACCCCAACATGGTTGAGACTGAGGCTTAGTTGATGATGATGATGAATGTAAATATAAAAAGTCAAAACAGGTCAGTAACTAGCACTTAACATAGATTAGGAGGAAATAAATATAGAAAGTGAAAATAGGATTGGGAGAATGGATTGCAATCTGCAAAACTGTAGGTATATGTGGTATGAGAAAATATGGAGTGGGGAAGAAGAGGATATAGGAGGAGAAAATGGGAGGAGGAAGTTAAGAAATGAGGAAGAATAGTAATGAGAAGAGAAACTGGGAAGAAGAGAGTTGTCGACAGAAGAAATAGTATTAGAGGAATGGCTTGCAATATAACAAAATAGTACGTATAGGAGGAAGATTAGAAATGGGAGGAGAAAAATTAGATATGGGAAAAGAGTAAATGGGAGGCATCATACCATGAAGTCATAAGAGCAAGGGAGAAAAGAAGAGGAGGTGGAAACAGAAACAAGCAAAGGCTCTGGGAGGACGGTGATGGTAACACGTGAAGAAGAAGAAGCAGAAGAAGAAGAATAGGAGGAGAAAATGGGAGGCGGAAGTTAAGAAATGAGGAAGAATAGTAATGAGATGAGAAACTGGGAAGAAGAGAGTTGTCAACAGAAGAAATAGAATTAGACGAATGGTTTGCAATATAGCAAAACAGTACATATAATAGCAGAACCATACATGTATGACTATGTACTGAGGGAAAAGAAGAATTGGGGAAGAAAAGGAAACAGGAGTAAGATTAGAAATGGGAGGAGAAAGATTAGAAATGGGAAAAAGGGTAAATGGGTGGCATCATACCGTGAAGTCACAAGAGCAAGGGAGAAAAGAAGAGGTGGAAACAGAAACAAGCAGAGGCTCTGGGAGGATGGTAATGGTAACATGTGAAGAAGAAGAAGCAGCAGTAGAAGAAGAAATATGAGTCAGTCCACGCTAACAGAAAAAAATGAAATGGTAAGGAGATTACCTGAGGCCATCACGTTCATGTTGCTTGGCTGGCTGAGAAGAGGGGGTTGCCGGCCTTGGAGGAAGGTGCTGTTAGCCGTGGGAGGAGAGGATGCTCCATTGTAGGAGGGAGAAGAAAGACTTATGGAGCTCTGAAGTTGTCGGAACACATGGAGCTCTGGAGCCTGTTGCCGACGCGGGAAATTGTGGAGGCAGCATCAGCAACACCATGGAGAATGGCGTCCATGTGGAGAACAACAAAGCCTTAGGACCATGGTTATCAGAACCGAACCGAACCGGCCGGTTCAACTGGTTGAACCGGGAACTGGTCACACTACTGGTTCAGTTCTCTCTAAAAGCCGAAAATTCTGTTAACTCGCTGTTGAACCGGTGAACCGACTAGTTGAATCGGCGAACCGGTCCGGTTCTATGCCAACCGACCGGTTCCTTCACCTGGCCTTTTAAGTGCTTGAGCGCACGTGCATCCCAAATGCACGCAGGGAAAGGAAACCCTGACCCGACTCCCTGTTTCACCCCTCACCCCCGGACACCCCCGATCGCGGACTTCCTCTCGCGAGCGTCGAAGCCCTAAGAAGCCGTAGACCGCCGGTGCCTTTGCAAGCCTACTACGACCGTCGGAAGCTCTTCGCCGACCTGGACAAAGGCGCCGCAGAGCATTCTTTATTGCAGCCGCAACAACCATTGCCGCCAGCTAAGCGGGTCTCTTCTTGCTGCTGGAGCTGGAGCTGCTTCTCTCGGCCGCCCTTGCTGCAAGCCAGGTAACTTCCTCCTCCCTTTCTCTCGCCGTCTTCCTCTTCTTCCTACTCTTCTTCCTCCAATCTTCTTCAGTCCACTTTTCAGTTTTTCGAGCTCCCGCCATTAGGCCACTGCTCTCCCGCTTCTCCTTTTTTCTTGCTGTTATCTAGCAAGCTTACTAGTAAAATTCGAAATTAATGCTTCCTCTTCTCCTGTTTGTTCTCCATTCTCACTTCCTCTTCCTCATCCTCCTTTCTCACGTTTTCCTCTTCCATTTTCTGTTGTCCAAAACTCCAAATAGGCAAATATCTTCTTAATTTTTATGTCAATTGACATCCTCGTACTCTCATCCTCCTTTGAAAGTGATGTCGTTATTGATGCATATTGATCCCTGATTTGTACGTGATTACAAAATTTAATTGTATTGGGTTGATGTGCCTTTGCTCTCGGGCTGATTTAGTTGATGTGCCTGTGCGTTTGTCCTGTTGACTGCGTGTACCTTCAAGTGAGGTATCATCTCATTCTCCCAATGTGTATAAACTATAGACTTAAATGCTGTTGACTTGCTTGTATTTCTATTTAATTTTAGTGTTTTACTGTGGGTTTGATGATTACTGATTAGTTCATCAATTTATTTGCTGTGTGATTTCAAGTAACGTGATTGTCTCTATGGTATTATCTTATGTCTCCTTTATAGGTTGAGTTTGTCAAAAAATTTGTGTTTATATTTTATATATTTATTAGTGAATTATTTATGACGTCATGCTGACGTCACCGGTTGAACCAGTCGGACCACTAGTTGAACCAGTGAGCCGAGAACCGGAGGCCTCACCGGTTCGCTCACCGGTTCGGTTCTGACAACCATGCCTAGGATAGGTGCGAGGTTGAGAGAGAAAGAAGGCCGGGAGAAACATGATAGAGTGGTGTAAGGGTGTCAAGGTTTGGGGTTTAGCGGCTCACTAGTTTTTTCTAATAGCTAGTTCAACTAAAAAACAATGCTTATATGGAAGATCAAAGGCCTCTGGGGTTTAACAAGTCGCTAGTTTTTTCTAATAGCTAGTTCAACCAAAAAATGATGCTGATACCGAAGAGTAAAGGCCTGCATACCTGCTCAAAAGGGCCTTGCCTGCTTTTCAGACCGATTGGCAATGAGCAGAGTGGCCTGCTGTCCGCGCAGTATAATCGGCTGCAAAAACGGGCTGTGCGACCGCTTTTTAAAACACCGCTGTTCCCTATCACAATATGTGTCTTTTCTGGTAAAAAATCATCTCTCCTTGTGTAATGTGCTTCATTCAGGTAGTGTTTACTCTGTAGCTATCACTCAACCTTTACTACGACTGATCTAAACTAGAGTAACGAAAAATGGTCTACTAGTTATAGCCCAATAAAAATAAATACTTGTAAGATATATAACACATCAATGTTCTTGTGGTTAGACGTCCCTCCAAATGTTTCTAGCTTTGAAATGAAAAGGTGAAGCCGTAGGCTCGTAGTATTATAATATTTTAACAATTAGTATCTTCTAAACGAGGTAAGTGATCAAGAATAATAGCAAACAGGGAAAACATTTATAAGAAAGACCAACATAATTTCACATTTTGTCATTCTTCACGAGCAAAATAGGACATGCCTAGACTCGGATGGAATATGGTTAGGTACTATGTTCAAGGTGTGCCTTGGAAGTGTTATGTGCTGGACACTGACAAGAGCTCCAGTGAAGCGTCCATGCTTCCTATGCATGAAGTAATAATTGACTTGCCTAATTTAGTAAAACAGAATGACTTTGTTTTTCCTATTCTATGATAGCGACGACGGAGGGTGAAGCTTGATTATAGGATGACACTTAAGGTGCACTGGTCAGAGGCTATTTGGGTCTACATCAATGGAAGAAAACTCCTGTGCAGAGCTAGTTTTCGCTTTATCTATGCATGGAACAAAGAACATTGTCGGTACTTTGTGAGTGTCTATGCCATTCCAACTTAGGAAGGCATTTTGATGACGCCACCCAGTGCACTCTCTTACTGCTTTATTTCTTCCTGGATGATGTATAATTGTACTAAGGAATTTAGTGTGGCCAAAGGGAGGATGGATTACAAAAGAATCAGTCAATGTTCCATGATTTTCACAATTGCGTTATGCTACAATGAACGAAAATTCAATTGAAGTCTTCAATTGCAAGTAACTGTGAAGAATAAGCCAAATGAAATTTACTAAATAGTTTCTGGCTGAAGTATCATGTACGAGGTAATCTGATTTCAATTAGTAGATTCCTATAAAAATATATATTCAAAGAAATTAATTGAACTCTTGTCAAACGGACAATATCTATGACTGCACTTCACTGGTTCCCTTGTCTTAGTGAACTTGACTTCTTACGAATATGGCCAGAGTCCCTAAAATCCTCATTTATACTCAATTAGTGTCCCGGTCATGAGTATAGTTGTCCCAGTAAGGTTTCAGGTGTTAACACAAGGTGAATCTAGAGGGTGCTTTGTAATGGGTATGATGTTTTCTTCTCTGTCAACTTAAAACTTTTTTCATGTTGCTGTGGGCTTCTCTTTCGATTGTTCATATTGCTCTTCCACAAGTTAGGTATTTTTAGTGGTTATGTTTGTTTCCTTTGTTCTGTTTCCCTTTTCTACATAGATCCGGACTTAAGACTCCAATCCGGACTTAAGACTCCATCTTACTCTACAACTACATGGTTGTGTTTTATGTATCGAGCCCCCTCCTGTATGTATAGCCAAAACCCCAGCATCAACAGTTTCTCCAATCATGACTGCCTTCCTGCTTCCATAGATTTGTTTCATAGCATTTCAGACATGGTTGAATTGTCTCTTTCCCAGTTGTATTTGTTGTTCTTGTTTCTTTGTTTATCTGCTTATTAGTACTTGCCATTGTCAGAAGTCAGAACTCCTGCAGTTGTCTCCACTTCGAGGCCAATTTTTTATGAAATTACAAATCAATTACATAACTTTGTCTCTTTTGAAGGAGCTTGTAAGGAATAGATTTCATATTTATTCATTATCTTTAATTTTTGATCTGGTGATTCAAGTTGCAAAATAATCAACATGATAGAGGGTCCGAAGAGTAAAGACAGTAGCTCACAGAAACACATAGCAGTAGCAATAGAAGGGGATAACACAGTGGTCATACCGGAGGAGGAGACATGAAGTGGTGAGGGTTTAAGATTCACTATGGGAGGAACACAGACAAGGACGACCACAGTGGGAAGTCCAAGCAAGTCGATGCTGTTGGGGCGTCAGTAGGTGTTCATCTCAGGAACTAGAAAATACTCAACTCTAAAGATCTGACGAGGAATGGGCCAAGGAAAAAGAATAGGAGTTATGATTCGAACGGGACGACTGAACCGGGCAAGGAGGGCTCGAGCACCTCTGCAATGGTTACCCAATGATAGTTGCAACTTGGAATGTCCAGGGTATATGCGGGAGAGATACCCAAAATACTGTAAGGGACTTAACAAAACTACACAAGATTGGCGTTCTTGCCATTCTTGAGGCAAGAACAAGCGGTGACAACGCTGATAGAATTGTGAAAACGTTAGGGTTTGATAGATCATATCGAGTAGAGGCGACATGGTTTTCTGGAGGCATCTGGGTGCTGTGGAAAAGAAGATTGGGGGAATTGGAGGTTCTAGCTAGACACAAACAATTCATACATTGCAGAGTTAACAAGAGAATAAGACTGACCTTCGTTTATGCAAGCATGAATCAAACAGGAAGAAGGCTGCTTTGGGAACACCTCCACACTATAGCAACAACATCGACATCACCATGGCTGGTCGCGGGTGACTTCAACGACGTCCTGAGGGCAAATGAGAAATTGGGAGGAGAGCCCATTAAGATGAGCACTTGTAGAGAGTTCTCTTTGGGGCAAATGAACGCAGGCCTGGAGGATCTAGGAGCGTTAGGTCCCAAGATGACCTTTAGAAGAGGGTGGCTGACGGAGAGACTTGATAGGGTTGTAGCTAACCAGGAATGGTTGGAGGCTTACCCGTCTACATCAGTACAAGTACTTCCAAGAGTTAACTCAGATCATTCACCCATTCTAATCACAACGGAGGAAAGAACCAAACGATTTACATATCGTCCCAAGACAAGCACAATATGGAACAACATAGAATTGTTCTCTGTATTCTTACAAAACAATTGGGATATCGGCATACCATTCCACGAAGCTGTAAACAAACTGATGAAGAACTCTATTAATTGGGACAAGGAGCGCAGAAAACTGACGGAGAGGAAGAGAGCGCTATTGACAGGGATGAGCAATCTGTAGGCTGAGAACTACAGGAGACGGAGCGAGGCAAAGGAGGAACGGTTAACAGAGCTGCAAATGGAATATAATGATCTCTTACACGCGGAAGGAGTATAGAGGAACTCATGAAGAAGGAGATAGAGATCTCCCCTTTAGGACTCGAGAAGAAGTAAGCTAGAATTGTGCGGAGCAAGGGTTGCTGCCACTACAATTGGAATTTGTCATTCATGGGCATGTAATAGAACAAAATCACTAAACTCAAGAACAAAGAAGGCTTGTGGGTGGAGGATGAAGCAGATGTGAAGATGGTGGTGAGGGAGTTCTTTCACGACTTGTTTACAAGGAAGAGGCGGAGGACGAATACTACTGCTATTGCTGCGTATGTGGGACAGTTTCTGCCACTGCAGAATGAGGCCAGCTCATACATGGGGAGGACTCCAAGCAAGGAGGAAATAAAGGATGTATTGATGAAGATGAACCCCCATCAAAGCCCTAGGGCCAGATGGGGTGGATGCCGGTTTCTTACAAAGGATCTGGGAGCATCTAGGCGACTCCATTACTCTAATGATAGCTAAGTGTTTTGCAAGTTGCCCTATTGACGAGAGCATAGCAAACTCCATCCTGGTGTTGATTCCTAAAACTCCTACCCTGGAAAGCTGCAACAATCTGAGACCAATTGCACTGAATAACGTTGGGCTTAAATTGTTATCCAAAATCTTAGTGGAAAGGATTAAGCCCTACTTACCGGAATGGATATCCCTTGCACAGAGTAGCTTCGTTCCCGGTAGACGAATAATCGATAACATAATGCTGGTACAGGAGCTGATACACTCCATGAGAATCAAACTGGGGAAGCGCACTGCCATGGCGATGAAAGTGGACCTGTCGAAAGCATACAATAGGATCGATTGGGAGTTTATCGAAGATACACTGAGGAGGATAGCAATACCGCAGAACCTAATCGGAATCATTATGAACACAATCTCGGTGGGGGAGAGATAGCTATCACCAGGAATGGAGAGAATCTACAACCATTCAAAGCAACAAGAGGGGTGCGGCAAGGAGACCCTCTGTCCCCTTACATATTTGTTCTTTGCCTAGATAGACTCAGCCAAGCTATTGCAGCTGGAAGAAGGGACAAGGAGATGGGTACCCTTTCATGCTACCCGACATGGAATTGGTATATCACACGCATGTTTTGCAGATGACCTCATCTTGTTTAGGGAAGCAACAGAACGACAGGCTCAAACTATGCTTGCAACCTTGAAGAAATTTGAACAAGTATCAGAACAAACTTTAGCCAAAGAGAAGTCCACAATCTTCTTTTCCAAGAACACGACCAATCCGATTAGGAGGGCGATCACCAGGATCACTGGAATAGGCCAGACAGAGAACATTGGGAAGCATTTGGGAGTTCCAATCATACACGGAAGAGCAAACAAAGAATTGTACCTAGGCACTATCAACAAAATCGAAGCTAGAATCTCAATATGGGCGAACAGGTTGCTGTCCTTAGCAGGCAGGGTGATGCTGATTAAGTCAATACTCAACACACTACCTATATACATCATGCAATCCACGGTTCTGCCAAGGGCGGTGTGTGACAATATAGACCAAGTAGTGAGATCCTTTCTATGGAATGGGGCGATGAGACAAAGCGGCATACATCTCGTAGCCTGGGACAAAGTTACGTCAAGCGGCGGTGAAGGTGGCCTAGACATCAAGAGGGCGAGGCTACAGAATGAGGCTTTACTATATAAAACATGTTGGGACTTCATGTCATAGCGGGAGGCGCTGTGGAAAAGGGTGACGAAGGAGAAATATCTGCACAAAACAAATCTGGGCCTTGCGAGTGCGTCTAGGATGTGGAAAGCAATCACCAGAATTCAAGCTGAGTTATCCACCGATATCGGGAAGGCAGTGTTATCAGGTGCGAACACTAGTGTGTGGCATGACATGTGGGTTGAAGGAAGACGAGTCCCTGAGATTAAGGAGGACAAGATCATACCTGATGAACTAAAAGAGCTCACCATCAATTCGATGGTTGATTTGCGAGGCAGCTGGGATACATACTTCATTCAACATTGGTTCAAGGAAGAGACGACAAACAACATTATGTCCATGCCGCCACCATACCCTGAGGCGGGAGCCGATGAAATTTGGTACATGAAGGACATGAAAGGATAAGTTACTGCTGAAGGGGCATACTGACAACTACAGAAAAAACATACGATGAAAACTCCAGGAAGATGGAGGACGCTGTCGAAGATGGAGGTACCGCAAAGGGTTAAAACTATGCTCTGGTTAGGTATGCACAGCGGAATCATGTCAAATGAGGTGGGATATATGAGAGGATTCACTGAGGATGCCCAATGCCCACGATGTCCGAACGGGACAGAGACTCTAATGCATGTGTTTGTAACATGTCCGGAAAGCAGGAAGCTTTGGGAGGTTATACAAGATGCCACTAAAATGGAACTGAAACAAGCCCAAACGTTCGAAAGCTGGCTCAACGCGAACCTGAGGAAGAAGAAAGACACATACGGTTGGAATGTGTGGCTGGTCATTACAGTGTGGAAGATATGGACCCACCGCTGCAACTTGGTGTTTCAGGATGCATGGATTAACAATGAGGGACTGTACGCAATTATCAGACAGGAGGTGAATATTTGCAGAAAGGCTTTCGCGAAGGAAAGGGACTCATCGACTGAGCAAAGGGAGGAACCTAAGTGGGGACCTCTGAGAGTCGGACCAGTGAAGCTGAACGTAGATGCTGCAGTAAAGAGAGGGAACATGTCCACAGCATTCGTTATTCGGGATCATGAAGGGCGATGGCTTGGAGGAGGCTACGACAAAGGCACCATTTCAGACACCCTTAAAGCGGAGTTGAGAGCTATTGCTTACGGCATCCATGAGTGCCAAGGAAGACACAATAATGTTCTGGTTGAATCGGACAGCAAGGGAGCAATCACGATGATACAGAGGCAGACGAAGATCCCGGTCCAATACAAGCAGGAGTGTCTGTTTATCAAGAAGCTTGCACATTCCTTCCAAACACTACATTTCAGTTTTAAGAAAAGAAACTGTAATAGGGTGGCGGATTGCATAGCTAAATGGAGTAGAGTACAGGGAGGCTCGAGGGGTAGATGGCAGCAATGTCCAGACTTCCTCTTTGACATGGTGAAAGAGGAAGCTACATTGGGTCATAGGTTGTTCTCGAACGCTACTGTGCCTGTGCTGAGGGAACAGGATGAATAAGACGATCCCCAGGTTGAGTTTAAAAAAAAACATATAGCAGTATCCTTATATATGCATTTGGTGCATATTATGCAACATGCAACGACCCTTCTTTGCTGCTTGATAAATAATGCCGTATTAGCTGAATTATGCTGTATATTCTTTATTATCATTGTAAAAGTTTTTGTGAGAAAATATTTGTTTACTCCAACTACACCCAACAAAACAAGCCCCTATGGCTGCATGGTACGTATAGAGGTTATGGAATACTTATACTATATTCCAGTATTCCGACGGAGACCTTAAAGATATTCAATTACCAATGTTTTTCTACCATTTGTTAGTGAAACCAAGAGTAACTCTGTTCTTTGCATTGCAGCAACCAAATGATGAGGATCCTCTGAACCATGATGCTGCTCTTGTGCTACGTGACAACCCGAAGTTATTTGAAACAAATGTCAGAAGAGCAATGGCGGGTGGATACGTTGGTCAGACGTATTTCCCCAGGTGTATGTAATGCATCTCTATCGCCATAGGAACATCTTGATTGGTTGGCAGCTCTGCATACATATCCTGCTTTGATTTGTTGGCACTTCCATTCTGGGAAATATGCTGTTATGAAGTTGTATAACTTAGTACACAGTTCCCTGTTGTTGGGGCATCTATCTAAACTTGTGCACCGCAATGCTGGTTGTTTGCGTCCTCTGTTCCATACTTCAAAGAATTGAGTGTTTTTGTACACCCCTGAAAAAAAGAAAACAATTGGGTGTTTAACTGGGTTTCATTTGGTATGTGGGAGGCATTGAGTTGTACTGACGCTGATCAACACCAGCATGTCGTTGGTTCTGGAATGTCATGTAGCAGATTGTGAAGGAAATAGGTGCCAGATGTTATCTGAATGATCATCATGTACTCTTTGGCATGTGACCAAGTGTATCTGAATTAAATGAACTTATGCAGTTGAAACTTTTGACTCATGCTTAGTAGCTTGCTCAAATTAGAGTGGGTAAATGTAGCATAGTCAGAAGTGTCGAGGAGAAACTGCATCTTTCTGATTAGCCATGTTGCACTATGGAGTTCACAGTCATCAGTGCATACTCTTTTAAGTGTGTGTGTGTGTGTGTGTTTATAGATTGTATAGACTGAATGTCATGCTCGGTTCTACTTCGTACACAGTCTGTCCCCATTTTGCAAGACAGAAGGGATGAAGAAAAACTTGTTTGCCTTGAGAATTTGTTGAAGATTTGTGATTCCATGTTTGAGTAAACTGCAATCGCGGTGAATTGAGCAATGTCTATGCACTTGTAATTCTCAGAATTTACTATTAACATCTGTCACATTTGTTGCAGCTGAAGGAGTGATGACTTTTTGACAAGTTAGTCCTTACAATTCAGGTATCCTTGACCATGTTTCTGTTTGTGAATTGAGTAAAAAGTTTGTGGTTGGGATTTGGTAAGTAATGGCACATTTTCAACTTCCGCGGCTGTCAATAATCTTGTTACTAGTTGTAGCAAGTCATGCGTTCTTTGTGTTGGATTGACGGAGACAATGTACTCGTTTATTGTAATTTAATCTTACTAATAAATATATAAATACTGCCTAATACATGTAACCAAAATTTTTGGCTACAAGTAACAAATATGATATATTAAACAGATAAATAAACGTGTGATCGAAAAACTTGCCAATTTAAGGTTTAATTAGAAGCCATCCGGTGTACAATCATCTGTAGTGGAGAAAGTGAAAATTGGAGCTAATAAACAAGCTTTGGTGTTAGGACGTCACTTTTGAGGATATGTTCCAATGACAGGTTTGTTTCAAGTAAAAAAATAAGCTGATAAACAAGCTTTGGTGTTAGTAGGACGTAAGTCACTCTTGAGAATTTGTTCCAATGACGGTCGAGGTACCTTGTTTGAGGATGGAGCAATTTAGAAGAGCTTAAGGTATAAACAAGTATTGAAGACAGAAAAAGGTACTAACGTGTATGGGAGGGAATGAAATTAGTCTGCGCAAGGAGGGGAAGTGTGGTAGGATACACGGTGGCACATTAGTGCTCTAAGCTTGTTCTCTTGGAGCTGGGATGAAGGAACATCTTGATGATGTTTACTGCTGTTAGACTATTTTGCGTTGGCTATCTCCTTACTTTATCTCTAGTTAACCTCCTGTGATTGGAATTCTCTTGGGCTCTCCCTAATGCAAGGCAAACTGATATCATTATCGAAAGTAGAGTGCTGAATTCAGACGAAGTGCTACGAAATACTATTTTGTAGATTTTGGGAAGATTGATGGGGTTAAATGAACAATTAATAATGTTCTTAGGTTAGCCAAGCGAAGCAAATTAGATCAAGTTTCACCTTGGGGAATTATTAGTTCCATAATAAAAGTGAAAGATGACACTAGGAAAACAGACACGTGTACAATCTCTAGATTAGTAATGTGCTCTCTCGTCTTCCTGTGAACTCTCCCTGCCAAATTTACTATTGCCTTCGTCAGCCCTTTGATCATGCAAGGCTATGTAGCTGAGTGTGTAAGTGCTAGGGAACATGGCTCTCATGCATCCACTTCTGAATGGAGATCTCAATCCATCATCCAAAGTGTTCTTTATTCTTATTTTCTCCTATCCAATCAATCATCATACAATCCCACTTTTTTTTTTCTCTTCTCCCCATCCTTATAGTTTGTTGTAATGAGGATATGTTGATGTTGTGTCATGGTTAAGTGTTTTATCTTATTCTAATGAGTTCTTTCTTGGCCTACTGCATCAATAAACAACTACTCTTGACATTGTTGTCTCTTTCCCTTCTTCTGCTTTTATCGTGAAGCTAGCGGAGGGAGTGATAAATGAAGCCCGGAGACATACTTGCGCTATGAACGTAGTACTAGAATTACTAATATCTTGAGGAGGAAGAGTAAACCATGTTGTGATATCTAATGACTTCATATCAAAACTTAGAAATTTGAAATTATAATATTTGATCTTGCTAAATCGTTTAAATAAGTCATAAATTACTATTCAAGTTGTAGTTCAAAATATAAACGTATGTATAATATGACTAATGATTTAAGGTCAATAACTAAGGGTTCAATGTGGAACTTGGAATTAAAAATATATAATCACCTAAGAAGAAGATAAGCTTATGATGGAGAATGTGAGCCCCCAAACCTTGTTTAGTCAAGTAATCCTAATCACATATTTGATAGTGTACTTATTTTAGTTTAACCCCTTATTAGTTGTTTATTATGTCCACTAGCTAAAATAACATGCCTATAAGTAATCAAAAAACTGTGTTTGTTAAAGAAAAACCTTAGCCTCCACAAGTATGGGTTTGAGGCCGATCAAGTGTTTGAATATGCTAGCTGATGAAATAATGAGAATTTCATCATAAATATTGGTTCCCTAAAGTTTAAAGATTGTTAATGGCTATCTAGAAACCTTATGTTTTAGCTTGGTAGAGGTTTGTGCGGTCTTTGGTAGAGTATAAGAAATGTTGACCTGAACATGGACATAGGTTGACCGACTTAACCCTTAGGACGAATGACCTAATGAATGGCTAGAGACTGAGGTTAGTCACTATTGATCAAGCAGATTAGTTAGAAACTCAGGCCAATAAGATGAATCGAGTTGAGGAAAGGTCAGAGTAACCTTCAACAGTTGGAGGCACATACTTGGGTTGATATTGACTAAGGGCTAGGTCATTCAACTGGTGGTGATCGATTGGGCCCCACTATGAAGGGACCAACTTATAGGAAGTCGATCAGAATGGAAAGGATAAATGGACCTCTTCATAGACTGATCGATCTTTAGAATAAGAGAGGTGAAACTAAAATTAAGTATACAAAATAACCAAATAACTCTAATACATACCTCAAACACGATCATAAGCACTTCAAAACCACCAACCCACCTAGAAATACAAAGTGGAAAAGAGAAGAGGTGATTTAGGTTTCTATGGGGGAAATCACCAAGGGATAAAGGCTTGGTGTTTCCTATTGAATTTGGGGTTTATCGGAGCTAACAACACATCTATTTTTTGGAAATGTCAAAATATCACATCCTCATCTCTTAGTAGGGCCTATGGGCTCAAGAGGGGGGACAAAGTGAATTGATCTATAAAAACTTATACCAAATTAATTATACCTTCAAATTCTATAATATCAATATTTACAATTATTAAAAGCAAGGGGGAGATAGATTGAAACAACCAAGAAGTCAAGGAACATATTTAGAGTGGTTCCGTCTTGCAAGGACATAACTTCACTACCTAGAGAGGTAAACTACTAGGATTTCCAACCTTGAGAATAACCTTATATTCCAAAATAAGAGATCACATCAAGAGAGATCCCTTTTCAAATCAAGGGATAACTAGATAAATTTTTCTGGACAAGGGATCTAACAACATTACAAGGGACTGACCTCCCTTATCTTTGACCAACTATTACCTTCACTTTCCTTTGACACATAAGAGTTTCAAATCATCAATTTTATAAGAGAGAGATCGGAAGAAGGATGTAAATCTTTACATGAAACAAATAGGTCAATTCAATCTAATGATTATAGCCAACGATCAAGCTCAAGAAATTATTAGGAGCTCTAGCAGCACATTCACTGAACTACAACATAAGAGCATAGGTTGGGAGAGCCTTCGTGGCTACTCCCAACCCAAGTTAAGGTGTTTAGCCGCTCATGCTTGCAGACAACATAACGACGTTACAGAAAGATATATACATGAAGATCCATAAAGTGAGAAGGGGAGTTTAGCAGAATAGAATGATAGATCTAGATAGAAAGAGAGTGAGCATGATACAACACAATACTTCTTCAGATCTGGATCTAGCACGTCGATGGTGTAGACGATCTTCTTCTCTCAAAGAAGGAGTCTTCAATCTTCTCTCTCCTCACCTTCTGCCTTTGGAGATCCAAGACTGGTGGATGGGATGGAATGGAATGAATTTGGGATACAGCAACACTTCGTGGCCTTTTAGATCTAATCTGGGATCTGGTGATTTGATAAGACGGATGGGTGGCCTATTTATAGGCGCATTCCACTGACTTAAGCCTAGACCGCGGTCGCGGTCTGGGTTGGGGAGGTGTGAGACCACGGTCGCGATCTTCTCTTTATTCCTTCTTTCGTCGCGATCAAACTTGGTCGTGACCTGGACGTGGCTCGGGGTCGAGGTCGACTCGTGCATTGCATTGGAGAGGTCGAGGTCTCCCATTTGGTCACAGTCTATAGGGATCACAACCCCATTTGGAACGCGACCTTCTTTGAGTCATGGTTGAACTTGGCATCCGCGGTCTCCAAATAGACCATGGTCCTACGTTTGATTGGTACCCCTATACTGATCGCGACCTCCGTTGTGGTCGTGGTTTAGCAGTGATCGCAGCTTCAGTCTGACCGCAGTAGTAAAATGAGAAATATAGCGATACTGCTTTACCTCATTCTTGCAAATAAGACGTTGTGCATGTGAAAACCTTAACTCATGAAACCCTCAGAGACTAGATAACTTCACCTAGACATACTCCTGACCAACCACCCTCACCTGACGTTTCTGACAAGAAAATCCTTATCTTCGTAGAGAGGGAAACAACTACCCTTTTCATAGCATATCTAAAAAGAGGCTTGGCCGCCCAGAAGACCACTTAAAAATCCTTATCTTCGTAGAGAGGGAAACAACTACCCTTTTCATAGCATATCTAAAAAGAGGCTTGGCCGCCCAGAAGACCACTTAAAAATCCTTCTCACCCAATCTTGAAAGGAGATGTAAAAAGCCAAAAAGAAAGAAAAAAAATAATGAGAGTTGTGCCCGAAAAGATGCTAAAAGTTTCCACACGGTCGGTGTATTGCTGCACTCATGAATGCGGATATGTCGTGCCCGTAAGTGGAATCTTGAAGCCAAGCTTACCACCTCCAATCCTGAATAAAACTCACAAAACCACCTGACTTAAAGTTAGAAGCCCAAAAAGGGCAACACTATTCTTATGACAGTTGTGGGTGAGGAGTTTAGAGGGAAGAAGAAAACACTTGAAGCCTTAAGACTACCCGAACACATTAGCATAGGGCCAACTGAAAATAAAGAAAAGGTGTGAAAGCTACCCCTCAAAAAAGATCTTGTATTAGTATATTTATTACCTAAGGGGAAGGGGTGATAAGTTGAGAAGGATGAACCTTTTATAATTGAAGGCAATGGTAAGAAAACAAAGTTATGCAACTCAAGTTGAGAGGGAGGAATGAGACTTCAAGATTAGAGAACATGCCACATAAGTCTTGACGTACGAATGAGATATTTTAGTCGTGTTAAGTTTTAAATTTTTTATCACATAAGTTTGCTCTTTCTCTCTCTGAGTTTTCAAACCTACACTTAGCCCGAGGACATACTTGATTCTAAGTTTGGGGGAGTTGATAACACTTTATTTTATGTAATTTTTGTATATATTATATATCTCTTTTAGTATATCTTTTATTAGCTTTCCCCAAAGTTTTACCATCTTTTTCCCTAAAACCTCACACATTTTTCTTTGGTTTCAGGTACATTTACATCCCAAGTCGCGGTCGTTACCTAGACCGCGACCCACTCGTTCAAACAATGACGGTCAAGGTCTTCAACTGCTTTAAGATCGAGGTCCTTGTGCATTCAAGTCAGACCACAGTCAGACTGAAGCCACGATCACTACTAAACTGCGACCACAACGGAGGTCGCAATCAGTATAGGGGTACCAATCAAACCAGGGACCACGATCTATTTGAAGACCGCGAATGCCAAGTTCGACCGCGACTCAAAGAAGGTCGCGATCCAAATGGGGTCGTGATCCCTACAGACCACACCAAATGGGAGACCTCGACCTTGACCTCTCCAACGCAATGCAAGAGTCAACATTGACTGCGAGCCACATATAGACCGCGAGCCACGTCCAAGTCGCAACCAAGTTTGACCGTGACAAAAGAAGGAATAAAGAGCAGACCGCGACCATAGTCTCACACCTCCCCAACCCATACCGCGACTGCAGTCTAGGCTTAAGTCGATGGAATGCGCCTATAAATAGGCCACCCACCCATTTTGTCAAATCATCAGATCCCAGATCAGATCTAGAAGGCCACAAAGTGCTCCTGCATCCCATATTCATTCCATTCTATCCCATCCACCAGTCTTAGATCTCCAAAGGCAGAAGCTGAGGAGAGAGAAGATTGAAGACTCCTTCTTCGAGTGAAGAAGATCGTTCGCGCCATCGACCTGCTAGATCCAGATCTAAAGAAGTACCATGTCGTATCACATTCACTCTCTTTCTATCTAGATCTATCATTCTATTCTGTTGAACTCCCCTCCTCACTTCGTGATGAGATCTTTGAAAAACTTTGCATATGTGGGCATTTCATGTAAGGCATCAAGAAATGGAACATCTATGTGCAACTTCTTCACTGCTTCTATAAATTTTTCTTATATTTTCCTTAGGTGTGCCTTGATGAGCTTGTACGGGAATGGGACCCTTGGTAAATACAAATTTTTCTTCGTGAAGATTTCCTCAACAAGATCTGGTCCCTAACTTCTCCACTTTTCTTTTTTGCTTTCTTCGACATACTTTCCCTTATCAACAATTTTCTCAGAAGTAACTTCTTTCTCAGGTTATAGTTCCTCATCTTTTCCTTCCTCGCTGTCGTTCCTTTTTCCAAAATTGTTTAATGTCCTCCTAGATCGGAGGGTAGCCATTTTTATAGTCTCCGTATTTGATGAGATTTTTTCTGAAGTATTCTTTACCAATTCTGCCAAGTGTGTAGGCTGTTGGTCAATTCGGCATTGGAGTGTCTGCATATCCACCATCTGAACTTGCATGGTTGTCAGGACGCCAGAATTAGCTAGAGAACTTTGGGCTAGTTGATCGTTCAATGTTGCTTGCCTCTTAGTGAAGTCGAATAGTTGGGCGACTAGGTCTTGTTGGATGTTGTCCTTTCCTTATCCTGATCCTTGGCCTTGGCTCGGTCCTACTCCTTGACGATTCTGATTCTTACCTTGTCCTGAGTAGTTGTTCTTGTTGGTTTGATAGTTGGTTGTCCGAGTATACTGAGTTTGTCCGCTTCTCTTTTCGAAACCTGGTGGCTGGCCGATTTTGTGAGTTGCTCAGTTGGTGCAAATTCTCGGCTGCATCCTTGTTTCCATAGCTGAAACCAGGGTGGTATGGCCTCTTGAAGTTGGCGTAGGAAACGTTCTGCGTCTCTTCTTTACTTTCACTTTTGTCACTTTCCTCTGGCTTAGTGTAGATACAATTATCAACCCCATGTCCTCCTCTACAGGTGACACACTTCATGACCTTCTCAGTATGCTTCTTGCCCTTAACTCCGGTATCTTTCAACTATTTTACATCAGTTGCTATTTTCTAAATTTGTGTCATTATGGTTTCTAAAGCCTTGGCTTCCATAGATGGTCCTTCAGACCCTACCTTCCTTGTTGGCCGTCTGTCATTCTTGTCATAGTCTACGTCTGCTTGCAGCACAACCATATTTTCTATTATCTTCATGGTTCTGATTGGCTTCTTTCTGAGAAAATCACTGCCAGTGGCTACATTTAACAAAGTCCTTTCCGTATGAGTTAGCCCATTGTAGAAAGTGGTCACTAGGAACCCCTTACGATAATTGTGGTGTGGGAAATCCCTAAGGTACTCCTAGAAACGTTCCCATGCTTCGTGCAAGTTCTCTCCCAACTTCTGTGCAAAAGAGGTAATCTTCTGCATGTTGCAGATTGTCCTTTTTGTAGGATAAAATTTAGTAACAAAAGCATCTTCCAGGGGTCTCCACCTATCTATAGATTGGTGGGTGATAACACCAAATTTTGTGACGTTTTTGCCCTTTATTTTGTTATCAAAACTACCCTTTTCTGCTATTTTCCTCTATTTTATTAGCATTTTCGCAATAATTGGCCAAGCAACGCTCTTATTCCAATTTTTCCTATCTTCTACAGAGTTTCCCTCGTTTTTGTGCAATAAGGCCGATTCCGGCCCACAATAAGTCTAAGCCCGTCTCGACCTCCTGACGCCCGATACAACCCAGCCCGACAGGGGCTGGGCGACACGAGAATGATCGGCAGAGAAGGGCGCTGCGCAAGAAGGACGTGTCGGCCGACATACCGTCTACCCGACAGGGAGCCAAAGCCGCATCGACGACCAAACTCGTCGGGCGACACAGCCACCCACCGACAGGCGTGCCGCCAGCCACGTGACCGATAGCCAGCGCCTCACGCCGAGACATACCTGTATCGGCCGTCCACATCCATCGACCGGCGTATAAGGGAGCTACGTGGCATTTCCAGCACCATAACTCCTTCAACCGCTGGTATAAATAGCAGCTACAGGAAGCCGAAAAGAGGGGTCGGAGGGTTGGATAGTTCGGACAAGACAGTTCGGAAGTCCGAGAGCCACCTTCGAAGGTAGCTGTGAGAGCAAGAGTATCACGTCGCAGTGTTTGTGCCGGGCGACACTAGGTGAGCTTTCCCTCATCCCGAGAGGGAAGGGATGGTTCACTTAGTGTTGTCCCGGGCGACACTGCGGGCCGATATCGGCCAGCGAAGATGAGCGACACGAGTGCCCGACAGTAGACTCGTAACTCTTTGCCCGACACGATATCGAACCTGATACGCTCCGCCCGTCATGCGTGCCGCCCGAGAGGGTGCGCCGCCCGACATGAGCGTATCGGCCAGGGTCCTTGAGCGATACAGTCAGTCGTCAGTCGGCGCTGCCCGAGAGGGGGTGCCGCCCGACACTGCCGTATCGGGCTCGGCTCCTGACCGGTATCGGGCAGGAGAGCTACAGTAGTCTGTCGTTCTTCTACATCAAGAAGGCGACATCTATCTTTAATTCTGTTATTTAAATTCTTAGCTTATGCATTGTATTAAGACCCTTATTGCTTATGGAAATAGAAATGCTTAATTGCTATTTGTTTAATGCTTGGTGCCTTATGATTGGGTAACTGCTGTGTTGGATATCCGAACTCTAGCTTGCATGTTTTGGATCGCGTTTCGCTTAGCTACCGAATCGTCTTTCCCGTCGCAACTACTTCGAGAGTTGGATTGTGGCTCTAGTGTTTGGTCCGGTTCTGGAGTACGAGAGTGCCCGGAACGGAGTTGTTTTAGTATCATTCCACTCTAGCTTGAGTCCAGCAACCTCGAGAGGGGTGTTGAAGCTCGGTTAGAGGCACCCGCTCTGAGAGGAGGGGTGCAGGGTGTTACTGCTACCGCTTGTCTTACTAAAGTCTTATCCCTTGCATTACGCCTTAAACTGCAGTTTATCTTTCTATTTTCTATTGCATGAAAATTCCTAAAAACTGCTAAATGACAAAATCTTAATCTTTCTTGTAACTCCAGTTGGAGATAGTTTTCTTTGATTTAATCGTGACAGCTTGTTGTTCCCCTTCGAGGAACTTTAATATCTCTTTATACCCACCGGAGTGTAGAGTGTCGATTCAGAGTCGTCAACACGACCCACCTTGTCCCTGTGTTTGACCCCGTATGACTATTTCGACCCCGTAAACAAAGTTGCGGGGGCCTAGAAGGATTCAGGTTATAAATGTGAAGGCTCGACTACCTCAAATACGCCTCTAATTTTAGGACGCGCGATTTAGGCCGGTCAGTGGGGAGATTGAGGTACCAAGATAGAGCCTTGTCTTCCAAAGAGAAGTTGAAACCTTTGCAGTATATCACCTCTTGCGGGACTCCCCTCATCTTGATAGTGTCACAAATATTTTTAAATGTATCAAGATGATGGTATGAGTTTTCTCTTAAGTTCCCACAAAATGGTTTATTCTGGATCATAGAGATGACAACTGGTTTTAACTCAAAATTTTCCGCATTGAAGTTTGGTATGATGATCGGACATCTAGACTCATTGGCCCTTGTTGCTACCGATTCTCTAAGAGTCTTCCCCTCTTCGTCATCCTCGCTGTCGCTATCCCGGTCATCATGCTCCCGTTCATTATCATGATGGTTACGGTTATGTATTCTTCAACATCTGTGGCACCGTTCTTCGTTGCGCTGGTCTTCTTCGTGACGATCATCATCACGACGATCTTCATCCCTGTGGTCTTCTTCACATCGACGATCGTCATTGTAACGTCCATCTCTGTCTTCATCCGAGCCTGGTGGTGGTGGATTGTGTTGATTCCTCGCATCTCGTTCGTCCCCAGAGAGAGTAACGTCCACCTGAGGCAGCATGGTATCTCGAGTTTAAGGAGCAAAGTTGGATGAGTCTGCTTCTTCCTGGGTGCCTAAATAGACCACACGGTTGAGTTAGTAAACTGGACGTGTTAAAACAAACTATTCTACACAAACTCAGGGTAGCAACCTTAAAGTAATGATGCAGTCAAGATTATTGCTAAGCTTGAGGCACGAGATTATAGTGAGTGGACTCAAGTTCTTAACAACACCGTTTTGCCTTGTCCCCGACAACGGCGCCAAAAAGTTGACCGACCTAAATCACATGTCCAAAAGGAGTGGATTCAGAGTAGTCATACTTTTAAAGAGATAACCTGACTCTCAGGCCTCCGCAACGATAAACGGGGTCCAATGTAGCGATCGAGGTCGAACACAAGGACAAGATTGGCAGTGTTAAGCGCACATAATCTAACGCTCTTATACTCCAGATAAAGATGGTATATTAAAGAGGTGTCCCCTAAGGACCGATGGCACTCAAACCAAGATAGAGAAAGAAAACAAAGGTAACAAAAACAAATGAAAATGAAAATAAGATGAAACAAGTATATGGAAGGAAACTCGGATCGAATTTTACCTACTACGACTTCTCTCCAACATTCAACATTATCTCTCTCTCTCTCTCTCTTATATACTCTCATCAAGATTACAAACAACCATCAAAAGTGTCTATTCCACTCTCTCTCGAGATGAGGATAGATCTAAGTCTAAGGGTAGCCTCTCTCTCGAGATGGCCACACGTAAACCACATGGCAAAACATATGGGTAAAAGCTTTAGCATTCCAACACTCTCGTGCATTCATACTATTCCAAACACATGATAAAAGTGATATTACTCTCTCGAGATACCAACTACCAAACATCACAAGATGGTAGCTAAGCATACAAGTGAAGCATTAAAACAGGTGCATGGAGATAACCTTGACGAATATATATATATATATATATGTATATTCAACAGAAAGAGACAATATACATGTTGGGAGAGCCTTAGTGGCTACTCCCAACCCAAGTTAAGGTGTTTAATCGCTCATGCTTGCGGACAACATAACGACGTTATAGAAAGATAGATACATGAAGATCCACAAAGTGAGGAGGGGAGTTCAACAAAATAGAATGATAGATCTAGACAGAAAAAGAGTGAACATGATACGACATGGTACTTCTTCAGATCTGGATCTAGCACGTCGATGGTACGGACGATCTTCTTCTCTCGAAGAAGGAGTCTTCAATATTCTCTCTTCTCAGCTTCTGCCTTTGGAGATCCAAGACTGATGGATGGGATGGAATGAAATGAATCTGGATGTAGCAACACTTCATGGCCTTCTAGATCTGATCTAGGATCTGATGATTTGATAAGACGGGTGGGTGGCCTATTTATAGGCGCATTCCACCGAATTAAGCCTAGATCGTGGTCGCGGTTTGGGTTGGGGAGGTGTGAGACCGCAGTTGCGGTCTGCTCTTTATTCCTTCTTTCATCGCGGTCAAACTTGGTCGCGACCTAGACGTGGCTCACAGTCTATATGTGGCTCGTGGTCGAGGTCGACTCATGCATTGCGTTGGAGAGGTCGAGGTCTCCCATTTGGTCACGGTCTGCAGGGATTGTGACCCCATTTGGATCGCAACCTTCTTTGAGTCGCGGTCGAACTTGGCGTCCACAGTCTCCAAATAGACCACGATCCCTGGTTTGATTGGTACCCCTGTACTGATCGCGACCTCCGTTGTGGTCGCGGTTTAGCAGTGATCGCAGCTTCAGTCTGACAACGGTCTGACTTGAATGCAGAAGGACCTCGATCTTAAAGCAGTTGAAGACCTTAACCGTCATTGTTTGAACGAGTGGGTCGTGGTCTAGGTAACGAACGCGACTTGGGCTGTAAATGTACTTGAAACCAAAGAAAGATGTGTAAGTGAGGTTTTAGGCAAAAGGATGGTAAAATTTTGGGGAAAGCTAATAAAAGATATACTAAAAGAGATATATAATATATACAAAAAGTATGTAAAATAAAGTGTTATCAACATTGTATGTGTCTTGATTGATGGATTCAAGAATACCTAATTGACTTAAATAATAAGTGTAAATGTTATCATGTAGTGTCCCGTGATCATAGAACTATATCAGTGCCAAGAATTGCTAGATAGTGAACGAGTAATACTCATGAAGGAGCTCAGAGTCGTATATTGTTGAGTATATGCAGGTGCAAGGAAGGGTTTTTCTCTGTCATCCTGACTTCAAGGCATGTGTACCCAGGACGAACCATATTTTTAGTGGGACAACCGTTGTGCCCCACTAGTAGTTAAACCGTTGAACCATTACATCTTGTCACTCATACTGACCGAGGGAAGAGATCTTTAGGAGTTTGACAATGCTAAGATCTTATACGGGGCTGAATGTGACTTTGCAATGATCAACTAGTAGTTTGAGTGGTACGTCTCAAACTCCTAGGGCAATAATAATATGCGTAACTCAGTTGTGTAGTATATTTTTTTAGATTTAACTGACGAATGATATGGATGTACAATTGTATTTCTTTACTTATTGAAAGTATTTTATATGATTCCTACTCTATACATGTAAGCGTATGGATCATGTATGGTTACAAGTTGAGCTCCTTTTTCTACTTGTTAAGTATATATCCATGTGAAGAAAATAAGTACTTAATGTTTATATCATGTGTAAAGATATTTAATTGTTGATTAATCTACATCTAAATAAGTTGATTATATTATGCTTGTAAGCAATAAAATGTTAGCTTTTCTATCTCTTATCGCTTGGATCGGGTGTAATGCCCGGGCCCACTGCCCTAGGCTCTAGTAGAGTTTAAAGAATGACAACTGTCCCCACAGACCACCACTAGCCTTAACTGCCCAATGCTCTAGTAGAGTTTCAGGAATGACAACTGTCCCCACAGACCACCACTAGCCTTAACTGCGCGCTTTGTCCTCACTCACGCACATGCTAGGATCAACTTCGTGATAGGTCACCCATCCCAGTACTACTCCAAGCTGAGCACGCTTAACTATGGAGTTCTTAGTGATGGGCTCCCGAAAAAGGAGGTGCACCTTGGTGATATGGGTAGTCCAATCATTCCTTTTAAAATCAACTTATCCGAGACCTCAAATCCTGGGATGTTACACCGGGGGTCTCACCTGTGGTTTTCCACAACCTTTTTAGGTAAACTAGAGCCGTGGAAAGAAAGTGTTGATTAAGATGTAACAAGAAAAGAATATAGTTAAGTATAGAGTGTCTCTGTACACTCACATTCCTGAGTGATGAGTGGGTAGTTGACGAACTACATTTTTTTTAAAATAATTGAGGTCGATCTTATTCATCCTGCACCTCTCGCAGGCCAAAATCATCAACAAAAATGGAATACATCAGATAACCATCACCAAACATAACCTAAAACATCAAAGAACCCCTCCTCATTCAACACACATAGTTGTCATCAGAAAAACTTCAAAACCATCATCCTAGCATCCCCAGAGCACTGATGCGATGATTTCGAGTCGCATTTATAGACCTTTTTCATATATGTTTTATGCTCTAATTAGTCATTTTTATGGATAATATTGCATAATTCACTCATTTCGATCTTTGCAATCATTTTATGTCAAATTCCCTTAGTTGTATCATTTTGAGCATTATTTATCATATTATCATAATTTGTGTGGATTTATTTGATCTTGTTTTGGAATTTCAGAAAAAACAAGTATCTGCTTCCATCGATACCATCGACGGAAGTCGATACCATCGACCAAGCCACAAGTTGCCAGCCGAGAAGAGCAACGCAGAGTCGATACCATCGACACACAAGTCGATGGCATCGAGATCCCTTGAGGTTGCTGGCGAGGAATCCGTCGATACCATCGACCCAAGTCGATGCCATCGACGCATGGAGGCTACAACGTCGCTAAACGACAACAACCGACGCTAAAGAGAGTCGATACCATCGACCCAAGTTGATGGTATCGAGATGATCACAAGCACTCAGACGAAAAGAAAAGAAGGCTGCCGCTAATACGCTGGGTCGATACCATCGACCCGCGTCGATGGTATCGACGCCGGCAGATATGCGTTGGATTCGTTTTGATCTCAATCGGACGGCTGGAGTTATTTGACGACCTAATTAGGGACTTATACCTAATGACGGCTTCTGGGAGAAGGATCATCTCATTTTTTGCATTGCACGAGTGCCGAGGAAGGAGAGAAAGGAGAACGGAGACCAGAAGCTCATCCCTGTCGATCCGGATGCTGCCGAAGACAAATTCCACCACCGACAGGCGGGAAAGCTCGTGTTCTACGCAAAGGATCCACCGGTTCTTCTCCGTTCAGGGGTTTTCCCACTTGTTTCACGTTTTTCTTATGAATTCCCCTATTTCTACCATGTATTCGTGTGAGATGAACATGAGAGGATAAAACCCTCTATTTTTAGGACGGGGAGTAGCCCGGGAATGCATTGTATGACAATTTTATATTGATAATTCATATTTCTCTCTTAAATCCGTGGTATAGTTTCGTTTTCTCCATATATATTGTTATGCATGATCACCATAATAATAACCTAATGTCCTTAATCACTTCGACAGAAGGATTAACGGTTGAAAAGAGACGAAACCTACATTAATCGATAAATTCCTTGACAAAGGAGGTGTAAAATTAATGGTGGAAACTGAGAGACCGTTTGTAATGCGCTTAGTTTAGGGGAATGATTACTACGACGGTGGAATCAACCTAAACCTAAGTAGTGAATTACACCACGACAGTGGGTAATTCTGTTTTCAGGCCACTACCCGGATAGAGAGAGAAGAGTGAGGAATTATATAAAACCTAATACAATGTTGACCCGCGGTGAAACCACAATCCTAAAGATACCCTTTTGAATTGATTAAATTAACATTTAATTGATTGTTTTCTTTGTTTCATTTTATTTCCTTTTAATTTCGACAACAAACCCTAGTTTGTTATCCGGCCTAGCTGATTGCAATTAGTTAGTAGGAGTCTCTAATAATTCACGTATCCCTGTGTTCGACTCGGGCCTCACAAAGACCTATATTACTCGACGCGTATACTTGCGTTTAAGCGCGTAGTAAAATACACGTCAAGTTTTTGGCGCCGTTGCCGGGGACACGACGAATTATTGGCACTTTGAGTGCTAAGAGCGGCCACTCTAGGCCACATTTTTTTTTATTTTTTTCTTTTGAAACAATTTTAAATATTCTTAAATTTCTCTATAATTGTGTTTACTCGTTCAAAGCATAGTACTGAACCCCGATTTTCTTATTTCAGGTACTTTGCATGGTGCATACACGTAGCGCAGACTACGCGAATCGCACACCTGAGGTTCCACCTCCGAGACCAGAGGACGAGGATTACTACGAGCAAGATCACCAAAGCGACATAGATTCTGAATCTGAGCAAGAGCAAGCAGAAGAAATGGCCGAACCACAGACGATATGGGAGAAGATCAAAGCATCTTCTTCATCAGCTTCAAAGGGGCCTATCAAGAAACAGGGGCTCAACATTCCAACCTACAAAATTGATCCAGCGTTGATTAACTTGGTTAAATCAAATGCATTTCACGGGTTGAAGAATGAGGACCCAATGGCACACATCAGTCAGTTCGTTGAAAACTGCGATATGGTGAAGATAGACAGGTTCCCACAGGATGTTCTGTACCTCAAGTTGTTCCCAAGTTCCCTGGAAGGAGTAGCGAGAGAGTGGCTACATAACCTCGACGATGAGTTTGTTGAATCATGGGATCATATGGTGGAGGTTTTTCTTCGAGAGATTTTTCCCTCCTGAGAAGACCCCCGACATGATTAGGAAGATTCACAATTTCACACAACAGGCGGGTGAAACATATTCTGAGACCTGGGAGCGATTCCAGTTCATGTTGAGGAGATGTCCGCATCATGGACTGGACAAGGAGACACAGGTGAAGATCTTCTATTTTGCTCTCTCCGAGCATGATAGAAGTAACTTAGACTCAGCCGGTTCAGGATTTTTCTTAAATAACACTGATACGAGATGCTGGGAAATACTGAAGAACATGGCAAGGAAGCAATCTTGGGGAGAAAGAGAGAGAGGCCCAGTTGAGCAAGCAAGAGTTGCCAGTGAGTCAAAGGCAATGAGAGAGTTAAATGAGAAGATGGATCTTCTCGCAAAGAAGTTACTGCAAAAGGAAGGCAATGAGTCAGAAGATGAGGCTCAAGTCAAGTACATGAGGCAACAACAAGGGTACAGGAACAATGACTATTCATGGCGAAAGGACAAAAAGTTCTCATGGAAGGATCCGAACAATTTTCTGCAGGATCCGGACGCCAAGCCTGCACCAACCACAGAGGACAAGAGCACAGAGTTGCTCAATCAGGTCATCAAGCAAAACCAGGAGTTAATGAACACATTCGGGCAACAAATCAAGCAACAGGGTGGATATATGAACCAATTTGGGCAGACTTTGCAGAGCCACGGGGCTCAAATGAGGACCATAGAGACCTCCATGGCGCAGATGGCGGCTGAAATTGCAAGTTTGAAGAAGCCAACACATCCGGGTTTTTCGGGGAACACCAATGTTCCCGGGGGAAACCAGCAGGCCAAGGCCATCTTACTGAGGAGCGGCAAGAAGGTGTTGAATCCAAAGACGGATGACACAAGCATACCACAGGACAAAGTTGAAGATGCAACCACGAAGGAGAAGCCCACACCTGTCACAGAGCAAGCTGAAGACATAGCTGAGGAGGGCAATGAAGAACAAGCTACTGAGGAGGAACCACAGAAATTGACACTCTATGTGCCACCTCATCAAAGGGCACATACCGTTCCGGTCCCCTATCCGAATAGTGCAGAGGCAAGAAAGGTAGATGCACAATTCAAGAAATTTCTGGACAGCTTTAGGAAACTTTCGGTCAATATTCCGTTGTTGGAAACGATTGAGAAAATCCCGTCATACGGGAAGTTCCTAAAAGATGTCATCACCAAGAAGAGGAAAATACCCGACACTGAGGTTGTGGTATTGAAGGAGCAAGTGAGTGCTTTTATTATGGGCACTTTGCCGCCGAAGAGACAGGATCCCAGATGTTTTAATATTTCTTGCTTTATCGGGAAGTTCAAATTCGGAGAGGCATTATGTGATTCTGGGGCAAGCATCAATTTGATGCCCCTTTCTACATTTAAAAATCTGGAATTAAAGGAGTCAAGGCCAAGCAATATGACTATCCAATTGGCCGATAATTCTGTGGTGAAACCGTATGGGATCTGCGAAGATGTCTTGGTAAAGGTCGACCGATTTGTTTTTCCAGCTGATTTCGTGGTTATGGAAATGCAAGACGACCACGACAATGAGCTGCTACTTGGACATCCATTCCAAGCTACAACCGATATGATCTTGGAGATGGGTAGAGGTCGCTTGACCTTGGGCATAGCGGATGATCGCTTTGAGATGGTCATGCCCACTAGTAATGCGTATACTAAAGCAAAAGCACATTGTAACATGGTGAAACATGTGGAGCACAATATCTCACTTTGCCTTGGGAAGCCATTCTTGGACATGGCTCATGTGATGAGCAAGATGGATAATGGAACCTTAGCTATAGACATTATGGAGCAAACTAAAGTTGTCTCTTTATGCAAAGCTGTTGGGTTTCCGAATGATGAGAATGAGGACATTCCACCTTCTTGGGAGGATGATGTGATTATTACTTCAATTTTTGATGCATATCCAGAATTGCCGTTGGAGGCGTGTTTGTTGAATGTCACCTATGACTGGATGCGGAGTACTTCACTCAAGGAGTGCGCCAAAATGCTTCAGATGCTTCCATGTTTCTACACGAGGCACTATGAAGATTTAGGTACACTTCCCCCACCGCTGCAATCATCTCTTATCTGCCCGCCAGAGTTGGAACTGAAGCCGCTGCCCCCGCATCTTAAGTACTTCTTTCTAGCTGAGAAGGACAAGTTACCGGTTATTGTATCGGCTTACTTGAGTGCGGATGAGGAGGAGCAACTACTGATAGTGCTCAAGAACCACCGTGGAGCTTTTGGGTGGTCTGTTGCGGACATCAAGGGGATCTCCCCTACACTTTGCCAACACAAGATCCGGCTCGAGGAGGGAGACAAGCCAGTCATTCAACCTCAAAGATGTCTAAATCCGAGCATGATGGAGGTTGTGAAGAAGGAAGTAATAAAACTTCTTGCTGCAGGGATCATATATGCCATATCAGATTCGACGTGGGTGAGCCCCACACAGGTAGTCCCTAAGAAGGGGGGAATTACTGTTACTAAAAATCTGCTGAATGAACCTGTCACCACCCGATTGGTAACCGGGTGGCGAGTTTGCATTGATTACCGCCGACTGAATGCCGCCACTCTTAAAGATCATTTTCCTTTGCCATTTATTGATCAGATTTTGGAACGTCTTGCCGGTCGGTCGCATTTTTGTTTTCTGGATGGGTATTCGGGGTATAACCAGATTTCTATTGATCCTTTGGATCAAGAGAAGTCTATGTTCACTTGTCCCTATGGGACTTTTGCGTACCGACGTATGCCGTTTGGATTATGTAATGCGCCGGCGACGTTTCAACGCTGCATGCTCGCCATATTCTCTGACATGGTGGAGCGTTGCCTTGAGGTTTTCATGGACGACTTCTCGGTTTATGGGGCGTCTTTTGATGAGTGTCTTTATAATTTGGACAAGGTGTTGCAGCGTTGTGAGGATACACACTTGGTCCTCAATTGGGAGAAATGTCACATGATGGTGATGGAAGGAATAGTGCTAGGACACAAGGTGTCTAGCAAGGGTCTTGAGGTAGACCCAGTAAAAATTGAGGTGATTTCCAAGCTACCCCCACCAAATTCTGTAAAAGGGGCGAGAAGCCTTTTGGGACACGCCGGGTTTTATCGGCGATTCATCAAGGATTTTTCGAAAATTGCAAAACCTTTATCCGAATTGTTGGAAAAAGATGCGATTTTTGATTTCAATGATAAGTGTCTTCACACATTCGAAGTTTTGAAAGAAAGATTGATTTCGGCTCCGGTTGTTCAAACGCCGGATTGGACAAAACCATTCGAATTGATGTGCGACGCTTCCGATTATGCAGTGGGAGCCGTTTTGGGGCAAAGGGTAGATAATAAGCCCGCTGTGATTTTCTACGCCTCCAAAACGCTTACTGATGCTCAATTGAACTATACAACTACAGAAAAAGAGTTACTTGCCGTCGTGTTTGCTTTTGAAAAATTTCGGCAGTACTTAGTGAGATCTAAAGTAGTTGTGTGGACCGATCACGCTGCGATAAAATATTTGATGGAGAAAAAAGATGCGAAGCCTAGACTCATTAGGTGGATCTTGCTTTTACAAGAATTTGATATTGAAATCAAGGACAAATCCGGAATTGAAAATGTGGTGGCTGATCACTTGTCTAGGTTAGAAAGGGTAGATGAAAAAGATTTGCACATACACATAACCGAGACGTTTCCTGATGAACAACTTTTGAGAATTGATTCTAAGGAACCATGGTTTGCTGAAATTGTTAACTATTTGGCTTGCGGGATCATCCCGGAAGACTGGTCTTATCAAGGTGAAATTCTTTTGAAGCAGTGCAGGGATGGTATTCTACGCAGGTGTATGCCGGAGGTGGAGTACGAGAGTGTTCTCCACCATTGCCATGCGTCGCCTATGGGAGGACACCATGCTAGTTCACGGACAGCAGCCAAAGTGTTGGAAAGCGGCCTTTATTGGCCAACTTTGTTCCAGGATGCCTACGAATTTGTAAGGCAATGTGACCCGTGCCAGCGAGCAGGTAACATTTCGAAGAGACAAGAGATGCCCCTGAATGTATTTCAGGAAGTTGAGGTATTTGACTTGTGGGGCATAGACTTCATGGGACCCTTTGTGTCCTCAAATTCAAATTTATATATCTTGCTTGATGTTGATTATGTGTCGAAGTGGGTGGAAGCAATCCCCACAAGGACTAATGATTCTAATGTAGTGTGCAGGTTTGTGAAGGAAAATATATTCTGTAGGTTCGGGATACCCCGAATGATCATAAGTGATGGAGGCACACACTTCCGGAATCAGAAATTTTCGACACTTTTGAAGAAATATGGGGTTAAGCACAACATCGGCACCCCATATCATCCACAGACGCAAGGACAGGTGGAGGTCTCAAATCGGGAAATCAAGAAGATTCTAGAACGGACAGTGGCATCCACAAGGAAAAATTGGAGTGCCCTACTACCGGACGCACTTTGGGCGTATAGAACGGCGTACAAAACACCTATAGGCACCACGCCTTTTAGGTTGGCGTATGGCCGGGCTTGCCACCTTCCGGTGGAGTTAGAGCACAAGGCCCATTGGGCGCTTCTCGCATTTATATACCTTTTTCATATGTGTTTTATGCTCTAATTAGTCATTTTTATGGATAATATTGCATAATTCACTCATTTCGGTCTTTGCCATCATTTTATGTCAAATTCCCTTAGTTGTATCATTTTGAGCATTATTTATCATATTATCATAATTTGTGTGGATTTATTTGGTCTTGTTTTGGAATTTCAGGAAAAACAAGTATCTGCTTCCGTCGATACCATCGACGGAAGTCGATACCATCGACCAAGCCACAAGTTGCCAGCCGAGAAGAGCAGCGCAGAGTCGATACCATCGACACACAAGTCGATGGCATCGAGATCCCTTCAGGTTGCTGGCGAGGAATCCGTCGATACCATCGACCCAAGTCGATGCCATCGACGCATGGAGGCTACAGCGTCGCTAAACGACAACAACCGACGATAAAGAGAGTCGATACCATCGACCCAAGTCGATGGTATCGAGATGATCACAAGCACTCAGACGAAACGAAAAGAAGGCTGCTGCTAATACGCTGGGTCGATACCATCGACCCGCGTCGATGGTATCGACGCCGGCAGATATGCGTTGGATTCATTTTGATCTCAATCGGACGGCTGGAGTTATTTGACGACCTAATTAGGGACTTATACCTAATGACGGCTGCCGGGAGAAGGATCATCTCATTTTTTGCATTGCACGAGTGCCGAGGAAGGAGAGAAAGGAGAACGGAGACCAGAAGCTCATCCCTGTCGATCCGGACGCTGCCGAAGACGAATTCCACCATCGACAGGCGGGGAAGCTCGTGTTCTACGCAAAGGATCCACCGGTTCTTCTCTGTTCAGGGGTTTTCCCACTTGTTTCACGTTTTTCTTATGAATTCCCCTATTTCTACCATGTATTTGTGTGAGATGAACATGAGAGGCTAAAACCCTCTATCTTTAGGACCGGGAGTAGCCCGGGAATGCATTGTATGACAATTTTATATTGATAATTCATATTTTCTCTCTTAAATCCGTGGTATAGTTTCGTTTTATCCATATATATTGTTATGCCTGATCACCATAATAATAACCTAATGCCCTTAATCACTTCGACAGAAGGATTAACGGTTGAAAAGAGACAAAACCTACATTAATCGATAAATCCCTTGACAAAGGAGGTGTAAAATTAATGGTGGAAACTGAGAGACCGTTTGTAATGCGCTTAGTTTAGGGGAATGATTACTACGACGGTGGAATCAAACTAAACCTAAGTAGTGAATTATACCACGACAGTGAGTAATTCTGTTTTCAGGCCACTACCCGGATAGAGAGAGAAGAGTGAGGAATTATATAAAACCTAATACAATGTTGACCCGCGGTGAAACTGCAATCCTAAAGATACCCTTTTGAATTGATTAAATTAACATTTAATTGATTGTTTTCTTTGTTTCATTTTATTTCCTTTTAATTTCGACAACAAACCCTACTTTGTTATCCGGCCTAGCTGATTGCAATTAGTTAGTAGGAGTCTCCAATAATTCACGTATCCCTGTGTTCGACTCGGGCCTCACAAAGGCCTATATTACTCGACGCGTATACTTGCGTTTAAGTGCGTAGTAAAATACACGTCAAGCACTCAAAACTCGCAACACGCAAGAGACCAGGACTCCGCGACACTCCAGTCTAGTGAAAACACTAAACAAGACCTGTTCCTCTCATCTTCTTGCCTCCAAGACTAACAATCCACTTCTCCTGTTCATCATAATCCTCGAAATCCCCTACATACTCAACGTCTTCAGGGTAATCTTCCAGTTCCGTGTCAGATGATTGGGCTGAGCCCCAGCCTGTATCAAGACAAGGTTGGAAGAAGTCCCTAAATCGACTCCTTGGCAGGCGTTTGCGAACTCCGGCTGAATCGAAGACCCGTCACGAGCTTTGTCCCTCCTGCCATCATCACTAGACTCTTCCTGGGATCCGCCGACATCTCTAGACTTTAACAGAGCCTTCTCCGATGATCTCTTAGCACAACAGTCCCGTGCTAGATGCCCTGAGGCCTTGCAGCGGAAGCAAAAAATCTGGGATGAGCAGTTGTTCCTCAAATGCCCACGCTGTAGGCATCGGAAGCACCGAGAGCCCCGAGGTTTACGCCGCCTCCTCTCTCTCCGTATACTGCAGTGGTGGGCTAGATGTGTCGGAGACCTGCAAAGAAAACACACCCTCTGGTCGGAGCATTGGTGTTGCCAGTGCCCACGCTGCAGGCAGCGCAAGCAGGTGTTCTTGGAGACGCGAAAGGCTCGCCGTCGATGCCGGGTAGATGAGACCTTGGCTGTTAGCTGTGGGCAACAATCTTGGTCACCTGCATCCATCTTCTCACTCGATGCCGTCTTCGAGCACGCTTCCATCAGGGGGCATAGATTGTGCCAACCCAAACGCCATAGAGGCCGTCATCACCAAAGATACCCCCCGAAGCCTTGCAACCTGACTCCCAAGAAGGCAGACCATGATCAGGCACTACTACAGAATTGGCTTATAAAGTCACTTTTTAAGGTGTCGGTTGTATACAAAAACCGACACCTAAACTCTACAATGTCGGTTTATAACATAAACCGACATCCAATCTACGAAGGTCGACCAGACACGAGTACCACTTTTATTAAGTGTCGGTTAATTAATAAACAACCGACACCTAAACTCAACCGCCAAACCCAAAATTCCAGCGAAACAATTGGCTCCAAAATTTTACATATGGCGTCGGTTCATAACTAAATAACCGACACTATAGGTTTAGTTGTCGGTTTTTTTAAATAACTGACACTTAGTATAGGTGTCGGTTCATAACTAAATAACTGACACTATAGGTTTAGTTGTCGGTTTTTTTAAATAACCGACACTTATTGTCAACTTAATAGCTCACCAGCCCGACCGATTCTTCCCTTTCCCTGTTTCATTCCCGATTTCCCTAACCTCCGGCGATTTCTTGCTCCCTGCCGCCGCCGCCCCTCCCTGCCATTCGTGCTCCAACGCCCGTCGCCGCCGCTCCTTCCTCCGTGCTCGCCCGTCGTCGCCGTCGCTGCGAGAAGCAGTCGCCGCCCGCCCGCCGGCCGCCCTCTCCGCCATCGCCGGTAGCAGCTAGGTCTCCTAGCCTCGCCGCCCTCTCCGCCGCTCCTCTCCTCGCCGCCGGCAGCTGCTAGGACTTGCTCCGGCCGCTGCTCCTCTTTCCTCAAGGTGCCCGCCCTGCCTTCTTCTTCTTCCTCTACTCCTCTTCTCTCAAGCTGCCTGCCCTACTGCTGGGCATTTTTTTTAATTTATTTACTTCTCTCAAGGTGCCTGCCTGCTCATACACATATTGATGTACATAAACCTGTTAGAATAAATGCTAAAAAGGTGTGATTTTAGGGTTTAGGTACTGATTTTGTGCTTCTACTGAGCTGAATCCTCTATTGTCTATACAATACATGTTCTATGATAAGCCTTAGTTAATTTAATATGCATACTTTGTATGTAAAACATAGTAATCGGGTACTGCTGTATATCCAAGTAAATTACATGTAACTAATCATGACATAGATTTTAGAATGCATACTTTGGTTAAATGTACTGCTGTAATTTTTGATCAAGTGATGATATGTAAATGTAGCAATAAGTTAGTAAGGTATCAATGATAAGTCTGTTGTAATGTGATGCAAAATAGTTATTGTATCATGCATATATACTTAATACTTTTTTGTTTTATAGTTGTATAGGGTGTTTTATGTGTGGCAAGTCTATTGTTTAATAGTTTAGCTATAATCATTGTTTAATAGTTTAGCTATATTCTTAGTGACAATCCTAATCACCCTTCTTTTGCTTAATGATGAACTGTAATGCACACATGCTTGGAATGTAAATGATGAACTTTTCCCTAAATATATTGCCAATCATGCTTTTAAAGACATCAATAATCACCCTAACTTGAAGAACTAGGATTTTAGGTATAAGAATGTCAACACATTATTTGTTGGCCTAGAAACCCATCCAAGATTTACTCATTAGGAGTAAATCTTGGATAGTCCCCGGTTTGGGACAGTTCTTGAACACCTAATCTCACTTAGGATGTAAGTGTATATAATGTGTGTTGGGCTTTCAAGAAAATTTCCGCAGCATTTCCCCGTTTGTTCTCTAAGTACATATGTACTTGGAGAACATCGGGGAAATGCTGCCAAAATTTTCTTGAAAACCCAATACACATTATACACTTACTAGTGAGATTAGGTATTCAAGAATGGGATAGGTGGTACACATTTATTATATATAAGAATGACATCACATGTATTTGTTAACCCTAGACCCTAATCTTGTCCTAATATATACTTGTTTTCTCTTTGATCATAGAATGGATAGATCATGGATGTCCATTCGCAATCTCTGCACCCCAGAGTTTATTTCTGGTCTTGACCAGTTTATTAGATTTGCCGAGGAACATAGGAAACAACCTGGAGATAGGTTCTACTGTGAGCTTTAGAATTTGAGCTTTAGAATTTGAGTTACTTTACAAGGTGCCCGCCCTGCCTTCTTCTTCTTCCTCTTCTAAAACTTTACAATGTGAGCTTTAGAATTTGAATTACTTTACAATGTGAACTTTACAATTTGAATTACTTTACAATGTGAGCTTTACAATTTGAATGTGAATTTGAACTTTACAATGTGAGCTTTACAATTTGAATTACTTTACAATGTGAGCTTTACAATTTGAATTACTTTACAATGTGAGCTTTACACTTTGAATTACTACTTTACAATGTGAACTTTACAATTTGAATGTGAATTTGCAGATGGCTGACCATTCTCCTGATGACCGTACTGATGACTACCATGAGGGTGAGGACATCAATGCGCTGCCTCACAATGTAAGTTTTAAAAATATATCATATATTTATATCTATATGTCCATTTATAGTTATATCTTGTAAATGTGAATTATTTTGTCAAATTTTAGGTTGATGATGCACAGGTACCATCTGAAGAACTTGAGGCACTTGATCAACAACACCAAAAAAGTTGACAAGAGAAGGGGCATCACTATGATGAAGAAGTTAATTGCGCAAAAGGGCAATGGACCCAAACTTGTTGTGGATTTCGATAATGCAGGAAATGCATGTGGTGTGAATCACAATTCATTTATTTCATATCTTGGGTTTGTTACTCGTAGCCATTGCGGTTGTCGCTTAGATTCTTGGCATAACATTTCTAAGGAGAAGAAGGATTTAATATGGAGGGATTTATGCGTGAGTTATTATTAATTTGCAATTCTATTTTGTAGAATACTAAATTGTTAGATACTAGTTAATAGCAATTCTATTTTGCAGAGTATATTTGAATTGGATGAAAAGCTGCATCGTAAATGCGTGATACAACGCTGTGGGAGAGTCCTAAGGAACTATAGGACAAATCTCACCAGAGAATACATAAAATAAGCCGACAAGAGGAAGAAGACAGCCACTGAACAGTGGAACTTCCTGGACAAAGAAGAATGGGACGCGTTTGTCGCTTCAAGACAAACTGATCAATTCAAGGTATTAGGCGTCAGTCTCAATCTCATTAATTAATATATGTTGTATTCACTTATTCAAGATTAACATTTAGTGTTACTAACCAAATCATTAATTTGCATACTAACTCGGCCCTCAGTGAGGCACAAAGATCAAGGCATGCACTGAATGTGCATGACCACACAATGGGTCCAAAGGGGTATGCAGGCGTTCGCCAAAGACTACAGACTGAGGCTACTGCTGCTCAGTCTGCTACTACTCAGGAGTCCTCTACCATAGGTAGCACACCTCTGCCTCGCCATGATGTCTGGATAGTTGGGAGGAAAAATAAGAAGGGAGAATTAACTAAGGCCGCAACTGCTGAGGCGGCTGCAAAAAAGGTAAAATACAACTCTTACAACAATCATTCGAATATTGATTATTTGTGTTGTTTACTTAAGTACAAATTTTTGTTTTGGCGATTAGCGGGAGCTGCACGAGCTGAGGAAACAAGGAAAGTTCATCCCTGAGGGCACAAAGGATGAATTGACAGTTGCTCTGGGTAACCCAGAGCATCCTGGACGTGTTAGGGCTGCATGCGCTGGTGTGGGCATCAAAGCTTTTTTTGGGCCATCCCAGCGCAAACATGTCCCAAAAGTGGGACTTTCACAAGAAGAGGTAACATATTTTTTCCTTGTAGATGTTACTGTAAAAGAGAATTCAAAAATTAGAATTTGACGTTTCTTTTATCCATGTATAGGTGGATAAGCTATTTGACAGGAAACTCAAAGAAAAACTCGAAGAAGCAATGAAAAAGTGGCAGGCATCTCAGACTGCCACTTACCAGACAATACCTACTGCAGACTCTACTCCTACTCCTACTACAGAGGTAAGGAGTAATCCTGTAGAACCACCACCTAGCACATCCACTGTAAGTATTTTTATGACATAGTAACTGTTTTTTAATTCAAGATGATACGTATATATGAAATTGTAGTCGTTTTAAAAAAAGATGATATGTATATATGTATATAACATTCTTTACACAAAAATTTGTAGGGGTTGAAGCCATGCCGTCTAAAAAGTAAAGAATATGTCGTGGTAGAGGCGTCGACTTACCCATCCCTATCAGGGGAAACGTGTCACGGGTCTCCAGTACCAGCTGGTTGGATTCGGGTGAGCCCGATACATATATTCCCCCAGTGGATGGATCTTCCACTGCCATATGCCCACTCAGATTGTGAAACGCTTGGTGAGGCAGTAGGCGGAGTGATATTGTGGGAAAAAGTGTATGTCTTCTTTACTGAAAAGGTGTGGTAAATTTACATTATGTTCAATTGTTAGTGTGTGTATATGCTGGCAGTTGATCTGAAATTATTATATATATACAGGTTAAAAAGAAGACACCCACAACATCTAGGACTCCACTTCCACCTCCTGCATTACCTAGTTGGGTTCCACATGACCTACCTGTCCCGTTAGGTCCTAACTGTAGGGGTATGGCAGTATGGTTAGGGGAACATGATATAAACTCCCCTATAACTGTTTCTTCTGATTCAGATTCTACAGGTCAGTCATACGAAATAAAACTATTTATACAAGATATTTTGTAGTTGTTTCGATATGATTGGCTAAATACATCTGTGATAGAGCTATGGATAAGGTGATATATTCTTTATACATCCATATACCTTGTGTATGATCTGGTGATCTGGTTTCTTATTTATTAATGCATGCGTAATTAATACATATTTTGCAGCTACTTAGACAACATATGTGCAGATTTTGGATTCGAACATGTAGGGTTTTTGATTCCATCCTTGATTAGTCTAGTAGCTAAAGACCCTACATCAGTTCAACAATACTGCTGTGAGGCTTTTTCAAATTTTGCTGTAAAAAAGAAGACGGTGATAATGGCTCCATTCAATATAGAGTAAGTTTACTTTGCTTATTATAATTTGGACTTAAGAAAATTACATTTTATTGTGGATTTTGAGTTATTAATTTTTAACTTTTTTTCCTCTAGGGGTAGGCATTGGGAGTTATTGGTTATTGCCCCCGAGACGTTCACTGTGTATTATCTAGATCCTAAGGGGGGTAAATTGAATACAAGATTTGGATACATAATGAAAATGGCAATATTTCGGTGAGAAATATTTCATTTTTCATATCCGTTAACATATGTTATTACATTACTATTTAATTGCAATGTTCTGTGTTACATTAACATGTAGGGGTTTTGAGGAGTACAAAAAGGCTGGAGGAAAGGTCCCCACGAAAAAGAACCAGCCAATAATTTGGAAGAACGTGAAAGTAAGTTCCCGAATGCAATATATGTATATATTATTTATGCGAACAATGCTTAATTAGTTGTATTTTTTAATATTTGTATGTTTGAATTTATAGTGTGCTACACAAGACAACGGATGGGCATGTGGATACTATGTCATGCGATATATGCACATGATTATCAAACACGCCGTACTGGATATCGAATGTATTGCTCAGGTATTATATAGTCTCATTAGATAATATGATCGAAATATATCAATCTTATTTATAGCTCATTAATTATATATATACATCATTCTCTTTACATGTGTTTAAAGTTGACCCCATTACAGGAAAGGACTTACCAAATGTTAATGCTCCCTATACGATGGGAGAATTAAATGAAGTAGTAGAAGAATGGGCAACAACCATACAATTAGTGGGGGCTTTAAAATATAATTGGGATCCTGATAGCGAATAATGACTAAACAATGATACTTTGTAAATGAATTTCTGAATTATAATATATGTGTGAATGTTTCTACATGTCTGGATATTTCTACATGTGTCTGAGTGAAAATGAATGAAAGTGTTGGTTGCTATATGAATGTTTCTACATGTGTGAATGTGAATGAATGGAACTACAGATTGCTAGCATGTGTGAATGTTTATAAATGTGTGAAAATAAAATGGAACTGCAGGTTGCATTGCTAAATGCATGTGTTACTTTTTTATTGTTAATTTTGCAGGTTTGCGGCCTGTTGTCGGCTGATATCAATGGATGTCGTGAAACCTGCAGTTCATAACTGAACTGAATAGGTTTCTCATCCTGCGACCAGCCACAGCAGGTCTGCAGACTAACAGAAAAAAAAACCAATAGGCGTCGGTTATTTGTAAATAACCGACACATAATGTTATAGTGTCGGTTTTTTTACAAATAACCGGCGTCTATTTCGTGTGGCGCGTAGATATATGGCGTCGGTTATATGTAAATAACCGACACTGATAGTGCCCAAGATGGCGCCCTTTCTGTGGCGCGAAGGGTTTGGGCGTCCGTTTCTTACCTAACAACCGACGCCTATAGTCCCATGATGGCACGTTTTCGGTGGTGCGCGAAGTGTTTGGGCGTCGGTTTTGGAACCGACGCCTAATGGGTGGAATTTTAGTGTCGCCCACATAGGTGTCGCTTAGAAACCGACACTAAAGGCTTTAAATAACCAACACTAAAGGTAGGTTCTGTAGTAGTGAGGTCTATGCGGCAATCCTTCAAACATCGTACCTGCAGCTTCCATTAGCTTCTCCCACTCCCTAGGCTTGTCCAAGCCCCCAGCCTCGTTCTGCTCCTCCGATCTATTCCCCTCAGGGTTGCCAAAACCCACACCACTCCGAACCCCATCTACAAGAGGAGGGGTCGAGTCAATCGCAACAGCCTCCGAGTCTTCAGATACACCACGCGTCCGCCCGCCATCAGAGGATTCACAACCAGACTCGCCCAAAATTGGCCCCGCCGCATCGCACCTGGCCATGGCGGTTTGAATCCCAGTCTTCTCACGACCAGGACTACCCTCCTCTCTCCGAGCAGTCTCCGCGATGGCAAGAGCGCCAGGTTCCGTGACCTTCACAGGCTGACGAGACGAGGATTCCCAATCCGCTTGCGCCGCCAAGAGTCGTGCCCGGAAATCCGTGATCGATTCCGTCGTTGGAGGCGGAGAGAACCATCGCGGCACCATGGAGGGCATGATGGAGGATCAACCCCTCACAACCTTCGCCGAGGTGCGTCGAGGGGGGGGGGGAGGCCCCCTCACCCGCCGCCGCCCCTAGGACAGAATCACCCTTAGGATCGCCACCCCACCAGGCGGTCGCTCCCGCTCTGATATTAGTTGACGAACTACATGTTAAGTTGTTTTATATGATTTTTTTTTACAAATACGATTTGTAAGTTGATCTGGCGCTTTTATGACTTTGTAGTCACATGAATATGTCCCATGTTTTAATCTTACTTTGACAAATTAAATAAAGGAATTTTAGTTTGTTCTCTTATCATGTCCTATTTTGGAATTGTTCTAGTGTGATATAAATACATTTTCTATAACATACCAGGTGAAGTGTGAAAAATGTTTGTAATCAGTTCTTTATGATTGACTTATTCAAAAATTTTTAACTTAGTTTTTGATAGATACTAGGTTCAAGTTGGATTTTAGATAACAATCTATCTTAATGGTCAATTAAGGTTTGATCTCAGGATGGGTCCCTACACTCTCCGTTTTAGCCCATGAGTTTAGATTTGATTCATGGTCCTCACTCTAATGCAACCTACATAGGAGGGCTTGGTCATTAAGTTCTCTACAGAAAGATAACACTTATCGAGGGGGCAACCTAAGTTCGATAGATATGTGTACTGCTCCCAATGCACCTCATGACCACAGACACTCGAATCAATCTTGAGCGCTAGGAGAGAGGGGTGTCCTCCATGCCTTTGAACTTCTAGCATAATGCTGCATTGATACCGCCACTAATATCCCCACACCACATCTAGGAATCCAACATGAGTGTTGACATTTATTTTGTACACACATGGGTCTATAGGCGTGCATAGTAAAAATGTAAGCTTCTTTATACGTTTTGAAGCAAGTTCACAATGATAAAAAATGCAAGACAAATTATAAGCATATAAGCAAACAACCATGCAGCTATCAAGAAAGAAGATACCTTGTTCCAATATATAGCTTTCCCCATCCTTTTCCTCTTTTTTTCTATTTTTTTGTTATTTTGTTTCATTTTATTTTTTCTTTGAGAAAGTCAGAAAAGAAAAGAAAAGAAGAAATAAAGAAAGTACATTGGAAATGCTAAAAGAGAAGCAAACCTGAAATCCTGAACAACCACAGGAAACCGAAATACTAAAAAGATAACGGAAATGAGAAAACACGAAAGAAAAAAGAGAGAAAAAAACAAAACCGAAAAAACACCACATCAGACGGGGTAAAGACTAAGACAGATCGCTTCGATCCGCAGGCCAAATGGCTGACAGAAGACAATGATACGCCACTCTGCCTCTGACTCCCCCATCACTGGGTCTTATGTACATGGAACATAAAAAACAAACAAGAAACAAATATAAGAAACTAAACTACCTCGAAACCCACCAAAAATATTAAAACTTGGAGAAGAAACACGAAATTCAACTTAGATCGTCTGGAAAGTACCGAACAATCTTCAATCTGTAGTACCCTATCCAAAAAAAAATATATGACATGTATATATCTCTGATGATGAAACTTAATTCAGCGGTCAAAGTTAGAAAAGAATAAAAGATGTGGTCTGAGTCGACACAACGTTTCATTTGTAAAATGAGGAGAAAGAAGATAAAAGATGCTTCGAATCTACCATGGAAAGTCGATTGACTTCAACATCTAAACATAAGAAAGATAAGAAAAGGATAGCGGAATTAGAAATCAGATCCAGCGATCTAATTACGAGGGTGGATGGATTAGCACCCCATCCCGCGTAATAAACAGGTATGACCAATTCTGATTGTTTGGGGGAATGTGGCGGTTAGACCTCTCAAACTGGGTCAAAACCCGTGGGCACCTATGGGTCGACCCGTTTAAATTGGATTTGGGTGATGAAATTTGCCACCCGCTAGAAATTACCCAAACCCATACCCACCCATTTATTTAGCGGGTTTCACGGGTGGCCCGCTGGCACCCGCGGGTGACCCGCTTAACTGAAGTACTTATATAAAAATAAATAGCCACCCGCGGGTGACTCGCTTAACTGAAGTACTCATATAAAAATAAATATAGTGATTCACTAGTACTTAGAACAAATAAAATGATCTACTACTAACAATTAATTATTAAGGAATTCTAGTCCAAACTCGAACTTGTGCAACAAACATGAGAGAGTGAGAGATCTGGAAAATAAATTCAACATCTACTACATTATTTAGTTGTTCTATCAAACTTAATCTAGATCATGCTACAAGTTACTAACTCTAATTTATTAACCAAAATCATACATTATAAGATATTAGTTGTACATTAGAGAATTATATCTAAAAATATGTATGTGTTCGAATGGTTATAAAAATATAACATGCTTTGTTATTTGATAGTGACAATGTATAATAGTTGGTTGTTCTTGTGCTATAGTTCATGTAAAAATACTAGCAAATGGTCTTCTTTTACCATTACAGTAGCACAAAATAATTTTTTATCGAACACATATTATATGGACACCCGCGGGTGATCCGCAACCCGCTGGGTCGGGTTTGGATTTGTCTTTCTTTGATCCGTTTAGAATTATATCTTTTTGACCCACACCCGCGAGACCCAAACCCGCAATGTCCCAACCCAAACCCAACCCACCCACCCATTTGACGGGTCTAGTGGTGGTTTCAGGTTGGATTAAAGAGTACAAAACAATAAAAAGTGATAAAAAGATACTTTTATTGTTTATGGACCTCATGGGCTGGAGATGTCTGCGACTTTTTCATTATAACCCTAAAGGTCCTAATAGATGTTTACGGTCCTAATCACCTCAGGACCTCCCACAGTGGAGATCCATCCCTGACAGTTAGGACCAAACGATGCATAAGAAGAATTAGATGAAGATAAGAAAAGATATTGATCGGGAACAAGATTTCGTCCTTTTATGAGTAAGTAAATCATATTATGCGAATAGATGACATGACATTATTATGAGTAAATAAATCATATTATGCGAATAGATGCCATGCCATTATGATTCAGTGAACGCTTAAGTATGCACTCATGAGTAGTTAAAACTGGATCACAAAATAGGAACAGCTAAGAACATTTAGAGAATAATAATTTAAATTGGTAGAAAAACTGTTATAGAGTCTCATGGCGCTCAAAAAGCAGGTGGTGTCAGAGGAAAAGTTCTCTAAACACAAACAATACATAAAGTAAAGAGAGAGATAGTTGATCCTCTGACTTCAAGAGAGTTAAAATATTTCTAAAATACAATTGATAATGGGGAGTATTTATATGTAGATTCAGGGTTCGAGGACTTCTGATAGAAGTCTTTGGAAGAGGCAGCAAATTGTTGCAATGCCTCACACATGTGTGGTTCGTAGATCGAGGCAATCTGCCACATGTCACATAGTAGATGACTCCGATCTGTCGGGTGGTATGGGCATGATAAAGCATGCCTCCCGATCTTTCAAACATTTCAGGAACATTCTAGAGAAATCAAATGGAATCAGTGAGAATATGTAGATTGTGAATAAAAAGTCAATAAAATAATCAAAGAAAGAGAAAATCATTAATTTGGAATTATCTTTCATCATTATCAAAGAAAGACATTTTTTTTGAGAAAAAAACAATTACATATCCGTAGGGATATTTTATTTAGGATGATTCAGCTGGGTAATTTATGTGAAAGATATATAAGGCAAATTTGGTGGACAAATTGCATTTGATCTTAGAAAAGGATATTTCTGTCCAAGAAGTCCCGAACTGGATAAAAATAGGTGAAACGAATAAATTGAATTGGTAAAAAATATAAAAAAGAAAAATATGAAAAAATATAAGTTGTGAAAAAATGGAATGATATGGAAAATTTTAAAAAAGAGTAAAAAGGAGCAGAAAGATACATGTGTGAAAATATGGAATCGACTTCATCATTAATAAAAGAATGAACATTATCATAAATTCATGTTGAGTGAGTAAAAATGAGGTGTCAGCAATAATCTTACTTCTAAATGAGGATACATTAACTGATAGCTTGATAATGTTGTGCATAATAGTTGATGTTACTTAAGAGTTGGGTGTCTTGCAAGTTTTACTAAATGGTAAAGACCATGATACACGTTTGACTTTGATTAAAGACTAGTTTGGTTGAGTACACTAAGGTACAATTGTGTGAGTTTATAATGAAAAATATACATCAAACACACACTTTATCATCCGACTACATCCTACAAAACATAACCAAATTTCAATTATTTTTTAAAAAAGTTGGTGATTCTCACGTTCTCGTCGAGGCATAAACGTGAGACCTCTTGATAACATTGATCTAATTATTTAAGTGTTCCAGTTTAGACAATTAATTTTGATTATTATTACTAATTTAATATTTTTTTTCTTCTGTTCGGCTTAAAATTAAATTAAAAGCCTTAGGAGGAATGCTCCAACCAAAGCGGTTAAAGGATTACCCCTGGCCCTGCTAGCAGTGTCTGCCCGTATCGGAGTCGAGATCCTGATTCCAATTCGGCGTTCGAGTCCAACCCGGTACTAAATCCAATCTACGGTACCAATGGACCCGAGCTACGGGGAAGGTGAAGAAGTGAAGTAAAGATGCTCCAGCACCAGCAATTGTCATCTCCGGCGAGACTCGGTCTCGCAAACCCTAATTCTCCATCTATTCCCCTAAACCCCAATGTCAACCCGAAACCGCACCTCTCCTCCGGCGCTTCCTCCGCCGTCCTACCCGCCCAGAGTCACAATCGCCTCTCAACGACATCTTCCGTCCTCCTGCCCCTCCTCCCGCCTCTCGCCCGCGCACAGTCCCTTCTCATCCAGATGTCCGCTCTCGCCACCAAACTGTTCGAGGTGTCTCCCAATCGCTCGTCCTGGGTCTCTGCTTATCGCGGCGCCTTACCAACTTTTCTGGCCGCCCCGGCGCAGGGACTTGCCGCGGCCCCAGAGCTCCCTCCTGTTTCGTCCACAAAGGAGGCGCTTTCCTTGTTCGCATCCCTCCAGACCCAGATGGTCGGCGCCGTCTCGGAGCTGCAGGAAGTCCTGAACCTGCAAGATGCAAAGACCACACTTGCCGAAGAGATCCGCTCGAAGGATATCACACTCCTCGCCTTTGCGAAGAAGATCAAGGAAGCGCACCAGGTATTGGACCTGCTTGTTGACGATTACTCCGATTATCGCCGGAGCAACCGATCTAAGCGCTTAAAAACCGAGGACTTGATGGAAGTGGACGGAAAAGACAGCGCTGCGGAAGCTTCATTCTTAAGCTTGAGTAACATTCTGTCTTACGCGCATCGGATTAGCTACACGACCTTCGCCCCTCCAGAATTTGGGGCTGGTCAGGCTCCTCTCCGTGGTGCTCTCCCGCCAGCTCCTCAGGATGAGCAGATGCGAGCATCACAACTATACCAGTTCGCAGACCTTGATGTGGGCTTGCCCAAGGATGCCGAGGCAAAGGATAAGGCTATGGACAGCATAGTCTCGCTTGTTGAACCAACACCTCCCAGAGAGGAAAATCTTCCTTCGCTTCCACCAGCTCTACCGCCAATCACGGTCCCCCCTGGATGGAAGAAAGGGATGCCAATCGATCTGCCAGTGGACTTACCTCCAATGCCACCTGGCTGGAAGCCGGGGGATCCTATACCATTGCCACCATTGGATGCGTTCAGGTCTGCTGAGAAGATGGAGGATCAAAAGGCGGTTGCCCCTCCACCTGCCATTCCCGCTCAACAGATCAGGCAGCCCGAACCCATTCAAGTCAAGTATGTTCAACTTGATATCAACCCAGAAGATGATTACAGCAGTGATTACAGCAGCGATGGAAGCTCAGATGAGGATGATGAGGATTAAGAGCACGTGTGATTACAGCAGCGATGGAAGCTCAGATGAGGATGATGAGGATTAAGAGCACGTGTAAGCTATTAATGGTCTTCTTAGAAACAAGCAAGTTTTGTCGTGTGTATGTATATGCAAGGTTTGTGTTAGGGACTTGCTATTTCTGTGACTAATTTTCTGTTAGAGATGCATCAGTGTACTCAATTTGTATCTGAAGTTGACCCTCCCAAGAATTTTATTCACCATTGGTTCAGCTTTTTACAAATTGAAAATATACATTCAAATGGTCTTATCCCACCCGTTCAATATTTGTATCAATCTGTACCATGGGCATGCAAATCCCGTATTGACTGCCTTTCCAAACAAAGTGTTTCTGAAAATATACGGTACAATCATGGAATAGAACATAATAATTGGTCTGATCAGAATGATGGCACAATATTTAAAATATCATCATAAATTACATCATTGGTTAATCTGTAAGAAGATGATCACCACATCCTTAAAAAATTACAAATCAGTTGGTTAAGAAAATGAACGAGTTTTTCATTCCTTTGCTTGCTCCTTAGTCCTTAACCCCATTGAAGTGATGATAATGATAGTGGACTGGAGATTGTGCCACAAATAACAAGTCCCTCATCATCAAAGCGTTCTCGCCTGTTGAATCACCAGTAAGATTTCTCCTTCTGCTTAACTCCCAATGCAGTACTCAGATTTTCATGTTCCTCGTTTTGTGGGTTAGTAACTTAGTATCTCATGATTCCATATTAACATGTAAAATTTGCGAGCTGCATCCGTAATAACTGTGGATTGTCATTTTATTTGTGTTATCTATATGTTAATCATACATTCCTTCAGTGTTAGTGGTATTCGTACATTTCTAATTGTGGAGTTTTCCCTCTTCAATGCATTAACCCGTCTTGGATCCCTGGTAAGATTTCTCCATTCATAATGCATTGTTGCATGTTGGATACTTGACAAACATACTTCTTGTGTATTACTCCCACGAAATTTTGAGTTAAAAGGGAAACAAGTCAACCTAATTTACTTGGGAAGAACTAATAAGGAGAGGCCTGCATCCATTGCATCTAGCCAAGGAATGTGACCCAAGTAGAGCTGAATGGAATTTGAAAGACTCATCTCTCTTCAGCTTGGTCGGGATTGAGATTTACGTGATGGTCATAATTGGAAATCACATTTTACAGGACCATGGTTTTTTTTTCTTAGCTGCATTTTTACCTTTGCCAAAAGTTCTGCATTGTTCCTGAATTCTGAATTTTTTAGCTCAATCTATCATATCCCAACTACTTTGTGACTGTTCTGGATCTACCCTTCCAGTTTCCTCTTCATCCCCCTCAGCATAGCCTTCATGGTGGGAGTAAAGTTAACAAGACTTGTTAAGTAGCCCAGATTATCACTACCTAGACATCGTGGTCGTCGGCAAGCCTGGCCTCAATTTCAGGATCTAGACGAGCATTGACTATTTGGGCTCTACTTGGTCGTATTAATTGGTACCGCTAAGTGTGAGCTCTGATAATTAGACTAAAATCCAATATACTATATAATATATCTATAACCCTCTAAATAAGAGGCAGTGTCCAGCCTGCTTTCGAGCTGCTAGGCACTCCCTCTTTTCCGAGCAAATCTGTTCTCCGGTAACTTTCTTTTACATCTTTTTGTTTTCACACATGCAGGGTTTAACACAGACTTCCCAAGTATGAGGTGGCTGACGACGGTTAAAAGAGTATCGAGTATATCTTTGTTTATTGATACAAGACACATCTCTATTTTATACGTGCGAAAGTTCACCAAATTACATGTGTATCGTTCAGTAACTCCCGTCGCTGTTGTATAACCACCTCATGCTTGGTCAGTTTACGTGTTATAAACATTGTTCATTCCCATAAATATCTATCTGCGCAAAAATAATCGGTCTTTGCTGGTTATCTGCTTTCTCGGTGTTGCGCTCTTTTGGTTATTCAGTTTGACGGTCTACTGATTATCTTCTTTCATAGTCTGGCACGCTGGTTATTCAGTCTGGCACTCTCTTCTTTCTCAGTCGACGCTCTGCTACTTATTCAGTCTGACTCTCACCTTCTTTCTCAGTCAGATGCTCTGTTGGTTATTCAATCTGACGTAAATCATCTTCTCTTTGCTGGTTATCTTCTAATTCCAGTCTATTGCAGCACGTTGTACGGTTTCTTTGAAAAGGTATTTGTTCTCGCTACTTATTTATAACAATTCTCTTAGATTTTATTCTTTTCTCTTATCTAATGCTGAAAGATTAATTAGTTATATTAAGGTAAACAAAGAAATTTGTCGTTTGAATGACCGAGATTTGGGCCCATTGGTGTCAACCGAAAAATAGACATCCCACAATTGCTACTGTTGCCGTCACAACAAGTTCATATATACTTACTACAGATTCATTGTCATCGCGTATTTGGATTTCAGCCAAGATATTATAGTCTGCCCACGCTATGACTGACGTTCACCATGTATCGTTGACGCTGCCGAAGATGTTGAAGAGGTTGAGCGAGTCATTTGAAGGAGTGTTTACAGTGATGGGTCAAGTTGGGGAGTAGTTTTCAATAGTGATCACTAACCTACTCCCACCAAAACAATCCGACTGGCAATTCGCTTGCCAGTCAAGCTGACAACTGCCTCTTAGATCATCAAACCACAACACCTTCCCCCTAGCACCTCACTCATGCAGGCTCTTGATTAATCACTTTCAGGATTAGTTTATGCAGTTTGCCATGTAATTTTGTGTGTGTTTATATAGTTCATAATTCCTCGCATGCTCTTTCGGTTTACTATTACACTTGATCCACTATAGCGTTGCAACATCAACTTACTCGAAACAAAGGCAAACAATCAAGCAACGTCTCATTGTCACTGGATAAATATGAAAAAAGTTTTCCGGCTAAGTTTAGGTAGACACTCCTCTTCTCCGCACATAATATTTACAATGTTAAGAAAAATGTGTCAAGAGGGAAGAGAACAAAAATCAAACACATCAAAACAAATTAATTTTAGTGTACAAGAGCTCCCAAACGCCATGAACTTAGGTGAGAATAGCAATAGCCACCTGATATACATTCGTATAATAAGTAACCAAAATGGTAGTGCCCATGTATTGTTATACTTTGTGTCTAACAGGAAAAATAATGCAATTATGTGATTCAAAGGTCCCCAATCAGAGGAGTTCGGCCCGAACAAACCAACATTTTTTCTGTGTTTGTCATTGTCAAGGTATCCGAAGTACCATATATTGTATGAGATGGGAGAATCGTCAATCACATAGTTTCAATTTTATCTGTCATACTTTACTTATTTCAGTTGTTCATTCTTTAGTTTGCACGTTACTAATGTATTTATATTTCGGAAACAAAAGTGGTTAAGAGGAAATAGGAGGCAGCCTAAAGGCTGAGGCCATAGCGGCCATTTTGACCATGGATGTTTCACAATCGGGCTGATTCTTTATGTGTGGTTGGTTGGTGGTTGGTAGTGATACATCCCTGCTATGGCTGCCCCTCTTTAGCTCAATATATTAATCAATACAAAAAAAGTTTACGACATATTATTAAAGTGTGGTGATAGAAATAACGAGTTTCATTATTCTACAACGTCCTTTATAATCATTATGGTCTATGATTACGTGTATGATATAAATAAGTCACAGCCATCAGCCTGCTTACGAGCAATCAACCCGCTTCGTAGCAGTATGCTTTTTGTGAATTTCCCTAGCATATGCTTCCCGTATGATTTGTGCGAATTTCACTTTCAATTTTCGTCCAAAGTTTAACATCGGGTTTGTCAATATGAGGTGGCTGATGGCTGCTAAAAGAGATTTTGACATATCTTGGTTGATTCTATTTGTGACATGCAACAAGTGGTTACGACAATACATGTATATTTTGGATAATTTGCATGCTATAAACTTTGGGGTCAATCTGGATCCGGTTGGATCCGGTCCGTACATGTCTTATTTAGTCTATGTTAGACCTCAGTTGAGTTAATTTGCATGCTATAAACTCTCGGGTCGGTCTGGATTGGGTCGGGTCCGGTCGGGTCTTATTTAATCTAGATCAAGTCCGGCCGAGTCGGTTTTTGGATTTACATTTTTTACAAATGTTTATAATAGAGTGTACTTTGGGGTTTCTGGGTCCTGTCGGTATTGATTACGGATCAGGTCTGTGCGAGCTTGGGTTCACTTGGGTTTGTTCGAGTCCGGGCCCATTTTGGTTCTGATCATTCTGGGTTCGGGTTCATTTCGGACTGGGTCTATTTGGGTATGGTCTAACAAAACTCAAACCATTGGCCATAGTCATACTCTGGATCTGCAAGATCTCTTTCTACTACACCTGTTGTCATAAGTTTGCGGTGTTAAAAAATAGACAACAATGATCCTTTGCCATAACTTAGCATGGGTTTTCTTCCTTCCATTGAGTCGTTGTCTGAGAAGGGTGAAGAGGTTTAAATGTTTCTCGAAAGTTGTGAAATTTTATACACAATCCATTTCCCTTTAATTTCAGGTGTATTTTAAGGCTTCAATTACAAAATGATATCGATGTAGCACCATCTACTTTGTTTGGAAAACAAGTATAAGACCTTTTCTCATGTGATCCTACTCTTTTGATGTCAGTCAATCTTACTGCACATTTTCTAACATCACACTGGTACACACATGCATACGTTTTTGTCATCCAAAATTTTCTATTATTTTAACATGTAGGAACAAGTTGATCTCATTGAGAAATGACAAGGTTAGCTTACAATGAAAAATCTTATCTTTCAAGTACAAGTTGGCACAAAATATATGAATTGTACACAGTTGAACATCATGAAAGTCTAAGGAAAAGATAACAACTAGAGAACCATCTACAAAGTGGGTTGTGTTACTTATCTTATGGTCCATTCATTTTGTAACCGTTTTGTGCATTAAAATCAACGTATAATGTGTAAATATATGTGTGCGTAAAAATCCATATATGATATGTAAATATATATGTGCACGAAGTGTTATCTATATATATGCTACATGTTACTATCCAAACATAATTTTTGTTAGCATGCTCTATATTTTGACATTGTTAAACATTACAAATAGACTATATACATAGATATACCTACTGAAAATCAATTAAGATTCACGTGCTTAGCACGTGTACCCTACTAGTATTATTGTAAATCTCAAGCAACTGTGTTTTACATGTGGCATGTATGAATGAACGAGCCGATAATCTACTTGCCATTAACTCTTTCCTGTAATTGAAGTGGTCATGGATTTTTAATGTACAATACTTTTTTTAATTTAGGACAATATGTTGCTACTATTTTGTATTGTAAATAAATTAGCTTCTATTTGTTTTTATAAGTTCTAGTTTATTGTCATTGTCAACCACAAAACCAAGGTGATTTATCCATAGACTTGTCCGTTGAAGTTTTGAGACTCAAGACTAGTGAATACCACAGAAATATCTATATCTGAGTTCCTAGATAAAATGAGATGGCAATTCACCCCATTAAACCCAAACCCACCCAGCCCAAACCCATCAAACCTTATATTTAAGTCTGCTAATGGGTTCAAATGGGGATGTTTGTTACTGATGCATTACGCTGCCCCATGGAGACCCATTCAGACCGACACTCCTGTTCCAGGGCTCCATCCCGATCGCGGTCTCCGCCCTACGCGGGACTGTAGTTCCATGCAGTAGAGCGCCACCGCCAGATCATACCTCCAATGAGAAACGACATGCACTCTATGTCCTAAGGGTGAGATTTGTCACTCCCTCCCTGAATGTAATGTCCCTCCAAGCTCACATATGTCAGCGAAAGTAAACCCTATATTGTCCATAACATGTCATTTAACATGGAAGAATGCCACAAATCATGATAGAGTTAGCAACAAGATGAATGAAACATCATACATTGATTTTTGAAATATAGATTCATACTTTGTTCTTGAAAGGGGAAAACATTAACTGTTTCATCTTAACCTCAAACCTAATACACGTAGACTAAACAAAACCAAAGCATGAAATAACAACTAGACTAGATAACCTATTGAGTGGTAGATGACACCTCACCAAGCTAAAGTTTCCTTTGTTGTCAGCTCTGTTGAAGGGCTCGCTTCAGTTTTCTCTTACTCCTTGATCTAGGGACATCTCATCCCACCATGAGAAACAAAACAACAATGTAAGTAAGCGACACTATGCATTTTATAAGAATTAAAAAAAGTATATATATACTTGAACTGAAATAAACTTGACATGACTTAACATTAACAATTATCATCACACTTCAACTTTTATTACATCAATAAATTAAGAAACATCACTATATGCATTCTCTGTATAACTTCCTACATAGGGCACATCATGCTCGGAAAGCCCATCATTACTAGGAAGTCCATAACAACAATAAAGGTTGATCATTGTGAGAAGCATATAATAATTTACTTAATTCTCTTTTCTTAATCATTAACATCGTCGTTATTATTTTTCCATCAATGTAAATTATCCTCATCTAATAAATGCATCAAAGTGCTCATCAGGCCAATTAAAACTCATCTTAATTGTACCAAAGTGCTCATCAATGCCATAAAGACAAAATAACATCAAGAGGAACAATTCACAACTTAAGTGCACTATCTTAATCATCATGGAATTTCTCCCTTTTAATCTTGAAATTAACATAACATGATTTTCATGATTCTTTCTTCAATGTCTTAATCATTACATGATCATATAAATAAACTAATGAGCATCAACGATACACATAAGACTTCATGAATATAATAAACAACATAAAATAATCTAAATATGAGGCATCATCATGATCTTAATTTAATTAATCAACCTGGAACTTAAAGCATAATCTAAAATCATAGATAACACACAATTCATCAAGGTACATATGCATTGTGGCATGAACCGCTTACCTGGAGCAAAGGAATTCTTAATTTAGTCTCCCTGGCCTCAAGTCAATCTTTAATGTCCAGAAATTAACATGTTTTACATTGAATTATCATTTTATTTAACATCTCAAACCCTAATCTTTGGACATTCGAAAATCATGATCTTTTTCTATTGATTCAGAGTCTAAAAATTAGAAAATTGGATTCCTCTTTGAAAACCCTTTCTAAACATGTTTTTCCATAATTTTTTGATTCACCAACGATTTATTATGAATTTATGAAGGATGGACCAATCACAAAAATTCATAGCAAAACGATGACTCGGATTATCCAAGTGGCGGGGTTCTTTTCTAGTTGTCCCAACAGGGTACTGTTAACTGGGGAAAAGGCCCATAGAACTAGCATATGCGATAGAGAAAAAGGCATGATAAAATCCCAAAATTACCCATGAAAGTGTGATCGAAAATCGAACGAATAAAATGGGAAAAAATGACAAAATAAGGTCCAACGTTGTTCATGTTCTTTGCTGCCCCGATGAGGAAACTGATGCAACCCTATTTTAGGGCTTCATCTTGTGTCTGTTTGCATTATAATCACATCTAAACAGTGTAGATTACAAGCTAATTCCTCCAGTATGATCTTTTTGATAAGTGCACTTATGCCTCCTTTTGTGTGTTTTCCAGGGCACCTATGCATGCATTGATGCACGAGAGAGTGATGAAGAACATATTTGGGTCCTTGTACCCTAAGATTGGACATACCTCTTCCCCGAGCTCTCTTTGGATGCATAAGAACCAATTCAAAGCAAAAGGAGGTTAAACAAAGAAGTTGAAGTGGAGATCAACAGCAAGAAGCCCCAAAACGGCTGTGGCAAATCACCACGGTCGTGGGGAATCAAGCCCCAAAAGTTATAGGGAAGCCACCAATTTTGTACATGAATGACCACGGTCGTGGCTAGAAAAACGACTGTGGTCACTGAAGACACCACGATCCTAGTCATCAGAACGGCCGTGGCCAGCGCTTCCCAGCTCGCCTGTGGTCAGTAAAACGACCGTGGCAATTTTCATCAAGACCCCAAAAATCAATAGGGACTTGGCTCATCTTACACGTGAATGACAATGGTCGTGGCCATCAACACGACCGTGGCCCTTGAAGGCCACCTCTCCCGTGGTGACCACCACACCCGTGGCTAGCTGAAGACAAGATGACCTCAGAGCAACCTCGCCCGTGGCAACCTCCTCCAACACGGCCATTGTAACATCCCTGACCTGGGTTATGTGTTAACCCTAGATGTTTTGCTTAATAAGGTTGAGTAGATTCTTAATCTTATCTTGGGAAAAGTAATTAGGGCTCATGAGAAACTTATGTTTCAATTTTGGTCCTGTTTGAACAATGTTGAATCAATGTTTTGTTTATTTTGGATTAAAGTGCAAATTACCCAAGTTGAGGGGTTTATGTGCAAATTGTGCATGATAATATGTTCCTCATGTGTTGAATCATCATGAGAGTGAATATGATGTTGAGGTATGGCTTATGGAAGCCTGAATACCAAGAAAGAGCTGATAAAGCAATGTTGTGCATTAAAACCTAGTTTTGGTGTAATGTGCAATTTACCCAAAACCTAGGGTTTGATATGCAAATTACCACTTCAATAAAGTCCCTAATGTTTCTTGGCATCATTTAGAGAAAAGAAAATGAGAGGGGCATCTCATCTGAATTAAGATGGAGGAGAGAGAATCTTGATATTAAAATAATCAAGATTTAATCCTAAGTGAAACCCTAATCCAATTTAGGGCTAAAATGAATGTATTAATTAAAGGGCCTTAAACCAAAATGTTATTGGTTGATTTTGAATAAGGATGGAAGTTCTTTCGCCAAGATAAGGAACGAAAATATCTAAAGGAGGTGAAACTCCACTCACCTTATTATAAAGGAAAGTAATTTCCACTCACATATGGGATATTAATATAATAAGCATTAATGTGCTTATTTTCTTTTCCCTTAATTCATGGATAATGGAAGGGAGTTCGGTGGGGATAGAGATTCCCTTGCATGAAAGAAAACAAGGGGGAAGTGTTGGCAACAATTTTGGAATTAAAAAACTTTTATAAAGTATCTTCTCTCTCCTCAATTTTCTTATAAAAGTACCTTTTCCAAGCCAAATGAAAGGCTTTTACGACCCCACTTCTTCTCTTTGCTTGCAAAACCGACCAAGAAGGCTAAGGACAGCAGGGAGCACGTCCCCAACCTGTTGGTAAGCCTTTGATCGTCGTTCGTCATGATTTCATGGTGAAAATCATAAAATAATGTGTAATTCCTTCATTTCTTCACTCAATCTTCAATTCTAGCCGATCATTTCACTCCAAATCTTGAAGTTGAGCCTTGGAATAGTTGGAGAAGCTTCATCCACCATTATAGCCGTGTAGCTTAGATCTTGGAGATTAGATTTGAGGCGGGTTTTATAACTTAAACCCTTAATCATTGATATTGCATCAATTCTCTATACTTTGTTGATTGTTTTCTTTAAATTGCTACACTCTTGTTTCTTTGCTGCAATTTCCATCAAGAACGGTTGCTGTTCTTGGTTGTTCGAAGAAAGGGGATGATGACATCATCCTAGATGCTTATCCAAAGAAAAGTACCAAGCCAAACGGTTTTGATAGCTATTCCAAATCGTTTTAATTTGATTGGCTATGCGGTTTCAGCAAACCGTTTAAAGGCAAACGGTTTGAAACCGTTTGGGAGAAAACCGTTTCAAGACTGTTTGAGATGATTGACCAAGCGTTGACCGTTTAGGAATTTTGTTCCTAATTATGTAGGATAATTACCCACCAAATTTGAGGGGTTAACTCCAAAGGAATCGTAGGTTGAAGGCCAACCAATTAGGCAAATCGAATTGAATTAAATGCTGATTTTCAACCTGATTAACTTGACCTGTTTGGCAAACGGTTTCAAGACCGTTTGTGTGAGTTGACCAAGCGTTGACCGTTTGAGATTCCTGTTCATAATTATGTTGGTTGATGACCCTCCAAATTTGAGGGGTTAACTCCCAAGGAATCGTGAGTTGAAGGCTAATCAATTGGGGGAAACCTAATTGGATTATGTGCTGATTATCAATCTGATATAATTGAACTTTTTGGGAAAACGGTCTCAAGACCATTTGAGTGCGTTGACCAAGGGTTTACCGTTTGTGATTACTGTTACTAATGATATTATCTAATGACTCATCAAATTTGAGGGATTAACTCCCAAGGAATCGTGAGTTGAAGGCTATTCAATTGGGCAAACCCTAATTGAAAACAGTGCTGAAATTCCAATGAGTTAATTGGAGATTTTGGGTTGATTAGCCAAAATGGTTTCAAGACCGTTTGGGGATCACCCAAACGTTCTCAAGACCATTTGGGGGTCACCCCAAGACCGTTTGGAGGTCTGGGGTCAAGTATAGTTGACCAATTGAAGGTCTAAAGGTACCAAATCATATTGCAATTAAGTGCTGATTTGTTGATCAACTCGATAGACCAAACCTTGATGAAATTTCACTAGAATCCAAAGGTTGGATGAGCCAAACGGTATCAAGACCGTTTGGAGCTCATCCAAACGGTCTCAAGATCGTTTGGTGGTCAACCAAGACCGTTTGTAGGTCTAGGGTTGAGTATGGTTAGGTGTTTGAAGGTCTAAAGGTACCAAGCTGATATACAATGCAATGCTGATTTGGTGATCAATTCCATGATCCAAACCTTAATTGGATGGCTTGGATTTGAGTGATATGATGGGAAAACGGTCTCAAGACCGTTTGGAGGTCATCCAAACGACCTCAATACCGTTTGGGGTTAGGTCATACCCAATTTGGATGATGGTTCAAAAGTTTCAAAGTAAACAATCTTGTATTGATGAGTGTTGTTGAATCATCGATTCTAAACCCTAATACAATTGAATAAAACCCTAATTGATGAACAAGTGAGGGTCAATTGAGGGTCAAATAAGTTGAAGGTTGACCTACTAAACTCAATTGAAGTATGAGCATAGGTCCAATTGATGATTGGTTCCATGAATTCAATGGTTGAAGATCCAATGCAATCAATTGAAACATAATTAATAGCTTGACTGATGATCAAATTGAAAGCTCTAATTGGTGTTTATAAACCCTAATTCCATTGAGATCAGACCCTAATTGAAGTTCCAATTAAGGGATGAGTTCATGACTCAATTGATGATTGAGTTGATGATCCAATTGGTTGAGATTGCATAGATTGGAATTGAGTGTTGTTGAAGTCTTGATTGACTCTTTGGTCCATGCGGTTTTGAGAGGTTTGGACCAAATGGTCTCAAACCGTTTGAGACCCATGCAGTTTCAAGTCCATGCGGTTTCAAAGCTTTTTGCTTAAACGGTTTCAAACCGTTTGTGATTCAATTTGGTTATTTCAATTGGATGCCCAATGCAATTGAAGGATCAATTGGTTAATCCAATTGAGTACTTAAAGTAATTGAAGGAACAATGGGTTGATCCAATTGAGTACCCAATGAAATCAAAGACTCAACTGACTAATCCAAATAGATACCTAGTGCAATTGAAGGTTCTATTGATTAATCTATTTGGATGCCTCATGTTATTGAAGGTTCAATTGACCAAACCTTTTTGGAAACCTAATGTAATTAGGTGAGAGATACCTTAATGGTACTAATTAATAATGCATAACAAATGCATGGATCCAATACATGATGAAAACCCTAATTGAGGCTGATTCCATGTATAACCCTAAAAAGAGGTTGTCTACGTATGAAATCACTAATTAGGATGAATAGTAAACCCTAGTTGAGGGTGTATCCATGTAAAACCATAGTTGAGGGTGCATCCATGTGAAACCATAGTTGAGGGAGTATCCATGTGAAACCCTAACTGAGGGTGCATCCATGTGAAACCCTAATTGAGAGTGATTTCATGAGAAATCCTAATTGGAAAGGATTAGTAAACCCTAATTATGGGCAACGTGTTATGAAACTCTAATGAAGGGTGATGTTATATGCAATCCCTATTATAAAAGAGGGGAGATGATATGTGAAACCTTAATCCCTAATGAAAGAATAGAATTCGAGAGGTGAACTCCTGTAGCACGACCGTGTTAGGCAGCACGACCGCGGTATCTTTCCTTTGCACGACCGTGCAAGGTAGCACGAACGAGGTGGATTCACTTTGCACAACCGTGCAAGGTAGCACGACCGTGGTGACTTTCTTTGCACGACCGTTCTTGGTTGCACGCCCGTGGTACTCCATGTTTGACTTAGAGTTTGTTTTGAATATGACCTAACATGGTCTTTTTATTAATTCCTGACTTATGTATGAATCCATAGTATTGGCAATAGTTGTATATTCCAAGTAAGTGACAATTGATCACTACTTTACATAATGAATGTGATAAACTGGTGCATAAAGTATTAGGATGGGTAATACCCTAATACAAGCTAAGTATGTGAACTTAAGAAAGTTAATGGTGTTGAGGGAAGTGAGACATCAAGATATGATAGATATCATATCCAACACCCCAAATACTGGTATACCTTGTTGTGATATAAGTCCAATATGATTGGATGAATGATACATGAGATGTGTGATGGAAATCCTAATCCTGGTAAAGGATTAAGGGTAATAACCTTGAATTATTAATACATTATTTTTGCATGATGTTGATACATAATTGATGTGCTGCTATCATATGTGCTAACCATGCAGGTATCATGAGATGAAGGGCATAGCCAGGTATGCGCTGTGATATGTTATTAATTTGAATTTGTTTATTGGGCCTTGTGTGCCATAATATATCTTGTTGTCTGATAAGAGGTAGAAAGAGAGTTAATAGGCATCAAGTATCATACTTACCTTGGTCAAATGACCTAAAGGTGTTAGTTACCTAAGGAAGTGGTAACAATGCTCAGGTGATGAGCTAAGGGTTTAAACACCCAGAATCACATGGTTAGGGTATTGAAATTGTGAAAGTATGAGAATTTCCAGTGGTGAATTGAGGGATTAAGATCCCAACACTTTATGAAAAGAATATGGCTACGGACCATGACTCCACAATGATAATACCAGGCTTTAGATATATGATCTAATCCTGAAGAGAGTTAAAGCAGTGGTAATGATTCTGTAGTTTGAATAGATGTTATACATGTTCTTTATATTCCTTAAAGGATAAATGACATGTTGATTCTATCAAGTTATAGTTGCAATGCTTCTGATATAGAATAATGTTCTAATCTGTTAGACATTAAAATATCTACTGCTATACAAATATGATTCTTCCATTCATATTTATCTTCTTAAGTTGCAATAACAATGTTACTGGCGGAGAGTTATAACTCTCGCTGGGGCAATTTTTATAATTGTCTCACCCCCATGGGAACCACATTTTTAGGTGGACGCGGACGAGGAGATAGGAATCCTTCAATAGGTGAAGGACAACAATAGCAACAACAGAGACAGCAGTGAAGTCTCAGGTGGAGACACTGACTGTTATGCCTTATATAGATGTAAATAGAGTCCTATGTGTCGTCTCTGTACTCTCAGGTCCTCGGAGTAGTAGTTAATGCTTTTGAGATTTTGGCTTAGAGCCTCGAGATTTTATACTGCCTGTGTTTAGCTTGACAGGACAGTTAATGCCTGTAATTCTTAAAAGGAGATGATACAGAATATGTACCTGTGAACAAGAATGTAATTATGTTACTTTGGTTCTATGTGAGAAAGTTTTCCTTCAATGGATATTTTGATAAAAGGTTTTAATTTTTAGTGATTTTCGCTAATCCGCTGCTTGATGAACGCTTCCGCATTAGTTAATCTTGTTTTCGCAAGATGGTAGTCACAATTAAGTGGTATCAGAGCTGTAGGTTCGCTGAGTCTACAGAGACATAGGACTAAGGTTATAGAGTCTGTTCTAAGTGTCTTCTAATTTATCTGATAGTATCTTCTGCTCACATAGGAGAAGAAGAACTTGAAAATGACTGGAGAACATGAGGAACACATTGCTAAGGACAATGTTGTTGCACCAGGAGAGGGTGCACGTGACCAGGCAAGAGGAGAAAAAATGCCTGAGAATTCCCACCTTGACCTAATTAGGATAGAGAATCCTATGCTATGCTCTTGAAGAGCAGAATAAGACAACTATAATGCATATAGAAGACTGGATACTAGTATCATAACCTAAGTTACCAGTCTTTAATGCATAAACTTTGGGCTTTGAAAGGATTCCTGAGTGATATGATCATGTTAGAATAGTGGAAATATGGAAAAGATTAACATATGGCAAGAAAGTAGACTCTGCCATAAGTTTAGACAAACAATACATTTGTGATGGTAGTGCCCAAGGAGGGGCCATAAGCTATGAATTAAGGTAAGTTCTTTACAATTTTAGAGACATTTTCCTCGATATTCTGAAAAGCCAAAGTTTTTGGTGTTACCAGTGCACTAAATGCCTAGTACGCCAGGGCAGTAGCCACTAAGTAAAGACAAAAGTAGCAATATGAGATAATTGGACACTATGGGTTGAAATCAACCTAATGTGGTAGGTGACCTTGAAGGGTAATACTTAAATAAAATATATTCACCCTGATGCTTCATTTCATGATTCTATGTGTTAAAGATATGAAAGTAGTTGTTTTTGAACTTCCTTTGACTAGTCCTATAAGGACACAAGAGAGATGAGAACTTATATCTTACTCAGTGTTCCTTAAAATGTTTTATAATCTCCCTTATCTGTATGTCAAAAGATGAAATATAGAAGTGATGCTTGGAGAAAATCTAGGAAATGGAAAATCCTGTGTGTACAATGATATGAAAAGTGAGGTATACGATAGAAAATAAGGTGCATACTACCTAATCTCAATACTTATATACCCTGGCCAAGTATACAACTATTGATGATAAGGTGAGTATGGAAACTCTTAGATTGATATCTTTTTTTATTGCTCTGATCAAGCAGTCATTCTGATACAATCTAATGAGTATCATGAAATAAGAAATATGGAATCAATAAAGGAAGATGCTTTGTGCAATTCCAATAAAGGAAGATGCTTTGTGCAATTCCAATAAAGGAAGATGCTTTGTGCAATTCCAATAAAGGAAGATGCTTTGTGCAATTCCAATAAAGGAAGATGCTTTGTGTAATTCCAATAAAGGAAGATGCTTTGTGCAATTCCAATAAAGGAAGATGCTTTGTGCAATTCCAATAAAGGAAGATGCTTTGTACAATTCCAATAAAGGAAGATGCTTTGTGCAATTCCAATAAAGGAAGATGCTTTGTGCAATTCCAATAAAGGAAGATGCTTTGTGCAATTCCAACCCTAAACAAAAAGGGAAAAGCTATGTGACATTCCTAACTAATAGGAAGAACTATGTGAACATTCCCAATTACATAGAGTTTGCTATGTGAATTATCTCTGTTAGATATATATGTTTTTCCTTTTGATAAGTATTCTTGAGTGATTATTGAAGTATGTTCTTTTATGCTTCTTCCTTTCAATGACATGGACATCATATGTTAGGGGTTTATGCTTTGCATAAACATAAACAATGATATGGAGGAATTAATGAAAGGCGCTTTGTGTGGAATCACATAGTTCATAATATCTCCAGGATATTAAGATTATATGTGGAGACTTGAGGGCATGATTAATGAACAATCTGTTCCTTCTTTTCCTGGGATTTCGAGGACAAAATCCTTGTTAGGGGTTTATAATTTGTAACATCCCTGGCCTGGGTTATGTGTTAACCCTAGATGTTTTGCTTAATAAGGTTGAGTAGATTCTTAATCTTATCTTGGGAAAAGTAATTAGGGCTCATGAGAAACTTATGTTTCAATTTTGGTCCTGTTTGAACAATGTTGAATCAATGTTTTGTTTGTTTTGGACTAAAGTGCAAATTACCCAAGTTGAGGGGTTTATGTGCAAATTGTGCATGATAATATGTTCATCATGTGTTGAAGCATCATGAGAGTGAATATGATGTTGATGTATGGCTTATGGAAGCTTGAATATCAAGAAAGAGCTGATAAAGCAATGTTGTGCATTAAAACCTAGTTTTGGTGTAATGTGCAATTTACCCAAAACCTAGGGTTTGATATGCAAATTACCACTTAAATAAAGTCCCTAATGTTTCTTGGCATCATGTAGAGCAAAGAAAATGAGAGGGGAATCTCATCTGAATTAAGATGGAGGAGAGAGAATCTTGATATTAAAATAATCAAGATTTAATCCTAAGTGAAACCCTAATCCAATTTAGGGCAAAAATGAATGTATTAATTAAAGGGCCTTCAACCAAAATGTTATTGGTTGATTTTGAAGAAGGATGGACGTTCTTTTGCCAATATAAGGAACGAAAATATCTAAAGGAGGTGAAACTCCACTCACCTTATTATAAAGGAAAGTAATTTCCACTCACATATGGGATATTAATATAATAAGCATTAAGGTGCTTATTTTCTTTTCCCTTAATTCATGGATAATGGAAGGGAGTTCGGTGGGGATAGAGATTCCCTTGCATGCAAGAAAACAAGGGGGAAGTGGTGGCAACAATTTTGGAATTAAAAGACTTTTATAAAGTATCTTCTCTCTCCTCAATTTTCTTATAAAAGTACCTTTTCCAAGCCAAATGAAAGGCTTTTACGACCCCACTTCTTCTCTTTGCTTGCAAAACCGACCAAGAAGGCTAAGGACAGCAGGGAGCACGTCCCCAACCTGTTGGTAAGCCTTTGATATTCGTTCTTCATGATTTCATGGTGAAAATCATAAAACAATGTGTAATTCCTTCATTTCTTCACTCAATCTTCAATTCTAGCCGATCATTTCACTCCAAATCTTGAAGTTGAGCCTTGGAATAGTTGGAGAAGCTTCATCCACCGTTAGAGCCGTGTATCTTGGAGCTTGGAGATCAGATTTGAGGCGGGTTTTATAACTCAAACCCTTAATCATTGATATTGCATCAATTCTCTATACTTTGTTGATTGTTTTCTTTAAATTGCTACACTCTTGTTTCTTTGCTGCAATTTCCATCAAGAACGGTTGCTGTTCTTGGTTGTTTGAAGGAAGGGGATGATGACATCATCCTAGATGCTTATCCAAAGAAAAGTACCAAGCCAAACGGTTTTGATAGCTATTCCAAATCGTTTTAATTTGATTGGTTATGCGGTTTCAGCAAACCGTTTAAAGGCAAATGGTTTGAAACCGTTTGGGAGAAAACCGTTTCAAGACCATTTGAGATGGTTGACCAAGCGTTGACCGTTTGGGAATTTTGTTCCTAATTATGTAGGCTAGTTACCCACCAAATTTGAGGGGTTAACTCCAAAGGAATCGTAGGTTGAAGGCCAACCAATTAGGCAAATCGAATTGAATTAAATGCTGATTTTCAACCTGATTAACTTGACCTGTTTGGGCAAACGGTTTCAAGACCGTTTGCGTGAGTTGACCATGAAAAACCACTAGAGGGGGGGTGAATAGGGTTTTATAATAATTTTAATAATTATTTAACTCAAACAACCAACCACAAGAATATTGGACAAGGGGACAAGGATTTAGAGTGGTTCCAACCTTAGCAAATACTAAGGAAGTCAGTCCACTACCCGGTTGCTTACCCAACCGGGATTTTGAAAGAATCAAATTTTATTACCTCGCAAGGACTTTACATAAAATTACAATTCTTTCACCAAACCCTTCGAACAACCTTCACCTAGAAGTAGTTGCACCAACCTTGAAGCAGCCTTCTTGAAGTAACTTCAAGCTCCCCCTTGAAGTAGTCTTCCTCTTGAAGTAGCTTCCCGTTGCAACAACCTTCTTGAAGTAGTCCGAAGTCCACCTTCTCCACCGAGAAGAACCTTCTCCAATCCGCAGCCTCCAACCCTAGGAGTAGCAAGGAGAATACAAAGGATAAAATGAACAAGAAGGAAAAATAGAAATTACAATACCACTTTGCAACTCAAGGCTTGATTTCCTATATCAAGCGTTTTGATCTCCTAACCAATGTATATATAAGTGTAAGTGCTGTGGATAGGAGATGCTAGCCTATAGGACACGAAATTGGAGCAAGGAGAAAAATAGCCAATGTAAGTGTTGCTCAATTTCTCAAAACAGATTGACAATTGCAAGTGTAAGCTCAAGTGTATCACAAGTGTAGATTAGTGAGTTTAGGTGTCCTAAGGCATGTCCTATTTATAGGAATGACCTACAAGTGCTTAAGGACGTTCTAGACACTTTCTAGGGGGTTCTTAGTGCTCAACTAGCCGTTATGTGTCCACTGATTGCATTTGCAACGACTAGTTAATTGACCCTGAAAAGTGCAGACAGAACTTTTCTCGGTCGAAGATTTGTCGACCGAGAGTCCTTCTCGGTAGAAGATTTGTTGACCGAGGGACTTCCTGGAGCAAGTGTTTACAACGTTCATTTCCAACTCCCAACCACCTTGTCTACTGGGTCTAACGGCTAGTAGGGTCTATTCTCGATCGAAGATTTTGTCGACTGAGAGTTTCTCGGTCAAAGTTTTTGTCGACCGATATTTTCTCGATCGACGATTTGTCGACCGAGAATATTACTAACTCAATGTATTCATTTACTAAGTGTGTGTATCAATGTGCAATTGTGATACTATCTTGGGAAATGACCTATCTAAGTGTTGTGAGTGGATAGGGAAGATCTAAATGCTTGATTTACATGATATCTAATTACTTGTACATTATATACTTCTACAAGCATTTACATTTGATTACAATCATGAAAATAAAGCGATTTTATCAAATTGTTCTTCCAAGTCTTTGTTATCCACCACCTTATATGCTTGTTCCTGAAATACTCAAATAGCACGTTAAAACTTCAAGAATGAAATGTTTGTCATCATCAAAATAAAGGGATTATCATAATGTCCAATTTAGCAATCTCCCCCTTTTTGATGAAGATGACAAACATTTCCTAAATATAAATCATATGAGTTTCATACCTGAAGTTTACCTTTTGTAGCCCTTCTTGTTTTGCAAGTGGGTGCTGGCTGAGATATTATGAAACTCATTTTATTTTATGTTTTTTATTTTATATTATTTCTCCCCCTTTGTCTTTTCAAAAAGATAACCAAGATAAATATTAAGTATGACTTTTATTTCTCCCCCTTAATTTCATAATTTGATGCTCCCCCTTAATAAGATATTCAGTTTGAAAGACTAAGGGATTAATATAACCATTTTTGTCAAATTTAGCCTCAATTTGTTTCTCAATCATTTGCAAAGGATGTTAAGCCTTGAAATGATATGAGTTTCTTTTAAGTTTATGGCATATGTGTATTGATTTCTCACCCATTTTACAAGGGATGTTAGGCCCTGAAAATGAAATGAGAATCCTTTAATCTTAGAGTACATGAAAAATGTCTCTAACCAAATGCACGGGATGTTAAACCCTTGATTTGTTTAGATAATTCCTTTAAGAACAAGATATATGAAATTTGTAGATTTCTTCATAACCAAAAGTAAAAATACTAAGGTTATAACAAGCTTCAAATGATGTTTACAATGTTTTGTAAGCTTCTTAATCAAATAATCAAATTTGTTTTTGTGAGCTCCCCCTTAATCTTATAATTAAGACAATTTGAGTATTCTAAGGTCACAAATTGATTTTTAAGATTTGATTTTGACCTTTTATTAAAGCTTCATGTTTTCAATATGATAAACACATTTTGAATCAAGATACTAAGATTAAGTGCAGTAAAATGATGTCCAAATAAGCATTGTGTCAAGCTTATTTTAGGTCAACCTTGACTACGACCATAGCGCCCCTTGGTCAATTTTAATTTCAACCAAAAGGCAAATTCTGCAGATTTCATATTTGACCACTCCCTTTTGAAGTATAATTTCTGCAGATAGCTTAAATAGATATCAATTTGAAGCACATTAAGTGATATCTATTATGAAGACGTTTTAACAATTTAATATAGGCATCATAATGAAGTTTTTGTCCTTGATTACTGTTTTGTGTTCATTTTGAATGATGTCTCTTAAGCTCTGCTATGGCTGCAAAAATTTCAATTCCTTTAGATTAATCATAGGATTCTTTAGAAGCATGTATCTTTGAAAGCAAGGTTAATGTCTTAAAGTCAAGATTTTGCAAATAACTAGATAAACCATTTATATTCTTGTTCTAAAAGACACTATTTAGCTTGTCATAGAATCACCATTCATTTATTACAAGCCATGCACACAATAATCATTTTCTATTATGTCAATATACATAGAGTTTTAGAGTTATGCAAAAATAACATTTCCAATGATAACATCATATTTATTTGTAATGAGTTGAATTACGATGATCATTTGAAAACATTGTATACTTATGGTTTGTATATCTAGATCAAAGATTATTTTAGACAAACCAATGAAACACAATGATCATGGCACAATAATTATGATAGAAAAGTAGAAGCATATCCACAGTACAATGATCAAGATAAAAGCATATAACTGCAACGATTATGATCATTTAAACTAAATTTCAATACACATGGTTCCTATATAGATAGACCAAGAAATACTTTAGAAAAAACCATGTGAATTATGATAAACAGTAATTTCTTTTGATTAAACTAATCATGATTTTCAATTTTAAACTATTTAGAGGATAAACCAAAATAATCTCATTTTGGTTCGTAAGTTTTCAATTTTAAGACAAGCTATATAACTGATCATGCCTAATAAACTTTTTCAATCAATGAGTAAGGTTTGTTCAAGATTAGTCTTCATATTACACTTTTGCAACATGTTTAAGGATTTCATATTCATAATGTTTATCTTAACTCATGATGCAAAAGATTAATATATCTTGTTTTAAAGAGGGTCTCCAAAATTTATTCTTGTTTTGCATGTAAAATTAGTCATTAATAACAAATTGATAGCAAATAGATTAATTGAAAACTTATTCAGCAGATTTATTGCAGACTGAAAATCAGTAACCTGCTCGGTCGGCGATTTCTCGACCGACAGTTCTCTCGGTCGACAGTTTCTCGACCGAGAAAGGTTCTGTACTGTTTCAGAACTATTTTCAGTAATTGCTTTCAAGTAAAATCATGGATCGTTTTCAATTTAATTATGCAATTGGAAAACTCAGTTTAGTTGATATTGAACATATGAATATCAAAGTAATATTTAGATCAAATCTCAACTAATTATATTTAAGTATCTATGCTTTGAGAACTCTAATCAAGGCAAAATTTCAAAGATTTGTCTTTATAGATTTAAAATACTTGTATATTTTCAAGTTAGAAGTTTTAAATATTTGAATTAATTTGTTATCCCATTATGTTAAGTTGAGATAGACATAGAAATATGCAACTAGAGTCCTTGGTCATATCTCAACTTAATTTTGTTCATTTAGTTTGGGGGTTTTGGAACCCATACTAACTCGCCACCATTTTTATTGTAGGGACATGAAAAAGAATAGTTTCCAAGGCGCAAACAGTAATGACAACATATAGAATCAATCTCATATCTCTTTCTATGATTTTGTTCTAGGTTGTTCTTGGGTACATATGTATTTGTGCCTTTAGGTACATACATAGATTGACTCTTTGACACTTTTGTGTTCTTCCCCAACTAGGTTTTTGATAAGATTTTCCTTTAGGCTTGTAACCTAGTCCTCTCCTTCCAGTTTGATGGTAAGAATCATTTAAGATTTTATCAAGAATGCCATTATTACTTAGACTACTAACTTTTTGTTGTAACTTAGCAATCTCATCCATTCTCTTCTTGATAACTAGCTTTGCTTGTTCTAGATTAGATGATAACGAATCTCTTTCTTTCACGATAGTATCATAATCTAGATGTGTACACAAGACGGGTTGTTTTTGAAGATCATTTACTTGAGTTTGCAAGTTTATCTTTTCTAGAGAAAGAAGATTGCAATTTGCTTCTACAGATTTTAGCTTAATATCATGACCTTCAATAACCTTTTTGAGATCTTCATTCTCAGATGTAAGAGCAAGAAGCTTAGCATGTAACTCATCATTTTCTTTATTAGATTTCTTTAATTTCTTCTTGCACTCGATATATTTATTATGTGTCTCTTCAAGACTAGCAACTAGCTCTTCTTTAGATAAATAAAAAAGGCTTACCTCTTCTTCTTCTTCACTTATTGTAGCAATAAGACATTCTTTATGCATATTTTCCTTCTTTGACCTCCATGGGCAACCAAGTGTTGTGTGGCTTGTTCCTAAGCACCAATTATAGCTTGTTGAAGGTTGTTCCAAGCTGCTCCTTTGCTTGCGGTTGTAGGCACCACCACCCTTCATTCTTCAAGACTCTATTAGAGCTCCTTGAAGCCTGCTCTGATACCAATTGAAAAACACTAGAGGGGGGGGTGAATAGGGTTTTATAATAATTTTAATAATTATTTAACTCAAACAACCAACCACAAGAATATTGGACAAGGGGACAAGGATTTAGAGTGGTTCCAACCTTAGCAAATACTAAGGAAGTCAGTCCACTACCCGGTTGCTTACCCAACTGGGATTTTGAAAGAATCAAATTTTATTACCTCGCAAGGACTTTACATAAAATTACAATTCTTTCACCAAACCCTTCGAATAGCCTTCACCTAGAAGTAGTTGCACCAACCTTGAAGCAACCTTCTTGAAGTAACTTCAAGCTCCCCCTTGAAGTAGTCTTCCTCTTGAAGTAGCTTCCCGTTGTAATAGCCTTCTTGAAGTAGTCCGAAGTCCACCTTCTCCACCGAGAAGAACCTTCTCCAATCCGCAGCCTCCAAGCCTAGGAGTAGCAAGGAGAATACAAAGGATAAAAGGAACAAGAAGGAAAAATAAAAATTACAATACCACTTTGCAGCTCAAGGCTTGATTTCCTATATCAATCATTTTGATCTCCTAACCAATGTATATATAAGTGTAAGTGCTGTGGATAGGAGATGCTAGCCTATAGGACACGAAATTGGAGCAAGGAGAAAAATAGCCAATGCGAGTGTTGCTCAATTTCTCAAAACAGATTGACAATTGCAAGTGTAAGCTCAAGTGTATCACAAGTGTAGATTAGTGAGTTTAGGTGTCCTAAGGCATGTCCTATTTATAGGAATGACCTACAAGTGATTAAGGACGTTCTAGACACTTTCTAGGGGGTTCTTAGTGCTCAACTAGCCATTATGTGTCCACTGATTGCATTTGCAACGACTAGTTAATTGACCCTGAAAAGTGCAGACAGAACTTTTCTCGGTCGAAGATTTGTCGACCGAGAGTCCTTCTCGGTCGAAGATTTGTCGACCGAGGGACTTCCTGGAGCAAGTGTTTACAACGTTCATTTCCAACTCCCAACCACCTTGTCTGCTGGGTCTAACGGCTAGTAGGGTCTATTCTCGATCGAAGATTTTGTCGACTGAGAGTTTCTCGGTCGAAGTTTTTGTCGACCGATATTTTCTCAATCGAAGATTTGTCGACCGAGAATATTACTGACTCAATGTATTCATTTACTAAGTGTGTGTATCAATGTGCAATTGTGATACTATCTTGGGGAATGACCTATCTAAGTGTTGTGAGTGGATAGGGAAGATCTAAACGCTTGATTTACATGATATCTAATTACTTGTACATTATATACTTGTACAAGCATTTACATTTGATTAAAATCATGAAAATAAAGCGATTTTATCAAATTGTTCTTCCAAGTCTTTGTTATCCACCACCTTATATGCTTGTTCCTAAAATACTCAAATAGCACGTTAAAACTTCAAGAATGAAATGTTTGTCATCATCAAAATAAAGGGATTATCATAATGTCCAATTTAGCCAACAGACCAAGCGTTGACCGTTTGGGATTCCTGTTCATAATTATGTTGGTTGATGAACCTCCAAATTTGAGGGGTTAACTCCCAAGGAATCGTGAGTTGAAGGCTAATCAATTAGGGAAACCTAATTGGATTAAGTGCTGATTATCAATCTGATATAATTGAACTTTTTGGGCAAACGGTCTCAAGACCATTTGAGTGCGTTGACCAAGGGTTGACCGTTTGGGATTACTGTTCCTAATGATGTGGTCTAATGACTCACCAAATTTGAGGGATTAACTCCCAAGGAATCATGAGTTGAAGGCTATTCAATTGGGCAAACCCTAATTGAAAACAGTGCTGAAATTCCAATGAGTTAATTGGATATTTTGGGTTGATTAGCCCAAACGGTTTCAAGACCGTTTGGGGATCACCCAAACGCTCTCAAGACCGTTTGGGGGTCACCCCAAGACCGTTTGGAGGTCTGGGGTCAAGTATAGTTGATCAATTGAAGGTCTAAAGGTACCAAATCATATTGCAATTAAGTGCTGATTTGTTGATCAACTCGATAGACCAAACCTTGATGAAATTTCACTAGAATACAAAGGTTGGATGAGCCAAACGGTCTCAAGACCGTTTGGTGGTCAACCAAGACCGTTTGTAGGTCTAGGGTTGAGTATGGTTAGGTGTTTGAAGGTCTAAAGGTACCAAGCTGATATACAATGCAATGCTGATTTGGTGATCAATTCCATGATCCAAACCTTAATTGGATGGCTTGGATTTGAGTGATATGATGGGAAAACGGTCTCAAGACCGTTTGGAGGTCATCCAACCAACCTCAAGACCGTTTGGGGTCAGGTCATACCCAATTTGGATGATGGTTCAAAAGTTTCAAAGTAAACAATCTTGTATTGATGAGTGTTGTTGAGTCATCGATTCTAAACCCTAATCCAATTGAATAAAACCCTAATTGATGACCAAGTGAGGGTCAATTGAGGGTCAAATAAGTTGAAGGTTGACCTACTAAACTCAATTGAAGTATGAGCATAGGTCCAATTGATGATTGGTTCCATGAATTCAATGGTTGAAGATCCAATGCAATCAATTGAAACATAATTAATAGCTTGACTGATGATCAACTTCAAAGATCTAATTGGTATTTATAAACCCTAATTCCATTGAGATCAGACCCTAATTGAATTTCCAATTAATGGATTAGTTCATGACTCAATTGATGATTGAGTTGATGATCCAATTGGTTGAGATTCCATAGATTGGAATTGAGTGTTGTTGAAGTCTTGATTGACTCTTTGGTCCATGCAGTTTTGAGAGGTTTGGACCAAACGGTCTCAAGACCGTTTGAGTCCAAACGGTCTCAAGATCGTTTGGGACTAAACGGTCTCAAACCGTTTGAGACCCATGCGGTTTCAAGTCCATGCGGTTTCAAAGCTTTTTGCTTAAACGGTTTCAAACCGTTTGTGATTCAATTTAGTTAATTCAATTGGATGCCCAATGCAATTGAAGGATCAATTGGTTAATCCAATTGAGTACTTAAAGTAATTGAAGGAAAAATGGGTCGATCCAATTAAGTACCCAATGAAATCAAAGACTCAATTGACTAATCCAAATAGATACCTAGTGCAATTGAAGGTTCTATTGATTAATCTATTTGGATGCCTCATGTTATTGAAGGTCCAATTGATTAAACCTTTTTGGAAACCTAATGTAATTAGGTGAGAGATACCTTAATGGTACTAATTAATAATGCATAACAAATGCATGGATCCAATACATGATGAAAAACCTAATTGAGGCTGATTCCATGTATAACCCTAATAAGAGGTTGTCTACGTATGAAATCACTAATTAGGATGAATAGTAAACCCTAGTTGAGGGTTTATCCATGTAAAACCATAGTTGAGGGTGCATCCATGTGAAACCCTAGTTGAGGGAGTATCCATGTGAAACCCTAACTGAGGGTGCATCCATGTGAAACCCTAATTGAGAGTGATTTCATGAGAAACCCTAATTGGAAAGGATTAGTAAACCCTAATTATGGGCAACGTGTTATGAAACTCTAATGAAGGGTGATGCTATATACAATCCCTATTCTAAAAGAGGGGAGATGATATGTGAAACCTTAATCCCTAATGAAAGAATAGAATTCATACTTGAATAGGATTCAAGAGGTGAACTCCTGTAGCACGACCGTGGTATCTTTCCTTTGCACGACCGTGCAAGGTAGCACAGCCGAGGTGGATTCACTTTGCACAACCGTGCAAGGTAGCACGACCGTGGTGACTTTCTTTGCACGACCGTTCTTGGTTGCACGACCTTGGTACTCTATGTTTGACTTAGAGTTTGTTTTGAATAGGACCTAACATGGTCTTTTTATTAATTCCTGACTTATGTATGAATCCATAGTATTGGCAATAGTTGTATATTCCAAGTAAGTGACAATTGATCACTACTTTACATAATGAATGTGATAAACTGGTGCATAAAGTATTAGGATGGGTAATACCCTAATACAAGCTAAGTATGTGAACTTAAGAAAGTTAATGGTGTTGAGGGAAGTGAGACATCAAGATATGATAGATATCATATCCAACACCCCAAATACTGGTATACCTTGTTGTGATATAAGTCCAATATGATTGGATGAATGATACATGAGATGTGTGATGGAAATCCTAATCCTGGTAAAGGATTAAGGGTAATAACCTTGAATTATTAATACATTGTTTTTGCATGATGTTGATACATAATTGATGTGCTGCTATCATATGTGCTAACCATGCAGGTATCATGAGATGATGGGCATAGCCAGGTATGCGCTGTGATATGTTATTAATTTGAATTTGTTTATTGGGCCTTGTGTGCCATAATATATCTTGTTGTCTGATAAGAGGTAGAAAGAGAGTTAATAGGCATCAAGTATCATACTTACCTTGGTCAAATGACCTAAAGTTGTTTGTTACCTAAGGAAGTGGTAACAATGCTCAGGTGATGAGCTAAGGGTTTAAACACCCATAATCACATGGTTAGGGTATTGAAATTGTGAAAGGATGAGAATTTCCAGTGGTGAATTGAGGGATTAAGATCCCAACACTTTATGAAAAGAATATGGCTACTGGCCATGACTCCAGAATGATAATACCAGGCTTTAGATATATGATCTAATCCTGAAGAGAGTTAAAGCAGTGGTAATGATTCTGTAGTTTGAATAGATGTTATACATGTTCTTTATATTCCTTAAAGGATAACTGACATGTTGATTCTATCAAGTTATAGTTGCAATGCTTCTGATATAGAATAATGTTCTAATCTGTTAGACATTAAAATATCTGCTGCTATACAAATATGATTCTTCCATTCATATTTATCTTCTTAAGTTGTAATAACAATGTTACTGGCAGAGAGTTATAACTCTCGCTGGGGCAATTTTTATAATTGTCTCACCCCCGTGGGAACCACATTTTTAGGTGGACGCGGACGAGGAGATAGGAATCCTTTAATAGGTGAAGGACAACAATAGCAGCAGCAGAGACAGCAGTGAAGTCTCAGGTGGAGACACTGACTGTTATGCCTTGTATAGATGTAAATAGAGTCATATGTGTCGTCTCTGTACTCTCAGGTCCTCGGAGTAGTAGTTAGTGCTTCCGAGATTTTGGCTTAGAGCCTCGAGATTTTATACTGCCTGTGTTTAGCTTGATAGGACAGTTAATGCTTGTAATTCTCAAAAGGAGATGATACAGAATATGTACCCGTGAACAAGAATGTAATTATGTTACTTTGGTTCTATGTGAGAAAGTTTTCCTTCAATGTATATTTTGATAAAAAGGTTTTATTTTTTAGTGATTTTCGCTAATCCGCTGCTGGATGAACGCTTTCGCATTAGTTAATCTTGTTTTCACGAGACGGTCGTCACAACCATGGTCCCTAACACGGCCGTGGTACCCTCTACCCAACACGACCGTGGCACTGCCACAACCGTGCCCACCATACACACTCACATATCAACTCCACTTTCCACCTCAGCCATTCCACTGCCCACGACCGTGCCATGCAACCCCCACCACAGCCATGGTGACCACCTAAACCTACCTATTTTCTCCACTATTTTTCCCTTTTACCCCCACTTACCCTAGTGCCTTCTCACCACCTATATATACATAGGTGGCAGCCACAACACGAATGTTAGCTTCCCTTAGCCTCTCCCTAGCTACTCTAAAGCTCCCTCATCCACTTCCTTGCATTTACTATACTCACCTACCTCCCATTCCATATTCCACTCTATTTCCACCATACAAACTAGTTTTCTAGGTTCCTTACCATAATCCCCCATATCTCCATACTTTTCACCCACCCTGGAGGAGGAGCCACACCCTACAACATCTAGGAGGTGAAGGAGAAGAAGCTTCTACGAGCTCCATGGATTCCTACCCCTTTCTTCTATTTTCTTTTCTCTTTTGTATGAACATGTCTAGCTAAGCCCCTAGTGTTGGGCTGTTTGGGGTTGAAATGTTACTTTGATACCATGTTTGGGGAAAATAACTTCTATTGAACATATTTCCATTATATGATGATTGCCTCCTGCTTCTATCTCATTTTCCATTATCTTGCATGTAGTTTGTGATTTTAAATATAGATTGCTTGTTTTATGATGCTTGATGACACTTAGCTTCTAGCAGAAAATGGAATGTATGTGGCTATCTTAGGAATTGCTCCTAGGTCCAAATAGTGGATCCCTAGCTAGCACCCTTTGTTCCCACATACAACTCCCTTCTCCTACAAGTAGGTGTGAGATCTAAGTAGCTAGTGTAAGTGTGATTAGTGCAATTACCTAGAGTTTCCTAAAGGCTAGATGGCAAATAACATGAGGTGAAACACTCTCATCTCTACTCCCATTCCTACCCTTGACCCTCAATTGACCTAATACCACTTACCCTAGAAACCTAGACTTACCAAGTCCTATTAGAATTACACCTAGCCCTAGTTCTCTAACTAGTAGCATAGGGTACATTCCAATAAACACTTGCCTTGTTGTTTGGTTCGGTAATCTAGATTGAAGATATAAAGCTTGCTTGTTATGTAACCTTCCCCAACTAAGATCAAAGTTTCATTACCAAACGGCCCACCTACCCATCTTATTGCTTAAAATCCACCCTTGCATTTTTAGCATGATAATGCTAGTTTAGTTAATTGCCTTTGTCCCTTCATAGCTAATTGCTTAGTTCTTGATAATTCGTTCTTTCTTAAGTAGTTGGGGATCTTTTGAACTTGCTTGTGTTAATTTATTAGCTAGTGATAACTTATGCTCTTGCTTGTCTTATTGCTTAGCTTGCCTCTTAGTTGATAGTTAGCCTTACTAGTGTAGTGTAATTCCTCTTGCTCTAGTTTAGTTGCTTGTCTTGCCTTGTTCTTAGTCTTAACTTTCTTAGGGTAATCTAGGGTTTTTGTTAATCTAGTTTCTCTTGCTGTTTCTTGCTTGCCATTGTAGTGTAATCAACCAAAACCAACCTTTAAACCCTCAAACCCTACTCTCTACTTTAGGAACATAGCTCACATTAACTTAGCACTAGTGCCCCCTCTCCCCGAGGATCGACCCTCATCTTGCCATTTGCCTATACTATAACACGACCTCGTGTGCTTGCGGGTACATGTGATTAGTTAAGCATGTGTGTTGGACTAGGTCCATATATAAATTTTGAAAGATCCATCATGTATATCTGTTCCTTTAGGGTTGCATCTAATTACCATCTAGTTGGCTAGTATGTGGCCTTGAGAAGATCACACCAAGCTTTCTGGCATTGTTGCTGGGGATAGAGGCGCTCGACCTAGCTAGTTGGTGTAGCTTAGCTTTTCCTCCTGCCCTCATCATTTCTATTCTTTATTCTTTGTTTAATTTGGCATACTATCTTTCTAACTTGGCTCTTGTTGCTTGTTTGTGTATGTGTAAGTGACAACTATGCATGAGCAGTACATGTTTGACTTGTACTGACTTGGTGCCATACGACCCCAAGATAGGTAGATGGAGATGCCAAAGCCACCGCAAACAACAGAAATCAACATAAATGGAAGGAAATGGTCCTCATGGTGAAGCTCATGGTGACGCTCAACCACAACCCAACCACCCTCTGCACGAGTACTTCACCGTGGGGAACTACAACTCGCCAATTGCCACCCTTGTTGACCAAATGCCAGGTCAACAATTCTCCATTCTACCAGCCCTTCTCGGACTCCTTCCTACTTACTATGGGATGGAGAACAAGAATCCCTACCACCATATTGATGCCTTTCTTAAAACTTGATCCACACCCACCACCACTGATGACTCAATCCGAAGAACCCTCTTACCTTTCTCTCTGAAAGAAAAAGCCAAGGAGTGGTACATCTTCAAGCCTGAGTTGGTGACATGGAACACAATGAAGAATGTGTTCCTTAATAAGTTCTACCCGATCACCAAGTTGACCCAGATGCTGAGATGTATTACCTCCTCATAAGAAGAGAATGAACCCTTCCACAAGGTGTGGGAAAGGTTCCAAAAGCTCCTGTATGACTACCCTCATCATGAGGTACCTTTGTGGTAGCTTGTTCAAGCATTCTACACCGGGCTAGTTGAGTTGAGCCAAAATAATGTAGAATCCTCATGTGGAGTCACATTCATGGCAAAGCCATTGGAGGAGTCTTTGCCCTTATTCGAGCATCTTGTGGAGAATTCTCACCACCGAGCTTCAACTAAGGGGAATACTGAGAATTCTCACCACCGAGCTTCAACTAAGGGGGAGCATTGTGACCAAAAATACATTCCTCCACCCCTCCTGCAGCTCCAGTCAGGACTGAAGCCAATTCCCAAATGATGAAAATGATGGCGGATATGATGAACATGATGAAGAACCAAGATGGATGTTCTTCTAGCCAATCTACTGTGGCAATTGATGTTGTGGATGAAGAAGTGAATGCTATAGATGCCTTTAGCAACTACAACAACCAAGGCCCGATGTCCAACTCCTATACTCCAGAGTAGATGAATCATCCAAACTTCTCATGGAAACAATAAAATGAGGAGGGACAAGGGCAACCTAGGCAACATCAAGGGACCAAGTGTAGCTCCAAGTTTGAAGAAATAGCTCTAGGAAGTATAAGGAGACTCGATGAAGTGAAGAAAGAGGTGTCCTCTCAAGAGAAAAACATTAGCCGCATTGAACAAAGGCTTGATCAAATTTCTCTTTCACTTGCCCGTCGTAAAGAAGGGAGACTCGCGTCTCAACCTATGGCCATCCCAAACAATAATAGTGGTTATGTAAGCACTACTCAAGGTGCTTATGTCCCACTATAAGGCCAAATTTAGTACCAAGGACCACCAAATCCTTATACTCCTCCCACTCAACAACCCCAATCCAACTACCAATACCCCCACCTCACTCATACCAACAACCCCCTCCACAATATCACCCCCATCCACCACAATCACAACCCCAGCCGCAATTTATCCTCCAAAACTCAAATCCACCACACTCAAGGCCACCAACATCTCAACAACCACAACCATCTCCACAAGCTTCCTCTTCCACTACCCATGAGCATGTGAAGGCAATGACAATATTGAGGATTGGTAGGACCTTGGAGCATCCACATGGTATATCTGTTGATAGTGCAGACAGTGATGACGAAGTTGATAGTGTGATCATGGATGTTGATACTGAGATTTAGGTTGAGGATACTGTGACAGGAACCCAGGTTGATACCGTGATACCGAGAGATGATACTGTGATTCCTGCGATACCAATTGATGATACTGTTGACTTGAGTTGGTTGGGAGCACAACTCCCTCCATTCCCAGATGCACTTGAAGAGCAATCCACTGAAAGAAGGAAGAAGAAGCACACTGAGGACATCATGGAGACCTTTAAGCAGGTCAAGATCAACATTCCTTTACTTGATGTGATCAAAAAAATTCCATCTTATGCTAAGTTCTTGAAAGACTTGTGCACGTTCAAGAGGAAGACAACATGAAGGACACCGAGGAAAGTCAAGCTCACTGAGAAAGTGAGATCAATTCTGCACCACACTGTGCCAAGGAAGAGGAAAGATCCTGGTTCTCCCATCATCTCATGCTACATTGGAGCACGTCACATAAACCAAACTCTTCTTGACTTGGAATCTAGTGTAAATCTAATGCCATATGATGTGTTTACTGAACTGCAAATGGGACAACTAGGTCCCGCTCACTGCACTTTACAATTGGTTGATCGATCTTTGACCCTAGAGGGCGTGTTGATGATGTTCTAGTCAGAGTTGATGATGAGACCTCCACATTCTTACCCGTTGATTTCATTATTTTGGATATGGAAAAAGACTCAAGGAAAGTGCCTATCATCTTGGAGAGACTTTTCTTGGTTACAGCTGATGTAGTGATCCATGTGAGGACCAACAACATGTATGTGAATTTCATGCACATAGAGATCCAGCTAAACATTTTCAAGTCTTCTACTAAGGCTGAGGCGATAGGTGCTACAGAAGAGGATAGTTATCTAATTTAATGTCTTGACGAGATTGTAGAAGAAGGTCTACCTGCATGGATTTATACTGCCACACAAGGTAGAGGTCTAGAGCCTATTGTGGAATTTCTTGATGATGATGATGATGAGGATGAGGAAGAACTAGCCTTAGTGGCTGCAAGTGAGGACCTCCCTTCCATTTCTTAACCATTGAAGAATTCCCTTGAAGATCCTCATGTTCTTGAGCTCAAGTCTCTTCCTGAAGGGATGAAATATTATTTCTTAGGCTCCAATGACACCCTTCCGATGACCATTTTCTCTATCCTTTCTCCAGAGCAAGAAGATGCTTTGATGGTAGTTTTGAAGAAGAACATTCAGGCCATGAGATGGTCCATTGCTGATTTGAGGGGTATTGACCCCTCTATTTGTGTCCACACAATCTACCTTGAGGATGATGCTAGACCAATCTGTCAAATGCAAAGAAAGTTGAATCCAAAATAGAAAGAATTTGTAGCGAAAGGGGTCGTGAAGCTACTTGATACTGGAATCATATATCCCATTTCAGATAGCCCATGGGTGAGTCCCATCTAAATTGTACCCAAGAAGGGTGGGATCACAGTCGCTGAGAATGAATATGGGGAATTGATTCCCGTGAGAGAGAAATCCAAGTGGAGGATGTGTGTGGACTACATAAAATTGAATGAGAAGACCAAGAAAAATCATTACCCTATCCCATTCCTTGATCAGATCTTGGAGAGATTAGCTGGACAAAGTTTCTATTATTTTCTTGATGGGTACTCTGGTTACTTCCAAACAGCTGTTCATCCTACTAATCAAGAGTAGACGACGTTCACTTGTCCAAGTGGTACTTTTGCTTATAGGAGGATGCCATTTGGGCTGTGCAATGCTCCTTCTACTTTTCAAAGATGTGTGACATCCATCTTTACAGATATGCTTGATTCGTCGCTTGAAGTCTTCATGGATGATTTTTCTATATTTGATAAGACATTTGATGAGTGTTTTCTCCACCTAGCAGCCGTGCTTGAAAGGCATGTCAAGGTCCATTTGGAGGGATCTTGGGAGAAAAGTCACTTCAGGTGCCCAAAGGCATTATTCTGGGTCACTGAGTTTCTAAGGCTGACATTGAAGTTGATAAGGCCAAAGTTGGTCTAATTTCCACTCTCACAATTCCTTCCACCGTAAGACATGTCCAATCTTTCTTGAGGTGTGTAGGTTTCTATCACCAGTTGATCAAAGAATTTAGTAAAATTTTAAGGCCACTTTGTCACTTGCTTGAAAAAATGTGGAATTCAATTTTAATGAAAAGTGTGTTGAAGCCTTCAACCACTTGAAGCACAAGCTCGTCTCTACTCCTATCATGCAACTCCCAAATTTCTCCTTGCCATTTGAGATAATGACCGATGCATCAGATATGGCAGTGGGGGCTGTGATGGGCCAAAGGATTGACTGGGTTCCACATGCCATCTACTATGCAAGCAAAACCCTTGATGAATCTCAAAGGAACTATACCACCACGGAAAAGGAGTTACTTGCCATGATTTTTGCTCTTGACAAATTTCATTCTTATCTCTTGCAAAACAAGGTGGTGGTATACATGGATCACGCAAATCTAAAATATCTTATGGCAAAGAAAGATTCTAAGCCAAGGCCGATCTGATGGATTCTATCGCTCCAAGAGTTTGATTTAGAGATTGTTCACAAGAAGGGAGTGGAAAATTCTACAGCCGATCATCTCTCCCGCATTGAAGCATCGTATGATGATAGGAATCGAATCAAGGAAACAATGCCACATGAGCAACTTTCTTACTTTCATCTACCCAAAAACCATGGTACAAGAACATAGCTAACTTCTTATCTAGTGGTAGGATACCAAGTACTTGGACAAGGGAAGAGAGAAATAGACTATTTTCTATGATGACGAACTATGCTTGGGATGACCCACATCTTTTCAAATATAGTCCCAACCAACTCATTAGAAGGTACGTCCTGGAGATAGTGCCACTCCAGTGTGTGTGGAGGTCACTTCGGCGGGAAACACACAACCACCAAGATTCTTTAGAGTGAATTTTATTGGCCAACCTTGTTCAAGGATGCTCATGAGTATTGGAAATGCTATTTGAAGTGCCAAAAGGTGGGCACTATCTCCAAAAGGGACATGATGCCACTAATCATTCTTGAGAAGGTAGTGAGGCCAGAGTGCAAGGATTGGTCTTTACATCTCAATGAAGCTTTGTGGGCATTTAGGACTGCATTTAAAGCCCTAATTGGTACCACACAAGGCTGCCATCTATCTGTGGAAATGCAACACAAGGCTTTGTGGGCATTGAAAGCCAAAGATATGGATGGGGACACTGCCGAATTGAAAATAAAATTGCAGCTGCATGAGTTTGAGGAGATGAGACGTGAGGCCTATGAATTGTCCAAAAGCTACAAGAAAGGACAAAGTTTCTTCACAACAAGCTGATCAAGAAGAGGGATTTTGAGTCCGGGCAATGGGTATGGTTGTACAACTCTAGGATGAGGTTCTTTCCCAGAAAACTTCGTTCTAGATGGGAAGGAACTTATATAATCAAGAATTAATGTATATGCATCCGGAGTTGTTGTGACACGTGTGAAGGATGGAGCAAGAGAGTTTACCGTCAACGAGCAAAGATTGAAAGTAGTGGTTGAAGTAGGTCTAGACCAAACTAATCAAAGTTTTGACATTGTGATGCTGATTGAAGAACACCCAATTGATGAAGAGATGTGCTTTAATGCACATGACAAGGATATTTACTACAAAGATGTTTTGAGAGTTCCGAGAGGATGAAAGAGTTCAAGAATTAAAAAGCCCAGTTGAATACGTAAAATTTAGCACTAGTGGGAGGCAACCCACCTAGGTTTGGGAACTTTTGCACCCAACCTTCGCTTTTTGATACTTTTACTTTGTTTTCACATGATTCCAAGAATACACACACACACACTTTATTCTTGATAGTTTTTTAAAGTTTTGATGAGATGCAAGTGACATGTTTAAGAGAGAGAAAGAGAGGACAAGACATAATTTTTGAAGATAAAATGTGAAAAAGAGTCAAAATAGTGCAAAAATATCAAACATTTTGAAATAACATTGATTAAGTATAGAATGAAGACCCACAAAAATATCAAACTTTTTGAAATAACATTGACTAAGTATAGAATGAAGACCCACCAAGGTCGTGGTGCTTCAAAACGGATGTGGTGGAATTGATTGAGAAAGTTACAGTATCATGGCCAATTTTGTGAATGAATGGCCACCACTGTGGGGCTCAAAATGGTCGTGGCACAAGCAGGACAACACAATCATGGAGCCCACCATGACCATGGTGATTTAATTACAAAAAATTGAGGAAGTTACATCGATGGAGGTGATTTTGTACATGAACAACGACGACCATGGTGATCACCATGGCCGAGGCAGGAGGAGGACACCACACCCATGGATACCACCACGACCATAGTGAGGGTCGAACAACATCTGCCTTCACCAACCACCACAATTATGGCACCCACCATGGCCATGTCACCAAAACCCCACAACGGCCGTGGTAGGGCCCAACCCCACCTTTTTTCACTTAAACTCCCAAAAATACCATGACCCCCTCATTCTATTCACTTTCACACAACGCCCCTCACCCGTGGTGACCTGCAATGGTGCTAGCATCCCCAATCTTGCTCCTCCAACCCAAATCTCCACCCAATCGACCTCCAAATACTTCCTACACCTCCACCATATCTCCCTCTCCCATTTCCACCCCAAATCCTCCTTCAATCTATCCTCCTTCTCCATTTTTGTCCTCCACCCCATCTACAACCATACCACCCAAAAACACACAAAAATCCACCAATTTTCACCCAAAACCATTAGCTAATCCATCTTCCACCATCATAGCAACCATTCTAACCCATTCCACCTATCCATCAACCTCCATTTCGCCTTCTCCTAAAACATTCAAAAATCACAACTCTGCCACCACTACCACCTCCATACAATGAAGGGGATAGGCAAGGTTGTGAAGAAGGGGGATCAAAAGAGCATTGAAGTGATCACTAGAGGCATAGTGCGCACCAAGAGAGCCTCCTCTCAAGTCTCCATGCCATCCCACACTCCATCACCATCAAAATCCATTTCTCAATTGCTCCATCATTTGACATCTATGAGTGCCTCCCCCACCCGATCGTCAGACAACCACCACACAACCGATGAGATCTATCGGGAGGAGGATGAGGAGGCATCTAAGGAGAACCTTGATGCCATGATTGATAAAGTTGAGTCGAAGGTTACTACTCACCAAAAGCAGGACAAGGGGGTTGCAACCCCATATTCATCGAGGATACCTCCATGGACTATGCCAGCTCACTGCTCTACCTCTTCATTGGGGGAGAGAACACAATAGTAGTCATAGGTGAGGCGAAAATTGATAATTGAAGAGGAGGATGAGCCACAGTGATACCCTGAGCAACGGGTACCACTCAATCTTGACACGAGCTCGTGGTCAAGATTCTACTAGGCTGATGAAGAAGAAGATGGTACTGATGAGGAAGAGCTAGATTCTGAGCTAGAGGATACCTTGACCTACCTAGAGGCAGATAGATTGAAAGTTTTTGGTAAAGCTCTTGTGGGGACTTCTTATGGCAGTGGGAAAAGGAAAATGCAAATCACACCCATATATCCTGAATGCATGTCAAGGAGAGTCATCTCCACAAGGTATGGGTGCAAGAAGGTGATTGAAGACCTAGGCATTAAAGTAGAAGTGGAAAACAAGCTGAAGAGACTAGGTTTGTGGAAGGTGCTTTTCATGGAACAAACCACATACATAGAGTTAACTCAATAGTTTTTTGCCACACTCGAGAAGGTCAAGGTAAAAGGGGAGGAAGCCATCAAATTTGGAACACGCTTACAACTTCTGAATCAAACTGCATCTTTGCAAAGGATCCTGAAGAAGTCAACAAAATGAATGATGGCATAATTGAGAAAGAAGTTGACTTAGACTATGGTAAATTTTGGTACAGTTTGACAGGGATGCCATGATACACAACTGGCAAGTCAAATACGACGTTAATCTACTATCCCTTTGTCAAATACGTGTAGAAAGTCCTTGCCAACATGATTGTGGGAAGGTATGATAACCAGGGCAATATTTCACAAAAGTACCTCTTTGTTTTACATGGATTAAATAAGAAGTTACACATTAACCTAGGGTTGCTCTTGATAGATCACATGAGGACAATTCCTTTCAAAATCAAAACCCCATTTTTATGGGAGGGATTGTGACCTCAATTGTTCTAGCCCTAGGCTTTGATGTCACCATACTTAAAGAGGCTGAGGGGGCTCAATTTTTTGATTTGAAGTATCTCATTTTCTCTAAGATGATCACAATAAAAAATAAGAGGTTAATATATAATGTGAAATCCATAGCATCATCAGAAATTCTTGAGCAGCCCTATCATGCTCACCCACTCCTCTCTTCCTTGGGCCCCCTGACTTAGAATAAGAAAAGATTAGGCAATGAGAGCAAGACAACCCCCGAGAAAACTATAAAACCACTACTGCACATGAATAAGTGGGAGAATCTAATGCACAAAAGAGGAAGAAGAGCAAAGAAGATAGGCCTAAAGGGTGAGAAAAAGGTATGAGGCAATATCCCAGCTACAAGATCCTTCAACAAATGCCTATGATATGTCTTCCATCCAGGCACAACTTGAAGGTATTCAAAAGACACAAAAAGATATGTAGCTCACCCCAGTAGTACATGTGGCATGACCAACAACAGATGCAATATCAGGTCAACCACTTGTTCCACTACCACCATGCTCAAGCATAGAGAAACCCTGAATGGGGTGAAGACTTCTAGGGTGGTATTTCGGGATATCAAGACCTACCCTCCCCCTCAGGATACATATTGGGGCCACTACTACTAGTTCCCTCCAATCCATCCAGGTCCTCCACCTCCTCATCAGTACCAGCCAGAGCATCAAGACCATCCACAATAGGGAGACCTACCTTTTGATCAACTTCATAATCCTTGATCTACACCCTAATATCCCCAAGCTTTAGTTTCATGCTGAGGACAACATGATTCAAAAGTTTGGGGTGGTAGGGCGGTATGTGCCACCCTAACTTTGATTCTCATTTTGCTTATGTCTGTTCCACCTATTTTTAGATTATTTGAATTTACTCTTTTTAGTGTATATTTCTTCTTGTTAGTATTCATGCGTACATGTAGTTTAATTTCATGCATTTTTATGTATTTTTTTCAAAATTTCTGTTCTTTTTTCTCTTCCATGTCATGCATTTGCACTTCCACATAGATTTTGGTAAATTTTGAGTGTTTTAACTAGGATTTACTGCTTTATGTTTTAAATTCCCCTAAAGTAGGTTTAGATGTGATTGAATGCAAATTGGCACCATTTTGGCCAATTTTGCCCAAATTTGAATGTTCTTGCCCAAAAGTATGTCTCAAATGAATCTCTATCTGTTGTGATGTGAAATGATTAAATCTTGGGTAATGCACTTGCTTTTGATGTTTCTAGCTAGAATGAGTCCTATGTAGGAATTTTGCATGTGCTCCAAGCCTCTTGAAATAATTTGCTATTTTGAATAAAAGAGTGATTCTTGCAAGTCTTGAACATTTGGGTTTATTGTTCTTTATGAAAAGGATGCAATATACTATAATGTTCATTTTATGCATGACTTGTTTGATTGGTGAATTTTAATTGGAAAAACTTGCTTGAGTGAGATTATACATGGATTTCCACTACTTGTGACCCCTCTTTGATCCGACATTTCTTCCACCATCTTCTTACCTCTCCGCCTCATGAAAGGATGCCAAAGCACACATATCATCCTTGACCACCCCCAAAAATGTTTGGGGTGGTCATATCTTTACCTCCCCGCTTCACTCTTTCCATCATATGCCCTACCTACACCAAGGGAAAAGAAAACAAAAAGAAAAAAAAAGAAATAAAAGTTACTCCTATTTAAGAGCATCCAAATAAAGAAAATATGAGTGTAAAAGCACTCCACTCCCTTTATAACCATTTCTCCTCTTTTTATGCCTAGTAGGGCGAGGGTAAATCAAATCTAGCCCTCATCCCCCTACACAAGCCAAGTGGGTCATGAGCATTGAAATGAAATGTATGAAGTAACTCTAGCAAGTGAAATAGTGATCCTAACCTTTTGAATGTATTTCATGCATGATACAATTTACCCAGAGCATTATAAAAATTGTATTACTTGCAGATGTGAATGATGATCCATATTCTAAGTTCTTGTGCTCTGTGCTTGATCCAAAATTGAAAAGAATGAGAATGAGTTGAGAGTAGTGGATTGCATGCCTACTTCCTCATGTGAACTTAGTTTAGCCAATAAACATCACAATGATTGCATTATCTTTGATCCTTGATTGAATTGAAAGAGAGATTAAGTTGGAGCATACTTGAGGACAAGTATGTTTTAAGTTTGGCGTGGTGATGCATCCCTATTTTAGGGCTTCATCCTGTGTCTTTTTGCATTATAATCACATCTAAACAATGTAGATTACAAGCTATTTCCTCCACTATGATATTTTATGATAAATGCACTTATGTCTCCTTTTGTGTGTTTTTCAGGGCACCAATGCATGGGGAAGATATGAAGAACATATTTGGGTCCTTGTACCCTAAGATTGGACCTACCTCTTCCTCGAGCTCTCTAACCAATTCAAAGAAAAAGGAGGTTAAATGAAGAAGTTGAAGTGAAGATCATCATTAAGAAACTCCAAAACGGCTGTGGCAAATCACCATGGTCGTGGGGAATTAAGCTCCAAAAGTTACGGGGAAGTAACCAATTTGTACATAAATGACCACGGCTGTGGCCAGCAAAACGGCCATGGTCACTGAAGACAGCACGACCGTGGTCATCAAAACGGATGTGGCCAACACTTCCCAGCTTGCCCGTGCTCAGTAAAACTACCGTGGCAATTTATTCATCAAGACCTCAAAAATCAACAGGGACTCGCTCATTTTACATGTGAATGACCATGTTCATGGCCATCAGCACGACCATGGCCCTTGATGGCCACCTTGCCCGTGGTGAACACCACGACCGTGGCTAGCTGAAAACAAGACGACCTCAGAGTGACCTCACCTGTGGGTACCTCATCCAACACAACTGTGGTCCCCAACATGGCCATGGTACCCTCTACCCAAAACGACCGTGGTACCCGCCACAGCTGTAGCCACCATACACACTTACACCTCAACTCCACTTTCCACCTCAACCATTCCACTACCCACGATTTTTCCATGCAACCCCCACCACGACCGTGGTGACCACGTAAACCTACCCATTTTCTCCACTATTTTTTCCTTTTTGCCCCCACTTACCTAGTGCCTCCCCACCACCTATATACATAGGTGGCGGCCACAACATGAAGGTTAGCTTCCCTTAGCCTCTCCCTAGATACTCTAGAGCTCCCTCATCCACTTCCTTGCATTTATTCCACTCACCTACCTCCCATTCCATATTCCACTTTACTTCCACCATACAAACCTAATTTTCTAGGTTTCCTACCATAATCCCCCATATCTCCCTACTTTTCACCCACCTTGGAGGAGGAGCCACACCCTATAACAACTAGGAGGTGAAGGAGAAGAAGCTTCTATGAGCTCCATGGATTCTTACCCCTTTCTTCTCTTTTCTTTTCTCTTTTGTATGAGCATGTCTAGCTAAGCCCCTAGTGGTGAGCTGTTTGGGGTTAAATGTTACTTTGATACCATGTTGGGGGAAAATAACTTGTATTGAACATATTTCCATTCTATGATGATTGCCTCTTGCTTCTATCTCATTTCCCATTGTCTTGCATGTAGTTTGTGATTTTAAACATAGATTGCTTGTTTTATGATGCTTGATGACACTTAGCTTCTAGGAGAAAATAGAATGTATGTGTCTATCTTAGGAATTTCTCATAGGTCCAAATAGTAGATCCCTAGCTAGCACCCTTTGTTCCCACATACAACTCCCTTATCCTACAAGTAGGTGTGAGATCTAAGTAGCTAGTGTAAGTGTGATTAGTGCAGTTACCTAGAGTTTCCTAAAGGCTAGATGGCAAGTAACATGAGGTGAAACATCCTCATCTCTACTCCCATTCCTACCCTTGACTCTCAATTGACTCAATACCACTTACCCTAGAAACCTCGACTTGCCAAGTCCTATTAGAATTATACCTAGCCCTAATTCTCCAACTAGTAACATAGGGTACATTCCAATAGCACTTGCCTTGTTGTTTAGTTTGGTAATCTAGATTGAAGATATAAAGCTTGCTTGTTATGTAACCTTCCCCAACTAAGAACAAAGTTTCATTCCCAAATGGCCCACCTACCCATCTTATTTCTTAAAATCCACCCTTGCATTCTTAGATTGCTAATGCTAGTTTAGTTAATTGCCTTTGTCCCTTTGTAGCTAATTGCTTAGTTCTTGATAGTTAGTTCTTTCTTAAGTAGTTATGGATCTTTTGAGCTTGCTTGTGTTAATTTAGTTAGCTAGTGATAACTTAGGTTATTGCTTGTCTTATTTCTTAGCTTGCCTCTTAGTTGGTAATTTGCCTTGCTAGTGTAGTGTAATTCCTCTTGCTGTAGTTTAGTTGCTTGTCTTGCCTTGTTCTTAGTCTTAACTTGCTTAGGGTAATCTAAAGATTTTGTGAATCTAGTTTCTTTCTTGTTGTTTCTTGCTTGCCATCACAGCGTAATCAAACAAAACCAACCTTTAAACCCTAAAACCCTACTCTCTGCTTTAGGAACATAGATCACATTAACTTAGCTCTAGTGCCCCATCTTTCCCTGAGGATCGACCCTAATCTTTCCACTTGCCTAAACTACAACACGACCCCGTGTGCTTGTGGGTACATGTGATTATTTAAGCCTGTGTGTTGGACTAGGTCCATATATAAATTTTGAAAGATCCATCGTGTGTGTCTGTTCCCTTAGGGTTGCATCTAGTCACCATCTAGTTGGCTAGTATGTGACCTTGAGAAGATCGCCCCAGAAATGAAGCACTAGATTCCAGATTTGAATCCTAAAACCAGCGATCACCACCCTACTATTGGGTAACCGAACATCTATTAGGTTAAAGGCATTTAGGAAACAAGTTCCTTGAGTTTTCACTATCTCAGGGATCCTTCACTCTTGATCTCTTGTGTCTAGACCAACAAGTTGTTGTTGCCACCATTACTGGTTAAGAAGGTAGAATAAAAAAGCTTAGAGAATCCAAATAAAGGAAAAACTAAAGATCAGTTGGAATTTCTGTGTCCCAAGTGAAGGAAAAGGAAGAAATACCAACGACAAACTTGGTGAAAGTTCAGAAAAATTTCACTGAATCTTGAAACACAGGATAAAGGCACAAAAGGGGAGGAAGGGTAGCTATAAAAAGGGGTCAAGTACTATGATTTGAAGCTCCCTGGAGTCTCAAAAACTCACTCAAGGTCTTCCCTTGGGGTTGTCGTTGTCTAATTCGCCACATCGGCAAACTGGAAGTGAAACCTGAGGTGGGTTCTAGGGGTGTATTACACAAGGGCTCACAAGAAAAATTGACGATCAGCAGTCGTTGCCCAATGTCCCCTGATTCTTCTCTGGTGGTTGGATTTGTAGGGGACCACTTGCAATTGTGAGAATACCAGGCAAAAGTTGAAACATGGGATCATAACAGTGGCTCCAAGAGTTTAGGAGATATAGGACACATATTCCCTTCAAATCTGGGATAGTTCAGTTTGGAACGAGGAGGGGATGGTGAGGGAGAGGTCTATTTTATCTGGGAATTATTGGGGAGGGAGATTGAATCAGAGGAGGATTACGACCAAAACAAAGTCCAAAAAGGACTAAAATCTAGGTGGGAGAGGCATGTAGCAGGCGTTAGATGAGTATGTGAAAACCCAAATATCATCAAAGTCGTTTGATCAAGCCGAGGAAAGAAAAGGAGAGAAAATATGCAAGTGACAACACATAAATCAGAGACTTATATTAGAATGGAATTATTTTGGTGATATTCAATATAAAACTATAGAGAATCTTTATTATTTAATTTAGTTAGTCAAATAAAGTCTAAACGACCTAAGAGTTGAACCCTAGGTTAATGAAGGAGTCTAGAATCTTCCTATCATATTACATATTGGTTTTGATTACCTTTTGTTTATCAAACTAACATTGGTCTATAAGGAAATTTTAAAACTACTTGATATCATATCGAAGTCTTCTGTTGGACTGGTGATCTAGGGTTTGCATCATTTCTCTGGCGATCGTGAGGATGATAGACGCCGACCTTGTCGGAGAGGGGAGTCCCTCCCCTCTCTATGACATCTATGGCCATGGTGGAGACGAAGACGCATGACGCCTCCCTAGCTCATCCCATCATCAAGAAGGCCTAGAACCAGGTCATTGGTGGCACTGGTACCTTTGAGGAGCAAAGATATGATCCACCTGTGAAGATTTATGGAAGCGATTCATCACCATTGACGATCCTACGTATGAGGCCATGGAGAAATGCTGGGAGGACACAACAATCCTGTATGTTATGGGGAAATGCCCATACTACTATCATCTGCTAGCTTTGATCCACCGGGTCTGGAAACCTAAGGGTGGGTTTGATCTCTTCTCCAAGCATGATAGGTTCTTTCTCCTGAGGTTTAACTCTACTGAAGACAAACAGAGCATCATCAATTGTGGACCATGCTGGTTCGACAACAGGCTCATCGTTGTCAAGGACTACAAGACCAACGACGATCTCCACAAAGACTTCTTTAGCTCCATCCCTCTATGGATTAGCATGCCCAGCTTGGGAAGGAATTGGTCACCCAGGGAAGTTGGGATCGTGACCAACGGAGTGGATAAACTACTAAGTATCAATTACAAGTCCATTGGCCTTAAGTCCCTTGGCGAGGCGCGGGCGCTGGTGGAGGTGGAAACTGACGAGGATCCTCCAGAGGAGATCTGGGTTAACTTGCCACAAAGAGACCCTACTTCAATCAAAATCCAATACGAACATATCCCTAAGAGATGTCTGGCGTGCAAGGTCTTTGGGCATGGCACAAGTGACTGCCCGTTAAACCCTAAGGTTGTCGATGATGCTCCTGCTCCTAAACCTTCTCAGGTATGGCATGTTGTGGGATGGAAGGGCAAAGGTGTTGCTGGTGATAAACAGGTTGAAGAGAATCACACTGAGGCCGTGCACTCAAGTAACATCTTTGTTGTGCTTGCTGATGGTGGTGCATCCTCCTCATGTAGTGGTGATGCTTCTGTTGGTGACGGTGTTTCAGACGACTGTGGTGACGTTCCTGGTGGAGGTGCTTCTGCTATTGTTGTTCCTGGCGTGAACGTCGGTGCTTCCTCCTTGGGCGGCGGTGAAGCATCTAGGGCGGATGGTGGTGATGGCATTTGTACATCAGATGGTGGTTTCGAAGGTGGTGATGGTGTTCATGCTTTAGATGGTGGTGCCAGTGTTGTGACTGGTTCAGATGGTGGTGTCGGCATTCATGCATTAGGTGTTGCTGGTGATGGCGCTCGTACAACAGATGCTGGCACTTCAGGTGGGGCGTCTGGTGGTGGTGTTTGGGCTCTTGGTGGGGCATCCAGTGGTTGGGCTTCTGGTGGGACAATGGAGGGTTCTAATGCTGCCGATTCAGATGCTTTGGCTCTAGTTGTGCTTGCTAAATCATGCTCCTCTGGTGCAGATTCTTCTTCGTTGTCCAAGACTCCAAAGTCGTCCAAGGGTGATGGGTCTCGTAAGACCCGATCTACCTCTAGAGGTCATTAATGACCTTTCTTATGACCAACGTTCATGGCTCGGGGAAGCCACGTAAAAAGAAAGAAGTTAGGAGAACCATTCTTGATAACAAAGCTACCATAGATATTCTTGTTGAATCCAAACTCAAGTCCCATAGGATTCACACGTATGATTGTATGTTCCCTAAAGGTTGGCTATGGGTTTCTAATCATTTGCATGATCCTAATGGTCATATGTATATTGGGTGGAATCCTAACTGCTGGACTATTACTGTGATTGAGATGGATGATCAATAGGTCACTATGAAATGTATTAACAAAGGTGGCCTCACTATCTATACTACAACTATCTACACTAGGAACTTGGTGGCTGATCATTCTATTTTGTGGAATACCTTGGAGAGGATTGCTGTTAACATAGTTGATGCTTGGCTTATCTTTGGCGATTTCAACAATATCAGGAAGCAAGAGGAGAAGGTGGGGGTCGTGAAGTTCCCTCTACCATCCTTAGCTCTTTCAATGCTTCCCTGGATAATGCTGGACTTACTGAACTACCTATCATTGGTAAAGAGGTTTAACCTTGGCATAACAAACAAGGTGTTGCTAAAAGGGTTGCTTGCAAGCTTGATAGAGCCTTTGTTAATGATGCTTGGCTGTCTAAATTTCCTGGTTCCAAAACAAAGTTCATCACTTGCAATTTTTCGAATCACTGTGCTTTAAACATCTATATGAGACCTATTTCTTTCAAGAAGAAACCCTTCAGATTTCTCAATTTCTGGCTGGAATGGGAAGGTTGTCGGGACATTATTAAAGATACCTAGGCTACTGAAGTTAAAGGCAACCCACTCTTTGAATTCAGTCATAAACTCAAGTTGGTCAAGGATAAGCTGAAGACTTGGTCCAAACACTATGTCAATCTCAAGAACCTTATTGCAAGAGAAAGAATGGAGCTTGTTGACATCTCAGCCGCAGTTCGTAAATGCCCTCTAGATCCAGATCTCATCCATGCTGAAAAACAAATTCTTAAGAGATTGGACGTGCTCCTTAAGGCAGAGGAGGTTTATTTCTGGCAGCATAGTAGGATGGAGTGGCTTTCCAATGGAGATAGGAACAGTAAAGTCTATCATACTATTGTTAAGAGAAGGGATGCTATTAACTTTATAACTGAGCTATTTGACTCACACAGTGATCTTTTGCAGGATAATGATGTCATTTCGGATGACACTATGCATCTTTTTGAGCAGCTTTATAATCAACCTCATGTTGCATCCAGCTCTTGTATCCCAGATTGGACCCCCATAGTCTCTAAGATTGATAATGTCATGTTGTGTTCTACACCGTGTTTGAATGAGGTCCGTGATGCTGTATGGAGCATAGGGCCTCACAAAAGCCCAAGTCTGGATGGCTTTAATGGTTATTTATATAGGGAAAACTGGAATGTCATTTGTGATGATCTTCTTAAGGCTGTCCAGTGGATATTCAAAGGTGGTAGCATGGTTAGACAAGTGAATCATGTTTTCCTTGCTCTTATTCCCAAGAAGGACATTGTCTCGTCTCCAGTTGATTTTAGGCCTATCTCTTATTGCTCGATGCTCTATAAAATTATTGTCGAAGTCATCTCCAGGATGTTAGACAATCTTTTGCCTAATATTATTTCTCCTTACCAAGGTGATTTTATTAAAGGTAGGAGTATTGAGGACTGTTCTCTTCTTACGGCCGAGTTTACTCTTAAATTCAACCACAAGTCCAGTTCTCCTGCCGCTTGCATCAAGTTGGATATCACCAAGGCCTTTGATTCCGTTTGTTGGTCATACTTATGGGATTGTCTTACTGGCCTTGGGTTCATGTGAAGTTTATCTCCATCCTAAAGCAATGTGTGGAGACTCCATCCTTTTCTCTTCTATTGAATGGATCTTTGGTTGGCTTCTTCAAAAATTCCAATGGACTTAGGCAAGGCGATCCTCTATCACCCTTGTTATTTGTCCTAACTATGGAAGGTTTTAGCAGATGTCTTGAGGCAGCGTATGATAGAAAACTCATTAGAAGCTACCCAGCCAATAGGACCAAGTCTCTTAGCCATCTTCTCTTTGCGGATGATGTTCTTATTTTCTCTGAGGGGCGCTTGCGTAGTCTTGCAAATATCAAATCGATTTTACTTGAGTTTGGTTCTGTCTCTGGTATGAAGTGCAATCCTATTAAAACCCATATATAGTTGTCTTCTTCTTTCCGCAATAAGGATGCCTTGATCAATTGCTTGGGTATTCAGCAAGGCACATGGCCCATGAAGTATCTTGGTTTTCTATGGCTGGTGGAAACCTCAGTAGGCGCCACTTTCATGAATGCTTAGATAAGATAAGAGACATGATACAAAGATGACCAAGTTTTAAAATCTCTATGTCTGGTCGTCTTGTTCTTATTAAGCATTGTGCCATGGGTTTAATTAGCTACTGGCTACATATGGGTGACATTCCTCCAGCTGTTCTACATAGGATGGAGTTGCTGCTTTCTGATTTCTTGTGGGGTAGTTCTGTGCATCCCTCTTGTTGGGCAAGGTTGCCCTATCTGCTTTGTGAAGGCGGTCTTGGTCTAAAGAGACCTGATGAACTTTCAGATTACCATACTTTGTGTTGTATTAAGAGGTTCACTCAAGTTCAAAGCATATGGAGCTCATGGCTTTCTTGTAGGTATGGTGATTCCTTGGTTACTTCTTCCAGGAGTGGCTCTACTTGTCATAGACGTATGGTAGCTCTTTGGCCTTCTTTCTCTATTTGGGCGGACAAGGATCTTTGGGATAACTATAAATACCAAGTCTCTACTATTAAACATGATAAACAAATACATCAAATGTGTTGTAGTAGAATTTATAAAACTTGACTTTATTCAAAATGTATAAAGAGTACAATATAAAAATTTCCCAAATGGGAGTACAACTTATACAAGCATATGATCTAGGTAGAGGAAGACTTAAACTAATACAACTTGTCTCAACAAACAACATAACAAAAGTATATGCAACTAGTCCAAGCTATCTAGATGTGCAAGATCTCCTTAGCCTGAGGCAGGTTCACCAAGCTTCCATGCGCACTCTGATCCTAATCTGGGTGGTTGGGAGCACCCAGCAAGAGAAAGATAAAAATGTATGTGTTATTCAAGAGAAATAGGAAAATTAAATAATCTAAAGCATTGCAATATAAAAGATTCTTTACACTAAGAGATTTCAAAAGGAATGAGGCAAGTATAAGAATAAGAGAGAGAAGACTGTCATAATCAATCACCACAATAACAATCACATAGCATAAATATATTAAGACACAAAGTCATCTCAATGTAGGGTGGGGCACCTACCGGACCTCACCAAGTGGCAGGGGGACTAAAACCCCAGTGCCTATATAAAGTGGCAGGGGGACTAAAACCCCAATGCCTAATATAAAATGGCAGGGGGACTAAAACCCCAGTGCCCGACATGAGGACTAAAACCTCAGTGCCCTATGGGTGGTTTGTACTCATGTACACTACATTGTCATTTGACCTAAAATAAATCATGCTTAATAGTTCACTTGGCAGTAGTGAGAAATATAAAAGTAACATTTGCATCATAGCATTTGGGAATAAAACCCATGAAATAAAGGAGCCAACATAAGCAACAACAATATACAATGTTTCCAAGTAAATGAGCCAACATAAGTGGTAGAAAGATTCACAAAATTCAATTGAATGAGCCACAATGGAATTAGAAGCATCAAATAAGTAAAGATCCAAATAAAGGCATTTAGGAGGATATCAAGGCTAGCACAAAATGAAAGTAGGGTTGGACAAGACCCAACTGAAGGATTAGGATTGTGTGCACATAGATTTCACAATCATACATTCCACATATATAATAGGAATCCCATACATAGGATTCACATACCAAAATTGGATCCACATACACAAATAAGTATCACATACGAAATAGGCTTCACATACATAGGGGTCACATACCTTATCTTGATCCATTACTTCCACCAATCATATTGTTTCACTTCCATTTTTCCATCAACATTACACATGTATTAGTATTTATAAAGCTTAAAGCATAGGAAAACCCTAACTTTGGAACTTATATTCAAACCCACGATCTAAGGTTTAAAACCTAGTCCAATACATTAGTCATATTCTCCTGAATAATAAAACATATTTATTACCCAATTTGGAGTTTTTTTTGGTCGGTTACCCAATTTGGAGTTAAAATAGATTAATTACACATTTTAGATCATTTAATATAATCAAATAGGTATCCAAATAAAAATTCGAAAAAGGAATCATAATTGGGACTCAAGAACAATAAAATCAGATTCTACATGAAAAATCCTTTCTAACGACTATTTATTTGCATTTTTATGACCATGGATCGATTTACTATGAATTAAGTAAAACCGGTCAATCAGAATGCAAGAAAACCATAGCGTGACAGTAATTTAAATGAAAATGCAATTCGATGTAAATAGTAGGTGAAATGACCAAAATACTCCTGGTTGCCAAAAATGAAATAATTAAGCTGCGAGGGCAGTGCAGTCATTTACAACTATCAATTGTTTGCGGCGGAAAGAAAGAACAAGGGGGAAAAGATGATAATGCCCAAGCAAAGTAAATCGTTCCATTGCCCACACATGACCCTCTTGGTCATTCCATGACCTGACTTCTTCCAGCCAAGGTCATGGCACGAGTAGGGTCACAGGAGCTCGACACCTTTGCTTCAAATCACCATCAGGGCACGCAACAAATGACGAAACAAGGATCTAAGATGGGAGCAAACTCCCGAAGTCTGCACGATCCCAAGGAGCTACTGAACGACAACTCTCGTGCCCAAAATCTAGGGAAACAAGTCCCGCTGAGGTCGGAACAGAGACCGGTAGAACGAGACCAAAACCTCTGAAAATCATCATCATGGTCTCAGCTAAAGTCGTCGGTACAAAAGCGGAGTCAATGCGGGTAGAAAGCACATCTTACTGTGGGTGGAGGAGCGCGGGGGTGTGATGGAGCCAGACATTAGCAAAGCTTCATGGTGAGCTCTAGGACCCAGCGCTTGGGGGCATTCTAAGTCGAAGTGACGAGCATGGAGTGAAGACCAAGGTTCAAGGATGCTCATAGTAAAACCAATCGAACGGGCATAGCCGAGAAGGGGAACTCTAGGACGAGGTCACCGGAGGTGAAGGAGGAGTAGGACAGGGAGATCTAGAGTGGCTGGAGAGAAATTGAATGGATAGGAAGAGTGGTAGGGGTTAGGTGGTGCTTGTTGACTCCTTATATAGGCAGGAGGAGGACTCTAGTCTCCTCTGTGACCACATGGTGGAGAAGGGGAGAAGGTGTGGTTTAGGCGTTTAGACAGTGGTGGAGGAGTTGGAGCGAATTAGGGCTCGCTAGAACTTGTGTGAGAAGCCGAACACACCAGAAGTGGAATCGCACGAGAAGGTGGTCAGACAAGGGCGAGCTAGGTCGGTGAGCTAGAGTGGTCGGGTCTGTCCTAACGGCTGGAGGAGGAAGATGACCTCCTCACCGTTGGATCATCAAGTGCTTAAATTAGAGCCGTTATATGTGATCTATGGGGCGTGTGACATGGATTAATGGCAGAACATTAGCGTTACATTGACATTTAAATGATATTGATTAAATGTTAAAGTTACTCTTTATTAAAAGCTTATAAAATGGATTTGAAGGGTCAAATGAAGTCCAAATGACACCAAATTTTAACCACATGTTTACATTAAAGTCTAGAACAATGCTATGCAATAAGTTTTGCATTTGACACATATTTTGGCCCTAAATAAATCATTGCTCATTAAAGTGTATATTAATATATTAAAATGAATGAATTATATGAAAAGGCTTCTTTTAATGGATTATATGAGTGAAATTCTAGATATTAGATACATATTGATATTAGGGGTTATATCTCATCATAATATCCTCTCATTAATGCATTAAGGTCCATATGGAGGAGAGAGAAAGAAAAAGGTTAATTACTCTCATATATTAACTTAAATACACATTATTACTAATATATTTATCCAAAAAGCTCCAAATTAACATTATCTACTTAAATTCTCTCATAAAACTCCATTTTGTATTATTAGTCCATAATTATTACATTAAGTGGGTTATTTGTGCAAACACCCCTTTATTATCATAATTGGGGCAAAAATGGAATTTCACCATCATTTATGCTCAAATTGCACATAGAGTCCAAAATTATTCAAAAGTATGGGAAATTTATGAAAAAGGTCCAAATGGACTAGAAGGCCAAGAAAAGCTCAAAAGTCAGTAAATTGTAGGGAAGACCCTGAGATTCAATATGTTACAATAACACCAGGCAAAAGCATCCATCTGATAAGGCTTATGGAAATCTTTGTCTCTCTAAGCACTATCCTAGATGGAATCTCACTACCTTTCGAGCTCTCACTAATGTACTTCCTACATTGGAAAAGATTAGCTCCTGGTCGGGGGCTCCTATCCCAACATGCTTATTGTGTGGCCAACACAATGACTCGATATCCCATTTGTTTGAGGGCTACAAGTACTGGAAATATATTTGGGGTCGAGCTCAGCTTAAACTCAACACCAGGTCCTCTTATTCTCTATATGATTGCCTTACTGTCCTTGGTAAGAGGTCTCAACAGTCCAAAATCATTGAACTTTGGGCCATTACAGGTGTTGTCCACTTTATTTGGGAGGAACGCAATAAACAACTACACAATGGTGGCACTTCAGACTTTGTTGTCATCTTCAATCATCTAGCTCTGGAGATTAAGATAATGTATTTTACTTTTAAATCATGTCTTGATATTCCTCCTATTATTGCTAGGAATTGGGATATGCTGTAACCAATTCTTAGAAGTGTGTAGTCACATGTGTGGGTGTGGCTTGTAACTTTGTCCCCTTCCTGGGGTATTTTGGAATATACTTACCCAATTTTTCAAAAAAAAAACAACAATAGGTCTTATCTGAATATATATTATTAAATGGTGAGATTAAGTGAATTGTCCTTTCCTTAGTGAGTTGGTTGAGTCTAATTTCAAGATTGAAAGTGATTATCCACTCCACGGTATACTCATAATATTTTTATATGTATTAGGAGAGATTATCATAGGAGAGAGAAAATTAAAAGGATTTTTTCTTGTTTCTTTACATATTAAGTTAAAGGTGAGTTATTTAATGCATACATGAATAATATATATTAATCAAACAAATTTTTATGAATTGTGACTATTTCCATTAAGTCCATTATTTAACTTTTATAATAAAACTCCATTAAAAACTTTAAATTGTATATGTGATTTTTTTGGATATTGCAATTTTACCCACCTTAAAATCCTTGAAATTTTAGACTCATCTACCCACCTTAATGTTTTACTTATTCTCTGTACTCTAACTCTCTAATACTATCTTAAAGCCTTGCAGCATATTTACGATATGACCTACTTGTGGCAAACACAATTACATGAGAGCTTTATTAACTTGACATGATTGTGTTGGTATGTATGCCCAGAGAGCCAATCATATGATGATTGGAGTGTGGCATTGGATACTTGATTTGTCTATTATGTTTGTCTCAGTCATGAGACGATGACACATACATAGTGGATGTCTAAAGAAATACATTACTCGATGACATATGTCTTCAGGTTGAGGACCTGAATGATGAGATCATATGTACGATAAGAGTACATACATTCTTGTTATGTCCTTGATCGGATATTACCATGGAAGAAAAATAAATAACAGTAATACATAAGATTAGAGTGTGTGTTGACTGATGATAGAGTTTCATTTGTCATGATATGTGATATCAAGTCAAGCATACATGTATATGTTAGAGAACAGTTTATCAGACAAACCCACCATGAGAGTGATCATGGATACCATAGAATGGTAGCCAGAATCATCTCTCATAGTGATAGTGGTGATTGTGGTTCTTAGACCTAAAGTCACTACATTGTACCAGGCTCTATGAAACTAACCTTTAGTCCAGTTGTGAAGATTAGGTCTTTACTGGCTATTTCTACATCAGAGAAGTGGTCCCTATTCCACATCACTTGTAGTTCATGTACTTTGACATCATCTGACATAATCCTGAATAAGGGTTGTCATATAACGGTGATGATGGGTGCATTGTGACACATGGGGATTAAATGTGAGTGATGTAGATATGATTTATCCCTCCTACAAGAGAATGATATCTAGGGCCTCTTGATAAGCAAGAATGAGAGATGTATGACCATACTCATGTAACTCAATATGTGATATGTGACCTCACATGCATCTTAGATAGTCTGCTCTATTTCAAGGAACATGGATTGAACACTGAGAGGATAATGATTCCATACTTCAAGTTCAATCCAGATATCAGAGGCAAAGGAACTATATGATCATGGTAACACTGATCACAGATTGTAGGTTGAATTTGTTCTCCAACTTTATGAATTACTTGGGTGGCAAGTGTTGTTAGACACCACTCTTTGCTTGTGATGTTGTAAGTTAGTTATGAACATTCACTGCCAACATAATTAGAGACCTATAGGGTCACACACATAGGATACACTTGGATTAAAGGAGTATATTCATGAATGATGTTTAATATAATTACTAAAGGTATTTAGGTATACAATTAAACAACTGAGGTTCAAAAATTGACCGACTGGACTTTGAACTGACAAGTTTAATGGTTGAGCTAATTGGTTGGAGTGTCAGATCAATTGGAATCAACATTGGCTGATCAATGGATGAACCAAAGAGTGAGATGACCGATTCACATATCCTAACTGACCGGTTCATGGGATGAACCACCCATTTTGGTTGCCAATTCGATTGGAACAAGGATTGGTGCTAACATCATGTTTGACATTAATCATGCATTGATTACCAATTTGATTCATAACAAAAAACAACACGAACCAACTGGTTTGCTTAGAGAACTGACCATCTCGCGCACCGACCGACTGGTTGGGTGTGCGAACTGACTGGATAGCTGTGTGTAGATTCTAGAAAATTCATGAATTTGATCCTTTCGACTCCCACACAGACTGAGAACCCTGACCCTAGTCTATCATATAAATATAGGGGTACTGGGGGCTTCTCAAAATACAATAGTTGCTCTAACAATTGTTGTTCTCTTTGATTGTGGTAACCAATAGAGAGATCGAGCAAGTGCTACCCGATAAAGGGAGGGATAGTAAGGGATAGACAATTGTGGGACAATGCATCAACTCTAGCAGGTTGACGTTCGAAAGGGACAACTCCTTCCTGTTGGCTCTAGTAGTACAACATGGTGTTTCTGGTGGTTTTTTTGGCTACTCTAGAGGCTAGAGGCTGTTCTGTGCCACTAGGAGGACATTGTCAACCATTGTCCATGGTGTTGCACCAGGAGGCCAGTAGAGACATTGTTCGAGTGCTACTGCTGTTGAAGGGACGTGCTGCTGCCTGAAGAAGAAGAAGCACAATGCTACTGCTAGGGTAATTTCACTGGACTTGCTCCATGAATAGGTTTAACCTTGCAACCTTTCCTTCCTAGATACATTGTTGTTGATGTGATCTTGCTATTTTGTAAAATAGGCATTTAAATTTTTTTATTTCCGCTGCCTATATCTGCGCCCTATTTCCCTACAATGGTTATCAAAGACACGTCAATTTATGATGTATTTGGGATTTAAATCGATATGATTGGATTTATTTTATTGTATACGATGTGAATATTAAACTGGTTAATGTACATATCTAATTAATTACCATATCTCCACAAAATTATATATATATATATATATATGTAATTTACACACGTTTCCCTAAAAGTTGGTTTTGATGGTGGATGTAAAGCATGGTAATGCCCAATAACCCTAGATCTTTATGTGCATGGTTGTGGTTGTTTATTACTATTGTTACTTGGTCTGTGTATCGAGCCTCTCTCTTCTTTCCAAATGTAAATTAGTTCTCTTCTTCCTATTTTCCTTTGAACGTAACTCGAGGTTTTTCCTTTTACAATGTAATAAGAAATAAGATAGTTTTAATTTATGTATCATCATGATAAGAAGTTCTGCACAAAGTCAAACCGACTGACTCGTAAGACGAACCAATCAATAGGAGGACCAAGGAGGCCAAACAACAGGAGGATGAACCGATTGACTGGTGGCCCAACTGATCAGCTGGAGAAGTCTAGTCGTCGCTTGAACCTGAAGACCAGATGATTGTTTCAAGAGCCCAACTGAGCATCCAGGAGGCAATCCGACTAGTTCAAGTGTTGAACCGATCAAGCTGGATTGGTTCAAGTACATATCTTCATCAATAACATGTTGCATATGATGTGGACCTAGGTAGTAGTAATTCTTTGTGGCCCTAAGGAATTACATTAGGATGACCATAACCATTGTTTGTGTGTTTTAATTATTGCATGTTCTTATTTGTGATTATAGTATGTATATGATATGAACTAAGTATGTGGTTTTTGATATGTATATGTATTTACATATAAAATCCCTCAATACAATATTAAGTGTAAGATGCTTTCCATAAGAAACACACATGAAAAGCTTGATCGACCAAGCGTGGGCACACCCTAGCGGGTGTGCTGTTTATCTTGTAGAAGTGTGATGGTAGATATGTGGGTCTGCCCTAGTAGGGCGCATATTTGTGATGGAGTGATATTTAGGGTTCTTGAATATTCAATTCGATAATCTAATTCATAGCTTTGAGAATGGATTATTGTTGATGTGGTGATGATGCCACATTACCTAGTTTTGGGATTATGAAGTTATATGAATGTAAAGGGTTTTATTAGATTTCACAAATAAATGATGGTCCTTTAAGTATGGTTAAAGATATCAATGAGTTTGATGTAGTTTCAAGGTCTTGATGTTGAACGTATGTTTGATACCCCTCAATATATGTCTTTTGAAGAATTTAATTGATTGGTCATATACAAATATATTGGGACCAAAATTGGTTGGAGTGTTTCTTGGACTATAATAAATCTATGATCAAAGTTTCATTAGGTTTCGATGCTCCTAGAGGGAGATATTTAGGTTTGAAATAGACTAAATGATTATATTTTAGTGTGCTCGGAATGAATATTTGCACAATAGAAACATAGACTTTGATTACTTGGACGTGTCATGCACCCTTTGGGAAGCTGATCCATATGGTTTGAGGATGCCACGGATTAGGCTTTCATAGCCCTTAGATGATGCAGATCGGATGGCAGGAAGCTCTCCTACTACCTCAGATGACAACCCAGAACGTGGGGATGACAATTTTGCTCATGAAAGATCACCTCGTTGAGATCGTGGGAGTGAACATGATTTCAAGAGAGAACATGATCTCGACTCCAAGTGATGAGTCGTTTGACCCTTTATCCAGTTCGTGAAAGTGAGCCTAGAGGGAGGAAAAGCCCTCCCTTTTGTTGTCTTCTCCACTGCAAATTGTAGGTGGCACATAGGGGAAATAAATTATTATAGAGTGGATCAAAGGGAGATCAGTTGAGGGAAAGTGAGGTCGAGGCTGAAGGTGTTGCTTGCACCTAGTTATAATGACATACATGGTCTTTTCCATGACCGACAACACCTCAACAACCTGAAGATGTAGGTGGAAATTGGAAGAGGATCCCAAGGCATCTCCACTGCGATCAAAGGATGTTGGAAGCTCCATTTAGATGTTGTGGTGTTTTGGGAAGCTTTTCCAGATGTCTTTTGTATCTAGGCATGATTTCTTCCTTTCCTAGTGCCGCGGCGGTCACCATGACGGGTGAGCATGTGGTCGTGGAGCTCTAGAGGCAAACCGGGAGACTAGGTCAGCCGTGGATGTCTCTCCAAAGTCTCTAAAGCTGAGGGCATCCTTTCTGGCTAACGAGGAGAAAAATATCTATGTTGGTTGCTCACCGGAGGAGCTAGTTGCGATGGCACCCCCACAAAATAGGGCAGACACACGCTGAGAATCGAGCATCAAACCATCACGCTGAATGCGATCCATGAGAAAGGGGCACACAGCGGGCAGTCTAGGGAAAGAAGACCAGGATATAGCCTCAAACCAGTCAGCTCAGTGAGAACGAAGGCCATAGAAGGGGTGTGTCCTCTATTGGACATGTGGCATGTGTCGATTGGCCCTAAAAGGTAAAAAAAAATCTATTAATTAGCCAGATCTTTGATAATTCATAGTAAATACACCGTTCATCAGAAAATTACAAACAAGGTACCTAAATGTTTAGAAAAATGCATAGAATCTCATGGAACCCTAATATCTATCTTTTGATGAATAAGAATATGTTGTTATCACACAAGATGTATTATACTCATTTGATGTATAATAAATACCAAATGATGAACTAAATTATGGAAATGTTCCAGTAACTCCTAAATGTGACTTATAATCCATATGATGTTAGTAATTATGATGTTGATGCACAAATTCATGTAATTTGATCCCTATAGATAATCAGGGCTAATAACTCTAAATAAAATGCAATAAATTCATACATGCTCAATAAATGATGGAATTTATGGATCACCCTCATATCTGTAACTAGAAGTTAATATGAAACTTTGATCTCAGTTAGATGCATAGAATTCATGTTATATGAAGATGACCCTTAATGCATATTATGAAACCCTAATTTAGGTTAATGATGTAACCTAGGGTTAATTTGTGCACATAATTATATGCAACTAAATAATCAGATTATGTATTCTAATATGGAGTATAATACTAGTAACCTAATTCCAAGAAGATAAGATAAGTAATAATGATGGGAATATGCTAATGACTAAGCAAACCCTAATGAATCAACTAGGGTTAGGATGATGGGAATCTAATGCATGGCATATATGATCTTATATTAACCAAGGTTTGACTAAGAGTGGTAGTTGATATCAGGAGTGTGATGATTAGGTTTATCCTTGATCAAGGTATGCCTTTACCTCTTACTTGACCTACTATTCAATACAGTTGTGTTATATATGTTTAGTAAAATACTTTGCATATGCTATTGGATGAAATGATTGTTCTTGTATGATATCTTGCTTGATTTTCCATACTTATATGGATATGAACACATGAAACATAAGATATCTGATCCATTATATGATACCACTGAATCTCTTTGGTAGAATAGTGCATTGATGAAAGTACTAAATCTCTTTGGCAGAATAGTACATGTGAGCACTAAATCTCTTTGATAGAATAGTGCATTGATGAAAGTATTAAATCTATTTGGTAGAATAGTACATGTGATCACTAAATATCTTTGGTAGAATAGTGCATGTGGTTGATCAACATTACATATAATGGAAAATGAGCTTAAAATATATGTTCTTACATATAATGGAAAATGAGCTTAAAATATGCGTTCTTTTTTGTTAATAAATATCTTTGTGCAAGTATATGATTTTTTTATATCTATTTATTACTCCAAGTACTAGTTTTATCTTCTTGTCAAGTCTTAGTAATGAAAGGCATATAAAAGACACGTAGGCGTACTCACTACAATATTCTTAAATATTGTGCTGACGTGTACGTACCACATGTAATCTTTCTATTTAGGTTGTGGACATATGCTTTGGAAGAACCAAGATAGTTGAGAGTTGTGTGGCTAGCTGATGTACATGTAGACATGTTGTCTAGAAGATCCTGTTGTTTAGTGGTAGTACATGTGTATGTAAAAGTTTGATGTTCAATATGTAATATCAAATGTTGTAAAAATTCATGTTGTAATTATATGTTGAATGGTGAACATGTGTTGTATGGTTTTATTATTGTTCATGTGCATGTGCTACTATTGTTTCCTTATGACTTCCTCTGATTTTATTCTTCTTAGCCTAGTGTGTGGTTCTTAAATTGGGATTCTCATTGAGGTGAGGGTTTCAATTTGGACGTCACACATCAAATTAAGGTTTAGAAAATCTACAGACTTCAAAAGTGGTATCAGAGCATGAAAAATAGCAAAGTATGACATTTGCTCATTATGTGACTCAAACTAAGTCAAACCTTGAACATAAAAATCTTTAGAGTTAGATTAGTCATCTTTTGGATATTAGACCTTATCTATCTTCTAGGTTACCACCTAGATGTCTGAGAAATAGGTCTAGACTGGTGCTTGTTGTATAGCAAGTCCTTAGGTGTCACTCTTTCCTTATAGTGCACCAGTATGGGACGTTGCATTACGGGGAAATGGCGTACATCATGGGAAGAGAAACCTTTGACATATGATGCATCTATGTTTTGGGTAGCTACACCAGTCTACACCATGTTCTCACCCTTTTTAGTAGGTGACATGGCACTAGACTCTCTATTATGTGCAAGACACTCATTTTGTGGATTTGGTTTTTGATTCCAATTGGATCGAATCTTGATAGTTTTCTCTGACATTTGTTGTATCAGAGAAAAACTATATAATACTTTATTATATATGAAAGTATCACAAAAATGTGTCCCCACACATATACGAGTAGGAGGTGGTCATGCAACCTAACTGAAAGTGAATGACATCTGTCTAGAAGAGAGAGTAGTTCTAGATTAGATGTTTAGAGCCTTGTTAGAATGCATGATAGATGGAATAGATGAAACACGTTTAGATGATATGATATAAGTTTATGTAATGTAATAATATAGTTTATGATGATATATGTTTGTTTTTGAGGACATAAGTTTAGATTTGAGATTTTGAGATAATTTTGTTTATGAAAGTATGTGTGATTTTCTAAGTTAAGGTAAGCTAAGCTAAGTTAAGACAAGGTTGTGAGTCAGAAAAAGCCTCAATCTCTTTTACAAAGGAGGACGTATAGTGTTAGGACCAGTCATAGGGTTAAATCCAGAGAGAGTGAGACCCAGAGGTAGAAGGTTAGAGAACCTAAACTCCAAGATATGAGAATGATGAGAAATATGTGATATGATATGTCCTAAACTAGACTACTCCTAAGTGAATGAGTTGAGTTTCTTTATGCATGATTCCTATAGTCTTGTTTAACCCTAGATCTCCTTGGGAGGACCAAACCCTAGAGTTGAGAGAGGCTGGTTATATATGCATATGTGAATATGATTATGAGAACCTACCATCTGGGTGAGGGAGAGAGAGTCCCAAGACCCTATAGGAGGTAACTATGTTTTAGTTTCTATGAAGCCTCATGCTTGGGTTGGTAGTTCCCTATGCATGGCTATAGTGGTGTATATATATAGAGAGTTTTGGGTAAGCATGTCTCATGGCTAAAGACCTATGAAGAGTATGTCATAGCATGTTTTGGTTTGTTCTTATGTGGCTATAGCTTCTAAGTCTATCACTAGTGCCAATGAGATAATCTGAGGACCTAGACTAAAAGAGGAAAGATAAAGTATATGAATATGAGATACTCATAGAGTTGAGATAGCTCAGAGAGACTGATCATGAAATTACCCTCATGGTAAGGGTTAGGAGAACCTCAATTGGACTAGATGAAGTTTTGATATGTGTTTAACAAGCCACTTGTATAAGTTTGTTTAGAACAACCTTGGTATAATATAAGTGCAAATGCAATCTTATCTTGAAATGTGATATAAGTAGATATGGCATGATTTGTAACATCCCTGACCTGGGTTATGCCTTAACGCAAGATGTTTTGCTTAATAAAGTTAATTATATTCTTTCTATTATATTTTGAAAGTAATTAAGGCTCAAGAGGAACTTATGTTTCAATTTTAGTCCTTTTCGAATAATGTTGAAACATTGTTTTGCTTGTTTTGGACTAAAGTGCAAATTACCCAAGTTGAGGGGTTAAATTGCAAATGTTACATGATAAGATGTTCCTCATGTGTTGAAGCATCATGAGAATGAAGATGATATAGAGGTATGGCTTGTGGTAGCCTGAGTACCAAGAAAGAGCTGATAAAGCAATGTTTGTGCATTAAAACCTAGTTTTGGTGTAATGTGTAATTTACCCGAAACCCAGGGTTCAATATGCAAATTACCACTTCAAAATAGTCCCTAATATTTCTTGGCATCATGTAGAGAAAATAAAATGAGAGGGGCGTCTCATTTGTATCTCTTTGGAGGAGAGAGAATCTTGATATTAAAATAATCAAGATTTAAGCTTAATTGGAACTTTACTTCAATTAATGCATAAATAAATATATTAATTGAAGAGCCCTTTAACCAAAAGGTTAGGGATGATTTTTATAAAGGATGGAAGACCATGTGCCTTGCAAAGGCACGCAAATATCTAAAGGAAGTGGATAACTCACTCACATTATTAAGAGAAAAAGAATTATCCACTAACTTTAGGATATTATTATTAAATGGATTAAGGTGCTTAGTTTGTTTTTCTCTAAATCGTGGATAATTGAGAGGAATAAGAGGAAAGGAAGATAGCCTCGTATCTAAGGAAGAGAGGGGGGCAAGTGGCAAGGAAATGGAGGAGATAATCCCTACTTTCTCTCTCTTAAATGAATTTTTCATAAAATTCATATATATGCTCCTTTATCCATGAGTTGAAAGGGTGATTTCGAAAACCCTTTCACTTCTTGCTTGCAAAAACGACCATGGAGCTTGGAGAAACAGGAGGATGACCCCCAACCTGTTGGTAAGCTTCTTGACCTTCTTTCACCATGATTTCATGGTGGAAATCGAAAATAAATGATGGATTTCTTCTTTTCTCCATGCAATCTTCTATCCTAGCCATTTCTTTTCACTCAAAAGCTTGAGGACGAGCTTGGAATAGTTTATAAAGCTTCTTCCACCATTAAAGACGTGGAGCTTGGAGCTTTTAAGCTCAATTGGAGGCGGGTTATATAACTTAAACCCTTAAATGTTGTTATTGCATTCAATTCTCCATTAATTGTTGATCATTTTGCTCTACTTGAAATTCCCTTGATCCATTGATGTAATTACCATAAAAATGGCAGTAGATTTTGAATAAACGAAGGTAGATGATGATGAAATCATCTTAGGCACACATTCCAACAAGTTTCTATTGCAAACGGTTTCAAGATTTTGATCCAATCAGTTTCACCAAACCGTTTGGAGACCAAACGGTTTGCAAACCGTTTGGAGGTTTGGACCCCAAACCGTTTAGAAGGGTTGACCGTTTGGATGGGTTGACCGTTTGAGGTCAGGACCGTAGTACATGTTGGATGATGATCGAATGGATTCAATTGATTTTTTCAATATATGGACAATCCTCCAATTAGAAACCCTAATCGGGTTAAGTGCTGAAATTTCAATTGGTTGATTTAAAACTTTGGGTTGATTAACCCAAACGGTCTCAAGACCATTTGGAGATCACCCAAACGGTCTCAAGACTGTTTGGAGGTCAACCAAGACCGTTTGGAGGTCTAGGGTTGAGTATGATTGAGTATTTGATGATCCATAGATATCAAATTGAAATGCAATCAATAGCTAAATTGATGATCAATTCAATGATGCAAACCCTAATTGATTTTCACAAATTTCAATAAAGGTTTGAGTCAAACGGTCTCAAGACTGTTTGGAGGTCATCCAAACGACCTCAAGACCGTTTGAGGTCAGGTCATGTCATGGTTTGATGATGATCCAATGATTTCAATTGGACTAGTTCCACAATGTCAACCATTGATGGTTCCTCGATTTCAAAACCCTAATTGATGGTTTCTTGATTATAAACCCTAGTTTAATTGGGTTCAAAACCCTAATTGAAGGTCCAATTGAAGGGTGATTCAATGGTTCAATTGAAGAATAAATCACTGATTCATTTGATAGATGGTTTAATGATTGCAAACCTGAATTGATAAAGTGATGTAAGACCTTTTTGGTCCATTCGATTTTGAGAGAGTTTGGACCAAACGGTCTTACCAAACGGTCTTAAGACCGTTTGAGTCCAAATGTTCTCACGACCATTTGAGACCAAATGGTCTCAAACCGTTTGGAGACCCAAGTGGTTTCAAGCATAAATTATCCATACAGTTTCATTATTGTTTTGCTTAAACAGTTTCAAACCGTTTGGAGCATCAATGGTCAAGAACGTTTGGAAGTTTCAATGTGATTAAGTCAATTGGAAACCTAAGGTGATGAAAGATAAAATGACCCTATGGTTTCTACTGAATTATCTCAAAGATAATCACTAGGGTTGTACCTTTAAGGTACTAAGTAATTGGTGACCCTAGATGAGTTAATCCCTAAAGTTTAAGCAATATTTTAATACACTATGTCAACCCTAATTGGATGTGTTTAATTAAAGGATTGGTTGACCTAATTTATCCAATTTGACATAGTCAACATCCTAGAAAAGATGATAGAGAGAGAGATCCATACATGTAGGATAATCATGTAATGGATAAGCCTTAAACACTATCAATATGATTAAACTAAGATTTTAGGGTATGATCTTTGATGAAGTGATCATGAAGCCCTAGTTGAGGGTGATTCCATGAGAAACCCTAATTGAGGGTGATGCCATGTGAAACCCTAATTGAGGGTGATGCCATGTGAAACCCTAATTGAGGGTGATGCCATGTGAAATCCTAATTGAGGGTGATGCCATGTGAAACCCTAAGTGAGGGTGATGCCATGTGAAACCCTATGTAATGGTATGATGAGGAGCGCTAATAAAGGGTGAAGGTATGTGAAATTCTAATTTTGAGTTATAATTCATGAAGCCCTAATCTTGGGCAATATGATAACAAACCAGAACCCTAATAATAAAATGGTGGGTAAAGTCTTATAAAGGTGAAATATCTCAAATGGTTGATTATAGGCGACCTTATAGTAAGCAATGCCTTAACCTGAAATGAGTCCATATCATTGAAGATAGTTGGACCATTCTTGTGTGTGACCTATGCACTTCATGGTAAAAGTGATAGGTTGGTGGATGAAAGGATTAAGATGGGAAATACCTTAATCCAAGATAAGTTGATAACTCAAGTAAGTTGGAAGTGATGAGGAAATTGATACCTAAAGATATGATAGATATCACTTTTAGCATTCCAGGGTTGATATACCTTGATGCCTCAAATCCAATATACTTGGACAAGAAATACATGAGGTGTGTTATGTAAATTGTTATAATGAAATGTAATAAGTTTGATAAACTTTGATAAGTATAGGATAATATACCTTGAGAATGGGGTTAAGCCAAACTAATGAGTATGATGTAGTCATACTATGATAAGGATGAGAAATGAACTCATACCTTGAATTGATAATGTGGCATACAACTCATGAAAACATAATTAACTAATGCGGAAGCGTTCATTAAGCAGTAGATTACCAAAAATCACTAAAAATTAAAACCTTTTCATCAAAAGATCCATCAAGTAAAAACTTTCTCACATAGAACAAAAGTAACACATTTACATTCTGTTTTTCAAAAGTACATAACTTGTATCATCTCTTTCTGTGAATTACAAGCATCAGCTGTCCTGTTAAACTAAACACAGGCAGTATGCAATCTCGAGGCACTGAGCCAAAATCTTAAAAGCACTAACTACTACTCCGAGGACCTGAGAGTACAGAGACGACACATAGGACTCTATTTACATCTATACAAGACATAACAACCAATGTCTCCACCTGAGACTTCACTTCTGTCCCTACTGCTGTTGTTGCTGCCCTTGACCTACTGAAGGATTCCTGCCTCCTCGTCTACGTCCACCTAAAAATGTGATTCCCACGAGGGTGAGACAATTGTAAATTGCCCCAGTGAGAGATATAACTCTCTGCCAAAAACATTATTATTGCATCTTAAGAAGATAAATATACACAAAGGAATTATATTTGTTTGGTAGCAGCTAATTCAATGTCTAACAGATTAGAACATCATTCTTATCAAAAGCAATACAACTATAATTTGATAGAACAACATGTCACTTATCCTTTAAGGAATATGAAGAACATGTATAACATTTATTCACTATAGAATCATCACCACAAAATTAACTCTCTTCTGGCTTAGATCATATATCTAATGCCTATCATTGTCATTGGGGAGTCATGGCCTGTAGCCATACTCTTTTCAGAAAGTGTTGGGGTCTGAGTCCCTCAACTCATCAAGTACATTTCCACTTTTAATAAGTTCATTATCATGATTATAGAATCTGGGTATTTGAACCCATAACTCACCATAGAACACTTATTTCCACTTATTAGGTAACTTCATACCTTCATATCATCTGACCCAGGGACATTATAATTCTTGCTAAACAAAGCATTGCACATAGTTCACAAAGCTCATAAACAATCTAAAATAATTAGCACATCATGTGACACACATGACTTATTAATTGTAAGTTACCTCTCACTAAGCAACAAAGCATATGAAGGCTTATAAGGCCTATAGAACATTTTCAGTATACATAACATCATAGCTCATACCTGGCTATGCTCATCATCTCAACATATTTGCATGATTAGTGATCATGATACCATTACATATCAGAACTATGCAATACAAGGGTTATCTTATTACATTCATAACCCATTAGTCTGTATTTGAGCTTCACATATGATTACTCTGTGTTAGAACTTCACATAGCAAGGAATCAATATGGATAACATAAGTATTCAATCATACTTATTTATTCTCATCATTCATCACATCATGAATTTCTCTCATCTTTGCCAGAATATGATTACATCATAGTTTATAGGTTTTGATTAACCTTTTCATAAGGCATGTTAGCCTACATTCAACAGTGTGCATTACATATCAATGTAACCATTGATATGACACATCTCATGTGTCATTCATCCAATTATGCTGGACCTATAACACATCAAGGTATACTAGTATTGGGGTGTTGGATGTGATATCTATTATATCTTGATATATCACTTCCCTCAACACCTTTATCTTACTTGAGTTCATACACTTAGCTGGTATTAGGGTATTTCCCATCCTAATACTTTATGCACCAGTTCATCACATTTTTCATAACATTAATCACTATTCCACTATTAGGAATAATATTCTCCATACTTATAATTTGAGGATTCACATAGCATATTCCATATATTTATGGATTTCACAACACATCACCCAATGCTAAATCTTCACAAAGGATTAGTGGCACTACCCTATATTAGGGTTCCATACACCTTACCCCATTTTAGGGATTAAGGTTTCCTATTCACATTTAAATAGGGTTTCTCTTTCTTCATACCCAAATTAAGGTTAGGGCTCATTGATTAGGGTTCATGATCTCATTATTATGGATCAACCCTTATCACATAGTTTACTCATAATGAGAGAATTAGGGCTTAATTATATAAGCATTCATCTCTCTCATTCCCTCTCTCATCCTTTTTAGGATATTGACTACACCAAGATTAAACTAGGTCAACTCTTCACTTGAGTACACATAGCTAGGGTTACCCTTCACAATCATCATGGGTCTACATCTTTAATAATCACATAGCTAATTGACCTTTGATCATATTAGATGTCCAAATGGTCTAATCAATTATATAAGGAATTCAAAAGAATTGACCAATTAAACTTTCAATTCCACAAGGTGATCAATTAGGTTAAACATTGAAATCTTCAATTAAATTAAGTATCCAAATAGGTTCAACATATTGGACCTTCAATTACATAAGATACTCAAATGGATTAACCATGTTGATCTTCACAAAGTTAATTACTTAGACCCTCAATGATCTTGGTTCTCATACATCAATTGGTTGAAAACCATTTGAACAAGTTGTACTTGAAATCAATTAGACAAAGTAGGTATTGAAACCATTTGCACTTTGGGTCTCCAAACGGTTTGAGATCGTTTGGTCCAAACCTCCTCAAAACTGCATGGACCAAAAAGTGTCTCAACCACTTCAATTGTATCAGGGTTTCCAATGTTGATCCCCTCAATCGATCTTATACATGTTAGCCAATCATCAATTGAGTTAATTAGGTCAACCTTCAACTGATTTGACCCTCAATTGACCCTCAATTGATAATCAATTAAGGCTTGAATCAATTGGTTTAGGGTTTGGAATCAATAACCCTTCAACATACTTCAATGTGAGTCGAATTGATTTGAACCCATTGAACCATCATCCAATTTGGACATGACCTGACCCCAACGGTCTTGGGATCATTTGGATGAGCTCCAAACGGTCTTGAGACCGTTTTCCCATCACATCATCAAAATCCAAGTCAACCCATTAGGGTTTGGATCATTGGATTGATCATCAAATCAACAATTGATTACACTCCAACTTAGTATCTTTGGATCTTCAATTGCTTAACCATACTCAACCCTAGACCTCCAAATGGGCTTGGGTGACCTCCAAAAGGTCTTGAGACCGTTTGGATGAGCTCCAAACGGTCTTGAGACCGTTTGGTTCATCCAACCCTTGGATTCTAGTGAAAAATCATTAGGGTTTGAGCTATTGAGTTGATCATCAAATCAACACTTAATTGCAAAGTGATTTGGTACCTTTAGACCTTCAATTGGTCAACCATACTTAACCCTAGACCTAAAAACGGTCTTGGGTAATCCCCAAACGGTCTTGAGACCGTTTGGGTGATGCCGAAACGGTTTTGAAACCGTTTGGGCCAATCAACCCAAAGTATCAGCTCATTCAATTGCAAAATCAGCACTTAGCCGATTAGGGTTTATACCATATGTTTGAATCTTAAAATACTTAACCATACTCAACCCTGGACCTACAAACGGTCTTGGTTGACCTCCAAACGGTCTTGAGACCGTTTGGGTGATTCCCAAACGGTTTTGAAACCGTTTGGGCTAATTAACCCAAAAAGTCAAATCAATCAAGTTGAAAATCGACACTTAATCCAATTAGGGTTTGCCTAATTGATTAGCCTTCAACTCATGATTCCTTTGGAACTAATCCATAAAATTTTGTGGGTTATCAACCAACATAATTAGGAACATGATTCTCAAACGGTCAATCCTTGGTCAACTCTTTCAAATGGTTTTGAAACCGTTTGCTCTCAAACGGTCTCAAATCGTTTGGTCTCAAACGGTTTGGTGAAACCGAATGGGCAAACATGTTGAAACCGTTTGGTCTATATATTTGGGGAGGTGTGTGCTTATGATGATGTCATCATCATCAAGCTCCAAACTCACGGAATCTACTGTGATTTCCATGGAAATTGCATCAATCAACCAAACTTAATTTCGGAAATGTAGAAATGATCACCAATTGATAAGAAATTGATTGCAATAATAAAATTAAGGGTTCAAGTTATAAAACCCGCCTCCAATTGAGCTCCAAAGCTCCAAGATCACGTCAAAAATGGTGGATGAAACTCCTTTCACTATTCCAAGGGTCTTCCTCAAGCTTTGAGTGAAAAGAATTGGTTAGAATTGAAGAGGAGGTCGAGAGATGAAGAATTCATGCATTGATTTTCGATTTTCCCCATGGATTCAAGGTGAAAGGAGGTCAAGAACCTTACCAACAGGTTAGGGGTCGTCCTCCTGATCCTCCACAGCTCCTTGGTCGTTATCCAAGCAAGGGAAAAGAAGTGCAAACGAAAAAGCCTTTCATTTGGCTTGTAAAGGGTCTTTTTATAAGAAATTCAAGGAGAGAGAAAGTGCCTTATAAAAATTCATTTAATCCCAAAAAGATGGCCGCCTCTTCCCCCTTGTCTTCCTTAGGGACGAGGCTATATTGTTTGAATATTATTCCTCTCAATTATCCATGATTTAAAGAAAAGAAAATCAAGCACCTTAAATCATATTATATTAATATCCATATGTGACTGGATATTTCTTTTTCTTATAATAATGGTGAGTGGGATTTCACCTCCTTAGGATATGCTCGTGCCTTTGCAAGGCTTTAAGCTCATCCACACACATCTGAATCCAACCATTTTAATTTTGGTTGAAGGCCCTTTAATTAATACATTCATTTTTGCGCTAATTTGAATTAGGGTTTCACTTAGGATTAAATCTTGATTATTTTAATATCAAGATTCTCTCTCCTCCAACTTAATTCAAATGAGGCGCCCTTGTCATTTTCTTTACTCTACATGATGACAAGAAAAATTAGGGACCTTATTGAAGTGGTAATTTTCATATTGAACCCTAGGTTTTGGGTAAATTGCACTTTACACCAAATCTAGGTTTTAATGCACAAGGATTGCTTTACAAGCTTAATCTTGGTGCCCAAGCTTGTGAAAACCATACCACTACATCATATTCATTCTTATGATGTATCAACATCAGAGGAACATCATATCATGCAACATTTGCAATTTAACCCCTCAACTTGGGTAATTTGCACTTTAGTCCAAAATAAGCAAACATTGCTTCAACATTGCTCAATCTGGACCAAAATTGAAACATAAGTTTCTCATGAGCCCTAATTACTTTTCCCAAGATAAGATTAAGCATTTACTCATCCTTATTAGGCAAAACATCTAGGGTTAACACATAACCCATGTCAGGGATGTTATAGATAATCATTTAATGATAAATGTAAGAGTAATAAACATGATTGTATACTTGAAATGTTTAATGGCCTTGTGAGCCATATGATTAGTTGTTGCCTAGTGATAGGTGATAAGATGTTTAATGGCCTTGTGAGCCATATGGTTAGATGTTGCCTAGTGAGAGGTGACAAGATGCTTCATGGGCCTTATGAGCCATGAGAACAATGGTGGCATAGTGAGAGGCACCATGATGATTATAAAAGTTTACTGTAAGAAATGATAATAATAAACCTAATAAAAGGAATAATTGTATTTAATAAAGAATGTGAATAGATATGAAGGCTAACCTAAGGGTTCAAAGCCTGGAGAAGGATGTGATGATTAATGATGAGTTAAAGGGATCTATATCCCATGATCTGTGAAATCAGGTTTGGTTAAAGTCCAATACCTGGAAGAGGCATAATGCCTATAATCAGGATTGGTTAGAGTCCAATGCCTGGATGTGTAATCATGATTGGTTAAAGTCCAATACCTGGTAGAGGTGTAATACCTGTAATCAGGATTGGTTAGAGTCCAATGCCTGGCTGTGTAATCATGATTGGTAGTGTCCAATGCCTGGCGGTGTAATTAGGATTGGTTAAAGTCCAATGCCTGGCTGTGAAATCAGGATTGGTTAGAGTCCGATGCCTGGCAGTGTAATCAGGATTGGTTAAAGTCCAATGCCTGGAGGTGTAATCAGGTTTGGAAGAGTCCAATACCTGGTAGAGGCATGAAGCCTGGAATCAGGGTTGGGTAAAGTCCAATGCCTGGCTGTGAAATCAGGATTGGTTAAAGTCCAATGCCTGGCTGTGAAATCAGGGTTGGTTAAAGTCCAATTCCTGGATGTGAAATCATGATTGGTTAAGTCCAATACCTGGCTGTGTAATCAGGGTTGGTGAAAGTCCAATGCCTGGCTATGAAATCAGGATTGGTAGTGTCCAATGCTTGGCGGTGTAATCAAATTTGGAAGAGTCCAATACCTGGCAGAGGTTTAATGCCTATAATGATGACACATGATTGGTAATAACCCAATGCCTGCAATGATGACACAAGATTGGTAATAACCCAATGCCTGTAATGATGATATATGAGTACATCGTAGATGTAATCCCTTATCTATTTAGTAGATTGGCTAAGGCCAGCAGATTGAAACAAGAATGTCTCATGAGTGACATATCAAGATAATGAGTGTCACAAGAGAAGTTTGACATGATAGTATAGTATGATGGATAAATGATATACATGTTTTTCCTATTCCTTATTAAGAGAATAGATGATCTATTGTTCTATCATAAATATTTGTAATACTTTAAAAGATGAGAATGCTTTAAACTGCTTATCCTCTGCCCAATTTTATACCATTAAACTATAATAATAATGTTTTGGGCGGAGAGTTATATCTCTCGCTAGGGTAATTACAATTGTCTCACCCCCGTGGGATCCAACATTTTTAGGTGGACAAGCACAGAGGAGACTGAGAATATCTTGCAGAGGAAGAACATCAGTATCAGCAGAGACAACAGTGACAACTCAGGTTGAGTGTACTGTCTGTCGTGTCTTGTAGATAGAAGTCCTATGTGTCGTCTCTGTACTCTTAGGTCCTCCGAGTTAGTAGTTAACATTTTTACATCGATCTGAGTTTTTGGCTTGATGCCGTCTCTGTACTCTCAGGTCCTCGGAGTTAGTCGTTAACATTTTTACATCGATTTGAGTTTTTGGCTTGATGCCTTGAGGTTCTTATACTATCCGTGTTTAGCTTTTAACAAGGCAGTGGATATTGTAACTTTCGAGAAGAGATGGTACAAGATATGTACTTATGAACCAGGATGTAAATGTAATACATTGGTTCTTGTTGAAAGAGTTTTCCTATGATTGGATCTCTTTCAAAAAGGTTTTATTTTTTAGTGATTTTCAGTAATCCACTGCTAATGTTTAATTCCGCTTAATCAATAATGATTTGTTTATCGGTCGTTACATGATTGAACAATGATTATAGTTTGATATATCTCTATGTATAAATGGTTAACCATAAACATGAATACTGATGATAATATGAATAGTTGGCTAATATCATGATGAATCTCTTATAGAGTTTACAACCTAATATGAGAAAGTACAATGAGATGACACTAGTGATACATGTTACATGAATAGTGATGACATAATATGGTTGGTAATTATAGTGATGAATTCACTAATAAACTTATAACTTAATATTAAAGTGAAATGAGTTCATTTTAATGATATATGCCAAACAATGATAATGTTAGTGCCTAATAAGTATGTTGAATATAGTTTGAAAATTTTGCACAATATAATGATGATGTCACCTTTTTATGATCTATATGGATAAAATTGAGTTAATTATAAATAACTCTTCCTAGAGTGAGGACATAATGTTAGAACCTAATGTTTGAATAAAATGAGGATGTAAATAATAAAATGTGAAAAATTTCATGTATAATCTATTGTTTGAATCTTGAGCTTGGGTAAATTAGTACAAAAATCCTAATTGGTAATGTGACACAACCTAACCATCTACATCATGTTATATGTTGAGGGGTTCACCTTAAATGCTTTTAAAATCTCTTAGAAGTGCTTTTGCACCTAGAGTGGTGTCCTAAATATGAATGAATGTATTTGGTTTCTTATAAAGCAATAGAACAATTTCATTTTGAGGAAAAAATTCCTCTTAAGATGTATATGATGTGATGGACTGGATTTTGGCTTAATTTTGTGGCCGAAATTTCTTTTAAGGTGTGTAGGATGTGATGGAGTGATATTTAGGGTACTTGAATATCAAATTCGATAATCTAAGTCATAACTTTGAGAGTGGATGATTGTTGATGTGGTGATGATGTCACGTTACATGGTTTTGGGATTATGAAGTTAACTATGAATGTAGAGGGTTTTATGAGATTTCACAAACAAACGACGGTCCTTCAAGTATGGTTAATCATATCAATGAGTTTGATGTAGTTTGGAGGTCTTGATGTTGAACGTATGTGTGATACCCCAAAATATATGTATTTTGAAGTATTTAATTGATTGGTCATATACAAATATATTGGGACTGATGTGCGTATTTTATATCATCTTTTGGACCACTTTTGGTTACATTTCCCAATCATTTTAACCCAATAATCACTCTTAATCATGCTATATTTTTTTATCTTTATTGTTGTCTTTACTTGCTATATGGGTTGGTTTGTAGATACAACAATTTGGCATCAAAATGGGGAGTAAACACCATCATAACATCCATAAACACATTCCCCAATCATCTAGACATTCAGAAAATTAGTGTTGCTGAAACTGATAAAGCCACCCCGTGTCTTAATAAAGTCACGATATGTCTTATTAAAGACACCCTGTGTCTCAATCCAAAAACTGAATGCAGAATACCAGATTTGTAGCAACACACCATGTTTTATTAAAGATATGTCGTGTCTTATTAAAGACACATCGTGTAACCTCCCAAACTCGATCCAAACTTCAATTATTGCATAAGACACGCCGTGTCTTATAAAAGACACGTCGTGTGACCTACAAGTTTCACTCAAACATGAATTTAACTGTCTCACACTTATATATATGACCAAACCTGTATTGGGATAGTTGTCATGAAGTATTTCAGACCTTTTGGGATGGGACTCAAGCAAGGGAGAGCAAGGAGGAGTTGGAGGTGTTCTAAGGAAGAAAAGTTAGTTTCTTGGGAGGGAAACTTCTTCTTCTTCCTTCTTCTCCAACAATTATAGCAATGATCTATGTTGTTCTCTTCTTTTCACTCATAAGTGAAGCTTTTTGTAGAGTTTCCAGCAACAATGACGGATTTGTGACTCCTTGACCGGAGTTCCAAGTCTATCTTCCTTCTTCCACGCACATCCAAGTTTATTTCCTTCTATTATGATGTCTAGCACTACTTTCTACTATTTGTATCTACTTTCTACAACCATGGACGAGTAGAGATCTTATTCTTGGGCATGCGGGAGTAACTCCCATGTCATAACATTGTTGAACATGAATTTCATATATAATTCTAGTTGTTTCACTAAGGTTCATCAGTGTTTAATTCTTTGTACATGCTTTGATGGCCACTTTGTATGTATGATTTTTACTCTTTGTATAATCTGGGAAGATGTGCGTAAGAGTAGGGAGATGTACCTTAGCTTCACTACCTTGACCACGAGAGTGGCTGGGATGTGTTGGGGAACAAAGATTTGTAGTCCAAATCTAAGTATATCCACCGGAGTGGTGTACAAAGTTAGGACTGTTCTATATTACCAGGAGGTGGGTGTAGGATACATGCCTCCCTTGTGTTATTGCTAGTGTTCTTGATCTTTGTTATTCTTCATATTATGATGTGGATGTGAAACCCTATCCTCAAGAATCCCTAATCCAAATTGATCCTTAGTACAAGTGTTTTCTAGTTTTAGTTCATTTCCTTTTAGTTTCTTAGTTAACGTAAAAAAAAACCTCTCTTACTAAAAAGATCTAGATTGTTGAACTTCACTGCTCTTGCGCCTAACAATACCCTACTCCTTGGACGACCTCGATAATACTACACACACTTATATACTTGCGGGGTAGTGTTTGAGTTTACAAATATTAGAACTTGTGCACACAGCCAACACGGACCAAAATTAGTCAGAGTGTTGATTGGACTATAATAAATCTATGATCAAAGTTTCATTAGAGTCCGATGCTCATGGAGGGAGATATTTAGGTTTGAAATAGACTAAATGATTATATTTTAAGGTGCTTGGGATGAATGTTTGCACATTAGAAACATAGCCTTTGATTACTTGGATTTGTCATGCACCCTTTGGGTAGCTGATCCGTTTGGTTTGAGGATGCTACACATTATGCTTTCACAACCCTTAGATGATGCAGATCGGATGGCAGGCAACTCTCCTCCTACCTCAGATGACAAACCAGAATGTGGGGATGACAGTTCCTCTCACGAAAGATCACCTCATCGAGATCATGGGAGTGAGCGTGATTTCAAGAAAGAACATGATCTCGACCACATGTGATGAGTCGTTTGACCCTTTATCCAGTTAGTGAAAGTGAGCCTAGAGGGAGAACGAGCCCTCCCTTATGTTGTCTTCTCCACCGTGAATTGCAGGTGGTATGGAGGGGAAATAGATGGATCTATATAGTGGATCAGAGGGAGATCAGTTGGGGGAAAGCAAGATCGAGGCTGAAGGTGTTGCTTGTGCCCAGTTACATGGACATCCATGGTCTTTTCCATGGACGAAAACACCTCAATAGCCTGAAGATGTAGGTGGAGTTTGGAAGAGGATCCCGAGGCATCTTCACTACTATCAAAGGATGTTGGAAACTCCATTTAGATGTTGTGGTGCTTTGGGAAGCTTTTCCGAACGTCTTCCATGCCTGGGGATGATTTCCCCCTTTCGTAGCGTCGCGACGGTCATCATGGCCGGTGAGCACATGGTCATCATGGCCGGTGAACCGGAAGACTAGGTCAGTCGTGGAGGTCTCTCTGAAGTCTACAAAGCCGAGGGCATTATTTCTGGATGACAAGGAGCAATGTATCTATGTTGGTTGCTCGCCACAGGAGCTAGCTGCGGCAGCACTCCCGCAAAATAGGGCAGACGCACGCCGAGAGCCGGGCGTCAAACCATCGCGCTGAACGCGATCCGTGAGAGAGAGGCACATAGCGGGCGGTCCAAGGAAAGCAGATCGGATCTACAGCCTCAAACCACCTTGCTCAGTGAGAACCCAGGCTGGAGAAGCGGCCATATCCTTTATTGGACACGTGGCGTGTGTCAATTGGCCCTAAAAGGTAAAAAACTCCAGTAATTAGCCAGATCTTTGATAATTCATAGTAAATATATCGTTCATCAGACAATTACAAAAAAGGTACCTAAATGTTCATAAAAATGCATAGAATCACATGAAACCCTAATATCTACCTTTTGATGAATAAAATATGTTGTTATCACACAAGATGTATTATACTCATTTTATGTATAATAAATACCAAACGATGAACTAAAATTATGGAAATATTCCAGTAACTCCTAAATGTGACTTATAATCCATATGATGTCAGTAATTATGATGTTGATGCACGAAATCATGTAATTTGCTCCATATGTCTAATTAGGGCTAATAACCCTAAATAAAATGCAATAAATACATACATGCTCAATAAATGATGGAATTTATGGAACACCCTCATATCTGTAACTAGAAGTTAATATGAAACTTTGATATCAATTATATGCATAGAATTCATGTGATATGAAGATGAACCTTAATACATGTTATGAAACCCTAATTTAGGTTAATGATGTAACCTAGGGTTAATTTGTGAACATAATTATATGCAAAAGAATAATCATATTATGTATTCTAATATGGATATAAGACTAGTAACCTAATTCCAAGAAGATAAGACAAGTAATAATGATGGGAATATCCTAATGACTAAGCAAACCCTAATGAATCAACTAGGGTTAAGATGATGGGAATCTAATGCATGGCATATATGATCTTATCTTAACTAGGGTTTGACCAAGAGGGATAGTTGACATCAGGAGTGTGATGATTAGGTTTACCCTTAATCAAGGTATGCCCTTACCTCTTACTTGGCCTACTATTCAGTATCGTTGTATTATATGTGTAGTAAAATACTTGGCATATGATATTGGATGAAATGATTGTTCTTATCTGATATCTTGCTTGATTTTCCATACTTATATGGACATGAACACATGAAACATACAATATTTGATCTATTATATAATAGCACTAAATATCTTTATTAGAGTAATGCATTGATGAAAGTACTAAATCTCTTTGGCAGAATAATACATGTGAGCACGAAATCTCTTTGGCAGAATACTACATGTGAGCACTAAATCTTTTTGGTAGAATAGTGCATGTGGTTGATGGACTTTACATATAATGGAAAATGAGCTTAAAATATGTGCTCTTTTTTTAATAAATATCTTTGTGCAAGTATATGTTTTTTCTTATAGTTGTTTATTACTGCCAAGTACTAGTTTTATATTCTTGTTAAGTCTTAGTAATGAGAGGTATATAAAGGACACATAGGCATACTCAGTACAATATTCTTGAATGTTGTGCTGACGTGTACCACATGCAATATTTTGTTTAGGTTTTTGACATATGCTTTTGAAGAACTAGGATAGTTGAGATTTGTGTGACGAACTGATGTACATGTGGACCTGTTGTCTAGAAGATCCTGTTGTTTAGTGGTAGTACATGTGTATGTAAAAGTTTTTTGTTCAATATGTAATATCAAATGTTGTAACAATTCACACTATTATTATATGTTGAATGGTGAACATGTGTTGTATGGTTTTATTATTGTTCATGTACATGTGCTACTGTTGTTTCCTTATGAATTCCTATGATTTTCTTCTTCTTAGCCTAGTGTGTGGTGCTTAAATTGGGATTCTCACTGATGTGATGGTTTCAATTTAGATGTCACATATCAGATTAAGTTTTAGAAAATCAGGGGACTTCACAATATTCTATCATGTTGGCTTTTGGGTTTGGCTTAACTAGGTGACCTTAATAGGATTAAGTGGCCAAAAGCATGCAGATGAATTGTGACAAGGATTTGTGCACACCATCTATCCAAGAGTTGCATGAGATGCAATTGGCAAAGGTTCTCTACCTTAATAATTGGTCATGAGGGCCAACATTGGTTGGTATTGACTTAATTGTTTTGGATGTTGTCTCACTATAAGATTATACACTGCAATATTCTGAATTGATACATGAGGGTTATTAATTTGAACAAAATAATGGGAGTGATAATTAATTAAAGGCCTAATTAATATTTATAACTTATCACATCAACTATATAAATAATGTTTTGAAAAGTTGCAATATTTCTTTTTAGAATGTAATGTCAAACACAAACATGTTATTATTGAGATCATTCCTTGAAGGAGGACAAAACTAAAGGGGATTTACTTCCACATATGGTTTAGGACTTTGAGAAGTGTTCTCTCTAGTGAGCGAAAGATGTATATCCTTGAAATACTAGTGCCGCAGGAACCCACTCCTAATGTGACTAAGGAAGAAATGGATGCTTACTTGAAGCATGCCAATGATGTCGTAGACATTAGGTACCTTATGATGTGTTGTATGAACTATGAGTTGCATGAGCAACATGAATTCATGGACATTCTCAAGATGATAACACATCTTAAAGAATCATGAAAAGCAAGAAAGGTATGATGTCTCCAAAGCATTGTTTGAGTGCAAACTGACAGAGGGAGATCATGTAGAGCCTCATGTGTTCAATATGTTTGGGCATATGGAGAACTGGCATTTCTATTAGATCTAGAGTTGACTATAGATATCATTCTGCAAGCATTTCCTGAATCATACATCCAGTTTATCAAATGTTACTACTTAAGTGACTTAGCTAAACTGATATTAGAACTACTTGACATGTTGATGCCAAAACAAGAATGAAGAAGAACATATCTATGATGATCATCAGTAGAAGTGAGTTTAAGGGCAAAGGCAAGGCCAAGAAGTGTTCAGAGGCTAAGATAAAGTCCAAGTCTTCAACACTCAAGATAAGGAGAAGGGTAAGTGCAAGAGGAATTTGCCCTTTTCAATTAAAGGAACAAAGGAAAAAGAAAGAGATAGAGATCTCTACTTCAAAACCCAATAAGAAGTAAGCTATAACTATACGGAGCAAGAGTTGCTTCCACTACAGTTGGAATTTGTCATTCATGGGTATGTAATAGAAATAGTGAATTTCTATTATATACCTGCCACTGATGAAAACATCAAGTATTTTGTATGGACAAGTATTTATGTTTCATGGCAATGCCCTATGTCTCACAAACTATACTTGATAGTTATAAAGACAAATATGCGTATAACACATATAATGAATGACTTGATGACTCAAACATTGAATACCTATAGTATTGTCATCTAGAGCACATTAATGCGAAATGCATTTCTAGAATTCATATGATAGTTATCTAGACTCTTTTGGTTATTGAACCGATAGAGACAGTCAAGTCTTATTTTTTGGGAAATATGACAAAAGCATCTCTACTAGATGTAGTGGGAGAGCGATTATTCTATTAGGGCTCATACATACTGATGTATATAGACCTTTTAGAATAAATGCTAAAGGAATTCACTGGTATCTCATTACATTTACTAATGTGAATCAATAGATATGGAAATTTGTATTTAATAAAATAAAAGTATGAATCTCTTGAAGTGTTCAAGGAGACTGCGAATGAAGTACATAACTAACTTGGTAAAAGTATTAAGATATTGAAATATTTTAAACCAAAAGTTTGAGTACCCTCTGGGAGATCATGATAATGTATCGTGATGAACTTCACCTAAAACACAATGATAGTGTATCATGAAAGTGTATCAGAAAGAAGGAATCAGACCTGACTAAGTCATGGTGTGATTATCAATAAAATGTAGCTAAGCCTCCAATTTTCTTTTGGGCACATGCTTAATACTAAACAATGTACTATCTAAAATGGTTCAAAAGACACCATATGAGATATAGCACAGGAGGTGTCCTGATATGTATTTTATAGTGATTAGGGATGAATGCTTATATAAGAAAATAGTTTCTTGAAAATCTTTATTCATAACATCACATAAATGTAATTTTGTTAAAATACTACTCTTATCCCAATCTAGCAACAAAGTTTTTTGTTAATCTGGATAACTATATTCCTAAATTGGAACACAGTTCTACATGAATTATAGGGAGTAAAAGTAGAACTCAAATTATTTGAGACAAACAAAGAAACATTAAACCTAAAAGAGGTATAGTAGGAACATGGAGAATCACAAGCTGTTGTCGAAACTCAAGTTCCTTATGTAACGCACAAGACTCATAGTTGTAGTAGAACAAACCTTGATCTTGAAACATTATGATGTCTTATAACTCAAAATGCGATGAGTTGATCATAGATCCTAAGTCAACATCCTACCTAGAAGCTATTGAGGAAACAAAATCTGAGAAATGGCTTGAGGCCATCAGATCCAAGATGGAGTCCATGTAAACCATCAAGGTATGACCTTAATGGATCCACTTGAAGGGGTAAAACCCATAAGGTGCATTTGGGTCTTTGAGAGAAGACCAACATGGAAGGGTATATTGGTTGCAAAGAGTTTCAAGCAACTTCAAGGTGTTGAACATGATGAAGCCTTTCACCAGTTACCATGGTCAAATCCATCGAGATCATGCTTGCTCTTGCAACTTTTTATGACTAGTGAGATTTGGCATATGGATGTTAAAACCACATTCCTTAACTAGAATAATTATAAGGATGTGTATGTGACATAGCCTAAAGGTTTTATAATCCAATATTGCAAATAAAGTCTATAATCTACAAAGGTCAATCTATGGATTGAAGCAAGCATATCAAAGCTGGAATCTTCTATTTGACAAGACAGTCAAAGGGTTTGACTTGAGTCAAAATAAATATGAAATATGTGATTACAAAAGATTTAGTGGGAGCATATTTATAACCCACATGATGATGGGGAATAATGTCCTTATCCTACAAATGTTAAAACTTGGAAAGGAAAGTACCTTCTCTATGAAGGGTTCAGATGAAGCATCCAATTTGATAGGAATTGAGATGTATAAAGATAGACCTAGAAAGCTTCTTGACCTACGAAAGAGAACATACATTGGTAATATGTTGAAAGGGTTCAACATGCAAGAACTCAATGAGAGAAAACTTATCCATGTTCCATGGAGTTAGTCTCTCAGGAGCCTAGTATCCCAGTTCTTGTGAAGAATATGAACACACAAATAAATGTCATATGCATTTGCAATTGGATCTATCTTGAATGTAATGTTATGTATCCCATTATCTCGCATGTATTAGACTTAACGAGAGGATCCAATCATCTCATTGAACATGATCAAAGGATATATATATACATATCCAACAATCTCTTATGTGTTGGATATGACGAGAGGCTATATGTCAGATGTCAATAAGAATAACTGGACTACCACAAAGAACATCCATAGGTGCTTGTGAAGCAATTAAAGGGTTGGTTCCTTGGTTATGGTAATAAGGAGGAGTTGGGTGTAAAGAGTTACGCCATTGCAAGCTTCCGAAATGAAAAGTAAAATTAATGATCACAATCTATATTTATGTTTGACCTTAAAAGAAAACTATAAGCTGGAAAGGGTTCCATGCTAATGACAACTATTTAAATATTCAAAAGAAGTCGAGTATCTCTGTGTTATGTGAACAATGGAGGATAATGTATGGATCAAGAAGTTCATATGGGTGAACTTGTACAAGGTTCCAACCATTGATGACACAGTAGAAATACTTATGACAATAATGGATCTACTGGTTCAGTTGGGAATCTCAGATAGCATACTATGACACTTCCATCTCATATGAGATGTTGTACAACAAAAAGATGTGAAAACTACAAAATACCGACTTGAAGCAAGCGTTACTAAACCCGCTATAAAAGCCCTTACACAACAGAAACATGATGGACATGTTAAGATCACTTGGAAAAAGATTCATAGGGGATTGGTTCCAAGTTTAAGTGGGAGTTTATTGGTATGTATACCCAAAGAGCCAATCATATGATGATTGGAGTATGTCATTGGATACCTGATTTGATAATAATAAAGATAATTCCATCTATTATGTTTGTCTCATCCATGAGATGATGACGCATACATTGTAGATGTATAAAGAATGATGTTACCCGATGACATATGTCTCTAGGTTGAGGACCTAAACGATGAGATCATATTTATGATAACAAAACTTAAATTCTTGTTATGTCCCTAGTCAAATCTTACTGTGGAAGCAAAATAGAAAACAATAATACATAAGAATAGAAGTGTGTGTTGAATGATGACAGAGTCTCATTATTCATGATATGTGATATCAAGTCAAGCACACATGTATATGATATAGAGTAGTATATCGAATAGACCCACCATGAGAGTGATACATAGAGACTATGGAATGGTAGTCAAAATTATCTCTCATAGTGATAGTGGTGATTGTAGCTCTTAGACCTAAAGTCACTACATTCATCACATGTAGTTCATGTACTTTGACGTCATCCAACGTAATCTTGAATAAGGTTTTCCACAACAACGATGATTGGGTACACTGTGATACATGGGGATTGAATGTGAGTGATGTAGATCAGATTTTTCCCTCATATAGGAGGATGATATCCATGGCCTCTTGATAAGCAAGCCTGAGAAATGTATGTCCATACTCATGTGACTCAATATGCGATATGTGAGCTCACATGCAATCTGTCTAGTTCAAGGAACATGGATTGAACATTGAGAGGATGACGATTCCATGCCTTGAGTTCAATCCACATATCAGAGACAGAGGAACTATATGATCATGGTAACACTGATCACAGTTTGTAGGTTGAAGTTGTTCTCCAACTTTCTAAATTACTTGGGTGGCAATAATGTGTTGATAGATGCCACACTTTGCTTGTGATGTTGTAAGTTAGTTATGAACATTCATTGCCAATGTAATTCTAGACCTAGATGCCACATAGGATGCACTTGGATTAAAGGAGTACATTTCATGAATGATGTTTAATTTGATTACTAAAGGTGTTTAGGTATTCAATTAAACAACCGAGGTTCAAAATTTGATTGAATGGGCTTTGAACTGACCAGTTCAAGGGTTGAACCGATCATTTGGAGTGTCAGGTCAATTGGAATCAATATTGGCTGATCAATGGCTAAACCAGGGAGTGAGACAACCAGTTCACATAGTGAAGCAACATGTTCATATATCCCAACCGACCAGTTCATGGAATGAACTACCTGGTTTGGTTGCCAATTCAGTTGGATCAAGGCTTGATGCTAACATCATGTTTGGCATTAATCGTGCATTGACTATCAATTTGATTCAGAACAAGAAACTACACGGACCGACTGGTTCTCTTAGTGAACCGACCCACTTGCACACCAAAAAAATAGTCACACACCGACCAGTTCTCCGTGCATAAGTTCTAGAAAATTCGTGAATTTGACTCTTTTGATTCCCGCACAGACTGGGATCTCTGACCCTAGCCTTTCCTATAAATAGATGGGTACTTAGGTTTCTCAGAACACGACACTTGCTTTGACAGTTGTTGTCCTCTCTATTTGTGGTAACCAATAGAGAGCCCAAGCACATTCTACTCGATAAAGGGAGGGATAGCAAGGGAGAAACAATTCTGGGAGAGTGTATCAACTCTTGCAAGTTGACGTTCGAAAGGGAGACATTCTTTCTATTGGCTCTGGTAGCACACTGTGGAATTCCTGATTGTCCTCGTAGACTACTCTAGAGGTAGGAGGTTGTTGTTTGCCACTAGGAGGACACCATCAACTGATGTACGTGGTGCTGCACCAGGAGGTCGGTGGAGACATTATTCGAGTACTGCTATTGTTGAAGGGGCGTGCTATTGCCTGAAGAAAAAGAAGCACGATGCTACATGACCATGTATAACCTTGCATCCTTTCCTTCCTAGATACATTGATGTTAATGCAATATTACTATTTTAGGAAACAAACATTTAATATTTTTTTGTTTCCGCTGCCTATATTTGCACCCTATTTCCCTACAAATTACATATTAGATTGGGTTTTTACTTGAGTTGATGTAGTCACTCTTGAGAATTCACTCACAATGCTCATAAGGTCGATTTCTAACATGGTGATCATCCTCAATGATAACTATTGTATTGAGACAAATCTTAGTTTCTCTATTATACTTGTCATACAAAATTAAATTCTAAGAGTGTCATAATCTACATGTTTCGTGGAGTGAAAAACATCCTACATCTTATTTTTAATTATTATCGTGTCTCCACCCTGATAAGAGGGAAGGAAAACCTCATTTTTCATTTGTATGGGTCCACTGATGCTAATCATCTTGTCAATCATAGTAAATGTCTCAACTAGGACTGGACATCATTTATTTTGCTTCAATTTACCACTAGAACTACAAATTAAACAACATATACCTGTTTGTGAATTTTTCAAGCCACACCAAACTGTTAGCTATTCCAAAACCAAACCAGACTAAATTGTTGATTTTTGGTTTGGTTTGGTTTAGTTTGGTTTCAAACTGTCATAAGAGAAACAATAAAACTTTGTACTCTGCTTTTAGTGAACAAACTAACCGTTTATGCATCATCTTAATCAAAGTGTCTAACATGATAAACAAACATCATATTGAAAAAAACATTTTTTTATAAATAGGTAATATCATAATAAATATACGACTACAAGTAGACAATGTCCAACTGACTTCAAATAAATATGACTTATACCATAATCTAAAATTTATAAATTATTTTAATTTATTTAGCATTTGTTTTACAGATTTGCAAATAGAAACTTATTAAGTATAGATTTAGTTTTCATATATAGTTTTCTCAATATAGGTATGTATATAATAATACATAGATATATATACACTGGTTCAATTTATTTGGTTAAACTGCACCCTCAAATTAAACTCAATCATAATTTGATGGTTTGAACATTCTTGGAACTAAACTAAACCATCTGGCCTTGTAAAACCAAATTGAACTGTTAGTTTGATTTAGTCTAGTTGACATTAATGATTTGGTTTTGTTTGTGTCCATACCTAGTCTCAATTAGGATTTTGCTCCCCAACAAATGGGGGTGAATGTATGAGTGATATGTAGCATTGAGCCACACCAAATAAACTGGGAGAGCACTATCCTTCTCCATGATGGAAACCCAGAGGTTGGCATCATCATGCACATTCAACATAATGATCATTGCCTGCACATATACTAACCTATGGTTATCAACATTAATTCAACACCTGAAGGAAAAAACCAAATTTCCATCACTTCTCTTGATGATCCCCTTGCACCGCCATGTACTTCTAGTGCCAGTACATACTATCTTATCTGTATCTAGATTCATCTTCAATTGTTATAATCCATAGGGTGCCTTTTCACAATCTCCAAATGTTGTAGCATCAGCATGGACTTCAGTAGACCACAAGCACAATGTGGCAAGTGACCATTCTCACCCATATGTCTAAAGGACTTCTTCTTCACTCAATTTTTCACTACTCCCAAATATCTAGTCATCTTTATTGTGTTGTGAATTCCTCCTCTTCATACTATCTAGAGGGCATTCTCTCCATATCAACTACATAATGAGGGTAGGAAGGAGGCTCAATAACCTCTTTTAAGTGAGCCAAGCACCATTTTTTCATAAAGGAATTATACCAACTTGAGATGGAGTGATTGTGCCAACTATATTAGCACGTCATCAACACTTCTAGCCTAGCCCATATCTCCTTTGCAAGATCATTGTGTAAGAACGTGCCACCAGTGGACTCAATGTTTGCTAACCAACAACACAAGCACATCAACACGATCAAGATCAGGCATCTAGCAATGTTGTCATACAAAAATATTGCTTTGTGATGGATGCAAAAAGTCAAGGCCCAACTGCACAAGACATCATCCTTGTGTCAATGGTAGGAAGTCGCAACATAATGCCCTATTGGGATATTATCAATCTCTAGTTAGAATGTTAGCAGAAAGAGATGATCTACAGAAGGTGACCACACTGAAATATCCTTCATGTTGTGGAAGACCTTGAAGGATGAGATAACTATCGTGATCCTTCCCTCATTTAGAATGTAGTCATAGTTTCTCCAGTTCCTCCCTCATCATTCATCCAAAAATGCAACCTAAACCGGAGATTTGTCTCCTGTAGCCTCCTCGCAAAGGTATAAGCAGGGACATAACATGATTGAGCAGATTATATTGACATAACATGATTTCTTAATCTTAGACCTAGGAATGAGGTAACTTATACCGACACTATATTAATAACTTGGAAATAGGTATTTACTAGTATACCGATGGAAATACTGACAGATGCAATCCTGGCTGTTTTGGTGCCAAAATGAATGAATTAATTCATGAAATTTTACTGGTGTAATCTCTACACTTAAATGCAGCATTTTATGCAATAAAATTCCATATTGGGCGTGTTGGGGGGTCCATCATGTGGGAGGTAAGAAATCTATCCTGTTTTGTTCGAATTTTGATGACAAATGTAGGAATTCAGATATGAAATTTTACTAGCACAATCTACAAGCTTAAATACACACAATTATGCAATAATATAGAATTTACAACATATATGAATCACATATTTACTTACCAACTCACATCAGTTGTATGTTGAGTGGCACGCTGGTTGTCTATACTGTAATGAGTTGATATTGCTAAGATATTCTGGCCATGACATGTACATCCTATAAATGTGGTTGTATGTAGTACGTGCTCCTCATACACATTATCATTCAGAAATTGTATCATCCCAATCTTTAGAAAATGCACTTCTAATTCTTTGAGATATTGTGCCTTTCTTGGAGATGTAGGTGGAGGAGATCAAGAAAGTTGATGTTGGCCTGTTTGAGGAATTTATTGAATAGATACAAGCACATCCATATGAAGTATTGGGACTGGAGAAACAGGAAAAATTGAATGATTACCACTCCATGTTTGCACACTATCCTTAGAGAATGCAAGGGAGTTGTACTGATAACTTCCATGTGGGCCTGAGACATTTGTTGTATAGGTATATCCAACATGATGTTCTACTTTTGGTTGTGGTGGTGGTGGCTGATTTTGATATCTAGAATACCCATATGAGAGTGAGATGGGTAGGTTTGTACCTGTGTTTGCCCAAATAACATATCATCAAAACCTAATGTTGAATGATGTTGAGATTGAGAATCAGAAGCTGAAATACTCATGCTCCCAAATGAATAAGCAATATCAGAATAATAACCACCATCATAGCCGTAGGAGCATGTAGTTGTTGTAGCCAAACTTTTCCTCCTTGATAAGTTTTATTAGGCATGTGATATTGTTTTTCAGCTAGAGGAGGAGGAGGTTCAACCCTAGTAACATAAGGATGATCATCATTATCAAGATCAACAGTAGGAGGATATTATGGAGAGTGCTCACCGCCGCCTCAATCATTGCCACCATCATCATCATACTTGGATTTTGACCCAAATGTAGTTTTTGAAGAAGAAGAATTTGTACTGCCCAACTCTTCTTCCACTACTCTATTGATTTCCATATCAATATTTTGATGCTCAGGCTCAAGTCTTTTAGGTGTAGTTTGATCAACATTAATATTAGAATCTGCTTCAAATTGCTCTTCTATGTATGGATCTGGATGACCATCTAGATTACCAAGAATCGAATGACCTATTTCATTCATCCATTCCTCTAAAGGATCTTCTGAATCATCAGCTTCTTCTATGCCTCTATGCCTGGATGTGTTGAATGTGTATGTGGTGTCAATGGGATCATGGATGACAAAAAAATCCACTTGCTTGTAGTTGGCATCTTGTATTGCTATAACTGTCAACCGCATATTGTAGTGAATATATACCAGATCTATCAACCTATTTTCTCCCAACCTGTTCCTTCTCTTTGAGTGTATTAAATTGAAAGTGCTCCAATTTCTTTCACAACCTCCTACAAATGTTGTTTGAGAAAGAATGCGAATGACAAATTTTCTTAGATAGGGGCACTCATTCCATTCTAAACCCACCACTCACAAGGATCATCCTGTTCACAATTGGTAATTGCATTTGGATGACCAAAACAATTGGTGCCTTCACGAATCAGTCACAACTGCAAAAATATTTATGATGTTCAGACTTCAGAATCAGATGATAAAACATCAAATAAGAATGAATATGTTCATGACTTCCTGTAAGTTATGTAATATATATAGTTACATACCTCATCCATGACCATGGTACACTCTTATGTAGAGGTAAAGATTTTTTTTAATTATATCTCTCACATCAGACATTAGAGTCGCTTCTAAGCCCAATTTCACGAGTATTGGAACCTCAAGTTCGAATAGTAAGCTGTCATCAATTCCAAATAAGGAAATAAGATTTAGGTTTTACATTGAGTTATAGAGTTAGAACATAAATCAAAATTTACAAGAAAATTATTATATACCTACTTTATACAATGGATGCAAAAGCATATCTATCCAATGCTTGTCTACAATTGACAAGTATTGTGAATGGGGCCTAAGAGCTAGTTTTTTAATACCTTCCACCATTACTTGCATTGCATCATACAAGTAAGGCATTGTTGCAGCTTTGTCACCATCTACCAGCCTCAATACTTTGACAATAGGTTCCATTATTCATAGCACCTTTGTAACCTTATTCCAGAAAGCCCGACTGTAAATTAGTTCTTCAATCCTCCTGCCAACTGGGGTGTTGTGTTACTTCATGGAGGTCCACTCCATGACATTGAAAAGACTCCTAAGTCCATCCCTTTTAGATTTCAATGAATTCAAGGCTAAGTAATTTGTTGCAAATCTAGTCACCCCTGGTCTAATTAGATCACCTCCACAGTACTCAGGTCACCTCATTACATTTAACAAGAAGGAATGGTTGTAGATGAAACTCGTGATCAACCTACCATCAATGGTCACAATTTAAATGTAATCAAGTATGCCCCTATCCTTAACAATAAGATCTATGCAGTGGGAAACACATGGTGTCCAGTAGACTAGATATCTCTTCATTATACTTTCACCAACCTTTTTTTAAGTTAGATCCATTATCAATCACTATCTGCACCACATTCTCCACCCCTACCCACTTGATGTATGTTTTCATTAGCTTCTTGATGTAACTGTAATTCCTGAGTTCACCAGAAGAATCAATAGAGTAGAGAAAAAGTCAATCCATGACAATGTGTAAGAAAGTAAATAATTTTCTTTCTATTTCCACTAGTCCACCCATCACACATGAGTGTGACACCATATTCAGACCACCGTTGTTTCTGGTCTGAAATCCATACTTATAGATCTTTCTTCTCTTGGGGAATATACTTGCTCATCAATTCATATGCAATGGGGGCTTTGATGGCCCTACTAGACTCCCCTATCACATCTACCATGTGCTGGAGATAGGGTTCAGTTTCAACATGTGTGGGTATACCATGAACAAAGAAGAACTTACCCACTACCTTGCCCACCTTCTCTTTCGCACCAGTAAACATTGCTTTTAGGGTTTTTTGTCCAACATCATGATTCCTAACCCCTGGCTCATCAAAAAGCTTCAATCTTGCACTAGAAGAATATAAAAGTGTATCAATGGTGCCTTTCTTTCTTTTATGTTGAGCATGTTGATCTTCATCATCATCATCTAGGTCAATAGTAGGAACACGTGCAGCCCCACTACCTCCACCTGCACCAGATGGGCCATATCTCCTCATAAGTCGAGTTGCCTCCTCCCTATCCCACTCACTTTTACAAGAGTCTCTGAGAGCATGCCTATACATATGATGTGTATAAGTAGTATCACACCCTGGAGGATATACAATATCATCATTTTATTCAACAGAAGAACCTGTGGCCCTAACATCAAAGAGTGTATCTGTGTAAGCCTTTTCAACCTGCTTCAACTTTTGTTGTTTTTGCCTCTTTGCACCCACCAAATTCTTGAAGTCATACCTAACACTTGGAGGGCACTTATGGCACATTGACACATGTTTATCACCACCAATAATCTGACACTTGAATCTAGTAATTCCCCCACACCAAGTGTTTTCTTATAGTAGTTGTAGATAATCTTTTCCTTATTCCCAGTCCCAATACAGGCATGCAGTGACTCCATGCGAAATCCACATCCTTTGATGCACCATGACCAGCTCCAGCGCCCTCAGCCTCACTTAAAGATGAAGACATCTTCTCAAAAGTCAAAAGTCAAAAGTCAGCACTGAAAAAGACAAAGACAAACAAGAAAAGCAAATGTTGTATTAGTAACAATACTAACATCAAATATAATAAAAAAGTACTAGTAAGAAACGTACATTGTACAATACTAATATCAAATATAATAATCCATTAAGTGAACAAAATAGATTTCTTTTATGCATTATAGAATAAAAAACAATGTCTTAAATGTAGAATACCTGCTTGTAATTATAGAATAAAACACAATCTTTTTCAAGATTTTTATTTTGAAGATAAAAATATTTTTAAAAATGATAAAGTCTGAAATTATTTTTAAAATTATAATATATGATATTTACTTATTAAAATGACAAGTGATATGTTTCCAAATGCTAATTTCATCTTATACAACATTAACACATAATTAGATAGAAAAAGAATGATATTTTTATTTTCAACATTTTTGATAAATAAAAAAACAAATATTTAAATATTTTATGCAAGTGATATGTTTCCAAATGCTATTTTCATCTTATACAACATTAACACACAAAATTAAAAAGAAAAAACAAAAAACATTACTTTTTTATTTATAGCATTTTAAATAAATAAAAATGAAATATTTAATTGTTTTGATTATATTTTTGTTTATATATCTTCATGTCAATCTTTGATTGAATTACTTCTACTAAAACTAAAATAAATACCTATTATTAATAGTATTAATTGTATTATTATTATTAGTTAGTGAAATTACATGGTAATGTTAATTACTAGTGAGCTAATTAGGTAGATCTAGTGATAAATTAGTATATCTATGTAATATAATCATACATCTAGTGATAAATAGCATTAATCACAAGTTTTTTTGGAGTAGATTTAGGATTTGGGGGTATTTTGTGAATTTTTGAGGTGAGAATAGAAGGAAATAGAGAGGTTGGAAATGATGGGAAATGGAAGAAATTAAGTATACATACCTTGATTAGGGTTGATTTGAGCTCTTATCTCAAAAATCACCTAAAATCCCCCAGCTTTTCCTCTTCAAACAGCAGCAACAACATTCGGCTCACCAAGGATGGTGTATCGAGCGGTATACCGCCCATGCCGCCCTGTACCGGTGGGTAGGTGAATTTTCACCGTTACCCCTGATATTTGGTGATATTAGCGGTAAGCCCATCGAAATACCAGTAAATGCGATCCTAATGACAGAATCATGTGTATATGTACCGATACCCATCGACATCAGTGTTTTGAGTGGTATACTAATGATACCGATGGTATCTCAATCCTTGTCTTAAACATGATTTTCATAATTCCATAGCCCATTAGCATGAAAGTGATACATGATGAACCCTCAATCATAACACAGTAGAAAACATTGTTTATTAGCATGTGCATGCTTTTCTCACTTATCTATGTCAAATTATTTACCCTTCATAGGCATGTTGGGTCTTACTGTGTATATGATTAGTTTCAAGTGACTATATGGCTCAAACTTTTAATGCCAACTCTTATTTTTTTTGTAAGCCTTTGGATACATGTTGTCTAGTCATATATTTAAAGGTGACATGTTTTATCACACTTATCTTAGCACCTCCCTCGTGAGCATGTCCCATACCACACACACTTGAAAGGATAAGATAAGTATGATTATGAATATAATATTCTCTCTACAAAATCCCATAAGCCTGTGTCCCATACCACAAACACGTGGGAAATAGATAGAGTATGCTATATATAATTCTAGAGTTAACATAAAAGTTTAAAACATTCTTGGTACATAATGCTAATTATCATCTAAACTTATGTCCCCTGAATAGAATTCTATTTTCATTTCTAATATCTTTCACCTACTTCTTCTATACCTAGGGTTTAAACATATGAATCTGGTTTTTCCCTGGTGGCCATCTACCTGTCGCTCTGATACCATATTGTAACTCCCCTCCAATCTCATATATGTTAGCGGAAGCAAACCCTATGTTGTCTATAACATAGGATACTTGGCTTGGAAGAATGTCAGAAAACATGATATACACAACAACAAGATGAATGAAACACCATATAATGATTTGAAATATAAATTCATACTTTGTTCTTAAAAGGGGAAAAGATTAACTATCTCATCTTGACCTCAAACCTAATACATGTAGGCTAAGAAAAACTAAAGCATGAAATAACAACTAGAATAGATAATCTGTGGCACCCCACCAAGCAAAAGTCTCCTTGATGTCAACTACACTGAAGGGCTCGCTTCAGTTCTCTCTTGCTCTTTGATCTAGGGTCATCTTGTCCCATGACCATGGGAAACAAAACAATAACGTAAGTAAACGACACTATGACTATTTCTCAAAGAACTAAAAAAACATATATATACTTGAACTGAAATAAACTTGACATGACCTAACATTAATAATTATCATTACACTTTAGCTTTGATTACATCAATGGATTAAGAAACATTACTATATGCATTCTCTATATAACTGCCCACATGGGGCACATAATGATCAGAAATCCCATCATTGATAGGAAGCCCATATGACCGTAAAGGTACATAATTACAAGAAGCATATAATAAGTTACTTGATTCTCTTATCTTAATCATTAACATCATTGTTCTTATTTTTCCATTAATGTAAACTGTCCTCATCCAATAATTGCACCAAAGTGCTCATCAGGCCAGTCAAGGCTCATCTTAGTTGTGCCAAAGTGTTCATAAATGTCATAAAGACAAAATGACATCAAGAGGAACAATGTATAACTTAAGTGCATTATCTTAATCACCATGACATTTCTCTCTCTTAATCTTGAAATTAACATTACATGATTTTCATGATTCTTTCTTCAATATATTAATCAGTACATGATCATAGAAATAAACTAATGAGCATCGGTGATAAGAATATAAATTTATGAATATAATAAACCACATGAAATAATCTAATATGAGGCATCATCATTATATTAATTTAATTCATGAACTTAGAATTTAAAGCATAATCCTAAGTCAAACATAACACACAATTCATTCAAGGTACATATGCGTAGACCCAATAGGGCACTGTCCGCTGGGAAAAGGCCCACAGAAATAGTGAACACAATAGAGAAAAAGGCATGCTAAAATCCCAAAATACCCATGAAAGCGTGATAAAAAACCAAACGAATCGAAAGGCCAAGAACGAAAAAATTAGATCCAAGATTGTTCGTCTTCTTACAGCCCCAAGGAGGAAACCAAGCACTGGATTCCAAATTTGACTCCTCAAACCAGCGATCACCACCCTACCATTGGGTAACTAGACATCTTCTAGGTCAAAGGCATTTAGGAAATGAATTCCTTGAGTTTTCACGATCTCAGGGATCCTTCATTCTCAGTCTCTTGTGCCCAGACCAACAAGTTGTTGTTGCTGCCATTAGTGGTTAAGAAGCTGAAATCAGAAAGCTCAGAGAATCCAAATAATGGAAAAATTGAAGATAAGTCAGAGTTTGTATGTCTAAGGCAAAGGAAAATGAAGAAAGTCCAACGAAAAACTTGGTGAAAGTTCGAAAAAACTTCCCTGAATCTTGAAACATAGGATTAAAGCCACAAAAGGGAACAAAGGGTATTACATAAATTGCTATAAAAGGCGTCAAGTACCATGATATGGAGCTCCCTGAAGTCTCAAGAAACCGCTCAAGGTATTCCCTTGGGGTCGTCGTGGTCTGATTCGCTGCATCAACAAACTGAAAGATAAAATCTGAGGTGGGTTCTAGGGGTGTACTACATAAGGGCTTGTAAGAAAAATTGGCAATTATGATCCATTGCCCAATGTCCACTGATGCTTCTCTGCTGGTTGGATTTATAGGGGACCACCCGCAATTGTGAGAATATCAGGCGAGAGTTGAAAGAGGGGATCATAACAGTGGCTCCAAGAGTTCAGGAGATATAGGGCACATAGTCCCCTCAAATCTGTGATGGTTAAGTTCGGAGTGAGGAGGGGATGGTGAGGGAGAGGTATGTTTTATCTGGGAATTATCGAGGAGGGAGATTAGATAGAAGGAGGTATGCAGCCAGAATTGAGTCCAAAAACAACTGAACTCAGGGCAGGAGACACATGTACTGAGCGTTGGATGAGTCCATGAAAACCCATATATTATCAGAGCCATCCGATCAAGCTGAGGAAAGGAAATGGGAGAAAAGATGTGTGTGACAGTGCATAAATCAGAGACTTATATCATATTGGAATTATTTTTGGTGATATTCAATATAAAACTATAGAGAATCTTTGTTACTTAATTTAAGTAGTCAAATAAAGTCTGAATGACCTCAAATTTGAATTAGGTTAATGAAGGAGTCGAGAATCTTCCTATCCTATTAGAATTCAGTTTTGATTACCTTTTATCTATCAAACTCACGTAGGTCATTATCCAAATATATATTTTTAAAAGGTGAGATTAAGTGAATTATCCTTTTCTCAGTGAGTTTGTTGATTATAATTTCGAGATTGAGAGTGATTATCCACTCCAAGGCCTACTCATAATATTTTTATATGTATTTTTAGAGATTACCATAGGAGAGTGAAAAATAAAAGGATGATTTCTTATTTCTTTGCATATTAAGTTAAAAGTGAGTTATTTAATGCATAAAGGAACAAGATATATTAATCAAACAAAACTCTATGAATTATTATGATTTCCATAAAGTTCATTGTTTAAATCTTATCATACAACTCCAATAAAAAACTTTAAATTGTATATGTGATTTTTTTTGGATGTTACATTGAAGGTCTCCACTGAGAAGACTGCTTGAGAAGATAGCGTTGTTACCAGTGACAGAGCTAGTAATTTGAGATTGGTGGGGGGGTATGGTTAAGTAATTGAACTTGAAAAAATATATGTATAAAATAAACTATTGTTGTGACAACATTTTTAAAAGTGATTATTTGAGTCGTGTTTTTCAATTATTCATAGTATAAAATTTCATCAATAGTAACATTATCCATGTAGTTGTTCTAAAGGATATGTGTGTATTGTCTTAAGAGCAATGTAATTAATAAATAATATATCAACAATTGTGTGTCCCAATGAGGTGTAACAAATAATAAAAAAACATATGAAGATATGTTTGTACCTTTTTATCATTTAGTAAACTCAAGCAACTTGTTGTTGATATATATGTGACAACTCCTCGACACAGAAGTATATATGAACTCACTTATATTTTTATTAGTTAGTAAATGGTGCTCTTTGAGGACTAGATAATGATGGTGTATATGTCTATTTTTTATTTATTTTAGATATCGTGGCGTATGATCTTAGACTAGTGGTAATTTTTATACCATTTTTTCAAAGTCACAGTCAATTTGTATACAGATAAGAAAGAGATTTGGAAATTAGAGCGTGATGAAAAACAATTTTTGTTTAGAAAAAAATATATTTTATCATATGTGTGCATATAGTAATTAAGGAGATGACTCACTGTAGACCGTGCAGAGGAAGACTTTTGACTTATAGAATTTATTTCTTGTGAGGAAAGTTAATATAAATTGTGCTAGTAGTTCGAAAAAATATTCACACGAACCATTTAAACATATTCTAACTTCCACAAAAAGTCAGTATTGGATTAGAGGAAAGTTTGGTTTAATAGTTTACTTAAATCCATAAACTAAGGATGTTTAAAATATAATATGTGAATTTTTAGAAATCAATTAATCTCGTCAATTAAAAGTTTGAGTTTGGTTATTTGATTAACTAAGGTTGTGTTTGGTGTATCGTTCTGACATCGACACGAAAAATAATTCTGTTGGGATATTTTAACTGGTATTTGTCATATAGTTTATAAGATAAATAAGATGCCGTACAGACTAATTAACTGAATAATCTTATGATAATGTTCCACCTAAAATTCTTGTCACAAATTATACGATTATCTACTGTGGGCATCGTTTTCTTGGGGCACCCTTCTAACTGAATAATATTTTCTTACGGCTTACAACCTTTCCTATTTATTTCATTGGAGACCTTCAGAGCATTTACGACTGCTCCACCTTCATCTTGAGGATGACTTTGCTCCAGAAATAAGCCAAGCATCTCCTTCCCAGGTAAAATATTAGTGCGGGCTTTACTTGATTTTGCAGTGACAACATTTATTCTACATCACGAGTGTAATTTTTTGTGACTTTTTTGATGGCTAATGATTGGAACCCAGTTTTCTATTATAGATTCCCTGATCTGTACTCATTAATATGATTTTTCTGAACTACCTGATTTGTACTCATTAATGATTCCTAATGTTTTTTTATGTGATAATAGAATACAATTCCTAACACATTGATTGTGATTGTTGGTTTTGTTTTTATATAAAATCTCTTTTACCTTCCGACAATTCTATTACTCAGTGGCATATACAAATATATATTTTGAATCAAGCAAATAATTAGTGATTCAATTTGTTTGTGCCTGTCCCGGGCATCTTGTTCAAATTTCTTCATCATGTTTGACTTATTGGACTTTGCTTCTGTTTACATTGTCGCAGAAGAAAAGTGAAAAAGTAGAAAGGTGTGCATACCCAATTTGTACTTTGAAGATGCATACATTTATATGTAAGTATCCATTTCATAATTGTTATTGTGTTGTATGTAAAAGTGATATAAAATTTTAAGTAATACCATCAAAAGACATATTCATTTAATATGGAACCAACAGTGAGTACGTTATGAAGTTTATGTTTCCTAATTTTGGTTGATGTGTTATTTTGTTCATAAGATTTTAGACTAATTCATTTATGTGTATGTGTGTATCTCATATGGATAGGAGTGGAAACATATGAAAAATGTAAATAGAAATACATGTTTATACATGTAGAAATATATGAGGTTCTTTTATTCTTATTCTGCTATCATTGTTGAAAATGTATATCACATTATCACGAAGATGAAATATACAATTACACAAAACATTTTAGTGAATTTTCAGATATTATTCTTATTTAATGTTAGATATGACATATGAATATGATAAGGGAAAAAAAAATATGGGAACAAAGGTGAAAAGCTTAGTCATACAAAAAGATATACATGTATATTTGCAACTTTAAAATAATTTAGAGAATTGTGTATCGAACAAATTTTCAAAGGTAACCATCATTAGCTTGGGATAAGATACTTGAAAAGTTTATACAAGAGATGAAACATGATTTGAGTAAAAGTTAACTAAAAAATAAATGAGATGGCTTGTGCAAAGACTACAAAGAGTGGATTTAAAAAAAATCAAAGAAGTGGACTGGGATGGTCGGTAATGTTAAACACTATAGTCTTAAATGATGGGTGGTGGAAAGATTATTTAACGGTAAATGACAAGTACATCTTTTACATAAATTTTGAACAAGTAATATACCTACCATATTTATATGTAATTGCAGACACATCCACGTGCAAAGGTTTTTAGGCACTGTGGGTTGGATAATGAGGAAGAGTATGATCCACTATTTGGAGGAAACAGTTGGGAGTAGAGAAATATTGTTAATCCTTCTGTAGAACCTACAACCAATCCCACTATGAGCTCCCAAAATGTTGACGATTCCATTGATTTGGAGGGCTATAATTCATTCATTGAGTTTTTCCATACTGATGTCGATGGAGGTACTAAAACAACCTAGAATGATCCTATTGATGTTGCTAAAGATGTCCCAATAGCTCAATAGGAATACACATGAAGAAAATAATCAAGAACTGGCCATGAGCTTGTCAACACTTTGATCTTGGTGGTTAAAATAATTTCATGAGACTCAAAAAGTGAAAGAAGATGCAAGAAAAAAGGCTCGTCAAGAAGATGATGTGGAAATTAAAAGAAGTCCATGCCATGATCAACAACATCTCAGGAATACATGAAAAAACATTTGGAGTATTTTGCAGTCTCATATTATGATTGATGATAGGTTCTTATCTATATTTAAAACTATGGAAGAGGAGGATAGGTTAGAGTGGCTAGAGTTTGAATACAATATTGCATATCCCTAGTGGTTCCACTTCCAATGAAGTAGTTCTAGTTAGGTTTTTCTTATGGTGTAATGTTTTTTCCATTGTAGGCTAATAAGTCATATACACATTAGTTTCATCTATGCACTGAAGCTATTTGATTGATTTAGAAACATATTTTCTCTATCAAAATTTCATGTTATACTTGCCTTTTCCTTTTTGTTTTGAAACTCACTTCCTCATATATTTCTAGAAAAGATGTCGCAATACATGCCTGCCATACATTGTTGGGGAAACTCATCTAGCCATATAACATGGCCCATGGATTCTAAGCCAAATTTAGCCAGGCTATTAGCAGTACCATTTGCTTCTTTGAAGATGTGGTTGAAGGAAATCATCTCCACTATGTTCCGCAGGTGATTGATATTCTTGTAAGTCTCCATGATTGATCCTCTACCCTCTTCATTCTTATTTATGCGTCTGATCACTTTAAGAGCATCTGATTCAACAACAAGCTATTGAATGCCAAGGGAGGTGGCCATCTCCAGCCCCAAATTGACCGCCATAGCTTTAGCTGTCTCGACTTACCAATTTGCAACATATGTTTTCTTGGCCATGGCCATAGGATCTCCGTCATGGTTTTTGATGTTTGCCACATAGCTGATCTTGTTGTTTGAAAGAGCAACATTCGTGTTAAGTTTGTATTGGCCATCATCAGGGACAATCCACTACTGAGAACGTCTCTGCATTCTCTCCTTCTTGCTTGGCACCTTCTGTTTACTTCTGATGCTATGGAGTTCGTGCCACTTCAACATACCTATGGTGATGATAGCGGGTTTGACATCCTCTTTCCCAAAAAGATTATTGTTTCTGCACTTCCTAGTAACCAAGCAAAGGGTAAGGAAGATGCCCAGTGTATCAGGTTCGACCTTGTCCTTCACCCAAAGAATGGCATGTGGAAAGGAGGATCGAGGTATATATTTTATTAGGCGACTGAAGTTTGAGGTCTTTCACACAATAACAACAAAAGTACAATCAAATGTAGCGTGGAAGATGTCTTCATCACTGTGTTTGCAATGGAGCATATCACATTGTTGATAATATTTGTCTGCCACAACCTGTTCGTGGTGGGGAGGATATTAGAGTAGGCTCATCATATGTAGTTCTTGGTCTTGGGAGGGACTAGAAGTCACCATAAATGCTCCCAGTCAGAATGTCCAGGAGTGGGCTACCCGTGGACATGTTCAATCAGTGTGTCAGTCCCTAGCCAGTAATCACTCCTAACAGAGTAGACCCCATTCTTAGTAGGGAACCAGAAGGCTCTAGATTATTGATTCATCATCAAAGGGATTGTACTGATTGTTGATCTATCCTCAGTGGTGAAGAATTCGTTGATAATGTCCCAATCCCAGTCTTTAGTCACCTGATTGATGAGATCTTTAACTTTCCACTCCTCCGTATTGCTGTGGGCAATTAAACTCTTCACTCTTCGTACATAACCCCTATTTGTTTGGCATCCAAGGGTCTGACCAGATATTAATGTGGCTTTCATTGCCAACATGCCTCCTTAAACCCTCTTTGAGAAGGGCCTTGGCCCCCCATATATTTCACCACATAAAGCTGGGGTCATGACCCCTGTAAGCATCGAGAATATCACCATTGTTGAAGTATTTAGTACCTATCACACTACTGACAAGAGAGACCTTCTTTGTGTAAAGCCTCCACGCCTGCTTAGCAAGAAGGGAAGCAGTGTTGAAAATAGTGAGGTCCCTGAAACCCATCCCGCCTTCATATTTAGGCAGACACATCCTTTGCCATGAATGCCAGTAAATTTTCCTCTTGCTTTGTGTGTGACCCCACCAAAAATTGGCCATGAGTCTGTTGATGTTCTCCATGATTTTCTTGGGTATTATAAAAATGCCCATCATGTACATGGGTAAGGTTTGTATGAACGATTTAAGAAGGATTTCCTTGCCTGCCTGACTGAGATGTTTTTCCTTCCAACCCTTCATCTTACCCCACACCTTGTCCTTTATAGCATTTAAGATCACTTTCTTTGACATGCCCATCGTAGTAGGGAGACCCATGTATTTCTTGTTCTTACTGACCTGCTTCATGTTGATATTAGTAAGCATCTGCTCTCTTCTTGCTTCAGTAGTACTTTTGTTGAAGACAACATCAGACTTGGAGTAATTAATTTTTCCCCCCCTAGGCACTCTCATAGTAGCTGGTTATCATAGCTATCTTGGTATCCTCCTACACAGTTGCTCTTGCAAAAAAGACACTATCATCCGTAAAGAATAGATGGGATATAGGATGTCCCTTTTAGGTGGCTTTCACTCTGTGTATAGCACCCTCGTCCACTACATTGTTGAGCAAGTTTGAGAAGACATCAACATAAAGGATGAAAAGGTAGGAAGAGATCGGATCTCTTTGCCTAATCCCCCTTTGAGGTTTGATCTCCTCATGTCTTTGTCCATTCACAATGATGGAGAAGATCACCGTCTTGTAGCATTCCCCAACCTTCTTTCACCAGCAATCAACGAAGCCCATCTCCTTCATGATTTTGTCCATAAAGTTCCATTCAACCTGGTCATATGCTTTACTCATGTCTAGTTTAATTCCCATGTTTCCTTTCTTGCCTTTGTTCTTCCTTTTCATGGCATGGAAGATTTCATACACGATGAGTGCATTGTCCGTTATGAGCCTCCCCTGAATGAAGGTGCTCTGGTTTGGTGAGACAATGGTATCCATGTAGCCCTTCAGTTTGTTCGCCATCATTTTTGACATGATTTTGTAGATGGTGTTACAGAGGTTGATCGGCCGAAACTCCCCAATAGTGTCGGGGTTGTTGGTCTTCTATATAAGGACAATGTTTGTCTCATTGATCTCATCCAACTTTTGTTCATCTCTCCACCATTCATGCACAAAGGTGGTTATGTCTTCACTAATGTCACCCCAGAAGGCTTGGATAAAGCCTGCATGGAAACCATCAGGCCCGGGAGCTTTTGAAGGGTGCATTTGATTCAGTGTGAACCACAATTATTCTTTGTCTGGTTCCTTTTGCAAGTGGTAGTTCATAATGTCGTTGATCCCCCTTCTAATGCCTATTATTGTGTCATCATTATAAAAATTTTGTTGTGAGGTAAATACTTTAGAGTAATAGTCATAAATAATGGATAAAAGTCATTCTCGTTTGATTCAAGGACACCCTCTTTGTCTTTAAGATTCTTTATTTCATTCTTCTTCCTTCCTTGAGACACCTTCTTGTGGAAATACATGGTGTTGTGATCTCCGTCGCGCATCTCATTAGCTTTGGCCCTCATGAACCAGTAGCTTTCATTGATTTTTTTCAACCTCGCCACATCTTCGCTGAGCTTCTTGCATTCCTCAAGAACTGTGCTCATCATCTGATTTTGTTTAGTTTAATCAAATTTTTCTCCTTCTTATTTAGCTCTTTTTAGATCTTCCCAAATTTTGATTTGACCCAGTAGCTCAATTCCTTAGTATAGGAGCCCAGTTTACTTTGTATTGTGTTATTGTTTGCATTTTCCTAAGCATTTTTGACTACATTCCCGCAGTCTGCCTCCTCAAGCCAGAAGGCTTCCCATTTGAAATCTTTCACTCTTCTCCCATGCATTATATTTTTCCTTGTGTTCAACAAAATGGGTGAATAATCAGAGTCCAAAAATTGTAGGTGCTTCAAACAAGCATTTTTGTAGGTGGCATTCTAACCTCCTGTTTCTAAGGCTCTATCCAACCTCTCACGGATAATGCTTTCCTCGTTGATGCCCTTCATCCAAGTGAACTGGTTTCCCACGAACCCCATATCCAAAAGGCAGAGGCGATCAATCATGTCTCTAAAGTCATCAATGTGTCTGTAGCTGTTATCAACACCTCCTTCCTTTTCAATGGTGCTGGGGATTTCATTGAAATCACCCATATAGAGAATAGGGAGATCATTTTCAAAATGAATTTTCTCCATCAACTCCCAAGTTCTGAATTTGTTGGGGTTATCTGACCAGCCATGAATGCCAACAAACAACCACTTGTTTTCTGCATCTTTAATCTCAACCATTATGTGATTATGCGAGAAAGACAAAATGGACATATCAATCTCCCTCCACCAAAGCCCCATGCCACCTGATCGCCCAATGCTGTTCAAACAGATGCCATTAGTGAAGCCACAACTCCCTTTAGTTTTCTCGAGATCCCTACCACTTATCTTGGTCTCCATAAGGAAGACCAGCTCTAGGCATTCCCTCCAGCAGTACATGCAAAGGGTTCTAATGGTGTCAAGGTTGCCCACCCCTTGATAGTTCCAACATAGTGTTTTCATTGGTGTTCACGACGCCGATCCTCGCTAGGTGCCATTACTTGGGAGTAGGTCTCCCACACCATGGATGTTCTATCTCCTCTTCCCATCTTTGTGTCCCTACCTTGTGTGCTTCTAACATCTATTTTCTCAGCATTTTCTTCATCCGTCTGCTCCAAGTATTTCTTTTTGCTCTAATTTTGTCAGCGTCTTGGTCCGACTTTTCCCTGTTGCAATTTCTCCCTAGTCCTTTCCTTATGAAGGTATTCTTCTTTAGTCCCTTGTGCTCTGATTCTGTCTTTTTTGTTGTATTAAGAATCTCACTCGTCTTTTGTATTTCTGTTCTCTTTTCTTTCATTTTCCTCCCTGTTATGCTTTCAGAAGTAGACAACCTTTTAAGGGGAGGGCATGATGCCCCAATATCACCCTCATTCTCTTGGTTTTCTTATTCTATTCCCCTAACCCTCATTAAGCTCAACTTCTTGACGCTATTAGGTAATGGCTTTTTTGTTTGCACATTTCCTCGAATACCTTCCTTGTGTTCTTTATTGTTGTTAGTTGCAATAATTGATGCTTCTTCACACTCCCCCTCTCCGCTTTAACTTCTCTCTGGCCCCCCTTTTCTCCCTGTGGTTACCACCAGTGACGTGTCATTGGTTTTTTTTCTCTTTACCTTCTCCTGTGACCTACCTCCCTGAAATATTCCTTCTTTGTTCCTCCTCCGTGGACCCGTCCTTATCTTTTGTTCTGTTGCCCATGTTATTTATTCCCCTGGCCCCCACCTTATTTTCCTTCGAAGAGAACCCTCCTGGACTTTTTGTTGGATAGAGCCTCATTTTACTTTCCTTTTCCTTGGTTGTTTCACTTTCCTACAAAATGTCATGTCATGTCATACATGTCTTTTTATTAATTGTTTCACATTTCTTAATTTTCTATATTTTGAAGTTTGTCACTCGATGAGCATGCATGAATTTTATTCTAATTCTGATTCATATGAAGAAACACAAATGCTGATGATTCTTAATTAATAGCTACAGTTTAAGGTCATACATATCTCAATAAGCAACCTCAACATACATGCAAACATAAAAAATTTCACAGGGTGCATGAATGGATACATCAACATCCAAAGCTTGCTCATAATAACTTTAGAACGGAAGCTCCCATGATTGTTCCTTTATGTAATGAACTTCAAACTAGAGGATTACTCAAGGATAGTAATGATGTAGGTGTCCAAGAGGTTGTTGCTTTATTTGTCCACACATTAGCTCATAGTCAACGAATGAGGGAAATGGATGAAGTTTGGCAGAGATCATTAGAGACAATATCTAGAATTTTTAATGATGTTTTAAATGCATTATATAAATATTCGAGGGAGCTCATTTCTCTAGGTGCATTTGATCATGCTAACAAAGCTCTACGTTCAGGATCCAAATATTGACCTTATTTTAAGGGATGTATAGGTCCATTAGATGAAACACATCATACTTATATTTCAAAGAGAAAACAATAAATTTATTTAGGGATAAAGTCGTATCCTACATAAAAATTTTTAGTTGTATGTGATCATGATATGCAGTTCACATTTATCTCAATATGACATGAAGGAATTCAACATGACTTTTGTATTTTGATGGATATAATTGCTAATCGTGGAGCTCAATTTCCCATTCTCCTGGTGGTATGATTTTCCAACAATATTCTATTTTATTATATATATTTAATTAATATGTGGGAATTTAATTTCATTGATATGTTCCATGTATGTATGTATTATCTAGTGGATGCAGAATATTCAAAATTTTCTGATTTCCTTGTTCCTTATCGAAATGTCAGATATCATGTACAAAGTAACCGAAGTATTTGTGCTAAGTACTTCAAAGAAGCATTATATTTCTTACACTCATCTTGTCACACTGTTATTAAGTGTGTTTTTGGTATTCTAAAGAAACCTTGGGAAATAATAGATAATATGCTAAATATTCTTAATAAAAACAAGAAAAAAATGTTATTGCATGTGTCACATTGCACAATTTCAATAGAATGCATGATAAAGATGATAAATTATAGGAAGCATAGGAAAATGAAGACAACTATCAACCTCAGTCAAAGCATCGAACATTGCCAATACATATGGGGCTATTTTGAAATCAGAAGCGGACAAAGAGAAGATGGATATTTTTAGAAACAAATTTCAATGGGGATGGACATTCGAAATGAGATCAATATGTAATCGGTCTTTTTTGTTTATACAAATATTCAAAGTAAGTTCTTTTACACCAAGTATTAACAAACGTACTAAAACTTTTTATGTATCATTAAGAAGTTCTATATTTATATATATGATACTGATATGGTTTTAATATATACGAATCTCACGTGAAATTAACGTCTACATTGTTTTCAAGAAAATTGTCATCCACATATTTTTTATTTTACTAGTTGTTTGTTTCTTTTACATATTAATGTGTTGTGTAATAACCATGCCAATAGACATTCGTTCAGATAATGCAAAATTACTTATACACTAAACAATAGGCATTTTGTTTTTAAGTTTAATTATTTTTATACCAAACACTAGTAATCTTAAATAAAGTTAACATACACTTGGTTAATTTATCCATGACAACTAAACCTATAACAACTATGCACCAAATACAGTCTAAGATTATTAGTACTATATTTTAATTTTGATTTGCTGGTACCTCTTTTGCAAAAATGTTAAGACTTGTTATAAAAAATATATTTCCTTGGATGGATGCTGCTATATATATATATATATATATATATATTAATAGACGAGATATAAAAATGGTTGAAAAAATAGGGAGGATCTAAACAAAAATGAAAAAAATTGGATGATGTTTGTAGAAAAGATAAATAAGAAAAGGAGAGAGACCATTGGGAATTAATTGGTAATAACTAATTACAGTATCCAAATAGAAGGCTACAGTAGGATACCACTAGCAGATGAGACACAACCATAGTGAGAGAAAGCTCCAACCTCTCTCTAGCCCCAACTTCTAAAACTTCAACAACTATCTCCATAGGCGAATACCAAAGCATTGAACCCCAACTACTCGCACTCGCCATCCCACACATCTGGAACATCAACCGTCCCTTCCGACTGTAGGCTAGGGGCAACAACGCTTTGTTCTCACGAAGTCTTTCATGGATCCTTCAAGGATGACAACTAGTCCAGCTCCAGGTTGGATCAGGTGAGCTTTTGTACCTAGGGTTTCTGCAAAGGTGAGCTAATCTAGGATTTTTACTCCTGAACGGTGCTGCAACACCTTCTGCTACTATGATCGTACCTCCTTCTAGAAACCCACACCTGTTTCCCTTCAGATTATCACCATTCTAGTTACCCACTCTTGCTCCAGTGAGACTCCCTTCATCTTCCTCATGGATCTCAACAGATTAGGACCCCTCTCTTTTTTGGGTGCCCCAGGTCGATTATGTTCCCTGCATGCACGATTTAATTCAACTCTCATATAGAAAAATCCTCTTTACCCTCCGCTGATAAACCAAGATAACTTAGCGGCGTCTTTATTATCCTCGAGCCACCCTCCCAACCTAAATCCCTCTGATACATCAAAATGAGGACTGGAGGCACCATCTCTGCATCTCTAAGAACCAACAAGAGATTTAAAGGCAAGAAGACGATCTCAACCCTTTTCAAAAGTGCCATGTTTCATAAGAAAACACCGACCCCTACAATATCAGACCATCTCCCACCTTCTCTACCAAATATGACTTCACACTTCCCTTTCATGGATTACCACTACCAAACATGACTTCACACTTCCCTTTTACCTTACCAGTATACCCCTCCCGAAAGCATGGAAATACCACAAATTCGACATATCACCAGGTCCAAACACCATCCTTGTCGGAAACAAATCATTTCCAGTCATAATTGAACCTTTTGAAAAGTCTGATCTCTACATCACCAAAGGCTGGGCTAGTATGATCGCAGAGCTAAAACTCAAAAGGGACTGGACCATCTTCATTAAACCCTCAGTGCACAAAACCCTTACTGTTTGGTTGAATGATTTCAACAATAAAACCCCACATGAGCTTTACCCTCTATTCTTCAGCAAGGAAGATGGTTTCTCCTCATCATCTTCTAGCTTAGCTGACCATCTCTTTGTGAGGAAAGAGCACCAACCTCCATTGGGAACAAAGCTTTGCCCCATCTCCCTATCGTCTAGCCCTGATAACGAAGATATAGATGATACAACCACATCATCATCGATCGACAACTCGATAGCAACAAGGTATACAAAATCTTCTACTATTAAGATTAGTAAGTTAGATAGAAAGTACCAAGACCAAAAAAAAGATAACATCATCCCTTCTGATCCTCTCCAATTAAATCTTTCTTTCCCACCACTCGGACACATCCTAGCATCTGTTCTCACCCAACTGAGCTTCGAGATAGAGAAACCTTCTCAATTTTGGGAATCTACCCCCAGGAGGCGACCCTTTAGAGCACTTTGCTGCAATATCTGCCATAGCCCACACCACTCTCGATTTAGATGCACCAAAAAAGTTATATGTTTCAAATGCCATGACAGAGGCCACACCTGGCGTATATGAAAATCCATCTTTAATCATTTCCAAAACAGTTTAATCACTTCCCAAGATCAATTTCAGGATATGAGGCTCACAAGCAGCCCGATGATCACTTTTTTAGACATGGCAAATCCAATCAAATGAAACATTCAAACCTCACTTTCTCGATTCACAATAACTCTTATGCATATCTTGCAGATCCACCTCCTATATCTCAACCCCATGCACATGAAAAACTCAACTCACATCCTCCTTATAAGCCCCCTATGGTACCACCTAGGATATCCTCACCCAAACCTTCTTTCCTCAACACTACATCACCTTTCCTTCCAGCTCCCCAAACTCCTACCATGGCCCCTACTACCCACCTAGAGTCTTCCATTCCCTTTGATCTCCCAACAAACTCTATGAGACTTCCGAAGGTCTTCTCTACAAAGAATGTCTTGGCCTCTATTGAAAACAACCTAGATAATAACATGGTCAATATCTTGGATGTAACCAGAGCTATAGCCCTCCTTGTCCCAGGACACACGATGCTCAAACCAAAAATCTTCTCACCATCTCAACTTCTATACTCTGTCCCAGAATGTAACAAGATTGACCATCTTTTTGGATGAATTCTCATGATCCCATGTGGCTCTAGTTTTGTTAAGGCAAATCTTTCTAGGTGGACATCTGGACATGGGGCTTTGGAGGCCCAATCGGGTGGGTCAGGGTGGGTTGCTATATCAAACCTCCCCCCTCATCTTTAGGAAGTCGAAGTCTTCAGAGCCATTTCCCATGCCGTTAGGGCTACTCTCCAATACATCAATCCAGAGACCTTATACCCTTCACATTTCATTAAAACTTACTATCTTTTCTCTATCAAACAATCCACCTCCCTCCCATTATTTCTGAACATCAGGCTGGGAGAAATCATCTACAACATAAACTATCTACTGAGAACCCTACTGACATCAAAACATCTTTCTCTGACCTCTCTATTCACCCTCCATCCTGGTACTCCTTGATCAACAAGAAAATATCCTACAATCCCATTACAAAACCTGGAGATAGAAACTTAGTTTGGGAGAGAAAATCTTCCACCATGAACTCATCAGCTGACTCCAACATATGTCACAATCTCAAAAGACAAAGAACACTCTCACCACCTACCAAAAATTCCCTTCCCTCCCCCAAAGGCACTTTCCAACCCTTCTCTTCCATCCCAAAAGAAGAAAACTTTTCTCTTAACATAGATCCAGACATTATAAAAAAGCTCAAAACAACAATCATTGATGAGATTAAATCATCATAGAGTTCGAAGAAAAAGAGAAAAGGTAAGGACTCCAACATCATCAAGTCCATCAACACCATGCAAACCAACCTTGAAAGGATGCTCAGGAGAAACATCTTTGCTGCTCAGGAAACATGTACTATATTCTCAACTTCCTGCTCTGATGTTATTTCAAACTCTCATTGATCACCAACTGCCATATTAGAAGAAAATGATATAGACAATATTGAAGATTTGGCTTCATGGCCTGATATTCATAGTTTTACCAGATTTGCAAATAAAATAGGAATACAATTTGAGGAGGAAAATATAACAAACAAAACACTAAATGACATAGAAAAATTCATGAACTGGATAAACCAAAGGCCTCTTGGAGAGACAACCAGAAAATAATTTTTTTGAGCATCTCATAACTTCATAGCACCTTTTTTATCTATTTTTTTATTTATCTCTGTTAAAAGATGAAAATTACATATTGGAATGTTTGCGGTGTGGCCAAGGCACGTAGAAGAAAATAGATTAAAAATCATATCTATAAAAATAACATTGACATCATTACCATTCAAGAGACCAAATCCACTGTTTCTCAATTTGCTTTAAAAACAATTGGGGGAAATAAGATAACAGATTGGTTTCAAATCCCACCCGATGGATTCAAAGTAGGACTTCTAGTGGGATATAATAAAAAAACTTTCACCTTCTCTCACTGGGATCTCAGAACCTTCTCCATATCTATATCTCTGACAAATTCAACTGACAACTTCAATTGGACTTTTACGGGTTTATATGGCGAGCCAGGTCATAACAAATCTCTTTTTCTTTCGGAACTATCAGATATCATGCAAGCCTCTCAATACAAACCATGGCTTCTTGGAGGCGATTTCAGCCTCATTACCAAAATCATTGATAGACAAAACTTAATATCCACAACTACTACCCTTTCTCCTGCTGACAAAATTTTTACACATCTCTCTAAACACAATATGATAGACGTCCCTCCCTCTAATGTTGGTTTCACATGGTTGAGAAACAATACTAGAGCCATGCTTGACCACTTCATCTGTTCCCCTTCTTGGGAAGAACAATTTCCTCTTGCATCTATTCATATCACCCACATACCTATATCTGATCATTTTCCCTTAATCATTGACACCCAAGAGGAAATCTGGGAGAAAATCCTTTCATTTTGAAAACTTCTGGCTCAAATTTCCACAATTTGGCAATCTATGTGAAAACCGCTAGGTATTGGCAGACCACAGAACAAGAAACTTGGGGTATCACATACAGAGAAACACCAAATTGATGAAACACAAGATCTTGGATTGGAAACACAGTCAACCCCAAAGCCTCACAAAAACTCTAAAAGAACTTGAACAACAACACCTCTGTGTTGATAGTGATCCCACAATCGATCCTGCTCTGATTCTCACTATCAATTCAGAGATTGACCATATAAAAGCTACATTGACATCAAGTGGATACAAAGAGCTAAGGTCTCTTGGGCCAAGGAAGGTGACAAAAATACAAAATTCTTCCACATAATATGCAACAATAATCATAGGATAAATATCATTGCTTATTTAAAAATACAAGGGGTCATCACCACAAATAAACACTTGATTACTTCTCACATAGTTGAACACTTTAGTAAGATTTTTAACACACATCACAGTCCCTCCTTCCTAAAATCTATAAACTAACAAACCCTTTGCCCGATAAAGATTGCTTCTCCTTCAAATTTAACCAAGCCTTTTTGTTCTGATGAGCTTGATGATGCCATAAAATCTCTTGGCAAAAACAAATCTCCTGGACCTGATGGAATCAATGTGAAATTCTACCTTGCCAGCTGGAATCATCTCAAAAAGGATTTCTTAGCCTTACTTCAAGAAATCTACGAACACAACAATGCTCAAAACATCCTCAAGCATCTAAATAAAACTTTCATTGCCCTCATAAAAAAAAGTGATCATCCTGAATACATAACACAATTTCATCCTATCAGCCTCATTAATACATCTTACAAGATCATTGCAAAAACCTTGTCACTTAGATTGAAACCTTACATCAACAACATCATCCCTCTCAACCAAAATGCCTTTCTCAAGGACAGAAATATTCAAGATGCATACCTGATGGTAAACGAGACAATTCATTTGTGCCATGTAAACAAAACCCCTTTGATTGCTATCAAACTGGATTCTGAGAAAGCTTTTGACCACATCAATTGGAATTGTCTCATTAAAACTATGGTTGGATTTGGTTTCCCAGATCATTGGATAGATTGGATACATGCCTGCATATCCACAAATCATTTTTCCACTATCATAAATGGATCACCTTTTGGATACTTCAAAAACACAAACAGACTCAGGCAAGGTGACCCTCTATCCCCTTACCTGTTCATTATTGTGACCTCCATTCTCACAAAATGATCAATCTTGGCTCTACTCATGGACTTATCTCCTCCTCCTCAAAATGAAAGGAAAACATCATTCAGTTTGCGAATGATATCATCATTCTAGTTTCACCAAATGACGACACCATCATAAATACCATTAGAGTCATTGATATATTCTCTTACATTTCAGGACTAAAAATAAACCTACAAAAGTCCTCCATCTTGATGTATACACTGATCAACACATTATCAATAGATATAAAACCCTCCTAAAATGCAAGCATGAAGAGTTCCCAACAAATTACCTTGGCTTACCCATCACCCCCCACAACATCACTCACTCTATTTGCGTCCCCATCATAGACAAGATCAAAACTAAACTCAACTCTTGGACAAATAACTTTCTCAATCTTGTTGGACGCCTTACTCTCTTGAATAGTGTCATCACCCCCATCACCACTCACTACCTCAGCTGCATTCCACTACCTACCAAAATAGAAAACACCATTGAAAAAATTAGAAGAAGCTTTCTTTGGAATAACCACAATCTGACAAATGACAATAAAAGACATCTTCACCTGGTCAACTGGAATACTATCTCCGTCCCTACATGCTATGGAGGATGGGGCATCATTGACATTGAAACCCATATACTATGTTTAGTGATAAAGATCATCAACAACCTAGCCAACAACAAAAAAAGAATATGGAGTGACCTAATCCAGAATAAATACTACAAAAAATCCCACCATGACACAAAACCAAGAAACGATCTGCTTCTCCTCTCTGGAAATACATCAATATACATATCCCTTTGATAAGGAATCTCATAAGCACCCCACCTCACGCCCATTGCCATATAAATTTTTAGAAAGACCCATGGTTCCATAAAAATTCCATAAAAAACCAGCACAATCAATGGTCTATACCAAAAAAATTATCTTCCATTACTACATCCAAAACACTTAACCTCCTCACCAGTAAAAAATCTAATGCACTCAAGCGGTTCCTCCTCACAAATCTTGAAAAATTTGGATATGAGTAACATCATATATGAGCTGGAATTCAACACAAAAAATAAGATATCTTGGATATTGTGACGACCGTCTCGTGAAAACAAGATTAACTAATGCGGAAGCGTTCATCAAACAGCGGATTAGCGAAAATCACTAAAAATTAAAACTTTTTGCAAAGAGATCCACACATAGGAAATCTTTTCCAACAAATGCCATTGTATATCATATACATTCTATTTCAAACGTACATATCCTGTACCATCTTTTTCCAGAGACTACATCATCAGCGGCCTTATAAACATATATGCAGGCAGCATACAAATCTCGAGGCATCAAGCCAAAACCTCATACTGATATATCAAAAACACTGACTAAAAACTCCGAGGACCTGAGAGTACAGAGACGACACATAGGACTACTATCTATATGACTAGACAGACAATATCTCCACCTGAGATCTTCTTGCTGTCCCTGCTGTTGCTGTTGCTACTGCTCTTTCCCTGTTCTAGGGTTTCTGCTCTTCCTTTCATGCATACCTAAAAATGTTTCCCACGGGGGTGAGACAATTGTAAATTGCCCCAGCGAGAGATATAACTCTCCGCCAGAAACATTGTTATAGAATATTATGAAATTAAATTGAGCAGGGGTTACTTTTACATTAATAGGCAGAATTATTCTTCATAGAATAGAATAAGATAATCTCCATTTTCAATAAGAGCATTGCATCTACCCATGGTAGACTCATAGTTCATCCATCTACTTGTAATGAATACAACAGATATGAATAATCATCAATGAACTATAGATATATAACAGAAATGTAACATCAACCAAGTTCTCTAGCATAACTTATTAACACAAATGCTACAAAGAAACATGATACTTGTTACCCAAGCATCACACATGGCTCACAATGCCATTCATATCTTGTCACCTCTCACTAGGCAACAACTTATTCACATGGCTCACAAGGCCATTCACATCTTGTCACCTCTCACTAGGCAACAACTTATTCACATGGTTCATAAGGCCATTCACATATTGTCACCTCTCACTAGGCAACAACTTATTCACATGGCCCACAAGGCCATTCACATCTTGTCACCTCTCACTAGGCAACAACTTATTCACATGGTTCATAAGGCCATTCACATATTGTCACCTCTCACTAGGCAACAACTTATTCACATGGCCCACAAGGCCATTCACATCTTGTCACCTCTCACTAGGCAACAACTTATTCACATGGTTCATAAGGCCATTCACATATTGTCACCTCTCACTAGGCAACAACTTATTCACATGGTTCATAAGGCCATTCACATATTGTCACCTCTCACTAGGAAACAACTTATTCACATGGCCCACAAGGCCATTCACATCTTGTCACCTCTCACTAGGCAACAACTTATTCACATGGTTCATAAGGCCATTCACATATTGTCACCTCTCACTAGGCAACAACTTATTCACATGGTTCATAAGATCCGTACACATTGTTACTTTTATTAAGCAACAACAACATCAACGCACAAAAAGCCAATCAACATTTATTATATAAATGTCACAGCCCAAACTTGGCTATATTCATCATCTCATCATACCTGCATGGTTATTAGGCATGATAACAGTCATACAAGATATTCATCACATCATGTGATACAATAGTAACACCATCATTCCTTAACCAGGAATTAGGGTTCACTATCAAACATGGTTTATCATTCCCTTTTCCCCAAATTAGGGTTAGGGTTCCCCATTTCTCATTAATTCAGACCCTCTTGAGTTAACCAACTTTATCTTGTATTAAGGTATTTGCCCTCTTAATACATTCCATCACAGAATACTCACCCTTATCATATAATGCATATGCCACACATTAGAATTGTCCAACTATCTCACGTGATATGGACTTATCTTAGTTTAAGGCATAACTTTATTATAAAGTTGCCTATAAACAATCGCAATGATACGCCCTCAACTAGGGTTTCACAAGGATACACCCTCAACCAGGGTTCATAAGGATACACCCTCAACTAGGGTTTCACAAGGATACACCCTCAACCAGGGTTCATAAGGATACACCCTCAACTAGGGTTTCAAAAGGATACACCCTCAACCAGGGTTCATAAGGATACACCCTCAACTAGGGTTTCACAAGGATACACCCTTAACCAGGGTTCATAAGAATACACCCTCAACTAGGGTTTACTAATCATATATTGGATCCATGAATTTGTTATGAATTATTGATTAATACCATTAAGGGTATCTCTCACCTAATTACAATAGGTTTCCAAAAAGGTTTGATCAATTGGACCTTCAATGACATGAGGTATCCAATTGAATTGGGGTTTTCAATGTTGATTCCTTCAATCATTGAATTCATGGAACCAATCATCAATTGGAACTATACTCATACTTCAATTGAGTTTAATAGGTCAACCTTAAACTGATTTGAACCTCAATTGACCCTCAATTGATCATCAATTAGGGTTTGATTCAATTGAATTAGGGTTTGGAATCGAAGATCCAACAACACTCATCAATGCAAGATTGGTTACTTTGAAACTATTGAACCATTATCCAAATTGGGTATGACCTGACCCCAAACGGTATTGAGGTCGTTTGGATGACCTCCAAACGGTCTTGAGACCGTTTTCCCATCATATCACTCAAATCCAAGCCATCCAATTAAGGTTTGGAACATTGGATTGATCACCAAATCAGCATTGCATTGTATAACAACTTGGTACCTTTAGACCTTCAAACACCTAACCATACTCAACCCTAGACCTCCAAACGGTCTTGGGTGACCACCAAACGGTCTTGAGACCGTTTGGATGAGATCCAAACGGTCTTGAGACCGTTTGGCCCATCCAACCTTTGGATTCTAGTGAAAAAGCATCATGGATTGGTCTATCGAGTTGATCAACAAATCAGCACTACATTGCAATATGATTAGTACCTTTGGACCTTCAATTGGACAACTATACTTGACCCCAGACCTCCAAACGGTCTTAGGGTGACCCCCAAACGGTCTTGAGACCATTTGGGTGATCCCAAAACGGTCTTGAAACCGTTTGGGCTAATCAACCCAAAATCTCAACTTAACTCATTGGAATTTCAGCACTGTTTTCAATTAGGGTTTGCCTACATGAATAGCCTTCAACTCATGATTCCTTGGGAGTTAATCCCTCAAATTCGTTGAGTCATTAGACCACATCATTAGGAACAGTAATCCCAAACGGTCAACGCTTGATCAACGCACTCAAACGGTCTTGAGACCGTTTGCCCAAAACGTTCAATTAAATCAGATTGAAAATCAGCACTTAATCCAATTAGGTTTCCCTAATTGATTAGGCTTCAACTCACGATTCCTTTTGAGTTAATCCCTAAAATTTGGAGGGTTATTAATAAACATAATTATGGAAAGGAATCCAAAACAGTCAACGCTTGGTCAACCATCTCAAACGGTCTTGAAACCGTTTTCTCAACCTGGTCAAGTTAATCAGGTTGAAAATCAGCACATAATTCAATTCGATTGCCTAATTGATTGGCCTTCAACTCTCGATTCCTTTGGAGTTAATCCCTCAAATTTGTAGGGTTATCATCCTACATAATTAGGAACAAAATTCCCAAACGGTCAACGCTTGGTCAACCATCTCAAACGGTCTTGAAACCGTTTTCTCCCAAACGGTTTCAAACCGTTTGCCCTTAAACGGTTTGCTGAAACCGCATAGCCAATCAAATTAAAACGATTTGGAGTAGCTATCAAAACGGTTTTGCTTGGTAATTTTCTTTGGATAAGCATCTAAGATGATGTCATCATCCCCTTCCTTCTAACAACCAAGAACAGCAACCGTTCTTGATGGAAATTGCAGCAAAGAAACAAGTGTGTATCAAATTGAAGAAATCAATCAACAAAGCATAGAGAATTGATGCAATAGCAATGTTTAAGGGTTTGAGTTATAAAACCCACCTCCAATTGAGCTCCAAAGCTCCAATCTCACGCCATTAATGGTGAATGAAGCTCTAGCAACTCCACCTAGGCTCGTCCTCAAGCTTTTGATTGCAAAAGTTGGCTAGGGTTGAAGAGGAGATCGAAATAAGAAGGAATCCATAATTTATTTTCGATTTCCTCCATGAAATCAAGGAGAACGAAGGTCAAGAGCTTACCAACAGGTAGGGTGTCGTCCTCCTGCTCCTCTCTAGCTCCTTGGTCAGTTTTGCAAGCAAAGGAAAGAAGAAAATCCGAAATAGCCTTTCATTTGGCTTGAAAAAGGCACTTTTATAAGGAAATTGATGAGAGAGAAAATGCATTATTAAAATGCATTAAATTCCAAAAATAACTTGGCCGCCTCTTCCCCCTCAACTCCATAGATACGAGGCACCTTCCTTTGCCTTTAATTCCCCTTAATTATCCTCAATTTAAAGAAAAGAAAATTAAGCACCTTAATGCTTATTATATTAATATCCCATATGTGAGTGGAATTACTTTTCTTTATAATAAGGTGAGTGGAATTTCACCTACTTAGGATATTTTCGTTCCTTATCTTGTCAAAGGAACGTCCATAATTATTCAAAATCAACCCAAAACATTTTGGTTGAAAGCCCTTCAATTATTTTTATTCATTTTTGCCCTGAATCGAATTAGGGTTTCAATTAGGCATTATTCTTGATTATTTTAATGTCAAGATTCTCTCTCCTCCAACTTAGTTCAAATGAGGATTACCTCTAATTTTCTTTACTATACATGATGCCAAGAAATATTAAGGACCTTATTGAAGTGGTAATTTGCATATTGAACCCTAGATTTTGGGTAAATTGCACTTTTCACCAAAACTAGGTTTTAATGCACAACATTGCTTTACAAGCTTAATCTTGGTGCCCAAGCTTGTGGAAACCATACCACTACATCACATTCATTATTATGATGTCTTAAAATCATAGGAACATCTTATCATGCAACATTTGCAAGTTAACCCCTCGACTTGGGTAATTTGCACTTTAGTCCAAAATAAGCAAACATTGCTTCAACATTGCTCAAACATGACCAAAATTGAAACACAAGTTTCTTATGAGGCCTAATTACTTTTCCCAAGATAAGATTAAGAATATACTCAACCTTATTAGACAAAACATCTAGGGTTAATTCATAACCCAGGTCAGGTATGTTACAAATTATAAACCCCTAACAAGGATTTCGTCCTCGAAATCCCAGGAAAAGGAGGAACAGATTGTTCATTAATCATGCCCTCAAGTCTCCACATCTCATCTTAGTGTTATGGAGATACTATGGATTTGTGGTTCCTATAAAGTTCCTTTCATTAATTCAACCTTATCAATGTTTATTGTTTATGTAAGGCATAAATCCCTAACATATGATGTTCATATCATTGAAAAGAAGAAGCATAAAAGAGCATACTTCTATCATCACCCAGGAATATTTACTAAATGAGAAACATATATATCTAATAGAGATAATTCATTCGACAATCCTTTATTTGTAAAGTTCACTTAGAAAACTCTATGTAATTGGGAATGTTCACTTAGCTTTTCCTTTTTAGTTGGGAATGTTCACATAGCTCTTCCCTTTTGATTAGGAATGTTCACATAGCTCTTCCTATTAGTTGGGAATGTTCACATAGCTCTTCCCTTTTGATTAGGAATGTTCACATAGCTCTTCCTATTAGCTGGGAATGTTCACATAGCTCTTCCCTATTGATTAGGAATGTTCACATAGCTCTTTCTATTAGTTGGGAATGTTCACATAGCTCTTCCCTTTTGATTAGGAATGTTCACATAGCTCTTCCCTTTTGATTAGGAATGTTCACATAGCTCTTCCTATTAGTTGGGAATGTTCACATAGCTCTTCCCTTTTGATTAGGAATGTTCACATAGCTCTTCCCTTTTGATTAGGAATGTTCACATAGCTCTTCCTATTAGCTGGGAATGTTCACATAGCTCTTCCCTATTGATTAGGAATGTTCACATAGCTCTTCCTATTAGTTGGGAATGTTCACATAGCTCTTCCCTTTTGATTAGGAATGTTCACATAACTCTTCCTATTAGTTGGGAATGTTCACATAGCTCTTCCCTTTTGATTAGGAATGTTCACATAGCTCTTCCTATTAGTTGGGAATGTTCACATAGCTCTTCCCTTTTGTTTTTATTATACTCTCTAGATTGTTTTAGAATGATTGCTTGATCAGGGCAATCAAAAAGATACCAATCTAAGAGTTTCCATACTCACTTTATCATCAATAGTTGTATACCTGGCCAGGGTTTACAAATACTGAGATCAAGTAGTATGCACTTACATGCTATCATATTCCTTGCTTTTCATATCATTATACACACATGATTTTCCCTTGTTCCAACATGACTAAGTCATTTAGGAACTCTTTTAAAGCTCAAACTTTTTGTATTAAGGACTGATAACATAGATTGTAAAGCTAGTATCCAGTCCCCTATATGCATTACTGTTGCCCTAATCTGCCCAACACGAGCATGATCATAGGATTCTCTATCCTGATCAGGTCTTAATGGGGATTCTCAGGCACTCATACTATTCTCGTCTGATCCCTTGCACCTCTTCTTGGTGCAGCAACATTGCCCTCAACAATGTGTTTCTTGTGTTCTCCAGTCATTTTAAACTTTACCCTTTTTCTACACAAGAAGAAATCATTATAGGGTATACTGGAGGACACTAACACAGACTCAACAACTTAGTCCTATGTCTCTGTAGACTCAGCGAACCTAGAGCTCTGATACCACTAAATTGTGATGACCGTCTCATGAAAACAAGATTAACTAATGCGGAAGCGTTCATCAAGCAGCGGATTAGCAAAAATCACTAAAAATTAAAACTTTTTGCAAAGAGATCCACACATAGGAAATCTTTTCCAACAAATGCCATTGTATATCATATACATTCTATTTCAAACGTACATATCATGTACCATCTTTTTCCAGAGACTACATCATCAGCTTCCTTATAAACATATATGCAGGCAGCATACAAATCTCGAGGCATCAAGCCAAAACCTCAGACTGATATATCAAAAACACTGACTGAAAACTCCGAGGACCTGAGAGTACAGAGACGACACATAGGACTACTATCTATATGACTAGACAGACAATATCTCCACCTGAGATCTTCTTGCTGTCCCTGCTGTTGCTGTTGCTTCTGCTCTTTCCCTATTCTAGGGTTTCTGGTCTGCCTTTCATGCATACCTAAAAATGTTTCCCACGGGGGTGAGACAATTGTAAATTGCCCCAGCGAGAGATATAACTCTCCGCCAGAAACATTGTTATAGAATATTATGAAATTAAACTGAGCAGGGGTTACTTTTACATTAATAGGCAGAATTATTCTTCATAGAACAGAATAAGATAATCTCCATTTTCAATAAGAGCATTGCATCTACCCATGGTAGACTCATAGTTCATCCATCTGCTTGTAATGAATACAACAGATATGAATAATAATCAATGAACTATAGATATATAACAGAAATGTAACATCAGCCAAGTTCTCTAGCATAACTTATTAACAAAAATGCTACAAAGAAACATGATACTTGTTACTTATTAACACAAATGCTACAAAGAAACATGATACTTGTTACCCAAGCATCACACATGGCTCACAACGCCATTCATATCTTGTCACCTCTCACTAGGCAACAACTTATTCACATGGCTCACAAGGCCATTCACATCTTGTCACCTCTCACTAGGCAACAACTTATTCACATGGTTCATAAGGCCATTCACATATTGTCACCTCTCACTAGGCAACAACTTATTCACATGGCCCACAAGGCCATTCACATCTTGTCACCTCTCACTAGGCAACAACTTATTCACATGGTTCATAAGGCCATTCACATATTGTCACCTCTCACTAGGCAACAACTTATTCACATGGCCCACAAGGCCATTCACATCTTGTCACCTCTCACTAGGCAACAACTTATTCACATGGTTCATAAGGCCATTCACATATTGTCACCTCTCACTAGGCAACAACTTATTCACATGGTTCATAAGGCCATTCACATATTGTCACCTCTCACTAGGCAACAACTTATTCACATGGCCCACAAGGCCATTCACATCTTGTCACCTCTCACTAGGCAACAACTTATTCACATGGTTCATAAGGCCATTCACATATTGTCACCTCTCACTAGGCAACAACTTATTCACATGGTTCATAAGATCCGTACACATTGTTACTTTTATTAAGCAACAAAAACATCACCGCACAAAAAGCCAATCAACATTTATTATATAAATGTCACAGCCCAAACTTGGCTATATTCATCATCTCATCATACCTGCATGGTTATTAGGCATGATAACAGTCATACAAGATATTCATCACAACATGTGATACAATAGTAACACCATCATTCCTTAACCAGGAATTAGGGTTCACTATCAAACATGGTTTATCATTCCCTTTTCCCCAAATTAGGGTTAGGGTTCCCCATTTCTCATTAATTCAGACCCTCTTGAGTTAACCAACTTTATCTTGTATTAAGGTATTTTCCCTCTTAATACATTCCATCACAGAATACTCACCCTTAGCATATAATGCATAGGCCACACATTAGAATTGTCCAACTATCTCACGTGATATGGACTTATCTTAGTTTAAGGCATAACTTTATTATAAAGTTGCCTATAAACAATCGCAATGATACGCCCTCAACTAGGGTTTCACAAGGATACACCCTCAACCAGGGTTCATAAGGATACACCCTCAACTAGGGTTTCACAAGGATACACCCTCAACCAGGGTTCATAAGGATACACCCTCAACTAGGGTTTCACAAGGATACACCCTCAACCAGGGTTCATAAGGATACACCCTCAACTAGGGTTTCACAAGGATACACCCTCAACCAGGGTTCATAAGGATACACCCTCAACTAGGGTTTACTAATCATATATTGGATCCATGCATTTGTTATGAATTATGGATTAGTACCATTAAGGGTATCTCTCACCTAATTACATTAGGTTTCCAAAAAGGTTTGATCAATTGGACCTTCAATGACATGAGGTATCCAATTGAATTGGGGTTTTCAATGTTGATTCCTTCAATCATTGAATTCATGGAACCAATCATCAATTGGACCTATACTCATACTTCAATTGAGTTTAATAGGTCAACCTTAAACTGATTTTACCCTCAATTGACCCTCAATTGATCATCAATTAGGGTTTGATTCAATTGAATTAGGGTTTGGAATCGAAGATCCAACAACACTCATCAATGCAAGATTGGTTACTTTGAAACTATTGAACCATTATCCAAATTGGGTATGACCTGACCCCAAACAGTCTTGAGGTCGTTTGTATGACCTCCAAACGGTCATGAGACCGTTTTCCCATCATATCACTCAAATCCAAGCCATCCAATTAAGGTTTGGAACATTGGATTGATCACCAAATCAGCATTGCATTGTATAACAGCTTGGTACCTTTAGACCTTCAAACACCTAACCATACTCAACCCTAGACCTCCAAACGGTCTTGGGTGACCACCAAACGGTCTTGAGACCGTTTGGATGAGCTCCAAACGGTCTTGAGACCGTTTGGCCCATCCAACCTTTGGATTCTAGTGAAAAATCATCATGGATTGGTCTATCGAGTTGATCAACAAATCAGCACTACATTGCAATATGATTAGTACCTTTGGACCTTCAATTGGACAACTATACTTGACCCCAGACCTCCAAACGGTCTTGGGGTGACCCCTAAATGGTCTTGAGACCGTTTGGGTGATCCCCAAATGGTCTTGAAACCGTTTGGGCTAATCAACCCAAAATCTCAACTTAACTCATTGGAATTTCAGCACTATTTTCAATTAGGGTTTGCCTAATTGAATAGCCTTCAAATCATGATTCCTTGGGAGTTAATCCCTCAAATTCGGTGAGTCATTATACCACATCATTAGGAACAGTAATCCCAAACGGTCAACGCTTGATCAACGCACTCAAATGGTCTTGAGACCGTTTGCCTAAAAAGTTCAATTAAAGCAGATTGAAAATCAGCACTTAATCCAATTAGGTTTCCCTAATTGATTAGGCTTCAAATCACGATTCCTTTGGAGTCAATCCCTCAAATTTGTAGGGTTATTAATAAACATAATTATGAACAGGAATCCCAAACGGTCAACGCTTGGTCAACCATCTCAAATGGTCTTGAAACCGTTTTCTCAACCAGGTCAAGTTAATCAGGTTGAAAATCAGCACATAATTCAATTCGATTTCCTAATTGATTGGCCTTCAACTCTCGATTCCTTTGGAGTTAATCCCTCAAATTCGGTGAGTCATTATAAAATATCATTAGGAACAGTAATCCCAAACGGTAAATGCTTGGTCAACGCACTCAAATGGTCTTGAGACCGTTTTCCCAAAAAGTTCAATTAAATCAGATTGAAAATCAGCACTTAATCCAATTAGGTTTCCCTAATTGATTAGGATTCAAATTACGATTCCTTTGGAGTTAATCCCTCAAATTTGGAGGGTTATTAATAAACATAAATATGAACAGGAATCCGAAACGGTCAATGCTTGGTAAACCATCTCAAACGGTCTTGAAACCGTTTTCTCAACCAGGTCAAGTTAATCAGGTTGAAAATCAGCACATAATTCAGTTCGATTGCCTAATTGATTGGCCTTCAACTCTCTATTCCTTTGGAGTTAATCCCTAAAATTTGGAGGGTTATCATCCTACATAATTAGGAACAAAATTCCCAAACGTTCAATGCTTGATCAACCATCTCAAACGGTCTTGAAACCGTTTGCTCCCAAACGGTTTCAAACCGTTTGCCCTTAAACGGTTTGCTGAAACCGCATAGCCAATCAAATTAAAACGATTTGGAGTAGCTATCAAAATGGTTTTGCTTGGTAATTTTCTTTGGATAAGCATCTAAGATGATGTCATCATCCCCTTCCTTCTAAAAACCAAGAACAGCAACCGTTCTTGATGGAAATTGCAGCAAAGAAACAAGTGTGTATCAAATTGAAGAAATCAATCAACAAAGCATAGAGAATTGATGCAATAGCAATGTTTAAGGGTTTGAGTATAAAACCCACCTCCAATTGAGCTCCAAAGCTCCAAGCTCACGCCATTAATGGTGGATGAAGCTCTAGAAACTTCACCTAGGCTCGTCCTCAAGCTTTTGATTGCAAAAGTTGGCTAGGGTTGAAGAGGAGATCGAAATAAGAAGGAATCCATAATTTATTTTCGATTTCCTCCATGAAATCAAGGAGAACGAAGGTCAAGAGCTTACCAACAGGTAGGGTGTCGTCCTCCTGCTCCTCTCTAGCTCCTTGGTTAGTTTTGCAAGTAAAGGAAAGAAGAAAATCCGAAATAGCCTTTCATTTGGCTTGAAAAAGGCACTTTTATAAGGAAATTGATAAGAGAGAAAATGCATTATTAAAATGCATTAAATTCCAAAAATAACTTGGCCGCCTCTTCCCCCTCAACTCCATAGATACGAGGCACCTTCCTTTTCCTTTAATTCCCCTTCATTATCCTCAATTCAAAGAAAAGAAAATTAAGCACCTTAATGCTTATTATATTAATATCCCATATGTGAGTGGAATTACTTTTCTTTATAATAAGGTGAGTGGAATTTCACCTACTTAGGATATTTTCATTCCTTATCTTGTCAAAGGAACGTCCATCCTTATTCAAAATCAACCCAAAACATTTTGGTTGAAAGTCCTTCAATTATTTTTATTCATTTTTGCCCTAAATCGAATTAGGGTTTCAATTAGGCATTATTCTTGATTATTTTAATGTCAAGATTCTCTCTCCTCCAACTTAGTTCAAATGAGGAGTACCTCTCATTTTATTTACTATACATGATGCCAAGAAATATTAAGGACCTTATTGAAGTGGTAATTTGCATATTGAACCCTAGATTTTGGGTAAATTGCACTTTTCACCAAAACTAGGTTTTAATGCACAACATTGCTTTACAAGCTTAATCTTGGTGCCCAAGCTTGTGGAAACCATACCACTACATCACATTCATTATTATGATCTCTTAAAATCAGAGGAACATCTTATCATGCAACATTTGCAAGTTAACCCCTCGACTTGGGTAATTTGCACTTTAGTCCAAAATAAGCAAACATTGCTTCAACATTGCTCAAACAGGACCAAAATTGAAACACAAGTTTCTTATGAGGCCTAATTACTTTTCCCAAGATAAGATTAAGAATCTACTCAACCTTATTAGACAAAACATCTAGGGTTAATTCATAACCCAGGTCAGGGATGTTACAGATATGGGGGAGTTATACTCCCCAAAGGCAGCTTACACCTTCCTCTCACTTTCAGAGGCACCATACTAAATCACTCTCTTACCTTGAAAAGTAAATGGCCACAAAAGCATAAAATTTTCTTCTGGCTCCATCAAAATAACAAGCTGCTCACTGATCAAAACATTAATAAGAGATGATTTGTTGGACCATCTAGATGCTATCTCTGCCAATCTGACTCTGAAACAACAGATCATATCTTCAAAAACTGTTCCGTCAAAAAACTTATTATAAATTTTTTTCTTGATTGTAGATCTGAAAATCAAAATCTATACACTATTCCATTCAATATAAAACCTCTCCAAAGAATAGAAAACTTCCACCCAAAAGACATCATTATTGCCATCTTATGGCACATTTGGATAGAACGAAATCATAAGAGATTTAATAATGCCAAAAATCCACTTTACATCAATTTGCTGAAGATAACATCAGATCTTGTTATTCTACATGCTTGCAGGACAATCACCAACGTCATGTAGGATGACTCCAGTTGAAGAAAGCCCGGAAAACAAAGCTGCTACTGGTGATGTCTTCTAGACACTGGAAGAGATTCTGGAGGAAGAATCAAACTTCTGATACTACTGATGCCTATCTTTTAGTCTTTTTCTTAGCTCAAGTATTAATTACATCATTTTGAGGCTTGTCTAAGGGATGTATCTCCATAAAAACTTCTATCTTCACCGCTCTCTTCATATCATTCGTAGTACTAGCTTCTGAATTAGAACATGTGAACTGCACATGCTAACCTGCTGTTATCGATCTTTTAATATTGAATTGCATGACTTTTTTTATCAAAAAAAAAAAAAACTAATTACAGTATCCAGATGGGGGTGGGACGAAGCCCCGCTGGCCCCCCTCCCTCCATCCTTGGTTGCTCTCTTGCCTTCTCGGCATTGCTCTCCTGCCGGACACCGACGAAGCGACGATAGAGTTGAAGATAAGGATCAGCAAGATCACTAGCGGCACCACAAACGTCGGGGTGCTAACCTCGGCCCTCGTCTAGCCACGCCAGAACGAAGTATTCACCGCCGACGGCGAGGAAGATGTGGACGGTCGTGACCTCGGACTGCTCGAGGACCAGCGACCTCAGGGAAGGGCCGGCATGGTGCCCCAACTCGTTCGGACCATGCTCTACTAATAGTAGGCAGCGTCGTGCTTCTTTTGTGGGAAGGCCCCTGGTGGAGGGCACACCTAGCCGACTACCACTCCCCTGGGTCCATCGCCCATGCTGGGAAGGACGGTGATCCTGCAGTACCGTCTGTGCTGTAATGTTGTTGCGGAGCTTAATTTGTTTTGCTTACGGCCGACAGCGGAAAGCGGACAGAGCATGTTCGATAAACATCGTGTACCATGATAGACAAAAGGAAATGGAATATCAATAAACAGTATTGGGGTTCTTTCTAGTTATTATGTCGTGGGATTGATTGCTCCGTACTAAGCAATCAGTTATAATTATAGAACGGCGTATAAACATTATATATTAATGAAATATGGTATAGTTATAAGTCACAGTAAAAAGCAATGAATATTTTGAGGCACGGAAATACATCCCAATATGATTTTTAAAATTTTGTCATACAAGGTCAGTATAGGTATATGCTTAAATATTATTTATTTCGTATGGGTTCAACATTTTGAATATCGAAATGAGCTTTATTAAGTACTAGCACACGTGATTTTATTGAGTAAATGTATTTATAAGAAAACATACCTATAAATATTATGAGACAAACCAACACATTATATATATATATATATATATATATATATATATATATATATATATATATATATATATATATTTGCTCGATTTTCATTGTTGTATTAATAATTTCTACTCATTTTTAAAATCAAATGTTTGTCTTATGTATGATGAGGTGTCCTATCACGATAACACACAAACAAAAATGTCACACACAATTAGATGCTATTATCATATATAACATATCTTAATATTAGATTAAACCACAATCACTTTTTTTATATATAGAAATTGGTATTTTAAATTCCACTTTTTCTCCAAATAATAGATTACTGAAAAAATATGAATATAAACCTTTTATAACAATAGTGTGTTGATATTGTGAATAACATTAGGTGTTAATATGTGTTGTAGGCTGAGCAATAGTACCAAGGCTGACTCGATGCAAAAACACACATGTCATCTTATTATTTGTACATCATGGAATTACTGGACTCAATCATGTGTTAAATCTATAATTTGATATGTACAAGTACACTAAAATACAAATAGATGAAGTGAATTGAGCGAACAACTTCATAAGAAGATAGATTTATCCCTCCTTATATATATCCCCTAACTAAATTCGATGTGGACAATGTTGTCAAATGTTGAAATATGTATATATCACAAATACTAAAAGTGGCATGACCACTAAGATCTTGTTGCGAGATGTGCTACTAACAACAAAATCAGGCATGAATCTATAAGGAGAAACACGTGTGTCACCTAGGAGTATCCAAATTTAATTGGATGATTCCAAGAGCATTCCACTATGTAGGGAAGTGCCAGCCTAAGTATATTGACTAATGACATCAAAATGATAATCAACTTTCAATCCTTAATTGATAGACAATCAGATTATTTGACAAAGTCATGAACCTAGGACCAGACACACTTTTGTAATGATAACTCCATAACTTATTCAAAATTTTCTAGACATATTAGCACAATATCAATTTGCACTACATTATTTTGCAGCTTGGTTGTACAAAATTACCAACCCCGCCAACTTAAATTGACATAATTCTAATCCAGTTAACATGACTTGAGTCCTAAGATCAACCTCCAAAACCAGACATGACATACAGATAGATGCAAGAAAAAGGTAGGCATGCCTCCCATTTTATGTAGATATAGATATATGTAAATGAATAACCACTGGTAAAATAATAATTTTCCTAACCTAGTAGCTATATATTCAAATAATATCGATTCATGTTACATGTTAGAAGCTACATTGTCCAATGTTGAAAACTTAAAAATGATTTGGCTTGACAAAAGCCAATAGCATATGACTCAGAATCAATTAGAACCTGAAACCGATTTGAATAGGTTAGAGCTTGAAATTACTATTTTTTAAGATTGGTCTGAATGGGGTTCACATGCTCAAACAATTTTTAATAATTCTACTTTTATATGGAAAGCAAGTAGGCTAGAGGCAAGCAAAAGGGTTAGTTCTTATTGGAATATCAAGATTAGAGGTAAGAAAGAGAGTGCACAAAGGAAAGGGTCAAAGCTAGCATGTGAGCATGAAGGAAGAGTATGCTACAACATGAGAATGCCTCTTATATATATATTCATAACGTAGGTAGTCGGTTTAATCATAAATTTAATCAAATCTATTTAAGATAACATACAACTCAAAGTTTTGTTGAAATTTATCTTATAGATAGATTATATATGTATCACAAAAATTAGTAAAGTACATGTACATGTATTTGAACTTTATAGCCTGTATGAAAATCCATAAAAAAATATGTTGATTGAAGAAATCTAATTGGATCAGTCCAATGGTCATCCCTACACAAAAGTAAGAAAAACAATCGTAAGAAAAAAAATATGTATGGAAATTTACATAACTTTATAGGGATACAGACTTGAACTAATTAATTAGACAAAACTTATAATTATCCCTACACAAAAGTAAAAACAAGTTAATAAAAGGTATGTGATAGTCAGAGGTATATAAAAAAGGATATGAGCATTGATGAAAGGCTGCTGGTCACCATTATAGCTTGATGGTAGTGAAGCGGTAAGCTACATATTAGTCCTGGATTGTCCTTTTCGGCTAAGTATTCAATTAACAATGTTTTACAATATTATTTTATCCAAGCACCCAGATAGATAGTCATAGTAGGATTAATATTTTAAAATATATTTTATCCAATCAACCAGATAGATAGTTGGAATAGAAGGCAGGACACTGCCTCTTATTCATAGGGTAGTAGACCCCAGCAATTTAAATTGACATAATTCTAATCCAATTAACTTGACTTGAGTCCTGAGATCAACATCCAAAATCAGACATGACACATAGGTAGATGCAAGAAAAGAGTAGGCATGCCTCCCATTTTATGTAGATATAGATATAGGTAAATGAATAGCCACTGGTAAAATAATAATTTTCCTAACCTAGTAGCTATATATTCAAATTGATTTATGTTGCATGTTAGAAGCTACATTGTCCAATGTTGAAAACTTAAAAATGATTCGGCTTGACAAAAGCCAATAGCATATGACTCGGAATCAATTAGAACCTGAAACCGATTTGAATAGGTTAGAGCTTGAAAATACTATTTTTTAAGATCGGTCTAAATGGGGTTCACATGCTAAAACAAATTTTAACAATTCTACTCTTATATGGAAAGCAAGTAGGCTAGAGGCAAGCAAATGTGATAGTTCTTATTGGAATAGTAAGATTAGAGGTAAGAAAGAGAGTGAGCAGAGGAAAGGGTTAAAGCTAGCATGCTAGCATGAAGGAAGAGTATGCTACAACATGAGAATTCCTCTTATATATAATCATAACATAGGTAGTCGGTTTAATCATAAATTTAATCAAATCTATTTAAGATAACATACAACTCAAAGTTTTGTGGAAATTTATCTTATAGATAGATTATATATGTACCACAAAAATTAGTAACATGTATAAAGTACATGTACATGTATTTGAACTTTACAACCTGTATGAAAATCCATCAAAAATTATGTTGATTAAAGAAATCTGATTGGATCAGTCCAATGGTCATCCCTACACAAAAGTAAGAAAAAAAATCGTAAGAAAAAAAACCTGTATGGAAATTTACATAACTTTATAGGGATACAGACTTGAACTAATCAATTGGAGAAAATTTATAATTATCCCTACGCAAAAGTAAAAAGAAGTTAATAAAAGGTATGTGACAGTCAGTTGTATAAAAAAAGGTATATGAACATTGATGAAAGGTTGTTGATCGCCATTATAGCTTGATGGTACTGAAGCGGTAAGCTACATATTAGTCCCAGATTGTCCTTTTTGGCTAAGTATTCAATTAACAATATTTTAAAATATTATTTTATCCAAGCAGCCAGATAGATAGTCGTAGTTGGATTAATATTTTAAAATATATTTTATCCAAGCAGCCAGATAGATAGTTGGAATAGCAGACAGGACACTGCCTCTTATTCATAGGGTAGTAGACCCCACTAACTTAAATTGACATAATTCTAATCCAGTTAACTTGACTTGAGTCCTGAGATCAACCTCCAAAACCAGACATGACACAGGTAGATGCAAGAAAAAGGTAGGCATGCCTCCCATTTTACGTAGATATAGATATAGGTAAATGAATAACCACTGGTAAAATAATAATTTTCCTAACCTACTAGCTATATATTCAAATAATATCGATTTATGTTACATGTTAGAAGCTACATTGTCCAATGTTGAAAACTTAAAAATGATTCGACTTGACAAAAGCCAATAGCATATGACTTAGAATCAATTAAAACCTGAAACCAATTTGAATAGGTTAGAGCTTGAAATTACTATTTTTTAAGATCGGACTAAATGGGGTTCACATGCTCAAACAATTTTTAATAATTCTACTCTTATATGGAAAGCAAGTAGGCTAGAGGCAAGCAAATGGGTTAGTTCTTATTGGAATATCAAGATTAGAGGTAAGAAAGAGAGTGCACAGAGGAAAAGGTCAAAGCTAGCATGCGAGCATGAAGGAAGAGTATTCTACAACATGAGAATGCCTCTTATATATATATTCATAACGTAGGTAGTCAGTTTAATCATAAATGTAATCAAATCTATTTAAGATAACATACAACTCAAAGTTTTGTAGAAATTTATCATATAGATAGATTATATATGTATCAAAAAAATTAGTAACATGCATAAAGTACATGTACATGTATTTGAACTTTACAACCTGTATGAAAATCTATAAAAAATTATGTTGATTGAAGAAATCTAATTGGATCAGTCCAATGGTCATCCCTACACAAAAGTAAGAAAAACAATCGTAAGAAAAAAATTCTATATAGAAATTTACATAACTTTATAGGGATACAGACTTGAACTAATCAATTGGACAAAACTTATAATTATCCCTACGTAAAAGTAATAAGAAGTTAATAAAAGGTATGTGACAGTCGGTGGTATAAAAAAGGAATATGAGCATTGATGAAAGGTTGTTGATCACCATTATAGCTTGATGGTACTGAAGTGGTAAGCTGCATATTAGTCTCGGATTGTCCTTTTCGGCTAAGTATTCAATTGACAATGTTTTAAAATATTATTTTATCCAAGCAGCCAGATAGATAGTCGTAGCAGGATTAATATTTTAAAATATATTTTATCCAAGCAGCCAGATAGATAGTTGGAATAGCAGACATGACACTGCCTCTTATTCATAGGGTAGTAGAAGCTTGATGGTACTGAAGAAGTAAGGTACATATTAGTCCAGGATTGCCCTTTTCAGCTAAGTATTCAATTAACAATGTTTTAAAATATTATTTTATCCAAGCATCCAGATAGATAGTCGTAGTAGGATTAATATTTTAAAATATATTTTATCCAAGGAGCCAGATAAATAGTTGGAATAGCAGGCAGGACACTGCCTCTTATTCATAGGGTAGTAGATTCAAGGGCCTTCATACATATATTGTAAGTTTATAAAAACATACACAACAACTATTAATATTATCATTGGGTGAGTCTAAAGAATAAGAGGATTGATTTGCAAATATTACATGGGTAGAAATTTAGGATAAACTACATTTGGTTGGTGTAAAATTATCTTAAATAATGAACTGACTATATATTTATTTGGGACATATTTCATGCATAGCTGCACCAGGTTTCTAATATGTTTCGTAGTTCCACAGTAACAATTGACAAGGTATATATATATATATATATATATATATATATATATATATATATATATATATATATATATATATATATATATATATATATATATATATATATGGTATGTATTGGATGCCTGCGCGGGTAGTCAAGTTAATTACCCGTGCATTGATACACGGTGGCATGATGTGTAATTAAATTAAACTCCATTATGGTTGCATGGTAGTGGTGATATCTGTTGTAATTACACATATTTCATTTACGTATGCATGGAGTAGCGGTGGCACATATTGTAATTAAGCAGAAATCAACTGCATATTGCATGGAACACGGTGGTAGTATTTTTTAATTCAACATCCTTTACTAGTGGATGTGTATGATTCTACTATTTGTAGCTAGACGACAATGAATTATGAGTGCATGCAATAGTGAAAAAGATAGCTGGAGACATTGAGGCATACATTTTTGGTGAATAAAAAACTAATTGAGGACAAGAGCTTTAATCATTTTGAACACATATTCACCGTTGACTCATAATTAGGAGATATTCCACGTAGTTATCATCTACATAATATGCATATAGTTCTTGATACAGTCAAGTTGTATTACAAGACGTGAACTTTGGTTACATTGTTTTGATTCTCATTACAATTTATTTATTCATATTACATAATATTCCTTCTTATTACAATTTATTATGTACTAAAGCTTATTCTCATAAAAATTTTTTTAACTCTTGTGGGTCATCTATTATATCATCAAACATCTACGTTAGTTGTAATTTTCTCCTCCTTATCGTAATTGTCTTTGCTCAAGTCTTTTTACAAAATGTTAAACATGATTGTATTTTCAATTTGCAAAACAATATTGTAATATTCAGGATGATAAGCTTACCATTTTGCATGTGAAGTTCTTAAACCTATAAATTCTTCCCTTGTCTTGTGTTCACATAGAATTCTCTAGTTATCGAATCTTGATTGTTAGTGTAAATGCGACATGTAAATTTTAATTTTGTAATGTAATAAAAAAGTGTCAAATGTAATATGGACAGTCACATTATAATAGGCAAGGGTCAACTATAATATAGGTGACAATTTTGTAATATGGATACTCATATTGTAATAAGCAAGTGTCATTTGTAATATAGATAGTAACATTGTAATAGGCAAGAGCCAACCGTAAGTAGGTGATAACTTTGCAATATGGATACTCATGCTGTAATAAAAAAGTGTCATATGTAATACAGACAGTCACATTGTGATAGGCAAGAGCCAACCGTAATGTATGTGGAAATTTTGTAATATGGATACTCATATTATAATAAGCAAGTGTCATCTGTAATATGGACAATCATGTTGTAATAGGTAAGAACCAATCGTAATATAGGTGACAGTTTTATAATATGGATACTCATATTGTAATCACAAATTTATAAAATATTAAGATAAACATTAACAAAAGAAATCCTAGTGGCATGTGAGCATTACGTAAGCACGCTGATCCTCGAGAGGAAACCACGTCCGCAGACTAATTAAAGATCCATGATTGTTACCCAGTAATTGCAGATCGCCACTCTTTCGATTCATTCCTTCACTCACCGTCACCATGCATTTGTTTTGAGTTGAGACTGCGTTGAATTGAACCATCCAAATCCCAATCCTTGTACAACATGAGGGACACACTAGCTTGTACATGCATATCATGGTCATGGTGCAACACAGTTTCACACCTCCCCGCCTTCTTGTTTTCTTGCAACACCTTCAAACACCTAGGCTGAGGAAGCACCTCTGCCATATAGACGACACCATTCACAGAATAATTAAGTTCGGATCGAGAAGTTCATAACTTACTTCCCTTTCACGACTACCACGCTCGCCTCATGGATCAGCCACCACGGATCCCCACTCCTTCACCTCTAGTTGTGCATGGAACTGGATGTACGGGATCCCAAGCTCAAGTCTGGCTGCTATAAAACTCCTCGAGTCAGCATCACATCATCATCGGTCCCAAGCTTCCCCATCCTCAAGGAGGTCCGAAGTTCAAGTCACTCGCATTGATGGGACAGAACCACATGAAGTTGGTTCCGCAGGGCCAAGATGTTTGGAGCATCAGGTTCAGAAGCATATGGTTGAGAGAAAGATCTAGGGTCGGAAAGCATGATGAAGCACGTCGTCGTGTGTCTTGCATGTCACCTTTGCTGCTTGCAAAGCCGAAAAATTTTAGTCTGCGGAAAATCCTTTCATGGCGTGGATGTTGTTGTCATCATTAACTTGAACAAGATTTAATTACAACACGTACCACCGCAAAGGAGGACGGGGTCAATAATTACTATTTGTACCACCGTGTTTGTGAACACAGGTAGTTTAACAAAAGTACCCGCGCGGGCAGCCAATGAACTCCCATATATATATATATATATATATATATATATATATATATATATATATATATATATTTACACCCATTATTGTTAGGTCATAATACATTGTATTGGGTACCCATGTCTCAACTTACTCCAGCACAAATATCATTTTTACGTTTGGACTTATTTGGACATTATTTTCAAAATATGGGTTATAGTGGGCACCCATGACCCATTAGGGCGGGGTATGAATACTCATTTATAATTCTTTTTCTTAATGGGGAGGGTACATGTCAGCAAAAAAAGAAGTGGATATAGTGGGTACACATACCCACCCAGTTGCAATCCCTAATTAAATGACCCAAAGCCTTGGCATGCCCCACAACGTACTCTGTATCTAATTGAGGGCGATTATTCAATTAGCTCGATCCATGCCCAATTGGGTTTAAGCTCGTCTCTTGACCAGATTTGGCCTGCAGTCTACTGTTAGGGCGGCGGCCCAATGCTAATAGCATGGTAGTGGAATTTCTGCTGCTACGACCAGAACCTGCCTGATCAAGGGGAGAATTAGGCCAAGTCCAAAGTTCCTCTTTGCCAATGTTAACTCCAACATCCTGAAATCGAATTTTGTTGGCTAACTTGTTTACCTGTGGCCTCCACCATTATGCCAAGTGTGCCGAGTCACACATGTACACACTTGAGAAGATCTTTGCTTCTTGTTTGCGTTCACTTTTTTATGACGCAATCTAAGTCTGGACAACCTTCATTAGGTGCAGCAACCTTATTATGCTACATAACTAAAAATTTTATCTGCAAATATTTTCTTCATTTTTTCTAAATAGCAAAGTAGTCTATGTATTTTAATCTATACCACACAGGAAAGAATGTGACACACATTTTATGTACTTTTTTATAAATTAGCGTTTTATTTTAATAAGGTGGTCATGCGGGTGCATAGAATTGTTTATATAAAGTAGCCCATGTATTCTAGTCTATACTATACAGGAAAGATCGTGACACATATTTTACATTTTTTTTATAAATTTGTGTTTTATTTTGACAACGTAGTCACGCAAATGCTCAGAATTGCTTATATATATATTTTTTTAATTTTCTAAAGTACAAATTAGTCCTTATGCATTTGAATTAGGCTTTATACTAGGAGGGTTGAAAGTATTTTATTTTTTCAATTGTTATATAAAAGTTTATAGGAAGGGCTGCATGTACTTTTTACCTTTAGTATATTAAATTATTAATTAAGCATATAATAAGGTTGTATATTTCATAGCAATGGGAGTTGACTCCTACTTCACACCATCCTTTTGAGATTGCTCGGGCTAGATATGTAGTGTAACCACTACTATGGAAATTGCTTTTTACATCGAGAGAAACACAACAGTTCTTCTGGTTGTGTTGTAGTTAGCATACTTATTAAAACAAGCTTATTTTCGCATTGTATATTGTATATTTTATACAACACAAGTTATTTACAACAGGCCAAACCTGTTGTAGTATGTTTCATACTACAACATGTATGAAAATGTTGTAATAGACTATAGTATCACAACATACTCAAACCTGGTGTAAAAGACGTTAATTAGACAACATATTATGACCCGTTGTAATAGTCACATATTATAACATGTTGTAATAGACCATCATTACACAACATAGACTAACCCATTGTAATATATCATAATTACACAAAATGCCTTCACCTGTTGTAATAGGTACATGTTGTAATAGACTATAAAAACACAACATGTTGTAACCCGTTGTAATATACCAAGATCACACAACCGACTCCGATCTATTGTTATATAATATAATAACACAACATGTTGTGACCCGTTGTAATAGTTATACATGATAAATCATTATAATAGACCACAATTACACAACATAGACTAACCTATTGTTATATATCGTAATCACACAGTGTGCTTTCACCTGTTGTAATATGTACTCATTGTAATAGATCACATTTAGACAACAAGTGTATATGTGACTCATTGTATATGTACAACAAAGAATACATGTGATGCATAATAAGAAATTGGTTCAGCGGTCTGAGTTGTGCTTTACGTTCATGTGGTCTCAAGTTCCAAACTTTTTTCGAGATGTATTTTCTTTTTTCCTCAACACGTTGTACAAAACACCTATATTACAACGGGTGTGTTTAGTGAACTACAACATGCATTAATTGTTGTATAAAACACATATATTACAACATGTGAAAGACATGTTGTATAAATAACCCCCATACGACCATGCGATCTAATACAACGGTTGACACATGTTGTAAAATAAAAAAATGAACTGTTGTAAAAAGTATTTTCTGTAGTAGTGAACAAGGAAGATGAGGTAGAGGATGTAGTTGCTTGCATGTGGCACTGAGAAGGATCTGAGTTGTAATGTTGCTGACTGCAACACCAAGAACCAATTTTCATTCCTTTCATCTATTGATTCTTTGTTTAATTAATTTCTTTTATTTGACATTATGTCTGACATGGCATTGGTTGAAACTTGTCTTTTCCTACAACATATCTTATCTGAACATAATTGTCTATTAACTCTATTTTTTTCTTTCTTTTTGGCTATATAAGACCATGCAACAACTCATTCACAGTCTTTAAAGTAATTTTATCACACATATAAGGAATTATAGTTATATGTGTGGCATATAATATATCACAACCTATCTTATAATGTATGTATGGTATATAATATATCACACATATAGGGAAATATACATATATTTAATGTTCTACACCAGCCCAAAAATGCATGAATGGAAATTATACAAGTTAAATGCATATATTTAATGTTTTGTAGAAAAATTGTAGTAGAATTGAAAACTGCAACTTCCAGAAGTGAATTGGCCCTAGTTCAAAACCTACTCAAAGAAATTTTTGCTCTTTCAAGAATTGGGCCTAGATTTTAGTTCATCTAAATATTAGAAAAATAGAAATCTTTTGGCCTTCTAATGACCTAAGAAGATCTCCATATTATGGCTTTTTTTTCCTCCTAACATTTCTCAGCTTGTGTAGGGTGTGAAGCTTCTTGGTGGCCCAGTTTCCATCGATCAAAGTTTTGTTTTGGATTTGTTGAGAAAGCATGTGGCCAAATCTCTAGCTATTATGGACCTCCTTGCCTTGCTTAATGATCCACAAAGTGAACTTATCCTCCTTAGGTCATGTATTGGGATGCCCAAGTTTCTTTCTCCCCAAACAACACCAGTTCGATTTATTTCTTCAGCCTTGGAAGACTTTGATTGTGGACTTCATCGTTGCCTTTCATGCATTGTTGTTGATGAAGGTCAAGGTTTTGGTGATCTATAATGGCATCTTTCCACACTTTCTCTGCATATAGGGGGGTTGGGTATAACAAGTTCCCATGATGTGGGAAGCTATGCCTATGTTACTTCACATGTTCACACCAAAAAGCTTCAAGACCATATTTTTCATGAGGTTGGTCCTATTTCAGTTGGTGACATTTTTGATAATGCTTATGCTTCCCGTTGTGAGCTTCTACCATCCTTCTGCTGGTCCAAGTTTTCAAGTACTAGTTCTACCTCCCCCATATCTAGTCTATTCTTGCTAACTCCTACTACAACATGGTCTTTCAGTGCTTCAAGGATTTAAAATTATTTCATTGAAAAGTGGCTATTCTAGCTTCCGTATAAGATGACCATGCATAAGACTTTCTTCTTGCTAGTGCTATTGATGTTCTTGGATTATCTATGGCATTGGTTGAGTATCATATCATTTTACATTACCGACTGATGATTCCTCAACATCCATGAAATAAGCGATCACTCTTTGCCATTCTATAGATCTTGATTCTTTTGAAGATCACGCGATGCACTATCGCATACGCCCAAGCTTCAAGTGTTGGTAAGTGTAAGGACCTTGACCCACGTTTGGGGCTAACCTTGTTTGTTTTTCTTAATTAAGTTGCTTAGAACTTTAATCTAATTCTTTGAGGTGTTTTGTAATCATGTGACATGCTTATGTTTCAAGTTTGGACCCGTTTGAATGTTGTTTGAGAAATGTTTGCTTGTTATGAACTAATGTGCAATTTACCCAAGACGACGGGTTATCTTGTAATTTGTCACATTATGAGTGTGCCCTTAGTGATTTAGCATCATAAGAGAGAGAATGATGCTATGGGATGCCTTATGGAAAGCCTAAGTTCCAAGTTGAACTTGTATGGTTAATGCTTGTGTTTTATGTGTTTGTTTTGGTGTAAATTACAATTTACTCAAAGTGAAGGGCTAATATGCAATCTACCACCTCTAGAGTGTTCCTTCCCTCTCTTGGAATCATCTAGAGGAGAGATGAAGAGGTGGGCACCTTGTTTGGATCATGGTTGTGTGGTAATAGCTTTGGTGATATATGGAACTCATGTATGAGGTGTGTTTTGCTCTTAAGATGGGTTATCTTGGGTTGAGGAACTTGGAGAGGCTACCTATCAGTTTGTGGGAGTGTAGGGTTGTATTCCATCAGTTTTTCAAGTGTGCAGGGTGGTGATCTATTGGTTTGTGAGTATGAGGGGTTGTGCCTATCAGTTTGTGAGTGTGTGGAGTATGCTCTATCAATTTGTGAGTATGTTGGCTTTTACCATATCAGTTTGTGAAGGGTGTATAGCTTTGGCATATCGGTCACGATCTTGAAAGGAGACCTAGAGGATGATATCTAGCCTATATCATATCACCATGCCTTTCATGTTGTTTCATGTGGCCTGACATGCGTAAACAGTGCGTGCAAACACAAGTGTACGTATCGAAGTAATAAATGCCAGTGAGGCCCATGTCGAACTCAGGGAATTGTTTTCCAAAGACTACTACTAATTATGACTCAATCAACTAGACCTAAAGGAAGATTGAAATTGATTGTTTGAATTAAAAGAAAGTAAAAAGAAAATGAAATTAAATAGTTTGAAGAATGAATCAAAGGTGAATTGCTTAGAATAATGGTTTCACCACGGAATACACTATATCTAACCTCTACACATCAATATAGTTTTCCAATCTTTAATCGTTCTTCTAAAGTAATTAGAGATCTATCTATAGTTTTCCAATCTTTAATCGTTCTTCTAAAGTAATTAGAGATCTATCTATCTATCTATGTCGACCAAGCATAAATAGATCATAAGGTTCCACAAATTTATATCCAGAAAATAGAAGTAAAAACTGTATTAATGTGCAAAAGTAAAATACAATGCATACTCGGGCTACTCCCGAGTCCTAAGGAATTATGCAAATTAGATGCACATTATTTTCATGGTAATCACAATAACTCGAGAATATACAAAACATGGATTTCAAGATACAGTAAATAGGAGAAAGAGTAGAGGAAGGGATCTGGAAAAGATGAAGTTGTTCTGCCGTCGTCTCTGCCGCCAAAACTTGGTATGGACTCAAACATCATCGTCATAACACAAGCCATAGGGTTAAGTTAGGTCTTTCATTCAATCAGTATGTCTTCAAGATGACTAATCCAAACAATTCCTCCAATTATGTACTCTTAAGCATAACTAATTTAGCTTAAAGAGAAAAACATAAAAGCACACTCATATATTTTTAGAATTTTTAGAATTGATACCACATCAACAATGAATGGCTAATCCTATCTAAAATTATCTAATTATCATCCATGATTACACTAGATAGAAGTGGACCCTAAGAAGAAGAAAAAAAAAATTAAACAACAAAAGTAAAACATGTAGAGATATGATAAAAAGTAAAAATGCAAGATAAAGATAGAAGTGTTGTTCCATTCCTCCCCCTAAGCTTGAATATGACATTATTCTCAATGTTAAAAGCAAAGGAAGATGCATGGAACGATTGTACTAGTATGGGCGGTGAACTCTAGGGTCAAAGATGAGTAGATGTGATCCATATGATAATTTGCTCTCCAATATGCACTCAAGCTCGATGGAGTGTCTGGTATCATCTATGAGCTTGTGTTTGAGGAGAAAGTACAAGAAAAAATCTCCTCAAACTCTCCTTGCATGATCTGCGAATTGCTTCTTGAGTCAGTACTACTGACGTGTCTGTCGGTGGCACCAAGATGAAGCTACATCTTCCAGTCCGCTACTGATGTAAAGTCGGTAGCACCGACTGTGGGGTCGGTACCACCGAGTCAAGATCAGTTCATTCCTACACACTGAATACACATATCAAGGTATCTTCTTTACATGCATCAAAACTTAATATCAACAACTACAAAATAAAATGAACTAATCCTAACAAAACAAAACAAAAATCAACAAGAGAAAATTTAAAACTAAAAATCCTAATTGGTGGGTTACCTCCCACAAAGCGCCCTTGTTTAAAATCTTAGGCTCGACATCATGCTTACCTCTAGCTTGGGTTGTCACGGTAAGGTGGTGATGAAAAATCTGGCAATCTACACCTCACCTTGTCATCATCAATACCCAGCTTCAAGCATCCATGAAACTTTTGAAATTTGTCCTTCATTCCTAACTTCAGACTAGTCAGGGCTGGAACATATGGCTACCATAAACTTCTATGTGGAGGAATGTACAACAACTTGGGCATTTCCTCCACTAAGCTTGAATTGATGCCATCCTTCTTGTATATATCCTTAGGGGTTGTCCCCCCTAATCTTGAATCATAGACACACTCTGCAATAGCATCTATCCTAGATGAAGTGACATGAGGTTGCTCCTTTACTACAGGTTCCTTCTTTTTGCTCGGAGCACTCACCTTTGTGCTCTTTGTGGGATTTTTGTATCCCCCTGGTCTTTTATACAAAGTGTTGGGAAAAGGAGCTTGTGAAACATATACAGGCTTTGGCTGAGGTATAGGTTGATATGGTATCTCCTCAATGTCACACTCCTCCTTGACAATAGAAACACTGAAGACTTGTTGGTGATAGTGGGATGGCTCAATTGACCCCATATGACTTTGTTGTGCTGACTTCCTGAGATCAGCCACGTCTAAAACTAGATGTGCTAATTTGAGTTTTAAACTATTGAGATGAGAGCCTCTTTCTTCCAAAACCTGTCTGTTTTGATTAACAAAAGATTCATTCCCTTATATCATCATGTGAAGTTGAACATTCATGTTTAAATGTCCATCCTCATCATCTTGGTGTTGTGGATGTGGTGGCATGTATTGATACTCATCCTGTACAAAATAATTTGGACCCCTCCAAGACGAATAGGGATTAGCATGCCATGGCCGCTCATTGCACTTGTAGCCTCTCTTCTATGCTGAATACTTGTCATCTTCTTCATAGAAAATCAAGGCTCCTACCTTCTGTGTCAAGTCTCTCACTAGCACAATTAACTCCATCATCAATCCATTCATACCTTATGCCTCCATATTGCTAAATTACCTGCACATGATAAAAGAAATTATGCAGATCAAAGGTACTGAGCAATAAAAATTAAGCATAACAATTTCAACAGTAAAATTTAAAAGAAAGAAATACAAAGAAAAAATGGCCTAGAGTGGCTGGTCACAACACTCACAGTACTGGTATTAACGATTCCACGGCAACGGTGCCAAAAACTTGACACGCATAAACCGTGCGTGCAGACACACATGTATGTATCGAAGTAATAAAGACCAGTGAGGCCCAAGTCAAACTCAGGGAATCATTTTCCAGAGACTACCACTAATTATGACTCAATCAACTAGACCTAAAGGAAGATTGAAATTGATTGTTTGAATTAAAAGAAAGTAAAAAGCAAACAAAATTAAATAGTTTGAAGAATGAATTAAAGGTGAATTCAGTAGAACGATGGTTTTACCACGGAATACACTATATCTAACCTCTACACATCAATATATATCACTTTTACCCATGGATAGAAATCATGTAGCAAGAATCACCCGCTTTCGCGGTCTAATTCACTACCTAATACCAAGTCAACTCCACTCTTGTAGTAGTTTATACCTTAGTTTAGGTGCATTAGCGATACCTCTGGGTTTCTTCCCATTATTCGTATGCCACCTTTCCCAAAGGATGCTTAAAATAGTGTAAATTTATGGTTTTCCAATCTTTAATCCTTCTTCCAAAGTAATTAGAGATCTATCTACCTATCTATGTCGGCTAAGCACAAATAGATCATAAGGTTCCACAAATTTATATCTAGAAAATAGAAGTGAAAACTGTATTAATGTGCAAAAGTCAAATACAATGCATACCCTGGCTACTCCCGGGTCCTAGGGAATTATGGAAATTAGCCGAACATTATTTTCATGGTATCAAAGTAACTCAAGAATATGCAAAACATAGATTTCGAGATACAATAAATAGGAGAAAGAGTAGAGGAAGGGATCTGGAGAAGATGAATCGATTTTGCCATCGTCTCTACCGCCAAAACATCTCCAAGGTCCGCTGGATAGGGTTCCTGCACTTTTCTTCTTCCTTTCGCCTAGGTTTTTGCACCCTCCCGATAGAGAATGAGATTCTCTATCTAATGGTGTGGTTTTCGGCCAACGTATGCAATTTAAGTCAAAAGTTTATATATATATATATATATAACATTTTGTACAATGTTAAATTCATTAATGAAGTGCGTTTAATCTGGGTCGTATGTCTCTATGTCGGTACCAATGACTTTTTGCTGTTTCCTTCTCGATCTGGAACAAAATTATATGTCGACTCTGATGCCATTTCGGTGCCACCGAGTTGCAAGTCGGTGGTATCGACTTTGCTCCAGTAAATAATAATTACCTGCAATAAAATAATCGATGGATAAAATCAAATAATTATTACAATAATTAAAACATGTAAAATGCATGTAAATACATGCAAAAAAATATAAGAAATGATGCATAAGTGATTTTTACTAATTTGATAAAATATGTATTAAAAAGATATTCAATTAAGCACAAATGACAAAGAAAATAACCAAATTAGACATTAAAATAATGATAAATTGTGCATACATCATGGCCCATTTCTCGTGGACAAGTGTCACCCAAGCTCCTAAGGTAATGACACCTCTTCTTTGATCTCTTTTTCTTCGCTCAAGTATATAATCCCCTCCTCCTTCACACAAGTAAACCCTTTTTTCCACTTTTGTTCTTATCCTCTTGATGGACGATCTTGGGAGATTAAGTATCTAGAGGAAGCCCCATGGATCTTGGGAGGTTGAGTTCCTTGCTCATGGTGATTTCTTGTTCAACTTCCATCTTGGTGAGTTATGTTTCTTGATGGCTATTTCTTTGAGATCTCTTCTTCACCCTCTTCCTCCTCTCTTAGAAAAGGATCCTACCTAGGATGAAGGTTGGATAGGATGTGGTTCTCTCTCCTTCTTTCCTTTTTTTTTGAGCTACCATAACCATAGAATCTTCTTCTTCTTTCTTGAGGTGATGTTGAAATCGAGTTGGGACTCTTGATGGATCATCTTCAAGTTGAGGGACATGTGATTTGGAGATTTGATCTTGGAATCTTGGACTCTTGATGGAGACCTTCTTGAGGTAGTTATATAACTCTTAACCTCCTTTGTTATTATTTCTCTTTATATGCTTAAGTTGTTCTTCATCTCTAGATCGTGTGCCCCCCTTATATGTTGGTAGTTAGTGCTTTGTTTTGAGGACTATTTTGGTGAAGGAACTCCATTTAAGCTTCTACTCATTTCTTGCTATTTTCTTGCCTTGTTAAGTAGATGGACTAGTGACCTACTTTCCTAAGGTTGAAGATGACTAAGTAGACACTTAGGGGGTGGATGGTCATCACAGTTCATGATGCTTAAACCGATACAACATGTTACAAGTTGTTATGACTTGGGAGTGGTTAGGTCGATAGGCTTGGAAGGATGCTAAACCGTCATGCCCTAGAGGGTGCCCAAACCAATATGAATAGATAGGCCGACATTATTTGAGGAGGAGTTAACCCATCATGCTCTAGAGGTACTTAAACCTATGTGTTGCCAACCAATAGGATTTGATGATTGTTACTCATCATGCCCTAGATGGGGCTAGGCCGATACACCTTGCTAGCTCGTCATGACCATGAGGACCCCTTGTGTGGGCTGGTTTGTTAGAGTGCTATTCATGACACCCATGATTGAGAAAATGGCCATCATGACTTAACCCTAGTGCTTCCTATCACACCCATAGGGAGGTGATGCCTGACACACTATGTGATGCCCGACACCCCTCCAAGAATGGATGCCCGACACACCATGTGTAACATCTTAGGATTTGAGGCCTTGGATAACATGATCTTAAAAAGAATGATTGGACTACCCATAACACCAAGGTGTACCTCCTTTTTTGGGAGCCCATCACTAAAGAACTCCATAGTTAAGCGTGCTCAGCTTGGAGTAGTACTAGGATGGGTGACCAGTCGGGAAGTTGACCCTGGCTTGAGCATGAGTGTGGGAAAAGTGCACAGTTAAGTCTAGTGGTGATCTGTGGGGCCAGTCATCATTCCTAAAACTCTACTAGAGCCTAGGGCAGTGGGCCTAAACATTACAAATGGTATCAGAGCCAATTCCCCTCTAATAGGTGGGGCCCACATGGGCCTGTGGCGTGCCAGTCTTTGAGCTGTGCCGTCCACGCATGTTGGAAAGGGCCATCCGAGTTGATGGAGCTGCCCATGTGCCGGTAGTGTCCAGGCATGTTGGAAAGGGCTATCCGAGTTGATGGAGCCACCTTTGCATTGGTAACTGTGGTTGGGAGCTGGGTGTACATGGGTCATTTGGGTCTACACTAAAATGGGGAAAAGATTATGAAGTCATATAGTTGAGCCTTGACGAGGACATCAAGAGTCTAAGTGGGGGAGATTGTAACATCTTAGGATTTGAGGCCTTGGATAACATGATCTTAAAAGGAATGATTGGACTACCCATATCACCAAGGTGCTCCTCCTTTTCCGGGAGCCCATCACTAAAGAACTCCATAGTTAAGTGTGCTCAGTTTGGAGTAGTACTAGGATGGGTGACCAGTCGAGAAGTTGACCCCGGCTTGCGCATGAGTGTGGGAAAAGCGCACAGTTAAGGCTAGTGGTGATCTGTGGGGCCAGTCGTAATTCCTAAAACTCTACTAGAGCCTAGGGAAGTGGGCCCATACGTTACACCATGCATTGCCCATCAAACCTTGGGGTAGTGGTGCCTGATACACCCCCCTTCAAGAGTTGATGCCCGACACACCTTGAAGAAGGGTTGCTAATCATACCATAAAGTAGCTAAATCGATACTTCCCTTGTGTGGATAAACTGACACCTCTAGTGTAGTTAAACATCACCCCATATGTATAATGAACCTAAAATGATTGGACAAGATGGCCTAAACAATTTCACCATAAGAGGATCTAATCTGATACCTTTGGTTGATGGGGTGAAACTGATATCACATGATGAGGGTTGAAGGGTATGCTTAGATACTCAATGATGTACACACATGAGTAATGCATGATAGAGAAGAGTGTTGTTTGGATAATGTATGAGTAATCTTAATTGCTTCTCCTAAAGTTAGTACACCATAGTATGATGTTTATATGAGTGGTCCATCTCTACTTATGATCTTAGCCCTAAACTCTTCAACAACGTGGGAAGTAATGGATGTAGGATTCGATGGTTGAGTATCCATATGTTAACCTTAATCATGGAATAATATGATCAATGTTATCCTCTTAATGAAAGATTATAACCCATTCCAAGTGTCATCTATATTCCCTTTCATAATCTTAACTTGTGAAGTGAGGTTAATGACACAACTATGTGAAGATATATGTGATGGTGATGATAGGCCTCATTGGAATACATGGTGACAACCTTTGTGTAGAATTGTATAAACAAGTTTAATGATCTTATAGGTGCCTTGTGGATAGTTTAAAGTGAAACTCTCCAATTATGTAGACTAAGGTTCGACTCTCCTTAGTATTATATGTGGGTAATGATTTGTAAGAAATAACGTATGGGTCACTTAATGTCGAAACGTCACATTGATGTAATGGTTAGTAAGTTATTATAATGCATTATTGTAATCCACATATAACTTAATGAAGATGATACATACATGGATTTATGAAAGGGTGATACCTGGTACTGATGGTACGATGAATGATTCATATCTAACTAGTGTTGCTCAAACTTAATCAGTTTTAGAAAGGTGGGCTTTGGTGTAATTAGGGTTTGGTGGTGTGACGATGAGGTAAAACCCTAATTGGTTATATATGAAGAGCATTGACCCTAATTTTGAGAGGCAAGTTATAATATTGAATATGTGTGAATAGAAAGCATGATATTATTCTCTCTTAAATACATGCCTATAGCCTAATAGGTTAATTGGGTGTTATGACTTGTGAGTACTATGAAGATGGTTAAATAATAGCAAGCTTTGGTTATGAACCTTGCAAAGGGAACACGGGAGTTATGCATATGTGAATGTGCATACTTGGTTACACTAATTAATTCTTTCTTATACACTCTAGTTTATGGGAGGTAGTGCATGTCAGAGATGTGAGGTAGAATGATGCTTGAGGACCTTATGTGAAATTAGCATGAAGCCTAATCCTAGATTAGAGATATTATGATGCTTTTCTTACTTTAGTTAAAGATGTTTAATATGTTTTAACATATTCTCTCTCTAAACATAATGGCTAATGGATGATATGGGAATAACATGTGATTTGGCATGAGTAATACATATATGCTCAATGATGCATGATGAGATAACCATGAATTGTAAGTGTGATATGGTGGGTCTTAGGACCTGGTAAAGGCTTAGTGCCTGGTTGAGGTGATAACCTTTGTTACTGGAATGAAGGATTGATATCCCAGGATAATATGATGATGATAATATCCTTGTGGTTGGCAATGACATAGTAGCCTTATGGCTGGCAGTGATACAATAGCCTTTTGGATGACAGTGATATAGTGTTATGAGATTATGGGAATCCGTTTAAATGAGGATATATGTTGTTGTAATACTATGCCCCTTTCTTTCAAAGGATTTTTTTGTGGTATATATGTTGTAGCTTGATTAATGCTAAAAGATGCTTAAATGACCTAACTAATCAAGTGGAACTTACTCTTGTAGTTTACCTTGTGCCATAGATCCATTCAGTGTCAGTATTGCTGAATGGTGATACGAGTTTAACTCGGAACACATATTTTTGAACATGTGGGAGTGAGGATGAATATCCCCTTACATTTAGGAATATGTAGCACAAGATTGGTTGTGAGCCATACCTGGAAGAGTATGACTTTAGACCATAGCTCCATGAAATGTGACACAAGATTGGCTGCATGCCATACCCTGGAAGAGTGTGGATTGAGTTGTAGCTCAATTTCACTAGCGTCATGACCTGTACCAAGGTGGGATAAATCTGTACAGTTGGACTATATGTCGCTGGAAGAAGTTGACTTGTGATGTCACTGCATGTTTACTCATACTAATCATGGAAGGTGAGGTTGTGGATTTTGTCTCTTCCACTAGACCTTGTATGGCACCGATTTTGACTTAGCAGTGGTCGATTGGATTTGGGTGGTACGACTTAAATCCTCAGGGAATAATAAATATGTAATCATCCGTGTAGTGTGCATACCTAGGGTTAAACATGGAAACATTGGATGAAGCCTTACCTTGCTCTTGTACAGTTTAGTTTGTAATAGTTATACATGTACTTCATATTCCTTTTTAAATAACTAGTTGTTATATTATTCATTGGTAAGTGCAGGTTACTGCTCCATTTACTTCACACATGGGATATATGTCCTTTAGTTAATTCTTTTCAATATGCTTCATATATTAATATATCTCCATTAGTCATCTGTGATAATAATAAAGTTGACAAAAAGTTATATCTCCCGCTGGGACTGTGTGTCTCACCCCATTGGTTAAATAACTTTTTAGGTGGATGTGCATGCCAAGTTAAAGATCATGTGATTGAGGACATAATACAAAAAGAAAAATACACCTAGTGGATCATGGTATATGGAACGTGTCTAGTAATAGAGTCCTATGTGTCGTCCCTGTACACTTAGGTCCTTGGGGGTGTTCTCGATGTGTTTTGTAGACATGATGATCGATATGTGATTTTTATCCTGTATGCCTCTGGCAGTATGTATACACATGTGGAATTTTTATCTTATATAATAGGTTGATTGGAAAATGATGATGTAGCACCTTGATTATATGTTATGAAATGCAAGTGTTGGCTCTTTTGTAACAATTCTCAGCTCATGATGCTTTTTGCAAATCAGTTTTAATTTCTAGTGATTTTTGGAAATCCACTTTTTATGGTTGATCGGGGTTTATATTTTGAGTAGTCTCACTTTGTGTGACAAAGGGTGTCACAGTAAGCATTCCCTGAGTGCCAATCATATGATGATTGAGATGGCATATATTGTTGATGATTTGATTAATAATAAAGGCAATCTTCCAATTTATTCCTTTTTAATCAGTTATGAGATAATGATGAAACATAATGAATGTCTAAAGAATGACATTACTCAATCATGTATGTCTTTGGGTTGATGACCTGAACAAATAGATCATACGGATGTTAAGAGTATGCACATTCTTGTTACATCTCTAGTCAGATGTTATTGTGGAAGGATGATAGACAACAATGATAGATAAGACTATAATGTGTTTTGGTTGATGAGAGAGTCTCATCAGTCATGATATGTGATACCAAACCAAACACATAGATACTTATTGGAGAATAGTGTATTAGACATAGCCACCTTAACAGTGACACATGGAAACCATAATTTGTTTTCATAATCATCTCTCATAGTGAAGGTGGTGATTGTAGTTCTTAGACCTGAAATCGCTACACTCATCACATATTTTTCGATATACTTTAACATCATCCATTATGACCTTAAATAAGGGTTACCATAAAGGTGATGCTCAGGTACATTGTGACACATGGGGATGACTGTGAGTGATGTAGAAGGGATTTGTCCCTCCTACTGGAGCTTGATATCTAGACCACTTGATAAGAGAGGTTGAGAAAAGTATGTGCGTGCACTTGGGGATCAATATATGATTTTGAGGTTACATATATCTTAGACAGTATGCTCTAGTTCAATGAACATGGATTGAACACTGAGAGGATGATGATTCCATTCCTCGAGTTCAATTTGGATATCAGTGACAAAGGAATTATACAATCACTATAAAACCAATCATAGATTGTAGGTTGAAGTAGTTCTCCAACTTTCTAGATTACTTGGGTAGAAATGATGTGTTGCTAGATACCACTCTTTTCTTGTGATGCCATAAATCATCTATGGACATTCACTTCCAATGTAACTTGGAACCTATAGGGTCACACACATAGGATACACTTGGAATAGGAGTTCATTCATGAATATAGTTTAAACTTAATTACTAAAGAGTTAGATACTCATTTTGGACAACATTCATTGAGTATTGACTGAATGAACAATGAATTAACTGGTTCAAGTGTTCAATCAATCATTTCTGTGTGTCGGGACAGTTGAACCAACTTTGGCAATTTTGGACCATGAATTCAGGAAGTGAACTGATCAGCTTAGGAACATGAATCGACCGTCTCAGGTCATGAATCAACTGGTTGGTGGATCAATTTGATTGATTCAAGGATTAGTGTTGACATCATGTTGCACATTGATTCAGATATAAATTACCAATGCAATTGCGATTGGGAAACATGATGAAATGATCGGTTCAAGGGTTAAGCCAATTGGATGACATGCCAACTGATTGGTTCACCTATTAACCGATTGTTTTGCTGTTCGCAGGATGTGAAAATTCATGAAATTTTGTCCCCTTCCGCTCCCACTCAGATTAGGACTCTGACCCTAACCCTCCTATAAATTGAGGGGTTCTGGGGGCTTCCCAAACCCAAGTCAACTACCTCTGACAATTGTCTGTCTTCTCTGGTTGTGGTAACTGAGAGAACCCGAGCAAGTCCTACCTAATAAAGAGAGGAATAGCAAGGAAGAACATTTGTGGGAGAGTAAGTTGGTGCTAACGAGAGAGGACAACTCCTTCTTGTTAGTTCTATAAGAACAAAAAGAGTTCCTGGTGGTCCATGTGAACTACCATAGAGGTGGGGACTCTTTCTTGCCAGGAGGACAAGGTCAACTGTTGTCCATGGTGATTAACCAGGAGCTAATATACTGACACCATTCGAGTGTGACTTGAAGAAAGGCACATACTGCAATGAGGGATTTGTCGCTAGATTTGATCCATGACCAGGTATGACCTTGTAAACCATCCTTCCCATTACATAGTTATCGATGTGATGGTCTATTATAGGAGAATATGATAGATACATTTTTTATTTCCATTGCCTATCTGATGTCATATTTACCAAGATTAAGTTCCTCTATGATGTCATTTGAGATGTCCTATTTGACATTATTTCTCATGCTGGGATAAAAGCTTTGAAAGAAGCTCCAGTCACCTTTCTATGAACACATCATGATGGTCTTCATGCCCAGAGACCAGATGATATTTTATCATTTGACTGGACCAATGGAAAGCACACTTATGCTGATCTCACTAGTGTCTCTTCATTGACTGGTAATATTTCAAATAACTTTAAGGTTGGTTAGACAACTTTTGATGTGGCCACATATAAAGTTCATAAACATGGGGTTGTGTGTGAAGCAAACCATCATCATTTCTTTCCCTTTGCCTTTGATGTCTTTGGTGTTCTTACTGATGACTCAATTTCCCTTCTGTGATGCATGCACCATATCATAAATAGGAATTTGATCATGCCATCATCTATTTCTTCAAATTTTATATTTAGATCATTGGGCTTTGCCATACAAAAAGGTTTGTTAACCCAATTTGTAGCTCGTGCCTCTACAAATGCATTTATTTAATTTGGCATGTACTTTTATTATAAAAAAATTCACCTATTTTCTTTGTGCATTTTAAAGTTAATTATGATATTAAATGGAATTTAAAATAAAATTTTAGAGAAATGTTTGTCCATGTGCCCTTAGGATTGGAATGTCTAGGTGGCATACCTAGATGGTATTAGGTACCATTTGTTTTATCTAAGTGAAGACCTAGGAACCCCAGACAACAAGACACCTAAAACTATAAAAAAGATATATACACAACCATCCAAAACTTTTTATTTATAATCCTAAAATTTAGCCCTTACTATATACGTCAACATGAACTAAAAGTAACTATTTATGTTGGTATATAATGCTCCACATTTTACTGCCCAAATATTGATGATGATTTCCTCATTCTATTCATATGTGAATGACATTTTTATCAAGACAATTTTCAATTGATGAACACACTTCAATTGATCAAATTCACAAACCCTAAGATTGGAGAAAATCAAATCGTACTTGCTCAAAGTTCAAAGTTGAAGAATAGCTCGAATTCCTTGTAGTACTTTGATGTGAATCATTAATAAATATTGTATGACTTATATTTAAGCGCAAACATGTGATCAGTTTAACTACTACAACTAAATTTTCATGTCGAGGATTGATTATAATATCAACTAAAAAAACTTATCATCAGTTGATTACCCCATGGAAAACTTGATTAACAACAATCTGTTGATTTTCATTAACCCTCCATACACAGACTTTTTTCTATTACAACTTGGTTGATGAAGAATATTGCCAAATTTAGTGATGTTAATGGGCCGATTTTGGGATAGAACTTGGCCAATTGAGATAATTGGTTTTTGTCTACTGGTGCCCACAAAACTCGACCAATAATATTATAGTTTTGACTTTGTTTAAAGTGAAAAAATAGTTGTTAGAGGGATAGATTATGGAATTACATTAGTTTGACATCCCATCCATCTCCCAAGACTAGTTTGAACTCGTTCAAATTGAGTCTACTGTCTAGTAGGCATTCTCAACTATAGATAGGAATTATATGTGGCATTCCTAAGCTTAACATATATGCTCCTATGCTATAGTTGAGAGAAAGTGTTTGTAGAGCCCCTATTCACTCCTTGATCTTAATCACCTATTACAGTCATGATAGTGTATATGCCATTTGTAAAAGAGCTAGTCCTATTGTTCTTTGTGAATCTCTATGTCTCTACTAACATATGGTGTATTGAAGAATTTACTTGGTTGAGGTAGGTGAAGCTAAATGGATGTTGCCCCAATATAAGGGAATGTGAGTTTCATGTAAGGTTTTTGGATCCCTTAGACGGAATAGAGAAGTTAGTTTGCCCTTAATCTAAAAAGGAGGTCTGGTATAACTCCTCTAGTGGAATATAAGGTGATTCTCAAGGTTAGAGATCCTAGAGGTTGTTCTCTCTATGTAGTGGAGCTATGTCCTTTGAGGCAAAACCACTCTGAATTACTTGCCTTCAACTTGTGAATTGTTCAATCTCTATCCCTTGATTGTAGCATTTGCATTACTTATTTTTAGATATAATTTGAAGATCTAACAAATTTGGTTTAAGTTTGTAGTATCTCAATTCAATCCATGTATTGTGACTATAAACCAAACAAATGTATCAAAGCAAGGACTTTTCATAGCAACTACTCCCACGAGTAGGAGAAGATGGACGATAACTTGCTCAACCTTGAGGGAGGCTTCTCCACATGACCACTAGTCTATGACAACACCAACTATCAATATTGGAAGCTAGGGATAAATTTTTACATTCAAGGCTTGAAATTTGACATGTGGAATATTGTAACTCTCCCCTACACAGTTGGTTAGACAAATGACCACATGGAGTTAATCCATAAAGAAGACACAACTAAATGCTAAATCAATTAGCATCTTCTATACCACACACACTCGCTCTCCATGTTTAACCACATATGTTCTAGTGAGAAATGGGAAGAGACTTAGAAGAAGCTTTCCATGAATCATGAAGGAATGGATGAATTAAATGAGTCAATGGTCAACATGCTCACTCACCAACTTGAGTGTTTATGATGAGAGAAAATGAATCTAATTTCGAAAAGTATTCAAGACTCTCCAACATTATCAATGGTTTTAAGGATCTTGGAAGGCACACTTTGTCCAAATATAATTGCACAAATATCCCCCATTTTCGTTCTCACTGTTGATAGGACTTCTGACAACCAAAGAATAGTCAACAAAAATCTCCAAGCTTCAAGTGAAAAACCTCATAGGCAACCTTTAAACTTATGAAGTGAGGTTACACTATAGAGATGAAGAAGAAAAGGAGAATTCCACAAAGAATAAGGACATGCATTTTAAAGCTCATGATTTCTCATCAAGTGGATACTACTCACCCAGTGAGGAAGAAGTTGTATACACAAAGGACAAGCCATTCAAGGGGAATCATAAATCCTCCACCTCCTATTTCTATGACTGGTCAAAAGGGGAATCTCAAGAATAAATGAAAAAAGATGAAGAAGCATCATTACCGCAACAAAGGAAACAAAAGAAGGGAATAAAGGTACAAGAAGGATGATAGAATAATAGAAATACGAAGAAAGACAAGATGAGAGAAGAAGATGCTCAATATGCCTCTTGGGCCCCACTACTCAAGCTTCTAGTGGTTCAGGCTCAAGCTAGGAAGATGAATGAAATATTACCCTTATAGCTAGCACAAATGATGAGGTAAATATGTTAAACCTTCATGAACTTTCTCAAGAATGTCATTCATTCTACTCATGCCTCTCTTGATACATGGAAGTCTAAGAAAAAGAATTTTTCAATAATGGTTTATGGATTGTATGAGAACATTTAAGAACTTATGGAAATCAACCTAATTTAGATTTGAGATACAATGATGATGAAATAGAGAACAACTTTTACCTAAGAAAATTATGGTTATATGGGTGAAAATAGTATCTATCTATGGTTTAAGTTGTGATTTATTGACAAAACAAAATAGTTTGGGTACACACTGATGGGCATATCTAAAAAGAAAAGAAAAGAGAACCATGTTTACAAGGGTAAACAAGGACAACTACAAAAAGGGCTTAGGAAAGTAGATAGATAAGGTAAAAGATCAATCAAAAGACATGAAAGGTATCAAGTTATGTGTGGGGAAGATGTTAGGCACCCCCACCACACCCTTTACATATACAAATACTGGCAAGGTTCATTACATTTTGTTTTGTAAATAAACCTTATATGAAAAAAATGGTTCAAAATTACAGCAACATGTAAAAGAGAGATTAGATATAGAAATGTAGTATCAGGAATCACCAAACACAAGTGCTACTGTCATCACACCAATGGGGGTTGAACAGAGGGATACATAGAGGGTGCAAAGTGATAACAAAAATAACTTACAAAAGAGAGAAAATATATATCATTATAGAATTAAGGATCATCAACGTGGGTGATCAAATCATCATACCACTAGGGGACTAGAAGGGGGGAAGGGATAATATCTACATGGTTGTTAGGCTCAAACTACCTTGCTTTGACATGGTACAGGGTGGGGGTGAACCGTTGCTCTATTTTCTCTCTAGGATTTAGAGGTCTGGAAGGAATTATCTAGGTTCTTAGATATCAAAAGGATGGATGGTTGGGATCTAGTGCTAGACTTTGTAAATGATTTTCCTAGGAAGTTTCATCACTTTTTTCAACCTCTTGGCCTCTAGCTAGCCTTCAGCCTCTAGCCTATAGTCTTTTGTATTTCTCCTTTAAGGTGTTAGCCTAAGTTCTTGATAGCTAGAACCTATAAATGGTGACTAGGGAGCCATATATATAGAGGATAAGCCATTACCTAAAGTTTGGAGTTAAGTAAAGCCTCTCTAAAGTCAAGAAGTAAGGGGAGCACATGCCATGTCAGTGTCTTGTCTTCTAGAATCTTGTAGAGTGTTTGACTAATGTTTCATTGACTAGTCAAACTTAGAAAAGTAGTAGGTGCATGCCTACTATGCCTCCTATGTCTAGGGTCTTTTGGGAATATTTGATTGATGTTTTCTGGACCATCCAAAGAAAAAAAGTGGGGGATGCATGCTAGTGCATGCCCCACCTCTTGGGTGTTTCACGGGCATTTTACTAGCATTTCATAGGCTTGTTTCATAGACTAGTCAAAGTGGGAAGGGGGGGGGCACAAGACTAGTGTGTTCCTTCTCTTCCTAAGTCTCAACTTGGGTTGAACTAGCCAGATTACATAGAAACTCATGGTGCCCATCCCCTAAATCCGAGGGGGGGGATGCCTGATAGGCACTCTGCTTAACGGTAGTCCCCGTGAGAGTTTTGATCATGCTCCAATGACATGTGAGCCTAAATTTGATGAATTACCACATAGGGGAGCATATTTTGGGCACTTATCATGGGTTTAGAGTTGAAGAGCTCATTGTAGGTGAGTTTACGTCATGGAATTATCTATGTTTGGGCCTTAGTGACAACATTCATGCAAGGTAGTTTGTAGAGGATCTTACATCAATTGACGTGTGTTCCTATCAACATCCTTCACACTCAAGGAATTTGATTGTCTAAAGTTGTGTGAATGACCTCTAATTATGAAAATTTAGGATTATCTCAAATTAATTATTTAATGACTATCAATAATATTGATTATCTAAATATATTTTAACAATTGATTATAAATCTAGTCAAGATTCTTTGTTGAATTTGTTGAATTTTGCATTGAATCATCTTTTTGCATCATTACAACCCTCACATGTTAGGTACAACATTTAGATGTTCAATTTTCTCCTCTCATTCTGATTGACCTTTAGTGCCTCTTGGTTAGATATGGAGACTATTTTTATGCTGATAGTTCATCGCCAAGTATATTCTAATTTAATATTTTGTTTGCATATCTTGATTGGATTCATTTCATCATTTTGGAATGACATTTTTCATGACTTCATTCATTCAGAAACCTAATCAGGAAAAGTCAAAATTGGAGGTCAATTGCTCTCACCTCTTAGGACAAGGTCCAAATCATTTTAGGTGAACACATTCATGAGGTGGTTTGAAGTTTTGAGATTGGCAGATAGTCATTTTTTGTCGTGAGGTATGTAGATGGGTTGGGTATTACCCATTTACCCACCATCGATTCCATGTAATATATATATATATATATATATATATATATATATATATATATATATACATACACACACACCCCACCTTTTTAATAACCTATAAAGAGGGTGAGGTAAAGGGATAGTATTTAACCCACCCACTCCATCCATTTACCCATTAGTATAAGGTTGAATTAATAATTTAATATTACAATGCATTTATTATTGTGTACTAAAACCCCAACAAGCCTCATTACTACTTTCTTTATTTATATTATTATTTGATTCCATAAATATTATCATATAATTTCTAGCAGGTCACACTTTTTATAATCATATACTAGAGAGGAAAAAGAATTCCTCACAGGGATAACCTTGTTTATAAAGTAAATGTTGGGTTAAATATTATCATTTGTGTATATAACACTAAAAACATAAAAATAAGTTTCAGGAGTTTCTTGTGTTTGACGCAGGGAATATCATATGAGATTATTGTTGAATATATGATATATCTATCTTAATTTTCTTTACACCTTTTACATGTTACCCTACCCATTTTCCCTAAACAGGTGCATATAAGGGTAGGTTAAGGTTTTCAAGGAATGGGTAACTACCACACTCATTAACCACAACCTTAGACACAGATAAGTGTGAGGATATCCTTTATCCTACCCTATCCTTCCCATTTACAACCCTAGTTGTCGTGGGTGTCAATTCAATGACACGTGATATAGGTTGATATTTGATCAACACTACACTCAAAAAGGGAGAAAATTTGGTCCAAGCCTATGTATGTTGCTTATGTTAGTAAGACTTTGATGATTGTGCTTGTGTGTTGCAAGGCTTCATTGAGTTAATGAAAATTACTTTCCAGAGCAAGGCTTGAAGTAGATTGCTTATGAAATAAGTCTTTCAATCGAGTTTATCATTTCAATGAGGCTTAACTGAGGTGTAAATCAGATCCAAGTGGCTGAATCCCAGGGATTCATGGCATATCTTAGCTTTGTGGGGCCAAAAGAACATGAAATGCCTTTGAAAAGGGATTAAAATTCAAAAAATCATGTATTTTGGGATGAGGAGTTGATCTGGATGACAAACCCGTGCACATGTGGTCATCTGACTAATCTAGCCAAGGGACCAAACTTGGGGTAGGCATGCACCCGACCTGCACCCCCTTGTGCGGAAGCACTAGGGTTGGGGGAGGAAGAGGGGCATAGTCACATGCCTCAATATGTGGGACACACACATGACACCCATTCTAACCTATAAAAGGTCTCCTCCTTTTGGTATAGCAACACAAACCACTTACCTTCCAAGTGATTTTAAGAGCTTTTAAAAACTAGGAAAATCCTAATAGGATGCTCATGTGGTGTTTGGCAGTCTCTAGAGTGGGTTGGATCTCTAGTACAATGAGGATGGATAAGCTTCAAGCTTCTCTTCTGATGGAGCTAAATGACTCTTGTGGACTATCCTCGTTTGGGACAAGGAACAAATGTTTGGTCTCTTTTCTTACTATCTCCTAAGTCCTCCTACATATTTTAGCCAATAGGGATTCATAGAAGACCTTTTTTGCAGAGAAGCCCACCACTTCTTAATTTTTTTAGCTTTTATGGAACATTGATAGTTATGTAGATAATCTGCATGTTTTTGTTCCCATGGCTATTCACTTAGCCACATTGCCTTAGCTCCTCAATAGGCTTTAAGGAATGTATTCTCGTTCCTATTTTCACCAGCCTTTCTACAACTTCGCTTTGTGAGCAGGCCTAAGGAACATATTCTCATCCCTATTTACATCAGCCTCATATTGTTTTTAACTTTGCTAGAAACATTTGAGAAACATCTTGAAGTACCTTTTTAAGTCAATCTTTTCCCATTTTTTATTTACCAACAAGCTTTAAGGAATGCTTGTCTGCCACTATATACATCAACATCAACTAGTTTTTACTATGGCAACATGCTTAAGGAATGTCTACTTGTTTATGTTTGTGTCTGCTTTTCTCATTGTATTTTAGGATATCCAACCATCTTGATAATCACTATCATGAAAATGGAGAGGGGAAGTAGTGGATGGGCACATGAAAGAAGGGTGGTGATCCAATGCAAGAGGCAACTACAGTCAACAGTAGCACTATCATTCCATTGGTTATACTGAATGAGGCTCAAGGGTCAATGATAGTTTCAAGGAAACACATACCATTCTCATTCTTTTTGAAAAATATTTCTATACTTAGTGAGCAGACTCCGTATGCACCTTTTGTTCATGTTGAGGGCTTCTTGTTTTTTTTTTTAATTAAGCCAGGAGGTGCTTTTATTCATCCTACCCTCCTCGTGTAGGCTAAATCACCGAAGAAACATGTACAACTCCTGCTTATAAAGTGCAGGTATTCACCCCAGCCAAAGATATAACACATCTCTATACATAGACCACTCCCAACTAAAAACAAAATCACCCCTTATCCACATGAACATAAGGAATATTGCGCCTCTCCATAATCAACATACCCTAGCATGTGGAGAGGCGCTTTTGGGGATATGGAGAGGCGCTTTTGGGGATATAGTAGAAACACTCCTCATATCCCCAAAAGCGCCTCTCCACATGAACATAAGGAATATTGCGCCTCTCCATAATCAACATACCCTTAATCTTTTGTGGCAGATTTTCTGGAATACAACTGATGTATATGTCCTCCATGTACGACCCCCATGTTCCTAGTTCTTTAGGAATAGAGTTCATTACTTTGTGAACCTTGGAACCATTAACAGAATCCGTGATGATCTTTCTTTTCAGTTCTCTGAATATCGGCATAGCTTTCCAAGGTGCATCAGCAGACCCCCATAGAATATCAAAGGTGCGTTGATCATTGATCTCCATATAGGAAATTTTCAAACATTTATCTTCAAGAATCTTAAGGCCCACAACACACGCTTGTAAGTATGCAAGCGTATAGTCTTCTGCCTGCAACCAGGTTCTGAAGGCCATCAACACCTGACCTCTTCTGTTTCTCACTATCCCCGCCGCCCATCTTCGACGATATCCTTCCGGATCGGCTGCTCTTCCAATGGTGAGGTTCATCTTGAGACTATGTATGTCCGGTGGAGTCCATCTCATCAGCATAATATTCCTGACTCTCCATGAAGGTTCAATCAACCTGTTATCAGCTAACGCCTGAAAAAAATTAGGCCCTTCTTCGATCACAAAGCACTTCTTCTTCATCATAATGTTCATTCTCATAGTTATATACTCCCATTCAATGAGTAAGTTTCTTATATCATTCTCAAACCTACTTCGACATCGAATCCTCCATATGCTCTCCATAATGATGGCAGCCAACCTGCTCACTAACCAAGTTCTTGCAGATCGGATGTATATGTTACTGCATACAGCCACGAGATGTGCTAAATTCTGTGGGGCGGGATCCTGAGTCAAAGCTGTGTACTTGTCCCAGAAAAACCTTGCTATCTGGATCTCAAACATAAGGTGGATAACATTCTCCGACGAGGGATCATCACAGCACGAGCACCTGGATGCAATCTGAATATTGCAGCGTCTAACATTTTCATCTGTTGGAATTGCACGATGTATCATCTTCCATATGATGGCACTTGCTCTAGGACAGTCCAGCTTCCACACCTTTTCCAGATCTATAGTATCTGCCGAAAGAGGATTAAACAAAAGCTTCTTAGCAGATCTAATATCAAACTTCCCATTATCTGTTAACGTCCAACTGAGATAATCTTTATCGTCAGAGAGGAAACATCCTGTTCGTTTGATAATCGCCAAGCCGTCTTCATCAATAATCATACTTAGAGCCTGCCAGTCCCATCCATGGTCCTCGGACCAGCAATCTTTGACAAGAAATCTCATACTTCTGTCGGATCTATGTAAAGCATGATCAACCATCCTGCTTTCACACCAATAGGAATCCCAGAAAGAAATGTCACCAACTCCTATAATCCATCTACATCTCAGATAAATGAAAGGAAACATCTCCCAAATTTTCTTCCAACAAGGGGACGCCCTGGCACCTTTCTTCAAATGAGGAGGATATAGTCCCGAATTACTTCTGGTTCGTGAACCATACTTCTGTCTGCAGAAAGTAGCCCATAACGATTCTCCTGTAAGCATCTCCCAGCAAGCCTTGGCAATGAAAGCTTGGTTAGTAATCCGAAGAGAATGAAAACCCAATCCTCCAACATTCGTGGGTATGGACAGCCTGTTCCAAGCCACCCACGCTCTTCTGTCATGGTTGTCTCTGTCAGCCCATAAGAAACGAGACATCATCATCTCTAACTTGTTGCAAGTAGAAATAGGGATACCTGCTGCCGATGCAGTATGAATGGCAGTACTTGCCAGAACGTGCTTGATCAACAGTCTTCTACCAGCAAACGATAGAATCCTCGCCTTCCAAGATGCCACCCTGTGTTGGATTCTAACAGTCAGGTATTCAAAATCTCTCTTCAAGGTCCTCCCCATAGAAATAGGAACCCCAAGGTATGACAACAAGTCAGCAATATGATAAATCCCAATCTCATCTTTGATGCGATCCCTCACCGAATCATCCGAGCTACCTAAAACACAGACGGACTTTGTTCTATTAATCTTCTGACTGGTCGCCCTTTCATAATCATATATCACCTGTCTAATGATCTCAACTGATCCATTCGACGTGGCTAAAAGCATCACCAGGTCGTCTGCATACATGAGAATCGGGGGTGCGGTTCCGGGACCCCTCGTGAAGTAAGTATCAATCACAGCTTCTTCCTGTAAATGGATAAGTCTTCTGGCTAATATATCTTCAAAAATAATGAACAACGATGGAGATAACGCATTTCCTTGCTTGAGACCTTTCTTCAAAGAGAAAAAACCATCAGTGAAATCACCAACTGATACCGTCGTCCATGCTTCTTTGAAGAACCTGGAACAAAGGGCTATGGTGTCTTTGATAAAACCAAATTTCTCCATGATCTTCTCCAACACGACCCAAGAAACCCTGTCATATGCTTTCGACATATCTAATTTGATAATCATATTTTGCTGTTGAGGACCCTGTTTAAGATCATGAGCGAGTTCTTGAAGAAGACGTATATGATGAGAGATGTCCCTGTTCTTTACAAACGCCCCCTGAAAAGGCGAAATTATCTTAGGGAGGAGCTCAGCCATCCTGTTATTAACAATCCTGGCTATAATTCGCAGCGCCAAGTTCTCAATGGAAATCGGTCGAAAGTCTTTCTGTAAATCCACGGGTGAGTCATTCTTCGGTATTAAAACCGTGCGGCAGCAAAAAAGACTTCTATGACACTGCTGTCCTCTGAAGAATTCTCTGACCAGGGAGATGAAATCAGCATGTATACACTCCCACATGTGAGTGTAGAAAGGGAGAGTAAAACCATCCGGTCCAGGGGCAGTATAAGGGTCCATTCCTTTCATATACTCCCAAACCTCCTCCGCCGAAGGAATTGCAGAAATAAGAAAATTATCTTCTAAAGATATCAGCTCAGGAATCAACTGTGTGAACTGATCCAACTTGGATAAATCTATATCCACATCTTCATCCTGTAAAGATTTCATCTGATAAGAAGCTTCTTTGGCAATCTCTAAAGGATCATCAATGGTATACCCGTCTGGTTTGATAACATGCAGAAAGTTTTCTTTTCTTTCTTCTATACTTGACCGTGGAATGGTAGAATCTAGTGTTCCTCTCGCCATCTTCCAGCCACAAAACTCTCACCTTATCCTTCCAAAGCATCTCCTCCTGATCTAGGATCATTTGGAACTCCTTTTCTGCCTGCAGAAGATTATGTTCGTTAATGCTATTAGGATTCTCATCGAACGCCATCTGAGTAATATGAACCACGTCCTCCATGTCCTATTTCTTTTGGTGAATGTCCCCGAAAACCTCCTTGTTCCACCTCTTCAAGGCTCTTCTTGTCATTTTAAGCTTCTCATAGAACACATAGGAAGGATGTCCCACCACCTCTGAGGCCCAAGCTTCTTCAACAATAGGTCGACACCTCTGGTCTAGCAGCCATGCGGATTGGAAAGCAAAGGGAGAGGGTTGTTTTTGTGTCACCATCGATCTAGCCCATGATAGAATCGGGCAGTGATCGGAAACCCTAAAATGTGTGAGGTGGGATGAACTTGACGTAGGATGAACCTCACACCAAGCTACATTGAGCAGAATTCTATCCAAACGCTCCCATGTTGTCGGAGTGAGATATTGTTTATTAACCCAAGTGAATTTACTGCCATCAAAAGTTGCCTCAGTCAAATTTGCATCTGCAATGAAGTTGTTGAAGTCCGACATATCCACCTCACCAGGAGGTGTATCACCTCTCTTCTCTTCTATCTTCCGCACCACATTGAAATCACCTCCAATCTGCCATCTGCTGTCACCAATGTCAGCTGATAAAATCCTGAGGGACTCCCACAACTCCCTCCTTCTGTAAGTGTCGCAGTTGGCATACACACCTGTGTAGAAAGCATGTGTGCCATTCGGATCAGTAATGCGGATAGTTATATGTTGGCGATGAGAGCAAACCACCTGAGGATCAAAGCTACGATCAACAAACATCCATATCTTGCCTCTTTCCAAAGCGTTATCAGTAAACCAGTCCAAACAGACTATATTAAGAAGCTCCTCCGCCCTTTCAGCTTGGATAAAAGGTTCCATCAAACAAATAATCTCTGGTTTATGACTCCTGCATATGTTACCAAGGACTCTACGTGTAGGATTATTCGCAGCCCCTCTAATGTTCCAAAATAAGGCCTTCAATTCCATAAATTTATAAAGAGTGCCCCAAGCGTCCGAAAGAAACCCTTCAGAACGTATGACATTCCCCATCACTGTAACCATCATCTGAGATCCAACGTGCATCATCTACAGACCTCCTTCTCGTAGGTTGACGCGGTTTAGGTTTGTCCATATGGTCATGCCCCAATCTATATCTCTGTGTATGTTCAACTCCGGATCTTCCTCTTCTACAGTTCGATACATCCCTTGGTTCAAAACATAGGTAGTCCTCCAAGCTACGGTGTCTGAGTGTCATTCTATATCCTTCCTGGTTCATAACCAGTCTACTATCTTCAAAAATAGATGATCTATGCTCATGTGTCCGGTTCTCCACTTCAGGTTCCTCGTTTCTCTGCGATGTCCGATCTTCCACAATGTGTGTGTCCCTGCTAGGATCCTGCCGGTGATCATGTAAGATGTGTTCCGATACTATCTCCATCGGTATGCCAATCTCCTTTCCTTCTTCAGTCAGAACCACTTTCGGGGATGAAAGTTTCCCTCACGCCACCATCTGTATCTTGATCAATGATCTTCTATGACCATAGTTTAGGTTGATGAACTGTGGGACATCCTCCGCGAACGCTTCCATCTCAACCAACACTCCAGAGACATCATTCTCCTGCTTCTTCCAAGTAGAAACACTCCTCATATCCCCAAAAGCTGCCATCATCTTTTCAATCGAGTCTCTATCCCTGCATATAATAGGTATCCCAGAAACCCAAAACCAGAAATGTTCACAAATCTGACAATCTTGTCCACCTTCCATCGTTTTCAAGGCTAAGGGCACTCTCCATGGGTCCAAAAGACCTTCAGAAACAGCCGATCTCGCTTCTTCTATCAAGTTAAAGAAAACGATTGCTTTTGTATGTGCAAATCTATAGAAATCAAGGGCTTGCGGCCATCTCCTCTTGAATGGATTCACCAAGTCATCCCACTGAACCTTCGGGTGCCACGAAATCTCCATTGCCGTAGATAGAGATGACTCTCTCCTCTTCTGCATCTCATCATCCGGACCTAGATCAACCTCGATCCTTCTGGCCACATGTTGATTACCGCCTCAAGCTGGTATACCGATAGGTAAAGGAGGAAACGCCTGATATGATGATAAGTATGGCGGTTTGTTCTTGATGATTGCTCAGAAACGTCTTGATTCATGTCCAGGTTGTTGACATCTATAACATACCCGTCGGCGTGTGCATTGCGATTGCCAATGTCCTTTGGACATGCAGTTATAACAAGTATCCTTAGGTATACCATAAACAGATCCTTTTCTTCTTCATGCTATCCTGCTCTCCGGCAACGGTGATCTGCGGTGGGTTCATCCTACTTTCATCGGCCACCTGTTCATCCCCGCGCGGCGCCGGTGGGGTCCCATTACCGGCCTGAGTGTCTATAGGAACATCAGTGGGAGATCCTAGACCGCTAGGTGGGTTCATAGAATGATCGGTCTCTCTCTCTGCGTTCCCCTCCGTTGGTCTCATGTCTCCTCGAGACTGCTCCATCCTCGTAGATGACTGTTGCACTGTCGACGTGTGATCTTCATTCACCGATTGAGAAAGGGAAGGGTTCGTCAAATGATCATGCACCATCGTGTTATCCATGGGCTGCGTCTCCTCGATCCATATCTGCCGCGTGGGAGATCTGAGGATGTTTCTGATATCAGGAATCATAGCATCCGTTGGTGTAGAAGAGGAAGCGAAGTTGTTACGCCGTTCAACCACCGCGCTGTGCGCCCGCCTATATTTAACGCTCTGACGCGTAACCCTTCTTAGGAGCGGTGAAGGCAACATCTCTACCCAGACATCGGCTAGGATGGAAAAAGGAAGGGAGCTGATGATCTGGGTGGACTCCGGTGGACGGGGTGTCCAACCGGAGGGGTGCTGACGGAGGCCGCCGCCAAGGCAAATCAAAACTGCCTAGGGTTCCGCTCCGCCCTTTTCTAATTCGTTGAGGGCTTCTTGTGGTTGGCAAATCATCATAAAGCAACATATGCATGGACAAGGTGAGATTTGTAGTCAGGTATCATCTACATGTGACCCTTGTATTTATTCTCAACATCCTTTATCCATGGCATTGTTGAATTCATCTACATTCATGAAGAGTGGGCCCAAGTGTGTCACTATTTCTACTTTTTCTGTTTGGATGTGGAGTGAGTTATGTTTGATATGACCACTTTCTAGGCATTGATTGTCTTTCCTTTTCATCTTTGTGAGAATATTACAAACACATCCATAGTAGAAAGGTTTCATCCTCATACAAACACCTTCCATTTTGCTTTACATGAGACAACCTTGTTTCCTGGTGAGCTTTTTGTGCTAACCATACTTCTCTTTTATAGGACTGAGCTATCCGCTTTGGGACTTAGCTCGATAATGGATGTCTATCATGCTTTTGGGATAGTTAACCCCATATATTTCTTTAAAATTCATGGGAATAGATTTTATATCACATGCATGGAGGCTCTATTCTTCCATTAGGACTTGGACCATTCAAGAGGGAATTGATCAACTATCTTCTTAACATCAAGTTATACCCCTTGGTTTTATCTTAGTGTCTACGATCTTGTTTTCTATGTCATTGGGAAGGTGTATTGCTTGGTTTTATGTTCTAGTTCATCTGGATTTGATACTCACCTTCACTTGGGGAAGTGTTGCATATACTCATGATGCATTGCTTTAGACGTTTGATTGTAGGGAACTTGGTCACTCACCATGTGATGACCATTAAGTCTTGAAACCGTTTCCTCTCCATCTTGTATGGTAAAATTCCTCATTGATATTCAATTACAAAGGACTTTATGTAGGGTGATTTTACTTGGTTTCATTCTAGTATTGGGCATATGAGCATTTCCAATTAGGCCATCCCCAATTAATGGATGACACATACTTTTATACATGTCCTATATCAAATTCCAAGATGTGGTACCAGATATGCTACTCATCTAACTTTTGTCGTAGATACCAAACCTTGAGGTGTTGCTTTGATGAGTGTAATCCCTGTTGGATAAGTTTTTTACATGCATTTTTTTTCTTTTTAGTATATTATGCTAGCCTCCATTTTACTTATGTGCATGATCATTTCTTATTATAGGTACTTGTTTTTCCATTCAGAAGATTCATGGAGGTAGGGGCCTTAATGGATGAGCAATTTGTTTACATGAGAACCTTTGAATATGGTTGTTACACCTTCTTTTTCTTGGTGGGGTGTACATGAACCTGTGGGAAAGTGTGACACGCTAGTGGCCTGGAAAATGAGGAGTCTTTATAGAACCCCCTACCAACTTATTTACTACATGATTCATTGACCTAAGCATTGTTGGCTTGTTTTAGAATGACCTTTCTTACCTACAATGGTACGCCACCATTACAAAGAGGAAACTATCGTCGATCGCAACCTTGACCCACTTTTTTGTGTTGCTAACCGGGTGACTTGTCCACACAATCACGCCATTCATTTTGCATGTTATAATAATTTGTGAGTTGTATTATTCCAATTTGTTCCTGTGCAACTAGAATATTGTAAAGAGGTAGAAGAACATCCCATTCCAGGGTCTAATACAGGTGTGACCTTAACATTGTCAGTCTAAGCCTCCCATTATGGGAAATACACTTCTTCATCATATTAGAATGATTATGATGGTACATCCTATTACAATGGATATGGGGAATTGCCATTTTCATAGTATCACCCATGTCTATGTGGAGGAAATTAGTCATCAAAATGGAATGTGAAGGTGTCTCAGTAGAGACCAGACGATTCTACCTCTTCCAAGTTTGATTACTACAATAGGGATATCATCAATTTGCCTCAAGGGATCTTTCTCTCCCCCCTCTGTTGTTTAAGAGTATTAGAGCCATCTATTATATTCATCTAGAGGTGATGGAACATGTGTAATGTTGATCTGCTTGTGCATGGGTGTCTCTTATTCATGGAGATACCATATGTTTTTATAGTGCCCATTATGATGAGCCTCCGAGATTGTCATTGGCATTGGGGCCTACTAGGAATAATGACGGTCCACTTCTATTGCTGGTTTGGAAGTTGATCCTGGTACATCCTATGAGCCACTTTGGTCTTTCAGTTCATCTTGTATGGTGAATAAGAAGAAGGGTTTAGCTGGGAAGTTCACTTCCTTACTTAAAAAAGGTGTCACCAAGTGCAGAAGACATTTCTTGTGTTGTATGCAATGGTTTCTTATACAAGAACCATCTTATCTTATCTTCCATGTACTTTCTTTTTCAATAATGAATTTAATTTTTACATCTCTATCTGTTTTCTCATGTTGGTTCTATTTTTCTTACGAGTATGTAGGTAAGTTGATCATATTTTTGATGGATAGTTGGAAGTAGCATGACATTCCAAAGGGGTGCAAGTTGCATCATTTTAAGGCCACATCTGGAAATCACATGTATTGATGAGGGAAAGATACAAGGAGCAAATTCATATATGGTTTTTTGTGTGAATTTGTTTGCTTTTATTATTTTTTATATTTTTATTGTTTTTGGTTATGGAATTGTATCCATGAAAATAGAATGCTAACTTTTTCCTTTTATGTGTATCTTGTTCTTGATATGCCTAATTTTCAATTCATAGTGTTATTCCATCCATATGGCTTAGAATTCCTAATAATAATGATAGCCTTTTATTCTAAACAAGAAAACTCGTGAGGGTATAGAATGGGATGATTATGCAGTTGAGGATATTGTCTTAGGGTACATTGGTTCCACCTAATGTCATCCACCAGTCTCACAACTAATATCTATTGTATGAAGGCCATGCATCCTCTATTCCCTTAAATTCCCACGTGACGAGTGTTTGCTTTTTGAAAAGAGATAATGAATTAGTGCTCCACTGACTCTAGACAACAATTTTTCTATGGGTTCATACATAATGGTAAACTCTTTTTGGGGGACACTTAGTCATAACTACTTGTCATAGTTTTTTTATCATTCTACCTAAGAACTTTGATATTGGTACTTACAACCTAAGGATGTAGGTTGGTTCCACACTAATTGTTGACATAATGTGGAATTAGTTATTCTTTTTTTTATAATTGTTGAGGTGTTTTATGATGAGAACATAACTTGTGGGTATAGGTTCTCAAAGTCTTAGGATGGGGATGAAATTCTAGATTACAGAATGCAAGGGAATTGCCCAACTTTGAACTTCCTATGATTAGATTTCTAGAGTTGTGGAAGCATCGGCCCAAGAAGCACTACTTTGAAGGACATTAGTTAGAGGATCCTATCTTTCCTCTAGACATGTTGAGTGGTGGATGAGGTGGAAGGTTGACCTTGCTTATAAGAAGGATAAATATAACAATAAAGAGATATTTTATGGGAGTTTCTTAAGGGGAGTGTGCTCATCATTACCCCTTTCAAGGGTAGTGAACATATCAAAATTTTCAACATGCCCTTCAGGGAGAGTTTTCATTGGTAGGAAACACATGTCCATGTGACATCTGAGTCTTAAGCCTTGCACTACAAGCATGACAAAAATGCTATACACTTTGACGCAATGGATCCACCTTTGCATCGGTTGATATGAAATGAAAGTTGGTGATATGCCAGATTCGAGTGTCCAAATATTTGTATGGTTTCCCTAACCTTGGTCTATGAAAATGTAAACAAGGGGACTACCATGCTAACACCAAAGTCCATCTTTTCACATTTTAAAAACACAATATCGATCAACCTCATAAAGTATGAGATTGGTATAGTTACTAGGATTGAAAACTATTATGTGGATGTTAGTCCATCAAAGATCCTTTTATTACTTAGCTAAGTGAAAATGACAAGGAAATAGATGCACAAAAGAACTAACAAGAAAAACAAAAACTAACTAAGGTTCTCAAATCCAACTAAGATGAGAGGAGGAAATCTTGTTGAGTAGACCACAAATTATAAATTTATGTTTTGTGTCCTCTAGAATCAACTATCGTTAGATGCAAAGTAATAAACTAAGAACCTAATCGATCATGAAGCAAAGTACTATTTCCCTATACCTCTTTCAAGGATCATGAACAAATACACAAATTTTACCCATTTTGCCTTTCATCTTCAAGACAATTTAGTGCATTGTGAAAAACTATCAATGTGTTTTATGATTCAAGACCTCTGTAGAGGAGGATTTTAGACATGCCCACCCATTTCCCAACTGTCCTATTAAATTTTTTTGGTGCACTCTAGCTTCTCACCTCATTTGGCCACTTTTTCTTGAGATATGTAAAAATTGGTAGGTCATGCCTAGAAAGGATCAACAACCAAGAAATCACAATCTTATGGGAAGATATACAAAGGCATACTTGATACGAATATTAGTCACACAATGTGGTATCAAAAATTCAAAAACAATACAAAAGGGTTAGATGGACTAGAAGGATCCTAATCATACATAGTCAAGCTCAATTCAAAAACAATACAAAAGGGTTAGATGGACTAGAAGGATCCTAATCATACATAGTCAAGCTCAGTTGGCACTGAACAAATATGAAAGTACATCATTATATAAAAAATAAGGGTGAACAATAGAAACAGAGAGGAGGAATATATATATCAAGAGGTTTCTCTCACTACTCTTATGAATATGTTGTTTGTTAACCTTCATGTCATTCTTCTCCTTCTTCTAGCCTCCTTTTCCTTGAATTCACCCCAACAACAACGTAGGTTGATGAAATGGGTGGATATATGGATGAAATGGTATATGGAAGGTTTTGGTTGGTGGAAATGGTGTGGAATCCCTCAAGGAAAAGTGGATTGAGCCTTGAGGGAAAAAATTGATTTTGAACCGTAGGGGGTGAGGTAAGGGATGAATTTGACCCCTCTTTGAATTATGGACCAAAATTGGAACCCCTAGCATGATGACAAGGGAGGGGTATTTATAGTGGGGTGCACTTCCCTACCTCTAAGTAATATATTTTTCTATGAGGCACGTGAGAACATAGTCTAGTTTTCTACATTATGTGATGTGGAAGACTTATGTAGTGACGATGGATCCTTCTTGGGAACTCGGGATAAGTTGGTGAACTCAAACAAGTTTGATGCCTAACATGGTGGCATTAGTCTTAATCAGACAGAATGATGCAGTGAGACTACATTTTTGTTTGAGTTCTCAGGAACTCAGTCAATTCCATGACTTGAGAAATTATTAAAAGTATCCCTCCTTGAAACAACAAAGAAATTCCAAGTAAATCCCAAAAAAATCATTGACAGTCATTAAGATATATTTACTACCTCTAGCTAATTTTGTGTGTATTGTTCTACCAATCATTAGGAAATATTTACTACCTTTGAGTCATTGCGTGTGCATTGTCCAAATAAATTATTATGAACAAGTTAAAGACCCCTCATAGTGCTAAGAATACCCTTAGCGTTGAAATTAGAAATAGTTTTCTTCTCTTGTATGTAAGGTTGGCATTCTTTATCTTTTTCAAAATTCAATTTTGTAGTCCCTTGACAAAGTCCTTTTTGCTCACTTTTTATTAATGCATATTCAGATAACCAATTTGACCATGACAAAGAGAGATACCATTCTCACCAACTACTATACATTTACTACGAATAATCTTTACAGAACTAAGAACAACATTGTATTGATTACCATTCATAACCTACTTATGTATGACATTACATGTGAGGGAATCTAATAATAAGAATTAGAGAGGAGTAAATAGAACAAGATATTCACTATCACAAAGTTGGATACACTTATAATATTGTGACGTAGACCATCCACAAGAACAAAATTCTTGAGTCATAATGCACACCTACATCACTATCACCTATCACTTTATCTTTACCATGGTCGCCAAAAGTGACCAAACTACCTTTATTATTATAATTAAGTTGAAATAGATTTTGTCTCTTTAAATTGCTTGAAATAGACACTATCAAAAAACCAATTGTCATTTACCTACAAATGAGGGAAGGTGGTTTCCTGCTTAAAGCCTTTGGCTCGAGAATAGCTTGGGAACCTAAACCATGTTGTTCCTGGTTCCCCTTCTTTTGTTAAGGACAAGAAGAAGACTTGTGATCAATTTTCTTAAACAAGTTTAAAATCATATTAATATTGAATCTATAGGAATCTCCATGAAATATAGGAGGTTTTTACCTTTCTTATTCCTTTGGATACCATCATATCTAATATCATTTCTACTAATTTGTTGGGTTGAATGATAAATAGTTACATTTCGGGTCTTCTTAAACTTAGGAAACTTTTGAGAAGAATACTTAGGGAAGTGAGAGGTGATGGAAATATACAAATAACTAATATCATATCTAGAATGAAAAAGCTTATACTCTAAATTAAAAGGCAATCCAATCATATAAGAATCTTTTTCAATGGTAAGAAGAATAAGTTCTTTCCCTCTACTAGGAAAGATCGATCTATATTCTAAATCATAATCCTTGGAAAGAAATATAACATTTATCTAAAAGTATTACTCTCATCATGATAATGTTGGAACTCTATTTTTGTGTCTGCCCAATCTAATTACAAAACATCTTAAATCATTGAAAATGCCAAATTAAAGTGATTAAATGTATCAAATAGATATATGCAAACAAACTATATATTTCTAGATGATCTATGGATGCAACCATAGGCCCCTAATGTATGATCAAGAGAAGCTAAAGGTCAACTTGGATGATAGAAAGCAATAAGAACATCAAAATTTTGCAAGTAACATCATGAGGGACGTTAGGATGAAAAAAATGATTCAAAGAAATATTCAACAAATCCAACTGTCCATGTTATGTATGACTAGATCCATGATCAATCATCAATGTACTATTTGATAATCAATCAAAATGGTAGTTATGAAATGAATTAGTTGAAATGATTTTCAATCTTTCATAATCATAGGTCATTCTCATTAATTTAGACATGAAAATCTTCATGAGTGGGAAGGTTGCTAACTGTAATGGACATCCTATTGATGGAAGATCTTCTACATGCTACCTTGCTAGGACGTGCTCTCTGATTCCCTGATGTGAAGGATATCCATTCCCTAAAGGTGCCTCAAGAGGTGATCAACAAACACTATGGCATCTAGATGTCAACTACATCTTAGGAGCTAGTATGTTATCACACTCAACTAAATCAAAAACTTATGTGTTGCTTCTATGAGATGAAAGCTAAAAACATTATGCACAATGTCCATGAATGCATTTGCATCATTCACATGGGGGGATTTTTATAGTAACCCTAATAAGCTATATGGATCAGGAATAGATTGATTAAGTGAATGACTTTTACTCAATTCTGATTTCCAAATTTTGAGGCCATGAATGTCAGTCACATAAGATATTTCATCTTATCCTTCAAGTTGTGGTTGATTAGCTCACCTTCTCTAGTGATTCATGACTATCACCATCTTAGTAGAGAAGGTGTTTATAAAATTGATTTGTAACACATTCATTTGTAGATGCACTACCATTAGCAATATTACCTCTTGATGTGGATGACATTGTTTGATAATGATGGTTTTTGTTGTCCATATCTTGTAGTTGCATGGCATCGTCATTGTAAACTTTGTCAAAAATTAAAGGCCCTTCCCATTTTAGGATGGATTTACCCTAAGTTTATGGGTGAGACACATGCATAGTATGAGGTCACCTTTTGGAATTTGTGAAGGCTTACCTTCTTGACAAAGGATTTAGCCATTAGCACTTGGTATCACTATGCATGCTATAAGGTGTGGCGTTGCCATTCTTTGAACGTATCCAAAATCCTATATTCTCTAAGCATGTTTGCCGACAGAAGTATACATATGGAAGGAACTTTGATTTGAATCGGTAGGAAAGCTTCAGTCCCATAGACGAGGGAACAAGTTTTTGAACCATTCAATGTGCAAATAGATGTCATGTATGTCTAGAATGTCATAGGAAATTATTCATGCCAATTCTGAGTGGATTCAATGGTTTTGTTAAGTATCTTTAATGAGGTTCTAATTATTTCATCATATTCTTAGTTCAATGGGGTCGATTAGGACAGATCCTATGATGCTTGATGTAGAATAAATCTAGATACTGTTGTACTGATTAGTTTGAGATACCATATCTAGTGATGATATTATTGTAAAAGAATCGGATGACATGTAAGATTGTAGATACATAGATTGGGATTGTTTCTACCCACTTGGTTAAGTAGTTGTAGTGACCAATACGAAGCAATAGCCATTGGAGGCCTTTGGATGCATCTTTCCTTTCATGTCACTCCCCAAACCATGAATATCCAAGGCATAGTCATGTTTTATATATGGGTGGAGGTGTATGGATGTGGTTGACATGTAGTTGGAAATTTTGGTATTTGCATATGCGTGTAATCAAACTACATAGTACTCTAGTAATAATACCCAAGGAGTTGGATGCACTTGGAGATTGAGTGTATCTAGCTTGATACTATTTGTAACATCCCCTCCACAACCTAAGAGTCAAGTAGATTTTTAGGAATTGTGGTCCCCATCATGTAGCCCTATTTTAGGGCTCCATCCTATGCCATTTTGTACTTAAATCACATCTAAACATGTAGTTTAAAAGCTTTTTGCCCCTAATATGTTTATCACTGCCAAATGCACTTACGGATGTTCTTTGCACTGTTTTCGGGTACTTGGACCATGCTTTAGATGGAAGATAGAGAAAGAAGGAATTCTAGGGCTTCTCCACTCATAGAGGGGTCCAAGGAAGGCCCCAAAATCTCCCTCAACCTACCTCCAATGGCCAAGGGTCGTCATCAAGCAAAGACATCCATAAATGATGAAGTTTGAAAGACAATCAACTAAAGAAGACCACAACATGACCGTGGGAATACCCCCACAGTCGTGCATTTATTATGAGGAATCAACAGTGACAACAGGGAATTTGCATCCAACGGCCACGTCCGTGGCCATCAAACACGGTCGTGGACAGAAGATTCGAAGACGGCCATGGCCACCCACCACGGCCGTGTGTTTATTGTGAAGATTCAATAGGTTGTCCGCCCAAATCACCACGACTATGGCCGCTGAAGAATAAAACGCCCATGCTACTGTGCCACAACCACATCACCCTCCTCCAAAATGGTAGTGTTATCCAACACGGCCGTGGTGCCTTTCACCCACCACGACCGTGGCACCCCACCATGGCCGTGGCCACCACCATACTGGCTTTTCACCACTCCCTCCATGCCATGACCATTCTACCACCCCATGACCATTCCCTACTTCCCTCACCACGGCCGTGGGACATCAACACGACTGTGGTGATCTACCAACCCTACCCTACTTTTACACTATATTTCCTAAACTACCCCTACTTACCCTAGTGCCTCCCCACCACCTATATATACATAGGTGATAGATGGGGCATGAATGTTGGCATCTTCCACAACTGCTCCAAGCTTCCAACTTCCTTCCTTGAGCTCCTAGTGCAATCCCTTTTCATTTTAGCTCATTATCCACCATTTCTTCCCTCATCCCACCTTGGAAACCTAGTTTTCTAGGTTTTCATACATAACCCCCCCATATTTTCATGCTCCCCTGCACCCTTGGAGGAGGGAGGTCATCCACAGCAGCTTGGAGGTGAGGAAGAAGGCCACTTCATCAAGCTTCATGACATTTCTACCTCTTCTTCCCCTCTCGTTTGTAGTTTCTTTGATCATGTGTAGCTAAGCCCCTAGTGGTGGGCTGTTTGGGGTTAAAATGTGACTTTGATACCATGTTGGGGGAAAGTTGCTTGTAATGAACTCAATTTGTATCTATGATGATTGTCTCTTGCTTCTGTCTCATTTCCTATTTTATTGCATGTGGTTTGTTCTTATAACATGGATTTCTTGCTTTGAGATGTTTGATGACACTTAGCTTCTAGGAGGAATTGGAGTGTATGTGGCAATCTTAGGATTGGATCCTAGGTCCAATTAGTGGATCCCTAGCTAGCCCCCTTTGTTCCTACATACACATCCCTCCTTCTACAAGTGAGTGTGAGATTTAAGTAGCTAGTGTAAGTGAGAGTGATGTAATTGCCTAGGGCCTTCTAAAGGCTAGAGTGGCTAGTGGCATGAGGTCAAATACCCTCATCTCTACTCCCATCTCTACTCTCAACCCTCAATTTCTCACTATCACTTACTCTAGAAACCTAGATTTGGCTAATCCCATTAGAATTACACCTAACCCTAGTCTTCTATTAGTAGTGTAGGGTATATTCTAATGGCATTGACCTTATTGTTTGGTTTGGTAATCTAGATATAATTTGAGAACCTTGCATGTCAATTGATCTCCCCTGACTAATATCAAAGTTACATCTCCCAAATAGCCCACCTACCCTAATCAACTTGTTAAAACCCAAACTACTTTGTTTTCTTGTTCATACTATTTAGTTTATTTGCTTTTGCTTAATCTAGTTAATTGCTTAGTTTTGCTCTTTCGTGTTAACTTAGGCTCTTGCTCTTACTCTTGCTAGTAGTTAGTTTAATTTATTAATTGCTCCTTGCCTTGCTAGAGTAGTATAGTTCATCTTGCTCGTGTTTGGTTAATTGTTTAGCCTAGTTGCTTAGTTTCGTCTTGCTTAAGATAATCTAGCTTTTTGATAACCTAGTTTCCATTCCAACTTTCTTACTTGTTCATCTATAGTAATCAACAAACAACCCTTTTAAAACCCTCAAACCCTAATCTCCGCACTAGGAACATAGCATACACTACCTGTTGGCTAAATGGACATCATTTAATCCCTTTGTTTTGATAATGACAAACATTTCATTCTTGTGGATCTAATGTGCTACTTGAGTGTTGCAGGAATAAGATGGATGAAAAATACTTGGAAGATCTATATGCTAAAATTGCTTTAAGTCATGAATGTAATCAAATGTAAAATCTTGTACAAGTATATAATGTACAAGTACTTAGACATCATGTGAATCAAGCGTTAGATCTTCCCTAGCCAATCACAACACTTAGATAGGTCATCTCCTAAAATAGTGTCACATCTGCACACTCATACACACACTTATTACTTGGTTTAAAAACATTGAAACATGGTTAATCTCGGTCGACAAAATTCTCGACCGAGACACTCTCGGTCGACAAACTCTTCGAATGAGAAAGACCTAGGTAGCCGTTAGACACAGCAGACAAGGCAGTTGGGAGTTGGAGTAGAACGTTATATACACTTGCCCCAGACAGTCCCTCTGTCAATAAGTCCTTGACCGAGAAGGACTCTCGGTCGACAATTCTTCATCCGAGATGAGTTCTGTCTGCATTTTTCAAAGTTAATTAACTAGCTGTTACTAAAGCAACTAATGGTTACCTAACGGCTAGTTAAGCACTAAGAACCCCCTAGAAAGTGTCTAGAACGTCCTTAAGCATCCATAGGCCATTCCTATAAATAGGACAAGCCATAGGACACCCAAAGTACACTTGTGCAATACTTGAGCTTTCATACTTGCAATTGGCAATCTATTTTGAGCAATTGAGCAACAATAGTACTTGCTACTCATTTCCTTTGCTCCAAATTCGTGTCCTATAGGGTAGCATCTCCTATCCACTAAACCTACACTTCCATACTCATTGGTTAGGAGATCAATACGCTTGATATAAGAAAATCAAGGCTTGTGCTTCAAGTGGTAAATTGTAATTTCCATTTCCTTTCTTGTTCTTTCTTATTGCTTGTACTCTCCTTGCTACTCCTAGGGTTGGAGGCTTTGGATTGGAGAGAGTTTGATCTTCTTGGTGAAGAAGGAGATCTTTGGACTACTTCTAGAAGGCTGTCTCAATGGGAAGCTACTTCAAGAGGAAGGCTACTTCAAGGGGGAGCTTGAAGTTACTTCAAGGAAGGCTGCTTCAAGGTTGGTGAGACTACTTCAAGGTGAAGGCTGTCCAAAGGGTGTATAAAGTATTGTAATTTTATGTGATATCCTTGTGAGGTAATAAAATTTAATACTTTCAAAATCCTGGTTGGGTAAGCAACTGGGTAGTGGATTTACTGCCTTAGTATTTTCTAAGATTGGAACCACTCTAAACACCTTGTCTCCTTCTTATTATCTCAATTATGGTTGTTTGAGTTAAATTATTGGAAAATATCCATAAAAACCTATTCACCCCCCTCTAGTGGTTTTTCACTACCCAACTCTAGTGCCCCTTCTATCCCTGTGGACCGACCCCGTATCTTTCTAATCACTTATACTACGACAGTACCCAGTACGCTTGCAGGCGACCTGTTTTAGTCATTGTGATCGACTCTATTAGGGACAATATAAATTTTGAAAGCAAAATCTCATCCCATGCGTTCCGACCTCGTGGAGTGCATCTAGACACCCTAGTTGACTGGTGTGCATGCCTCTAGAGGAATCTGCACCAAGCTTTATGGCACCGTTGCCGGGGATAGAGGTGCTCGGCCTAGTTAGATAGTATAGCTTAGCTCTTCCTTTTGCCCTCACCATTGCTATTATTTATTCTTTGTGTTACGTTTGCATCTTGGTTTTCTAACTTGTTTTCTTATTGTTTGTTTGTGTCTTGCGAAGGTGACAGTTGTGCATGCGCAACACACATTCTACTTGCACCAACTTGGTGGTGTATGACCCCGAGATTGGTAGGAGGCGCCAAGCTCGCCGCAATCAGCACCGAGAAGCCGAGATGGCTGAAAACAACCCACAACCGGATGCTCAACCTCCACCGCCACATCACCCGCTCCACGAGTACTTCATGTCAGGGAACTACAACTCCCCCATCGCCACCTTGGTTGACCAGATGCCCGGTCAACAATTATCCATTCCACCTACACTTCTGGGACTCCTCCCTACCTACTTCAGGATGGAGAATGAAAACCCCTACCACCACATTGACACATTCCTTGAGATGTGTTCAACCTTCTGCACTCCCACTGCCACTGAATATTCCATTAGAAGGACACTCTTTCCTTTCTCCCTCAAAGAGAAATCTAAAGAGTGGTACGTGTCCAAGACGGAATTGGTCACATGGAATGAAGTGAAAAATGAATTACTCAAGAAGTTCTTTCCCATTGCCAAGCTGTCTTACATGAGGAGGTGCATCACGCCATTTGCTCATAAAGAAAGTGAACCCTTCCACGAGGCGTGGGAGAGGTTCCAAAAGTTGCTCCGAGATTGTCCTCACCATGAAGTACCTTTGTGGCAGCTTGTTCAAGCGTTCTACACCGGGCTTGAAGAGCAAAGCCAGAACAATGTGGACTCTTCCTGCGGGGGCACTTTCATGGAAAAGCCATGCAAAAAGAATCATGGCCATTGTTTGAACACCTTGCTGAAAATTCTCACCACCGCACTTCTACTAAAGGGGGGCATTGCAGACGAAGCTACGTTCCTCCATCTTCCTCTGCAGCTCCGACTCGTAATACTACCGATACCGACATGATGAAAATGATGGCATACATGATGAAGATGATGAAGGATCAAGTTGGTGGCTCTTCTAGCCAACCCGCTATGGCAGTCGACTCTATAGATGAGGAAGTGATTTCTCTACACTCCTTTAGTGGCTGCAACAACCAAGGCCCCATGTCTAACTCCTACACTCCCGAGTGGAGGAACCATCCGAACTTTTCTTAAAAACAACAAAACAAGGATGGACAAGGGCAGGGGCAACCGAAGCCACGTTACAACTCAAAATTTGTAAATGAAATGCTCAGAAGATTAAGAAGTTTAGATGAAGTGAAAAAGGATGTGAACTCACATGGGCAGTCCATCAACTACCTTGAGTAGAGGTTGGATCAGATTTCTCTCTCTCTTGCAAGGAGGGAAGAAGGAAGACTACCCTCTCAACCAATGCCTAACCCAAACAATGATGGTGCCTTCTTAGGGAACAATTCAAGTGCATATGTTCCACCATCATATCAACCCCCACCGAATCCCTATGCTCCACCACCTCCTCAAGCACCTCTTAACTATCAATATGCCCCGCCTCCTCCTCATACATACAAAAAACCACCTCCACAATACCACCCCCATCCACAACAACAACAGCCACCACCACAACCACAACCCCAATTCATTCTTAAAAATCCACATTCACCTCACCAAAGGCCTCCACCACCTCAACAGCCACAACCACCTCCACAAGCCTCTTCTTCTACTACCCATGAGCATGTGAAGGCGGTGACTACGTTGAGGAGTGGCCAGACTTTGGAGCACCCCCGTGATACTGTTGTTGATGATAGAGGTGATACTGAGGCTGAGCAGATTGATACTGAGATACAGGTTGAGGATACCGTAATAAGAGGTAGGGTTGGTACTGTGATTCCAGATGTTGATTTTGTGATTCCTGTGATTCCAATTGATGATACAATTGATATGGACTGTGTGGGTTCCCAACTCCCTCTGTTTCCTAGGTCTCTTAAGGAGCCTTCTACTGAGAAAAGAAGGAAGAAGCACACTGAGGACATTCTTGAAACCTTCAAACAAGTGAAAATCAACATTCCTTTGCTTGATGCAGTCAAGAAGATTCCCTCTTATGCTAAGTTCTTGAAGGATCTTTGCACATTCAAAAGAAGGACTACGGGAAGAACCCTGAAGAAAGTGAAGCTCACTAAGCAAGTGAGCTCAATCCTACAGCACACCATTCCAAGAAAAAGATAGGACCCCGGTGCTCCTATCATCTCATGCTACATTGGGGCACACCGCATAGACCAAGCCCTCCTAGACTTGGGTTCTAGTGTGAACCTCATGCCGTATGACGTTTTTGTATAATTACATATGGGACAGTTGGGTCCGACCCATTGCACATTGTAGTTAGTTGACAGATTGATAAAGACGCCTAGATGGCATGTCGATGACGTGCTCGTGAGACTACATGACGAGACATCTGCTTTCTTTCCTGCTGATTTTATTGTCTTGGATATGGAGAAAGACACGAGGAAGGTTCCTATCATCTTAGGGAGACCCTTCCTAGCCACAGATGATGCAGTTATCCATGTTAGAACTGATACAATGTATGTGACATTCATGCACATGAAGATCCGGTTAAACATCTTCAAATCGTTAGCCATAGCCGAAGTGATAGGGGCGACATAAGAAGATTGCTATCTCATCGAGTGCCTAGATGAGATTGTGGAGGAATGCCTACCCTCGTGGATCCAAACTGCCACTCAAGGTAGAGGTCTAGAACCGATAGTTGAGTTCCCTGACGATGATGAGGAGGATGATGAAGAGAATGAGCTAGCCTTGGTGGCTGTGAGTGAGGACCTCCCTTCCATCTCCGAATCATTAAAGAACTCTCTTGAGGAACCCCCTACTCTTGAGCTGAAATCACTTCCAGAAGGTTTGAAATATGCTTTTCTAGGGGCAAATGACACCCTCCCGATGATCATTTCATCCATACTCTCACAGGAACAAGAGGAGGCTTTAATGAAGGTTCTGAAGAAGAACATCCAAGCAAATGGATGGTCCATAGCCGAATGGAGGGGTATTGATCCCTCCATTTGTGTGCATAGAATCTACCTTGAGGAGGATGCAAGGCCAACCCGCCAAATGCAAAGGCAGTTGAATCTGAAGTTGAAAGAGGTGGTGACTCAAGAGGTAGTGAAATTGTTCGATGCTAGAATCATCTATCCTATTTCTGACAGTACATGGGTGAGCCCCATCCAAGTAGTACCCAAGAAGGGTGGCATCACCATTGCTGAGAATGCAGATGGAGAGCTAAGGCCAGTGAGAGAACAGTCAAAGTGGTGGATGTGTGTTGATTATCGGAAACTCAATGAAAAGACAAAGAAGGATCACTATCCCCTCCCATTTCTTGATCAAATTCTAGAGAGGTTGGCAGGACAAAGCTTCTATTGTTTCCTCGATGGATATTCTGGATATTTTCAAATTATCATGCATCCTGCGGATCAAGAGAAGACGACATTCACTTGCCCAAGTGGCACCTTTGCTTACCATAGAATGCCATTTGGGTTGTGCAATGCCCCTTCCACGTTTCATAGGTGCGTGACCTCCATCTTCATGGATACGCTTGATTCGTCTTTGGATGTGTTCATGGATGACTTCTCGGTTTTTGGCAAGACATTTGATGAGTGCCTGTTACATTTAGCTGCTATCCTCAAAATATGTGTAAAAGTCTGACTAGTTCTATCTTGGGAGAAAAGCCACTTTATGGTACCCGAAGGCATTGTTCTAGGCCACCAGGTTTCTAAAGATGGAATTGAAGTTAACAAGGCCAAAGTGGGCCTCATTTCTACCCTCACCATTCCTTCCACCGTAAGACATGTCTGATCTTTCTTGGGACATGTTGGTTTCTATCGCCGCTTCATAAAAGATTTCAGCAAGATCTCAAGACCTTTGTGCCACTTACTGGAAAAGGATGTCAAGTTTTAGTTTGATGACAAGTGTATTGAAGCTTTCAATCATTTGAAAGAAAGACTCATTTCTGCTCCGATCATGCAGCCCCCCGACTTCTCTTTGCCATTTGAGATCATGACTGATGCATCCGACATGGCAGTGGGGGTTGTGTTGGGCCAAAGAGTTGGCCGGATTCCTCATGCCATCTACTACACGAGTAAGACTCTTGATGAATCATAAAGAAATTACACCACTACCAAAAAAGAGTTGCTCATCGTCATCTTTGCTCTAGACAAATTCCACTCCTATCTTTTGCAAAACAAAGTTGTGATTTATATGGATCATGCTGCGCTCAAGTATCTCATGTCTAAGAAGGATTCAAAGTCGAGGTTGATAAGATGGATTCTATTGATGTAAGAGTTTGACATCGAGATAGTGGACAAGAAGGGAGTAGAAAATGGTGCAGCCGATCATCTCTCCCAAATTGATCACCCCTTTGATAAGACAAGGCTAATCAAGGAAACCATGCCGCATGAACAACTCTTCCTCCTTTCATCTTCTCAAGGGCCATGGTACCAACACATAGCCAATTTCTTGGCTAGTGGGAGGATGCCTAGCATGTGGACAAGGGAGGAGAGCAAAAGACTGTTTGCCATGGTGAAGAATTATGCATGGGATGACCCTCACCTTTTCAAGTATTGCCCCGATCAGCTTGTAAAACGATGCATGCCGGAAGTGGAACAATAAGACATCCTCTCCATGTGCCATTTCGAGATATGTGGAGGACACTTTGGAGGAAAGTGCATGGCTAACAAGGTTCTTCAGTGTGATTTTTATTGGCCATCATTGTTCAAAGATTCACACGAATTCTGTAAAAGCTGCTTGAAATGCCAAAAGGTGGGAATTATCTCCAAAAGAGACATGATGCCTCTATCACCCATTCTTGTGGTAGAGGTATTTGATGTATGGGGAATTGATTTCATGGGTCCTTTCCCTTTGGGTATATCTACATCTTAGTTGCCGTTGACTATGTGTCGAAATGGATAGAAGCTATTCCGACTCAGACGAATGACCACAAGGTGGTTTGTGATTTTGTGAAATCAAACATCTTTAGTCGTTTTGGCCTTCCAAGATCCATGATAAGTGATGGGGGAAGTCACTTCATCCACTGCACCTTTGAGGGATTGCTCAAGAAACATGGAGTGAAACATAGAGTAGCCACTCCATATCATCCTTAAACAAGTGGCCAAGTCGAGTTGGCCAATCGGGAAATAAAGCTCATTTTAGAGAAAATAGTAAGACCGAACCGCAAGGATTGGTCTCTCTATCTAAATGAGGCTTTATGGGCATATCAAACTACATTCAAAGCCCCTATTGGCACCACACCATTCAAGCTAGTCTACGGGAAAAGCTGCCACTTATCGATAGAGATGCAACATAAGGCGTTATGGGCCTTGAAGAATATGGACTTTGATGGTGACAACACCACAATGAAGAGAAAATTTCAACTCAACGAGCTAGAGGAAATGTGCCATGAGGCGTATGAGATGTCAAAAAGTTATAAGGAGAGAACCAAATTCCTTCATGAAAAGATGATTAGGAAGAAGGAGTTTGAGCCCGGGAAGTGGGTGTGGCTCTACAATTCAAGAATGAAGTTCCTTCCCAGAAAACTCCAATCTAGATGGGAAGGACCTTATCTTGTCAAGAAAGTATACCCATACGAAGTTGTTGTCATATGTGAAAAAGAAGGGGCAAAGGAATTTTCCGTTAATGGACAGAAATTGAAACCCGTTGTTCAAATCGGCCCAGACAAGCCCAATCAAGATTTTGATATTGTTATGCTTGTAGAGGAACAATCCGATGAAGAAGAGTGCTTGTATGAGGATGAGAAAGGAATCTACTACTAGGATGCCTTGAAGGTTCCAAAGAAGTGACAGAGATCTAGAATCAATAAGCTCGGCTGAAGATGTAAAATTTAGCGCTAGTGGGAGGCAACCCACGTGGTTTGAGATTCTCAAACCTTGCTTTTTGATACTCTTGTTTTTCTTTACACAAACACACATGCACACTTGTGCTTGATAGTTTTCTTTTGAGTTTTGATGCTATGGCAGGTGATAGACATTAGAGAGGGAGATTATAGAAGTAAGTCATGGTCAGTAAAGCAGATATGTGGCCAATTGACAAATAAAAATGAAGTTCAAGTTTTTGAAGTAAAAGAACCGAAGGAACACCTCCAACACGACTGTGGAGCTCAACCACGGCTGTGGTAAAAGTGGCCAAACACGGTCGTGGCCCCATGCCACGGTCATATTTTTATTGCATCAGTTTGGCCAAAGTTATTGGGTTTTTCGAAGAATGGCCACAGTCGTGGCCACCTGCCATGACCGTGTGGAAGAGGAATGACCATGACCGTGGCTCCCTGCCATGACTGTGGGTTTATTCCTCCAAAGTTATAGGTTGTTTGTAAGAATCACCACGACTGTGGTCACCAGTCATGACCGTGTTGAAGAGAAATGGCCACGACCGTGGTACCCTACCACGATTGTGGTGAGGTCAGATTGAGGTTTTCTACATCAACAACATGACCGTGGCGCCCGCCATGGCCGTGCTACCCAACCCTGTCCATGACTGTGGCCACCCGCCACGACTGTGGCTGAGCCCGGTTCAGCAAAAAAAAGTTTAAACATCCAAACCCAACCCCCACATTTATCTACTCGTCTTCAACCTTCTAACCACGACTATGGCAGCGTAGGGTGACCCTGAGCTCCCCCAATTTCCACCATCCACCCCCAAAAACACCTCCTTTCAGCCTCCAATCAATCCCAAATCAATCCCTAGCCATCCCTCCATCGTTTCCACCACCTATTCTCTACTAATCCCCCTCCATCTCCACAACTGCCCAACAACACCCCTCCACAAATCCTCCACCTAAACCCTTCAATTTTTGCCTAAATCCACCAAAAATCACATTTCCACCATCCATATATCATCCTCCTTCTATTCCATACCCAAAACTACATCCACATCACCTTCTACAAAAAAAATCTGAAAATCACCTCCACCTCCACAACCCACCATGAAAAAGATTGGAAAAGCCATCACCAAGGGGACTAAAATCCTTACCGGAGGGAAGTGGCATTCCAAAAATGCCTCCTATGATGTGTCCATGCCCTCTCGTTCACATTCACCAACCACCTCCGCCTACCAATCCCTCCGCCGTTCGTAATCGGTGAGTGGATCACACTCCCGCTCATCTGGTAGCCATAATATCACCGATGCCACCTACGAGGGTGAAGATGAGGAATCCATGGGAGTCGATTTGGACCACCTAATCGATGAGATCAAGCCGGTGGCTGCTAAAAGAAATCAAAGATCTAAGGCAGCACCGTCCTCATCCAAGCTGCCGCCGAAGCCCACCCCATCCTGCCATTCGACTTCTCATTTGGCGGCGGGGCATAGTGTGCAGCTGCAACCTTGTGACAACTCTATCTTGATGAAGAGCAGTCATCCCACTAGTACAACCTCAACACTAGTTCGGGGTATCAATCATACATGATGGAAGAAGATGATGATGACAGTGAGGAGGATGAGGTAGAGCTTGATCCCGAAGGAGATGATGTGCTGGAACAACTGGAGGCGAATAGAGAAAAAACCCTAGACAAAGCACTGACAGGGGTGTCCTATGGTAGAGGACACATGTAGAGAAAATTCAATCCCATCTACCCAGAATGCATGACAAGGCGAGTCGTCGCCTCTAGGTATGGTAGTGAGAAGACTATTGATGATCTTGGGATCAAAGAAGCAGTGGAAAGACACTTGAGGAGAATTGGGCTGTGGGATATTTTTTTCACACCCCAACCTGCATACCTCACTTTGACCCGAGAGTTCTTTGCCACAGTTGAAAGGACAAAAGCGAGAGGGTGTGATGTAATCAAATTCGCCATGATGGGCAACGTGCACACCCTCACCTCTACTTACCTGAATGATATCTTTGATGCTAGCCATGAACAAGCCGTGAAGATGGATGATGGCTTGTTAGAGAGAGAGGTGAGTTTTGACTACGCACATTATTGGAAGATCTTTATGGGAAGTGATGATTACTATGCAGGTAGATCAAAAACCGCTTCCATAAGAAACCCCATGATACGCTATGTGCAGAAGCTCTTGGAAAATATGATTGTGGGGAGATACGACAATCAAGGTACCATTTCCCAAAAGGACATGTTTTTCTTGATAGTGATGAACCACAAGAGGTATATTGACCTGGGAGTGCTACTTATCGATCATATGAAGTCCGTACCCTACAAGAGCACAAAGCCATTTGTTATGGGAGGGTTTGTGACTTCGATTGCACTAGCTTTAGGTTATGATCTCTCCGGGTTTCAAGACACATGTGAGGCAGATTTGGTTGACCTCAACTACCTGATGCACTCACACACTATTAAAATAAAGAACAAAAGAATGATCTATCTTACAAGTAGTGTGCTGAATATGGAACTCGAGCTACCATACCACGCGGTTCCTATGCTATCCGTGTTGGGAATTTTCTACAATTTGAAGGAGAAATTATTGAAATGGTAGCAAGAACACCCGAGGGAGACATATACAAGGGTAGCCACTGCCGCATAGGAAGATGTAGCTGAATCTAATGTGCAAGGGAAGGGACAAGAAAATGAAGAGCAAAGGCAGCCACGCAAGACAAGAAGGAGGGATGAGGGAACATCCCAGCTACAGCAGCCCTCAGGGAATGCCTATGGCATGGCAACCATCCAGGAACACCTTGAGAGTATTAAGAAGACCCAAAGTGATATGTAGCTTGTCCAGCAGTACATGTGGCAAGATCAACAATAGATGCACCATCAGATCAACCACTTGTATCACTACAACCACGCCCATGCAGCAAAAAACCCCGAATGGGGTGGAGATTTTTGGGGTGGTTTAGTTGGATATCCCGAGACATACCCTCCACCCCATGATGACTACTGGGGGCATTATTACCAGCATCCTCCACCAGGCTCAGCTCCATCCTCAGCTCCTCCTCAGGATCCTCCGTAGATGCCAGACCGGCCACCACAGCCATGACACTTCCTCTATCCCCCCTAAGATATAGTTTCATGCTGAGAACATCATGATTCTAAAGTTTGGGGTGGGTAGGGCGGTATGCACCACCCTATCTCTCTCTTATTGTCATTTTGTTCCACCTTTTCCATGTAGTTTAGTTTTCTTGTTATTGCTCTGTTCATTGCATCTTTGCATGGCATGTAGTTGACTTCTTGCATTTTTGTGTAATTTTTCAAAAAAATTGATCTTTTTGCTCTTCCATACCATGCATTACATCTTCATGTAGTTTTTTTAGTTTCTTGTGCATTTACGTAGGATTTTCTTCTTTATGCTTTAAATTCCCCTAAAGTAGGTTTAGATGTGATTTAGTGCAAATTGGCACCATTTTGGCTAATTTTGCCCAAATTTGAGATTTCTTGTCTAAAAAGTATGTTTTGACCCAATCTCTACTGTTTTGAGTAAAAATGACGACCTTTGACTAGTGCAACTGAAATGTCATGCTTTATTGCTAAGTGGTATCAATGTTTCACTTTTTACATGTGCGTCACCTCTCTTATGATTGTGATTGATTTGGCTGAATTGTGAACTTGAGCAAGCTTTGAACGCTTAGTGTTTGTGGAATCACTTGTTTGATATATCAATTTCATCTTGTTCATTCATGTGGTGTGATATCTAGGATGAAGTATTGGATTAACTTTCATGTAGGATGTATTATGTGGAAAATCATACCAATGACCCCTCTTTGACCCGACTCTTCTTCCACCATCTTCATACCCCTCCGCCTCATAAAAAGATGCCCTAGTGCACATAATCAGCCTTGGCCACCTCCAAAAGTTTGGGGTGGCCACATCTCTACCTCCTCGCTTCACTCTATCCACCATATTCCCTATCTACACCAAGGGCAACAAAGAAAAGAAGAGAAAAAGAAAAGCAAAAACAAAATAAAAGGATGCTCCTATTTAAGAGCATTCAAATAAAGAAAAGATGATTGTGTAAAAACACTCCAAAAATCTTACCGCAACCCTTTCTTCCACTTTCATACCCATTGAGCTAGGAAACATCAAACTTAGCTCATTTTGCCCTTTTTTGCAACCACGTGGGTCTTTTGGTATGATTTGAAATATAAGAGTGAACGCATGAATGTGAAAGAACACTCCTAGTCATTCTTGATTAACGCCACCATGAAACGGTTTACCTGGAACTTAATGAAAGAAATATGGATAACTTGTATATTCTATGCTCTATATTTGAAGTTCATGTCCTTTGTGCTCTTTTCATGATTGGATTGTGAAAGTAGGAGAGGAGAGAGGTGAAATACATGCACTCAGTCATCTTTGATCCCATTCAGCAATAATCATCTTTTACATTGCATATGTCATTTCTTTTTGTGAAAGTTTTGTAGAGAGATTGAGTTGGAGCATACTTGAGGACAAGTATGTTATAAGTTTGGGGTGGTGATGTAGCCCTATTTTAGGGATCCATCCTGTGCCATTTTGTACTTAAATCACATCTAAACATGTAGATTACAATCTTTTTGCCCCTAATATGTTTATCACTGCCAAATGCACTTATGGATGTTCTTTGCACTATTTTCAGGTACTTGGACCATGCTTTAGATGGAAGATAGAGAAAGAAGGAATTCTAGGGATTCTCCACTCATGGAGGGGTCTAAGGAAGGCCCCAAAATCTCCCTCAACTTACCTCCAATGGCCAAGGGTCGTCATCAAGCAAAGACATCCACAAATGATGAAGTTTGAAAGACAATCAACTGAATAAGACCACAACATGACCGTGGGAATACCCCCACGGTCGTGCATTTATTTTGAGGAATCAACAGTGACGATAGGGAATTTGCACCCAACGGCCACGACCGTGGCCATCAAACATGGTCATGGCCAGAAGAGTCGAAGACAGCTGTGGCCACCCACCACGGTCATGCGTTTATTGCAAAGATTCAACAGGTTGTCACCCCAAATCACCACGACCGTGGCCGCTGAAGAATAAAACACCCGTGCTGATGCGCCATAACCACATCACCCTCCTCCAAAATGCTCGTGTTATCCAACAAGGTCGTGGTGCCTGTCACCCACCATGAACGTGGCACCCCGCCACGGTCGTGGCCACCACCATACTGGCTTTTCACCACTCCCTCCATACCATGACCATTCTACCACCCCATGACCGTTCCCTACTACCCTCACCATGGCCGTGGCACACCAACACGGTCATGGTGATCCACCAACCCTACCCTACTTTTACACTGTATTTCCTAAACTACCCCTACTTACCCTAGTGCCTCCCCACCACCTATATATACATAGGTGGCGGCTGGGGCACAAAGGCTGGCCTCTCCCACAGCTGCTCCAAGCTTCCACCTTCCTTCCTTGAGCTCCTAATGCAATCCCTTTGCATTTTAGCTCATCATCCACCATTTCCACACTCATCCCACCTTGGAAACCTAGTTTTCTAGGTTTTCATCCATAACCCCTCATATTTGCATGCTCCCCTGCACCCTTGGAGGAGGGAGGTCGTCCAAAATAGCTTGGAGGTGAATAAGAAGGCCACTCCATCATGCTTCACGGAATTTCTACCTCTTCTTCCCTTCTCTTTTGTAGTTTCTTTGATCATGTGTAGCTAAGCCCCTAGTGGTGGGCTGTTTGGGGTTAAAATATGACTTTGATACCATGTTGGGGGAAAGTTGCTTGTAATAAACTCAATTTATATCTATGATGATTGCCTCTTGCTTCTATCTCATTTCCTATTTTATTACATGTGGTTTGTGCTTATAACATGGATTGCTTGCTTTGAGATGTTTGATGACACTTAGCTTCTAGGAGGAATTGGAGTGTATGTGGCAATCTTAGGATTGGCTCCTAGGTCCAATTAGTGGATCCTTAGCTATCCCCCTTTGTTCCTACATATACATCCCTCCTTCTAAAAGTGAGTGTGAGATTTAAGTAGCTAGTGTAAGTGAGAGTGATGTAATTGCCTAGGGCCTTCTAAAGGCTAGAGTGGCTAGTGGCATGAGGTCAAATACCCTCATCTCTATTGCCATATCTACTCTCAACCCTCAATTTCTCACTATCACTTACTCTAGAAACCCAGATTTGGCTAATACCATTAGAATTACACCTAACCCTAGTCTTCTACTAGTAGTGTAGGGCATATTCTAATGGCATTGACATTATTGTTTGGTTTGGTAATCTAGATATAATTTGAGAACCTTACATGTCTAATGATCTCCCCCAACTAATATCAAAGTTACATCCCCCAAATGGTCCACCTACCCTAATCAACTTGTTAAAACCCAAACTGCTCTATTTTCTTGTTCATGCTAGTTTAGCTTAGTTTCTTTTGCATAATGTAGTTAATTTCTTAGTTTTTCTCTTTAGTGTTAATTTAGGCTCTTGCTCTTGCTAGTGGTTAGTTTAATTTCTTAATTTCTCATTGCCTTGGTAGAGTAGTATAGTTCATCTTGCTCATGTTTGGTTAATTGTTTAGCCTAGTTGCTTAGTTTCATCTTGCTTAAGATAATCTAGCTTTTTGATAACCTAGTTTCCATTCTTCCTTTCTTACGTGTTCATCTAGAGTAATAAATAAACAACCCTTTTAAAACCCTCAAACCCTAATCTCTGCCTAGAAACATAGAGTACACTACCTAACTCTAGTGCCCCTTCTATCCCTGTGGACTGACCTCGTATCTTGCCGATCACCTATAATATGACAGTACCCCATACGCTTGCAGGCGATCTGTTTTAGTCTTTGTGATTGACTCGGTTAGGGACAATATAAATTTCGAAAGCAAAATCTCATCATGTGTGTTCTGACCTCATGGAGTGCATCTAGCCACCCTAGTTGGCTGGTGTGCATGCCTCTAGCAGAATCCACACCACCCCACATTGGCCTTGACTACATGATTTGTCCTCACTTGCATATAAGACTAGTAAAATTCTCAAACCATCTGATTGTTACTCTAACCTAATTTTTCCTAACTAGTTCTTAGGGATGGACTCCCTAAGAATAAGGGGTACCTTGTTGATCAACATAAGGTATGAGGCCTGATCAAATAGTTACCTCTATTGTCCCCTATATAGGAAAAAGTATATCAATGGAGCCTATTAATCCTAGTCATGATATAAATTGAAGAATAACACAAGAATCTAGGGTAGGTTCCTCACTCGAGTGACACTCCCCTAGATCCTTGTGGTCAAATTTCTAATACTTACAACTATAATCTAAATACATTCTCATAGTTCACTTCTCCAGTACAAACCATGGAACATATGGTACTAGGAAATCTAGTAATTTCTTAATTTTGTTGACCCTTTCATTAGATTTCTCAATTTCATAGTTCAAAAATCATTAGACTCTAGTATAACTAGGGTCTAGATAAGTTCCATGCAATTAGGTCAAATTTAGAGGATTAGATATTTTAGGATTATCAAGGTTACTAGTTCTACATAAAAGCATTTAATCAGTTTTAATATATTAATGGTATAAATTCAATTTTAGGATCATATTTACCTAAACATGTGGATTTCATAATACCATCATATCAAATGTCAAATACTTACAATGCTACAAGCACCAATTCCTATAAGATTCAATGTTTGAAAATTTGACCATCTTTAGTTCTAAATGTAAATGGATATTGTAAATGAAGTAAAAAAAATTTGGAACATCAACATGTGTTTAATAATTTTCTCCTATCGATATTACTAATAATGAAAAAGAGAATAATAATTTCCTTTCAAATCATGAATATGCTCTTTTAAATTTAAACACCCAAAATAGGGGAAAATCATGTCACATTGAGTTGAACTTTGGAATCATTAACCAAAAATGGACCTAATACACTTGCCACACTGAAAACACTCCACCAAGTCCAATTCTAAAGCACCACCCAAAGTCAAATATTAAACTAGGATATTTACTAATTGATTTTGAAATTCAAGAACACTAAATCTAAAGAAAAGAGGGAAAGAAACATCTATTCGTCATCAACTCAACTCCAAATCAAGGATTTATGGTTAAGCTGGAAGCATAATAAAAACTATTAGTATATAGGTTTACTTACTCAAATAGTTTGGAAAATTGAATAATATGCCTTGTTCTTGTTATGTAGGGTGAAACCTCTTAGGCACCCTAATTTCTACCTCTGAAGGTTTTAGTCTGAGGAACATTATGTACAATGAATTAAGTGGGAGATACTCCATAAATATCATCTATATGCTTAAATAGGTGCCTGGGTGTGGCATCCAACTTACATAAACAAGATTAACTAAAGCGGAAGAGATTACTAACAGCAGATTACTAAAAATCACTAAAAATTAAAACCATTTATCAAGAGATCCATTCACAGTAAAACTCTTTCATTCAGAACCAAAGTAAATCTACATCCTGGTTCATATATACATATCATGTATCATTACTTCTCGAGGCATACAAGCATTCACTACTCTGTCTCAACTGTGCACAGGTAGTATAAGAACCTCGAGGCTTGAAGCCCAAAATATCAGATCAAATTATTAAAAGCACTAACTCCTAGGACCCGAGAGTATAGAGATGACTCATAGGACTAATTATACAAAACCAGACAGCCAATATCTCCACCTGATGGATCACTGCTGTCCTTGATATTGTTGTTGCTGCTCTTCCTCTGCTACAGAGGTTCTTCCTCTTTGTCTGCATCTACCTAAAAATGTTGGATTCCACGGGGGTGAGACAATTATAAAAATTTCCCCAACGGGAGATATAACTCTCCGCCAAAACATTATTATTACAGTTTAATAGAAATAAACTGAGCAGTGGAATGATAAGCTTAATAGTAGTTAATTTAATATCTATGCATATTAGAGAAACATTCTCACTTATTCTTATCAGTTGTAACTTGATAAACAACATGTCTAATATTCAATAAATAATTGAAGGACATTTATAACACTTATCCATTTAGGATATACTAAGTCAGATAACATCAACCAGTGATTCCCGTATTTCAATCTTATGCAAATACGCTACACGGTTGATTACATTTTTCAAACATACTTAAGATCTGAGGAGATGAGGTATACCTTTCATACTCCAATCGACCATTGCTAAATCGAAATTGGTACCATAAATAGGTCAATGGAAGAGCCAGATTCCCATGACCTCCCACATCCCGATCAGTACGGGACCACAAGCAGGACTATGTCAACTGCTCAATATAGCTTTCCAGGGTCTACTGGAACTTCACTATAGAGTTACAGTGTCAATTGCACTCTCATCGGCAATCGGGAGAATTAATGTTTATCTCCATCGACCCGACATTAAATATCATTGGGAGATTAGTGATACATCCATCCCAACCATCGAGAGATTTGTGATACATCCATCCCGACACATGAAGGATTGAGAGGTTTAATGTTTACCTTCCATCAATCTCTTCACCAGGACATGAGGATATTTTTGCCCATTTACCCCCGCATATTCATAATATGCGAATTCTAGGAAATTACATAGGAAAACATATTTCACCATTACAAACTACTGACGATGATGGATCTATGGTCAGAGAACTACATGAACATATTTCACTTGATTAATTAAGTACATTTTCATATTCTTTTCGCATCAGCCAAGTTCTCAAACATAACTTATTATGACAATGTTATAAAGAGACATGTACTATTTTCATCAATTTCTTATCAGTCTTTAAAAGACATTGGGAACTCAGTCCCTCTTTTCAATACTGGGAATTCTCATCCCTTCACAATCTCATTATCACAATCATATGGTTCTGGGTATTGAACCCTTAGCTCATCATTGAGCATTGTTACCACTTTTCCAGGTAACTATCACCTTCAGGTCATCTGACCAAGGTAAACATGATACCTGCTATTACAAGAATCACTCATGGTACTTGAGGCCCACTAACTCTCTTGTTACCTCTTACCAGGCAACAAGGTATATTATGGTACACAAAGCCCAGTAAACAATAGTGAATTAAACATCATAGCTCATACCTAGCCATGATCATCATTTCAGAATACCTGTCTGGTTAGTGCAGATGATAATAGTAGATTCAATTACATATCAGTACCCTGCAGAACAAATATGGATTCACTATTCAAGGGTAACACCACTATTCCCTTACTAGGGTTAGGGTTTCCCATTTCATGTCATTTGGGAACATTCATCCCATTACCCAAATCAAGGTTATGGTTTATCACCATATTACCCAAGATTAGGTTTTCATAAAACATTACATAGTATCACCCTGGATTTGAGTTCCACATCACATCAAACATCAGGGTTTCTCATAAAATCACCCTTAGTTAGGATTTCACATAAATTTCACCCCAGAATAGGGTTTACATTCAATAATCCATAATTAGGGTTTACTATTCATCCCAATTAGGGTTTCATATTCCATTACCCATAATTAGGGTTTACTGTTCATCCCAATTAGGGTTTCATGTTCCATTACCCATAATTATGGTTTACTGTTCATCCCAATTAGGCTTTCGTGTTCCATTACCCATAATTAGGGTTTACTATTCAATTATCTCTAATTAGGGTTTACTAAACATCCTAATTAGATTTTCTATTCAAGTACCCACAATCAGGGTTTACTATTCATCCCAATTTAGGATTTTGCAACACATTATCCTAAATTAGGTTTACACATATCATCACCCTGGGTTAGGGTTACGTCCTTACCCTGGATTAGGGTTTCACTTAAATTTGCCCTGAATTAGGTTAGGGTTCAATAACCTTGTCAATTAGGGTTTATGCTCACGATTAGGGCTTCATGATCTCTTTGCTAAGGATCATACCCTTAATCACCACATGAATCATACTCATGTATGAATTCCATTCTATCATCCTCTCAACTTGATTAGGTTATATCAACCCTTCAATCAAGTACATACAGCTATGACTGACATAGTGTACTAAGTTAATGTTCTTATAAGCAAATAGGGTTTATCCCTTTAAAGGTATTAATCAATTAGGTACTTTTAGGGATTCAACCTTTGTACCTCCATTGATTACCATTACTATCAATCATTGGATCATTAGAACAATCATCACCTTCAATTTCCAAATGATTGAATCACAATTAACCTTTATTCGGTTTTGAGGTTTCATCACCAAACGGTTTTGAAACCGTTTGATTCCAAACGGTTTTGAAACCGTTTGACCCCAAACGGTTTCAAGACCATTTGGGCTTAAACGGTCTCAAGACTCCCCTCTCATTTTATTTGATCCACATGATCCCAAGAAAAAGTAGGGACCATTTTGAAGTGGTAAATGGCATATTGAACCCTAGGTTTTGGGTAAATTGCACATTACACCAAAACTAGGTTTTAATGCACAAACATTGCTTTATCAGCTCTTTCTTGGTATTCAGACTATCACAATCCATACCTCTACATCATCTTTACTCTCATGATTCTTCAACATATGAGGAACATATTATCATGTACAATTTGCAAATAAACACCTCAACTTGGGTAATTTGCACTTTAGTCCAAAACAAGCAAAACATTGATTTCAACAATATTCAAAAAGGACTAAAATTGCAATGTAAGTTCCTCTTGAGCCTAAATTACTTTTCAAAAGATAAGAGCAAGCATATAATCACTTTTATTAAACAAAACACCCAGGGTTAAAACATAAACCAGGTCAGGGATGTTACAAGTTATCCACCCCTTATAAGGATTTCATCCCCGAAATCATCAACGAAAACATCAAGAGAAAAGAGAAGGGTACTTCCTCCTCATCTCTTCCTCTAGATCCCACATAGCTTCTTCAATGCCACGGTGATGCCAGAGAACTTTTACAAGACAAATGTCTTTCTTTTTCAACTTCTTGATTCTTCTGTCAAGAATCAACACAGGTCCTTCAACATAAGATATAACATCATTTAGTTCTACCTCCACAGGTTGTAGAACTAACTCTGTGTCAGGATGACACTTCCTCAGCATGGAAATATGGAACACCATATGCAATTTATGCAGCTCAGGTGGTAACTCCAGATTATAGGCAACCTTTCCCATCCTCTCAATGATTGGATAAGGCCCCATAAATCTAGGAGCTAACTTTCCCTTCTTTCCAAATCTAAGGATACCTTTCCAAGGTGAGACCTTGAGATACACTCTATCTCCAATTTGTAATTATAAGGGTCTACGATTCTTATCAGCATATGATTTTTGCTGATCCTGGGCAGCTTTCAACTGTTGTTGTATGACTTTAATCTTCTCAGTTGTTTGTTGAACCAACTCAGGACCCAAGAGTTGATACTCTCCTGTTTCATACCAACATAAGGGAGATCTACAACGTCTACCATATAAAGCCTCATATGGTTCCATATCAATACTGTGCTGATAGCTATTATTATAAGCAAACTCTATCAAGCTCAGATGTAGATCCCAACTTTCTACAAATTGAAGGACACATGCCCTCAGTAAGTCTTCCAAGGTTTGTATAGTCCTCTCAGATTGTCCATCTGTCTGAGGATGAAAGGTTGTACTAAACCTTAACTACGTACCCAAAGCTTTATGCAGTCATTCCCAAAAATGACTCGTAAACTGGGGACCTCTATCAGAAATGATAGTAGCTGGAACCCCGTGCAACTACACAATCTCATCTATGTATATCTGTGCAAGCTTCTCAGCAGTGTAGGTTGTTTTGACAGGAATAAAATGTGTCGTCTTTGTCAACCTATCAATTATTACCCATATGGAATCATGACTTTTGGCTGTTCTAGGCAAACCAACCACAAAGTCCATAGTTACATGATCCCATTTCCACTGTGGTATAGGCAAAGATTGCATTGTTCCTGTGGGCTTCTGATGTTCAGCTTTAACCTGCTGACACACCGAACACCACATAACAAACTCAGCAATATCTTTCTTTAATCCAGGCCACCAATACATATCTTTTAAGTTATGATACATCTTGGTGCTTCCAGGATGCATAGCATACATCGAAGAATGAGCTTCTTCCATAACTAACTTCCTTAAGTTATCAACATTAGGTACTACCATCCTATCATGGTAACAAACTACCTGATCATATGAATCATGGAAACCATCCCGTTTCTCACTACCATACTTTGACCTGATTTATTGAATCACGACATCAGCTTGTTGTGCTCCTTTAATCTGCTGTCTCAGAGTAGGTTTTATTTGCATCTTAGCTAATAACCCGCCCAACAATGACACTTTAAGTTGTACATTGTCTTGCCTCAAGGAGATAAGAATATCTCTCTTAGAGCACACTAAGGAGCTCAACTATGCTTTGTTTAAGGCTGGTGTTGCTGATTTCCTACTTAGTGCATCAACAACTACATTAGCCTTCCCCGGATGATAATCAATTGCACATTCATAGTCTTTGATTAACTCCATCCAGCGGCGTTGCCTCATGTTTAGCTCATGCTGTGAGAAGATATACTTGAGGTTCTTATGGTCTGTGAAAATCTGGAATGTTTTTCCATAGAGATAATGTCTCCAGATCTTCAAATCATAGACTACATCATCTAGTTCTAGATCATGTGTTGGATAATTCTCCTCGTGTTTCTTAAGCTGTCGAGAAGCAAAAGAAATCATTTGCTTATCCTGCATCAACACACATACTAAGCCATTCCTAGATGCATCACAGAAAACTACGTACCCTTTCCCTTGCTCAGGTAGCACTAACACAGGTGCACTTGTTAACCTTTCCTTCAGCAACTGGAAAGATTGTTGACACTTGCCATTCTAGACAAAAGGAATCTCCTTCCTGGTCAACTTCGTTAGGGGTAAAGCTATAGAACTGAAGTTCTTAATGAATCTCCTGTAATAGCCTACCAACCCTAGGAAACTATGAATTTCCGTCAGTGTCTTCGGCTATTCCCATTGTAGGACAGATTCTACCTTCTTAGGATCAACACAAATACCTAAAGCAGATATAACGTGTCCTAGAAAAGAAACTTTTGGTAACCAAAACTCACATTTGCTAAACTTAGCATATAGCTTATGCTTTCTTATCAAAGTCAAAGCTTGATGAAGATGATGCTCATGTTGTTGAGCATCTCTACTATATATCAGGATGTCATCTATAAAGATGACTACACACTGATCAAGAAAAGGTCGAAAGATTCTATTCATGAGTTCCATAAATGCAGTTGGTGCGTTAGTTAGTCCAAACGACATAACTATGAACTCATAGTGACCATAACTTGTCCTAAAGGCAGACTTAGGTATGTTACTCTCCTTAATACGCAACTGATGGTATCCCGACCTCAGATCTATCTTGGAAAAGATAGTTGCACCAATTGTAATTTGAAAGACTAAATGTAAAAATTGCATCCAAAGCTACCATTGTTTCACAGCCTTCCGAAAACACACAATGAACAATTTATAAAGACAAAAATAAAAGAAAAAATTACATCTAACTCCTACACTCTTCCATATATAACTAGTTATACCCACGCATGAAATAACTTGAGAACAATATATTACCTCGAATACCATTAATGAGGTAAAGCATTACTTACATAGCTAAAGGAAAAAAGGCAAGGTTGGAGATGATACACAATCAAGTCGTTACTAAGGAAGATAGGAAGGAAAAGACATTAATTGAATCTTGTTTAGATTTATCATGAAGACACAATTCTATAAAAGATGGAGAAGAAGACCAGTAAAAATAAACAAAGGGAAAAAAGGGAACCAACCTTTACTCCCACACACCCAAATAAACAACAGTTCTTCCAACGCCATTACGTCAGAGTGACTACGTCCTTCACCTCATCCTATCTTGATCCTTTACACTTCCATCCAAGAAGTAGTATAAGTAAGGTGCAATGTAGATTAAAGATTGACGGGAGTTGACACCCATTGCCATTGTACATTCATTTTTGTTAAAATTCACAAGACCCAATTTCTTAATATAAAACTAAGCATGCAAGGCTTCAAATGACTTTAGTCATGTTGGTTACAAATTATTTTTAAAAAAATAAATACAAATTTTTTATGACACCCAAAACCTTTCATATAATATTCCTAGAGCACACAAAGATCACTTTGCAATTTTCAAAACTACATGAAGAAGTTACATCTAACCCCTTCCATATCCTTCCATGTATATAGATCCATGAATCACCCACATGAAAACCTTATTAAAATACAAGGAATAAGTTTTTCCAAGAGAGGACACTGAGATGGTTAGATACTTTGTGTGACACCAAGAGGTCTCTGGCTCAAGCCCATGAGGAAACATGAATAGAATAACCAATTTAGAAAAAAGAATACAAGAACTATGTTGTAATTCAAAAAGGTAAAGGGGAAATGCATACAACACCTCCCTCATTCTTAAGTATCTGCTTATCATACAATACATAATGTTACCAAAGACAAACAAGAAATCTGTGAAAATAAAATAAAAGGATAAGTAGGGCACTGACCTTGACTCCTACATACACAAAGGCACAACAACTACTTCCTAGTGTTGGAATGTCTGGGTGACCACCGCCTACACCTCCTCCAACTATGGTTCCCTACACTCCCACCCTACCAATCATAAAAAGATAATGAAATGTAGTGTAAATATTTGTGGGAGTTATTTCTCATTGTGACTATACATACAACCTTATTAGAATACATAAGGACAATTAGTAATTCAAAAGTGTAAACAAAAAACCACAAAATTTCATGTATAGTGATGACACTCCATTTTTGGCCGTATGAGTTCTTTGAATATAATGATCCTGGTCATATTTATGTTAGAGTCACATTTTTGAACTCAAATAAGAACTTCCACAATAGGAAGGATTCCAACTGAGGTAGAAATCCAATTGATGGATATTTCATTTTGGACTACTTTGCTAGGATGTCATTGTTGGAGTTCTGTAGGATCCTAACCTCCAATCCCAACACACTCAACCATTTGACAAAATTCCATCTCAATTAGAGAAAATCCAAAATTTTAGCATACATATCTTACACATTCCTTATCATCCTAACTTACCCTTAGGACTCTTCATATGTACCAAATTTCAGGACAAATAGAGAACATAGAGATAGAAAGTTGACTCTCAAGGTGGGGTGCCCACTTGGTAGATGCTCCCCTTTTCCTCCCCTAATATTTTGTACATCTCAAAACATAGAAGTCTTGAAATAGTTGTGAAGACCAAGGTCAAGTTGGGTGCTTACTTTGAATACTCCCATTTGGATTTTCACACTTAACTGCAAAGAATCCATGAATTTAATACTCCCAATAGACCCCAAAAGTGGGATGCTTACTGGCATGTGCCCCATCTTTCTTTCATACCTTGGACCACCAAAGAATATCCTACCCATATTGAGAAGCCTCTGAGAAGGTAGGGTCACACCTAACACGTTCCTTTCCTTCCACGTTCCTCCCTCCTTAACTAGTCAACTTTGTGTCATTCAAACACACCCTAGAAGCATCTAGAAGGGGTTCACACCTAGCATGCACGATACGTTCCTTGTTCCTTCCAATCAAATCTGTGTCTCTCAAACACACATCAGAATCCTACCAAAGGCAAGGCACACACCTAACACGCATGCACACATTTCTCTCTGTGATTAGGTTGTCCATACCGTGTCTTGAAGACTCTAGAAAGAGGACGACTGCCTATCTTGTATCTAACCACCTTCTAACCAATTTTCTTCTTTTGACAACTTTATATCAAACCCTAACCATAGGACCCCACCTATACACTATTAATATAGCATCCCAACCACCATTTACAAAGGCTAGCACTGGCTACTATTTTGGAGGAGGATAAAATATTGGTTGACACCTTAGCTAAAGCATTTAGAGGATGGGATAAGGATAGAAGGATAATTCTTATTGGATATCCTTTAAATGAATCTAGGCTTATCATTAGATAGAATAGAGAGAGAGAGAGAAGAAATAAAACCCTTCCTCTTCCATTAAGAGAAGAAGGAGCTTCTTCCCCTCCCCATACCACTCAAGTAAGGTAAACACATGGACCAAACACAATGTCATGCATTATCTTCTTCCCCTATTCAATCCCTCAGTGGTATGAGAACATGGGGTTAATAGTCAACTAGGCAATTCTGATATTACTAACATCATTTTTATTTGTTATTATCCTTTTATTCTTGCATCTCTTTACCCTCTTCCCCTTCCCTCTTTCAAACCTCCTGATAAACTGATAATGTGAGCACCAGGGTTGATGATCACCTATAAAAAAATATCTCTAAAAATCTAATTTGAAGGTGGTGTTTCTCTCTTTTTTATTTCATACATAAACCCTTTTGAAAGAAAATAACAAAACATCATAATGTCATCATGATTTAGAATAGAGAAGGGCATCATGGGGGTGCCTAACACCTCCCCCACGTGTAGCTTGATGCCTTACCCATTTCCTTCAATTTTCTATTTGCCTTATCCACCCAATTTTATAAAGCTTTTCTTAATTTTTTTCTCTTTTTCCACATAAAAGTTGTGGTCTCCATTTTCTCAAGTTGTCCATCAACATCCACTCCTAGTTCTCTTCATACACTAAAACCACAGAGAACTTGGCTTGAGCATTAGTGTTAGAATTGTTGATAATCTCGATTAGGATTGTTATATTTCTTTATTCTTTTAGGGTCTTTGTTAGGGCATTTTCTTCTCATAGACCTCACAATATTTTTTCCTTTTCGATCTAAGACATCATTGATGAGGGTGTTTTCTTGGTGCATCTCTTTTTAGTGTATGACCTCAGGTTGTAGGATGGATGCTTAGACCCATTATTTGAACTATTACTTGTGATCATGTAACATATTCCCCTAGGATCATTTTCACTACTACTTTGTGGTCATGTAGCCTATTCCCCTAGGACCATTTGCCGATCCACATAATCAAAGGGTGTTCCGTGATCCCGACAATGTATGTCCTTTTTAATCTAGGATTTATGGATGAGTATGTCAGTTTTATGCATTTTCTTGAATTAACAATCCCAAGCCATGGGAGGTGTTACAACCCCAAATTTTGGGATCATTTGGTGAGAAATGTAATTTCTCATAATAAATATAAATGAACAAATAATGATGTCTTTTGATTGAATGCATGAATTTCGTTTAAAATAGCCTTGTTGATTTATTTGTGGGCTTTATTGGCTATTGGGCCCAATAACAAGGAAAAGACAAAAGAAACTCCATTATTAATAAGAAATGGAGAAAAGAAAAATGTAGAAACCTCTAGAAGGAAATAGAGTGTAATCCAAAGGTGGTTTTCATGCCTCTTGGGTTCCTTGGGTTCCAAGGAGTCCAAAATTGCAAAGATAAAGCAATAAGAAAAGAAAAGATCAATTAGATATTTCTTTATCAAGAAAGAAATTGAAAATAATGATTAATTATGGAAAATAAGTATAATGGAGTTGTCCTTGATGGATTTTCGTATCCAAAGGATTCCTAATGATAAAAGGGATGCCAATGAGGAAAATAAAAAGAAAGATAAAGAGAAATCCTCGGAAAGAGATATTTTAATAAAGAAACGAATAAGATAATGAGAAATAATGGATATAAATCTAGAAGGATAATGAGTATCCACTAAAAAGGATTTAGAAATATTAGAGTTTCTTGGGGTACAAGGAGCCCCAATGGAGAAAAGGAAAGAGAAAATATATATTTTAATGCATAAAATATGCCTTATAAGTCTTTCACTTGCATATGAAGAAATATGGGTTTTCCTTTCTCTTTTTGGAATCAAACTTCGTAAAATGGTATATTAAGTCTTCATAGACTTTCCCTTAAAATTTGAGTTAAAAAGGAGCAAGGGTTTGGGAGATACAAATTTCCTAAGAAATTGCTAAAAATTGGATTTATTCAGAATTAGGAAAAGGATTTTCCTTTTTGATCAAACACGGATAACACAGACCGTTGGATCTTAATCCAATGACAATCAGTCATCATCTAAGTCCCACTGGGACTAGGACTCTGTGAGATTATAGAGGATTTTCCTCTCTGAATTTCTTGAGATCCATAGAGAGTGGTCGTCTAATCATAGTCCCATTGGACTCAGGAGACGAAATCGCAGGGAATCATCCCTGGTTTGCACATGTTTGGCCTTCATTTTGGGAAACCCCCAATTCCTACGAACCTGACCTCGACCCTATAAATAAGGGAGGGTTATGGAGGGAACCAGAATCCCTTTTTACTAGTCCAATTATTGCGGAAGAGACCAAGGATCATTTTCATGCAATCAATTGCTCTTTTCGACCTGACCTTCACCCTCGTCGTCACCGCAAAACATGCCGGAGTCCGGCGAGTAGGGGATGACCTTAGCAAGGCTCGGGCAAGCAATTGAAGCCCTCGATGACTTTGATGAAGGGAGGTGGAGCTCCCTGTCCTATCACTGTGAGCAAAGGAGGACGAGAGCTCATAGTCAACTCCTTAGTTGACCGTCGCAACAACCATGTTCTCGTGTGAGGTTGAAGACAAAGGCGTGGGTTATTTACAATAATACCCCTCCACATCTATTTTGCTGATAAGGACATTCTCATCCTTTACTCGTCTTGATCGCATGAGGCACGTGGAATCTTGGTCGTTGGATCCTCAGTGGACCAACATACCACGGATCCAACGCTCCTCGTTTTTTTGAATTAGTCAATAAAGCAATAAAAAGGGGTTTTCTTAATAAAATCATATCTTGAGCTAGAAAACTCAGATGAGGGCAGTCAATACATGAAAAATGATCAGAAAAATGCTAGGGACACACGAAAAAGAGTATGGGAACCTAAATTAGTATCTTTTTTGCAAAAGTATCTAATGTGGGTAAAAATGGTATTAATTTGTGGGTATTAACCCTAATTGAAGATCGAAATTTGATTTAATCTTGCAAGTGTGTAAATTCTAGCATTATTAACTGGTTTAATGATTAAGATAGATTGTAACATGTTTTGATGATGGAATTGCAAGGATTAGGGTTTTAAACCTAATATGATGATTAAAACCCTTAGAAACCCTAAGTGAGGGAAAAAGGGAAGAAAGGATATAATAATCCGAAAATTAGAGTTTTTGTGATCCAAATCTGATCTTAAGATCTTAATGGGAAACAAACTGATATAATTAGGGTTTGATGGATATTTTGATAAAAATAATATAAAAGTGGTAAAAAGGAAGTCAAATCCTAATTATGGTCAAAACCCAAAAAAGGGGCTAGTAACCCTAGGACGATTAGGCCTATTAGATTTGTATACCATGATCCATGATAGAAAATATTGGATGAATATTTCAGGATTGAATTGTGCTTGCTTGATTTACTATAGATTGCTTGATTGTTTGGATTTATTCTACACTCAAGACAACTTGACATGTATGTGGTTAATTATGGTTAATTGCATTAGTTTCCCGAGGGTTTTTCAGATGTTTCCTTACATTGAATGCAATCTAAACAGTTTGGATGTTCATACTGCAATTATAAAGTCACTATGGCTATCACAGTTATATATAAATGTGAATTCTCACACCTACATGCCACCCTAATGGAAGATGCCATAAAGGTCAGGCCCATGAGGGTAGACCCATGGGCACCATGAGAGGTGACCCCAGACACCAAGCTCGGGATGAGAAGGTGGTCTATGATGAATGACTATGGAGCACCATGAGAGGTGACTCCCAGGAACCAAGCTCGGGATTGAGAAGGTGGCCTTAAGTCAATGGAAAAATAGAAACCCTAGAGGGGTATGCCAGGGTTAGGGCAAAAGCGGTGGAGAATGACACATTGAAAATGTAAATTGTCTTGTTAAATAATTTGATTGTGATTATTAAATTGTTAGCCATATCTGTGAAATTTTGGATGTCCCCACATACCAGTATATTCCTGTATACTGATCGATGTTTTGTTTGTCGGCATTTTAGGTACAACCCTGAAATGAACAAACAGTAAAGTGACACATTGTGAAATTAAGAAATAAAGTGCAAGGAGGATTAGATAGATTAATTCAAGCTTTGGATAGATAGATTTCCAAAGTTTTTTCAAAGGTAAGTAAAGTTTTAATTTTATACCCAATTCCAGTTTAGTTAGTAGAATTTCATAATTATTATTGATTATTTGTCGAACCTTTGATCCTGTTAATGGGATAATGGCTCTGATCTCTTGGTCTCCCTTAATTGGGGGTTACCGGGAGGCGGGGTTGTTACATTTTGTATCATATCATAGGTTCCTCATTTAATCTTTAATAATTATTAAATTTTACAAACTCTGTAGAACCCAAGGGAGTTATTAGAGGATTTTCTGAAAGACAAAGGTGTCTAGAAAAGGATCACATCTGGGGGCTGGCAAGATTTTCCTCTGCACCGCTAGTCAGAATACGAGGACTCCCGGATTAGTGTGACTGCATGGCCGATATCTTAGGATCTGACTCGAAATAAGATACCTTTAGGACTCTCTCATCTTGTTCATCCCTTCTCAACTCAAATTTTATTAAGGATTATAAGGATTAGGGTTTTCTCTCTTTTCCTCACCCTCTTAAGGTATGGGTAAGGTTGATAAGGTTTAAGGAATCCTCCACCAAATTAATAAAAGGCATGTAAATAAGATGTCATGGACATAAGCTTAATAGATTAAGCGTAAAAGAATAGATACATGCTTAGGTCATATCACATAAGTTGTCATGCCCTCAGGAGAAACCTGAGGCTAGACCTTCTTGTCAGGAGGATAAGTAAAGAAAGAGTTAGTCTTGGAGGTAGAGATCTCCATTTCAAGTAGAGACCTGGCACACCCTCTGGATGATGTTAACCCTAACCCTAAGTGTTGGTTAGAGAGAGATGACATGATGAGTAAGATGTCATGACAGACCAGGTGAGGATGGACATGCTTTTGGATGCCCATATGAGCCATGAGAGGTTGGACGACCTAGTACCTTTGGCAACACAACCTTGGGAAGGGTCGTGCATGTTAGAGTGAAGGATAGCACCTTCTTTGATGAGGTCAGAGAAGAACCTATAGGAACCCCATGAGCTTATATGAGCATGGCATAGTACGTCAGTAGAGCGAGCAATAGGTTGAAACTCTGGCCAAGGGAGTATGTTAGATAGCTGATGATATAAGCATAAAGGGCTAGGGATAACCTTAAGCAAACAAAAGTTTGAACATAGGCTTCGTCATGTAGAGGCATGTTTGTGAGCTTGATCCATCTTCATTGAGAGAGGACCTTTAGTATAAGGTTAGTTGGGGAGTTAGTCCTAGAGAGAGAGAGAAGGGCCCAAGCAAGAAGGTTTGAAGCCTATTCTCTGAGATATGAGGAAAAGTGGGGAGTTGAGGATGATGCGACCTAAGTCGATGTTTGTGCCTCATGATTGTTCCTTGGAGGCTGATGATGTCTTGGTTTCCATGAGAGGGACCAAACCATAAAGAGAGGATGAGTCTGCTGGTACCTCCGTACCTAAGGTATAGATGAGAAGAAGAGTTCCTCTAACCATGAAGAGGCTTAGTAACAGGTTGTGAGGCCTTATACCTTGTTGGTTGTCCTTGAGGCGGACTCCTCTATGAAGTGTTGTTCAAGTAGAAGGATCATGGGAAGCACATGACATACCTTGGACATGCTTGGTTTGTGGTTGGACACCTAAGTGAACCTAGAGTTCCTAGACCTAAGAGGGGAAGTGGTGTACCCGATGCTCATGACAAAGGTTTGAGTTTCTATAGATTAGCGTGAGCATGGCACTCCTCACGTTTATAGGAAAGGGAAACTCCTTAAGTTTAAGGTGTGTTTGATGAACCCCTCACAACTAAGTTGGTGACATGGGAAGGTATGATCTTGATCCCATGTTGAGAATGAGAACAAGTGTGACCTAGCACGGTTTAGTAGGTGGTCAGTTTTTGCCTTAGTAGCATGCTAGGGTTAAGCATTCTCATGTGGATGTAAACCTTAGGCATAAGGACATTTGTGACCTTTGTTATCAAGAGATAGTTTCCTCCCATCTTGGGAGAGGGACCCTTTTTGTAGGGTGTATACCAGTTTTGTTAGTTTTGAGGTAACCTAAAGGGGTCTCATAGAATCTTGAGAAGCTAAGTGAAATGTACATGGTATGAGAACGAACCTGTAGACCCATAGATAATCATCTCTAAGTGCATGTGGATGTGTTACCATGGAGGTAACCGGTATGGGGTCTGACCAAGGTAGGCAGGTTGCCATGACCCTATGAAAGGATGGAAGTCAGCCCATGAATGCAGAGAGAGAGATGATGAAGGCTTGGGTAAGGTTCTAAGCTGGACATGTACTATAATAGAATCCTAAGTCTATCCTAGGGTTAGGTAGGGATAAGACCGATGAAAGTAGGAGTTGCCTAATTCCCTAGTTGCACATGATCATAGGGTCGGGAGGTAACATCTATCATTGTCTGTGGGCCATGGGTTAGGAGATTAATCACCTTCATGAACTCATGGGACCCAAAGGGTAGATGAGTAGGGCACTCTCTGGATGCATGAGGGAAGAGGGATGACCCCAACAGTGTCAGCATCCTATAGACCCAGAGGAGATGACCAAGGATTGTATGTAAACCCCAGTAGGTTCGAGACCAGTTTCCCATGGAAGTAATTGTTGATGTCATGATGTTTTGATGTAGAGACGTGAGTTGCACATTTCAACTAAGATTTGAAGGTGTACTGGCAAGGTGGGATGTACCACCTCTACTCTTGGAATAGGAAGAACTCTGTATTTGGACGACTGCTAAATGCTTATTTCTTCTTGTTATGGGAGTGAGAGATAGGACAGTACACATGTCTTACACCAAGGATAAAGATGATGTGAGTTGGAACGTTGCTATGAGGTATGAGGAGAGAGATGATAACATACCATGGAAAAGTGAACGATAAGTACAAATGATAAGAGTATTAAGGTGATCATCTTGTGAGAATGTTTTATCATGAACTATGTGGAATTTGCTAGTTATACAAGGTTGAGTTCGAAAACCAAGAGAATAAGCTCAAAGTTTTCTTGATGAAGATAGACTTAAAGCCGAGATGAGGTAATAAGTAAAATACATGGAGGTATACATCTTCAACGTTACCTAGCACCTAAGGATGTGAAGTGGTAATGGATGCTCTGGATGAGATACAACTGCCTAGTTTAGATGGAGGCTAGAAGAGCCTGATAGGATAGCCCCCAGTTGGAAAAAGAGATAAGTTTGGCTAACACTCAGATGCAATGATATTAGTTGGTCAAGTTAGTAGTTGTTTGGTTATCCAGCCTAAGCCTTGATGCAATGAAAGGATGGTGGTAAACCTCATATGCTTTTATTGGGAAAAGAAGTTGATGAAACCCCGACTAGAATGGTTTAGGGTTTCTGAGGAATTAATCTTGAGGAATCATGACATATAGGAGATTATGATACACCGTACTATTAAGATAGTAAGTGACAATAGTACTTTGGATGCCTAAGATAATGTTGCACGTGGCATGTTGCCATGCATGACATGAAGCAAAGGACGGACACCAGTAACCCAATGACTTGGTATAGAGGATAGAGAGTCCCCGAGAGGGAATGGGAGTTCACCACTATGGATGTGGTGGTAAGTCTCCCCTTGACCAAGGAAGGTCAAGATACAATGTGGGTTATGGTAGATCGCCTTACCTAGATGACAAGAGAAAGAAAGTGTATTGCCAAGGGACAAATTGGGTTGAACTACTTACAAGAGAGAGAGATGGTTCAACTACACCATGATGTGAGTTCAAAAGTTCTTGAGTAGGAGCTAAAGGTTCACTTTCATTAGGTGGAAGTAGATACATGAAGAACTCAATGTCAGTACAGTTCATCACCCCATATTAATGGACAATATGATCCAGACTAGAGGGTCTGATGAGAGCATGTGTGCTCATTCAGGGTGATACATAGATACAGTTCTTAAAAATGTGATGTTAACCACCATAGCCTTTATTGGGATGCAAGAAGTTCTATAAGGAGGTTGTGTCAGTCACCACTTCATTAAGATGATGTTGGTGAAGGAGGCCTCACAAAGGTCAGAAAAGAACCACAGTGTGTGTAGATGAAGTCGCTTGATTGTGCAATGACTGAAAGAGAGCCCAGGGGTGACATGAATCGTGAGGTGATGCAAAGCAGACGGACATGCAATACACTGTGGGAGAGTATGTGATGTGAAATTCTGACCCCTCTAAGCAACAATTGAGAAAGCTGAGTCCCCGATATATGGGTCCATTTGAGATGGATTGGTGGAGATGGTTGTGTTTAGCATTGCCCCTCAGGATAACATGAAGTATAATGTGTTCCATCAGTCTGATCTAGAGCACTATGTGAGGTACCCAAGCCATGTGTTGAGCCCTAAACCTATTCATCTTTTGAGAGGCTGAAATGTCCTCCAATAACAAGGAAAAGACAAAAGAAACTCCATTATTAATAAGAAATGGAGAAAAGAAAAATGTAGAAACCTCTAGAAGGCAATAGAGTGTAATCCAAAGGTGGTTTTCGAGCCTCTTGGGTTCCAAGGAGTCCAAAATTGGAAAGATAAAGCAATAAGAAAGGAAAAGATCAATTAGATATTTCTTTATTAAGAAATAAATTGAAAATAATGATTAAATATGGAAAATAAGTATAATGGAGTTGTCCTTGATGTATTTTCATATCCAAAGGATTCCTAATGATAAAAGAGATGCCAATGAGGAAAATAAAAAGAAAGATAAAGAGAAATCCTCGAAAAGAGATATTTTAATAAAGAAACGAATAAGATAATGAGAAATAATGGATATAAATCTAGAAGGATAATGAGTACCCACTAAAACATATTTCAAAATATTAGAATTTCTTGGGGTACAAGGAGCCCCAATGGAGAAAAGGAAAGAGAAAATATATATTTTAAGGCATAAAATATGCCTTATAAGTCTTTCACTTGCATATGAAGAAATATGGGTTTTCCTTTCTCTTTTTGGACTCAAACTTCGTACAATGGTATATTAAGTCTTAATAGACTTTCCCTTAAAATTTGAGTTAAAAAGGAGCAAGTATTTGGGAGATATGAATTTCCTAAGAAATTGTTAAAAATTGGATTTATTCAGAATTCGGAAAAGGACTTTCCTTTTTTATCAAACGTGAATAACACAGACCGTTGGATCTTAATCCAATGACAATCGGTCATCGTCTAAGTCACAGTGGGACTAGGACTCTATGAGATTATAGATGATTTTCCTCTCCAAATTTCTTGAGATCCATAGAGAGTGGTCGTCTAATCATAGTCCCATTGGACTCAGGAGACGAAATCACAGGCTATCATCCCCAGTTTGCACATGTTTGGCCTTCATTTTGGGAAACCCCCAATTCCCACAAACCTGACCTCAACCCTATAAATAAGGGAGGGTTATGGAGGGAACCAACATCCCTTTTTACTAGTCCAATTATTGCGGAAGAGACCAAGGATCATTTTCATGCGATCAATTGCTCTTTTCGACCTGACCTTCACCCTCGTCATCACCGCAAAACATGCCAGAGTTTGGCGAGTAGGGGATGACCTTGGCAAGGCTGGAGAAAGCAATTGAAGCCCTCTATGACTTCGATGAAGGGAGGCAGAGCTCCCTGGCCTATCAGCGTGAGCAAAGGAGGATGAGATCTCATAGTCAACTCCTTAGTTGATCGTCGCGACAACCCTGTTCTCGCGTGAGGTTGAAGACAAAGGTGTACGTTATTTACAATAATACCCCTCCATGTCTCTTTTGTTGATAAAGACATTCTCGTCCTTTACTCATCTTGATCGCATGAGGCACGTGGAATCTTGGTCGATGGATCTGCAGTGGACCAGCGTACCACGGATCCAACGCTCCTCGTTTTTCTGAATTAGTCAATAAAGCAATAAAAAGGGGTTTTCTTAATAAAATCATACCTTGAGCTAGAAAACTCAAATGAGGGAAGTAAATACATGAAAAATGATAAGAAAAGTTCTAGGGACACATTAAAAATAGTATGGGAACCTAAATCAGTATCTTTTTTACAAAAGTATCTAATGTGGGTAAAAAGGTATTAATTTGTGGGTATTAACCATAATTGAAGATCGAAAATTGATTTAATCTTGTAAGTGTGTAAATTCAAGCATTATTAACTGGTTTAATGATTAAGATAGATTGCAACCTATTTTTATGATGGAATTGCAAGGATTATCGGTTTTAAACCTAATATGTTGATTAAAACCCTTAGAAACCCTAAGTGAGGGTAAAAGGGAAGAAAGGATATAATAATCCGAAAATTAGAGTTTTTGTGATCCAAATCTGATATTAAGATCTTAATGGAAAACAAATTGAAATAATTAGGGTTTGATGGATATTTTGATAAAAATAAAGTAAAAGTGGTAAAAAGGAAGTGAAACCCTAATTATGGTCAAAACCCTAAAAAGGGGCTAGTAACCCTAGGACAATTAGGCCTATTAGATTTGTATACCATGATCCATGATAGAAAATATTGGATGAATATTTCAGGATTGAATTGTGCTTGCTTGATTTACTCTGGATTACTTGATTGTTTGGATTAATTCTACACTCAAGACAACTTGACATGTATGTGGTTAATTATGGTTAATCACATTAGTTTCCCGAGGGTTTTTCAGATGTTTCCTCGCATTGAATGCAATCTAAATGGTTTGGATGTTCATACTGCAATTATAAATTCACTATGGCTATCACAGTTATATATACATGTGAATTCTCGCACCTACATGCCACCCTAATGGAAGATGCCATAAAGGTCAGGCCCAGGAGGGTAGACCCATGGGCACCATGAGAGGTGACCCCAGACACCAAGCTCAGGATGAGAAGGTGGTCTATGATGCATGACTATGGAGCACCATGAGCGGTGACTCCCAGGAACCAAGCTCAGAATTGAGAAGGCGGCCTTAAGTCAATGGCAAAAGAGAAACCCTAGAGGGGTATGCCAGGGTTAGGGCAATAGCGGTGGAGAATGACACATTGAAAATGAAAATTATCTTGTTAAATAATTTGATTGTGATTACTAAATTGTTAGCCATATCTGTGAAATTTTGGATGTCCCCACATACCAGTATATTCTCGTATACTGATCGATGTTTTGTTTGTCAGCGTTTTAGGTACAACCCTGAAATGAACAAACAATAAAGTGAGACATTGTGAAATTAAGAAATAAAGTGCAAGGAGGATTATATAGATTAATTCAAGCTCTGGATAGGTAGATTTCCAAAGTTTTTTCAAAGGTAAGTAAAGTTTTAATTTTATACCCAATTCCAGTTTAGTTAGTATAATTTCATAATTATTATTGATTATTTGTCGAACCTTTGATCCTGTTAATGGGATAATGGCTCTGATCTCTTGGTCTCCCTTAATTGGGGGTTACCGGGAGGTGGGGTTGTTACAGGAGGGGTGATTGGTCCCATGATCAAAAGAGTTGATTGGTGATCATATGGCTTAGCCCCTAGGGAAAATTGGTCATTTACACATTCACCGTGGTATCTCATGATTTGACGTTAACCTTTTTTGTCACACATTTTTGGGCAATTCTTAGAGGGGTGAAAAATTGATATGTGGTTAGAAACTGGGAAAAATGGTGGCTAGTTCCATGAATATGATTTCTTGGAAGCAATGAGGGTCGTACTCAATTTCCTTAAACCTTAAAGGTGACACATCCTTATAAATTGGATCCCCTCTCATATCCTTCAAATCACTTTTTTGCAACCACTGAGGCTAACTTGCCTCCTTATTTTGTCAATTTCCTTTTTCTAATGTTATTATACTTGTTTAAGAGTTTTTTTGTTAAACCCCTACAAAGTTGAAAAAATACAAAAAAAAAATAAAAATATATGAAAAAGATACAAATCATTGGGCATTCGAGTTGAGCAATCTTTATTCATGCAGTCTTTGATTGAATGATAATGAAAATTTATTGACTATTCATATGAGCATTTATATCGGTCCTCAATAATTTTTTATCTTGTAGGTACATTATAGGAAAATGTTGCTTAACCAAATTCTTGCAATCATATAAACATGTCATATGATATATATCTTGTTAGATAAGTTGTTTTTTTGTAAGTCCTCACATCATTTTATTTTTGTAGTAAAAACAAGTTTTGGATTTTAAAAGGTAACATGTCACACTTTTAAACTCACCCCTATCTATGGTGGGACGTACGAAAGCACAACACTCATGTTGAATGGCCCAAATGACAGTAGGGTATTAGTAGTGGTAGGGAACTTGCGCAAGTGGGATAATCCTAATCCCCAAACGTAATGATTCCCTCATACCACCAATTTATTGTGGTCATTGTGATTAGGATGTATACTTAGGGTTCTAACCCAACATGGAGAATCTGAAGACCCATGTAGAAAAGAAGTAAATTGTACCTCTAGTGAAGCTAAGGACATCCATTTCACCTACTGCAAGAATATGCACAGAGAGGTCAGCAGTGTATTTCTCAAAATCATATGGGATAATACTAGGGATGAAACTTGTTTCTTAGAAGAATATACAAAGAACATGATAAACCCCTTTGAAAAACCCAAGCCAATGTTGAAATGTTTCCAAACTTTTGCACCCTTGGTAAACCCTACTTTTTAAAACTCAAGATAGTGTCAGGATGTTTCTCAAATTTAGTCTCATTGGTAAAACCTTTTTGAAAACTTAAGCTATATCATGCTTGCATGAGGCATTGACACTTGTAAAAAAGTCCCTTTGTAAAACCCAAGATAGCATTGAATTGTTATCCAAAGTTTGACCCCTTGGCAAATCACTTTTCCAGATCCCAAAAAGATTTGAAATGTTGTCCATATTTTTCCTACTTAGTAGAACTTATTTGAAACTAAAGCTACATCATGTCCGCATAAGGCATTGATCTTAGTAAAACCACCATTCCAAAATCTAGATAGAACTGGAATGCTTGGTAATATCTTTTTAAAAACTTGAACTATGTCATGTTCGCATAAGGTATTGATCTTAGAAAAACCTCTTTTTACAAAACCCAAGATAGAGTCTGATGATATTTGGATTTCATATTCTTGGTAAACCATTTGAAAACCAAAACTATGTCATTCCCACATAAGTCATTAATCTCAATATAACCATTTTTCAAAACCTAAGATAGCATCAAATTTTGTCAAACTTTTGACCCCTTGATAACCCTTTCTTAAAGCCCAAGATGGAGCCAAAATGTTTCCCATATTTTAAAACTTTTGTAAAACATTTTTTTAATCTTAGATACATCATGCCTCCATAAGGTAGTGATCTCAATGAAACCTCCTTTTCAAAACCCAAGATAGACCCAGAACGATGCCCACATTCCATATCCTTTGTAAAATATTTTATGAAAATATGAACTACATCATGCTTGCATCAAGCATTGATCTTGGTAAAACTTCATTTTCAAAATTCAAAATAGGGATGGAATGCTAGCCAAATTTTGGCTCCTTGGCATAGCCTTCTTTTGAAATTACAAGTTACATCATGCCTTCATGAGGCATTTATCTTTGTAAACACCCCTTTACAAAATCCAAGATAGTGTCAAAATACTACCAAACTTTTGACCCTTTGGTAAATCTGTTATTCAAAAACCATGATAGAGAACCCATGCTTCAACTCCTTGGTAAAAGTTTTTGAAACTCGACTTGTATCATGCCCGCATAAGATAGTGATCTTGGTAAACCCTCCTTTTTCAAAAAAAACCAACATATAACCATAACAATGTCTAAAACTCGCTCCTTGGTTGAATCTTTTTTGAAAACTCAAGCAACATCAAGTAGGTATAAGGCATTAAGCTTCATAAACCTTAATTTGCCAAACCCAAATATGTTGGTATCTTAATCATGACCTATTTGTGAACCTTTTATCAAAAAGAAAAGGGCCACATCCTAGTGAAAAGCTCTTCAAACCCCACAAATTATTGTTGGAATTTTGTTTAATTTCACACCTCCCTTTTGGTGATGATGGGTCCTGAGCAGATACAAACTTCTAAAGTTTCGAACCCCATGATAGACTCATATGACCTTCATGGTATTGAGGAGCACAAACCTACTTAGAAAACTGACAACATGACTAGCATGACTGATATTAAAACCTCAAATCACATCTGAGTACAAAGCCAAAAAGAGAAATAAGCCTTGGCGTTAAGCAAAGGTCATGAGATAAAACACTTCTTAACTCGATCTTAAAATGTTTTTTTTTTGCTAATGCCATCCTCTTGTGCATGATCCATTCTAAGGGAAAAATAGATAATCCTAGCTTTGACTTACTATCACTTCCTTTTTTAGGCCCCTTGAGAAATGTGGAAAGATATGTGGACTTGATTGTTCAATAGGGAACCCAATCCATTCTGAAGTCATCTTCATAGGATGATTCATTTAGTTCAATCGTCCAAGTTTTCAGCTAGGGAAAGACAACCACGCCCTTCTACATCCATGTAAAGGAATAGTCATGTGCTAATGTCGTCTCATGGGCTAACTCAAAATGAAAATTATTTGTCTCAATCGTTAGGTGAATAACCCATCCATCCACAAAGTCAATTTATGATTTCTCATTAAATCCCCCCTTTATAATGCAAGGCTCGAATTCTTTTTCTTGTTCAAAGAAAAAATAATAATGTGTCAATAATACTGATCTCAAGCCTCTTGCGTTATTCATCCTTTTCTCGAAGATTCAGGCATCTTCATATAATTCCCCCCTTGTCATGCAAGGGGAAGTGTTAATCTACTATTACCATACTAAAAGCCATACTCGTCTCCGTCCATTTTCCTTGTCCGCGTGTTTCATTCATAGATGGACTCATCGAGAAAACATATCACTAACCGAATCTACACCTTTTTGGTATCTCAATACATTATAAAATTATTAGATATAGGTGTTTAGCTGTTCCCGTACAGCCCCTAACTACATGTCCGCGTGTTTCATTCATAGATGGACTCATCAAGAAAACATATCACTTGTCTATACCTTTTTGGTATCCCAATACATAATAAAATTACCAAATATAGGTGTTTAGCTGTTCCCATTATCCTGTTTCCGTACCGTTCCTAAACCCACTACAATTTGCCATTACATTTATTGTTGTTCCCACTTCGTTTTTCCATTAACCAACTTTACTTTCTCGATTAGCCTCATCATGTAGCTATAATGACGAGAAGGGGGATGGTTCTTTACTTTTGACGATCCTTAATGAAGATCGTGAAGATGCAACAGGCTTAGGCTTCAGTTAAATAGGTGTTGCAATAACGAACGCTTAACAAAGACGACAAGTTTGTCAAGTGTGATGGTGCAAGAACCTTGCTGGGTGGTCTCTTTGAACTCATAATCACCGCCACGTCTGCATTTGGGAATGTTGCATTACGGGATCTGTCTAACCCTCCTATTTTCCTATGAGGCACTAACACTTAACTCACCCAGCTGCTTATTGAAGGTACAAGTGACCGTCAAACTTCTTCTCAACAAGGACGACGCTTTTGCCAAGTGGTCTTTTGACTCATAGAAACTTTGCAGGGTGGTGCTTCCTTTCGACTCGTAATCATCACCACTTCTACAATAAATTGGAGGATGCTGCATTACCAGGATTGTCTAACCCTCTTATATTCGTACGGGGCACTGCGGTAACTGATGATGTTGCGTATTGAGTTTGTGATGTTCACGAAGGCATAGGTGATGTTGAACTTCTGTCTCCAATTCAAGTGGCCACTGACATCGTTGGTTTGGGAGAACATCCAAGGCTTTGATTTCCTTTGAAAATTATTCCATCATTTGAGGTAACATTGGTGCTGGTTGTGTAGCCAGTTTAATCAACGAATCTGATTATGGATTGGCTGTGTTGAAGCTTAATAGATATACTTTTTCTGAGAGGATAGCAGTTAAGATGACATCATCTTCACTCCGGTAATAGGGTTTCTGCCAATATTCATAATTCTTGTTCTTGCTATGGCCATGTCGTTTTGCTGGTTCTTTTGGTGGACGATGATGTCTCAGTTTCCTGGGGTCATTGTCTTCAGTTCTTATACCCAAATTCGATGTGGTGTCGCAGAATAATGTTGAGCTTATGGTGCGGTGTAGTATGTACTTTCATTTTGAGGGCTGTCCAGGCAATATCCTTGAGCCTGCTGATGTATCTGTTTCACATGTAAACATTGTCGGCTCTGCCTGTTCTTCATCTTGTTAAGGTGGTTATGCCTTGTGAGGATGGTTTCATCACCTTGGCTTCTATAACCAAATTATAAAATTGATGAAGCATTCAAATTCGTTCAAGGATATGTTGTTTCCGACTTAAAAATGGAAGTACGCTGCTCCTGATTCCTAATGGTGCATCATGTTATTCAGAATCAATCAAGACTGACAATATTTATCAGCCCATACACGTATAAGGAGATGACACAAGTAGTAGCATGCTCCCTCCAGAATCAGGTGCAGCAAATCTTTTTTGTTCAAATTCTGATTACTTAACTCTTCATATGCCGTATTTAGTCTAGACTAATAGGTAAAATAACAGTATACATGTATTCAAACACACGCTGATGCATCCTCATCATGTGAGTTTTCTCAGTATCCTTATAGGAATTATTTTAGTCTTCAAGTTATGTCATAAGATTTTACATTTCCATTGGAAACATATTGTGTCAAACTCTAAATTGTGTTTTATCTAAGCATGCAAACTTAATTATCGAGTGCGTGGAAGAAATACCAAACCAATTTTTCATGAAAATGAACGCATATGTTTTAGTCTATTTGTTGGACTTGCATCATGTACTCAAATTTGAACAATAAATATAACTTATAGATATTTTCTTTCATGACTATGCATTTTATAAGAAAAAGTAACCACGGTACAACAAATCAAATGATTGGATAATGTAGGTTACTATTACTTTCATGTTCCGATACAAGCCGTTGATATATTTTATACTTATGATTACCCTGTTTTCTGTTATATGCCTATAATATTACGCATACATGATTTTATTGTTTGCCTTACATATACTATTTTAATGTTTGGCATACAAATATAGTTTACAATTCATACAAAAAAATTCCCTATAGCATAATATAAGAAACTATGGTGAACTTTATGGCACAATCACATGATTAGAGAGATTATTGTGCAAATATCACTTGCTTACTTCTATTATATATAGTATCCAAGTAGATTTTATAAAAATATACAAAAAGGATAGAAGTGTATCTTTTTTTACTTATTGAATTTTTCTAAGATCCGGTATGTTCCTTTTCTTTAAGTTGAAGATGCGTGTATTTATATCTCCCATGTTAAATATAATGAAGAATGTTTCTATTAAATGTACATTTTTAGCTTCTCCAGTAATATTATATTTTATGATGGTTAAATTTGGATCATTAAAGTACTTCTATACTCAAATATCCGTGATAGATGATAAACTTGAATTTGGAGAAGTATGCTACATGACATGATTTCTATTCTAGCAGAAAACTACGTATCAAACAGTAAGATTTATATCCTAACTCGTTATTTTGTTTTCTATATTATTAATTTATTATCCAAAACCAATTTTGAATCACAAAATAGAAGTACAAGTTGACCTCGAGCAAGGCACACTTTCTTGTGAAAAAAATACATTTTTGGGACTTGGGCTTTTTGTATGTGTAACTGTCAATGGTAGAAAATGAAAGCAATAAAATAGGAAAACTTACACATCTATCATTAGTTTTATAACTTTATGGCCAACATGAAGGATTCCTTATATATTTTGTGATTAGATTTTTCATTTTCTTAAATATGTACTTACATTGATCAATATAGTTGGGTTGGGCGTCAAAATAGATTCAGTGTTATATTGAGATGGTAGTAGTGGAATTATAATGTAGGGTTGAAGTTATATATAATTATTGTCTAGAATCAAATTAGATGCAGTTGTGTTACACATCTATTTGTTTCGGTACGAGTATAACAAAACATTGTGTTCTACAATATTTTTTGTTTGTGCATGTGTAGGATAGTATGCATCACACTTATTTTTATGGACAAAAACTATAAATGTAAGAAAAATCTGTGATTTCATCTAACATACATGTGTGTATTAGAATTGATAATATTATGTCATTATCCACTTATAAAAAAAAGAACAAAATATTTCTTATATTATTTGGATTTTAAAAAAGAAGGTAAATATCAAAATTTTGAAAACTAAAAATCCGAACATTATTCAGTGGAATTATGGTAGAAAAATGAAGTCAAAACTAATTGTTAGCCTCAATTTCTTCCACAACTTGTGATATCAAAAATAATATTCTTTTACATAGATGCAAGAACATAGATAATATTTGCATATCTTCCTATCTATAACTTATACACAATTAGCATCTATAAATCATGCATTTCAATCAAATTTACAAAAGTTGTTTGTTCACTTGGTAATAATAGATTCATAATGTCTTGGTTGGTGATCTATGCGAGGACATATTTTTCTTGTGAGAATACATTCACAAGTAAGTTGTGATTATGTAGAATTTCATCGTCTTTGTGTTTTAAGAAAAAAATATATATTCTTTAAATACACATTTTAAACTTGAATTAAGTTGTTAATAGAGGTTCAATCATTTGATAATTTAAATTTTGTGAACCCTTTTGAATTGTGTGCATACTCTATTTTTGCAAATGTGAGTAACATCTATTGAATTTAGAGACTTTTTGTTATAGAAAATACTTAAGTAGAACATAAATTATTAATTCCAAACTTTGAATACTTGAGAATTTTAAGTATCTATAAAATGGTTCTAATTTTAATTATTTGCATATATTTTGTCACTTCATCATTTCAAATGAGAAGTAATGTTTAGTTGAACATCACAAATTTTCCTATTTTTCAATTTTACTTATAACTTCAGTTAAAATATTCATTACATGCTTCTTATACTGTGAAGTTACAAATTTATTGTAATTCACATGCTCTTTAGGTTATGGATCAATTTGGATATAATTTTATGTTTAGATATGTAACACTTAACTCAATGAACAATAAATATATAATAACTACAATTGATTAGTACATAATGGCATCATTGTTTTGATGAATGATAAACACTTCTTCATCACTCTATATGTTAGTAGTACATAGTCAACATCGATATTTTTGAAGTTTTCATCATGATAATTGAACTTTTATATATCAAGAGGGTATAAATTGAATTAGATACACATTTTTACTTCACTAATGAGATAGAACACCTAAATTGATATGATTGGTCCTACTTCTATGAGTGTTAAATATTGTAATTGTCTTTAATATTTTTATAAATAATTTATATGATTGCATAATTATTCATTGATGTGATGACTAACTTATTGAGATTAACACACAAGTATAACCAAACTATCTATATATTCAAAGAAAAATACCTCCATTTGTTAATTTATAGATCTACATAAATATAGCTAAAATTCATAGTAGAAGTATCCATTTTTATGATTATGTAATAATATATCCAATAGAATACATATTCCCTTGACAAAAATATATATACCATATATGCGCAAAGTTCAATATTCCCAAGTAACCATATGATCCAAAGGAGACATTTATCCCTGAATCAAGATTTATATTTTTGTCATTATTTATCACCCACCTAAGTGGAGAAATAATCAATTTAAGAATCAAAATGAAATTGTTGTTGATGATGAAATAAAATATAAAAATATGAATTGGTTGAATTGATCTCATAATAGATCCAATATACTCTATACATGATTGTATATGTAGCTATAACTATAAGTACAATAAAAAAAATGGCATATGCTTCTCCATAAGGAAAGTTCCACAAACTAGAGCACGTTATGCTACATCCAATGTAGCTACTTTACATGAATAATCATGTAAATTGGATTAGTCAACTCTTGAACTTAATCCATATAGATTCATGGTTTAGCTGTCCCCTTTAATAGGATGTATAATTTAAATAAGGTATTTTCCATGTTTTAGTATATAGTGCATATTATTTACATAAGATTCTTCTGTTTAGACCAAAAAAGTTTGTCTAATATGAATGGGTTGGTTTTGTAAAACATCCAAAGAACCAAGATTGATATAAAGTTATGTAAGTATTCACCTTTGTAATTTAGTTTCTAGATATCATATCCATGAATATCAATACATATGTTATTCTAGATATTAAATCAAATCACACATATTATTAAGCTTTATCCACAATTACTGTGAAGTCTGAATTTTTTTAACTAATCATATGTGAACTAATCCCACAATGACATTTTTGAAATTCCATTTCCGCTTTTCATTTTTCATATTGACTTCTATGTTTTTTTATACGTTTTATAAAAACTAAAATGAGTTTTAAAATCATTATTTATAAGAGAAAAATTTTGTAACTAGACAGTTCAACAATGTGTTATATTAACCACGATTTCATCTACATTGGTAATCAAAGCATCATAATTTGCATTTAAAATCAAGGAGGTTCTTTAGTTACGAGATGTTGTGTTGTAGACATTCACAGTCACATTGGCACTTCATTTTAATGTTACTGATTGTAATGAGATTAATCACTCAATAATTTTAGGTTGATTACCTTCTTTATAACCAATTAATAAATATATAAGATATCTAAAATTAATTATTCCTTTTTTATTATTATACCTTTGTATTTATTAAATTATGAAAAATGGTAAGATTGGATAAATGATGTTTATTTGTCATTGAACAACATAGCGGTGATGTCTACAAATCATTTCATGATTATAAACAACATAATATAAGAATTATCTATGTTTGTTTTATTTTCAAACATATCTCATGAAGTATTGAACCATTTTACTTTAAGAGATGAGTGGCCATTTCTAAACATATTTTTGAGCTTCTAACTATTGATATTTGGGTGCACTATAATTTTTTTCATACATCCTAGATAAATAATGTTTTAAAACCTCATCTTAGTTTTCATAAAATGTATACAAATACATATAAGTATATTCAAAAAATGAAAACTAGAATTGAAGTTTTAAAAATGTCATTGTTGGATTCATTCGAATATGATTAGTTATTAAGGCTCATACTTCATATGAAATTTGCATAAAGCTTAAAAGTATGTGATTTTATTTTATACATTTGTGCGGCTACCCTTTTATGTTGAAGTAATAAAATATTCATTGATATGTACAGATATGATATCTACAAACTAAATTACTAAAGGCGAATACTTGCACAAAAAAATTAATATAAAATGTTTTCATCAAAATAATTAGAATCAAACTAGATTGACACTTTCTATATACCATGTGCAAATTTGGTTCCCACAAGTCTTCAACAAAGGGGTTGATTTGGTATAATACATTGAAGGCTGTCAAGGAATGATTCATAAATCCTTCATATTATGTGGTGACCGAGAGAACCCACCCCAGTCAATCTAGGTATGGTAAACTCTCAAGGAATGAGAGGATTTCATCCAATCACCTCCCTCCCATGCCAAATCAGTGTGGATTGCCGTTCACAAAGTGCCTCCAGTGTGGTTCGAACCCATGTCTTTCGTGGGGACTTATCGAGCTCTTACAACCTAGGCTACTTTGCCCAGACAAAAATCTAAATTTGTAATAAATACAACAACTTAATGAAGATTACATAAACATAAATCCACAAGGCTCTATGTCTTCTAAAGAGATACAAAAAACCTACCAAGTCATATACCATGGTTCTCTTAAAAGAGAAATACTTTTCAGAAAGCTAAATTCCCAAGAGTAGTTGCATCTTACATGACACTGAACCCCGAAAGGAGAAGATGCATCATAGGATTCATAGGAAATGAATGAGAGGAGGAGCAGTGGAAAAGGAAGCAATATAAAATTATCATAAAATATGGAGCATAAAACTTGACACATGAAAAGCACATGCATTTACTAGTTTTTATATATTCCACATTCTACTTTAAAGCTCCCTTTAACAAGGGGATTTTTTACACGTGTCATCTTTCCTAGACTTGTAAACCCTGACACTTATGTATAGAGTGTTATAGGTACATATTCACCATAAGGCATGCGACAAGAAGGTAATCCCTTAGACAAAGTCCCTATCCAATCTCGTGTGTGCATAGCTCCTTCTAATGCTCCTTCTAATAACAAAATGACGGGAGCTAGTCCTTGAGTTAGCCAATAGGTTGTGTATGAGTTGGTCATCTAGAATGAATGCCTTGGGTTCCAAATCCAAGAATATCAAGGGAAGCATGTGTTTCACATCCCTTACTGTGAAAAGTTGATCCAAGAAATTCAGGCTTAAACCACTTCTACCTAGGTTTCCATCTCTTTACCAAGGATCCTTCCATATAAAATTTTAAAGGACAGATCCCAATACTTGGGGTGACTCAGACATGTTGAACAGGGAAGAATCTGATGAAGATGCTATCGTATATCCACAATAGAATCACACTTCTTTGAACATGTGATATCTAGGGATGTCAATATTTCCTCCAAGGTACCCAATCAGAATGTCCTTAATGAATCCACCATGTCTTGGGAATCACATGCCGCCACCAAGCTTGCAACACATGTTTCATATCCCCCCTACACCCTCGACAGTTTAAACAACTAGAGGATAATTCTAGATCCATATAATGGTTTTTGAGCTGGACAAAGTTCTTACAACTAATGTCAAACCATCCAAGAAGAAGGGGAGGAAGAAATCTAACAACCCACAAATAGCAGCCCCTTCTCCCCTACCTAGGGCACTGTACTTGCCTCCATATATGCCCTTATGGGTCTACTAATAGGCCTGCCCACATGCTATAACATTGATGGTGATGTCACCTAAGCTCCATGTGGTCTTTGATTATGTGAGTCTAATTCAATTCCAGAACCATCAAAAATCACAATGGAATCACTAGCTAAACAACTGAAGGATATACATGATCAAAAGATAGCATTAAAATAATTTGTTGATTTTTGCTACTTCTTGGAGACACATCATCCTAATAAATTCAAGGTTTATAAATTCTCAAAGTATAAAGGACATGGAGATACAAATATTCGCATCCTTGTGTAATGTTATGAAATGGCTGAGGTTCAATATGGAGATAAGCTATTGATCATGATCTTCCAATTATCACTTGAAGGACCAGCCCTGGCATGGTATAATCAACATAAGCTGAAATAATGAAGTCCTCCACCAAGATGGGCAACTTCTTCATTTAACACTACAAATGGAATGTTGACCAAATGACAACTACATACAACCTCAAATACCTTACTTAAAAAGAACAAGAATCCTTTACACAATTTGTGGGACGATTAAGAGAACTGGTGGGACAAAGAAACACAACACCAAAAAGGCATATGTGTGTTTCAAGTCAGCCTCCCCAACATTGTCAACCATGTTTTCTTCAAGTGTTTCACCCATGTGTATTTCATGTTGAGTAGACCTTCTCATTGTGACAATTGTTAGTTTATTAGTTGTAGAAAGGGACTAATGTCAACAAAAATAGATATTAAAATAGGTGGAGGATTTAAAGTCAGTGTTAAAGATTACTAACTGACTTATTATACTCCTGAATGTCAAACCAAAGATACGAATATATTGGCATTATTCCACTATTATAAATCATGTGTCAATCCCATTCAAGTTGGTACTAACATGTAAACCCTAATCAACAAAGTGGTTTATAAGAGAATTGGACTTTCCATTAACAATACCACTAAACGAATTGGAAATGAAGGATAAAAACCTATAGATATAGTAGTCATGACTGTTTCTATCCTAGAGGCATCATCTTGACCCTGGAAAGTACAAGCATCTACATCTGTCATAGTGACTTTACTGAAGCTAGTATCCCAAACTCCACCAATAGAATGTCGATACCACAAGGGTGGAAACATCCAACCGCTAACTACTATGGGTGATGGAAATATCCTCCTCCCTTCCATACAACAATACTATAGGTGGTGGCTCCAAAAGTAGTGACCCACATCCAAACAACAACATTGACTGAGAATGTGCCAACCATAGTTCCAAAGACCCCTCTAAAGGTGTGATTCGGAAAATCCTCACCATGACATGATCAATGAAGGTTCACTCTACTTGGGTTCTCTTACACATCCGTCCGTTTCAAAATCATGTATGTGCGTAAGTTATTTATGAAATGGTTACTTTCAAACTTTATTTCTGATAACTTTTACCAAACAACCTTTTGTGAGTATAATCATTCTCCAAGATACCTCGTGCATGGATTTGGTGCCTTCATGCATGATGTAAAGGACCTCATACATGAAAACACACTCAAGATGACACATGATCTAGACGTGGTCCACATTGTAGTGGTGATTCTAGATGAACTCCATGATGTGTCCCCAATAACTCAATCTCCAAGATCCTTGAATAATTGGAGTTTTCAAGGTTCAATTGATGATTGAGAGAAAGAATGATATTTTTCTTTTGAAGGAACGTGGGACACATGATGGTAGAACTAGACCTATATCCCCTGAGGAGGGCATCAAAGTTGTATTTTGGCCTCTTAGAAGGATAGATGAAAGCATTTTATTATACCTCACTGCCTACATTCAACAGTTTTTAGAGGCACCATGTATAAAGACTAATAAATAAATATTGGTTGGAACACACCTTAAGTATGAAAATCTAATAACCTAATGACTAGAAAGACAATTGATGGGCTCAATACCACCCAAAAGTCTCTCAGCAACAAGTTACCTCATTGATGGTCAAAGGGATCAAGGTGACCCATAGCAATCTCCTGGCCAACCTGTGGGAAAATTTATGCCTATAGCAAAAGATCACACATCCTCATCTAACATAAAACTAGGACCCTCTCTCCTTATGTAATTTCTAAATATTTAAAGAGAATGACACAAATATTTGTAAGGCCTTATAGAGGTATCTTATCTGATATAAGGAAGACACACTTTATTCTTTTGACTATCTAGAAAAGCTCATCCTATCACATGCTTCATAGGCCTATTGAAGTTCCTGAACAAAGAATTACATCAATGCTGAAGTATACAATAGAAATCCCTACAATAATGTTGAAAAAGTTCCATCATCAACAAGCATCAAAATCTATTTGTGACCCAAGGGTGATAAGAATACCCATATCCAAATATCTTCTATAAAGACACCACCCATCACTCCTCGACAAGTGTTAGTGGGACCTTCGCCTCATCTTGTACATCTCCAAGAATCCACATTTGAGGCTTAACACCAACAAGACATGTCTCTATGCCTATTATTTGATGAGTGTAGTCAGAAAAAGTGAAAGTTCCTCTGGAACTCCCTGTATTGGAGGTTCGGTCCTCTAATGACTCACCATCCAATGAACCAACTACCGAGAAAGGGAAGACAAAGGTCACCACTTTAAACACCTAAGTTTTCTCTCTTTGAATGTTTATCCCATCTTACTCTACCTTTCTCAATGTCCATTCTTGGTAATCAATTTCATTCTTTGAAGAATTTTGATGCTCCTTTGTAGTCAAATTTCTCTTATGTCCCAAAATGACATTAATTTCAATATTTAATTAGCTTCCACAGTTCAATATATCACCATTCTACAAATAAATTTGAAACTCAAAGATGTGCTTTTCTTGATCTATAAGGTATATCAAGTCCTAGATATTTCAATTGCATTTCCAATGGTGCAAAAATGACCTCAATTAGACCATCGAATCCCAAGATACGGTCTCTCAAATTTGATTCAAATTACATAATGTTTACTTCTTTTTTTTACTCTTGGACCCATTCATGGGCTGACTCTTTGGGCGTAATATGCCCACACAGCCTATTTGTAGAGTTGTGCTTTCTCCCCCTATAATTTTGGCTCAATCCATGTTGTCCCTCAAAACACATCTTAAACCCCTCAAATCCAATGGCTAAGAGGTCATCCCCTACCTTCATTTGTACATTTTAGTAGTGTACCCTAACCCCACGCCATCTACCCTCTACACCCTCCTTGGTCGAGATTGATGCATGTATTTTCTTTCTTTCTCCTTCCTCTCTTATTTTCCTCTTTTTTCCTCTATCCCATACACCCTCGCTCCCTCCCCCATGCCTTCTCTCCTAGTGGTACCCATACAGGCTGCCAAGGCAAGCGGTTTAGGGGTTTGGTCTCTAGGAACAACCATTGGCATCTAAGACATGTATCTAACTCATAGCTTCGTGTTGCACTTGGGCAGCCTCCCTACATGTCATATCTCCCCTCCATACCGCCTTACTACTACTCTATTGAGGTTCTGCCCAAGGCCAACTGCCCCAAATAAAAGGAAGAAGAGAATATCACTTGAGAGGTGGCAAGTGACCTACAATCATGCAACTATAGTGCAACTGGCGAGTGTCCAACTGGGCATTGCAAGGTCAAGGGGCACCAAAGAATCACCAGGTGCAATGCAGCCTAGATTCCCCTTGTGTGGGCACATGTGATAGGGGTGGGACATGATTGCTGGAGTGTGAATAGACAACACCGGCCGATCAATAAATGAAAATTGTAACACCCTATATACTTTCTCTATAGTTTTCAATACAAACATTAGAAAATCATAATTCCCCCCCTTATGTAAACGAGGCAATACATTGTCTTAAATTGATCAACTCAAAAAGATCTACACAATAGAATACCTTGCAGACCCTAGTTCTACTATTTATCCCCTATCTCTTCTAAAAATGCTAACTTCAATCATTTTGAGTATATTTGATACATGATCATGATAAATCTTAGATATTTAACGACCATCCACCCTTTTAATCTTCACATTAGTAACTTTGTTTCACCCTTTTTCCATGTGAAGTCTCTAATCACCTTTCTTTCTCATGGATGCCACTTATGCTCATTTATGCCTTGTATTAGACTTTAAATGATAACTCTTAATAAAATTATATCTTGCATCTATATGACATAAAATGTCACTATAATATTAAAATCAGTACATTTGTGCCCTCTATTGCATAAATATCACCCCTTAATCCCCCTATGTTGTTGATCGATCAATGTGACTTGATATGCATGATTGTGACCCCTTTCTGATGGTTCATGCTATACCTTAATCAAATGATGCCTTTGACCTCTTTTGTGCACCCAACTCTTTTATATCTATGAAATAAGTAATTTTATTGTACAATGGGACCTATATGCCTAGTTTCCATATCTTTTAGGCAATGCATGATTCATGTAGCATCAAATTTACTTTAATTTCCAAGTGTGACATATATGACTTCAATTGTGTTCTTATGCCTTAAACTTGATATGAATCTATATTTTATTCTCTCTCCTCTCAAATCAGAGTTTCCCTAATCTTTGTGACCCCTTCTGTGTGGATGGCCTACCTAAGTCATATATCGAATCCTAATGCTATAAGTAAAGTTTGTTGGAATGTTGAATGCATTGACGAATCTTATGAATCTTGACTTAACTTACCATCCAAACATCCTTGAGATATGCTAATTTGTCTCTACCTTGTTGATCGAACCCACCTATCTTGTCTTTATCTCATGACTTGATAAATTATGATCTTGGTTGCTCTATTATGAGTATATTGACTTATAATTGTACATAAGTGACTTAAACCTCATAAAAACCATATAAAATCAATGGAACCTCAAATGACATTAAACTCAAACAACACCTTAATGATGGAACCTAAATTAGTAAACGACCATAAAATGTATAAATAATCACCTTTGAACCTAACTTGAATGAAACCCTAAAAATGGATCTATCTGGGGTTAATTATGGGAACCTAATACATGCATGCGATCTTGTCTCGGTCAAGTATTTATTGTGACTAGATGATCAATGATAAGTTAGGTTGGGAGCCTATAGATCATGTATGGGAAAAAATAATTATATGATTATTATTTTCTTATTTGCATCTTGATATGTATGTATGCTTGTTTACATGCACATATTGCCATGTAGTATTGTACATGATGTTTTGTATCATTGATTTTAAAACTTGAACACATAATATATATATCTCCATTATAAAATCCTTGTGCTCCTTCATGTACTCTCAGTCTAAGCACACAAGTCTAGGAATCCTACTTGGGTTGTCAATCTAGGGTAGATCATGTTGATAAACATGGTCAGCTAATGGGTTTGAGCCCCAAGCACCCTCACAGACCCCTTCCAATGGGTAATTGGTCAAAAGCCTTATGATACATGATATGATTGTTATAATGGAGTAAAATGACTAAAACATGATTTTCATTTTTCTAAGTACTTAACTCTTTTCTTCTTCTTTGTTTACTCCTGTAAATCTTTTTAGATTATGAAGACCTTATATGCATACACACATTATATACATATATGTATGTATGTATGTATGTGTGTGTGTGTGTGTATATATATATATATATATATATATATATGTGTGTGTGTGTGTGTGTGTGTGTGTGTACATATATAGATGTACCATCAACCTATGAGAATTAGATGTAACCTATGAGAATTAGATGTAACCTATATATTCTCATAGGTTGCATGGACACGCACACAGAAAGGCAGTGAGTGTCCATGCAACCTATGAGAATTAGATGTACCATCAGTCTAGATGAGTTTGTTTAGATGATAGATGTAGTCTCTAAATTTGTGTAGATCCATGATACATGTCACACTACAAAGTAGCCTAGATGGCATAATCTTGACGTTGAGATTGATATTTAAGATATGAGTTGCTTCAAGATGACCTAAGCTTGTTAATTGGAAGATTCAAGTACGTTTTGATGATGTAGAATGAGTTTGACCATAAAATCCTACCTAATTCCAACACAATGTATTGTACTTATGGCTTGTTCAATGTACTACACAGAACTAGTGGGTTGTCATGCTTGTTGAGCATAGTCTTATACATGTTGAGACATGGATAGCGAGTCATGGTTTTGGACCGACATGGGTCTTAATCTCTTAACAAGGAAGGAACTCTAAAATGGGATGCATGATAAGGGTAAACTATTGATGTGGGATAATCTAACATAACCTCCAAAATATTGAAATATTGAAATATGTACACAATGAAGTAAATGATGATGAGTCCCTAGCTAGATTGATTCTAAGTATATTAGTTAATTCACCTAGTGCATGGCTCCTTTGATGATGCTAAAACCTATATTTTCTATGAAAAAGTCTAACCCTAGAGAGGGGGACATTCAAATATATGTATGTTTTCCATTAAGGTGGTGAAGATATCCTGAAAACCTAAAATGATGTACATGATGTGTGATCCCCATGACAATCCTCATACTCGGGTTAATGGTTCCATGTAGGAATATAGTGGTTTCCCTTGTTTTGAAAGTGGGTTAAAAAGTTGGGTATGGATAGATATTGGTGGTTAGTACGTTTTGGCCTCAACATAGATAGCTTTTAGCTTGAGTGGCTCAGGCTTGTGGTGCTCTTTGTAACTAGAAGTGAGAAAGTTATGAAACCTAAATATGATTGATATTTTTTTCCTCAAGATGATGCATGACGTACTTAAATATCTCACTTAAGTTGAAACTCAACATGTTTATGATAAGTCATCCTTATAACATTGACCTAAAATGAAACCATGCCATATAAAAAAGATAAAATTTTGAAATTTTGAACTTGAAATAGTTTGCATCATAAATTAAATAAATATTATGTTTACTTGTTTAATTTTTTTTGTTGTCTAAAATCTTTCCACTTTTTGTCTTTTTAAGAAAAAAATTACAAAATTTTGGGGTAGATGTATAGGGGGGGAATAGAAAGTGTATATTATCTATACATTAGACAAAGAAAGAAAATTATCTTCATTCAACACCCTTTGATATTCAAGATAGATACTTGTTCCAAAGTGGGTTTTCTAGCTTAATTTCGAGGACAAAATTTCTTTTAAGGTGTGTAGGATGTGATAGAGTGAACTTTTGATGTTCTTGAATACCCTTTTGGATAAACATGCTCACGGATTTGAGTGTTGCATAAAATATGCATAGAATGCATCTTAAGTTATGATAAACTATGGTTGAACCTTCATAATATTTTGATGTTCTTAGGTTGAGATTTATAAATTTGAATATGGTAACATATTTGGCATATCAATATAAATAGAGCTGAGTTCGTTAATGGTTTAGCATAAGTGTAACAATATATCTCACGATACCCTTGTCTACGGTGGACTTGGTTGTCACCTATTTTCTGGGTCATAATTGGATGGGTGACATGGAGAGATCAAGTCCATTGGATGTGGATTAATTAGATGTTTAATGCCTCGTTCCTCTACCTCCTATCAAGCTGGGGTCGTGGGATAGTTAGCGACTATGGGGTCTGAATGATCCCACGTCGTGAGTGATGGCCTGAGGAAGAAAAGGGAGTGGGTGGTTGCTTTGGCCTTTTCGAGACCTACAGACTGACACACCAGACCACTCAAGGTTGCTTCACCATCACCTAAGTATGGAAAGAGACCACGACGCATCTCAGTGTGAGGTGGTATTGATAGACGTTGAGCCCAGTTTTTGGGTGAAGTCGACGGAGGGTAGTCGACGAGCTTCAAGAGAGATGGTGAGGACTTTGGCAGCAAGATACAGTGAGAAGGAGTCTCGACAGTGTTCATGAAACAGATGTAGATGAAGGGGAGTGGAGCAGCACTGATCCCTCACCAGAGACCAACCTCACAGCGACAACCAGTTGGCACGATTTGTGAGATGTGAGGAACGGATCGGGGTTGTGCTTTGCCACCTAGGCACAGAGAAGCCCAATGGCGGCGGCTTCTATTAACAGACCTAGCACACACAAAGGGCGTCTAGTGAGCAGAACTGGAGAGGAGGAGCAGATGTTGTCTAGTATCTCGTTGGTGCTCTAGTCCAACAGTCAGGCTTGCATAGGCAGACGGAGGAGGGAACCGGCGGCAGCGGCTCCTGTTCATGGAAGAATAGGGTCATGCATCTCATGGAAGCAGAGCCTAGAGTCTCGAGTGGAAACCCAACAAGCCGAAAACCTCCATGGGCGCTGACTGGTGGGGTGTCGTGCGGCAGAGAAGGTGCAACACCTAAGGACGGTGACCCAGCGGACTAGGAGGAGAGATTGGAGGTGGCGCTCATGCACTATGTGAAGCAATGAATCATGAGACAAGGGGACAACACCTGCTTCTGCCACAACGCCCGACGGCAGCGCTCGCACAGATCCCGGGCGAGGTCGGAATCACATGAGAAAAGAAAAGAAGGATGACCTGGGTTCACAACGCAGACCGGTCCAGTTTGTAGATCGCCCAGCTCAAGCAGACCAAGCAAAGGGCTACGCCTCTCACACGCCACGTGGTGACTGCTGATTCGTTGAACAAGGTAAATATCTCAGAAATGTCCAGATCTTGCATAATTCCTAGTAATTAGCTTGAGCATCAGAAAAATACAAGTAATATATCGAAATTCTCAGAAAAATGCATAGCACAAGATGGAACAATAATATCAGGCTTTTGATGATTAAATATTAGCAATATCATGTAAGATGTGTAATGCTTGTTTAATTGATAATAAATATCAAAGGATGATATAAAATTATGGGAAAATGTCAGTAACTCCATAATAATGTGTATAGTGCACCTAATGTCAGTGATGATCATGTTGATGCATGAAATTATGTAATTTGCTCAATATGGCTAACTAGTGCTAATAACCTTAATTAAAATGTAGTAAATATATAAATTCTCAATAAATGATGAAATTCACAGAATACCCTCATATCAGTAATTGGAAGATAATATGTAGATCTGAGATCAGTTTTATACATAAAATTCATGTTATATGAAGTGCATCCTTAATACAAGTGATGTAACCCTAATATGGTTAATGAAAGTGACATAATGTTAAATATGTTCACATAATAATGTGACACAGGAGTATATCCAGTTAATGAGCTATAATCTGGAATATGACATCAGTAAAATAATTCTAAGACAAGAATACAAGTAACGATGCACAGATCCTAATGAACTAAGAAAAACTCTAATGAACACGATTAGGGTTAAGATGACATGTAAGATGATGAGAATCTGATGATAGTATATGATCTTATCTTAATCAGGTTTAACAATGATATAGATGACATGAGGAATATGTGATTAGTATGATCTATCTCTTTGGAAGGTACGCCATTACCTCTTACTTGGCTTATTATACAATATGCTTGTGTTATATGTGTAGTAAAATACTTGGCATATGATATTGGATGAAATGATTGTTTGTGTATGATATGTTGCATGATTCTCCATACTTATTGCTATGAACACATCAAACATAATATATCTGTTCCATTATATGAAAGCACTAATTCTCTTTGGTAGCATAGTGCTGGAAAGTGATCATTCTATTTGGTAGCAGATCACATTGTCCAATGATCTAACTCTTTGGTAGTAGATCATAAGGCCTTACATCTCATTCTCTTTGGTAGCAGAGATGATGCATTATTCCCTCAGGTGGCAAATGCATGGATATATAATGGAAAATGTGCTTAAAATATGGGTTCTCTTTTGCTAATGAATATCTTTGTGCAAGTATATGCTTTTCTTATATTATTCTATTACTGCCAAGTATATTAGTTTTATTTTATTGCCAAGATATGATGAAAGGTATATAAAAGACACGTAGGTGTACTCAGTATAATATTCTTGAATATTGTGCCGACGTGTACCACACGTAATCTTTTGTTTAGGTTGTGGTCGTGTGCTCTTGAAGATCTAGGATAGTGAGAGTTGTGTGGCGAGCTGATGTACATGTGAACCTATTGTCTTAAGATCCTGTAGTTTAGTGGTAGTACATGTATATGTATAAGTTTGTTGTTCAATGTGTAATATCAAATGATGTAACAATTCATGTTGTAATTATATGTTGAATGGTGAACATGTGTGTATGATTTTATTATTGTTCATGTACATGTGCTACTGATTGTTTCCTTCTGACTCCCTTGATTTTCTCTTTCTTAGCCTAGTGTGTGGTGTTTAAATTGGGATTCTCACTGAGGTGAGGGTTTCAATTTGGACGTCACACATCAGATTAAGTTTTAGAAAATCTGGGGACGTCACAGGTGGTATTAGAGCATGAAAAATAGCAAAGCCTAACATTTGTTCATTATGCAACTTAAAACTGCAGGACCTTGAACTTAATAATCTTTAGGATTAGATTAGTCATCTTTTAGAGACTAGATCTGACCTAGCCTCTAGGTTAGCACCTAAATGTCTGATAACTAGGCCTAGACTAGTGCTTGTTGTATGGCAAGTCCTTAGATGTCATTCTTTCCTTATAGTACAGCGGTATGGGACATTGTACTATTTGGAAATGATGTGCATCAAGGGAAGAGAAACCCTAGACATATTGCGCACATTGTCTAGAGTAGCTACACTAGTCTACACCATGTTCTCACCCCTTTCCCTAGTTTTCATGACACTGGACTCTCTACTATGTGTGGGGCACTCATTTTCTGGATTTGGTTTTGGATTCCAATCGGATCGAACCTTGATAGTTTTCTCTGACGGTTGTTTTATCAGAGAAAAACTATATAATATTTTATTATGTATATGTATTAAAAAAATGTGTCCCCACACATGTAAGAGTAGGAGGTGGTCATGTAACCTAAGTGAAAGTGAATGACATCAGTCTAGAAGAGAGAGTAGTTCTAGATTAGATGTCTAGAGCCCTGTTTGGAATAAGTGATAGATATAATAAGATTAGATGGTGATCTAAGTTGTATAGATATGATATAAGATAGTTTATTATGATCTATGTTTGTCTTTGAGGACGTAAGTTCAGTTTTGAGGATTTGAGATAAGTTTCGATGATGCAAGTAAATATGCTTTTATGAGATAAGATAAGTTAAGTTAAGACAAGGTTGTGAGTCATCATGAGCCTCAAGCTCTTTTATAAAGGAGGACCTCTAGTGTTAGGACCAGTTTGGTATTAACTCCAGAGAGAGTGAGACCCATTGGGAGAAGGTTAGAAAACCTAAACTCCAAGATATGAGAATTATAAGATATGTGATATGAAATGTCCTAAACTAGAATACTCCTGAGTGTTTGAGTTGAGTTGTTTTATGTATGATTCCTATAGTTTTTTTGAACCCTAGATGTCCTTGGGAGGACCAAACCCTAGAGACAGAGAGAGGCTGGTTATATGAACATGTGAACATGAATATGAGAACCTACCATCTGGGTGAGGGAGAGAGAGTCCCAAGACCCTGGAGGAGGTAGCTATGTTAGTTTCTGTGAAGCCTCATGCTCAGGTTGGTGGTTTCCCACATAGGAATCTAGTGGTGTTTACAAGAGAGTTTTGGGGTAAGCATGACTCATGGGTAGAGACCTATAAAGAGAATGTCATAGCATGTTTGGTTTGTGCTTATGTGGCTAGAGCTTGTAAAGCTATCACCAGTGCTAATGAGGTAATCCTAGAACCCTATACTAAGAGTGGAAAGATAAAGTATATGCATATAAGATACTCATAGAGTTGAGTTAGCTCAGAGAGGATGAGCATGGCTTTACCCCCATGTTATGGGTCAAGGAGAACCTCAGTTGGACTGGATAAAGTTTTGATATATGTTTGACAAGCCATTTGTATAAGTTTGTTTGGCACAACCACAATATAACAAAGATAAAAATGTAATATGATCTAGATGGCATGATGTATATACATGATATGATGGAAACCTAGTAATGGTTTAATAGATCTTTATGCATAAATGGTTAACCATTAACATGAATAATGATGATAATGTGAAATTGTTGGTTAACGTTGTGATGAAATCACCAATAAATGTGGCATTTATTATGAACAATGAAATAAGATCATATGAATGAAATATGTTACATGAGGTATTAATCTTAGTGCTTAATTAAGATGAAAAATATAGTTTGATAGTTATCACAACATAATGTTGATGACACCTTGATAATGGGTTAACCTCAGTTAACTTCTTTGGAACATGTTGAATAATAATGCATGAGTTAAGATAAGGAAGCAAATTTAACATATGAGATATGTAATGACTTAACTTGAGTTTCTAAACCCTTGAAGTGATGTTTCACCCTATATATTTTAAAATATCCCTAGTATCTTGGATATAGTTCTAGAGCTCTTGTCTATGTTGTACATAGAATGGTGCCTACATATGGATGAAGGCAAGAGAATTTTTTCTCTAGAATTATGAGTATGGTTTACTTTTGAGGACGAAAGTTCTTTTAAGATGTATATGATGTGACAAATTGGGTTTGCTGGCTTAATTTCGAGGACGAAATTTCTTTTAAGGTGTGTAGGATGTGATAGAGTGAACTTTTGATGTTCTTGAATACCCTTTTGGATAAACATGCTCAAAGATTTGAGTGTGGCATCAAATTTGCATAGAATGCATCTTAAGTTATGATAAACTATGGTTGAACCTTCATAATATTTTGATGTTCTTAGGTTGAGATTTATATTTGAATATGGTAACATATTTGGCATATCGATATAAATAGAGTTGAGTTCGTTAATGGTTTAGCATAAGTGTAACAATATATCTCACGATACCCTTATCTATGGTGGACTTGGCTGTCACCTATTTTCTGGGTCATAATTGGATGGGTGACATGGAGAGATCAAGTCCATTGGATGTGGATTAATTAGATGTTTAATGCCTCATTCCTCTACCTCCTATCAAGCTGGGGTCGTGGGATAGTTAGCGGCTATGGGGTCTGAACGATCCCACGTCGTGAGTGGTGGCCTGAGGAATAAAAGAGAGTGGGTGGTTGCTTTGGCCTTTTCGATACCTACAGACTGACACACCAGACCACTCAAGGCTGCTTCACCATCACCTGAGTATGGAAAGAGACCACGACGCATCCCAGCGCGAGGTGGTATTGATAGACGACGAGCCCAGTTTTTGGGTGAAGTCAACGGAGGGTAGTCGACGAGCTTCGAGAGAGATGGCAAGGACCTTGTTAGCAAGATACAACGAGAAGGAGTCTCGACGACGTCCATGAAATAGATGTAGATGAAGGGGAGCGGAGTATCACTGATCCCTCACCGGAGACCAGCCTCACAGTGGCAACCAATCGGAAAGATTTGTGAGATGTGAGGAACGGATCGGGGTTGTGCTTTGCCACCTAGGCACAGAGAAGCCCAATGGCGGTGGCTTCTATTAACAGACCTAGCACACACGAAGGGCGTCGAGCGAGCAGAACTGGTGAGGAGGAGCAGACATTGTCTAGTATCTCGTTGGCGCTCCAGTCCAGCAACCAGGTTTGCATAGGCAGACGGAGGGGGGAACCGGCAGAAGCGGCTCCTGTTCATGGAAGAATAGGGTCACGCATCTCGTGGAAGCAGAGCCCAGAGTCTCGAGTGGCAACCCAGCAAGCTGACGAGCTCCATGGGCGCTGACTAGTGGGGTGTCGTGAGGCAGAGCAGGTGCAACGCCTATGTACGGTGACCCAGCGGACTAGGAGGAGAGACTGGAGGTGGTGCTCATGCCCTGCGTGAAGCAACGAATCATGAGACAAGGGGACGACGCCTGCTTCTGCCACAATGCCCAACGGCGGCGTTCGCATAGAGCCCAGGCGAGGTCCGAATTGCGTGAGAGAAGAAAAGAAGGATGACCCGAGTTCACAACACAGACCGGTCTAGTTTGTAGATCGCACGACTCAAGCAGGCCAAGCAAAGGGCTACGCCTCTCACACACCACGTGGCGACTTCTAATTCGTTGAACAAGGTAAATATCTCAGAAATGTCCAGATCTTGCATAATTCCTAGTAATTAGCTCGAGCATCAGAAAAATACAAGTAATATATCAAAATTCTCAAAAAAAATCCATAGCACAATATGGAACAATAATATCAGGCTTTTGATGATTAAAAATTAGCAATATCATGTAAAATGTGTAATGATCGTTTAATGGATAATAAATATCAAAGGATGATATAAAATTATTGGAAAATGTCAGTAACTCCATAATAATGTGTATAGTGCACCTAATGTCAGTGATGATCATGTTGATTCACGAAATTATGTAATTTGCCCAATATGGCTAACTAGTGCTAATAACCTTAATTAAAATGTAATAAATATATACATGCTCAATAAATGATGAAATTCACAGAATACCCTCATATCAGTAACTGGAAGATAATATGTAGATCTGAGATAAGTTTTATACACAAAATTCATGTTATATGAAGAGCAGTTAATACAAGTGATGTAACCCTAATATGGTTAATGAAAGTGACATAATGTTAAATATGTTCACATAATAATGTGACACAGGAGTATATCCAGTTAATGAACTATAATCTGGAATATGACATCAGTAAAATAATTCTAAGACAAGAATACAAGTAACGATGCACACATCCTAATGAACTAAGAGAAACTCTAATGAATACGATTAGGGTTAAGATGAGATGTAAGATGATGATAATCTGATGATAGTATATGATCTTATCTTAATCAGGTTTAACAATGATAAAGATGACATGAGGAATATGTGATTAGTATGATCTATCTCTTTGGAAGGTACGCCATTACCTCTTACTTGGCTTATTATACAATATGCTTGTGTTATATGTGTAGTAAAATACTTGGCATATGATATTGGATGAAATGATTATTCTTGTATGATATGTTGCATGATTCTCCATACTTATTGCTATGAACACATCAAACATAATATATCTATTCCATTATATGAAAGCACTAATTCTCTTTGGTAGCATAGTGCTGGAAATTGATCATTCTCTTTGGTAGCAGATCACATTGTACAATGATCTAACTCTTTGGTAGTAGATCATAAGGCCTTACATCTCATTCTCTTTGGTAGTAGAGATGATGCATTATTCCCTCAGGTGGAATATGCATGGATATATAATGGAAAATGTGCTTAAAATATGTGTTCTCTTTTGCTAATGAATATCTTTGTGCAGGTATATGCTTTTCTTATATTCTTCTATTATTGCCAAGTATATTAGTTTTATTTTATTGCCAAGATATGATGAGAGGTATATAAAAGACACGTAGGCGTACTCAGTACAATATTCTTGAATATTGTGCTGACGTGTACCGCATGTAATCTTTTGTTTAGGTTGTGGCCTTGTGCTCTTGAAGATCCATGATAGTGAGAGTTGTGTGGCGAGCTGATGTACAGGTGGACCTGTTGTCTTAAGATCCTGTAGTTTAGTGGTAGTACATGTATATGTATAAGTTTGTTGTTCAATGTGTAATATCAAATGATGTAACAATTCATGTTGTAATTATATGTTGAATGGTGAACATGTGTGTATGGTTTTATTATTGTTCATGTACATGTGCTATTGATTGTTTCCTTCTGACTCCCTTGATTTTCTCTTTCTTAGCCTAGTGTGTGGTGTTTAAATTGGGATTCTCGCTGAGGTGAGGGTTTCAATTTGGACATCACACATCAGATTAAGTTTTAGAAAATCTGGGGACGTCATCAATCAACAATGGGGTAAATATTTAAATCAAGCACTTGTCTAGAAAAAATTGTTGTACAACCCATGAGGAAAAAAAGAAATTAGAAGGTTAGCACCTCAGCCACTACAGAACAACTCAAATTTTATGGGAAACCATAAAAATCATAGTGCTTATGTTAGCCTAAAACCTCCATGATGGATGAAACCAATTATATACACACAAGCTGAAATTTTAGAATAATAAAAGTATTATCCACAAGGATTGGGGAGGCCATTACCTTAGTAGATAAGAGAAAAACTCAAACCTATGGGATAAATAAGAACCATCCAAGAGAACAATCCCAAACACTAGTGCTCCTGATATCCAAAAGCTTAAAATAAGCACCCACTCAAAAGATGAAAAATTATTGATTAGGATAGAAAACATTTGTATCAAAATAGATAGTTTTCCAAACATCCTTGGGGGATCTTTAGTGATTTTCATGAATCCTCCTATTCCTTTTCATCGACTTATTATAAATAATAAGAATAAAATACTTCTCTCCATTTTATCAGTATGTGAGGTGATCTCATTCCAGATCATAGGAATAGGTACCATCCTCCAAATTGAGATAGTGAAAAGGCATTTAAAGTGTAAACGGTTAGTACTTTCATACCCATTTATGCAAAGAAAAAGGGTTGAGGCTAGTTGGAAGCCTCTTCTTCTAACATAATTTAAAGGAAAATTTGTTTATGACATGCTTTCCACCACTAAAGATGCTTCTTTTTGGAACTTTACACTTCTAGATCCACTTGAATAGAGGTGAAACTTCCTTTTTTGCTCTAATTTCATTCCATACCATCATAAGGCTGATATTCTTTTTCCCAAATAAAAGAATGGTGTTAGAACCACCAATTCTTATGTCTTTTGATGCAGAAACTTTCTAAGATCTTTCAGATTTCTCGAGAAGGGAATATTCCACCTACCATTGCAAATAATACTATTGTGTGTGACATCCTTAGGAAGGCAAAATTTTACATTGAACTCATAGCCAAAAAAAGAGATAGTATCTTGCCCTTGACCCAAGGGTCAAACCAAAGCTAAGTGTTTTTCCTATCTCCAACCTTATAATCAATATACTTGATCGTCTCCTCTCTAATCCTATGGATATTACTAAATAACCTCAACAAGTTGTTATATGGAATTATTGACCAAACAATTTCTTTTTTTAAGTATCTCTTATTGATCCACCTAACCCAAAGAGAGTCTTTTTTCTTGTTATGTCCCATGCATTGTTACTAGACAAGAATAATAAATATCCCTACTTCTCTAATTCCCAGGATACCCTCATCTTTAGGTAGCACTATAGTTTCCCATTTCATTAAATGAGAAATTTTCTTATCCTCATAGGAAACCTACAAAAAAATTCTACATATTCTATCAATGTCATCCAATATAGAGTAAGGAATCAGAAATGAGAAAACCAATAAATATGCATATTGGTTAAAGTTAACTTCATAAGATCAAGTCTCATGGTCATATTGGGAAACCTAGATTTCTAGCCTCAAGTCTCCTCTATATCTTATTAACCAGACCCACACAATAATCCCTCAGTAGCTTTCTAATAAAAATAGGTACACCTAGATATCTTGAGGGAAGAAATCCTTTACCAATACCAAGAGCACCACTGATGTACATCTTATCCACTTCTTTACTAAAAAGAAAGATGTTTATAAGTATTGATACAAAGCCCAAAAATGTCACAAAGCATGTCAAGGATTTTTTTGATATGTGCAGCACTTTGTGAATCTACTTATGAGAAGATCATCAAGTTATTTGTGAAGATCGAGTGTGATAATTGAACTTATTTAGAATCTTAGATAGTAATAATATCTTTATTACTAATTTCTTGTTTTTAGATCTAAATGAAGAGTAATAATCATACTTTGTGATAACTAGTTGGACCTTGGGGGAAAACTAAATTATGTAGATGATATGTTTAGTGGATAATTGAAAGTGTCATGATAATTTTATTGGACAAACATAATAAAAAATATGTTCATAAGAGTCATTCATGACATGGATATTGGTAACCCACCTTGATTCGGTGTACGTATATGAACAAAGACGTTAATGTTATGGGAATAAGGGATAGAAACCCCAAGTTCTCAAAGAAATGACTTTGGTTGAGGAAACACAAAGTAACATATATGGTTTGGGATGGGTTTACCCTTGATGTTTTATAATATCACTCTGGAAACCTAAGTGTGCATCCCAAGATTATAGATGACTTGACACCTACTGTTGGATGCCTACACGTAATGGATATCAGCTTTGACCTTCAAATACGATCTTGAACAAATTTTGAGGATGAAATTTCTTTTAAGGAGGGAAGGATGTAGCAACCTAATTTTCTCTCATCAAATATGTATATCTCTACCTTTCTCAATTTCCAATCTTGCTATTCAATATAATCCTTTGAAGGTTTTTAATGCCTAATTCTAGTCATATTATTGTTACATTCTCAAAGCTAACATTAATTTCAATATTTAATTAGGTTCCATGCTTCAATATATCACCATCTTACAATTACAATCGAACCTCGCCAATGTGCTCTTCTTATTGTCTATGGTATACTGTGTAGTGAAGATTTCAATTGCATTTCTGAAGGCGCAAAAAATACATCAATTGAACCTTCAAAACCCGAGATATGGTCTCTCAAAGTTGTCCAATTTACACCTATTTTGTTTCTTTTTTTGCCTCTTGGACCCATTTGTGGGTTGTGTCTTTGGGCCAAATACACCCACGCGGCCTAGTCGTGGGGCTATACTTTATCCCCCTCTCCTTTTGGCTTGATCCATGTTGTCCTTTGAATTTTCACCCACAAATTCACCTCTCAAATCTAACGACTATGAGGTCATCCCCTACCTCCATCCATACACTATAGCAGTGTACCCTAGCCCCATGCCAACTACCATTTTACATTCCTCCTAGATTAAAATTTATGCATCCATTTGATTTCTTTCTCATTCCTATGTTTTTGATTTGTCTCGTTCACCCCATCTCATGCCCCATGCATCCTTATACTAGTTGTGTCGTGGTTGCCATGAAAAGGTAATTGGACATTTGGGCCTAAGGTGCACTTATTGGCATCTAACACTTGTACCAAACTCGCATCTTCTCACCTAATTTGGGTGGCTTCCTCATGGGACCTACATGGCCTTCCATCATGCATTACTGTTGCTCCAAAAGGGTCATGTTCAAGGCTCACCACCACAGATAAAAGATAGAAGAGTATACGATATGGGTTGTGGTGAATGACCTGAAGTCATGTGGTTGTAGTTGAAACTGAGAGCGTGCATTGGGTGTCATGAGGAGGAGGGGCACCGATGAATCACCATGAGCAACATTGTCTAGGGGCCATGCTTGTGTTCACATGTGAGAGAGGCAGGATGCAATTGCTAGATAGTGGATAAATAGTCCTGAGAAATCCATAAATGAAATAGTAACACCCTAGCTAATTTTCTTATAGTTTTCAATATAGACATAAAAAATCATAACTTTCTCCCTCCTTAACTGAATGAGGAAATTCATTGTAAAAAATTGATCAAATGAAAAAGATATACACAATGGACTACCTGGAAGACCCTAATTGTACTTCTTTACTGCTTGTTTCCCCTAGAGATGATACCTTTCATCATTTTAAGTATAGTTGATGTAATATTATGATAAATCTTATATCTTTAATGATGATCTACCCGCTTAATCCTCATATCAATACTTTGATGTACCTTTTCTCCATATAAAGGCTCTAATCACCTTTCTTGCTATTGTATGTCACGCTCATTTATGCCTTGCATTAGACTTTAAATGCTAAACCTTGATCACAATAATATTCTTTCATATATATGACATTAAATCATTCTCTAATCTAGAAATTAATAGATGTGCACCCTCTATAGGACAAATTTCACCCCTTAATTGCATTATTCTCTTGGTTTGTAAATGTGACATGATATGCATCACTGTGACCCCTTTATGATGATGCATGTTATAGTTTAATCGAGTGATAAATTTGGCCTATTGCACCCAACTATTTTAGATTTCTAAATTAAGTAATTTTATTGTACCTTGTGACCTAAATGCCTAATATATGTATATCTCATGAAATGTGGGATCCACATACCATCGCAACCTAATTTAATCTCCTAATGTGACATATATGACTTGAATTTTGTTCTTGTGACTTAAACTTGATATGAATGTAGATGTTATGATCTTCCCTCTCAAATTAGAGTTTCCGCAATCATTTTGACCCCTTTTATGTGTATGGCCCACTTACGTCATATGTTGGACCCTAATGATATAAGTAATGTATGTTGGTATGTTGAATGTATTGATGAATCTTATAAATGTAAACTTAGGTGGTTGTACACCCATCCTTAAAATGTGCTAATCTTGTCTCAACTTTGTTGATCTAACCCACATCTCTTTTCTATATCTCATAACTTGTTGAATCATGACCTTAGGTGCTCTATTATGAGTATTTTGATCTTGAATTGTACATAAGCAACTTAAACCTCATAAAACCATATAAAATGAATGGAACCTTGTAATGACATGAAAATTGAGCCACACCTTCATAATGCACTGTAAATCAATAAAAGATCATTAAATGTATTAACAACCACCTTTGAACCTAACTTGACCAAAATGCTAACTTAGGGTTAATGATGAGACCCTAAAACATGCATGTGATATGTGTCTTGTTCACATGTTTCTTGTGACTATATGATCAAGGATAATCAACTTAAGAACCTCTGAATCATGTACATAATTTAATAATTATATGAATATTGTTTTCTTGCACCTTGATACTTGCACATATTGCCATGTATTATTGTAGTATTGTAGTAGATGTTTTGTCTCATTGATATTGTAAGTTGAAAACGTAATATAGATCTCCACTATACAAACCTTATGCACCTACCTATACTCTCAGGGTAAGGACATAAGGCTAGAAATCCTACTTATGTTGTCAAGCTAGGATGGATCATGTTGATATACATGTTTACTAATGTATTTGAGCCTCAAGCATCCTCTTAGACCCCCTTCCAACAAGAATTTGGTCCAAGGCCTTATGATATATGATATTGTTGGTATATTGGAGTAAAATGACTAAAACATGGGTATTCATTTTGCTAAGTACTTAACTCCTTTACTCTTGTTCCTTTACTTCTGCAAATCTTTTCAAATTAAGAAAGACTAATATATGTGTGTGTTTTCCTTATACTCAGCACCTTGTGTCTTGACCTTCTTGTTTCTCATATTTTTTAGATTCAAAGATAGATTGGGAGAGGTTGGTTTGTGAACAAGTGTTCAGGTTGTACCTTTTATAAGATTCTAGCTAGCGTACATGACCAGACTTGTATAATTTTGCTCTTCAACTTGTATTTGTAATTGTGTAGTGAACAATTTTGTAATAACTTTATACTTGTTGAATTATGAGATTATGTTAATGTATCATCTTGTTATTTGTTCATGTATTCTATGGCATTTATGCTTCTACATTTGAGTTTTGATATTACCATGCTAGGAACGGATGCATGGGTCCTTTCTTCATTGACTTTCTAGTCATTTGGAGTTTGGATTTGGGTAATAAATAGATCCATGACAAAAGGTATCATTTCATGAACAATAACTACACCAAACATTTGCTTACCATGAAACAAAAATTTAAACTCAACCTTACATCTAAACCTTAGAAACTTAATAAGTTGTCTTTATGGAATAAGTTGACTTATCCTCTTGGTTAGAATGTAGATGTTTTAGAATTTTATGCAGACCTGTGTGATTGTTGAAATCTTTATTAATTCATATTTCTATCATATAGTATGTGTTGCAAGTTCAATAAGGCGAGAAGAGGAAGATCCTATTGATCAAAAACCTAGACATATGTTTGCAACATGTGCTTAGGGTAACACATAAATGTGCACTATGTTCTTGCTAGTTCTTTATGAGTCATGGTACTAGACTACCTAATGAGTATGGTAACTCAATTTTGGATTTTTTTTTATATGAAAGGGGTATGGTTGGTTTTATATCACTTATGTTTCAATACTATAGAAAACTTATTTTAAGTATAAAATATATATATGAACATGTGAAAATGTTACCACAAACAAAAAGTTAGTGAGTGTCATGTGACTTAAGAGAAAGAGGTTTAATGTAAATCTAGGTGAAAGTGCTTAAATGATAGATGTAGTCTCTATATTTGTCTAGAGCCATGACATAGATCATGCTAGAAAGTATCCTATATGATTTAATCTTGATGTTGAGGTTGATATTGATTATATGAGTTGCTTCAAAATGACCTAAGCTTGTTTAATGGAAGATTCACATATATTTTGAGGATGTATGAGTAGTTTGACTATAAACCCTATCTAATTCTAGCACCATGTATGGTACTTATGGCTTGTTCTATGTGCTACACATAGCTAGTGGGTTTACATGCTTGCATGTGTAATCTTTTTTATGTTGAGATATGGTTAGTGAGATGTGATTTTGGACCGACATGGGTCTCAATCTATTTAAAATAAAAAAAACCTATAGGATGGGACATACGATAAGGGTGAACTCTTTATGTGGGTAAACCCAACATGGGGGGAGGTTAGAGTACTAACGTCCAAAATATTGAAATGATGAAATATGTGCATGACAAAATACATGATGATGAATCCCTATCTACACTGATTTATAAGTATATTAGTTGAGCCACCTAGTTTATGGTTCATTTGATGATTCTAAACCCTAGATTTTGTATGAAAAGATCTAACCCTATCGAGGGTGGCATTCAAATATATGTATGTTTTCCATCTAGGTGAGGGATATGTTCCAAAACCCAAAGATGGTGTATATGATGTTTGATCCTCGTGAGGAGTCTCATACTTTGGTTACTAGTTCTAGGTATAGTAATCTAGTTGTTGAAGTTGGGTAAAAAGTTGAGTATGGATAGATGTTGGTGGTTAGTACATTTTAGCCTCGGCATAGATAGGCCTTAGACTGAGTGGCTTGGGATTGGGAATATCATTGTATATACAAGTTAGACAGTTTCAAAAACCTCGATATTGATAATAATGTTGTGACGCATGATGTATGGAGATATCTTGATAAAGTTAAAACTTAACATATGTATAATACAATATGAAAAAAATTCATACATAAGAGATATAAGTTTCAAAATTTTAACCTTAAAATAATGATGCCTTGGGATTCTATCTTGAATCAACATTATGTATAAATTTCTTAATTTCATATCTAAATGAAAAGGAATAACCATAATTTGTGACCATTAGTTGAAACTTGAGGGAAAACTAAGCCATGTGGGTGGTCTAATTTAATGAAGAATTGAAAGTATGATGATAATATTAGTGGCAAGACATGATAATCAATATGTTCATTCGATCACATAATGACATGGATCTTGAAGACCCACCTTGAATCAATGTATGTATATGAACAAATACCTTAATGTTGTAGGAATAAGGGATGTTACCCTAAATGCTCAAAGAGATGACTTTCGATGAGGAAACACTAACATCTATTGTTTGGTATGAGTATACCCTTGATGTTTTATAATCACATGATGACAACCTAAGTGTGCACCCCATGATGGTGGATAAATTTACACCTAAGATTGATTGGCTACACATAATGGATATCAACTTTTACCTTCGACTATGATCATGGACAAATTACAAGGACCAAATTTCTTTTAAGGAAGGAAGGATGTAACAACACGACTTTATCTCTCTTCAAATATGTACCCCCATCTCTGTTGGATTTTATGGCCTCAGAGTAGACAACGGAAACAAAAAAAAAACTGGCCATTAACCCATAATAGGACATCGCATCAATGACTATGTAATGGAAAGGATGGTTTTAGCGAGACATACCCGGTCATGGGGCTTTCCCAATGACAGTACATCGTCATCATGTGTGGACTTCAATGCCATGTCTTAGACGGTGTCTGTGTAGCTCCTGGTCTTTGCCATGGACTTTGGCCTCCACCACAGACTGTGGTTGATGTGTCCTCCTGAACGAAAGACATCTCTCGCCTCTGCAGATAGTCCACACGGACCACCTGGAACTCTTGTCATTCTAGAAGAACTGGCAAGAAGGAGACGACCCTCATGTTGGTGTACTAACACCAACCTACACACCCAAACTCATATTGATTTTCTATAGTTGTCTTTCCCTCATTGTGCCTCCCTAGTTGGGTAGCACTTGCTCGGGCTCTCTCAATTACCAAGACAACAACTTTGCAGAGCAAATAATGTTTTGAGTTGTGTATTCTAAGAATCCCCCAGTACCCCTCTATTTATTAGAGGGCAGGGTCAGGGTTCCCAATCTGTTCAGGAGTAGAAGGATCCAGAAATTCCATGAATAGTTTGTACTGTGATAGGCGAATCAGTCATTTCATAACTAAAACGGTCGTTTGGCAAGGTGATCTGATCAGTTCACTAGTGAACCAGTCGGTTGGGGGTGTGATCCGATCAGTTCACCCAGTGAACTGGTTGTTTCACTTCCCATACTTGCCTGCAATTAACTTTCCTCAATCATTTCCAATTGATGCAAAGATTAATCCTTATTTCAATCGAATTGAACAAGTAAAACATGAAAACTTTCTTCCAACTGGGCAAATCCTTATTTCCTCAGTTGGCAGGACTGTGAGCCACCCGGTTCACCAAGTGAACTGGTTGGTTGGCTCACACCAGCCGATCAACTCACAAGGGTGAACCGGTCGATTAGCAGTCCTGACATTGCCAATGTAGTCTCCAATCGACCTGACACTAACCAGCTAGTTCAACACTTGAACTTGATAGTTTTGAGTCCAGTCAGTCAATTGTATGTTTAATTGAGTACCTAGACACCTTTAGTCTCAATCCAAACATCATTCATGGATAATCTCCTCTTCCAGGGGTATCCTATGTGTGTGACCCTATAGGTTCTAATTTACATTGATAGTGAATGTTCATAACAACTTATGACATCACAAGCAATGAGCGGAATCTAGTAACTCATCATTGCTACCCAAGTAACTCAGAAAGTTGGAGAACAACTTCAACCTATTAGTGATTAGTGTTACCGTGATTGTATAGTTCCTTTTTCTCTGCCATCCAGATTGAACTCGAGGCATGGAACGTCATCCTCTTCAACATTCAATCCATGTTCTTTGACCTAGAGCAGAGTGTCTGAGATGCATATGAATTCACATATCATAAATTGAATCACATGAGTGTGGCCATATAATTCTCAATCTCGCTTATCAAGGGTCCCTGGATATCATACTCCTTGTAGGAGGGACAAATCCCATATCTATCACTCATAGTCAAGTCCCCATGTGTCAAAGTCACCCAATCATCACCGTTACAACAACCCATGTTTCAAGACTGTGTTTGATGATGTCAAAGTGTACCCAATCACATGGGATGAGTTCAGTGATTTAAGGTCCAAGAACCACAATCACCACCATCACTATGATAGACGATTATGACTACCATTCCATGGTATCCATGCATCACTCTCAAGGTGGGTCTATTTTTATATATTGTTCTCTAACATATATCTGTGTGCTTGACTTAGATATCATATATCATGACTAATGAAACTCTGTCATCAGTCAACACACACTCTTGTCTTATGTATTACTATTGTCTATTTTGCTTCCACAGTAATATCTTACTAGGGACATAACAAGAATGTATGTACTCTTATCATACATATGGTCTCATTGTTCAGGTCCTCAACCTGAAGACATATATCATCGAGTTACATCATTCTTTAGATATCTATCATGTATGTGTCATCATCCCATGATTGAGACAAACATAATAGATGTAATTACCTTTATCATTATCAAATCAAGTATCATATGCCTCATTGCGATCATCATATGATTGGATCTCTGGGCATACTATACCAACAGACTCCCACTTGCACTTAGAGCCAATCACCCATGAATCATATTCTAAGTGATCTTAATATGTCCATCATGTTTCTGCTGCACAAGTGATTTTATAGAGGGTAAGCAACATTTTCTTCAAGTCAGTATATTACATGTTTCACATCCCCTCGTTGTACGACAACTCGTATGAGATGGAAGTGTCATAGTGTGCTATCTGAAATTCCTTTGCCTAACTAGTAGCTCCATTGTTGTCACAATATTACTACTGAGTCACCAATGGTCAGAACCTCCCATAAGTTCATCCATATGAACTTATAGATCCATACAATATCTTTTACAATATTCGTAACACTAAGGTACTCAGCTTCTTATTGTAGAATTAATCAATTTTTTTATGTTGGAACATTCCCAACTAACAATTCTTATTCCAATGTCAAACACAATTTTATCATTTCAGAAGCTTGCATCGGTGTAACTCTTTACACCCAACTCTTACTTATTACCATAATTAATAAACTAATCCTTTTAGTACTTCACAAGTACACAAAGACGTCCTTCATGGTATTCCAGTATCTCTTACTAGAGTTCGACGAATATCCATTTGTCATGTCCAATACACATGAGATAATTGGATATTTATATCATCTTTTCATACAAGATGATGATTTCATGTCTTCTTTTCATGTCCAATACATACAAGATGATGAGTTTGTATATTCTTGTCATGACCAATATATACAAGATAATTAGTTCATATTTTCTTGTCATGTCCAATACATACAAGACAACGAGATGAGCTCATACGTGATAGATCCAATTGCGAATGCATATAGAATATATCCATGTGTTCCTTTATTCTTCACAAGAATTGGGACACTCAGCTCCTGAGACACTAACTCCATAGATCATGGACAAGTTTTCTCTCACCATGTTGAACTCATCCAGCATCTAACCAAAGTATGTTCTCTTTCCTAGGACAAGAAGCCCTCTTGGTCTATGTCTATAAATCTTGATTCCCATCACATAGGATGCTTCTCTAAAAACCTTTTAGAATGCACTTCATTGCCAGATTTTGTAGTATGAGGATGATACTCCCCATCGATATGTGGAATATATATATGCTTCCACTAAATTCTTGTAATCACACATTACGTCTTCATTCTGACTCAAGTCAAACTCTTTGACTATCTTGTCAAATTGAAGATCCAAATCTGAGGTGCTTGCTTCAATCCAAAGATTTTATTTAAGCAGCTTTATAGACTTTATTTGCATTATTGGATTTATAAAACCTTTAGGCTGTGTTACATACACATCCTGCACAATATTCCATTTAAGGAATGCAATTTTAACATCCATATACCAAATCTCATAGTCATATTAAGCTACAATGGCAATCATTATCCAGATGGATTTATCCATGGTAACAGCTGAAAATATTTCACCATGTTCAACACCTTGAACTTGTTAGAAACTCTTTTCAGCCAACTTACCCTCCATGTCAGTCTTCTTCTAAAAGACCCAAAAGTACCCTATGGGTTTTACCCCTTTAGGTGGATCAACCGAGGTCATACTTTGTTGATGTACATGGAGTCCATCTTGGATTTTATGGCTTCAAGCTATTTCTCAATTTTTGGCTCTCATTAACTTCTAGGTAGATTGTTGACTCATTATATGATCAACTCATTGCCTTCTTGTCCATAAGATATCATATGTCATTCAAGCTATAGGCGTGTTCTACCAGAACCATGATTTCTATGTGTTACTTAAGGAACTTTGAGATTCCACAACATTTTGTGATTCTCTTTGTTCCCAGTGTTAAGCATGTACCCAAAAGGAAATTTGAAGTTTAGCTAGTAATCACACTCTGAATTATCAAGGTGTGATTCTTTCTTTCTGATACACTTCTCATGATACACTATCATTGTGTTTCAGATGGAGTCCATCATGATACATTATCATGATCTTCCAAAAGGTTCTCAAACTCTTGGTTCAAAGTATCTCCAAATTGATCATATCAAAATTTAATACTTATACCAAGATAATTATGTACTTCATTCTAATCTTCTTGAACACTTCAAGAAATTCATGTTTGTATTTCACTAAATACAAACTATCACATCTACTGAGGTTATCAGTAAAAACATTGATGTACTAGTGATTACCTTCAGCATTTATTCTAAAAGGTCTATATACATTAATATGTATAATCCTTAATAGAATAATTGTCCTCCCACTACATATAGTGAAGAACCTTTGTCATATTGCACAATGAATGAGATTAGCATGTCTCTATTGGTTCAACAACCAAAAGAGTCTAGATATCCATCATATGGATTCCAGAAATTCAATCCTATTTATGCGCTCCAGATGACATCACTGTAGGCAGTCAAGTTTGAGTTATCATGTCATTCATTACATGTGTCACACACATTTGTCTCTTTAATTATCAAGTATAGTTAGTGAGACATAGACATTTCCATCAAAGATCATATCTTTAAAATGAAACATCAATCCATATCACTCTTTCCCATACAAGATGTATGACAATTTCATTGATGGTAGATGTATAATAGCAATTCACTAATTCTATTATATGTCCATGAATGTCATAATGTAACTGTAATGGTAGAAACTATTTCTCTGCACAATTTCTAGCTTACTTCCTCTTAGGTCCTGAAGTAGAGATCTCTATCTCTATCATCTTCCCGAGATCCTCTATAAAGAGGTTATTTCCCTTTCCTACTTACCCCTCTCCATATCTTGAGTGATGAATACTTGAACCTAAGCTTGGCTTCATAACACTTCTTGACCTTGCTTTAGTCTATGGACTTCACTCTACTGATCATTATCATAGGTTTTGTCCTTTCTTCATTCATGCTTTGACATCAACATGCCAAGTGCTTCGATAGTGGTTTGGCCAAGTTTCTCAACATTTGATAAATTGGCTATATGATTCACACAACAATTTGTATAATCATATGTTTTGTCAACTCTTGACCTATCAGAAATCATAGTTAATCTATATGCACAATCATATTGAGCATATGAGATTATACTTGATCTCCATCTATTTGATTATACGCAAACATTGCCGTGAAGACATTATACCTTTCTCATAATTCTTAAGATGTATAACCATCTCAAGAATGTCCATGCTTCAAGTTGTTTATGCAACTCATAGTTCATATAGCTCAGCATAAGGTTCTTTATGTCTTAGGTATCATTTTCATACTTCAAGTAAGCATCCAATTTTATCTTTATGCGCATTTGGAGTGGTTCAACTGGCTCTGGTCTTTCAAGGTCTTTAGAGTTTACACTCATCATTGAGAACACTTCTCAAAGGTCCCAAACTAGATTTGAAGTTTATCCCGTTTATGAACTGATCGCAACGATAAAGTATTTGTGTTTGTGATTTGGATTCTACAATAGTATTTTTTGCAACTTTTCAAAACATTTTTTATTTGTTTGATTTGATAAAGTTGATAATATTAATTAGGTCTTTAATTAATTATCGCTCCCACTATTTTGTATAAATTGATAACCCTCATGTATCGATTTGGAAGATTGCAGCGTATAATCTTCTAGTGGCCAAAATCTATATTTCATCAAATTATGAGTCAGCTTCGGCTGATTGCCCACTAGTTGACTATTTAGGTAGGCCATCATGCCAATTGCATCATATGAAACTCTTGGATAGATGACACATGCAACTCTTTTCCATGATCATCTGCATGCCTCTGGAGCTTAGACTCTCTAAGAATCACCAGTTAAGTCTGACCCAAAAACCAACATGATAGATATGCACCATGCTTTGTGCAAATCTACATATCTACCATCACACATCCACGAGATGGACGGCGTACTTTAATTTGTGCAAATCTACACTTGGTCGGTCAAGCTTTTCATGTGTGCCACTTATGGAAGGCATCTAAGACTTTAATAATGTATTTGAGGGATTTTATATAAATACATAAACATATCCAATCACCACATTATTATAGTATGTATCATATACATGTTATAACCACAACAAGAAACATGAAATATCGATAAAAGTGATGATTATGGCCATACTATTATAATTCCTTGGAGCCACAAGGAATCATGGTCATCTAAGGTCTACATCATATGCAACCTGTTGTTGATGAAGATCTTTGTGGTTGAACCATTCCGGGTTTGATCGACTCATCCTATGACACAATCAGCTCACCTCCTGGTTGGTTGGTTGGTTGGTTGGTTGGTTGGTTGGTTGGTTGGTTGGTTGGTTGGTTGGTTGGTTGGTTGGTTGGTTGGTTGGTTGGTTGGTTGGTTGGTTGGTTGGTTGGTTGGTTGGTTGGTTGGTTGGTTGGTTGTTTGGTTGGTTGGTTGGTTGGTTAGTCTGGCCTCCGATGTCTAGTGTGATGACATGCCATCAGACTGACAGCTAAATCGCCACTAGTAATTACACAGAATAACCATTAGCAGTGGATTAATGAAAATCACTAAAAACTAAAATCATTTTGCAAAGAGATCCATTTCCAGGAAACTCTTAAAGAAAGAACCAAGGCAATATATACATCATGCTTCACATTGTACATACATTGTACCATCTCATCTCGAGGATAACATATACCAGTTGCTTTGCCTAGACCTATACATAAGCAACAAAAAAAACTCGAGGCATACAAGCCAAAGTCTCAGATCGTTTATAAAACCATCACATACTAACTCCCAAGGATCTGAGAGTATAGAGATGACACATAGGACTTCTATCTACAAGAGATGACAGACATCACACTCAACCTGGTCTGTTACTACTGTCCTTGTTGCTATTGTCCTTCCTTTACAGTACAGTCTCTACATCCTCGTGCACATCCACCTAAAAATTGTGGAACCCACAGGGTGAGACACAAGTCCCAGCGAGAGATATAACTCTCTGTCAACAATATTATTATCACATGTAAATAGTATAAAAATAAGCATAGGATCTTTTATGTAAATAAGCATATTTAATCATTATTTAATTGTAGTGCAAAGCAATAACAATGTTAAAGTAGTTCAACTATCCATGACATAGCTATAGATCATCTATTTGCTTTATTAGGAATATGGAGAACATGTATAACATCTATCCACTAAGATATATAAAAGTAGTGTAACATCAACCAATGTTTTTGTATTCAACCCTTAAGCAGATACGCTACACGACTGATTACACATTTACAATCACACTTATGCCCAGAGGAGATGAGGTATACTTCTCATGCTCCAACCAACTATGGCTACATAAAGCATCGGTATCATACAAGTCAATGGAAGAGTTTCCTGCCAAGACCTCACCCGTCTCGGTCAGTATAAGACCACTGGAAGTGACATCATGTCAAACTGCAACTAGCATGTCGGGGTATAGTGGCATCTTCGCTATAGAGCTACAGCTGCAACATGCACTCTCTTCAGGGAGATATCACATCAATCCCCGGTACATTTTCATTAGGGCGATCACACAACAACCCTGGCATTCATCGGGGAGATAACACATCAATCCCAATCTGGACGTAAGGATATGTTCATCCTTCACCCCCACATATTTAAAAATATGCACTGAGTTAAACTCGTTTCACCATTCAGTAAATCCTGACACCAAATGGATCTATGGCATGGGAACTACATGATAAGGTTCCACTTGATTAATTAAGTGTATTACAATATCTTTAAGCATCAATCAAGTTACAAGCAAGAATTATAACAGATGCTACAAAGAAAGGTGTAATACATTTATCAAGTACTTTCATTATCTTTGGAACACATTGAATACATAACACTCGGGAACTCAGTCCCTTATCACATTACTGGGAATTCTCATCCCTTAACCTTATCATCATCATGATTGCTAGATCTGGGTATTCAAACCCTTGGTTCATCAATGAACATTGTCACCTTTTATCATGTAACTATCAACTCTAGGTCCTCAGACCCAGGTATACATAATACTTATTGCACAAGTATTTCACATGGGCCACAAGGCCCATATAATCTGTATAATATGAAACACCATAGATCATACCTGGATATGCTCATCATCTCATGATACTTTCATGGTTAGTATTTCATGATAAAGCAATATCAAGTAGATATCATCATCATGCAATAAAAGAAAAATACAACCTTCTCATTATTAGGGTTAGGGTTTTCCCTTTCAAAGCAATTAGGGTTTCAAGCAAATTAGGGTTTCAAACTAATACGGGTTTCAAGCCAATTAGGATTTTAAACCACATAGGGTTGCAAACCGATTAGGGTTTCAAGTTCATATTATCAAGAATCAAAAACCTGATTCATAGCTTCACATATATTAGGAGTATCAATGTATGCTCATTAAATGATTATCACGCAAAGTATGATTTTCTCTCTCATCCTTATTAGGACATAGATTTCATCATACTTTATCAAGTTGGCCCAATCATTTTCTCAAGGTACATTGGCCTACATTTATCAAAATGCATTAAACTCTATACCTCTTAAGGTATCTTTTGACATAACAAACTTCATCTATTACTCCATCAAGTATATTGGATTGAGGTGCTTCCACCATATAGGGCATGAGGTGTGTGCTTGCTCCCATATCGTGCAAGAGGTGTATGTGTGCTTACCATATCACCCAAGAGGTGTATGTGTGCTTTCATATCACCCAAGAGGTGTATGTGTGCTTCCATATCGCCCAAGAGGTGTATGTGTGCTTCCATATAGGGCTTGAGGTGTAACCTTGATCACCATATTGTGCATGAGGTGTAGGTTGATCACCATATTGTGCATGAGGTGTAGGTTCATCACCATATCATGCATGAGGTATGTGTGTGTGTCACTCATATCGGGTTGCTCAAAATTAGGGTTTGCATATCAGATTAGACCCTTATGATCATACCTCTTTGAACCTTCATGGTATCAACCTACCCTTCACCATAGGTTAAGTGACACCCTAGACAATAGGTTAGTCTAAACCAAACCAAGTGTTCAAACTAATAGGGGTGTGGGGTTCCAAGGTATATCACATTTAATATCACCATCTAGGGTTTCATCACCATATCGGGTTAGAGGTGCTTCACACCATATCGTGCATTAGGTGCATGCTTCATCATCATATCATTCATAAGGTGTGTGCTTCATCATCATATCATGCATAAGGTACATGATTCATCATCATATCATGCATGAGGTTCATACTCATCACCATATCATGCTAGTGGTGTGTTCACATCACCATATCGGGTTAGATGTGCTTCAACCCGATATTGGGTTGGACTATGATGATGTCATCATCCTCAAGCTCAATACATTCGTTATTATTGTTCTAGTTCATGAATAGTAGGTCTATGCAACTATTAGAACTCATGGATTCATCAATTATTCAAGAAAACTCGAAATTGAAAGTAGATCATCACGTATGGCAAGATTGATGGTGAATAATAACATGATTGGGTTCAAGTTATATTACCTGCCTCAAGAACAACTTTAAAGCTCCAAGATCCAAATATTCACGTTCCCAAGGTTGAATATGAACTTATCAAATATCAAAGACTTGTTCAAAACTCCTCTATATGCAAAGAATCACCATAGATAAGAATTTGGTGAAGAAGAAAAGAAAGGAAGGATCACAACCTGAGATTCATGCTTCAACCAAGGTTGAAGATGATCATGGCTTCACCTTTAAGGTTAATGGCTCGAGATCCTCCTTGATCATCAACCCTTTGCATGATATCTAAGATAAATGGAGTGATAGGGTTTGAAAAGATTCACTAGTAGGTGAAAGGAGTGGTATATATAATTGAGGTTCATGAAAGAGGGTGTATAAGAGGTGTCATCATTTTACACTTACTAGGTGCCACGTGTCCATGCATGGTTGACATGTATCCATGCATGCATATTTATCTTGACTTGCAAAACTCATGAGGATAATCTAGGGATAAGATTTTGGCTCGTAGTTATCTTGTTGAGCAAGATATTTCAACTCAACATCACCTTATTCACAAACCGATACACTTTTTCTAAGGAAAGTTGCAAATTGATATCCATCACATCATTGAGGTGCTTAACCCATCATGGACAAGGAAAAGAGTTGACAAAATGATATGGGACATTCTCTATGGCTCCTTGGCCAATAGGCATTCCCATATAAGCTCTACAACTCGATACAACTCAATTAGGGTCTCAACTATACAGCTCTTCTTGGTCTTTTCATCACCAAGAATGCTACCACTCAAAGATGATTCAAACATGGTACCTCTTTCTTTATCTCTCCTCTAGATGATTCCAAGAGATAGTAGGGACACTTTCAATGTGGTAATTTGTATATCAACCCTACATTTTGGGTAAATTGCAAATTGCACCAAAACTAGTACACAAGGTATAAGCATTATTCAAACAAGCTCTAACTTGGAACTTAGGCTTTCCACAAGCCATCCCTTAGCATAATTCTCTCTCTTATGATTCTTAAGCACTTGAAGCATGTTCAAATGTGACAGATTGCAATATAACCCCTCATCTTGGGTAAATTGCAAATTACACCCAAACTACCATATAATGCACAAGCAGTTTGCAAATAAGCTCAAACTTGAAAATTAAACTTTCCTGGAGTCTTAATTACTTTTCAAAAGATTAAAACAATTTTATAAATAACTTACTTAAGAAAAATTTCCAAGTTTATGCCATAACCCAGGTCAGGGATGTTACAATTATCAACCCCTAAAAGGGATTTCATCCCCGAAATCTCAAGAGAAAAGGGAGGGTACTTCCTCCTCATTTCTTCCTCCAGCTATCATGTGGCTTCTTCAATGCCACAGTGATGCTAAAGAACTTTCACAAGAACGATGTCTTTCTTTTTCAACTTCTTAATTCTTTTGTCAAGAATCATCATTGGACCTTCCACATAGGATATATCTTCATTCAATTCTACCTCTACAGGTTGCAACACCAACTCTGTTTCAGGATGACACTTTCTCAACATAGATATATGAAACACTGGATGTAGTCTATGTAGGTCAGGTGGCAACTCCAACCTATAGGCTACCTTTCCAATCTGTGATGTCACTGAGTAAGGTCCCATAAATCTAAGAGCTAACTTACCCTTCTTCCCAAATCTGAGAACACCTTTCCAAGGAGAGACCTTGAGATACACTTTGTCTCCAACTTGGAATTCTAAAGGTCTACGACATTTATCGACATATGACTTCTGTCTATCCTGTGCAGACTTCAACTGTTGTTGTATTATATTTTAATCTTTTTAGTTGTTTGTTGCACTAATTGAGGACCCAGAAGTTGGTATTATCCTATCTCATACCAGCATAACAGAGATCTACAACATCTACCATATAATGCTTCATATGGTTCCATATCAATACTAGTCTGATAACTATTGTTGTAGGCAAACTCTATTAAGCTCAAGTGTAAGTCCCAGCTTCTTACAAATTGAAGAACACATGCCCTAAGAAAGTCCTCCAAAGTCTGTATAGTCCTTTCAGATTGTTCATCTGTCTGAGGGAGAAAAGTGGTACTAAACTTTAACTGTGTACCCAAGAATTTATGTAGTCATTCCCAAAAAAGACTTATAAACTAGGGACCTCTATCAGACACAATTGTGACTAGAACTTCATGCAACTGCACTATCTCATCTATGTAGATCTGTGTAAGTTTTTTAGTAACAGGAAGAAAATGTGTTGTCTTAATCAACCTATCAACTATCACCCAAATGGAATCATGACTTTTGGTTGTTCTAGGTAGACCAACCACAAAGTCCATTGTCACGTGATCCCATTTCCACTGTGGTATAGGTAAGGGTTCCAATGTTCTTGCAGGCTTCTAGTGTTCTTCTTTAACTTGATGACACATTGGACACCGCATAATAAACTCATCTACATCCTTCTTCAAACCAGACCACCAATACATATCTTTTAAGTTATGATACAGTTTAGTACTCTCTGGATGCATTGCATACATGGATGAATGAGATTCCTCCATAACTATCTTTCTTAAGTCATTAACATCAGATACTACCATCCCACCATGGTAACAGACTGCCTCATCCTCTAACTCATGGAAACCATCTCATTTCTCACTACCATAATCTGACCTGATCTGTTGAATCACAGTATCAGCATGTTGTGCCTCTTTAATTTGTTGTCTCAGAGTAGGTTTCACATGCATTTTGGCCAACAATTCATCTAACACAGATACTTCTAATTGTACATTCATTTGTCTCAAAGATACAAACATGTCCCGTTTAAAGCACATTAAGGAATTTAATTGTGCTTTATCTATGGTTGGAGATGAAGATTTTCTACTCAATGCATCTGGCACTACATTAGCTTTTCCTAGATGATAATCAATTGTACAATCATAGTCCTTAATTAATTCCATCCAGCGGCATTGTCTCATGTTCAACTCATGTTGTGAGAAGATGTACTTTAAGTTTTTATGGTCTGTGAAAATCTGACATGTTTCTCCATAGAGATAATGCCTCTAGATCTTCAACGCGTGGACCACTGCAGCTAATTCTAGATCATGCGTCGGATAGTTCTCCTCATGTTTCTCAAGTTGTCGGGAAGAAAAAGAAACTACATGATCACTCTACATGAGCACACATCCTAGACCATTCTTAGAGGCATCATAGAAAACAATGTATCCCTTTCCCTACTCAGGTAAAGCCAACACATGTGCATTGGTCAACCTTTCTTTCAACAACTAGAAAGAACATTGACACTTGTCATTCCAGACAAAAGGAACCTCCTTCCTGGTCATCCTAGTTAGGGGTAATGCTATAGAACTAAAGTCTTTAATAAACCTTCTGTAGTAACCTGCCAGACCTAGGAAACTGCAAATCTCAGTTGGTGTCTTGGGTTGTTCCCACTCTACAACAGACTCCACTTTCTTCAGATCAACACAAATACCTGAAGTAGATATAACGTGTCCTGGGAAAGACACTTCTGACAACCAAAACACACACTTGCTAAACTTAGCATATAGCTTTTGTTGTCTCAACAAAGTCAAGGCTTGACGAAGGTGTTGTTCATGTCGTTGACCATCTCTATTGTATATTAGGATGTCGTCTATGAAGACCACTATGAACTGATCAAGGAATAGCAGGAAGATTCTATTCATCAGCTCCATGAATGCAGGTGGTGCATTAGTTAGTCCAAACGACATAACTACAAACTCATAATGACCATACCTTATCCTAAAGGCTGACTTACGTATGTCACTCTCCTTGATATGTAACTGATGATATCCTGACCTTAGATCTATCTTAGAAAACATTGTTGCACCACATAACTGGTCAAATAGATCATCTATCCTTGGCATAGGATATGTGTTCTTTACAGTCACTTTGTTAAGCTGTCTATAGTCTATGCATAATTGCATAGACCCATCCTTCTTTTTAACAAAAAGAACTGGAGCACCCCATGGAGAAGTACTCAGTCGAATGAAACCTTTCTCAAGCAACTCATGTAACTATTTCTTGAGTTGTTCCATCTCAGTAGGCTCCATACTATAAGGTGTTTGTACTATTAGTTGCATACCCAGAATTAGATTAATCTCAAAATCAATCTCTCGAGGTGGAGGAATATCTGGAAATTCTTTAGGAAACACATCCTTGAATTCCCTAACAATAAGAACTTCAAGAAGACTAGGACTTTCTGCTTTGGTGTCTATCACATGTGCTAAGAATGCTTCACATCCTTGTCACATCAGTCTCTCAGCTACCATTAGTGACAATAGATAGGTTGGAAGAATCTTCCTATCCCCCTAAAAGACCCATATCTCATCACTGTCTGTGAACATAGATTGCTTGGAACCACAATCCAAGACAACCTTATACTTTCTAGGGTATCCATCCCAAGAATTACATCAAACCTATACATCTCAAGTGGTATAAGATCCACCTGAATGATGTGTTCTGAAAAAGAAAGAACACAGCGAGAACATACCTCTCGCAACACTGCAGATCCGACTAACAGAGTTTCTAATAACATATTATTTACTCTATGATTGACAGTCATATTATAGTCATGAATCACTTCTTGGGTGATAAAGGAATGTGTAGCACCTGGATCAATCAAAATAGATACGAAGAAAGATGAAGACACATCAGAATGAAACAATTCCATCTAACCTGTCATGACTCATGGATTGACTACTGCCTCCAACTGATTCATAGCATAGAATCTTGTTGTTGCCAGTTGCTGACTTAGTGCTCTATTGTTTGGTATAGATGAACCTTCTTGGGATGCCTTTCCACATCCTCATGTGTCACTTCTGAACTATTGCCTCTAAGAGACTTGTTGACTCTGCCTCGGTGGTTGGGTTACCTCCATGTCTCTAACTGGACATTCTCTCATCATGTGTCCTGTCTGTCCACACTTGAAGCAGTTTATGTACTGTTGTGGTCTAGATGGTCCTATTACTGACATTGGTGTCGTGTTATGGACTCCACTTGGCAGAAAATTATGGCATCTACCCTTGCTTTATGTCCACTTCGTCTGAGCACCGAACCTCTGTGGTGCTACTAGTGCAGGAAACCTCAGTTTCTTGAAACTTCCAGACCTCTGACCCTGGAACTGTGTAGGTATTTTCCTAATGTTAGCCTCACATTTCTCAGTCACGGACCTCTCTATTTACCTAGTTGACTCCACAAAGGTGACAAACCTCTCTCTATTCTCTAGAGCAGCTACAGTTGTGGTTAACTCAGTGTTCAGACCCTTCTCAAAACATTGAATCCTCTCCTCATTCGTAGTAGCCATGTGTGGACAAAACCACAGAAGCTCCATGAACTTAGCTTCATACTCACTAATCTTCATCGGTCCTTGTCTAATCTACTCAAACTATGAGATTTTCTCATCCAGATAAGTCTTGGGAAAGTATCTACTGACAAACTCACGTTAGAATTCCTAACATCTGATCTCAACACCAGGTCTTTTCTCTTCTTCAATGGCCCACCAATGGCCAGCGCTTCCTTTTAAAAGGTACACAGCATGTCTAACTTTATCAGTTTCTGGAATGCTCAGGATTCTAAAGGCTTTCTCTAGCTCAGTGAGCCATAAATCTGCATCTACTAGGTCAACTTTAGTGGCATATTCGGTGGCTCCTACCTGGCATAACTTCTCAAAGGTCTTACCAGATCCATGTCCCTCATTTAGAACGGGTGCCCTAGGTGCTGGCATCTGATCTACCATATGCATCATTTTGGTCATGAACTGCCTAAAAAGAGCATGAAAGTTTGGGTTTTTCTAGCATAGTTTGATCAAGGTGGGGATTCTTAGGCACTGATTCCTCTCTATCCTAATCCCTTGCACCTCCTCCTGGTTCAGCAACACTGCTCTCAATAGCATGTTCTTTATGTGCTCCAACCATCTTTCAGCTTTACTTCTTCTCCTATATGAGCAGAAGTCACTATAAGATAACTAGAGGACACTAGAGCAAACTCAATAACCTTAATCCTATGTCTCTATAGACTTAGCAAACCTTAGGCTCTGATACCAAAACTTTATGGCGACCCACCATCAGACCGACAACTAAATCGCCACCGGTAATTACACGAAATAACCATTAGTAACAGATTAACGAAAATCACTAAAAATTAAAATCATTTTGAAAAGAGATCCGTTTCTAGGAAACCCTTAAATAAAGAACCAAGGAAATATATACATCATGGTTCACATTGTACATACATTGTACCATCTCATCTCGACGATAACATATACCAGTTGTTTTTCCTAGACCTATACATAAGCAACAAAAAAACTCAAGGCATACAAGCCAAAGTCTCAGATCATTTATACAACCATCACATACTAACTCCCAAGGACCTGAGAGTACAAAGACGACACATAGGACTTCTTTCTATAAGAGATGACAAACAATACACTCAACCTGAGCTATTACTGCTATCCTTGTTTTTGTTGTCCTTCCTCTGCAGAACGGTCTCTACCTCCTCGTGCACGTCCACCTAAAAATTGTGGAACCCATGGGATGAGACACAAGTCTCAGTGAGAGATATAACTCTCCTCCAATAATATTATTATCACAGGTAAACAGTATGAAACTAAACAGAGGATATTTTATGTAAATAAGCATGTTTAATTATTATTTAATTGCAATGCAAAGCAATAACAATGTTAAAGTAGTTCAACTATCCATGACAGAGCTATAGATCATCTATTTGCTTTATAAGGAATATGAAGAACATGTATAACATCTATCAACTAAGATATATAGAAGTTGTGTAACATCAACCAATGTTTCCATATTCAATCCTTAAGAAGATACGCTGCACTACTGATTACACATTTACAATCACACTTATGCCCGAAGGAGATGAGGTATACCACTCATGCTCCAACCGACCACAGCTACATAAAGCATCAGTACCATACAAGGTCAATGGAAGAGCTGGCTTCCAAGACCTCACCCGTCTCAGTCAGTACGAGGCCAATGGTAGTGACATCATGTCAAACTGCAACTAGCTTTCTGGGGTATAGCAGCATCTTCGCTATAGAGCTACAGTCACAGCATGCACTCTCTTTAGGGAGATATCACATCAATCCCCGATACATTTCATTAGGGTGATCACACGACAACCTTGGCATTCATCAGGGAGATAACACATCAATCTCCATCTAGACGTAAGGATATGTGAGTCCTTCACCCCCACATATTCAAAAATATGCACTCTGAGTTAAACTCATTTCACCACTCAGCAAATCCGGACATCGAATGGATCTTTGGCCTGGGCACTACATGATAAGGTTCCACTTGATTAATTAAGTGTATTATAGTATGTTTTAGCATCAATCAGGTTACAAGTAAGAGTTATAACATATGCTACAAAGAAAGGTGTAATACATTTATCAAGTACTTTCATAATCTTTGGAACACATTGAATACATAACACTTGGGAACTCAATTCCTTATCACATTACTGGGAATTCTCATCCCTTAACCTTATCATCATCATGATTGCTAGATATGGGTATTCAAACCCTTGGTTCATCATTGAATATCGTCACCTTTTATCAGGTAACTATTACCTCTAGGTCCTCAAACCCAGGTATACATAATACTTATTGCACAAGTATTTTACATGGCTCACAAGGCCCATTTAATATGTATCATATGAAAAATCATAGCTCATACCTAGCTATGCTTGTCATCTCATGATACATGCATGGTTAGTATTTCATGATAAAGCAATATCAAGTCCATATCATCACCATGCAATACAATAAAAATACAACCTTCCCATTATTAGGGTTAGGATTTTCCCTTTCAAACCAATTAGGGTTTCAAGCCGATTAGGGTTTCAAGCCGATTAGGGTTTCAAGCCGATTAGGGTTTCAAGCCAATTAGGTTTTCAAACCAATTAGGGTTGCAAACCGATTAGGGTTTCAATTTTAGATTATCAAGAATCAAAACCCTGATTCATCGCTCCACATATATTAGGAGTATCAATGTATGCTCATATCAATGTATGCTCATTAAATGATTATCACGCAAATTATGAGTTTCTCTCTCATCCTTACTAGGACATAGATTTCATCATACTTTATCAAGTTGGCTCAATCCTTTTCGCAAGGTACATTGGCCTACATTTATCAAAATGCATTAAACTCTATACCTCTTAAGGTATCTTTTGACATAACACACTTCATGTATTACTCCATCAAGCATATTGAATTGAGGTGCTTCCACCATATCGGGCATGAGGTGTGTGCTTACTCCCATATCAGGCAAGAGGTGTATGTGTTCTTACCATATCGCCCAAGAGGTGTATGTGTGCTTCCATATCTCCCAAGAGGTGTATGTGTGCTTCCATATCGGGCATGAGGTATATCCTTGATCACCATATCGTGCATGAGGTGTAGGTTCATCACCATATCGTGAATGAGGTGTGTGTGTGTCACTCATATCGGGTTGCTTAAAATTAGGGTGTACATATCGGGTTAGACCCTTATGCATATACCTCTTCGAACCTTCATGGTATGAGCGTACCCTTCACCATAGGTTAAGTGACAGCCTAGACAATAGGTTAGTCTAAACCAAACCAAGTGTTCAAACCAATAGGGTGTGGGGTTCCAAGGTATATCGAATTTGATATCACAATCTAGGGTTTCATCACCATATCGGGTTAGAGTTGCTTCACACCATATCGTGCATAAGGTGTATGCTTCAACATCATATCGTTCATAAGGTGTGTGATTCATCATCATATTGTGCATAAGGTATATGCTTCATCATCATATTGTGCATGAGGTGCATACTCATCACTGTATCATGCTAGTGGTGTGTTCACATCACCATATCGGGTTAGAGGTGCTTCAACCCGATATCGGGTTGGAACATGATGATGTCATCATCCTCAAGCTCAAGACCTTCGTTCTTATTGTTCTAGTTCATGGACAAAAGGTCTATACAACTATTAGAACTCATGGATTCATCAATGATTCAAGAAAACGCAAAATTGAAAGTAGATCATCACGTATGGAAAGACTGATGGTGAATAATAACATGATTGGGTTCAAGTTATATAACTCACCTCAAGAACAACTTGAAAGGTCCAAGATCCAAAGCTTCATGTTCCCAAGGTTGAAGATGAACTTATCAAAGATCCAATACTTGTTCACAACTCCTCTATATGCAAAGAATAACCATAGATAAGAATTTGGTGAAGAAAATAAGAATGGAAGGATCACAACCTGAGATTCATGCTTCAACCAAGGTTGAAGATGATCATGGCTTCACCTTTATGCTTAATGGATCGAGATCCTCTTTGCTCATCAACTCATTGCATGATATCTAAGAGAAATGGAGTGATAGGGTTCGAAAATATTCACTAGTAGGTGAAAGGAGTGGTATATATAATTGAGGTTCAAGAGAGAGGGTGTATAAGAGGTGTCATCATTTTACACTTACTAGGTGCCACGTGTCCATGCATGGTTGAAATGTGTCCATGCATGCATTGTTATCGTGACTTGTAAAACTCTTGAGGATAATCTACGGATAATATTTCGGCCCTTATTTATCTTGTTGAGAAAGATATTTCAACCCAACATCACCTTATTCATAAATCGATACACTTTTTCTGAGGAAAGTTGCAAATAGATATCCATCACCTCTTTGAGGTGCTCAACCCATCATGGACAAGGCTACAAGTTGAAAAACTGATATGGGACCTGCTCTATGGCTCCTTGGATGATAGGCATTCCCATAGAAGCTCTACAACTCGATACAACTCAATTAGGGTCTCAACTATACAACTCTTCTTGGTCTTTTCATCACCAAGAATGCTACCACTCAAAGATGATTCAAACATGGTGCCTCTTTCTTTATCTCTCCTCTAGATGATGCCAAGATATAGTAGGGACACTTTAGAGATAGTAATTTGCATATCAACCCTACATTTTGGGTAAATTGCAAATTGCACCAAAATTGGTACACAAGGTATAAGCATTATTCACACAAGCTCCAACTTGGAACTTAGGCTTTCCACAAGCCACCCCTTAGAATCATTCTCTCTCTTATGATTCTTAAGCACTTGAAGCATGTTCAAATGTGACATATTGAAATATAACACCTCATCTTGGGTAAATTGCAAATTACAGCCAAACTATCATATAATGCACAAACAGATTGCAAATAAGCTCAAACTTGAAAATTAAACTTTCCTTGAGTCTTTATTACTTTTCAAAAGATTAAAAAAAGTTTATAAATAACATTAATTAAGCAAAAAAATAGGTTTATGCCATAATTTAGGTCAGGGATGTTACATCTAGACACCTCCAACAAGTAGTTGGGCCATCAGTCGGTCAATCCGACTCCTTCGCAATCCTCCCCGATCCTCCAGGCGATCGGCTCGTCTGGTGTTGAGCTTCTTCTTCTTTGATGTAACAAAAAATAAATTATCCTACGTTTACATAATCTTTGGGAAACCTTGAGTTACATTCGAGGGGAGCAAAGGTAGAAGACAAAGGATCTCGAGTTTTCTCGAGTTACATGTGGAATAGAAGGTAGAGGCTCGGTATGAAAACTGAAATGCAAACAACCATAACCAACAAGCACACATAAGGGTTTGTAGGCCATAACCATGCTACACATCTACCATCAAAACCATTTTAGGGCGACGCGTATCAATTGCATATATACCATATCATATATGTATATTAGTTTTTGGTCGCATGTGGTATTTAGTTGGATATGCACATTAGTCAGTTTAAATATTTGCATCGTATGTAATAAATAAATGACAATAAAACTAAAATCCAATCATATCAATTTATCCCAAAACATAGTACATTGACGTGGCTCTGGTACCACTGTTGGGTTTTATGGCCTTAGAGTGGGCTGTGGAAATAAAACTTTTACTGGCCATTAACCCATAACATGGGCTCTCATCAACGACTATGTAATGGGAAGGATGGTTTTAGTGAGATATACCTGGTCCTGGGGCTTATCCAGTGACAATGCCTCGCAGCCATGTGTGGTTTTCATTTTCATGTCTTAGACAGTGTCTGTGCATCTCCTGGTCTTTGCCAAGGACTCTGGCCTCCACCACAGACCGCAGCTGACGTGTCCTCCTAAGCGTAAGACATCTCCCACCTCTATAGATAGTCCACATGGACCACCTAGAACTCATATCGTTCTAGAAGAACTAGCAGGAAGGAGACAACCCTCATGTTGGTGTACTAGCACCAACCTGGTCTCCTGAAATCAGACTGCTTTTCTACAGTTGTCGTTCCCTTGATGTGCCTCTCTAGTCAGGTAGCACTTGCTCGGGCTCTCTCGATTACCAGATTTAGAGAGGAAAACAACTTTGTAGAGTAACTGATGTTCTGATTTGTGTGTTTTGAGAAGCCCCCAATACTCCTCTATTTATAGTAGAGGGTAGGGTCAGGGTTCCTAGTCTGTTCAGAGTAGAAGGGTCCATAAATTCCATGAATAGTTTGTACTACGGTAGGCAAACCGGACGTTTCATAACTGAAACAGTCATTTGGAAATGTGAGTCGATCGGTTCATTAGTGAACCGGTCGGTTGGGAATGTGATCTGACTGGTTCACCCAGTGAACCAGTTGTTTTACTTCCAGACTTGCCTATAATTAACTTTCCTCAATCGTTTCCAATTAATTCAAAGATTAATCCTTATTCCAATCAAATTAAACAAGTGAAACGTGAAAGTTTTCTTCCAACTAGGCAAATCCTTATTTCCTCAGTTGGTAGGACTATGAGCCACCCGGTTCACCAAGTGAACCAGTCAGTTGGCTCACACCATCCGATCAGCTCATAAGGGAGAACCAGTCGGTTGGCAGTCCTGACATTGCCAATGTAGTCTCCAATAGACCTAAACACTTGAACTTGATAGTTCTAAGTCCAATCAGTCAATTGTATGTTTAATTAAGTACATAAACACCTTTAGTCTCAATCTAAACATCATTCATGGACAATCTCCTCTTCCAGGGGTATCCTATGTGTGTGACCCTATAGGTTCCAATTTACGTTGGCAGTGAATTTTCATAACAACTTATGACATCACAAGCAATGAGCAGAATCTAGTAACTCATTGTTGCTACCCAAGTAACTCGGAAAGTTGGAGAACAACTTCAACCTACAATCTGTGATTAGTATTACCGTGATCGCATAGTTCCTTTTTCACTGACATCCGGATTGAACTCAAGGCATGGAACGTCATCCTCTTCGACATTCAATCCATGTTCCTTGGCCTAGCAGACTGTCTGAGATGCATGTGAATTCACATATCCTATATTGAATCACATGTGTATGGCCATAAAACTCTTAGTCTTGCTTGTCAAGGGGCCATGGATATCATACTCCTTGTAGGAGGGACAAATCCCATGTCTATCACTCACAGTCAAGTCCCCATGTGTCAAAGTCACCCAATCATCACTGTTATAACAACCCATGTTTCAGGACTGCATTTGATGATGTCAAAGTGTACCCAAGCACATGTGATGAGTGCAATGATTTCAAGTCTAAGAACCGCAATCACCACCATCACTATGAGAGACGATTGTGACTACCATTCCATGGTATCCATGCATCACTCTCAAGGTGGGTCTATCCGATATACTATTCTCTAACATATATATGTGTGCTTGAATTGATATCATATATCATAGCTAATGAGACTCTTTCATCAGTCATCACACACTCTAGTCTTATGTATTAATGTTGTCTATTTTTCTTCCATAGTAATATCTGACTAGGGACATAACAAGAATGTATATATGCACTGTTATCATACATATGGTCTCATTGTTCAGTTCCTCAACATGAAGACACATATGATCAAGTCACATCATTCTTTAGACATCTATCATGTACGTGGCATCATCTCATGAGTGAGACAAACATAATAGACGGAATTACCTTTATAATTATCAAATCAAGTATCATATGCCTCATTGCAATCATCATATGATTGGCTCTATATGCATACTATACCAACACTTGGTACTCAATTTCATGTGTTGAAAGCAGTTGATGCTTATTTGTAGTCACATTTCTCTTAATTATCCCAAAATGTAACATTATTTTTAATATTGTGTTAGGTTTCATGTTTCAATCTATTACCATATTGAAATTAACATTGAACCTCACCAATGTGCTATTCTTATTCTCTAAGGTATACCATGTTGAAAGCTTTCAATCACATTTATAACGGTGCAAAAATAGCCTAAATTGTACCTTCAAATCTTGAGATATGGTCTATCAAAGTTTGTTCAATTTACACACATTCCATTTCTTTTTTTGCCTCTTGGACCCATTTGTGGGTCAGATGGTCCCAATATGCACGTGCGGCCCATCTACGGGCCATTGCTTCCTCCCCCTCTCCTATCAACTCAATTCATGTCAACCTTTACCCATGGATTCACCCCTCGAATCCAAGGGATAGGAGTTGATCATCTACCCATGTTTATACATTGTATCTATATACCCTAGCCCCATGACAACTACCCACAACACCCCTTCTTGGTCAAAATTGATGCACCCATTTTCTTTCTTTTGCCTTCCTCATTTTTTTTCTCTTTTAACTCTCTTTTGCACACCTCAAATCCCCTCAGTGCCTCCTTATCCTAGTTGTTCCCAAGGCAGTTGCCATGTCAATAGGATTGGTCATTCAGACCCTAGGCATATCCGTGTGGATCTAAGACCTACATCGAACTCCCAACTTCCACAGAATTTTGGTAGCCTCTTCTCGGGGCATATATCCCCTCCCATCCTACCTTATTGATGATTTATCATGGTCCTATCCAAGACCCACCATTGTGGACAAAAGGTAGAAAGAAGATGGATTGGGCGGTGGTGAGCGACCTATAATTGTGTGGTTGTAGTCAAAATAGCGAGCGGGGGGATGAGCAATGTGAACTCAGGGGTGGGATAAAAAAATCAATAGGAAACACACAGTTCAGGGGGCATGCATGGGCAGGTGTAAGAAGGATAGGTCGCAACCATTGGATTGTGGATCCATGGCCCTAATCAATCAATAAATGAAAGGTAACACTCTTTCTACTTTCCATATAGTTTTAAATATAAATATTTGAAAAATCATAACTTCCTTCTCGCTTAACCAAATGAGGCGATCTAATATATGAAATTTATCAAATCAAAAATAGTTACACAATGGACTACCTTGCAGACCCTACTTCTACTATTTACCCCCCCCCTCCAGTTTCCCCTAAAGATGGTAAGTTTAATCATTTTGAGTATTGTTGTTGCATGATTATGATAAATCTTGGATCTTCAGTGATCATATGCCCTCTTAATTCTTACATCCGCAACTTTTATGTACCTTTGTGCCACATGAAGGCTCTAATCACCTTTATTTTTCTTCGATGTAACTTATCCTCATGTATGCCTGGTATTAGACTTTAAATAATAAATCTTGATCAAAATTATGTTCTTGCATCCATATGACATAAAGTATCACCCTAATTTTGAAATTAGTAGACTTGTGCCCTCTATAGAATAAATATCACCGCTCTATCCCCGTAAGCTCTTGGTTGGTAAACGTGAAATGATATGCATGATTATAGTCCTTGATGCATGTTATACTTTAATCAAATGATGACTTTGACCTCTTTTATGCACCGAACTCTTTTTTATCTTGAAAATCAATAATTCTATTGTACCTTTTAACATATATGCTTGATGTCAATCTCTCTCATGCAATGTGAGATTCATGTACCATCAAAACCTACTCTAATTTCCTAATGTGACATATATGAATGAATTGTGTTTGTGTTCCTTAAACTTGATATGAATCTAGATTTTAATATATGCCATCTCAACTCAGAGTTACACTAATCTTTATGGCCCTTTTATGTGGATGGACCACCTAAATCATATGTTGAAACCTTAGTCTATAAGTAATGTGTGTTTAATGGTGAATGTATTGATGAATATAAACTTAGGTGACCATCCAACCATCCTTGAGATATGCTAATCTTGTCTCTACCTTGATGAGCTAACCCGCATATCTTTTGTATATCTCATGATGTGATGAATCATGAACTTGGTTGCAATTATATGAGTTCTTTTACCTTGAATTGTACATAAGTGATTAGACCTCCTAAAATACATATAAAATGAATGGAACCTCAAAATGATTTGAAAATTGAAATAAACCTCCATGATGGACCCTAAATTAGTTAAATATCATCAAATGTACTAATAACCAGGGACAGAGGCATATAGGGGCACAGAAGGCAAATGTCCTACCCGCAGTTGCCTATATTAATTAAAGTAATACATTAAATGTCTAGAATTTGGAAAGATGCCCTACCTGTTTGCTTGAGCGTCAAGCTATCAAGTCAAAAGTCCAAACAAAACTGGCCTTGTTTCTATAAAACATTTGTGTTTCTATAAAGCGCCTGGGAGATAAAGAGTCTTTCCCCAATGTGTACTCTTCTTTCCCTGTCGAGGGATGTTATTATATTGTGGCTATTTCTCAGCCACAAAAGGGTAAAATTCGAGTGATTTTTCTTCCCACACAAATTAGTACTAACACGTTGTGGTACTACAAGCTACAAATTTTCTATTTTTCTACCTTGTTGTGGAGGCCAGAGATGACGCGAGCTCGGAGATGACGAACGAACGTTTGTCTAATGAAAGCCACACAATAGAAGAATTTAATTGTTTGAAGACTCAAAAAGTAGAATTTAATCATGATGAGGTAATTTTTAATCTAGGATTTAGACCAAATATGTCACATTATGGCATATATGTTTGAGATAACATTTGTAGGGCTTAGTTGCAAAATGGTCCTTGTAAACCAAAGGGTCATAAATTTCCCTTAACTCAATTTGGTAGCAAATTTTATCAATTTAATCCATCCTGTTTCACTAAGTATCCTATTTGGTTGGAGTATAGCATAGACAAAAATGTTGCATTTTGCCTCTATTGCTATGTATTTCCTCAAATCAGTCATGATCCTACCTTTGTTAGTAGAGGATACACGAATTGGAAAGACAAAAAGGGATTTGAAAAGCATGTTGGTAGTAGTACCACTATTCATAACAATGCACTTAAAATGTGTGAAGCTCTCATGAAGCAAGATCCACATGTTGATGTTCTATAGTGCAAACAAGATGTTGATGTTAGAAAGCAATATGGTATATGATTAGAAGCATCTATTAATTGCATGTGCTATCTTTTAAATCAAGGATTAGGATTTTGTGGCCGTAATGAAAGTGTTGATTCATTAACTCAAGGAAATCTTTTGGAGTTGTTACAATTTATTGCTTCTCATAATGAAATTGTTAATAAAGTGAGCTTAGATAATGCTATCGGGAATATGATGTAAACTTCTCCAAACATCCAAAAAAAAATATGTCATGTAATTGCTATTGAAATAAGGGAAAAAATTGTTTAGGAAATTGGAAAAGATCAATTCATTATTTTGGTTGATGAATCACAAGATGCGTCTACTATAAAAAAAATGGCCATAGTTCTAAGATATGAAATAATTGACCATTATGTTGGGATTGTGCACGTCACTGACACATCTTCACTTTATCTCAAATCAGCTATTGATTCTTTTTTTGTGTTACTAAACTTAGCATCTCAAAATTGTGAGGCCAAGGATATGATGGGGCTCGCAATATGAGAGGAGAATTTAGTGGACTGAAAACTCTCATTTTAAGGGAAAATTCGTGTGCTTTTATGTGCATTTTTTTCTCACCTACTTCAATTAGTTCTTGTTGTTATAGCACAAGGCCATCCACTTGTTGCTTCATTTTTTGAATCCATATCAAATATTATGAATATAGTGGGTGGCCCATGTAAACCTCGTGATATGTTTCAACTTAAAGAAGTGGAAAGATTAGATGATGAATTAAGACGTGGGGAACTTGTAATTAGTACTGGATTAATTCAAGAACTTGGTATTAGAAGAGCTAGTGATACACGATGGAGTTCACATTATGCACCTTTGTTGAATTTTGTTTGATTGTTTCCTTCTATTGTTGATGTTTTGAATATCATTGTAGAAGATGGAAAGGAAGTAAAACAAAGAGGTCTTGCTAATATTTTCAAGATTCAAATTCAAACCTTTGAGTATATTGTCACTTTACATTTGATGAAATATGTTTTAGGAAAAAACACATGAATTATCACAAGCATTGCATAGGAAAGACCAAATTATTGTAAATGCAATGACATTGGTGAACTTGTCCAAACAACAATTGCACACCTTGAGGACAGCAGATGACCAGTGGGAGATATTTATTGAAGTAGTGGTTGACTTCTATAATAGATTTGATATTCAAAATTCCTAATATGGATGAAGATTTCTCGCCACATGGATGATCAAGAAGAAATTTAGAAAAATCTACCAATTTGCATCATTATCGATTTAAGGTATTCAACACTATTATTGATTGGATAATAATTGAGCTTGATGACCATTTCAATGAGACTAAGACGGAATTGTTACTATGTGTTGCTTGTTTTGATCCAAGTGATGGATTTATCCTTTATGACAAACAAAAATTGTTATGACTTGCCAAATTTTATCCATTTGATTTTGGCAAAGTAGATCTTGGAGTACTGGATATGTAGTTTGACACATATATATTAGATGTGCAGTCTTCTAGTGAATTTTCCAAACTAACTGGAATTGACATTCTTGCTCAAAAATTTGTGAAGCTGAAGAAGGATAAAGATTTTCCACTAGTGTTTAAGCTTCTCAAGTTTGCTTTACTTCTACCAATTGCAACTGCCACACTAGAAAGAGTTTTTTCTGCCAAGAACATTATAAAGAGTCGATTGTGTAATAAGATGGAGGACAATTGACTCAATGATTGTCTCCTTACCTACATTGAAAAGGATATTTTCTCTATCGTTGACAATGAAACCATTATAAACCATTTTTAGGGGATGCCTATCAGTCGCGGACAATTATGAACAATTTATGATCACTAAATTACTTTTTTGTATTTTATAGATAAGGAAAAAATTCAATTTGTTTCTCTTTTCAAATATGTCTCTTATCTTTTTGTCTTTGCAATGAATGCACTTTTTTCACTATTATATTATATGGTACCCCCAGGATCAAAAATCCTGGCTTCGTCACTACTAATAACCACCATTAAACCTAACTTAACTAAAACCCTAAAAGTAGATCTATCTAAGGTTAGTGATGAAAACCTAATACATGCATGTCATCTTGTATTAATCAGGTTTTTCTTGTAACTATATGATCAAGAATAAGTTGGGTTAAAGATCTCCAAATCAGGTAAGGGCTTTAATAATAATATGGTTATGGTTTTCTTATTTACACCTTGATATGTATGCATGCTTGTTTACTTGCACATATTGCCATGTAGCATTGTAAATTGTAGTATTGTACTTGATATGTTGTCTAGTTGATTTTATAACTTGAACACATAATATAGATCTCTAGTACACAAACCATGTGCACTTGCCTTTACTGTCAAGGTAAAGACACAAGGTTGGGTGTCCTACTTGAGTTGTCAATCTAGGGCAGACCATGTTAATAAATAGGGTTAGCTAATGGCTTTGAGCTTCAAGCACCCTCACAGTCCCTTTATAATGGGAAGTTGGTTAAAGGACTTATGATATATGATATTGTTAGTATAGTTGAGTGAAATGATTAAAACATGGGTTTTCATTTTACTAATTACCTAACCCTTTTACTTTTGTTCATTTACTTCTGCAAATCTTTTCAAATTATGAAAACCTTAAATATATATATTTCTGCCATGTACTGAACACTTTATGTGTTGACCCACTTGTTTCTCATATGTTTTAGGTTCAAAGATAGCTTGGGAGAGGTCGCCTTGTAAGCAAGTGTTCACATTGTACCTTTTATAAGATCCAAGTAGTGTACATGATCATATTTGTATAATTTAGATTCTCAACTTGTAATTGGAATTACGTAATAAATATGTTATACTTCATTGATTTTTTAGATCGTGATGGTATCTCATGTTGTTATTTATTCATGTATTCTAAGATTTTATGTTTCTGCATTCAATCTTTGATACTACCATGCTATTGAAAAATGCTCTGGTCCATTGTCATTGATTTTCTTTTCATTTGGAGTCTAGATTTGTGTAATGAAGGGTTCCATGACAACCACCAACACGAGGTTGACATCCAACTCAACCAATTAGACATCTTTGATATTATTTCCTAGAAAATCCATCAAGATGACAAGGATATTCAAATCCAATCAGGTGTTGATGCCACCAACTAAATTCTAATGCCCCAATATTATCAAGAAGGGGTGCATTGTCATCCCAACTTATCAACGTTAGCTACTTCTATAACATCTCTATCATATGACATACTAGGACATATGAAGAAGACATTCATGTGGGACCTAATTTAGAGCTTTCCCTACACATGTCATCCATTTTGAAGATCCTTAAAAGAGCATTTGTATTAAAGAACATCCAACCCAAGAAGTTGCTTGTTACAATCATTGGGATTACCATCAAGCGAAAAATCATCATGTACTTTGAGGATGAAATCCCAACTGGTGTTAATTCTAAACTTCTAGTATATATCACAATCAAGCATGGTAATATGAAGGTACCCCTAGTGCTTTTATAACAAGGTTGATGTCAACGTCTATCCCTTAAAACCTTTATTACATTATGTACCATGCAGAGTGAGATCTAAGCTATAAGAACTACAAAGATTGCCTTTGACGATTATTCAAAATAAGTCATGAAGAGGTCCAACTATCTATCTAGGTGGACCTAAAGCTATTTGTAGTGACCTTCATTGTGATGCAGACCAATGCCTCTTTCAATCTTTTTTTGGGATGATTGTAGATACAGAAGAATAAAGTGTTTCCTTCTTCCCCACATCAATGTCTCAAATTTAGATATGGTGACGTAGTGATCACACATTATTAAAGATGCTTTTACCAAGACTATAGCAACCATTGGGTTTTAGACCTGGACATGCTAGTACCACTTGTAGTCACCAGAGACAATCAATTATATATGTTAGCAATTCTGATTGTTCACTCTAATCTAGAATGATCACAACCATTATGCATGAATCTAGTGCACATGGTCCTCGATTAGGCATATGTCTAGGAAAGCTACATCAAGGAACAATAGAATGTGTTCCTATCCTGGAAAAGCATGAAATGATTAGGCTCGGTTATAAAGGACCCCTACTAAAAAGGGAAGTCACCTCACTTACTAGTCTCCAGATGAATGCATATTCGCCCCATTTTTAGTTGCATTATAGTCTAGTTTAGCATTCATATAGATTAGTTTTACAATAGCTTTGTTTTGATCTACTTAGGTTCTTATGCTAATTTGTAGGAATTTGATACTTTTCTTGACTCCCTTTACTTAGGTTCTTATGCTAATTACATGGGTAGATGATCACTCTAGAGAAAATTGGATCTTTTAGCACTTTTAGAAGGCAGTTCGATACTCAAAAATTGTGTCCAAGACCAAAATTAACCTTTCGATCAACATGCAAATCAACATCAAAATTGACCAAAAATCAAGAGGTCGACAGCCTTGTCGACCTCCCAACTCGACACACTCAATGTTTGACAGTAATATCAGTCCCTGGGTCGACATCCACACAGAAAGACACCCACACTCATCGATGATCAAGGTCGACATCCCTGTCGACCCCTCTCCTTGACAACATCATCGACCAACTACCGACAAGAAATCAACTCATCAACACAACATTGTCGACGCTCTCATCGACAACCACAACTTCAACCGACAAACTTGTCGACCCTCAAGGTCAACAGTCCCGTCGAGTGACAGACCGATGACAGGAAGTTCAAAAGTCATTGATGCTCTAGGATGACATACCTATCGACTGACAGCAAGGTTGACACTGATGGAAAGAGGTCAATAGCCTCGACCTTATAAATAGGCCCCTGACATAGTCATACATCTCATCTCATATTTTTTTGGAGATAAAAATGCCAAAATGTTGTTTTCGAGATCAGAGCAAGGACAATTAATAGATCAATCTAGATCAATAGATCAGATCAAGGACAATCCTAGCTAGTTCTATCAATCTAGCTAGTCAACACCTATCGACCTCAAGCATAGATTAATAGATCTCCTTCATCCGCAAATCCAAAAGCCATCGATCTCCTTCTCCAAGGTGATCGATCTCTTCCCCAAGCTATCGTTCCTCCACCTGCTTCTACTGCATCAGGGTTAATTCCTAGAAGGAGAAAGAAGGAATGAAGTTTGTCATCGCACACCACGCCGAGCCAATTCTGCCACCATCATGACCATGATGGTGTACTCTTCCTCTTCTTGTGATATTAATCTCACCATGTCGATGGAATAGTCTTTTCACTGGTGTGTGGGGACTAGCCCCACTACCTGTTTCTTACAATTTCACTCATGTTCCAATTCTTGTATGAACTCATATAATTCATAGCCAAACATTTATTACATGTTTTGTGGATTGATCACCCGCTTTATGCAATTTGTTATAATCTTTTACTGTAATAACTTCAACATTTAAGACTTAAATATCGATTAGCTTTGTTTGATGACCCTAGAGAACCTTTAATGTTAGATGATAAAGAGGCATCATACCTCTTCTAGAATTCCTAAATGCAACAATGATCACGATTACACACACTTCCATTATGAAGTTTGTAAAGGAGACAATGAAGGTCCACCTCTAATAGCCAACCAAAAGAAAGAATATCCTAAAGAAATCTTAGTCATTGATTTGAGACCCAAGCCCCCATAGCTCAACATGATGAATCCTCAATAACTATCACAAGTAAGTGTGAGCCTTCAAGTGCTCATTGACAACCTATATGTCAAAAAAACATGCAATGACCGAAGGGAGGTACCAACTTGGATCTTTTCTAGACTCCTCCTTTGGTGCCACAATAGTCACATTATCCTCATCAAAAGCACCTCCACCCAAAGGCCAACAAGACAAAGCTAGAAATATTCCAACACAAGCACCTAGTCCAACATGAAATATTTCAAAGATATTGTGACCATTCTCATTGGTGAATCTTGAGAGGACATAGACATTGCAAAATACATGACTATTGACTTCCAGTAGCTCCACATAGAAGAGGAAACAAAGACAGTAACTATCAGCATGGGATGACTCACTCATCTTGTGAATCTAGGCATCACCCCACAACCATTAGTAAAATCCTCTTTGATCGAGATCCTATGCCACTATATTGACGAATTTGCTTGGAGTTGTTAGAATTATAGGGCTCTATGAGTCAATTTTCATACATCGACTCCTCACTACTCTAGGGATGCATCCCATCAAACAAAGGTCTGGGTGCATTAGAACATAATGGGGCCTAAAGATACATGAAGAAGTGAAGAAGGAATAGGACCAAAAAATGATCGATGTGACTGTATGTGTGTTGAATATAGGTACCTCAATAAAGGCAGTCTGGAGACAAATTTCCTTTGTCACATATTGATGTTCTTGTGAAAAATTCAGACGGACATGAACTCCTTAGTTTCATGGATGTATTTTTAATATATAATAGGATAAAAATGATGTCATGAAACATGAAGAAAACCACCTTCACCATAGAGTGGAGCATTTTATCCTATAAGGTTATGTTACTCAAACACAAGAATGAGGCTTCAAATTATCAACAAGACATGGTGGCTCTCATACATGCCCTCATACACAAAATAAATCACACTTTATATATAAGATGAATTGATCTCCAAGTCAAAGAAAGAAGACCATGTAGCTTGTTTGGAAATTTGTTCCAAAGACTATGACATTTTTTTCCTCAGATTGAATCCAACAAAGTGTACCTTCAACATCACATCCATCAACATACTAGGTGATATAGTTAGAAAGAGAGGAATGGAGGTTGATCTAGGGAAATCCTGAGTGGTTACCAAGATACATATTGCCCATATGGAGAAAGAGATTATAAGCATTCTCAGAGGACTCCAATGCATCAGATGATTCATTGTGAATCTGGCATTGGTTTGCAAATCAAGAAGGAGAATAAATCCCTATTTCTAGATGTATATAGTTTGACGCCACCAATAATGTCACTGAATATAAAGCATGCATCTTAGGCATACAAGAAGCCAAGAATATGGCCATCCAAAATCTCAACATCATTGGAGATTCTCTACTCATTATATCACAAGTCAACTATGAGTGGGAGGCAAAACAAGAGCATCTTATTCTATACCAAGAGTTCCTATCAAAGCTGGTCAAAGAGTTTGACAAGATCAAATTATTCTACTATAAGAGAGAGAAAAAAGGTTTACACCACAACACTAGGAACCTGACATCTTGGGTAAATATCTAACATACATATATCTTTTTAGATGAAGTCAAGATGGTACCTTGGCCAGCCTATGATATGAAAATCGAGGTAGCCCCTAGAGCCAACAAAGAATCATATTTCTATTACATCACATGATTCCTTAAAGGGAACCCATTCCCAAAAGGAACCCCAAATGTGATCATTAGAAAATCCAATTCATGGAGGTCAACTACATCATATGAGTTGTACAACCAATCATACATTGCTACATTGTCTTAGTGAAACAAAAGCCAAGCACATCATGCATGAAGTATATGAAGGCATTTGTGGCAGTCATGTTTTTCGATGCGCTCACCAAGTATATCAACATCATGAGCTAGAGTTAGAGTATGATGGAGTTAGATTGCATGTTGTATTCCATAAAATGTTGGATCTTCTAGTTGCATGTTGATCATATCCACATACCTCCATTCACTTATAAACTATGACCATGACTTTGTCATTTATGTTATGGGAGCATATATGATTGTAAAAATCCATATAAAGGTCTTCGATGGCCATTGCTTCACATTGATCGCCACCAACTACTTCACCATGTGGGTGGAAGCAATCTTTGTCTCTATTTCCTCAAATCTATAGGTCATCAAGTTCTTCCATAACAAATTATCACCCACTATGGTGGTACCCAGTGAGATAATACCCAGAAATAATACCAAATTCAACATGAAATTAGTATAGGAGTATTTAGATTCTTTTGACATCAAGGATAAGAGGAAATATACTTATCAACCTCATATGAATGGAGTGGTTGAGGAAGACAACAAGAACCTGATCAAGATACTTAAGGAGACCAACAAGTCAACTCAAGAACTTTTCTTTGGCATATAAAACATCAATATACATGTAAATAGGTGCAACATGGTACTTCCTCATTTATGGAACTGAAAATGCTCTACCAATTGAGATAAAAGTTCCCTCCTTGTTCATACTCTATGAGGTCGATATTCCTATGAAAGATTGGATCCAAGATCATGTGTATATCCTCAATTCAAATGAGGAACAAAGTCTTCACAACTTGCACTACACACAATTTTACTAGGCATGGATGGATCAATCCTTCTCCAAGAAGATTCATCGTATACATTTCGAGAAAGAAGATCGTGTGCAATGCATGTATCTAAAACTAGAAACTTGAGGTAAGTTCAATCTAAAGTGGGAAGGGCCAAACATAATACATAAAGACTACAATGGTGTTTATGTAAGACTTTGAGATATTGATGACACCATACATATTTTTCCAGTCAATTATAGTCATGTCAAGAGGTACTACTACTAAAAATGGGGTTGTTTCATGGAACACATCCCCCAAAAAACAATAACATAAACCCCTCCTCGGTTAAGATGGTGATAATCACAGATCACCAAAGAAGATAAGGGTTAACTTATGTGATGTGGACCCATGGGGGAACATGCGATGATCGCCACCCTTGACTTCATAATTTCACAAATGAAAAAATGATTAAAATCATCTAGCTATTAAATTTTACACTTACCCATGTAACTAGATAGTATTTCACTATTACTCTTTCTAGAAAAATTATCTTAAGCATGCATAATGATGAATGTGATTTGTTTATTACCCTTCATAGGGTGATTATGAGCCCACTTCACTTAAGAGACTCCCATAAAGGAGATCTCTACTGTTGTATTTAGCCATGATACGAGTAGGGTAAAACTTCCATATCATGAACCATCCATGGGTCTGAAGGAAATACGGGGTCCCACAACTTGTGTCCTTCACACTAGCGTTGACGAAGCCAATGGTTCCATAATACCCATAATTTCAATTAGTAGAGGTTTAAATATGGGCAAACCCCATGCATTCCAAATTTAGAAACCTCCTCCATTTCAAGAATTTGAGAACCACTTCCCCATGAGTCATGTTCTTGTGATAACACATTCCAATGGTAATCAAAGAAAAGAATCAAAATTATGTATGACAACAACAACTGGTGAGGGACCAACCTCCATCCCTAGGGTGTAACTACTAATGTCAAAAGTATTCATCCATTGTGATATAAACACTATACTGTGTACTTGCAAGTAAGTGTCACCCTAAAAGAGACCACCAAATGGTCCAAACCTATGGGAAAATGGTTGACTAGAGTTAGTGTGGAACCAAGTCCTCCTCTCTCCCCCAAAAGGGAACACTAATGTAGTGGGAAATTTGAGTAAGAAAGGATACATGTCCCTATCTAGACCCACGCTACATGTCAAGGATATTAGTTGTACAACTAATAGAGGAAGTAGCCAGAACCAATCCACCTATACTTAATATCTACAACCATATCACGACCCCATTCAATATCCTCATGGGTTTCCTTGATCAACAAAAATTTTTTTGCTGTCGGCGGGACTTTAGAGGTCCTATAAACAAATATGTTGAAATCTTAATGTTAAGCATACCATGCATAAAGGATGCATATAAACTAAGAAAAAACATTTCATTTCATTAACTCAATGGCATAAATATATAACATCTAAGGTAAGAAAACTAGAATCTAAACAAAACATAAAACAAAGGATTAGATTCTTCCCATAGATTTCCCTCATCAGTACATGTAACCAATAGACATGACCATCTCTGACGATGCATTCACATTATATCTCATGCTGATATCCTTAAGGGTAGACCTCACAATCATCATTTCTAGATGACTCTAGCAATGTTTAAGAGCATGCACTACTACAACCTGATGAAAAAAATGTCATCTAGCCACCAATGGGTATATCATCCAACACTCCATGGTCAACTTGATGAAACCTAAATTATTAAAGAGATACAATTAGGCCTAAACAAGTGCAAGTAGGAAGACACTCTAATATCCACATGAATACCAATATGTCTAAGCAAGTGCAAGTGGATAGACATTCTAGTATATATAGGCATATCAATATGACAAAGCAAGCATGAGCAGGCATATGTTTTAACATCCAATATGCCAAATAAAGTGTGAGGAAGAAGATTCTCTATCATCTAGAGTCATGCCAACATGTCAAAGCAAATGCAAATAGTATCCCTACCATTACAAAACAAGAATGAACAGATGTTTTATAAAATTTAAGCAAATAAGATGCTTCATGAAAAGAACATACGAGAAAAACTTCCCAATATGAAAAAGAATGGCCATACATTCTACATTTCCAAACATGTGAAGGAGACATCGATGACAAGGGTGGGTAGATGCTCTTAAAACATAAACACATAAGAATGACTAGATGTTTTTTTACAAACATGATAACATGTCAGATGCATATTAGTAGATAGATACTCTATTAATATTTCTACAACAAGAGTGAACACACATTCCACATACTCAGAACAAGATGGACATGCAAACATTCAAGAAAGGAATTTTGCAATTCCACATCAATCAATAACAAGCAAATGTTCTACCCAACAACAAGAAGGTGCAACCATCCAAAATAGGAATATTTAAATGCCACCTACATAGAGAACAAGCATATGTTCGACTACATAAGAAGAATGGGCATGTATTCAATCCAATAACTTTAAAACTCCATAGAGGACAAGAATAAATAGATGCTCCATGAAGAAAAAATAATCAGAAAGGAAAGATGTTCCACGAGGCTGATATACATAGGAATGGACAGACATTCCTCAGGCCTGTTGGGGAAGAAAAAATTAGATGAGGCTAACATAAACAATGAATGATCACACATTCCTTAAGCCTTTGGTGAAGCAAAAAATTACAAATCCAACATTGACATAAATAGACAAATGTTTTTTAGGCCTATTGATGAAGTTAAAATGTTACAAGGATGAAAAAAAATAGTAATAGACAACCAATCTTTAGGACTGTTGGTGAAGCAAGCACATTACGAGGTTGAAGAAAATAGGAACATGTGCACCTTCTTTTAGGCCTTCTATGAAAAAAAATAAGACATAGTGGACAAAAATTTCTTTAGTACATGTCGTACCATGATGCCAACTCAAAAAGTACCAAACATATTATGTAAGGATCCCAACTTCAAGTCTCATTGAGGTGAACACAACTCCAAGCCTCATTGATGAGAGTGCAACTGTAAGAACCCTGGTTTGTGTTTTGTGTTAACCATATTTTTTGGCTTTTTATGTGATTAGAACCTTGATCTAATCCTTTGATATGATCTTGGAGCTTTTGGAGAGCTTAAGTCTCCTATTTGAGCCTATTTGGATGATGTTTGTGTTTTGTGTGCTTGTTTTGGGGAAAATTGGAATTTACCCATTTGTGAGGGCTATATTGTAATTTACCACCTATAGAGTGTTCCTTCTCTCTCTTGTATTCATGAGAGAGAATGTGATACTTTGGGACACTTTGGCTGAGCCTTAGATGAGTGGTGGCATCCCTAAAGGTGATTAGGGTTTGCTTGGTTTCGACCCTAGTGTGCTTTGTTGGTTTGTCTCAACCCTTGTCTTGACCCATGTGGGTGTTTTGGGTGTGTATCAACTGATACACCTTCCTTGGGAGTGTCTTGTATCGACCATGGTGGTTTGGATTGATACATTTTGTCCTTTTTTGGATTCTCTTAACCTAGTATGCAGGGTGACCTTTTTGTCTCGACAAGGGTGATGCTTGGCTCTTGTTTTGACCTCCCTTGGAGTGTCTCGATCGAAACCATGTGTTGGGACCTAGGTGGTCAAGACCCAACATAGGTTGTATCACTATCTCGTGCATGCAAGTTTTAAATGGTTGCATGTTAGTTTCTTGGGTGGACAAGTGTCCCTTTGGTGCCTTTAGATGTTGACACATAACCCCTCACCCTACCTCCCTCCTCCTTTGCTATATAACCCCTTTTCTCTCCATGCAAGTGATCTTTTTCAACCATTCTTCTTCTCCCTTCCCTTTTTCTCGTCCCTGGAGCTTGGTGGAGAAAAGAAGGTGTTGTCCTTCATGCTTTGGAGGTGGTTCAACCTTGCATGTGGTGCCTTGAAGCTCGATCTCCTTCCTTGTGGTGGTTTCTTTTCTTGGTAAGTAGTTTTACCATATTGATCATGTTTTCTTTAGAAACATCCTATATTCTTTTTCCTCCTTTCTTGGTCATAGACTAGGGTTCTACCCCGGTGGTCTCCTTGAGAGAAACTCCTCCTCACAAAGGCCTTAGACTGTAGTTTTACCATGGTGGTAACTAGTGGGAGGATGTTTTCTTCTCTTCTCTCCTCTCTTGTTTGGTTTGGCCTAAGGTCCTTCTTGCTATTTTCTTGAGCTATCTTTTGACTAAGGTGTTTTTATTTTTAGAGGTGACCTTGTCGCCGAAGAGATGATCTTGTTTGGAGATTCATTCCTTCTCTTTAGAGTGTGTGCCTTAGAGCTTGATTTATCTTCAAATTAGGTGGGTGATATAACAATCTACCGTCTCTATTATTGCACATTACTTTACATGCATGTTGTTGTTTCTCTCTCTAAAATGTACCCTTAAAATGCTATTAGATGATGGCATGCTCTAAAACTTGATTAGTAGTGGTTGTTATGCATGGTTTGCTTGGAATACAAAACCCTAATTTCTATGTGCATGTTTGCTAGTTGATTTCTTGAGGGGACGATCTTGCATGCATCTTGAGCTTTGGTTTCATCACCATGTTTTAGGTTTGTCCACTTGAGATTTGGGTGTTTTCATACATGTGTTGTGGTTTGGTTTTCTCTCCTAAGTGGTTTTGCATGATGATCTTCAAAGAGCTTGTTCTAGGGTTTGATGATCTTGAATCCATGAGTTTTGATCTTAGTGACCCTTGGTTTCCTACTATTTGACCTTATTACGGTCGAGATGTTTATTCCCTTGATTTTTTGGTCGAGATATTTCCTTGCTCATGTGTTGAACATGTTATTTTCTTAGTTTTGGGTCACGACATTGCATTTGCCTACGGTCGAGAAGCCTGCTTGGATGGTGGTTGAGATGCATTATCGTTGGGTCAAGACGCATGCCTTTGGTTGCGGTCTAGATAATGTTTTTGATGGCTTTGGTTGTGATGTTGCCCTTAGTCCCGGTCGTGAAGTTGTTTTATGCTTGGTCGTGATGCCCGTTTCAGGCTGGTCGAGACGATGTGTTGTGTTTGAGTTGTCGCGATCGTGACACCATGTTGCATGGTGGTCACAACACCTGCTTTGTGGGCAGTCGAGACCAACCTGGATAGTGGCTGAGACAAGATGTTGTTTGGGTTTGGACCATGGTGAGTGGTGGTTGAAACACCATGCCATGTCGCAGTTGCAACACTAGGTGGGATGTTGTCATGACCCTTTGATGGTTTGAGGTCACGACGCTTGGATGGTGTGTGGTTGTGACATATGTATGTCACAATAATATGATATATATACCCATGTATATGAGAGTGATACCAAGTGCTATTGACATAATACTATAAGCATTGTTAATTAATGATGTTCCTTAACCCTAATATGCTCCCAAAAAGTGTGAGGTTGTGTACCTAGGATTTGGTGATTGTATCACATCCCATAGTGTTGTGATATTGGTGATGGCCTTGTGAATGAAAGTGCTACAAGTATCATGCAATGATGTGACTAGTTCACACATTATACATTTTAGATCTTCTGAAGTTGCACTAATTATCTTGTTTTTGTAAAGCTTGTTTTGGCTTTGTATGTTGTAACTTGATTGATGCTAAAAGATACCCAATTGGCTTAATTAATCAAGTGAAACTCTAATCATGTAGGTGCCATGTGCCATAGATCCTTTCTAGTATCAACATTAATTGTTGGATTGGTGAAACAAGTATAACTCAGAGAACATATTTTTGAATATGTGGGGGTGCAAGTCGAGTATCTCCTTGCGTCCACAATTACCAGTTGTGTGAGACAACCATGCGTGAGCTGCTCTCCTTGAGATATGGATGGCCATGAGTGAGCCAATCATTCTTTTAGAACGGCCATGCCTGAGCCTGTTCTTCTAGCATCGTACCTGCACCAAGGTGGTGTAGGTGTGATTATATATGTGGATGGCCATGCGTGATCCATTCCCTAAGCTTGACTATATGTCATTGTTGCAGTTGACTGATATGTCTCTATATTATTTTCTCTTGTGTTGACCAAGAGGTGTGGGGAGGTTGTGGGTTCTGACTCTTCCATTGACCTTGTATGGCACCGATTTAACTTAGCAGTGATTAGTTGGATTTGGGTGGTACGACTCAAATCCTTAGGAAAATAATGAAAAATGTAATATAGTCGTGTAGTGTATCTTTCTTAGGCTCAAATACGACTAACATTGGTTGATCCCCTTTACCTTATCTTTTTACTGATTTCTTAACTTATAAGATGGTAAGAGAAGTCAACTATAATACATGTTCTTCATATTTATTCTTAGAATATAAGTTGATCTAGTGATCACTGATAACTGCCTAGTTTTGCTTAATCCAGTTTATCTGTTAAATACATATCATTTCGTTGAATCTGCTCAATCTGCTTAGTATTTTATCTACCTGCTTAGTTATTTGTGATTTGATAGACTTTGGCAGAGAGTTATATCTCTATAGGACGTTTGGTCTCACCCCATGGGTTTCCAAATCTTTTAGGTGACCATGCATGAAGAAGTATAGATCGTGCAGTTGAGGAAGAGCAACAACAAGAACAGTAGCTGATAAGGTTTGACGTGTTGCTAGTATTTTGGTGTTATAGTCCTAGAGTCATCCATGTACACTCAGTTCTTTGGGGGTGTTCTTGTTGTGTTTAACAGTTATGTCATCGATATGAGGTTTTTGGCCTATGACCCATGGTTGTAAAAATATGGCATGTGTATATGTATATATGTGGAACAGGTATCTCATGTTACATGTTGATTACAAGAATGATGATGCATAGTGATGTAACCGAATATATGTGTTATGTGAAATGAGTGCCATGTTGAGGAATTATATGTAATAATTTTTCTGATGATGGTGCTTCTGCTAAATTAGCTTTAATTTCCTATGTTTTCTGGTAATCCACATGTTTTGTTCTATTTTCGCATTTGGTTTTGAGTAATCTCATTTGTGGCACATTGGGGCGTCACAACAACTCTAAGTGTCACTAAAGTGAGATCAATGTCAAGCCTCCGCATATGCAAACAATCTCAAGTCTCACTATAATGAGCTTGACTTCAAGTTTCCTTGTGTGAGCACAATATAATGTCTCACTATAGCAATATTGACCCTAAGTCTTACTAATGTGGGAAAAATGCATCTCACTGAGGTGAGCATGATGCTAATAATTACTAAGGAATGAAGATAAGTCTCACTAAGGTAAGAGTGATTCTAAAACTTATTAAGTAAGAAGTATGCTAAGATGCACTAAGCTGAGTAGTATGTTAAGTCTCATTGAGGTGAGAAAGATGCTAAGTATCACTAAGGTGAGTAGGATGTGAAGTCTCACTGAGTTGAGAATCTCCAAAAATATTTGTCATCCAGATTAAAGTCGTCACCCCTCGTCATGATGGGTTCATCGACCATGCATGTTAACTATCCTAAGAAGAGAAAACTGTTGAAACTCCATTTTTGATCTTTTGAGTTCTTCAAGTAATGATAATAGTCATGACGTCCCTAGATTTTCAACAACTTGATTATTAGGAGTGGGGAACAATACGGGTCCAATCCTTACTTAATTCAAGAAAATGATTTGCATAAACTCCATGAACACAAATAGGACCATATAAAAGGGGTGCACTATTTTCTCAAATAGATAAGTACAAAAACATAATTTGAGGCAGAGGAGAGTAAAAATATAATATTACTGAATTTCATTATTCAACTTAACATGTAACCATGCAATTGAATGTCTAAAGCATGAATCCAAAATATCAGGATCTCATTGTGGTGAGAAACCTACCCATCTCAGACCTCATCCTTGTACTTCTTCCTGAGAAAAATCCTCTCCTCCCTGACCCTCAGGATCTACTACTTCTGGGTGGGTTGAAAAACAATATTAGGAATAGAAAAACAAAAGGAAAGGACGTCCACAAAAACTGAGTATGTCTTGGGCATGAATTAAATGCAAGATAAGAGTTTCATAAGAGGGATGTCAATAAGAGGATATCTAAAAGAGAATAATTTTTCAAAAGGTTTAACATGTCCAAAAGATGATGCATTTATTATCAAGAATATAATAAATTAAAAGGAGTCTTTCCATATGATTGTATTTCAACAATACCACAAATAAATAGTTGCATGGTGATAAAAATATTGAATAGCATATACTAAAAAGTAGTGTAGGAACCAATATTTATTCCATACCAAAGGTTGGGAGGACTAAAACCTCAATGCATATATTTGCAGGGTAATAGAACCTAGTGCATGGTAGGGGATTAAAATCCAATGTCTGGTAGAGGAATAGACCCAATGCATAAGTATCAAACATGGCAAGGGAATAAAACCCAATGCATATATGGTGTCTCTACTTATAGTTATGACTTGTCAATCACCTCACCCATGTAAAATAGGGTATACAAGATAAAGTGTCAAGCACAAATAAGGGATGAGATCATCCAACTGATATCAATGGGGTCAGAGGACCCAATAACATGTATTCAATCAATTCCACAAGTAACATACAACAAATGATCATAAAGGTCCACGAATTGTGAAATTAGGTTTCAAGTTCAGATAAGATGAGCAAGATATAAATATCAATCCAAAAATAATTGCCAACAAAGTAAGTTGACCATGAGATGACAATTAACATAGAGTCCTACACATGAAATAAATTCTTAGAGGAGATATAAATTGTGCAGACTAAGTTGTCCATAGGACCAAGAGAGATATGAAACATATGTATTTTCTTAATATAGAAGTAAGGTAATGCAACATACATTAAGAGAGTGAAACCATAATTTTCTCAATATTATTTGGAGATGCAACATATTTCAAAACGTGAGTTGTTAAGTCAGGGATTGATTCCTACCCTTCCAAGCCTAAAGTCAACTTAAACCTGCATATAGGGTTGACCCATTAATTAGGCTTTGAATATATGATATATTAGGTGAAACCCTAGAATCCAAGTCCTTCTACAAAACCCTAGAACGACTTTTGATATTAACCTAATATTATGTTTAGGATTTCTTATTAATATCTTGACTCAAAATACCAACTTATTGATTATAATGTCACTTTTAATTATTATTTAGACCATCAGTGAAATAAAAACCCTAAATTCAATCTTTTAAACTTGGAAAATAGGCAATGAAAAGTACATCGAAAGGTAGAGAAAAAACTCAGAATTTTAAAAGATATTTTTGCATAATTTTTGGATAGTCAGGGTATTAGTTATGAATTTCCAAAGTTCTAACCAATCAAAAATGCCAAAATTCCATGTCATCAGATGAAAATGTGTTCGAGCAGGGTCATGATGGATGAGGTGACCCAATCAGGGGTGGCCAAGTGGGTCGGGTCCATAGACAACTAGGCACTCACAAAATATCTCAAACCAATCGATAAAAGTACCACTCTACCCTTAGTAGAAAAGAAAGAAAAAGATGCAGGGTGAGGGAAGAGAAGGGAAATCATAGAGGGATCATCCTCTTCCTTGCACACTCACCATGGTTGCATGAAGTAGCTCGAGTTGACGAACGTGGATTTGGGGAAATCCTAGTACAATGTTGTGGTGCTTTGATGGTACAGAATCAAAGAACAAGGCTCAAGGAAACTTACCACTTGACTCGATTAGATTATGGTGATGTTTGGTGCCAAGGCGAGAATCCACAAGACCAGAACAAACACCCGATAGGTGGTGGTTGAAATGATGGTGTGAGAGGGAATTAGAAGAGGAAATCATCAAAGCTGGGAGCGGTAGAGATAAGGCTCTGAACTTCTATATATGAAGTTAAGTATTATGGCATTGATGGTTAGAGGATTCAAGAGAGTTGGGGAAAGATTTAGGCATTTATCAATTCTTCATAATTGGGGCACAAGTGAGGATGATTTTGTGAAGAATTGAATGATGAATTCAGTGAAGAAAGGGAGATCGATTGAGGTAGAAGAAAATCATGATTTTTAGAGGCGTGTAAATAATAATGGTTTCCTGATTTGACTTGAGGTAGAAGATAAGATATTGCCCATTCTATCCCGATATAAAGGTGGGAATAAATGGGTGTATCTGCATATGTTTATCGAAACATGACAGTGATGCAATTCAAATTTGATTCTTTTTAAAGTGATGTAATAATAATTTCTCTTTCTTTCCTAATCAAACTGGGTGAGTAAATAAAGTTCAAATAGAATGAAACTTTTTAGTTAGACTAATAAGGACTAAAAGAATCCAATTGCAAAGTCACTTTTGCCTTTTATAGAATTTTAATACTTGAAACACACAATTTGAGGGAGAGTCTATTTTCTTCATATTAATACATTTCTTTATTATTTATTAACCAAATTTTGTGTGTAACTCTCTCTTAACAAAACATATCCATAAGAAAAATCTAGAATAATAATTTTTAACTTAGATGCCTCAATTTGATAATTTTGCACAACTTTTCCCAAACTAGAGTATTTTCCCTATTTCTTGTATAAAATCCTTAATTAATTGTGTTATTGGAAAAGGATTATTACCATCCAAGCATATCCTAATTATTAAGTGGGGTTTCAAAATTCAAATTTATAAATTAAATGGGTAAAAGGTAATAGTTACCTAAGTTTGGGTTCATTGCAACTCTCCTCCCCTTAAAAATGATTTCATCCGTGAAACCCAGACAACCTAAATTTGAGAGTTCATAGGTTACATATTTATTGAGATTACACACATTGTGAGTATAATTTCATGGATGCAACACTTCCTTAAGGATATCATATACATCTACCCTGTATGGCCCACTTAGAAAGTCTACTCAAGTACCCTTGTTAAGATTTAGTTATTGCATATGTTTTAGTTTGAATAATAAACCAAGAGTTAGCTAATGTGTTTTAGTCCAACATATTTAACTAGTACTCTAATTCTTAAAGACTAAGGCTTTAAGACCCTACCTTGAAAAGGATATTTTTAAAACCTAAGTTGTTACACCCCGATCTCACAATTACCATTATTCATGAGATTGGGGCATAAATTGAGGATTTAACGTAATATTAAGACCACCCTTAACTTTGTCTTCTTTTTCAAACTCTTTGTTTTCTCGCATTGAACCACATAAACTAACTTTACAAGGGAATCTAAGCATTGATTTCTCTAATCTAATTTCAACAGTAAAAATGCATGTATGAGCATTCATTATGTTTCTCATACTTTTAAGCACATAAGACTTGTTGATTCACAAATATTGCTAAAAGAGGATGTGAAAGATTGGATTTCTGGCTTAATTCTGAGGACGGAATTTCTTTTAAGGTGTGTAGGATGTGATGGAGTGGACTTTTGGAAATCCTAAAATGTCTAATGACATAAGCAAAATCATATGATTGAATTATATTGAGAGTTCCAAGTGCTTTAGTAAAGTTTCATGGTTATTTATGTTGATATTAGCATTTAGATCCATAATTTTATGCCTCTTTGAGGAATTTAATTGATTGGTAATATAGTGAGTTGTGGCACCAAAGTTGGATGTGAGATAGCTTGGATGATGATAAAGCTATGGTCAAAGTTTCGTAAGGTATTGATGCTCCTAGAAGGAGTTATTTAGGTTTGAAGTGGGATAGATGATTAACTTTTGATGTATCCATGAGAAAAGATTATAAATATATATAGTCTAAGTTGTTAGTTCATGCATTGTCACACCTTGGTCAAGAGAATGAGTGAAGTGGCTGCTTTACTTGGTGGGAACTACAGCCCATAGACTATAGGTTAGATTGGAGGCATGGCAGTTTCAAAGCCCTTTATGGCCAGATCACAGGGTTAAGGAGTTATTTCTTAACCCAGTTCAAATAAACAACATGGGAGGCGGTTCATCTGTTGTGGAGTCAAGCCACCACGATCATCATTCGTGGGCAAACGTGTGACTAATTGTGGGACATCATGGTCGTATTGAGAGGAGTTAGAACACCCAAATGAACGAGAACAGAAGAGTTCATCTCATCGGTTCCCACTACTCCCTCCAATGCTTTTGGTAGGTAGAGAAGGGTAGAGAAGAGCAGGTGTCCAAGGAGCACGCTTGAAGCCGTGGAGATCCATCTGATTATGATGAAGCCTAAAGCAACACCTGAGGTAGAAGAAGAGGAAGGTGTCATCGTTGGTCTGTGCTCAAGCCACAACGGTGCTTGAGAACTCAGTCGGCAGGCTCCGCGAGGAGGAGCTGCAATAGAAGCAACCTGGAGACCAAAGGCGGCGAGGAGGCCATGCTGCAGGACAGCGTGGAGGAAGAGAGGTAGAGGTTGCTGGACGTCTAAGAGATGGACAAGGAGGATGATAGAGGCGCTTGTTTCTCGCCTTTGCCCAGTCTTGTGGAGGACGAGTAGCTTGGAGAAGCAACATGCCATGGATTCCTCACTGGAGCAGAACCCAACAACAGTGCTAGAACCTCACCGCGGTGAGTCAGAGAGGGGCGGCACCGATCTCTCACAGGAGATCCAAGCCGAGATGACTGATCACGTGAAAGAGGGAGAAGAAAGGGGCGGCCATTTTTCCTCGTTGGAGAAGAGGCCAGAAGCGGTGGCACCACAGATCCCTGTCACAATAGACTCATGTGGACATACTCATCGAGATCGCGAAGGAGAAAGGACCTTGCGATCAGAAGCCCCACGGCGGCGACCGTTGTCCAGGAGATGACGCACATTGGCGTCGATCTTCAAGCAGAGAAAGGAGATCGCGAGAGAAGGAGGAGCCACCTGCGGTGAGCCTGAGAGGCTGGAGGTCTCGAAGATGTTGCCAAATCTTATGCTAAGCTGAGGAGACCGTGACTCTGTTGATGGTGCTCCGCGGAGGAAGCTAACAATGGCGACACCTGTTTACGGGAGTGCAGGGATTCATGAAGGAAGAGAGAAATAAAGCGGACGGTCCAACAATCCAGATCAAACCCGGTCCGATCGCCAAAACCGATCGGCTCAACCAGGAGTGAGTCGTGCCCATAGTAGCCACATGGCGACGCCAGATTGTCCGAAAAAGGTAAAATCTTTACAAAACTTACAAATCTTCAATAAATCACAGTAAATAGCATATTCATCAGAAAAATACAAATAAGGTATTGTTATTCTCAGAAAAATTAGTAGAACAATATGAAACCATAATATACGGCTTTTGATGATTAAATATCAGCAATATCATGTAATATGTGTAATGCTTGTTTAATGGATAATAAATAGCAAATGATGACATAAAATCATGGGAAAATATCACTAAGTCCATAATTATGTATAGAATGCATGTTATGTCCGATATGGTCATATTGATGTACGAAATTACGTAATTTGATTAATATGTCTAATTATGGCTAATAACACTAAAAATGATGCAATTAATACATGCATGCTCAATAAATGATGAGATTTACAGAAAACCCTCATATCTGTAACTGAAAGATAATATATAAATCTGAGATCATGATTATGAACATAATCGATGTTATATGAAGATGAATCTTAATACATGTCATGAAACCCTAATCTAGGTTAATGATGTAACCTAGGGTTATATGTGCACAAAAAGGATATGGAAGATAATGTTCAGATAATGATCCATAATCAAGAAAGTGACATCAGTAAGATAATTCTAAGATAAGAATTCAAGTAAAAGTGGGAATATCCTAATGAGATAAGATAAACCCTAATGAACATGAATATGGTTAAGATGAGATGTAAGAAGATGAGAACCTGATGGTGATATATGATCTTGTCTTAATCAGGGTTGACCAGGACATAGTTGACATGAGGAATATGTGATTAGGATGTCTCTTTGGAAGGTACGCCATTACCTCTTACTTGTCTTATTATACATTATGCTTGTGTTATATGGTAGTAAATACTTGGCATATGGTATTGATTGAAATGATTGTCTTGTATGATATGTTGCTTGAATTTCCATACTTATGGCTATGAAGACCTGCAACATAATATAGGTGTTCCATCATAAGATAGCTCATAAACCACTTGGTGGTAGAGTGCATGCATAATGACCACAAACCACTTGGTGGTAGATCATATGATGTTTGTATAATGATCACAAACCACTTGGTGGTAGATCATAAGGCCTAAAGACATCAAAGCCACTTGGTGGCAGACGCACGAGATGTATGATGGAAATGTTCTTAAAATATGTGTTCTCTTTTGTTAATGGATATCTTTGTGAAAGTATACACTTTTCTTATATTCTTCTATTACTGCCAAGTATATTAGTTTTATCTTATTTCCAAGATATGATGAGCGGTATATAAAAGACATGTAGGCGTACTCAGTACAATATTCTTGAATATTGTGTTGATGTGTACCACATGTAATCTTTTGTTTATGTTGGGGTTATGCTCTTGAAGATCCAAGATAGTGAGAGTTGTGTGGCAAGCTGATGTACAGGTAGACATGTTGTCTTAAGATCCTATTGTTTAGTAGTAGTACATGTATATGTATAGTTTGTTGTTCAATATGTAATATCAAATGTTGTAACAATTCATGTTGTAATTATATGTTGAATGGTGAACATGTGTGTATGGTTTTATTATTGTTCATGTACATGTGCTATTGTGTTTCCTTTTGACTCCCTTGATTTTCTTCTTCTTAACCTAGTGTGGGATGTTCAAATTGGGATTCTCGCTGAGGTGAGGGTTTCAATTTGGACACACATATTAGATTAAGTTTTAGAAAATTCGGGGACGTCACAGAGGAATAATGGTATACATCATCATTTACAACTCTCTCTTTTTTCTTTACAAGGACCTAGAGTGACAAGGACTGAATGAACCTAACTATACTCAGACTTAACTCTTGTGGCAGATCTACTCTGATGTAAGGATATCTTCAATTCCCATAGTTTTCCTAAAATTTTGAGAAGAGGGTGAGCATACTCGCTCAGTGAATGAGTAAAACAATAATACAGTCTAAAGTACTGAATCATACATTTATCATTCTTGGATAATTGAAATAAAACAAGATAGTAATTTCAAATTAAAAGACTAGATATTCAAAAACTTACTAATAACATTGAAGCCTACATCATTAGAAATAAACAAGTATGGAAATATAATCCTCACTATATTCAATATTACATTTAAAGAACAACTGTTGCGAAACTGAAATCAAATCTTTCTTAACTCTTCTTACTTATAAGAAACTCTTTAAACTTATATTATCATATTTTAGCCTATGCCCTGTTCATATGCAGTATACTCTACATATGAAGAATCGTAATGAAATATGATCTCATCGTACAAGACTTAGTTGACACACCTGAGATGCTAAGTCTGACTACATCGCTAGTCTGTAATAGGAAAATGGCTCTCTGGCCTCGGCACACCTATGGGCTGTAAAATAGGACTCCTCCTCTAACCTGAGCACACAGGCAGAGAGTCAAGACACCTATTGGCTTTTCTGTACTCTAGTGCCACAAGGATATCTGGTGGACACTACATACTGTATTTTTAAGAAGACTTCCACTAGGGCTTCGTCCCTTGTACTACCTATTAGTACGATCTGACCCCTGTATATTGGACACTGCCAGGGTTAGGTCGTTTCATCCCTATGGCACAGACCTCTCATAGGGAATCTACGGTGTTCAGGGCTACTATTATTACTATAACTTTGATTATATCTTTCTCTTAGACTGATCTTTTTTATCTCTATATGTTAATGACTACTAGGACTATTGAATTGAAATTACTGATGATACTGAACTGAATGCTTAACATATTGTTTACCCTCTTTCTTAGGGTTTCTCCTTACTCATACACATATAGCACTTCTCATGTATTCAAACATATATCATGTCTACTAATATAAATATTCTCATTCAACACTTCTCACATTTATGCATGGCATCGATAACATACCTATCTAGGGCAAGTCATATCTCTCCACTTGCAATAGCATAACAACATATGCATTTCAAGACAATTATTTGAGTTAGAAAATCTGAATCTCATAAAAAAAAGCATGTATGCATATAAGATAATATTCAGATAAAATCCCACAATATCACATGAATCAATTCAATCAACCATTTACTACTAAATTAGATATGTATACTTGTAAAAGCATACTAGGTTGGGTTTCCATCCTTGAATACTTGCTATTCACAGGATATGTATTGTGAAAATCAGAAACTCTATTTTTCCATATATCAAATCAAAGAGATCAAACATGTAGAGTTATATGCACTAGGAACATAAGTAAGATTATATAAGCATAAATCTGAATTTTAGTTATAATGTTGTTCAAGCACCCGAATAACTTGAAAATTTAGATCTTCAGAAGATTCTCAATAAACTTATTAATTTTGTAGTATTCAAGGTACATGGATATCTATATCCATGCCATCATATAAATGTTTCAGTTCATAGTTGTAACATGAATTGAAGTATTCTATAAACTAAATTCAAGAACAGTTCTTTTCATTTATTGGCATCTAGGGAGAAATCGAGAATATAAATTAAAACCATCTAATTGAGTACAATTGACGGAAATATTCTTTTACCCACTCACCCTAAGTTGTAAAACAGCTTAAAAACATATCCCATATCTGAAAATCTCAAATCCATATTAAAACCCAAGCAATCGCCACTTTCTTCTTCCTTTTAACTCGAAAACCATGATTTCATCATTCCTCAGACCGCAAAACCCTTGGTCAGCATCTCCATCACTTTCTCCTCTCAAACCCTAACTCTCCCTCTCTCTCTAGGATTTCATTTCTTTGGATTGAATCACGAAATATGAGAGCTCCTTGTGTGTTAGGTTGACCATATAGAGCAATTGAGCTGCTTGGGTCAATCGCACATTGACCCCTCATTATACTCTCTTATTTCAACTGAATTTTTTGTCATAAAAATATTATTGTAATTCGTCTACTGATAAGGTCTAAACGCATCCAAAAATTATGAAAATTTTACATGTTGTTTATGATTGAGTTTCATATCTCTAGTTAAAATTTCAGTTCATTTGGAGTTACCAATAAATAATTTAAAAAAAACTACACTGCTGAAAAGCACACTATCAGCATTTTGGTCGAAGTATAGTTTGACCAAGAACCACATTCAAAGAACACTCAAATATTCTGAAATTTTTCTCCAATATGCATGATTGAGTTATACATATCATATCTAAAATTCAATTAAATAAAAAATTTGTAGAAAATATGAAAAATCATTTACCATACTGCTATCTTGATCAAATTCCATATTCATGTACTATCAAAACCCTAATTTTTGTCGATTAGGGTTTACATTTCTCAAACCCTAATTCTTCAAACTAAAATCATATTTAGAGTTTATTCTTAGGTTTGAAACATCACAATTGATCTACAATCATTAATCAAGTCTAAACGATGTTCAATCTAATCAAGTATGTAATCATTCAGGTAAACCCAAGTTTACCAATTAAGCACAAATGTGGTCATTACATAATTGATCATTCTATATGGATAGCATGAGGTACAACAACTATGTCTCAATTACTTCCCATCATAGGGTATCATTTGGCCTAAAAAATTTGAGGTTTTGTCTTAAAAGCTACTTATCCGTCTAAACTCTTACATGGTGGTGGCTTGGTTTATGAAAACATGGACAAAATCTAAAACTTTTCCTTTGTATTTATAAGATATATATATATATATGTATATATATATATATAAAGAGAGAGAGAGAGAGTCAGGATAGAATACCCTCGAGTGTACAGATTCGCACAAATACACTCAAGTGTGTTTGCATATCAAGACTATGTTTTGCAAAATATAAACCATTGATCTTAACTGTCATACTATAACATACAAATTTTGAGCCCATTTGGATGAGTGTAAGTCACTCATCTAAGGGCAACAAAATCGATGCATGAAACTAATTTGAAATGCATAATTTTTGCGGTCTTTATAACATGACCTATAAATGTCCAAATGTGCTCAAATTTTACGTATGAGCTTTTCACAAGATGTTTAAGAAGATCAATAGATTAGATTTTAAAAAAAAACATTGCATTATGAAAAACTATTTTAGTGTATTCCGCTCTGAATACACTCGAGTGTATTCTAGCCTGACTATATATATATATATATATATATATATATATATATATAATCCTTGAAAAAAATCTATGATAAAAAATTTGAAAATTGGTGCCAAAATCAATAAAAACCAAAGTCACCCACCATAATCTCTCTACTAACTATAATTCAAGTTCAAGGAGATGCCCAAAACCTATGAGTATCTTAAGATGATCCATAACCATACTTCTGACTCCATAAAAACCTATTCTCTACTTGTAACCTTTGAGACCATATACTAATCTTCATACGATCCTTATCGATATTGCATTCCTTCTATATTCCAATGTGCATAGCCATAAATTGGTTTGAGATAAATGTACTTGAATAGGAAAGGAGTATAAGTGCATGTTACTATCATGTATTGTCTGAGATCCTCTAACATCTATAGCTTCTAGTACAAAATCTCGATCTACACATCTCTCAACAGGAGGTCTCTTTAATTATTAAGGTAGTTCCCTGGAGGGTGATGTGGCAGATATGCCTACACTTGGTGTTGTGAAGCTGAGGACATCCTAGTTGAATATGCCTAGGCTGACCACATTGGTAGAAGGTAGGATTCCAATTTCCATTCTAGGTTGTACACTTTCCTGGAAGATTGTGTCAATGGAAATGGTTCCACCTGGAAGATCTCTATTCCTCATTGACATGCTTGTGCTTTTTAATATTATCACTATGTGTTGCATCCTGAAAGAATGGGTAGGATTCACAGCTAAGGATTTATCAATGATCTACTGGAAGCTAACAAGAAGTTGAGGAACTAGTGCACAACCCACATGATAGTTGATTCCTTGCAAGAACCAGACATAACTTCGTCCTTTAGTCAACCCAGTAGTGTATTGTTCAAGTAGTAGAAATCTTTTCTACTATGTAGGGACATAGAGGGATCCTTGCTTTAGACTATAAAGTTATGCTTCTTTCTTCTTTAGGGATGCAGTGTAGATGTACTTAACTCGGAAGAACACTAAAAACTACTCCTAGGTCACGGTAGATGTGTCACAGCTTTGAGCGTTTATGTTGCACCAGACTCATTCCTTCCCATGCAGGACATAGGGAGTGAGTCACACCTTCTAATACGGAGGACAAACCATGTAATCAAAAGTCCTTTCTAGATCCACAGCCCAGTCATCGACCTTATCGACCATCTCTAATTCATCCTCTCCTTAAATGTAACATCCCTGACCTGGATTATGGCATAAACCTGGAATTTTTTATTATGTAATTTATTTATAAACTTTTTTTAATCTTTTTAAAAGTAATTAAGACTCAATGAAAGTTTAATTTTTAAGTTTGAGCTTATTTGCAAACTGTTTGTGCATTATATGATAGTTTGGGTGTAATTTGCAATTTACCCAAGATGAGGGGCTATATTGCAATATGTCACATTTTGAACATTCTTCAAGTTCTTTAGAATCATAAGAGAGATAATGATGCTAAGGGGTGGCTTGTGGAAAGCCTAAATTCGAAGTTGGAGCTTGTTTGAATAATGATTATACCTTGTGTACCCATTTTGGTGCAATTTACAATTTACCCAAAATGTAGGGTTAATATGCAAATTACCACCTCGAACGTGTCCCTACTATCTCTTGGAATCATCTAGAGGAGATATAAATAAATAGGCACCATGTTTGAATCATCTTTGAGTGGTAGCATTCTTGGTGATGAAAAGACCAAGAAGAGTTGTATAGTTGATACCCTAATTGAGTTGTATCGAGTTGTAGAGCTTATATGGGAATGCCTATCAGCCAAGTAGCCATAGAGCAGGTCCCATATCATTTTTTCAACTCTTGTCCTTGGCCATGATGGGTTAAGAACCTCAAGGAGGTGATTGATATCAATTTGCAACTTTCCTTAGAAAAAGTGTATCGGTTTGTGAATAAGGTGATGTTGAGTTGAAATATCTTGCTCAACAAGATAACTAAGGGCTGAAATCTTTTCCCTAGATTATCCTCAAGAGTTTTTCAAGTCAATATAAATATGCATGCATGGATACGTGTCAACCATTCATGGACACGTGGCACCTAGTAAGTGTAAAATGATGACACCTCTTATACACCCTCTCTCATGAACCTCAATTATATATACCACTCCTTTCACCTACTAGTAAATCTTTTAGAACCCTATCACTCCATTTCTCTTAGATATCGTGAAAAGAGTTGAGGATCAACAAAGAGCTCGAGACATTAAGCTTAAAGGTGAAGCCATGATCATCTTCAACCTTGGTTGAAGCATGAATCTCGGGTTGTGATCCTTCCTTTCTTTTTCTTCTTCACCAAATTCTTATCTATGGTGATTCTTTGCATATAGAGTTGTGAACAAGTCTTGGATCTTTGATAAGTTCGTCTTCAACCTTGGGAACATGAAGCTTTGGAGCTTGGAGCTTTAAAGTTGTTCTTGAGGTGGGTTATATAACTTGAACCCAATCATGTTATTATTCACCATCAATATTGCCATACGTGATGATCTACTTTCAATTTTGAGTTTTCTTGAATAATTGATGAATCCATGAGTTCTAATAGTTGCATAGACATGTTGTCCATGAACAAGAATAGTAAGAAGGAAGGTCTTGAGCTTGAGTATGATGACATCATCATGGTCCAACCCGATATCGGGTTGAAGCACCTCTCACCCGATATGGTGATGTGAACACACCACTAGCACGATATGGTGATGAGTATGCACCTCATGCATGATATGATGATGAAGCATATACCTTGTGCATGATATGATGATTAAGCACACACCTTATGAACGATATGATGATGAAGCATACACTTTATCCACGATATGGTGTGAAGCACCTCTAACCCGATATGGTGTTGAAACCCTAGATGGTGATATCAAATCCAATATACCTTGGAACCCCACACCCCTATTGGTTTGAACACTTGGTTTGCTTTAGGCTAACATATTGTCTAGGCTGTCACTTAACCTATGGTGATGGGTAGGCTGATACCATGAAGGTTCGAAGAGGCATGAGCATAAGGGTATAACCCGATATGCAAACCCTAATTTTGAGCAACCCGATATGAGTGGCACACACACACACCCCATGCACGATATGGTGATGAACCTACACCTCATGCATGGTACGGTGATCAAGGATACACCTCATGCCTGACATGGAAGCACACATACACCTCTTGGATGATATGTAAGAACACATACACTTCTTGAGCGATATGGAAGCACACATATACCTGTTGGGCGATATGGTAAGAACACATTCACCTCTTGCCCGATATGGGAGTAAGCACACACCTCGTACCTGATATGGTGGAAGCACCTCAATCCAATATGCTTGATGGAGTAATACATGAAGTTTTTTATGTCAAAAGATACCTTAATAGGTATAGAGTTTAATGCATTTTGATAGATTTAGGCCAATGTACCTTGAGAAAAGGATTGAGCCAACTTGATAAAGTATGATGAAATCTATGTCCTAGTAAGGATGAGAGAGAAACTCATACTTTGTGTGATAATCATTTAATGAGCATACATTATTATGAGCATACATTGATACTCCTAATATATGTGGAGCTATGAATCAGGGTTTTGATTCTTGATAATATGAACTTGAAACCCTAATCGGTTTGCAACCCTAATTGGTTTGAAAACCTAATTGCCTTGAAACCCTAATTGGTTTGAAACCCTAATTGGCTTGAAAGACTAATTGTTTGAAAGAGAAAACCCTAACCCTAATAATGGTATGGTTGTATTTTTCTTGTATTGCATGGTGATGATATGTACTTGATATTGCTTTATCATGAAATACATACCATGCAGATATCATGAGATGACGAGCATAGCTAGGTATGACCTATGATGTTTCATATGATATAGATTAAATGGGCCTTGTGAGCCATGTGAAATACTTGTGCAATAAGTATTATGTATACCTGGGTCTGAGGACCTAGAGGTAATAGATACCTGATAAAAGGTGACAATGTTCACTAATGAACCAAGGGTTTGAATACTTAGATCTAGCAATCATGATGATGATAAGGTTAAGGGATGAGAATTCCCAGTAATGTGATAAGGGACTGAGTTCCTGAGTGTTATGTATTCAATGTGTTCCAAAGATTATGAAAGTACTTGATAAATGTATTACACCTTTCTTTGTAGAATTTGTTATAATTCTTACTTGTAACTTGATTGATGCTAAAAGATAATGTAATACACTTAATTAATCAAGTGGAACCTTATCATGTAGTGCCCAAGCCATAGATCCATTTGGTTTCAGGATTTGTTGAATGGTGAAATGAGTCTAACTCGAAGTGCATATTTTTTAATATGTGGGGGTGAAGGACAAACATATCCTTATGTCCCGATGGGGATTGATGTTCTATCTCCCCGATGAATGCCAGGTTTGCCCTATGATCGCCCTGATGAAAATGTACCGGGGATTGATGTGATATCTCCCCGAAGAGAGTGCATGTTGTGACTGTAGCTCTATAGCGAAGATGCCGCTATACCCCGGAAAGCTAGTTGTAGTTTGACATGATGTCACTGCCAGTGGTCTCGTACTAACTGAGATAGGTGAGGTCTTAGCAGCCGACTCTTCCATTGACCTTATATGGTACCGATGCCTTACGTAGCCGTAGTTGGTTGGAGCATGAGTGGTATACCTCATCTCCTCTAGCATAAGTGTGATTGTAAATGTGTAATCAGTTGTGTAGCATATCTTCTTAAGGATTAAATACGAAATCTTTGTTGATGGATCTTATACATGTTCTTTATATTCCTTATAAAGTAAATAGATGATCGATATCTCTGTCATGGATAGTTGAGCTACTTTAACATTATTATTGCTTTGCACTACAATTAAATAATGATTAAACATGCTTATTTACATAAAAGATCATCTGCTTAGTTTTCTACTATTTACCTGTGATAATAATATTATTGGCAGAGAGTTATATCTCTCGTTGGGACTTGTGTCTCACCCTGTGGGTTCTAAATTTTTAGGTGGACGTGCACAAGGAGGTAGAGACTATACTACAGAGGAAGTACAACCACAACAAGGATAGTAGTAAAAGTTGAGGTTGAGTGTGATGTCTGTCGTCTCTTATAGATAGAAGTCCTATGTGTCATCTCTATACTCTCAGGTCCTTGGGAGTTAGTATGTGATGGTTTTATAAATGATATGAGACTTTGGCTTGTATGCCTCGAGTTTTTTTTTATTGTTGCTTATGTATAGGTCTAGACAAAGCAACTGGTATATGTTATCCTTGAGATGAGATGGTACAATGTATGTACAATGTGAGCCATGATGTATATATTGCCTTGGTTCTTTATTTAAGAGTTTCCTGACAAAGGATCTCTTTGCAAAATGATTTTAATTTTTAGTGATTTTTGTTGATCCGCTGCTAATGGTTATTCTGCATAATCATTGGTGGCAATTTAGTTGTTGGTATGATGGCGAGTCGTCACAAAGTTTTGGTATCAGAGCCTAAGGTTTGCTGAGTCTATGGAGTCATAGGATTAAGGTTGTTGAGTCAGTTATAGTGTCCTCCAATTTATCTTATAGTGACTTCTGCTCATATAGGAGAAGAAGTAAAGCTAAAAGATGAATGGAGCACATGAAGAACATGCTGCTGAGAGCAGTGTTTCTGCACCAGGAGGAGGTGCAAGGGATCATGATAGAGAGGAATCAGTGCCTGAGAATCCCCAGCTTGATCAAGCCATGATAGAAAACCCAACCTTTCATGCTCTTTTTGGACAGTTCATGACCACAATGACGCATATGGTAGATTAGATGCCAGCACTAGCACCTAGGGCACCAGTTCCCAATGAGGGACATGGATCTGATAAGACCTTGGAGTGGTTATGCCGGGTAGGATCCACCGAATATGCCGGTACAACTGACCCAACAGATGTAGATTTATGGCTCACTGAGCTGGAGAAAGCCTTTAGAATCCTTATCATTCCAAAAACTAATAAAGTTAGGCATGTTGTGTACCTTTTAAAAGGAAGTGTTGGCCATTGGTGGGCCACTGAAGAAGAGAAAAGACCCGGTGTTGAGATCGGATGGCAGGAATTCCGATGTGAGTTTGTTAGTAGATACTTTCCCAAGACTTATCTGGATGAGAAAATCTCATAGTTTGAGCGGATTAGACATGGACCGATGAAGATTAGTGAGTATGAATCTAAGTTCATGGATCTTATGTGGTTTTGTCCACACATGGCTACTACAAATGAGGAGAGGATTCAGTGTTTAGAGAAGGGTCTGAACATTGAGTTAACCACTCTTGTAGCTGATCTAGAGAATAGACAGAGGTTTTCCACCTTTTTGGAGTCAGATAGGAAGATAGAGAGGTCCATGACTGAGAAACGTGAGGCTAATAGTAGGAAAGTACTTGCACAGTTCCAATGATAGAGGTATGGAAGTTTCAAGAAACGGAGGTTTCCTGCACTAGTAGCACCACAGAGGTTCAGTGCTCAGACATAGTGGACATCAAGCAAGGGTAGATGTTGTAGTTTTCTGCCAAGTGGAGCCCATAGCATGACATCAATGTCAGTAACAGGACCATCTAGACCATAGTGGGACATAAACTGCTTCAAGTGTGGGTAGACAGGACATATGATAAGAGAATGTCCAGTTAGAGACATAGAGGTAACCCAACCACCGAGGTAGAGTCAACAAGTCTCTCAGAGGCAATAGTTCAACAATGACACACGAGGACGTGGATAGGCATCCCAAGAAGGTTCATCTGCACCAAACAACATAGCACGGAGTCAGCAACATGCAATGACAAGATTTCATGCTATGAATCAGCCAAAGGTAGTAGTCAATCCATGAGTCATGATAGGTCAGATGGAATTGTTTCATTATGATATGTCTTCATCTTGCTTTGTCTCTATTTTGATTGATCTAGGTGCTACACATTCCTTTATCACTCAAGAAGAGATTCATGACTGCAATATGATTGTCATTTGTAGAGCAAATAATATGTTATTAGAAACTCTGTTAGTCGGATCTACAGTGTTGCAGGAGGTATGTTCTCCTTGTGTTCTTTTTTTTCAGAACACATCATTCAGGTGGATCTTATACCACTTGAGATTCATAGGTTTGATGTAATTCTTAGGATGGATACCCTAGAAAAGTATAAAGTTGTCTTGGATTGTGGTTCTAAGCAAGCTATATTCACAAACAGTTATGAGACATGGGTCTTTCAGGGGGACAAAAAGATTCTTCCAACCTATCTAGTGTCAGCAATGGTAGTTGAGAGATTGATGCGACAAGGATGTGAAGCATTCTTGGCACATGTGGTAGACGCCAAAGTAGATAGTCCTAGTTTTTTTGAAGTTCCTATTGTCAGGGAATTCAAGGATGTGTTTCTTGAATAATTTCTTGATATTCCTCCACCTCAAGAGATTGATTTTGATATTAATAAAATTTTGGGTACGCAACCCATTGCCCAAACACCTTATAGGATGGCGCATGCTGAGATGGCATAACTCAAGAAACAGTTACATGAGTTGCTTGAGAAAGGTTTCATTCGACCGAGTACTTCACCATGGGGTGCTCCAATTCTTTTTGTTAAAAAGAAGGATAGGTCTATGAGATTATTCATAGACTATAGACAACTTAACAAGGTGACTATAAAGAACAAATATCCTCTGCCAAGGATAGATGATATGTTTGACCAGTTGTGTGGTGTAGTAGTGTTCTCTAAGATAGATCTAAGGTCAGGATATCATCAGTTATGTATCAAGGAGAGTGGCATACCTAAGTCAGCCTTTAAGACAAGGTATGGTCATTATGAGTTTTTAGTTATGTCATTTGGACTAACTAATGCACCAACTGCATTCATGGAGCTGATGAATAGAATCTTCCGACCATTCCTTGATTAGTTCATAGTGGTATTCATAGAAGACATCCTAATATACAGTAGAGATGGTCAACAACACGAACAACACCTTCATCAAGCCTTGAATTTGTTGAGACAACACAAGTATATGCTAAGTTTAGCAAGTGTGAGTTCTGGTTGTCAAAATTGTCTTTCCTAGGACACGTTATATCTGCTTCAGGTATTCGTGTTGATCCTAAGAAAGTAGAGTCTGTTGTAGAGTGGGAACAACCCAAGACACCAATTGAGATTCACAATTTCCTAGGTCTGGTAGGTTACTATAGAAGGTTTATTAAAGAATTTAGTTCTATAGCATTACCCCTAACTAGGTTGACCAGGAAGGAGGTTCCTTTTATCTAGAATGACAAGTGACATCGTTCTTTCCAATTGTTGAAAGAAAGGTTGACCACTACACCTATGTTGGCTTTACCTGAGCAGGGAAAGGGATACATAGTTTTTGTGATGCCTCTGAGAATGGTCTAGGATGTGTGCTCATGCAGTGTGATCATGTAGTTTCTTTTGCTTACCAACAGCTTAAGAAACATGAGGAGAACTATTCGACGCATGATAAAGAATTAACAGTAGTGGTTCATGCGTTGAATATCTAGAGGCATTATCTCTATGGAGAAACATGTCAGATTTTCACATACCATAAAAACTTAAAGTACATCTTCTCACAACACGAGTTGAACATGAGATAATGCCGCTGGATGGAATTAATCAAGGACTACGATTATAAAATTGATTATCATCCAGGAAAAGCTAATGTAGTGGCAGATGCATTGAGTAGAAAATCTTCATCTCTAATCATAGATAAAGAACAATTGAATTCTTTAATGTGCTTTAAACGAGACATGTTTTCCTCTTTGAGATAAATGAATGTACAATTAGGAGTATCTTTGTTAGTCAGATTGCTGGACAAGAAGCATGTGAAACCTACTCTGAGACAACATATTAAAGAGGCACAACAGGCTGATACTATGACTCAGCAGATTAGGTCAGAGTATGATAGTGAGAAATGGGACAGTTTATATTAGTCAGAGGATGAGGTAGTCTGTTACCATGGTAGGATGGTAGTACCTGATGCCAATGACTTAAGAATGATAGTTATGCAGGAAGCTCATTCATCCATGTATACAATGCATCCAGGGAGTACTAAAATGTATCATAACTTAAAAGATATGTATTGGTGTCCTGGTTTAAAGAAGGATGTATCTGAGTTTATTATGAGGTGTCCAGTGTGTCATCAAGTCAAAGAATAACACCAGAAGCATGCAGGAACATTGCAACCCTTACCTATACTGTAGTGGAAATGGGATCACGTAATAATGGACTTTATGGGTGGTCTACCCAGAACAGCCAAAAGTCATGATTTCATTTGGGTGATATTTGATAGGTTGACTAAGATAGCACATTTTCTTCCTATTAGAACAACCTATACTGCTGAAAAACTTGCACAGATCTACATATATGAGATAGTGTGGTTGCACGGAGTTCCATCCACAATTGTGTCTGATAGAGGTCCCCAGTTTACAAGTCCTTGGGAATGACTACATAAATTCTTGGGTACGAAGTTAAAGTTTAGCACAGATTTTCACCCTCAGACAGATGGATAATCTGAAAGGACTATACAGACTTTGGAGGACTTGCTTAGGGCATGTGTTTTTCAATTTATAGGAAGTTGGGACTTATACTTAAGCTTAATAGAGTTTGCCTACAACAATAGTTATCAGAAAAGTATTGATAGGGCACCATATGAAGCATTATATGGTAGACGTTGTAGATCTCTATAATGCTGGTATGAGATGGGAGAATACCAACTTCTGGGTCTTGAATTAGTGCAATAGACAACTAAAAAGATTAAAGTAATACAACAATAGTTGAAGGCTGCACAGGATAGACAGAATTCATTTGCCGATAAATGCCATAGACCTTTATAATTCCAAGTTGGAGACAGAGTGTATCTCAAGGTCTCTCCTTGGAAAGGTGTTCTCAGATTTTGGAAGAAGGGTAAGTTAGCTCCTAGATTTATGGGACCTTACCCAGTGACAACACATATTGGAAAGGTAGCCTATAGGTTGGAGTTGCCACCTGAGATACATAGTCTACATCTAGTGTTTCAAATATCTATGTTGAGAAAGTGTCATCCTGATACAGAGTTGGTGTTGCAACCGGTAGAGGTATAATTGAATGAAGATATATCCTATGTGGAAGGTCCAATGATGATTCTTGACAAAAGAATCAAGAAGTTGAAAAAGAAAGACATTGTTCTTGTGAAAGTTCTCTAGCATCACCATGGTGTTGAATAAGCCACATGATAGCTGGAGGAAGAAATGAGGAGGAAGTACCCTTCCCTTTTCTCTTGAGATTTCGGGGACGAAATCCCTTTTAGGGGTTGATAATTGTAACATCCCTAACCTGGGTTATGGCATAAACTTGGAAGTTTTGCTTAAGTAAGTTATTTATAAACTTTTTTAAATCTTTTAAAAAGTAATTAAGACTCAAGGAAAGTTTGATTTTCAAGTATGAGCTTATTTGCAAACTGCATGTGCATTATATGATAGTTTGGGTATAATTTGCAATTTACCCAAGATGAGGGGTTATATTGTAATATGTCACATTTTAACATGCTTTAAGTGCTTAATCATCATAAGAGAGAGAATGATGCTAAGGGGTGGCTTGTAGAAAGCCTAAGTTCCAAGTTGGTGCTTGTTTGAATAATGCTTATACCTTGTGCACCAGTTTCGGTGCAATTTGAAATTTACCCAAAATGTAGTTTTGATATGCAAATTACCACCTCTAAAGTGTCCCTACTATCTCTTGGCATAATATAGAGGAGATAGAAATAAAGAGGCACCATGTGTGAATCATCTTTGAGTGGTAGCATTCTTGGTGATGAAAAGATCAAGAAGAGATGTATAGTTGAGACCCTAATTGAGTTGTATCGAGTTGTAGAGCTTATATGGGAATGCCTATCGGCCAAGGAGCCATATAGAAGGTCCCATATCATTTTATCAACTCTTGGACTTTTCCATGATGGGTTAATCACCTCAAGGAGGTGATGGATATTGGTTTGAAACTTTCCTTAGAAAAAGTGTATCGGTTTGTGAATAAGGTGATGTTGAGTTGAAATATCTTGCTCAACAAGATAACTAAGGGCCGAAATCTTATCCCTATATTATCCTCAAGAGTTTTTCAAGTCAATATAAATATGAATTCATGGGCATATGTCAACCATGCATGGACACATGGCACCTAGTAAGTGTAAAATGATGAGACCTCTTATACACCCTCTCTCATGAACCTCAATTATATATACCACTCCTTTCACCTACTAGTGAATCTTTTCGAACCCTATCACTCCATTTCTCTTAGATATCATGCAAATAGTTGAGGATCAAGGAGGATCTTGAGCCATTAAGCTTAAAGGTGAGGCCATGATCATCTTCAACCTTGGTTGAAGCATGAATCTCGGGTTGTGATCCTTCCTTTCTTTTCTTCTTCACTAAATTCTTATCTATGGTGATTCGTTGCATATAGAGGAGTTTTGAACAAGTCTTGGATCTTTGATAAGTTCATATTCAACCTTGGAAACATGAAGCTTTGGAGCTTGGAGCTTTAAAGTTGTTCTTGAGGTAGGTTATATAACTTGAACCCAATCATGTTATTATTCACCATCAATCTTGCCATACGTGATGATCTACTTTCAATTTCGAGTTTTCTTGAATAATTGATGAATTCATGAGTTCTAATAGTTGCATAGACCTGTTATCCATGAACTAGAACAATAATAACAAATTTATTTAGCTTGAGGATGATGACATCATCATGGTCCAACCCGATATCGGGTTGAAGCACCTCTAACCGATATGGTGATGTGAACACACCACTAGCACCATATGGTGATGAGTATGCACCTCGTGCATGATATGATGATGAAGCATATACCTTATGCACGATATGATGATGAAGCACACACCTTATGAGTGATATGATGATGAAGCATACACCTTATGCACAATATTATGTGAAGCACCTCTAACCTGATATGGTGATGAAACACTAGATGGTGATATCAAATATGATATACCTTGGAACCCCACACCCCTATTGGTTTGGTTTAGATTAAGCTTTCTAGGCTATCACTTAACCTATTGTGAAGAGAAGGTTGATACCATGAAGGTTCGAAGATGTATGAGCATAAGGGTCTAACCCAATATGAAAACCCTAATTTTGAGCAACCCGATATGAGTGACACACACACCTTGTGACGACCCAACATCAAATCAATCCATCACCAGTAATAATTGTGGAATAACCATAAGTAGCGGATTAACAAAATCACTAAAAATTAAAACCATTTTGCAAAGATATCCTCTTCTAAGAAACTCTTAAAGAAAGAACCAACACTTTATATACATCATGGTTCATATGGTACATACATTGTTTCATTTCATCTCAAGGACAACAAATTCTAGTTGCTTTACTCAAACATATGCACCAACAATCATAAAACCTCGAGGCAATCAAGCCAAAATCTCAAGTCACTCATAAAACCACTATGTACTATCCCCCAAGGACCTGAGAGTATAGAGACAACACATTGGACTTCTATCTACAAGACATGACAGACAGTACACTCAACCTAAGCTATTATTATTGTCCCTACTGATATTGTTCTTCCTCTGCAGTACGGTCTCTACCTCCTCATACACGTACACCTAAAAATTGTGGAACCCACGGGGTGAGACTATTGTCCCAGTGAGAGATATAACTCTCCGCCAACAATATTATTATCATAGGAAAATAGTATAAAACTTGAGCAGAGTATACTTTATACAAGTAAGCATATTTATTTGCAGTGCAAGGCAATAACATTGATAAGATAGTTCAACTATCCATAGTAGAGTTATAAATCTTCTATTTGCTTTATAAGGAATATGAAGAACATGTATAACATCTATCAACTAAGATGTACAAAAGTAATGAAGCATCAACCAATGTTTTCCATATTCAATCCTTAAGCAAATACACGGCATGGCTGATTACATGTTTACATTCACACTTATGCCCATAGGAGATGAGGTATACCGCTCATGCTCCAACCGACCACTGCTTAGTAAAAATCGGTACCATACAAGGTCAATTAAAGAGTCGGCTTCCAAGACCTCACCCGTCTCGATCAGTACGAGACTATTGGAAGGACATCTTGTGTCAACTGCAATTAGCTTACCAGGGTATACTAGTATCTTCACTATAGAGTTACAGCCATAGCATGCACTCTCTTTGGGAAGACCACTGAGTATCCTCAGATTATTTTTCGTTAGGAAGACCACTGAGCATTCATGGTTAGTTGGGGAGTCCACTGAGCAACCCCAGTATAAAGAAGATTACATATTCAACAATATGTATTCTGAGTTAAACTCGTTTCACCATTCAGCAAATCATGACTCTGAATGGATCTATGGTCTGGGAAACTACATGATAAAATTCCACTTGATTAATTAAGTGTATTACAATATCTTTTATCATCAATCAAGTTGTAAGCAAGAATTATATCAGATGCTACAAAGAAAGGTGTAATACGTTTATCAAGTACTTTCATGATTCTTTGGAACACATATAACACTTAGGGTCTCAATCTCTTATCACATTACTGGTAATTCTCATCCCTAACATTATCATCATCATGATTGCTAGATCTGAGTATTCAAACCCTTAGTTCATCATTGAATATTGTTACCACTTATCATGTAACCATTATCTTTAAGTCATCAGACCAAGGTATACTTGTTACACAAGTATTTCACATAGCTCACAAAGCCCATTTAATTTGTATCATATACAACATCATAGTTCATGCCTAGCTATGCTCATCATCTCATAATACATGCATGGTTAGTATTTCATGATAACAAAAATATCAAATACATATCATCACCATGAATTAAGAGAAATGCATCCTTCCCTTTATTAGGAATAGGGTTTCCCTTTATTAAGCAATTAGGGCTTCAAATCATATAATCACCCATTATTAGGTTTAAGATTTACCTTTATTAACTGATTAGGGTTTCAAGATCATATCATAAAAGATCAAACCCTAATTTATACTCCATTCATACTAGGAGTATCAACATATGCTCATTACATGATTATCATACAAGTATAAGTTTCTCTCTCGTCCTCACTAGGATGTTGATTGCATCATACTTTATTAAGTTGGCCAAATTCTCCTCTCAAGGTACATTGGCTCATAATTATCAAAATGCATTAAGCTCTTTACATCTTAATGTATCATTTGTCATAACACACAACATGTGTCACTCAATCAAGTACATTGGATTGAGGTGTTTCCACCATATTGGGCATCAAGGTGTGTGTATGCTTCCATATCGTTCTTGAGATGTAACCTCATCATCATATCGTGCATCCATATTGGGCATGTGGTGTATCCTCATCACCAAATCATGTATAAAGTGTATCCCCCATTACCATATCGTGCACCCATATCAGGTTGCCTAACATTTAGGGTTTGTCATCTTGAGTTAGAGATACTTAGCTCCATATCGTGTATGAGGTGAGTGCTTGACCTCATATCATGTATAAGGTGTATACTTGATACTATATCGTGCACAAGGTGTGCACTTCATCATCATGTTGTGCATAGGGTATGTGCTTCATCATGGTATCATGCTAATAGTATATTCACTTTACCATATCGGGTTAGCATATCGGGTTAGGGTGTATAATTGACACCATGTCATGCATAAGGTGTGTAATGCTTGACCTTATATCTTGTATAAGGTGTATGTATCACTCATATCATCCATGAGGTATAAACTCATCACTATATCGAGTTACCCATCATCTAGGGTTTGTTAGATCGGGTTTGAGGTACTTCAACCTTATATCGGGTTGGAGCATGATGATGTCACCATCATCAAGCTCAATACCTTTGTTATTACTATTCTAGTTTATGGACAATAGTCCTAAACAACTTTTGGAACTCATAGGATCATCAATTAAATAAGAGAATTCGAAATTGAAAGTAGATCACCAAGTTCAACAAAATTGAAGGTGAATAATAACATAATTGGGTTCAAGTTATATAACCTGCCTCAAGAACAACTTCAAAGATCCAAGCTCCAAAGCTTCACATTCCCAAGGTTGAATATGAGCTTCACAACTCCTCTTAGAATTAGGACTCGAGCTCCTTCTTGCTTCTTAGCACCTATGAACGATACTCTACCTCTTGAGCATGATATCCCATACTATGGTCGATGTCACTGCACTATGGTCGATATCTTCCTGCTATGGCTGATACCAAGGCTCTATGCATGACACTCCTTCACCTATGTATGATACCAAGATTGCATGCATGATATCTAAGGGAAAGAGGGTGGTAAGATTCAAAAATTTCACTAATAGGTGAAAGGAATGGTATATATAGTTGTGGTTCATGAAAAAGAGTGAATATGAGGTGTCATCCCCTTAAGCTACTAGGTGCCACGTGTCTATGCATGGTTTACATGTACATGCATGAACTTATATTTATCTTGATATGCAAAACACTTGGGGATAATCTAGGGATGAAATTTCAGCCCTTATTTATCTTGTTGAGCTAGGTATTTCATCTCAGCAACACTTTATTTTACAAGCCGATACACTTTTCTAAGGAAAGTTGCAAACCGATACACATTACTTCCTTGAGGTGCTTAGCCCATCATGGAAAATTCTAAGAGTTCACAAATTGATATGAGACTCCATGTATGGCTTCTTGTCCGATAGGCATTCTCATAATAAGTGTACAACTCGATACAACTCATATAAGGGCTTCACATTAAATCCTTTCTTGGTCTTTTTATCACCAAGAGTACTATCACTCAAAAATGATTCAAACATGTTGTCTCCTTATTTATCTCTATTCTATATGATACTAGGAGGGAGTAGATATACTCTATAAGTGGTAATTTACACATCAACCCTGCATATTGGGTAAATTACAATTTGTACCAAAATTGTTGCACAAAGCACTAACATTATTCAAAAAAGTTCTAACTTGGAATTTAGGCTTTCCACAAGCCACTACCTAGCATAATTCTCTCTCTTATGATGTTAAAAAACTTAAGGTACATTCAACATGTGACTTTTTGCAATATAACCCCTCATCTTGGATAAACTACATTTTACACCCAAACTATCATATAATGCATAAAAAATATGCAAATAAGCTCAAACTTGAAAATTAAACTCACAAAGAGTCTTAATTACTTTTCAAAAGATTAAAACAAGTTTTTAAATAACTTAGTTAAGCAAAACTTCTAGGGTTAGGTCATAACCCAGGTCAGGATGTTACAGACCTCATAAACGATATGGTGATGAACCTACACCTCATGCACGATATGGTGATCAAGGATACACCTCATGCCTAATATGGAAGCACACATACACCTCTTGGGCAATATGGAAGCACACATACACCTCTTGGGAGATATGGAAGCACACATGCACCTCTTGGGGGATATGGTAAGCACACATACACCTCTTTTCCGATATGAGAGCAAGCACACACCTCATGTCCGATATGGTGGAAGCACCTCAATCCAATATACTTGATGGAGTAATACATGAAGTGTGTTTTGTCAAAAGATACCTTAAGAGGTATAAAGTTTAATGCATTTTGATAAATGTAGGTCATGTACCTTGAGAAAAGGATTGAGCCAACTTGATAAAGTATGATGAAATCTATGTCCTAGTAAGGATGAGAGAGAAACTCACACTTTGTGTGATAATCATTTAATGAGCATATGCTGATATGAGCATACATTAATACTCCTAATATATATGGAGCTATGAATCAGGGTTTTGGTTCTTGATAATATGAACTTGAAACCCTAATCGGTTTGCAACCCTAATTGGTTTGAAAACCTAATTGGCTTGAAACCCTAATTGGTTTGAAACCCTAATCGGCTTGAAACCCTAATTGGTTTGAAAGGGAAAACCCTAACCCTAATAATGGGAAGGCTGTATTTTTCTTATATTGCATGGTGATGATATGTACTTGATATTGCTTTATCATGAAATACTAACCATGAAGGTATCATGAGATGTTGAGCATAGCCAGGTATGAGCTATAATGTTTCATATTATATAGATTAAATGGGCCTTGTGAGCCATGTGAAATACTTGTGCAATAAGTATTATGTATACCTGGGTCTTAGGACCTAGAGGTGATAGTTACCTGATAAAAGGTGACAATGTTCAGTGATGAACCAAGGGTTTGAATACCCAGATCTAGCAATCATGATGATGATAAGGTTTAAGGGATGAGAATTCCTAGTAATGTGATAAGGGACTGAGTTCCCAAGTGTTATGTATTCAATGTGTTCTAAAGATTATGAAAGTACTTGATAAATTTAATACACCTTTCTTTGTAGCATCTATTATAATTCTTGCTTGTAACTTGATTGATGCAAAAAGATACTACAATACACTTAATTAATCAAGTGGAACCTTATCATGTAGTGCCTAGGCCATAGATCCATTCAGTGTCAGGATTTGCTGAATGCTGAAATGAGTTTAACTTGGAGTGCATATTTTTTAATATGTGGGGGTGAAGGACAAACATATCCTTATGTCCAGATGGGGATTGATGTGTTATCTCCCCGATGAATGGCGGGGTTTCCATGTGATCACCCTAATGAAAATGTACCAGGGATTGATGTGATATCTCCCTGAAGAGAGTGCATGTTGTGGTTGTATCTCTATAGCGAAGATGCCACTATACCCCAACAAGCTAGTTGCAGTTTGACATGATGTCACTGCCAGTGGTCTCGTACTGACCGAGACAAGTGAGTTCTTGGTAGTCGGCTCTTCCATTGACCTTGTATGGTACCGATGCTTTACGTAGCTATGGTCGGTTGGAGCATGAGTGGTATACCTCATCTCCTCTGGACATAAGTGCGATTGTAAATGTGTAATCAGTCGTGTAGCGTATCTGCTTAAGGGTGGAATACGGAAACATTGGTTGATTTTACACTACTTCTATATATCTTAGTTGATAGATGTTATACATGTTCTTCATATTCCTTATAAAGCAAATAGATGATCTGTAACATACTGATACCTAGGAATTAATCTTATTCCAGGGTTAATAGCTTAGAACCCATAGTTCTTGGATGTTTAGCCAAACAAGGATTAAAATATACTCTTTGTTGACCTTGAATATAATAATGCAAGCATAAATCACATTAAAATGAAGAGTATAAATTAATATTACCCAATACCTTCAGATTAATCATAAAATCACTAAACGGTACATAAGATATGTGCATAAAAGGCAAAGTGTTCATAATTGAGAATAAAGAGTTATAATTCCACAAAATGCAAAATAAATAATCTTATGTGGGATAATGGTGGTGTAGATTCGTTATAGATCCTTCCTATGCCTTAGGGTGCAATGAAGAGAAAAAGGGAATCAAAGATAATGCTTAAAACATGATTAACGAGATATTGAATATTAAATAAAATATTTAATGACTCTAAAAGTGGGAAATAATTTTATATTTGTAGTCTACATAATAAAATATCGATGTGGGTGAATTTTCACTCAATTTGGTGAAAATTTGATTAAAAGATTAAATTAGGACAGAGAAAGTGTGTAGAACCTTCAAAATATTAAATAAGTACACAAATAAATCCAAAATGTAAAATTGATGGGAAATTCGTATCCAACATGTTAGATATGATTTGTGGGTGAAGTTTCATAAAATTTGGGCAATATTATCACCATTAATGAAGGAGGAAAGAGAAAATAGTAATTAAATTATTTAACACATTCAAAGTTCTCAAAAGGCAAATCTAATTTTATATTCGAAATCTACATGCTTAAAGTAGCCTTTGTGCAAAATTTCACCTAATTTGGTTGATGTTTTGACCCCAATTTGATTTGGAAAGAAACTTAATCAAACCTTATTTAAATGAAAATATAATTTCTCAATTTCCTTGTCACGCTATTTGATTTCCTTTAGTTTTTTGGTTTAACCTGAACCCTTCGATCTAGCAATCAGACGGTGATCAGCTCATCTCCCACCTTTGGTAGGAGTCCAGCCTGATGCGTCCTGTACAGGGACTCCTGAGGCAATCATTCCCTGGTTCTCTCTCCCTCTCTCTTCTTCCTCCCCCTCCGATTTCTTTTCACTGGGGTTCTTTGTCTCAATCCACACCCAACAGTTATATATACCTTGGGTTTCCCCTGATCGCTAGCCCTACCATAGCCAACCTTCGTGTTCCCCTATTTTTGCCCTGCCTAGACCTTCTTTTTCTTTTTCCACGAACTGCAGGTCTTCAGACCCTCCATCACCTTCTCTGACCTTCAAGGAGTCTATTTGTGGGATTTCCTTGGCTATTCATGTATTTGAACCCGATTGCCCTACTCTACCGCCACCCTGCTTCTTATTTCCGGCGAGAGCCGATCTGCCACCGCACAGCTTGCGTCCGAGATTCCAGCTTGGAGTTGGGATCTTCTCTGTGAGGCTCAGAGAAGCTTTTATTCAAGCCAATTCTGCTCAACGTGGTGAGTTTTGATTTTGCCCTTTTTCTTTGGTTCTCGTTGGCCCTAGTTCCCTTTTTCCAGTAGTCATGGAGGAACTGCCTTGAGTTTGGATTGGTTGGGTTTTCGGTGATCTGTCGAAGGTGTTTTGAGTACTTATTTTTGGAGAGGTGTGAGATAAGAGTGTCATATTTCCCTTTCTTCAGACCTCCAGAACCTCAGTTATGCAAGTTTTGTGAGTTATGTGAGGAAGATGTTGAGCATCGGGTAATTTACCTAATCGCCCTGACGCTCGATCATTTGTATAGTTTTGACATCAGGGGCAAAAATGTCTTTACACCGTATTGTCTTTTGTTTGGGTGAGTCAAGGCTATGCCTCTGACCCCTGACTTGGCCGGGTCTGATTGGGCCAAGTCAGCAGATCGACCCATTTAATTTCTCTCTCTCTCTCCCTCTTTCTCGCTTATTTGGCAATTCTTGAGATTTTGATTGGTCGAGCTTTATAAATCCATAACTAATTAATCCCTAATTAGAAAAATATGAATAAATAGTCAATAAAAAGAGAAAAATGTAAGCTTTCTTTTGGTAAGGTTTCGTCACCTTAGTATGATGTTTTGAAGAGGTGATTTTAATAGATCTAATTAATAAGTTAATAATTTGTATAATTCATAACTAATAAACCCTTGGACAAAAATTAAAAGTAAAATATGTTTTAGACTCAGAACAGTATTATATATCTAATAAAAATAAATTGGATGTCTGATTTTGAGTTTTTCAAAAAAAGTATTTTTGAGGATGATTTAATTAACTAAAAATCACCAAAACTAACCCTAAAAGTCCATATCTTCAAAATACTTAATATTATATGTTATTTTGTTTAGAAAACCCTAAACAAGACTATTATGATGTTTTTGAGACCTAAATCGGTGGTTTGTAGAAAAAGTTGACAACTTTAGGGTTTTGAGTTCTTAATGAATGCATATAATGCTAATATATGTATATGGTTATTATAATAGGACAAGTGGACTCTAATCTTGCTTAGGATTTTGAAAAGTGTTTTAGACTCTGTGAGAGGTATGCTAGCATCTTCTATTTTTGTTTATTGAGTAATAACCTAAATTGTCTTTCTCTTGGTCCTATGGACAATAACCTAAAAACTATATCTTTTCCTCTTGAATATTAAGCTTCATGTGAAGTACCTTACTTGTTATTGATCTTGTGATCGTGATCTCTTCTATGACTTTCTTTTGTAATCTTTATTATGACTTGTTCATTATGGAACTCAATTTGTTGTTATATTCCCACTTTGAGGTGGTTGATATTGATGATCACTTATGTGGTGATTAATTTTAAAATCTGAATATACCTTTTTACTTGCCTCCATATTAAGCATGTTGTGTGACTCAGTAGCCCTAGAGTAATATAATTTGCATTGGTTTTGGTTTATGTGCCCTTATTGTTTATTTTGGGATGGTGGTTATGTGCCCCATACCCGGGTTTCAATTTTATGGGGGCTGGCCCAATTTTTAAATATATTGGGAGTTTGGTTATGTGCCATTCTCTATCAGGTTTCAACTTTATGACGGTTGGCCACCAATTGTTGTTTATGTTGTTCTAGTGCTATGTTTATCTCAACTACATGCAGGTTGTTATGGGTTGTGTGCCCTAAAATCTTGATATGTGCTTATGTGGCACTACTTTATTGTTTTGATTACGACAAGTATTTTTTTATGATGATGATGATTCTTTTCTTTTATGCTTGATTTGGGTAGTTCTTATCTTTTTGCATGGGAAGCCTTCAATACTTGTTGTACCTTTTCATGATATATCAAAGGTCCCCTAACCCCAATATATGTATAAAAAGTGGGGAGAATTTTAATGTTCCCCTGGGCGAATTTTAACATGCTCACTATGGGTGGTTTGTACTCATGTACACTACATTAGTTAATTAGTCATTTACATCATCATCATGATTAAAATAATCAACGGGTAGACACAGGAAATTTGCAACATAGTAGGTGGGATCCAAGACCCAATAAACATTAAAGTACTCACAATAAGCAAGTTATGTATAACAAGTGTGTAAGCTCAATTCACAATAAGAAAGACATGGTGTAGCAAGTATATAGGCTCATGCTTCATTGGGAAAATAGGATTGAATTAAAATGATGCCCAACTTAGGTGTTAGAATGCACATACCTAATATAGGATCCCTAGATATGATTTCTCCACCAAATGATAAATTCCAAGCCCCTAGGTACAAGGTTCATTACATATATTAGTTATTTGAAAGAGATTAAGTGTAAAGTGCCCAAAATTTAGACCTTCTAAACAAACAATCGATTTTGGGCTTGAAACCCTGACCAATCAATTCCTAATATTTTTCTAGTTAAGAAAACATATTTATTTATCAAACTTTGGATGCATTAGTTATCATTTTTAGAATATTTAATATGATTAAGATGGTACACACATTAAATATCGAAATAAGACCAAGATTCAATAATCAAAAACCTTAAAATCAAATTCTACATAAAACAAGCTTTCCAACGAGTATTTATTCGTATTTTTCCAATGAAGTATTGATTTTCTATGAATTAAATACTTTGGACCAATCAGAGAGCGAGAAAAAGCCACGTGGGCTTGGAAACTTATGCAAGGAGAGGGCGGCGAATGACAAAAATGACCATGACGTTAAAGAAGAAAATAGGATGTGCACGAGGGCAGATTCATAAAAACTCACGGTTGTCTCCTTCCTCACGCGCCAGCCATGGCTACGGAGAAGGAGCTTGCCAATTTGGGTGTTCCCTCAAAGCTCGACCAAATTGGACGTATAGGTACTCAAAACGAAGCTTAAGGTGAGAGGAACTCACCGGTGTACTTTATTGGGGTTTTTCTATTACTAAAAATCCAGGAAAAGGGCCGCAAGGTAGGGAAGAAGGTGGAAATATCGGAGCTAAGAGAGGGAGCTTCATGCCAAATTAACGCTAGGGAGGAGTTGCTAGGGGGCGACGGAGGTGTGGGGATAGCTTTTTATAGGTGAGGAGACTCATTGAGCCGAAATGACAAGGGGCGGAGCATCCTTGGCCGACGCCATTGGGCATTTCGGCCACAGTGCATGAGAGTGAATGAGTGATGGCTTGAACGAAGTTTCGGAGCACGGCGGTTCATTTGGCGAAGAAATCTCGTGAAGAGATCGAGAAACGAGGGAGAACGAAGTCGGGGGGTCAAGTTCACTGTACACGAAGAGGATGGAGGTAGAAGATGATGCAACTACTGTTGGATCGGGATCAGACGGCAGTCTGGGGCGTGTGACAAGGATATCAAATGACATAAATGAAATTTGATTGGTATTCCATAGTCACACTTTATTGGAACTTGTAAAATCCATTTGAAGGATCAAATGAAGTCCAAATGACCTCAAATTTTAAAAATAGGTTTATGACAACACCTAGAACGATGCTATACATTTACTTTTTCGTTTTACCCCATATAAGGCCCCTAATAAATTTATTTCCCATTAACATATATATTAGTGTATAAATTGGGTAAATTAATGTGAAAAGGCATTATGATAATTTTTATTGTTGTATTTTCGAGATAGGCCAACCAAGAGGCTTTCCCCACTCAATTAATTACATTACATAATTGTATACACTCATAAGGAGAGAGAGAAAAATAAAAGGGGGGTTATTAATTCCTTAACATTAATTATTTTTCACCCATTATACATGAGATTTGTATAATTACATTATCCATTGATAAAATATTATTTATGCAACAATTATTTCGTTTTTGGGAACATTTGCATCATTGCCCTTATTAAAAATAATAATAGAGGTAATTTGTGCACTAACTGTTGTGTTGGCATGAATATGTTATCCAGACCATTAAATTTCCATAAATTCAATATTAAGGACAAAGCAAAGGAAAAAATGAGATAGCACAAAATATGGGGTGGAAATTGCAAATTTTATTTGAAACTCAGTTCGTTACGACACTCCACCTGTGAGAAAATATTTTTTCCCCGAAATCTCAGACAAAAAGAGAAGGGTGAGATTGGAGCATTTCATCTCTCAGCTCCCAAGTGGATTCCTCTAACCCATGGTACTTCCACAACACCTTCACTAACTCAATCTCCTTATTCTTCAAATGTTTAACCCAAGTGTCTAGGATCTTCATAGGTAACTCCTCATAGGTTAGGTTTTCATGAATCTCCTGATGTTCTATAGTGAGCACATGAGAAGGATCTTTCACATACTTCCTCAGCATCGAGACATGAAAGACATTATGGATCTTATCATAGGTAGGTGGAAGAGCTAGATGATGCACAATCCCCTATCTTAGCCAAGATCTCAAAAGGTCCCACATAACGAGGACTAAGCTTGCCTTTAACTTTGGATCGGACAATCGAGCGTATAGGCTTGACCTTCAGAAACACATGGTCACCTACTAAGAAGCTCACATCAGACCTATGTTTGTCGGCAAACATCTTCTGTCAGTCTTGAGCGGCTTTCATACACTTCTTAATCAGATGAACTTTCTCTATCATCATTTGCATGTTATCGGTCTTCACAAGAGTGCATTCACCCACATCATCCCAATGCAACGGGGAACGACAAGGTCTTCCATACAAAGCTTCATACGGAGGCATCCCTATGTTGGCTTGGTAGCTATTATTGTATGTAAACTCAGCCAAGGGTAGATATCTATCACATGCACCTCCCCAGTCCATCACTCAAGCACGAAGCAAATCCTCTAGAATCTGCACGGTTCTTTCTGATTGGCCATCATTTTGTGGGTAATAGGTTGTGCTGAACCATAGGTCAGTCCCCATTTCTTCTTGAATTTGACTCCACAACCGAGAGGTAAACTTGGGATCACGGTCTGAAACTATCACTTCAGGTACACCATGCAGATGAACTATCCATTCCAGATATAATTGTGCCATATCCTCAACCTTGTAAGTGGACTTGAAAGGCAAAAAGTGGGCAGACTTAGTGAGCCGATCAATCACAACCCACACGACATCGTACCCTTCCTGGTTTTGGGAAAACCAGTGACAAAGTCCATTGTTATATTCTCCCACTTCTATTCTAGAATTTCAAGTGGATGGAGAAGACCACCAAGTCGTTGGTGCTCTATCTTCACTTGTTGACAAGTTAAGCATCTAGACACAAATAGAGCTATATACTTCTTCATATTCTTCCACCAGAAACTGTGTTGTAAGTCCTTGTACATCTTGGTCGTGCCAGGATGTATAGTGTATTTGGACCCATGAACTTCATTGAGAATCTTCGGACGTAGCTCACCTACCTCAGGAACCCACAATCGTTGACGAAAATGGAGTGCACTATCAACTCCAATGGAGAAGTTAGACTGTGGTTTTAGGGTTAAGGACTTCATTTCTTCCAGCTTGGGACTTTCTAACTGGGCAACAACAATATCTGAAATCCAACTTGGAGTGATTGACAAGCTAGCCATGTGAACACATAGTTTGTCTTTAGCTTCTTCATTTTAAATCTCTACAGGTTGAGGTTGCCATCCAGAAACATACTCCAGATTTTTCCAGACAGAACAAGTTATAGCAGCAAAGGTTCCATCTTTCTTTTGACTCAAGGCATCAACAACTACACTGGCTTTACCGGGATGATAAGTGTTGGTAAAGTCATAGTCCTTTAGATATTCCATCCATCTACGCCGCCTCATGTTCAGGTCTTTTTGTGTCAAGAGGTATTTTAAGCTTTTTTTATCAGTGAATACCTCGAACTGAACCCCATAGATGTATTGTTGCCAGATTTTTAGAGCATGTACAATGGCTGCTAGCTCTAAATCGTGTGTAGGCCAGTTCTCTTCATTCGGCTTCAACTGGAGGGAGTCATAGGAAATCACTTTCCCTTCTTGCATCAGAACACATCCCAATCCTTGCTTGGAGGCATCAGTGTATATTGCATAAGGTTTAGCTTCGATAGGTAGTGCAAGCATAGGAGCGGATGTCAAGCACTTCTTTAGCTTCTGGAAACTATCCTCACATTCAGATGACCAAACAAACTTGACTTCTTTTCATGTCAACTTAGTCATAGGAAGGGCTAGCTCAGAAAAGTTCTTGATAAACTTCTGGTAGTAACCTGCCAGACCGAGGAAACTATAGATTTTAGATGGATTCTTTGGAGCCTTCCATCTGGTCACAACTTCAACTTTTACGGGATCAACAACAATGTGTCCTCCAGAAATAACATGACCCAAAAACATGACTTCTTTGATCCAGAACTCACACTTCGAGAATTTAGCATAGAGTTGATTTTCTCATAGTGTATTGAGTACCAGCCTCAGATGTTTGTGATGCTTCTCTTCTAACTCAGAATATATCAAGACATCATCAATGAAAACCACGACAAATCGATTGAGGTAAGGATGGAACACTCGATTCATCAGGTCCACGAAGGCAGCTGGGGCATTGATCAAACCAAAAGGCATGACCAAGAATTCATAATACCCATATCTAGTTTTGAAGGTTGTCTTCGATATGTCTTCATACTTCTCCCGCATTTGATAATAGCCACTTCGCAAGTCCATTTTTGAGAAAACAGTAGCAGACTTGAGTTGGTCAAAGAGATCGTCAATACGAGGTAGTGGATAATGATTCTTCACCATGACTTGATTAAGCATGTGGTAGTCCATGCACATATGCATAGACCCATCCTTCTTATTTACAAACAAGATGGGGGATCCCCAAGGTGAAATGTTTGGGTGAATAAAAGCCATGTCCAGGAGTTCTTGAAGCTGCTTCTTAAGCTCGACGAGTCCAGCAGGTGCCAAGCGGTATGGCAGCTTTGAGATGGGTGAAGTCCCGGGTGCGATTTTGATGGAAAATTCCACTTCGTGAGTTGGAGGTAACCCAGGAAACTCTTCAGGAAAAATACCAGGGAAATCCTTCACCACTTCTATATGATCGAGAGCAGGAGGTGTGGTATCAAGAACAATAGATGCAAGAAATGCCCTACACCCCTACAAGATGAGTTTTTCGGCTTTGATGGTTGAAATGATGAATTGTTGTTCATCTCATTTCCTGCCCTTCATGCACATTCTACCAACTTCAGGGTGCAACAAGCTAACCTTTGACTCTTCACAAAATAGGACAGCCATATATTTCTTCAACCAATCCATACCTAGGATAATGTCAAAGACTGACATTTTGAGCATGATAAAGTCAGAAGGGAACATCTTCCCCAAAATGCAAAGGTCTAAGGTTGGAATCTTGAGATAAGAGGAACATATTCTACTGCCAGGGTTTTGACATCTAATACATAGTCCATGAACTCAGTTTCTATTTCTAGCATAGCAGCAAACTGTGTAGATATGAAAGTATATGACGATCCATAATCAAAAAGTGCCTTGACAAGATATGTATTGAGATGTAAAGTACCTTAAATAACATTATTGTCATCACCAGCTTCCTCAGCATCCAAAGCAAAGACCCTTCCATTCTGCCTTTCCAGAGGCGGGCGACGTCCTTGCTGGTTCTTGTTGCGGTTGTTGTTGTTGTTATTATTTCATGGAGGTAGGTTCTGATGTTGAGGTGGCTGTTGGGCTGGGGCTTGACCTTGAAGCTTAGGATTATATGACCGACTTGGTCACATTCATGACAGATAGGTGCAGTACGACCATCCCTACGAGGCGGTGTATTTCTTGCATGACATTTCTCAGGAGGATGAGATCGGGAACATCTATTGCATTTGTCATGCCCTTGGAACCCACCAAAGTTCTTATGTTTGTTGTTGTTGCTTGGTCCGAAAGACTGAAAACCAGGATAGGACTCAATAGCTAGGGCTTTTTCCAACATCTGCTGAAAGGTGAGCGATTGTTGGGGCACAAGATGGTGCCCCACATTATAGTTGAATCCTTGCAAAAAGATGGTTGCCCTACACTCTTCTCCCAGGTCCACAGCATAACGCTCCAGCATGAGGAAGTGATGAACATATTCTGACACGCTCATGTTTCCTTGCCGCAGACTATAGAACTCGGCCTCCTTCTGCTTCAGATAGGCCGAACATATGTACTTTGCTCTGAACAGTTTGAGAAACTGTTCCCAGGTCACATGCCCGTAGTGTCACGGGTGCAGGAAATCTCGTTCCACCAGATCCGGGTTGGTCCATCCAGGACATAGGCTGCAAAGCAGACCTTTTGGTGTGGGGGACACGCCATGCCTTCCAAAGTATGTTCTAGGGATAACACCCAGTCATCTGCCTTGTCCACCATGTTGGACTCATTTTCCCCTTTGAAGTAAGGGGGTTGCATCTTAATGAAGTCAGACAGGTGGAACTCCTTAGGCTTGTTGGCATTGGCAATGACTACAGAAAGTTGCCCCATAAGGGTGTTTGAGAGGAGTTGACGTAGCATAGCTAACTCCTGCTTGGGAGTCAAAGGAGTCTCAGGGGTCTCCAGGTTGTTAGTGTTGTCAAAATTTTCATCGAATAGGATACCCTTCCTGAAAGGCAAGGTCATAGGGTAAGAATTCTAGGAGTACAAGACAGAAAAAGACGAGGCTATTATTGCTTATAGGCATGCTAGTTTGGGCACTCAGTATCAGATTAGGCCGGGCCGATGTCATATGAACCCAGGTGTCCTCATTAACCAACTAGTGGGGAGGAGGAAAATATTGCTAGCCCCCAGGTTCTGACCCTTTCTAGACATCATCACTTTCAACTTTGTACCCTAGTAGCTACCCTACAAGCTCTGATACCATGCTGTAAGGAGGTGAGATCACCCCCTCACTAAAATTTAATAGAAAATACAAAACATCCCTCAAATGCATACAACTTTGATGGGGAATGATGCTTGCATAATAATTCCATTTAAATAAGCATGAACCAAATACATAAATGTTAATAGTAGCAGCGGAAGAAAAAGATGAGAAGCATATGCTATTATATGGCTCTAACAAAAGTTTAATACATAGCTTGAACAACAAACTAAAGGATCTAGCAATAACAACCTATGCATGATGGTAGCTCTACTCCTGTCCTAGTACTCATTGCCCTTGATGTAGTCCTTGCCCTGGTTCTGGGTGGTTGGGGGTCACCCAACAAAAGGAGGTAAAAAGTATGTGTCAAAATATGACTAAGGACAAGTACATTTGTAACATACGACAAAGTAAAGATTCACTACACTAAGAGACTTCAAGAGTATGAGGCATGTGAACAATCTAGATTTTCTGCCAAACAAATAACATGTAAAGAGCAAGCATGATACATTATGACTAAATTATGCTAATATAGGGCTGAGGCACCTACCTAACCTCAACCTAGAGGATAGGGGGAATTTTAGCATCCCCTAACCTCCAATATATGTATAAAAGTGGGGATAATTTTAACGTTCCCCTGGGTGAATTTTAACATGCCCACTATGGGTGGTTTGTACTCATGTACACTACATTAGTTAATTAGTCATTTACATCATCATCATGCTTAAAATAATCAACTGGAAGACACAGGAAATTTGCAACATAGTAGGTGGGATCCAAGACCCAATAAACATTAAAGTACTCACAATAAGCAAGTTATGTATAACAAGTGTGTAAACTCAATTCACAATAAGAAAGATATGGTGTAGCAAGTATATAGGATCATGCCTCATTGGGAAAATAGGATTGAATTAAAATGATGTCCAACTTAGGTGTTAGAATGCACATACCTGATATAGGATCCCTAGATATGATTTTTCCACCAAATGATTAATTCCAAGCCCCTAGGTACAAGGTTCATTACATATATTAGTTATTTGAAAGAGATTAAGTGTAAAGTGCCCAAAATTTAGACCTTTTAAACAAACCATCTATTTTGGGCTTGAAACCCTGACCAATCAATTCCTAATATTTTTCTAGTTAAGAAAACATATTTATTTATCAAAATTGGACTTTGGATGCATTAGTTATCATTTTTAGAATATTTAATATGATTAAGATGGTACACACATTAAATATCGAAATAAGACTGAGATTCAGTAATAAAAAACCTTAAAATCAAATTCTACAAGAAACAAGCTTTCCAACAAGTATTTATTTGTATTTTTCTGATAAAGTATTGATTTTCTATGAATTAAATACTTTGGACCAATCAGAGAGTGAGAAAAAGCCACACGGGCTTCACGACTTATGCAAGGAGAGGGCGGCGAATGACAAAAATGACCCTGACATTAAAGAAGAAAATAGGATGCGCACAAGGGCAGATTCATAAAAACTCACAGTTGTCTCCTTCCTCACGCGCCAGCCATGGCTATGGAGAAGGAGCTTGCCCATTTGGGTGTTCCCTCAAATCTCGACCAAATTGGACGTATAGGTACTCGAAACGAAGCTTAAGGCGAGAGGAACTCACTGGTGTACTTTATTGGGGCTTTTCTATCACCAAAAATCCAAGAAAAGGGCTGCAAGGTAGGGAAGAAGGTGGAAATGTTGGAGCTAAGAGAGGGAGCTTCAGGCCAAATTAGCACTAGGGAGGAGTTGCTAGGGGGGCGACTGAAGTGTGGGGATAGCTTTTTATAGGTGAGGAGACTCATTGAGCCGAAACGATAAGGGGGCAGAGCATCCTTGGCTGGCACCGTTGGGTGTTTCGACCACAATGCACGAGAGTGGATGAGTGATGGCTTGAGCGAAGTGTCCGAGCACGATGGTTCATTTGGCGAAGAAATATCATGAAGAGATCGAGAAACGGTTAGATTCTAGATGGGTGATTAGATGCTCTAGAGGGGGGGGTGAATAGGGCTGAATGCACTTAAACAAAATTCATTAGACCTTCAAGATATATCACAAGATAAGGTTGCTAAATAGGTAATTTGAGTGCAACTAAAACATGCATAGCAAGGATGAGAGAGATTGAGCAAACACAAGTAGACAAGCTATTTAGAGTGGTTCCACACTTCAAACTAGAAGTATGCCAGTCCACTTACCTAGAGAGGTCAAACTCTAGGATTTCCTAACCATTGCATTCTTATATTCATTCATAAGACTTACAATACATGACCAACCAAAAGACTTACCTATCCAATAAAAAGAGTCTTAAACCTTACCAAGGACTTATCCACTTGTAAGGAGTCTTCCGCCATCTTCTAAGGACTTACCTACTCTTGCACAAGTCTTCAGCCTTACATGAATTACCCACTCTTCTTGGATCTTCCGCCTTTGACTTCACCTTCACTCAGAGAATCTTCCACCAAGGACTTACCCACTTGAGCAAGGAGTCTTCTGCCTTCACCAAGGGCTTACCCACTCTTGCTCCAAGTCTTCAGCCTTGATCTTCACTAAGGGACACCTTCCCTTGTTCTTCTTTACCTCAATTAGCTAAGAGAGAGAACCTTCATCTTCATGATTGAAATGAGAGATGGTGGAAGTGAGAGCCTCACAAGATATACATATAGGACTAGCTCTCTTACATATTTCCTACTCACTCTAATAATGGATTTAGCAAGTGATTAAGCTTAGAGAGAGAGAGGAGACTGTAGGAAGCACTCAACTATAGAATAAGAACCTCACATAGAGTTTTGCAATGAGTGCTCAACCTTAGAATGAAGCCCAAGGGGTCCTATTTATAGCTGGGGATGTCTCTTAGCCTTTGGGAACACTTGAGAACGAAAACTAGCTGTTTTGTGGCTTGCAACAGATATATTTTCACTTGTTGCAACTCTACAACGGCTAGAAGTACTTTTCTACACTTTTCCGTATAGTGCAATCGGTTAAGTTTCTATAAGGGTAACTCGACCGATAGAGTAAAAGACAAAGCTGATATTCATACCATTAGTCGAGTTTGTCCTGGGGAAACTTGACCGACCAATGAAAATCAAATTGGTCAGCTACTCCATCGGTCGAGTTCTGTGTAGTGTAAACTCGACTGATCAAAAGTCATTTTCAAGATCCAATTAGGATCGATTGAGTTTGCAACTCACAGAACTCGACCGATGAACAAACTGATGTCAATTTTGGAAAATAGCTTTTGAGTGCCTAAACATTCGATCTAAGTGCTCCTGATTTTTTTCAAGCTTAATTACAAGTCATACAATCATTACAAGTGCTTTACAACATGATTCTAATGGATTTACATCATATTACAAAAATGTACACTTGTATTGACTTTGACTTGTCTTTTCTCCAATTTGATATGTGCAAGTTAGGGCATTTGGAGTGTGTCTATACCTAATCTGAAATCACTCAAGTAGAGACGTTAGACACCAATATGTGGAATGGTTAGCCATCATCAAAACACGGGTTTAGTCAATTTAGACGTGAGTCAACATTGACCTAATTGACCTTGAGTCAACAGAAACGAGGGAGAATGAAGTCGAGGGGGTCAAGTTCGCTGTACACGAAGAGGCTGGAGGTAGAAGATGATGCAGCTATTGTTGGATCGGGATCAGACGGCGGTCTGGGGCGCGTGACAAGGATATCAAATGACATAAATGTCACACTTTATTGGAACTTATAAAATCCATTTGAAGAGTCAAATGAAGTCCAAATGACCTCAAATTTTAACCATAGGTTTATGACAATGCCTAAAATGATGCTATGAATTTACTTTTTCGTTTTACCCCATATAAGGCCCCTAATAAATTTATTTCCCATTAGCATATATATTAGTGTATAAATTGGGTAAATTAATGTGAAAAGGCATTATGATAATTTTTCTTGTTGTATTTTCGAGATAGGCCAACCAAGAGGCTTTTCCCACTCAATTAATCACATTACATAATTTTATACACTCATAAGGAGAGAGAGAAAAATAAAAGGGGGGTTATTAATTCCTTAACATTAATTATTTTTCAACCATTATATATGAGATTTGTATAATTACATTATCCATTGATAAAATCTTATTTATGCAACAATTATTTCGTTTTTGGGAACATTTGCATCATTTCCCTTATTAAAAATAATAATAGAGGTAATTTGGGCACTAACCCTTGTGTTGGCATGAATATGTTATCCAGACCATTAAATTTCCATAAATTCAATATTAACGACAAAGCAAAGGGAAAAATGAGATAGCATAAAATATGGGGTGGAAATTGCAAATTTTATTTGAAACTCAGTTTGTTACAAGCGTTTTGCTGATATCCTCTTTTCTTTTCCTTTTATGGGGTACGTTTCCAACCCCAGATGTTGGTCAAGGAGGAGGAGATCTAGGAGGACCTAGACCGCAACAAGGATAAGTGACTTCGTGGGAGACTTGGCTTGAAGTTGTTAGGTGATCCTCAACTAGTTCTACAGATGTAGTTAGTTTTCCTTTATGTCACCCTGCGTGGTGAAGGTGTAGTATGTTAAGAAGCTTTGTAATGGTTAGATATATCTTTCAATTCCGCTGCTACTTGTGTTATGATACAATCATGTTAAATAAATTTGGTTTCATCCACTTTTGAGAAGAAAAAAATTGTTGGTGGATATTGCCCTCTTTATTTTTAGTAGGGAGTGGATCCCTATGGGATCCCACTCCTTACATGATCTATATCTCTGTCATGGATAGTTGAACTACTTTAACATTGCTATTGCTTTGCACTACAATTAAATAATGATTAAACATGCTTATTTACATAAAAGATCCTCTGCTTAGTTTTATACTATTTGCCTATGATAATAATATTATTGGCAGAGAGTTATATCTCTCATTGAGAGTTGTGTCTCACCCCGAGGGTTCCATAATTTTTAGGTGGACGTGCACGAGGAGGTAGAGACCGTACTGTAGAGGAAGGACAACATCAACAAGGATAGCAATAACAGGTCATGTTGAGTGTGTTGTCTATCGTCTCTTGTAGATAGAAGTCCTATGTGTCGTCTCTGTACTCTCAGGTCCTTGGGAGTTAGTATGTGATGGTTTTATAAATGATCTGAGACATTGGCTTGTATGCCACGAGTTTTTTTTGTTTCTTATGTATAGGTCTAGGCAAAGCAACTGGTATATGTTATCCTCGAGATGAGATGGTACAATGTATGTACAATGTGAACCATGATGTATATATTGCCTTAGTTCTTTCTTTAAGAGTTTCATAGTAATGGATCTCTTTGCAAAATAATTTTAATTTTTAGTGATTTTCATTAATCTGTTTCTAATGGCTATTCCGCATAATTACGGGTTGTGATTTAGCTGTCGGTATGATGGCGGGTCATCACATTTAAAGTAAGGAGGTTGCATATTCATAAAGTAAGTCAATGAGTACTCCTTCAACTTCTTAATGATTGGAGTGGCATTAAGCTTCCCCGCCATCACCATTGTGAGGAACTGACGTAGTAGGGACATCTCCTGCTCTGAGGTGATGCTAATCATGGAAATCGTAGCGGTGTTGTTGACAACACCATGAGTCACATGGGTGTCTCGGGAGTTCAAGTTGTACAACAACATGCCAAAATGCATTTTTCCCAGTGTAGTGTACCCGTCCGAGGTACCGGACTGAGGCATTGTGCTGTTATCGCAAAACAAGTCGGTCTTCCTAAAATATAGGCATAACGTGTAAGAGAAAATGGTTCCAAGTATGAAATTCTAAAATAGTTAGATTGATGAGCACAATTAAGCTTTGATACCATCTTGTAAAGGAGTGGGGGCCTGTAGGGGTCAACTCTTTACTTAATTCAAGAAAATAATTTGCATAAAAACTAATGAACACAAATATGACCAAATAAAAGGGGTGCATTATATTTTCTCAAATAGATGAGTACAGAAACACAATTTCAGGCTATAGAGAGTAAAAATCTAACTATTATAGAATTTCATTGTTCAACTTAAGATTTATCCATGTAATAGCGAATGTCTATTACATGAATCCAAAATATCAGGATCTCATTGTGGTGAGAAACATTCACATCTTGGAACTCATCCTTGTACTTGGTCTAAGAAAAATCCTCTCCTCACTGATCCTTGGGTGGTTCTACTTCTAGGTGGGTTAAAAACAACACCCAGGAATAGGAAAACAAAAGGAAAGGACATCAACAAAAACCGAGTATGTGCAAAGTAAAATAATTGATCATTATTAAATACAAAAGAAGAGTTGAATAAGGGGGATGCCAATAAGAGAATATCTAAAAGAAAATAGTTTTTCAAGATGTTTAACACATCCAAAAGATGAGGCATTTATTATTGAGAATATGATAAATTAAAAGGAGTCTCACCATATACTTATATATCAACAATATAGTTGCACTGGTGATAAAAATATTGACTAGCATATACTAAAAATAAAGGTAGGAACCCATATATATTCCATACCAAAGGACAGGAGGATTAAAACCTTAGTGCCAAAAAATATAGATTTGAAGGGGAATAAAATCTAGTGCATGGTAGGGGAATAAAACCTAGTGCATGGAAAGGGAATAGAACCCAATGCCTAAATATCAAACATGGTAGGGGAATAAAACCCAATGCTTATATGGTGTCACTACTTATAGTTATGACTAGACAATCACCCATGCAAAATAAGGCAGGAAAGATAAAGTATAGTCAAGAAAAAATAAGGGATGATATCATCTAACTGATACCAATGGGTTCAAAGGACCAAATAACATGTATTCAATCAATTCCACAAGTAACATACAACAAATGATCATAAAAGTTCACAACTTGTGAAATTGGGTTTCAACATGGGATAAGATGACCAAGATATAAATATGTGTCCAAAAAGAATCCAACAAAATAAGATGATCACGAGATCAAAATTAACATAAATCCTTCACATGAAATAAATTCTTTGAAGAGATAGAAATTGTGTAAGCTAAGTTGTCCATAGGACTAAGAGAGAGATGAAACATAGGTCTTTACTCAATATAGAAGTAATGGGATGCAACATATATTAAAAGGGTGAAATCAGAAATTGCTCAATATGATTTGGAGATACAAATACCTCAACTCGAGTTGTTAAGTCATTGATCAAGTCCTACCCTTCCAAGCCTAAAGCCAACTCAAACCAACATACAAGGTTTAAACCATTATTAGGGTTTGAATATATGATATATTAGGTGAAACCCTAGAATACAGACCTTCAGAAAAACCATAGATTGACTCCTGATATAAACTTGATATTATTTTCAAGGTTTCTTATTATGATATTGACTCAAAATCCTAACTTATTGATTATAATGTCACTTTTATTTATTATTCAAATCATAGGTAAAATACAATCACTAAAACTTGGAAATAGGCGATGAAAACTACACCAAAAGTTAGATAAAATTCTCAAGATTACAAAACAAAATTTTCATAATTTTTTGATAATCAGGGTATTAGTTATGGATTCTTGAAGTCTAACCAATAAAAAAACCAAAATTCCATATCATCAAAGGAAAATTCACTCAAGTGGGGTCGCAACGGCTGAGGTGGCCCAATCACAGGTGGCTAAGTGACCCAGGTCCACGGACAGCTAGGTGCTCACAAAATATCTTAAATTAATCGGTGTAACTACCACTCTACCCTTAGTGGAAAAGAATAAAAAAGAGGCAGGGTGAGGGTAAGAAGGGAATTCACAGGGGGATCATCCCCTTCCTTACACGCTTGCCATGGCCGTGTGAAGTAGCATGAGTTTACCGATGTGGATTTTGGGAAATCCTAGTATGGAAATTTTGTGGTGATTTGATGTTACAAAATCAAAGAACATGGCTTGAAGAAACTTACCACTTTCACTCGATTGGATTCTGGTGATGCTAGGTGTTGAGGTGAGAAGTCGTAAACCCAGGACAAAGGCCCAGTAGGCGGTGGTTGACACGACAGTGTGAGAGGAAATTGGAAGTTAAAATTGTCAAAATGAGGTGTGGCGGAGATGAGGGTCTGATCTCCTATATATAGGATTAAGTATTCATCACTAAGTAGAGGTTTTGAGAGAGTTGGGGCAAGATTTAGACATTTCTCAATTCTTTGGAATTGGGGAGCAAGTAAGGTATGCTTTGGTGTGGAATTGAATGACAAATTTAGTGGAGAAAGAATCTCGAGTGGAGATCGATAGGGGTGAGAGAAAATCATGCTTTTCATAGGTGTGTAAATAAGCCCAGTTTCCCGATTTGACTCGAGGTAGAAGATAAGCTATTGACCATTCGATCGTGATCCAAAGGTGGGGGAAAATGCATGTATGCACATAATGCAATTCAAATCCGATTCTTTCTAAAGTGATGTAATAATAATTTCTCTTTCTTTCCTAATCAAATTGGATGAGTAAATAAAGTCCAAAAAGAATGAAACTTGGTAGGTAGACAAATAAGGTTCTAATGAATTTTTAAAGTCAATTTTGACTTTTACAAAATTTTAATACTCTAAACAAACAGTTTGAGGGAAAGCCTATTTTCTTCATATAAATGCATTCCTTTATTATATATTAACCAAATTTGTGTGTAACTCTCTGTTAACTAAACCTACCCACAAGAAAAATTTAGAAGAATTATTTTGAACTTAGATTCGTCAATTTGATAATTTTGCACAGGTTACCCCAAACTTTTATATTTCCCCTATTTCTTGTATAAAAGCCTTAATTAATTGTGTTATTGGCTAAAAATCTTATATTTGGGGACAATTACTATCCAAGCATATTCTATTTAATAAGTGTGGTTTCAAAATAAATATTTATAAATTAAAGGGATAAAACATGATGATTACCTAAATTTGGGTCTGTTACATTGACCACATGTGTGACGTCCAAATTGAAACTATCACCTCAGCGAGAAGGCCAAGAAGAAGAAAAATAGAAGAAGTCAAAGGAACAAAAGTCACACATGCACATGAATAATAAACAAAACACAACAACAGAAGCTCACCATTCAACATATAATTATAAAATTAATTATTGAAAAAGGATGTTGCATATTGAATGAAAACTTTCACATATGCATGTACTACCACTAAACATGATCTTTTAGACAATGAGTCCACCTGTACATAAGTCTGCCACACAACTCCAACTATCAAGAGTCTTCCAGATCTTATATCCACGTCACCTAAATAAGAGATTACAAGTGGTATACGTCATCAAAATATGCTAAAGTATTGTGTTGAGCATGCTACAAGATTCATACACCTATAGTATAACTTGGCAATAATATAAATCTAATACTTAGCAATAACATGTATAAGAAAATTGGTATATGATCTAATTACTTTTGTTAGAAAATAGAACATATATCTTATTATGAATTCCCATTATATGTAAAGTTGATCAAGCACATGCACTATTCTACCAAATACATTTAGTGCTCAGTGTACTTTCTGCCAAAAAGATTTATTACTTTCATAAATTCACTATTCTACCAAAAATATTTAGTGTATCATAGAATGGGACAAATATATTATGTTTTAATTGTTCAAAATTATGTATATGTAAAATCAAACAAGAATATAAAAGAATAGTTATTTCATCCAATAACATATTCCAAGTATTTTTTACACATATATTACAAACCATACTGTGTAGTAGGACAAGTATGAGGTGAAAGTGTACCTTCTACTCAAAAGTGGGGAGTCTATAGATGCACCTCACTCATACCTTGGTATTCCTGAAATTATAATAAATTTTGTACTAATGAGATATATTGTCAAAGTCATAACTTAGTTCTAAATGAGTAAATGTGGTTCCTTTCTTAGTTAGAGTCATGAGTATAGAGTATGAGTCATGGAGTACGAGTTTGAGTCCATCTTTAGAAATAACATATCAGATTAGGATTCACATTTTTACCAGTTCATCTGTAGCTCTGCTTTCCTTCTAGCTCTAGACCGGCATTCCAGAGAGTGTTGGGTTGGGTTGAACTGAGAGATGAGTTAGGAGAGAAAGGTTAAGTCAACACCACATCGTCTGATTGGGCTGGTCGTTCGACTTAGCCTCCCATCAGGTGGATGCTACTCCTCTTCCTCGTGTGAGAAGTAGTGTCAGCCGCAATGAAGGGCTCACCAGAGAAAGAGGGAAAAGAAGAGGGGGGAAAGGTAGGGTATGGACTCATCGGCCGTCCTTTGCATGCTTTTGCGAGTCCTTGGATGCCGCCGCAAAGGCCTGGAAGTGAGGCTTCTATGGGGCGGGGTCAAATCTGCAGTGCTCCAATGGTGAGGGAGGAAAGGAAGAGATAGGCCTACTCTCGATTCTCTCGGGTGTGGGTGAATCTCTAGAGAGGAGATCAAGTCTCAGGGGGTTATAGTGGATGTGGATGGCTAGCTTAGGGCCTGGATCTCTATTTTTCGCCAGTTGAGAACTAAGTCGGCAGGGTCATCTTTTCTTAGTGTCCAAGGCACTAGTGCTATCGAATAAATGATCATCGAGTTTGGAAGGAAGCGATAAGGGTCATGGCAACATCTTCTCAAGGTTAAAGCATCCAAAGATGGAGTTAATGGGGACAGGGGTCAAAAAGGGGGGAACACCTACTTTCCCCTTTTTTGTCAGGATTTGAAAATGATAGGGATATCATAGATTTTGGATCTAACAACTACTAGGGTGTGTGACACATTAAAGGTTTGGGCCCTAGATTCTTGGTTTCCCAATATGAAATTAACTGTGACAAATCACATATACATCAAATAATCCCTCACTTTAGGAAATACTATTAAATGCATCTCTCTCCTCTTTTAGCCAATTGTTCTCAAATTTCAAGGGGTAGGTTTTTCATGATTAAATCTCAGTGTGGGTAATATTTGGTGTCAAAAAAGATTTCTAGATTCTCTTTTTTTCTCTCTCTTAAAAAAGGAAAATAATTCCTTTATTTCAAGTAGATCCCTTTATCTTTACAAATTTCTCTAGGCCACTTGAAACATCTTTTCTCTATGAAACTTGGAGGGAAACTTATTAACGTCTTTCCCAACCTTTATCTATTTTGTGCGATTTATTGGGATGCCTTTTATACAAGAAACTTTCTTCTTTAGTAAAGTATTCATTTAATTACCCTCTCCACATGGAGAGTCTTTTTTCTTTTCAATTCTAGAATTCTCTTCTTTTTGTTATTATCTTCAAGTGTACCAAAAGTTAGATCGAGGTATTTTTGTTTGATGACTCAATGTTGTGTTTCCACCTATGGCTAGATAATTACTTTTTTTTTATTATCTAAAGCATTACATATCTTATTTTCTTTTGAAAACTTGCATATTATTTGATATTTAAGTTGTCTACTAATTAAAAAAGTCATTATTCTTTACTCATGCCCAAAAACTCTCTTTTGCAGAATATTTCACACAAGTACATGCTTAAAATACCAACTATTCATTACCTTTGGTAATTCATTTACTAGGGGATTTTCTCTCTTTCTTTTCCCCACATCCATCATTAGATTAATGGAAAGAGTAAAATCACAAAAACCATTGCAAGAAAGGATTTGCAAATCAAATCCATATCTTTTTTTCTAGAACAAAGCACGCCAGGCTTTTCTAATATATTCATAACAATTCATATTTGTATTCAAATACATGTATCAATTCATGCAAAAATTCGGATTATAACAACTGTCCAAGAACCTTTGTTATATATAGGCATAAGTTAGTGAGTTTCATGCCTCTATTCCAAGCCAAGAAAGGAAATTCTATTGAGATTGGGCCTCTCACTTAAGTTCCTTCACAAATCTAAACTTTTCCTCTTTCTTTTATTTCCTTCCTTGTCTCACTATTCCGTTACCATGCCAATAAAGTAGCATCTCTATTTTCCTTCTATTAATATCTCTCTCTCCAATACTTACAAAAAGTATCAATTATTGTAAGTAGGAAACTAATAAATACCTTTCTCAACTTATATTTACCTTTTGGGATTTATTGGGAGAACTATTATAGCCTCAACTTGCCTTTCAAGTAATTCTTTAAATCAAATACCCACATCATATGGAAAGTTATTCCTTCTCAAATTCTAGAATTATCTTATTTTATTCATTATCTTTAAGTATTCCAAAAATCAGATCGAAATATCTTTATTTGGTGCCCACAACTTGCATTGCAAGCCATAATTAGATAATTACTCTATTAAATATTTAAAACGCCACATATCTTATTTTTTTAAAAAAAACTTGATTATTATTCCATATTTCAATTATCTAACAACTCATAAAGTTATTATTATTATTATTATGCGCACGACAATCCACGTTGATTAGGCACGGGAGGGGGTGACTGGACCACACCCTCTCATGCCTCGAGAGTTTACCATGTCGGGCTCGCCCGAGGTGGGTTCTCTCGGTCACAAAAAAGAAGAAGTCATTATTATTTATTTATGCACAATTTTTTTTATTTCTTAAACTTGTGCCATAAGGACCTATTTGTAAATTTAATTTTCTCATGTGCCTGACTTGGACCATGAGTTGAACCCATGCCACAAAGATGACATTATTATTCTATCAATTCATAAATTAGAAAATATGTTCAAATCAAATTTTATATCCATAGAATTCAAATTTATCAAATTTGAAAATCTTACAATATAATTTTTTTTATATATAATTGATATATATTTTGCACCTTCGTTTCAAGAACGAGAATGAACACATAAATGTCCTCATTCACACCGAAAAATGATTTTGTGTCAGCTCATTTCTGATGGCCGTTTGGTTGTCCACGTGGCTACAAATGTGGAGCCGCGCGATACCAGAATCCGGTCTCCGCTGTTCGTCCACTCCAGTATCGCTGCCAGGGGCCGGGGCTCCCCTCCGGTTCTCTCCGGGCCTCAGAGGAAGAAGTGAGAGAAGCCGAAGCTGTGTTCTCCCATCTGCTAGACTGCTACTGCGGCAGCTCTGTCTCAATGATGAGCTCTTTTAAGTCGGTGTCTCGTCCACCTCGAGGCTTGATGCCCTCCTTTTACCTTCACAGCGCTGAGCTCCACCGCCACTGGAACCCATCGTCGGCCTTTAGTGATGTGGTTTCAACAGCCTCTTGCAGGACGGTGGCTCGTGCCCGATCACCCTTCCACTCGGTATTCTCCCCTGTTGCGGACCTTCCGGGGAGGACCCTCCAGGGGTCCGATTCGCGGCCATACTTACGAGCAAATCCCAAGCGAACTCTTACCCGGGCCTCCAACTGGGAATCAGAAAACTCCCCTTATGAAACTCTGGGTAGGTCTTTCACTTTGATCCGATGGCCAAGTGTTTCCATATTTCATGATCAAATAGTGAATATTGACAAAAGGTAGCGTATTTGGATCAAATTTTGCAATTTATTCGTCGTTGATTGGCAGAGTTGGAAAGAGACGCGGATGACGAGAAAATCAAAACGGCATACAGGAGGTTGGCAAAGTACTACCACCCAGATGGTATGTCTGTTTTATTGGATACATACAGGAATGTAGTGAAGTCTTCAAACAACCCTGTTTCTATTATCAATATGCTAAACTCCATTCCCACGCTTGTCGTTTTGACTTCATGTCTTTTTGTGATATTTTGACGAATATAAACATCATAAATTAACGCTCTAATTTGATCAAGCCCTTCTTTCGTACTTCTTGGAAATTATGCTCTTCTTCATTCTCAGATGGTGGCATCGGAACATATTTTACATGGCACTGGCACCATTTCACTTCTATCTTTAGTTATCGAGATTCTGATTCTTATTTGACTCCAATCGTTCCAGAACACTAATTCCGTTTGGGCATTTTCCCTTGCTCACCATCCACCAGCCCATCTTGAATATTGGCGGATGCCTAAGTTCTTAATTTGTGTGTGGTCCTAAGATTTACTTGACGAATTGATAACGAAACATGACATTTTTATTGAGGAATGAACAACTTCTCCTTCATTTTCTTTCAAAACGAAAGATGTGTTCTGTGCCTGGAACAACTTCTCCGGCTGGTTACTGTTCACACTACAATACCCTTGACATATGTGTTTCTATATTCTTTATGAAGGGAGGGGTCCAGCCTTGTCGCTGATGCGAATAAGGCTGTTGCTGTTTTACCCCTCCCTAGTGCTCCAACGGGGGTTTGAATATGCATCCTGCGGCTAGCAAACCAACAACTTACCCGTTGACAATTGCACCCTTGGCATATTCATAATAAAAGAAGTAGGACAGTTACAATCTAAGGACATTATAAACCACTACTAACTAACTCATCATCATCATCATCATCATCATCCTCATCATCAACTAAGTCTCAATCTCAGCTACGTTGGGGTCGGCTACATGGATCCTTCTTTTCCTTTCAGCTCTATCATGGGTCATATTCTGGTTGAGATGTAGAGATTCAAAATCTCTCTTTATAAGCTCTTCCTATGTTAATTTAGGCCTTCCTCTTCTTCTATTAATTGTGCTTGCCTCAATAGTTTGACATGTGAAATACAAAAGGATTTTGTGGCTAGTGGCTAGTGGCTAGTGGCTAGATGAATTATATTCGTTAGTCCTTAGACTTCGAATAGGGTTTCAATGCCTATTTCTGGGGACTTTAGCATGCTATATTCTTTTCTGGTAAAGGGGATTATTCTACAATGAAGCAAACAACCTTGTCCTCACAAAATATCAGAACAGAATCAGGGACCTAAACACTAAGGTCATGCAACATAGCCTTAACTGATAACTATTCACATGTTTATGTGATACAGTGATAGTGACACTGGATATGGACACCACTATCTTATTCATGTTTTCCAAGGTCACAAGACTTCCATCAACAATGTTTGGATACCCTAATGTGGCTCTCTCTGCATAGTCAGAGTAACAAGAAGTCCTCAAATGTTTGTGGTTTTGTTCAACAAGTCGTTCGTAGGATATTCTTTTTTTTTATAATATCTGGCATGTAAGATAGAGTCCCTCAGACATATTGACATGGTTCACCAAGATATTTGCTCGCTGGGTTGGCTGCAAAAACATCTGGACTCATGATGGATAAATCAATTCTTCAATGATTTCATGCATTAATTCAAGTGTATCTTTCCACCGCAATAGAGCTATAATAGTCTTTGTTGTAGCTATTCCTATAACAAGTAGGTATCACATATTTCTTAAGTTTTTAGTAATGAAGTGTCTTTAAAAATAGTTTTTGGTATCCTATGTTCCAATCGTCACTCCGGATTGTTTACGCAGTAAGGCACAAAGACCCCAGGTTGGGGGCTTTGACGCCCAGGCATTCAACACTCTTTGGCGGCTCAATTCTTTCAGACCAGTTTTTTCTTTGCACACACTTTTCATTCTTATTTTTATACAGTTGTTTTCATATATTGTACTATATTCATAGGTAGACATATCTATTTTATAGTTCATTCAACAAGGTTAACATATCGAGGTATTCAAGGCAAATTTAAAAATTGTATACTAGTGACACAAAGACCTAACAATAGAGGAATTGGAATTCTAACCACGAATGAGATTCTTTCGTTATAATACTATGACCTGAGGGGAATATTATACCCATATATGCGGTTCATCGTCATCGTCATTTCCATCATCATCGTAACCCTTGTTGTCTCCGTCGCTGCTGCCACCACTACCATGTACTCAATCCCAACCATGTTAGGGTTGGCTACAAGGATCCTTCTTTTTTCAATCAACTGTGATGTGAGACATATATGGGGTTTAGACCCATAAAAAGACTCGAGGGCACCCCCTTGAGATGCATTCAGAAGTACAATGTTACTGCTAGAGATAATAGTATCATCTATATATACAATCATAATCATGTAAAAAGGTGTGCCTTGAGGCGAGGCGGCACCCGGTGCGCCCGGAGGGCGTGTGCCTCAACACCAATCCTTGAGATGAACGCATCACTTCTGCAAGGTGTAGGACAAAGGCACAAGGCGCCGAGGCACTGGAGAGGCGTAAGTCTCTAAGAGTGAGAGGAAGGGAGAGGAGGGAAAGGCAGAAAAGGTGGAGTGGGAGGGAGGGCCTACCAGTGGCTGATGTTTGTGGCAGCGGCTTCTGCTGTTGTTGCTCCTCTTTGAGGTGGTTGATGTTGATGTCGTCCTTCGTACTGACTGTTGTTGCTTCTCCTCCACACGGCAGCAACTGCTGTCGGTCCACGTAGCAGCAGTGGCTACTTCTGCTTGAACTCATTGTGGTAGCGGAGGCAGCTGTTGTTGGTCCACCTGGCAGCGACGGCTGTTGTTGCTGCTCCTCACGGCAGCGGCTAGTTGGAAGAGAGTGAGAGAAGTCAGGGGAGGGGAGCATATTTAGAGTAGCAGTGGGGAGGGGGAGAGGCACAAGGTGGGGCGAGCCATGAGGCGCAACTTACTGGGTTTCCTTTTTTTAATGTAATGGTGCATATGCTAGAATGGGCTGGATAGGGTTCAATTTCACAGTTTTAGTTTATATATATATATATATATATATATATATATATATAGAGAGAGAGAGAGAGAGAGAGAGTCAGGCTAGAATACACTCGAGTGTACAGATCGCATGGATACACTCAAGTGCGTTTTCATATCAAGACTATTTTTTGCAAAATGTAAACCATTGATCTTCACCGTCATACTATAACTAGGCTACATATAAATTTTGAGCCCATTTGGATGAGTGTAAGTCACTCATCCAGGGGCAACAAAATCAACGTGCGAAACTAATTTGAAATGCATAATTTTTGTGGTCTTTATAACATGACCTATAGATGTCCAAATGTGTTCAAATTTTGCGTATGAGCTATTCACAAGATGTTTAAGAAGATCAACGGATTAGATTTTTGAAAAAAATATTGCATCATGAAAAACTACTTGAGTGTATTCTGCTCCGAATACACTCGAGTGTATTCTAGCTTAACACACTCTCTCTCTCTCTATAAATAAATAAATAAATAAATAAATATATATATATATATATATATATATATATATATATATATATGGGCCCATCTTTATTGCCCGCGCGGGTAGCTACCCGCCCACCTTTCCCATCACTTTTTTTCAAAAAAAAAAATTCGCAATTGTAGAGGAGTATTTTGTCTAGCTCTCCAAAAAATTTTGGCCAAAAATAATATCATTTGCCCCTTCAAAATAAAAAAACCCGTCCTTATATATATTTGCTGTATATTTTGTACAGAGTTACTTTTGTGGCCAGCAGAGTTACTTTTTTTGCCACCATAGTTACTTTTTTGACAGCAGACTTACTTTTTTGGCTAGGAGAGTTACTTTTTTGGCTGCAGGGTAGCGAAAATCCAAGTTACCCGCGCGGGAAACGAATGAACGCCCTATATATATATATATATATAGAGTCAGGCTAGAATACACTCGAGTGTATAGATCGCACGGATACACTCAAGTGTGTTTGCATATCAAGACTTTTTTGCAAGATGTAAACCATTGATCTTCATTGTCATACTATAATTAGGCTACATACAAATTTTGAGCCCATTTGGATGAGTGTAAGTCACTCATCCGAGGGCAACAAAATCGACGCACGAAACTAATTTGAAATGCATAACTTTTGCGGTCTTCATAACATGACTATAAATGTCCAAATGTGCTCAAATTTTTTATATGAGCTATTCACAAGATGTTTAAGAAGATCAACAGATTAGATTTTTGAAAAAAAATATTGCATCATGAAAAACTACTTGAGTGTATTCTGCTCTGAATACACTCGAGTGTATTCTAGCCTAACTCTCTCTCTCTCTGTATATATATATATATATATATATATATATATAGAGAGAGAGAGAGAGAGAGAGAGAGAGGCTAGAATGTTGACTCAAGGTCAATTAGGTCAATGTTGACTCACGTCTAAATTGACTAAACCCTTGTTTTGATGATGACTAACCATTCCACATATTGGTGTCTAATGCTTCTACATTGAGTGATTTCAGATTAGGTTTAGACACACTCCAAATGCCCTAACTTGCGCATATCAAATTGGAGAAAAGACAAGTCAAAATAGCTACAAGTGTGCAATTTGGGATCTCTATGTATATGACCTTAGAATTGCTTTGTAATCACTTGTAATGATTGTATGACTTGTAATTAAGCTTAGAAAAATTATTGGGACACAAAAATCCATCGTTTGTACAGTTTATGAAAATTCCAAAATACCCATAACAGGGATTTTGTCGGCCGAATTCCAAACTCGGCCGATCCATATATTCTGGAATTTTCTGGGCAGTCGGCCGAGTTACCAACTCAGCCGATCCCTGTTCGGTCGAGTTTCTATGGTGGGAAACTCGGCCGATCCACTGATCGGTCCAAGTTGAAAGTCGACCGATCGGCCGAGTTTCTCCAAGGAAACTCGGCCGACAGTCTATCTTTCAGACTTGTCTTTTAGTGGTTCGGCCGAATTACCTTTGTGTAAACTCGGTCGATCGAACTGTACTGGAATGCAGAAAAAGCATTTCCAACCGTTGGAGACTTTGTTGGGACCCAAAATAGATCCGTTGCAACTTGTAAAACGGCTATTTTTCGTTCACAAGTGTTCCCAAAGGCTAAGAGGCATCCCCAGCTATAAATAGGACCCCTTGGGCTTCATTCCAAGGTTGAGCATTCATTGCAAACTCTTTGTGAGGTTCCTATTCTATAGTTGAGTGCTTCCTACAGCCTCCTCTCTCTCTCTAAGCTTAATCACTTGCTACATCCATTAGAGTGAGTAGGAAATCTGTAAGAGAGCTAGTCATATATGTATATCTTGTGAGGCTCTCACTTCCACCACCTCCCCATCTCTCATTTCCAATCATGAAGATGAAGGTTCTCTCTCTTGTCCAAGAGAGGTGAAGAAGAACAAGGGAAGGAGTCCCTTGGTGAAGATCAAGGCTGAAGACTTGGAGCTAGAGTGGGTAAGCCCTTGGAGAAGGCAGAAGACTCAAGCTCAAGTGGGTAAGTCCTTGGTGGAAAGCTTCTCCGAGTGAAGGTGAAGTCAAAGGCGGAAGATCCAAGAAGAGTGGGTAATTCCTGCAAGGCCGAAGACTTGTGCAAGAGTGGGTAAGTCCTTGGAGAAGGCCGAAGACTCTTGCAAAGTGGGTAAGTCCTTGGTAAGGTTGAAGACTCTTTGTATTGGATAGGTAAGTCCTTTGCGGGTCATGTGTTGTATGTCTTATTAATGAATATAAGAGTGCAATTGTTTGAAGTCCTAGAGGTTGACCTCTCTAGGCAAGTGGACTGACACACTTCTAGTTTGAAGTGTGGAACCACTCTAAATAGCTTGTCTAATTGGTGCATCTTCAATCTCTCTTATCCTTGCTATGCATGATTTAGTTGCACTCAAATTACCTATTTAGCAACCTTATCTTGTCATATATTTTGAAGGTTTGATGAATTTTGTTTAAGTGCTTTCAGCTCTATTCACCCCCCCTCTAGAGCATCTAAGTCACCCATCTAGGATCCAACATAGAATACACTCGAGTGTACCGAAGACCAGATACACTCAAGTCTTTTTTCATCACACAACGTTTATTTTGAATATCTAAAACATTGATCTTTTTAAATATCATTTGAGCATATTACATATGAATATGAGCTCATCTGGACTTATAGGTCATGCATCTAAAGACGATAAAAATTATACAATTCAAATTAGTTATGTGCGCCGATTTGTGGGTCATGAAAGAGTGACTTAGAAAATTCCAAATGAGCTCAAATTTTGCATGTAGTTTGTAATTGGTATAATAATAAATATCAATGGTTTGGATTCGTCAAGAAAATTGTCTAGATATGTGAACACCACTTGAGTTTACGGTGTGATCTGTACACTCGAGTGTATTCTAGCCTGACTCTCTCTCTCTCTATATATGTGTGTGTGTGTGTGCGCGCGCGCGTGCGTGTGTGCGTGTGCGTGTGTGCATGCACATGTGATTACATTAATGTAATCAAGCATGTATATAATAAATTATGACTCTCTCTCTATACACACACACAACACCTCGGTACATTCTGAGGTTTACGCCTTGCCTTGTCGTGACAAAAACGTCTCGATATGCCTCATACACTTTCTAACCTTGATCATAATGATAACATATTTGGTTTTCTGGATAAGTGCACAATGGTAATGTCGGGACTGGAAAAAGTCAAAAGCAACTAAAATAGAACTTAACCTCTTACCTGTCAAACAAGGCTCTGGGACAATTAGAGATTCGGGCAATTTGAGACCACAAATGGCCTTGTGTAGGTTGCACACCTTAGAACACCCCCGAACCAAGCCTGGTGGCTGCTACATTAACACCATCTCTTCTAAATGGAGAAAAACGTTTTGGACGCATCAAATTGATCCAAGGACCAATCAGATTTAGTAGTTGCAATTGAGATTCTATGTAGAATTTAAATGGGAAATTGGAGATTGTCTTAAAAATAATCAACGCACGGAGTATGTGTGTATCCTTTAGCAACCAAGTGTTTCTTAAGATTTTCAATAGTGCCATCAGGACGATAGTTGACAGTGTAGACTCAATGATACCCAACATATATGCAGTCGGGAAAAGGATCAAATTCCCATGTCATTCAGTGACACAATACTTGCTTTTGTTCAATGAATTAAAAAGCGTTTCAGGCATCCGCTTAAGCGGCCAGGACCCTCAACTGCTTAATCCAGCCCCTAATCGCCCGCTTGCCAGGTTTGAAGAAAATCACCCGCTTTTTGCCCGCTTCACCCGCTTTTTTTCGCTTTTTTCCCGCTTTTTTTTTAAATACTACTGGAAGCATGTAACATTAATTTTCTTGCTGCTTTCAGTGATTACTGATTGGTACTACTGGTTAGTATCTGCAATTACTGATCTGCTTGCTGATTTTAGTGATTAGAAATATTGATTAGTAGTAAAATGTTGATGAATACTTAGTTAATTACTGATTTGCTGATTAGATATGTATAGAAGTTCCTTAGAAATATATTTTTTATATACATATACATGTAATTTTGTATAAAAATATATAAAATTTAGACACCCGCTTTTTCAAAAATCGCCCGCCTACCGCTTAATCGGTTTCAGGGTGCTGTCCGCACGCCTCCCGCTTACCGCTTCCCGCTTTCTGATACCTTGCTTTTGTTATTCCCTTGCCTTGTGCCAGCCAAGGTGAATGACAGATAGCTTCCTGAATGGTCTTAGGAATGAGCACAATAGACATTGCTGAAGTAATTTTGGACAAATAAGAACTTAGTCAATCATAGAAGTGATACTTAGCAGCCAGATAAAAAGTGCAAGACTGAGAACCTTTTTACAGTGTGATAGGCAAGTCATGATCTTTTATACCAGTTTCTGAAGAACTAGCAGCAGGACCTTCAATAGGAGTAGAGGTGGTGGCAGATACAGAGGAATCTCCAACGGGAGGGTCCAACAAATAGTCTCCTTCTAGTATGAACCCAAGGTGGCTTCTTGACATCATTTTGCGATAAATAGTAGATATGGGAATGATGAGGGTGGATTGACTGTAGCACTAGGGATCGCTAGCAAATATCTGATTACTAGCCTCGACATAAGTGTCAGGAAGACTAGCAAGAAACTGTATCAGTCACAAGTCCTCTCATAGGCATTGAAGGATGGCCACAACATCATTCAAAGGCTAACATTCTCCCTCCTCCCATGAGTTAACAGGCACAAGAAGTGGTCGCCAGTCACGTCTTCAGGAACAATCGTAGAGCAAGGAGCTCGGTGTAGATTTTTGACACTTTGCTAGGATTCCTCTTTTGGATAGATGCAAAATGATGTTCCCTCATGAGCTTCATGATACAAAAAATAATCCTTAACGTTCCAAGACGTTCCGGGTCCATGACATGACAAACGTACTGGAGACCAAAGTGTTGTTTGTCTCTTTTATTAGCAGGAAAGTGGTTTTTAGGCGAATAGTCCATCAGATGGTGATATTTCCCTTGAGACTTTACATAAATCAGGAAGGATTTACTCGTGTGACTGTTGTTCTTCCCATCTAGTGAACAGAAGTGAGCAAGAGACATTCCTTAGCGGACACTGAGGCCATGAGTCACATGTTTAATCAATATTAAATAAGCAATCCCCTGATAGGTGCATGGTGACAGATAAGTGCTCACATTAATAGGAGCATGCAATGATTGGGAAATGGAACCCAGAAGGAGCAAATGTGTAGGAAAAGTTAGTAAAGGAACAATTCACCATCTGCATGCAAGGGGAAATGAAACCTTTAATCAGCCAAGGGACTGCTATGCATGGTGGAGGAAGCTTCTTAAGACCCTAGTGGCCTAAGGTTGAAGGAGTAGTGGCTGGTGTTAGATACAAGTGGCTGCAGCAAGGGCCAATGGCTGGAAGCAGGTGTTGGTTACAGGCTTACAGCCTGGGGCCACTAGCTGTGAGTGGAGAGGGAAAGGAGGGAGATCATGGGTGAGAGAAATTGGAGAAGGAAGATGCGGCAGTGGTGCAAGAAGCCCTAACCCTAGGCGCTCATTTGTAGTCTATGTTATGTGGTTTGACAGCGATAGTGCACTACCACACCACACCACACACCCCCCCCCCCCCCCCCCCCCAACACACACACACACAGATATATATATATATATATATATATATATTAGAAAAATTACTATATAACAATATTAAGAATAGCTGATGACTGACTAATGGCATATTTAACTAACTAATGATAGGAACATGAGAGATTGCACGCATATGACGTACTTATTATGAAAGGTCTTTTTTGGCCTATGATATGCCTTCCTGACATTAAGCTCTGCAGTCAACTCTGATATATAGGAGAATCAAGGCCTGCTACGACATTACTGATTGATTCTGAATGCTGTAGTTTCTTCTGACTTTTCTTTAGTCATATGGTTTTTGTAGTCTTTGTTCCTAGCTTTTTAATAAAGCATCTTAGTTCCCTACTAAATCTATAATGCAAAAAAAATACTACATGATGTTTCGGCATGCTGATTCGTTGTCTTGGTGGTTAGTTGACTACTGTCTCAGAGCTGCTCCTTTTAGGAGGTGGTCTCTGTTCTAAAAAAAAGCATAATGCTTCTGGTAATATAAAATTATGTTGAGTGAAGATTGACTTTTTTTGTTTCAAAAGTGTATGATGGCAGAGGGACTCTTGAGGAAGGAGAAACTGCTGAAGCTCGATTCATTAAGATTCAAGCTGCCTATGAACTCTTAATAGATGAGGATAAAAGAAGGCGATATGACAAGGATCACCTTGTGAATCCAATGAAGGTAACATTGTTATTTTATCTGTATTAACCTTGTAAGCCATGTAGTTAACAAATTAAAGTATCATTGTCACAGACAAATTTATGTGTCAGCACATTAGTTTTCTTACATTTCATAGAGCTACCATTATTGTGGACATCAGCCCAATCTCTTTAGCTACTAGATTTGAATGTCAGGTGTGGTCACTTCAACATTGATCATTGAGACCAAGTTGGGAAACCTAATACAACCTAGATAGAGATCATCTGCCACACAGCTATCCTGGACACTTGGGGCAAGCATTGGAAACTCTACTTATGCTTGGTAGTACATTAATTGATAATGTGAAAGGATTGGGCCAGAGCGATACCCGGTTGGAGCGGGTTCTCCTTTATTATATAAGGTGTGAACATTTACATAATTGACCCAAAAAATAAAGGACATAAGAGGTACATAAACAAAAACTATTTCTAGCACTCCCCCTCTATCTGGAGCATACACATCATGCATGCCCGGCTTGGAGTTCATATATTTAAAAGCTGAAGGTGGACTGGCTTGGTGAAGATATTGCCACTTGTGCAGTGCAAACATGAGGCGTCTAAATCTTCTTGGAGAGCACCAAATCACGAACAAAGTGGCAGTCCACTTCAACATGCTTGGTTCGCTCATGGAATACTGGATTGTTGGCAATGTGAATGGCTTCTTGGTATCACACATGGAGCGATTGGTGTCTTAACAGACACTCCTATTTCAGACAATATGGTCATAATGCACTATAGCTCACGACAAGCATGTGCCATCATCGCTTGATACTCAGCCTCTATGCTGGACCGTGCCAACACGTTTTGTTTCTTGCTCCTCCAATTCACCAAGTGTGACCCAAGAAACACACAATAGCCAGAGGTAGACCATCTATCTCCAACATCACTTTCCCAATCAACATCAATATATCCAGTAAGCTTCAAGGGGGTGTGTGCAAGATCTTTCCCTATGAAGTGAGTGAAACCCTTCCCTAGCGATCCTTTAACATAAGGTGGAATCTGGGTGACTGCCATCCAATGTGACATCTTAGGCGCACTCATAAAGTGGCTAACAACACCTACAACATATGAGATATCAGGACAAGTAACTGTCAAGTAAATCAGTTTCCCTACAATCCTTCTATACTTTGCTGGATTAGAAAAACCACTGTCGTCAGAAATAGATGCCTTGGTATGATAATCCATAGGTGTGGAGACTGGTTTGCACTTTGTCAATCCTATCTCTACAAGAAGGTCTAGAATGTACTTTCGCTGAGAGAGGTTTGTGCTCTTCTTGGAACATAAAACTTCTATTCCAAGGAACTAACGAAGATTGTGCAAATCTTTTGTATGGAATTGTGTTTGCAACCACTGCTTGAGCTGTAAAATGCCAGTAGAGCCATCACCTGTGATGACAATATCGTCTACATAGACAACCAGAATAATAGTGCCACTTGATGATTTATACACAAATAATGAATGATCAGTAGAGGACCGATTGAACTCAAATTGTATAGCTGCATCACTAAATTTGTCAAACCATGGCCGTGGTGACCGCTTCAGGCCCTACAAGGATTTCTTTAATTTGCATACCTTCTGACACTACCCCTGAGCAACATACCCAAGAGGTTGCTCCATGTATATCTCCTCAAGAAGATCACCATGAAGAAAAACATTTTTTACATCTAGCTGAAGAAGTGGCCAATCGGAATGAGTAGCAACAAAGATAAGAATCCGCAGAGAATTAAGCAGAGAAACTAGAGAGAAAGTCTTAAAGGAGTCTACACCATGTGTCTGAGTGTACCCCTTTGCCACCAAATGAGCCTTCAAGCGGTCAATAGAACTATCTAGTTTCTATTTAACAGTGTAAACCCAACGACAACCTACAATAGACTTCCCAAGTGGAAGATCCACCAAGTCCCAGGTGAGTTCTCATGAAAGATTGCCATCTCATTGTCCATAGATTGGATCCCTCCATCATGTCAGACTGCTTTTGTATAGGAGCAAGGAACAATCATAGAATCAAACTAAAAAGCAAACATGCGTCCTACTGGTGACAGATTCGACAAGCAACAAACACTCGAGAGTGGATTTTGTATAGTGCAAGATCGAACACCTTTACGAGCTGCAACTGAAAGGTGTAGTTATGAAATAGAAGCATCAAGAGAACTCTCAGTAGGAACAGTTACCTCAAGAGTGTCCAACGATGAGGACTCAATCTACTTGATTGAAAACGCTATATCCTCTTGGTGTTGCCCTGCCTGCCTGGTGTAAACCAATGGAAAAGGTTCAATAGGTGGTGATGTAGGTGATAGTGGTGGTAAAGTATGAGTGGTATCTAGGACACTCTCATCACACGGTACAGGAAGTGGTGGTCCTCTCTCTCGCTCATATATATAGTCACTCTTAGGATGTACTGCTCCTCACGCTGGTCAGTCATTAAAGAATAGAGTAGACTCATGAAAATTATTGTCACTCGACACAAAGGCAACGAGGACGAGGATAATAACATATGTATCCCTTATGTGTTGAAGAATATCTCAAAAAGACGGTGCGAATTGTGCAAGGAGACAGCTTGTTAGCACGTGGATCAAACACATGGACAAACACAATGCAGTCAAAAACACAAAGGGGAAAAGGGAAAGGTTGCTCGTAAAAAACAAAAAAGGAAGTGGCCCCATGTAGACAAAGGATGGTTGACGATTAATAAAAAAAAGCAGTGAGGAGCATTAGACTAATATTTCTTTGGCAATTTTTTTTTTGAAAAAGTAGTGTGTATGCTACGCCAAGTAGATGGCAGTTTTTGCATTCAACAACCCAAATTTGTTGAGGTGTATGAGGGCAAGTCATTTGGTGAATCATGCCAATAGAATTACAAAAAATGGAAACAATCTTTTGAACTTATTCTAGAGCATTATCAGTATATGAGCATCTACTTATTAATTGATGAAAAGTTTGAATGACAAACAAAACTTCATCTCGAGACTTGAGTAAGTATACCCAAGTCATGCGGAAGAACTCATCAATGAAAGATAGAAAGTATCGAAAACCATTATAACTTGGCTCTTTGATTGGATGCCAAACATCACTATGAATAAGATCAAAGGGATGCTTAGAGCGTTTCACAATGTGACTTGGAAACAAAATGTGATGATATTTGCCTAGTTGGCATGACTAACACTATAATGACTTTATTGATGTTATGCCTGTAACAAGCTTTTGAAGACTGTAAAGAAGGGCCCCCATAGCGACAATGCCATTATAAGGGAGAGCAGCTTAAAACGGTAGATGCAGTAGATGGAATCTGGCGAGCTGGGCAACCACCTTCGAAGAAGTAGAGATCACCTTTCCTAGATTCCCCACCAATCGTCTTTCAACTCCTGGGTCTTGTAACACAGAGAAAAAATCTTCAAATACTACTAAGAATTTCAAAGAATCAACTAGCTTAACAATGGGCATGAAGTTAAAAGGAAAGTCTAGTACATAATGTATAGACTGTAAAGTCAAATCAGATGATGCTTGTATAGTACCATAAGCTTGGACTCACCTGATAGACCCATCAGCAAGTGTCATAGAAGAATGCAGGATATACGAGTTAGAAGAGAGAAGCATAGATCGTATACCCGTCATATGCTGAGAGGTCTCGAAATCCACCACCTACATATAAGATGGATGGGAGGCAACAAGCGAAGTCCTCTGGTTACCTGTATCCGAAACTAGATTTATAGAGGAGCCAAGGGAATCTTGTTGGGTAGCTTGAAGAAGATGATCATACTCCTCCTTGAAGATTGTAACATCTGATTGCATTTGTTTAGAGGATCAAAATGCAAATGCTCCCAAAGAAGTAGCCGTATAATGTGCAACACCAATAGGGGTCGACCATGCTTAGAATATTACCTTTCCTCTGTTTGTCCAAGTTTCCCACGTATACATTTGTCCCTAGGATGATTGCCTCATCCTCAACCAGCACCTCGTCCAATTCTGTTGGCTGCAGTGGCAAGAGAGGAATGATTCTCAGAGTGTTGTCCTCCTAAAGTAGCATAAACAGACTCAAAAAAAGACTGTTGAATCCTCACAAAGGCTTCTTCAAGACTTGGCATTTTGTATGTGGCAAGGATAATACTCCTAGATGAAGAATAGATAGGATTTGACTCGGATAGGGATCATGTTGTTACTAGATCATCTCTATCTTTCATGCCATTAGTAGTCTTCGGTGGCTGGTAGAAACCGACTTCCTCAGAGATGGATTGTATAGAACCAAAATAATCCTCTAGAGAGCGATTATCTTGTCATTCTGCAAAGAGACGATCATATATAGTATAGAGACAGAGAGCATTCTTCTCGTGAGAGAAGTGTTTCTTTGCAGCTTCCCAGGTTTGTTTGGCTGTAGAGTAGAACATAAACCTGAAAGCAATTTGGGGCTCCATGCTATTCCATAACCACAACTTCACTAGTCCATTATGTTTTTGCCAAGTAGAGTAGTCTTTGCTACTTTCATCAGGAGGCCCTGACTCAATAATATCCACCTTCTCTTGAGATTCAAGAATGGTGTATATAACATTCATCCAAAGAAGATAATTATGTGAATTAAGCTTCATAGAAGTTTATGTAAGATTGAACATTTTAGACGATTGTAGTGGAAGCAAATGACTTTTCGTCTCCCATATTGAGATTGGAACAAGATAACAATAGAAGGCAGATTGTCGGCAACACGTCATGTGGAAGACTTGACACACTGTGTATGGCAATGGCACGCCATGTTGAGATCTCAGCACGATGTGTCAGTTGGCAAATACAGAATAGAGGGGGTGAGAAGGTGGCACGCTGTTGGACGAGCCAACTGTCCCCCTTGTTTGCTTACAATTCCTCGGGTCAAGTTCTTGTTGAAACTTGGCCATCTTCTTAAGGTAGAGTGAAATACACGAGCATGTCTCCCCACAGCGCTGACGACTCTATACCCCAACTTGCCCCCTATGCATGACCAATATTTTGCTCCGCACGCGGCATCTGTATCTGTTGGAGGCATAAACTCCATGAGTCGTCAAAATCGTCGTGTCACTTTGGGGACAACAATGTGTTTGTCACAGGTGTATATTCTAGTCGCCGTCAACACTGCGTGTCACTCGGGAACACGCTGTGTAACTTGTGAGTTGAGCAAAACCCTATGCCGTTAGGACAATCTGTGGGATGCAACACGCCGTGTTGGTTGGACAACACGCTGTGTCAACAACGGATGATGCACGATCTGGATGGGAATTAGCTCCGTCAAAGAGGTAGAAGACCCCGGGAAGACGCATCGGGGGTGATGGGAATCAGCACTATCACCTATGTCAATAGACAATGCATCAACAACCCCTAAAGAACTTAGGCACTCATCCATGTATGGGGACTACGTGGAGAGGAAAGAAGCAAGATAAGGGAGTTGCTCCTCTTTATAGGACAAAACGAGTGGTTCTCCTCTCCTTCAAACAACGACCGCTCTTTGGTGGAGAGGGATGGAGACCGCTAGACAGCGAAGCCGATGGCAGTGGTGACGACAACGACGGTGGAGCAGAGAAGAAGAAGTAGAAGGAGGCGGAGAAAGAGAAAGAGGAGGGAGGCCAACAACTAGGGTTACAGCCCTAGGGCACGATCTGATACTATGTGAAAGGATTGGGCTACAACGATACCTGGATGGAGCGGGTTCTCCTTTCTTATATAAGGTGTGAACATTTACGTAATAGACCCAACATATAAAGGAAATGAGAAAGAGGTACATAAATAGAAACTATTTTCTAATAGATATAAAACATGCCTTAAATAAAGCCCATAAACAACTTTTCAAGATAAAATTGGAGAAAAACCAGGTTTATAGCTTTTTTACTCTACTTAATAAGATGAGAAAATGTGAATGTGGTAAATTCAAAGCTCTAATCCCAAAAGGTTAACAAAAAATCATTGATTTCACACCTCAACTCGTAGTAATATTAGTGAGTCAGAGATAGAAGGGAAGGCATAGGCCCAAAATAGCATTGGGAGCTGATAAGGAGGATTTGGCTTCTCACAGCCCAAGTTACTCTGACTATAGTTTACAGTTTTAGTTGACACACATAAATTAGAAAACATACATGTAAGTAGTTCACGGCATATTTGTAACACTGTTTCCAGTTTGACCTGCATTTTTGTGTGTTTTAAGTTGATCGTGATGCATGTTGAGTTCCCTTTTCTTTCTCTTGTTCTTGTTTATTCTTAAGGTTTGCTATTTAGAACCTAACAATCATTCTCTATGCTACTAGTTTGAATCCTATTTTCTAGTTGATCATTGAGCTTTTAACATATGAATATACTGTTGTACTCCTATAGCAGTTTATAGGAGTTTAGGGCTGTTGACTTGGGTGTTCCTTGATTATAAAAGATGAAGTTCCTCTCTTTATATACAAATAAGTTGTATACAAGAAAACAGAGAAAATACATATTGAACATAGTAAATAAATAAATATTAATTAACATAACACAAAACTATATAGCATTTCCCTCAAGCTGGAGCATTTACATCAAACATGCGTGGTTTGTCAAGGTATACATAAATACACAACAGAAAACTATGTAAAACTTTCCCTCTATATGGACTGTTTACATCAATCATGCCTAGTTTGTCACACAAATAATAGATCCATTTCCTTGGTAAAGCCAATCTGAAGGGATATTTGCTAAAATAACATCTCTTACAATGTGGCTCTTGACCTCAATGTGTTTTTTCTTTCATCGAAGATAAGATTGTTCTCGATAGAGGCGACAACCAGATTATCACTTTACAACAAAATAGCTATCAATTATGGTAACCGACTCAACAAGTAAGAACTCAACCTGCATTAGCACAGCTGCACAAGTAGCATTAGACATAACACCCTATATTTGCTCGAAATTCGAGTTTTGCTACAATATTTTGTTCATACCCTGTCATATATTTAAATTCCCACCAACAAAGTGCAGTATTCAATGCTGGTAGACCTTTGGTAAAGATGAAAGGCATCATAATTCTATTTAGATTGTCCTAAAATATCAATATTTTCAATTTTTATTGACAAATCCTTCCTTAGAGCTTTCTTAGATAATGAAGGACCTAGTAGACGGCATAATAATGACATTTCCCGAGTTTATCTGTAAACTGGCTCGCCATGGACACAAAAGGGAATGTCCCTAAAAGCCTCATGTAGCTCTGAGTACATGCCCTCAAACCATCTGCCCATTCTTTAGGAGTCTATTTCATAGAAAAATATAGCATATGGATTTTCCCTTAAAAAATAGCATGTGGGTCTTAACATCTATAGTATTCTTCAAGTAGATCCAATGCATCTCTTACTAGGAATCATGAACATGATTCTATCAAGATCGAGGAATAGTAACCAAGGAACTGCACTTCAAAGATCTAGGAGACAACTTATTCAGCCTTGATTATTGATCTTGCTGAAACAGATGGAACCTAGGCACCGTTTATAGGGGAAATGGAGTCTCACGTAGATGACCTGAGATGTAGCTTATCCTATATAAACAAGAGCATAGATGTATAAGGTAATTCAACAGTTGACAATGTTCAGCCAAAGGTCTTATGTAGATGCATTTGAGAAAGCAAGGTACGAGCAACATAAAAAGGTGGTATGTTCCTTTTGACAAATTTTGTTGAAGACTCTAGACTTAACAAAGCTTTTCAAGGACTAAAACCAAGCCCTTGTGTTTGGTTTAGCAAACTCATACACGTGAGTATTTAGTTTGGATGTGTGATTGCATTAAAGGTGTGCAGGCTCTGAACTCTGTGTTGAACACATTCAAGAATAGTGTTAGTGTAGATAACACAAGTTTGCAAATAAATCTAACTTTTTATCTCATTGTAAAAATTTTGGGACACCTCCAAAGTCTGAAATGGTCATTCATCAAATAAGTCAAGGTAAGAGTAGACCGATCTTCTAAAAATAAAAAAATGCCTGGCATCAATTCAAGTAAAGACCAAACATGGTGTTCAGCTAACGAGGGAGGACGACTATCTGACGACGCTAACTGGGGGACCATGGCCGCTCATGGGATCGTATCTAAACGTTCAGCCATGGGACAGGACGTTTTCACCATCCTCCGCAAACCCTAAACACATGGTAATATGGATCAGAATTCCAAGGCTGCCTATTTTCCTATACCAAACCCAATTCCTAGAGGAGGTAGGGGATACAATTGGAAGGACGATCAAGGTGGATACAAACACTGACCAGAAGCGACGGGGGAAATTCGCTCGAATCGCAGTCAAGTTGGACACAAGCAAACCGCTAGTGCCGGAAATCATTGTCCAAGGAGAGACTTACAAAATAGAGTACGAGAACCTTACAAGCATCTGCATGTTTTGTGGCAAGATTGGCCACCTTGATGACGACTGTGTTGCGCGCAAGGCGGCGATTGAGGCCCAGGCGAAGGCGGGGAAGCAACCCGAAGGGAGGTCCATGAACCTGCAGCCACTGGGAAGGTTCACAGAGACATTACACGCTAAACCTTTCGTCAGGCGCCAGAGGAAGGAGGAAACTGCAGGCAAGTCAATTGGAGGTGCGTCACAGAATCGTTTCAAAGAACTAGAGGCTACCGAGGAACAGGTGGAGGTGATAACGGAGGTAGGGAAAGGCGGTCCTAAACCGGGGTACGAGTGGCGCCAATGGAAAGCGGCAAACAAGAAAAAGCGGCCTGTTGAAGAGGTGACTCGTCCAACCAAAACTGGACACAAGAAAGAACCACAAAAGGAGATAGGGTGCGATACTCAGAAGAACGCAGCAGTAACGATTGAAGGGGAAAACACCATAGTCATCCCGGACGAGGGGAACGGAAACAGTGAGGGCTTGCGATTCACCATGGGTAGTACACAGCCAAGGAAGACCATCACAGGCAGTCCGAGCAAGGGGCGGCTAACATGCAGTCCAAGTAAGGCGCTGCTATTTGGCGCGTCCGTAGGGGTCCATCTCAGGAATCGGAAGATCCTAAACTCCAAGGAGTTAACGAGAAATGGCCCTAGGAAGAAGAACAGGAGCTATGGTCCAGAAGAGACGACTGAACCGGGCGGTGAAGACCCGAGCCAATCCGCAATGGTTACTCAATGATAGTTGCATCTTGGAATGTCCAAGGTATCTGTGGAAGAGATACCCAAAACACGATCCGTGATCTATCGATTCTTCATAAGATTGATGTCCTTGCCGTTCTAGAGACGAGAACAAGCGGAACCAATGCAGACAGAATTGTGAAAACTTTGGGCTATGATAGGTCCTATCGAGTAGAGGCGAAAGGGTTCTCGGGAGGCATTTGGGTACTCTGGAAGAGTAGACTGGGAGATCTGGAGGTTATAGCCAGCCACAAACAGTTCGTGCACTGCTGAGTTAACAAGCGTTTCCAAGTGACGTTCGTCTATGCGAGTACGAAGCAAGCAGGGAGAAGACTGTTGTGGGATCATCTTCACACCATTGCCTCCACCTCGACGTCTCCTTGGCTCGTCGCAGGTGATTTCAACGTCGTCTTGAAGGCCGATGAGAAGATGGGCGGAGAACCAGTCATGCTGAGCAGCTGTAGAGAGTTTGTCGAGGGGCTGATGAACGCCGGTCTGGAAGACTTGGGTGCGGTTGGGCCCAAGATGTCCTTCATAAGAGGCTGGTTGACGGAGAGGCTCGATCGGGCCGTTGCTAACCAGGAGTGGCTTGAGGCGTACCCTGCTACGGCGGTGAAGGTGCTCCCAAGGATCAATTCCGACCACTCACCTATTCTAATCTCGATGGAGGAGAGAACTAAACATCCAATTTACTACCCAAAGACAAGCACGATATGGAATAATAGGGGCTCCTTTCCTGCCTTCTTACATCAAAATTGGGACAATAACATACCTTTCCATGATGCGGTGAACAAACTTATGAAGAAATCTATCCCTTGGGACAAAGAGGAACGACGGAAAGTGACAGCAAGGAAGAGAGCCCTTCTGAAGGGGATGAGCAATGTGCAAGCCGAACATGACCGAGGATGGACTGAAGCCAGGGAGAATAAACTAGCTGAGTTACAGGTGGAGTACAATGAAATCCTGCATGCGGAGGATGAGGAATGGAGGTAGAAGGCCAGGTGTGATTGGTTGAAGGAAGGGGATGCCAATACGAAATATTTCCAGGCGTTGGTGAAAGCGAAAAGACGGAGGAATAAAATTTCTAAACTCAAGAACAGCGATGGAGTTTGGGTGGAAGAGGAAGATGAAGTGAAGCAAGTGGTGAGGGAGTTCTTCCATGAATTGTTCACGAGGAAGCAGAATAGGAGGAACGCGAGGGTGATGGAAGCTTACACAGGACAATTCCCACAATTGCAAGAGGAACTTCGTATCGCGATGAGCAGAGAGCCCAGCAAGGAGGAAATTAAAGGGGTGTTGATGAAGATGAACCCGATTAAAGCCCCGGGACCAGACGGGATGGATGCTGGATTTCTTCAAAAAAACTGGGAGCACCTAGGAGATTCTATCACACAAATGATCTCTAGATACTTTGCAGGCCACCCTATTGACGAGAGGTTGGCGAGTTCCATCTTAGTGTTGATCCCTAAAACTCCTACTCCAGAGTGTTGCAACAATTTGAGACCAATTGCCCTTAACAATGTGGGACTTAAAGTGCTATCCAAAACTCTAGTTGAACGAATAAAACCATACCTAGCAGATTGGATCTCTCCTGTGCAAAGCAGCTTCGTCCCAGGCAGGCGCATCACCGACAATATAATCCTAGTACAGGAGCTTATACATTCCATGCGAACCAAAGTGGGGAAGAGAACAGCCATGGCGATGAAGGTAAACCTATCTAAAGCTTACGATAGGATGGATTGGGACTTTATTGAAGACACTCATGCGGACAGCCATCCCACAGAACTTAATCAGGATCATAATGAACATCATCAGGGCGGGAGAAATTGCGATCACTTGGAATGGCGAGACCCTGGAACCTTTCAAGGCGTCGAGAGGGGTGAGGCAGGGAGATCCTTTGTCTCCCTATATCTTCGTGCTTTTCTTAGATAGGCTCAGCCAGGCCATTGCTGCTGAAGAAAAGTCGGGACGATGGATACCATTCTACGCTACCCGGCAGGGAACCGACATATCCCATGCCTGCTTTGCAGACGATCTCATTCTGTTTGGAGAAGCTACTGAGCGCCAGACCCGGATAATGCTTGCAACCTTGAAGAAATTTGAACGCGTATCTGGACAGAAACTAGCAAAGGAAAAATCCACAATCTTCTTCTCAAGGAACACGGCCATCCATACCCGGCGGGCCATAACCAGGATGGCTGGTATTAGGCAGACCGATAGCATTGGCAAACATTTGGGCGTCCCAATCTTACATGGAAGGGCAAACAAAGAGCTGTATCTGGACACCATAAATAAGGTGGAAGCCAAGATTTCTACAAGGGCGAATAAGTCGCTTTCGCTTGTCGGCAGGGTAACTTTACTCAAATATGTGCTCAACACCTTGCCTATGTACGTTATGCAATCAACTGTCTTGCCGATGACGGTATGTGATAGTATAGACCGGGTGGTGAGAACGTTCCTGTGGAAGGGGGCGTCTAAACAAGGAGGCATACATCTTGTAGCTTGGGAGAAGGTCATTGCGCATAAAGGAGATGGGGGCCTAGATATCAAGACGGCGAGAGTGCAGAACGAAGCCTTTCTATACAAAACATCATGGGATTTCATGTCACGACGTGAGGCGTTATGGAAGACAGTGGCCAAGGAGAAATACTTGCATAGAACGAATCAGGGACTGGCTTGTGCTTCGAGGATGTGGAGAGCCATCACAAGGATCCAAGCGGAGCTGACGCCAGACGTAGGGAAGGTCGTACTATCAGGCGAGGACACCTCGGTTTGGGACGACAGATGGGTCGAAGGAGGGCGAGCTCCGGAGATCAAAGATGGTAGGACAATTCTTGCGGATCTAAGAGAGCTTAAAGTCAGTTCTATGGTTGATCTAAATGGCGCATGGGACACAGTTTATCCGACAATGGTTTAAGGAAGATACGACATCTGCCATCCTGTCAATGCCACCACCGGACCCGGATGCAGGTGCGGATGAAATCTGGTTCACTATGAGTGCGAGTAGGGAAGTCAGTGTCAAAGAGGCCTATCGCCGCCTGCTGCAGGCCCATTCTGTGAGAACCCCGGGCCGCTGGAACACAATCTGGAAGATGATGCTGCCACAAAGAGTTAAAACGTTCCTCTGGCTATGTTTGCACGGAGGCATTATGACCAATGACATGAGACGAAGGAGAGGGTTCACGGACGGTGCCCAATGCCCACGGTGTGGGAACGAACTGGAGGACACCTTACACCTGCTCGCCTTGTGCCCTGAAAGTAGGAAGCTATGGGAGATCATACAAAGAACAACTCATATGGAGCTGCAACAATCAAGCACGTTCAATAGCTGGATCGCAGCGAACCTAAGGAAGGGACCTGCCGCACAGGACTGGAATGTTTGGTTCGCCGTCTCAGTATGGAAGATATGGACCCAGCGGTGCAACCTGGTTTTCCAAGGCGAAAGAATTCAAACTGAGGCTCTATTCGAGATTATCCGCCATGAGGTGTTTGCATGCCGAAAAGCCTTTGCAGCAGGTCCAACTGCACCCAAGGCGATGAAGGAGAAACCACGGTGGCGCCCACCGGGAGCAGGACAGGTGAAGCTTAATGTAGACGCGGCTGTGAAACGGGGGTAGCATGGCCACATCCTTCGTGGTCCGAGATCAGGATGGACACTGGCTGGAAGGGGGTTATGATCAAGGAACTATCATAGATACGCTAAAAGCAGAACTGAGAGCTATCACGATAGGCATCCAGGCGTGCCAAGGAAAACATAACAACTTACTAGTTGAGTCAGATAGAAAAGGAGCGATTGCGACGTTGATGAACACCACGCGGAACCCAATCCATTACAGACAGGAGTGCCGATACATCAGGAAGCTATCAAGGTCCTTCCCTGCGATCGAATTCAGATTCAGGCCAAGGAGCAACAATAGGGTGGCCGATTGCACAGCCAAATGGAGTCGTTTGCAGGGAGGCAAGCAGGGAAGATGGCAGCAATGCCCGGATTTTCTCCTTGATTTGGTAAAGGAGGAAGCCACATTGGGCCATGAGGACTCTTTGGAGGAGAGCGGACCTGCACTGTGGGAGCAGGAAGAGTAGGACGATCCCCAGGGGAAAAAAAAAGACCAAACATGGTCCTCAAATATTAGGAAAAATAACATCTAAAAGGTCTCGACAACTTTTTTCATCTCTCTTAGAAAATATGGAGTGGTTGTGTTTCCCAAGTTGATATGACTAACACGTAAAGGACTCAAAAATACTAGAAGGAAATTTTTGACATAGCTTATTATCGCATAGATATCCTAAATGAGGATGCCCTTATAAAGAGAGGTAGATAAATGCAAGAGCCCAAGTATGAAGGTGGAAGTAGGAGAGATTTTTTAGTTTGAAAGCATCCAAGACCCTCACTTCTTCATTTCTCAACCAATTGTCTTTTCTTGTTTTAAGATCATGCAAGATATGCAAGACAAGAAAGTTGTGCGGCAAATTTGAAGATTTATCAAGTTCACTAACACGTATAAGAAACTGTAAGAATGTGGATCAAACATGATTGATTTCAAAGGATAGGGATAATAGATAAACCACCATCACCAATAATAGAGGATGTAGCCAACCACTTCAATGGAAGGAAGGAATAGGTGCTTGTTACTAGATACACATGCAAAGACCCCTAAATCTAAAATCTAGGTGGACCTGTGAGTGGTAGATTAGACACTGGTATGTCTACGAAAGGGCTATCATACAACATTTACATGATTGGTCCAGATTAATGGACCTCAAATGATCAGCCTAGTCAACTGTAGTGTTTGGCTTAGCGGCGTTAGTGGATGTAGTGGGATTACCAATACTTAACTAGTCCACTTAGGCTGGCGAGCGGTAGCCCAGCTGGTCGCAGCACGTGGCCCCTCACAAAGGGTCCCAAGTTTGACTCCCGTTGGAAGCGCCGCTCGGAAATGAATTTCCCATAGCGTTAGGCGGCCTCTGATGCTACTTATCGAGATACCAGTGTGTGGGTGCACATGTCTCCCGGGTTTACCATTCCTTCTATCTAGGCCTTCGCCTGGGGGTTGGGTTTCCCCTGGTCATCCAAAAACTATTCCATTTAGGTTTACTATGTTTCTCATAGCATCCTAAATATAGTTCCTACGAGCATTAGATTAGATTTTGAGGATTTAGGTGTACCTCTGCATCTTATATCACTAGGAGGAGCATCATACCTTCTCCCACGACCAAAACTGTTACAAAGTAACGGAACTCTATATATCAATGGAAGGAACAACATGGTCGCAAAGGCACCTGGCGGGTTCCCTTTCCATCGCACTATACTTTTTTGGACAACAAGTGGTCGTCGTGGGTGGCATTGAACTTGGAACTGTTAGGTGTGTGCCTTGAATTTCGGCTCCTAGGATAGCTTTTCAAGAAAATAACTGTTGTATATCGTTTTTCTCGTGTTTGACTTGTGTAAAGGATTTTCAAAATGTTGTGCTTGTACTCAACTACAAAAGTGTGCATCTTTAGGATAAGTTACTTTTTCAAAACCTTTTTGGTCATTTTTTTGTTGTTCAATGCATGCGGTATCATCATTTTAACTGATATTCACCTTTGTCCTCTGTCCGTGGGCGTGATTCATTTGTTCAGGCCTCCCAAGCATGGATGGAATGGTTGATAAAGAAACGGAAAGCATTTGATCAAAGGGGTGAAATGGCCATCACTACTTGGGCTGAACAACAGCAGCGTGAAATGTTTCTCCGTGCACGTAATCGTGCTCGCACAAAGGTCTAATATGAATGTATATAAGTTGTGCTCTATATTGAATTTTGTGCATTTATATTTCTGGTGAAGGATATTAACGTCACATTCTGAATACTGATTATCAGTTTGCTATCCCACCACTGCAGCTCTTCATATGATGTTTTGCTATATCAAACAGTTTTTTTTTAATCGAACCAATAAGTTTTTTCTATTTGGATCCGGTTATTTACAGATAAGTTATAATTATCTGTATGTTGTTAGAAAAGCAAAGTTGATATGATCTTACTCTAATATAATTTAGATATTGCAAGGTGTACTTTTTGTGTCTGTTTTGCAGTTTGACACGATACTCATCATCCTCTTGTGTCAGCAGTACTGGCATATGGCCATGCACGAGAAGTTGCTAGAAGCTCCTTTCACAGTTCAAATAGCTAAATTTGCTTGTATCTCTTGATTTACCTATATGAAAGCATCATATTTGAAAATTGAAATGCTGGCAAAATTTTCTGATTTCAAATTGTTTGCAACGAATTACTGTTGAAATTTCTTATCTATATATAACTATTTGCCCTTTAGATTGACCCAGAAGAAGAACGGAAGATACTGGCCAAGGAGAGGAAGGCGTCAGCTGCGATATTCTCAAACACTATCAAAAGGCACACCCTCATCCTGAAAAAACGGGATTTGATGAGAAGAAAAGCTGAGGGAGATAAGAAGAAGGTCATTAGTCAGCTTCTTGCTGCAGAAGGCCTGGAGCTTGATACAGATGACGATGACGAGGACAAACTGCAGTGACAGCCATATTTAGCCGAGTTATTCTCACAATTTTATGATTTGTTAATTGTATAGTGTATATGGGGTAGCGAACATGCAATTTATCATGTCAATCGGTTTACTATGTAAATACGGGCTCTGTGGAGTGTACAACATGGTTGGGCATCCATTGTAGATATTGACAAGTGCAATCAACCTAAACTTTGGCACCTAAGATTTTCTAGACCGACGATGAACAATTCTAGTGCCTTCCGTGGAGATATTTGTGTTGAGAGATATTACTTTATTTACTGTTTAAGGTATATTTCTATCTAAGTTCTTTCTTTAGTTTGTATCATGGGCCCTTGTATAAAGTGACCACTCACCCGATATAAAGGTTTTTAGTTCGCCTCTTTGTACAGCCTCATCCTATTTACAAGAGTGAGTTTTCTCTTTTGTGAATATAAAAACACGAACGCTTTTCACATGGTATCAGAGCAGGATACATAGTCCTGATCTTCACCAGCCGACGTTGCCTTCTCTCTCTCTCTCTCTCTCTATCTCTTCCTTCATCAGCCACCACTGTCACATCCTCCATCTTCACCGCCGCTGTTGATCTCTCTCTCTCTCTCTCTCAGTCACCACTGTCACATCCTCCATCTTCACTGCCGCTGCTGATCACGCCTAAGTAGATTTACTTCTCCTTCCAATCATATCATCTTTTCCAACAAGAGGAACTAGGGACATGTCCGATAGTCCTTCCAAGGTTCTTATGCCCTGAAGAACTATTATTTGGAAGAACCATTCGACAGATTTGGGGTCATTCACGATCACCTTTTCTAGGGCTCTATCTACTCTAGTATTGGTATGATTGGGTAAATATCAAACATATCACCCTTCTTGGTAACTAATAGTATTTGTCACTTATTCTGGGTCTCTTTTGACCTTATTTTGCTGGATTTACCATTTTTTCTCCTGATATTTTGTTGCCCCGACCTTTGACACGCTGTGTCTTATTTACACGTTGTGTCTCACACCTAAGAATCATCTAACATGTCGTGTCTCTTTCCATGAGACTATCTACTGCTTTCTAACATGTCGTGTGTTATTTTTGACACGTCGTGTCTCTTTCTAGGAGACTAACTGCTGTTTTTTAACATGTTGTGTCTTATTTTTGACAAGTCGTGTCTCTTTCTAGGAGACTATTTGTTGATGTCTGACACGTCATGTCCTTTTCTGACACGTTTGTGTCCCTTGCCTCTGAAGAAGTATGTCCTCTCTTGACACGTGTCACGTCGTGTTGCTACCTTTGGAGATTCTTTGGCTATCACTATTGCTCTATGGCTTCATCTTCCTCTGAGATCATGGAGACACATGTTAGGTGTGTCACTTCTATCAAGTTCAACGGATCCAACTACACTTTGTAAGCACGATCCTTTCAAATTTATGCTCATTCTACAGGTAAGCTTGAACATCTCACTGAACTACCTCCTCCAAAAGATGAAACAAATGATAAAAAGAAAGTCGAGTATAAGAAATGGGCAGAATATGATTCTTAAGTCCTATCTTGGATTTTAAATAGTTGTGAATACCATGTATCCACCAACCTCCTATATAGTGATACTGCCAACAAAGCATGGGACCATATTGCTCAGATTAATTCTAGTAAGGGAAATACCTCCCGTGTTTTTGAACTCTATAAACACATGCACTCTCTAAGACTTGACAAAGCTAAATCATTTTCTTCACATTTTGATACCTACAAAGGTATTTGGGGAGAACTCAAATTCCACCATCCATTATCTATTGATCTCAATAATACAAAAACAACAAGATGAAGTCTAGTTATGCCAGTTCTTGGGATCCTTGCCCCCTAGCTATGAAGTTATTCGTCAACAAATCCTTGCATCTGAACCATTACCCATGTTGCACGATATTTATCTTTGGCCATCTTGCTCTGCGCCTTCTACTACCAAAAAAAGTGTGTTGTCATGGTTGGTAACTCTAGTGTGGATGAGACAGAGGTCTTAGCAATAGTGACAAAGGGCCTCCACCTCAGTCCTATGGAAGATGATCTTCTCCTCTTTAGCCCCGATATTGCAACTTAAACAGACTAATCATACTGAGGACACATGTTGGAAGAAATGTGGAAAGCCCAAATGGGCAAGCCAAGTCTCCACAAATGAAGATGATGAAGGGTCTCCTCCTGCTGCTGCTCCTCAGATGGTAACACTTAAGTCGTCTGACCTTGACAAGCTATTCAAAGTTGTTTTTGTACTTACTACCACGTCTTAGGCGAACATTGCTCAACACTCATGTGATCCTTCCTATCTTCAAGCTTCTTCTTCTTCTTCAACAAAAGACGATTGGATTGTTGATTATGATGCCACGACCCATATGATTGGTAATAAATATCTTTTTACTCATCTAAAGAAATCTACATATCATCCTTCAGTGCGTTTGGCAGGTGGATCTACTTCTCCGATCACTGGAATAGGGGATATTAACAATAATCTCTTTAAATATGTCCTATTTGTGCCCATATTTCCTTTGAACTTGATTTCTATTAGTAATATTACCAAATCTTTAAACTACACTATAACCTTCTTTCTTTACATTGTTTCTATGCAGGATCTCAGGACAAAGAAGACGATTAGCTAGGGATATTGAAGGTGGAGATGGTTTTTACTATCTACAAACCTCGTCAAATTTTCATACTACTGCTCTTATGGCTCACTCTACATCTTTGTATCAATGGCACCTGCGACTTGGTCACCCTTCAACCAATAAGTTGAAATCTTTGTTTCCTAAATTGTCTTCTAAAAAAATTACATGTGAATCTTGTCAACTTGGAAAACATCAACTCTTTGTGTATTCTCCTCATTGTGATAACAAGTGTCCTAGTTTATTTTATTTAATTTATTATGATATATGGGGACCCTATCGTATTGGTAATCATATTGGTGTGCGATATTTTGTATCTTTTATTGAGGATTGGTCTGGTGCCATTTGGCTTTATCTTTTAAAAGATCACTCTAAAATTTTAGATGTTTTCTCCAAGTTCTTGAATAAAATAAAAACTCAATTTTCTACTACTATTAAATTTATCTGCATCTATAATGCTTCTGAGTACGTGCAACATGGTTTTCAGAACATTTATATCTCTAAAGGAATTGTCCATCAAACCTCATGTGCTTGGTATTCCACAATAAATTGGTGTTGCTGAAAGAAAAAAATGGACACCTTGATGTTGCTCGAACTCTCCTCATTGAAATGAAGGTTCCAAAATCCTATTTCCCTAATGTCATTTTGTTAGCCAACTACCTCATCAACCGCATGCCTTTGTCCATCCTACAAAATAAAATTCCCGACTAACTTTTTTATCCACATGAACCTATTTTTTCCCTACCACCAAAAGTTTTTGGATGCCTTTGTTTCATCCACAATCACCAACCTGGACTTGATAAATTGTCTATACGAGTTGTTCGTTGTTGTTTTCTTGGATACTTTCAAACACAAAAGGGGTACAAGTATTTTGATCTTGTTGCACGTCGATTGTATGATAGTACAGATGTAACCTTTTTTGAAGATGCTTCATTCTTTTCTGAACCAAGTCAACAAGTGTCTTCTCCTAATGCACCACCTCCTAATGTACCTCTTTCTACCGTCTAGTCTGTCGATGAGTCTTCCACCCCTATTCTGAAAGTCTATGAGCGCCAGAGCAAACGACCTCTATCTGAAGTATCCCCTGCTATGACCTCTTCGGAGACTGATGATCCACCACCGGTTCATGGTAATTCTATTGATTCTGGTCAATTTTTTGAGTTGGACATGCCTATGCCTTACGAAAAGGACAACAATCTGGTGCAAAATATTGCATTTCTAATCATGTTTCTACATATCATCTAAATGCCTCCATGGCTAAATTTACTACTGCAATGCCTGATAAGTCTATTCCAAAGACTATTCGGGAATACTTCCCCATCCTAGTGGAAGAAGGCTATGGATGAGGAGAAGGATACTCTTTGATCCCGTGGGACATGGGTCCTTGTTGATCTACCTTAGGAAGCAATCTTGTTGGATGCTGTTGGCTATATATTGTTAATATTTGCTAGATGGAACAACTGAATGCTTAAAAGCTAGATTGGATGTCAAAGGATACACACAAGACTCTAGAGTTGACTTTTTTTGAAACTTTTTCCCCTGTTGCTCGTCTTAATTCTGTGTGTATTCTTATTTCTGTTGCAGAAAATCAAGGATGGTGTTTGCATCAACTAGATGTTAAAAACGCCTTTCTATATGGTGACTTGCAGGAAACTGTCTACATGTCCCAACCTCTAGGTTATGTTGGAGAGGGGGAGTATTATGGGAAAGTTTGGCTTCTTAAGAAGGATAATTATGGTCTTAAAAAGAGCCCTTGAGCATGGTTTAACAAATTCTCTCTTATACTACAACAATTTGACTTCACAAGGTGTTAGTGTGATCATTCTATTTTTATCAAGACTACCATATCTGGAATTGTTATTCTAATTGTATGTGGATGATATCATTATATCTGGTAGTGGTATCACGAGTATTGTTGATACAAAGAAATATCTTATGAAGCACTTTGTAACCAAAGACCTTGGATGTCTTTGGTACTTTATTGGCATTAAGGTAGTATATAATGAAAATGGAGTATCTCTATCACAAAGGAAGTAAACTCTGGACTTATTATCTGAAACTGGAATGTTGGGTTGTTGACCTACTATCTTACCTATAGATGAGGCACATGATCTATGGGTTGAGTCCACTCATATTTTGAAAGATAAATATTTCTACAAGCAACTGTTTCACAAACTTCTCCATTTCACTGTTACCAGACTAGATATATTCTTTGTCGTAGGAGTTCTAAGTCAATTTATGGATTGCCCCTAGCTATGTCATTGGGCAGCCCTATCGTGTCTTGAAATATTTGAAGAGCAAATCTGGACATGGGTTATTTTATAAAAGAAATGAACATCTAGATGTTCTTGGATATTTAGATGCTGACTATGCAAGATGTAAGTTGGACATGGGATCCACTTTTGATTATTGTACCTTTGTAGGAGGTAATTTGGTTATAGAGGAGCAAGAAATAAAATGTAGTTGCCAAATATAGTGTTGAGTCTGAGTATTGTGCAATGGCACATACTATTTGTGAACTGTTATGGATTAAATCCATTCTTATAGACTTTGGGTTCCCTATCACCTACGATATTCCGACGCGTTGTGATAATCTTGTTGCTACCTTCATTGCTAGCAATCCTAAATTCCATGAGAGGACTAAGCATATTGAAGTCGATTTCCATTGTCTTTGAGATAATGTACTTGATAAAAATATTACTACTCCTTTCCTATCATCACATGAGCAAACTGCAGACATATTTACTAAGCCTCTCTCTGGCAAGAGAGTTGAGGAACTGTGTTGTAAGTTGGGCATGACATCTATGCTCCAACTTGAGGGGGAGTATTGAGAGATATTACAATATTTATTGTTTAAGTGTATTTCTATTTAAGTTCTTTCTTTAGTCTATAACATGGGCCCTTGTATAAAGTGGCCCATTAGAGTTTCCAGTTCTCTTCCTTATACATCCTCCTTTATTTATATGAGTGAGTTTTCTCTTTTGTAAATATGGAAACACGACCGCTTTCCACAATTTGGTTAAGCTTGCATTAGGTATTTTGGACCTGGTAGCGCCTCTCCACTACCTCGGGTTACACACTACTCAACCGGGATATGAATAGATGCAACCCTAAGAGAAGAATGCGCACGGATCTTTCGAATTTATAAAGGGGGCCCTATACTAAAACAAACACTTAGAGCGCAATATATCACCCGCAAGTGCACAAGATCGTATTGTAGTATAGGTGAGCGACAAGTGAGGGGTCGATCCACAAGTAAAGAAGGGAATTAGAGCTAAGATAGGGTAAGCTACATTCCGTATGCAGAGAGTAGGATTTTTAGGGTTTGTTGGTTAGTTTGATTTGATTACACTAATGATGCAAGAAATTGAAGCAAGAGAACAAGACAAGACAAGCAAACCCTATGTTATCCTAAACAAGTTAAGTCTAGATAACCAAATGAGGCAATCAACTAAGCAAGAGTAAGAAACTACAACTAAGTTACACTAGCAATGCAAATTAACACTAAAGAAACAAGTTAAGCACTAGAGCAATTAATAACCTAGGTCATCACTAACTAGAAAGATTAGCACTAGCAAGCTCAAAATAGCACTAACTATTTCAAGCAAGATATAACTATCCAAATCTAAGCAATTAACTAAGAGGCAATGAAAGCAATTAACTAAACTAGCATAAGCAAGCTAAGAAAAATAAGATGAGTTTTAGCAAGTTAAGGGGAGAGTGGGCCATGTGGGGGAATGTCACAAGAATCCAAGTTGGGGGGTTAATGTAGCATGCAAGTCTTATATTTTCATTCTAGATTGACAAACCAAACAATATAGTCAAATTCAATGAAATAACCCTAGGTTATTGGTTGGCCATGGATAGAATAGAGTGTGGGAGGGGAGTTACACCTTTTCACCCCCCTATATAGCCTTACAAGGCTCAATAGGACCAAGGTCTAGGTTGGATTTGTATTGGATTCAACTAATCTCGATTTTTAGGGTAAGGGTTATTAGGGCAATTGAGAGCTAAGGGTAGGAAGGGAGAGTAGAGATGAGGGTGTTTCACCTCATGTTACTCACCATCTAGTCTTTAGAAAACTCTAGGTAATTGCACTAATCACTCTTACACTAGCTACTTAGATCTCACACTTAGTTGTAGGAGAAGAGATTTGTATGTAGGAAGATAGGGTGCTAGCTAGGGATCCACTAGCTGGGCCTATGAGCGATTTCTAAGATAGCCACATACAATTCATTTTCCCCAAGAATCTAGGTGTTTATAAGAATCAAACAGTAATAAATCCATGTTTAGAAGCATAAATCACAAGTAGAATAATGCAAAATGAGATAGAAATAAGAGACAATCATCATAGAATGGAAATATGTTCACTACAAGTTATCCCCCCCCCAACATGGTATCAAAGTAACATTTTATCCCCCAAACAACCCACCAAGGGAGCTTAGCTACACATAATCAATCATAAGAGTAAAAATGAGATAAGAAAGAGGTATAAGGCCATGGTAGCTCGTGGAAGACCCTCCTTTTTCACCTCCTTGTTGTAGAAGATGAAGCACCTCCCTCCAAGGTCAGAAATGGCATGAATGTGTGAGTTTTGTTGTGAAAATCCTAGAAAACTAGAGTTTTTGGGTGGAAATGAGGTGGATATGGAGTAATGGAGGAATAAAGGAAGGTGGAGCTCTTGAATGCAAGGGATGGAAATGGATGCTAGAGGTAGCTAAGGAGAAGCTAACCTCTTGCTGTGACCGCCACCTATGTATATATAGGTGGTGGGAAAGCACTAGGGTAAGTGGGGGTAAAGTTGAGAATTCAGTGCAAAAAGCAGTAGGGTTTGGGTGATCACCACGGCCGTGGATGAAGGTGATCATGGCTGTGGTGGTTCGGTATGAGCGAGAAGGTAAAGGCTAAAATGACAGGTAGAAGTGGGACTTTGAAGGCATGTTGACCATGGCTGTGGCGGGCGCCACGGTAGTGTTAGGTGAGTGGTGGGACGGGCGTGGAGGAGAGCACGACCATTCTGGGGGTCGATGTTGATGTTGAAGGCCACGAGTGAGGCGTGCTCCACAGCTGATGTGGCTCTTCATGGCCATGGTCATGTTGATGGCCACGACCATTCTGGTTGAAACTTTGATCCTTGGGGAAGCACTTCGCCACGGTCGTAGCGGGTAAAACGGCCGTGGTGACTCTGTCTGGACACAGTTGTGCTGATGGCCACGACCGTGGTGGCACCTTTGTTGTATATTGGACTCTACTGTGATCTTGAGCAATTTAGCCACAGGCATGACATAGTAGATATGGTTGCTTTCTGCCATGGACCAATTTTAGATTGGACTCTACTGTGATCTCAGTTGTCCATTTCTTCTCTTAGCTCCTCCAAATGGTTGCTTTTTGCCTTGGACTAATTTTTGTCTATTCAAGGGATGCTTGGGGAAGGTCTGGGTCCAATCCTGGAGTGTAGAAATCCATGGATCCTCTCCTTCACTCCCCTTTACATCCACTGCATGTACACAAATTTTGAAAAACACGCAGAAACAACCATAAGTGCATTTGACATACTAATATGTTGGAGGAAATAACTTGCATTCTAATATGTTTGGTTGTGATTAAGATGCAAAGAGACACGGGATGTAGGCCTAAAATAGGGTTGCATCACCTAATCTTTGGTTGTGATACTCAACTCGAGTTAGTGGAGACAATTTTATTTGGACTAAACAAGTACTTAGTATCCATTAACTCTTATGTTTTAAACCCGTGAGTTTAGATGAAATTTTAGGTCACCGGTTAGTCGTCGATGCGAATGCAGCAGTTCTTACTTTATTTTAGCTAATATGCCTTTATACCCAAAAAAAAAATACGATGCCATATGTTGTAGACCTTCATTCGTGTAAAGATACGTCAAATGGTATCATTTTGAGATGACGGTTAGTTTTTTATTTGTTTTAGAAGGATGAACTATGTTCTATGTATACTTCATAGTATTCAAAGAATCCAGAATCTCGCAAGAAAGCAATCCTAGATACTTTAAATATTCCATTTATGACAAGAACCAATTTAAAGAGAAGAGTTTGAGTTTTTTGAGGTAACTTTTGCTGAGATTATGTTTGATTGGGCTTCTAATTTAGATTTCAAAAGTCGTTTTCAACCGGTTGTATATTTTGGTCTGTGCGAGATTTCAAACTCAGAAGACTAGATTTGGGAATAAATTTGGAGATAGGATATTTTGAATTTAAATTAATATACAATTTAGCAAAAAGTTGAAATATGTAATCCCGTGGTTACTTTTTTAGTAAATTTGTAGTGTCATAGCATTATCATGGCAATATGGTTGCTTTTACGCGGGATGTCTCTCAACTTTTGTTTTATCTTCAGGCTGGTAATATTCCGTGTGGGGTCGTCGACTGGCACGACAAATTTGTTTATTAGCTACTCATAATAGGAGTAATTTGTAGAGTGATTACCAAGTACGCTAGCATTCACTAAATTTGACCTGTTCCAAATGTAAATATGTAAAGTATATATATAATTATGTGCAAGAAGTGGTTATAGTTGACACCTTTCATTGACTTTTTTAATGAATGTGATGTGATTAAGCACCAAAAAATTGACATCTTTTGCAAAATACTTTATTTAATCTGAGATACAGTCAATGGTCTGTATGCGTGCGGCCGCGTAAACAAGCAAGTGTGCACATACAAATAGAGAATCTAGCGATGAGTGAATTTGCACATCCTTAAAGATTATTTATATCTCCTACGATACCCTACATAATATAAGGTATGTGGTATGGTAAATAAACATTTAGCCAACTTTCTGCGTGGACATTTTGCTAATTTTTTGGATTGAAATGAAGTCTTTCTTGATTTTTTACCAAAAGAAAGGAAAACATTTTGCAAAATTGACAAGAAAACTTTGTGATTGAACATTAAGTGTGACACACACTATTCTGGGTCGGAAAGGGTTTACATGAGCCACATAAAAATTATTTCAAGATAGTGGTTGCTCTCGATATTGTTAAAAAATGGATCATGGTGAAAATGTTGATGAACTATTCGAAAACAGTGACATGATTTTTTAGGGACTTCTTTTAAGGAATAAAAATAATGACATGTTGACAAGTGAGGATAGAGTAATTCTAATTATTAAAATAAGGCAAATAAAGAGAGAAAGGAAGGTACATGTGACAATGTGTCTGTGAAGACCCCAATTTTAGGATTTTGATATCGGATATGGTACTTTAAGACCATGGATGTTTTGTATATGGTTAAACTCAAATGGAGGATCTGGTTATTCAAATGAGAATTATCCCAAACATTATGATTAGAGATACTATTGATGATGATGACACATGAATGAGCACAATCATGATGAATATCTTTTATTGATCCACTTGTATACTTATGAGGCCAAGAGGTCAATTTAGTAGCCACAACGAGCTAAAGTAGTCAAATGATAAGCCTTGAGGTATTTCATCATCATAACGAGTGTTTATGAACTTTTCATATCAAGATTTGATGATTATTTCAGATGAATTCAAGGTTTATACACCTATTTGTAAGGTCGGTTGAAGAATTTATTTGCATGATCAAATAATGGAGTTTGTGTTTCAAACTTAGTTAGAAGATATCATAGGACATTATAAGCCCACCTTCAAAATTCTAAAATGTTTGGAGATTGCTACAAGGAGATATAATCAATTCAAATTGATAAACTGATGATATAAATGTGTCAAACTTTAGTCATTTGATTATTTAGTAGTCAGGCCCATGACAAATATTTGGCATGCTGCACAGCACTGGTGGACACCAGGGATCACTGACGCAGATGTGTTAGCCCTAGTGGGAGTCGTGAGCCAAAGTGGGTTCTCCAGTCTAGGATAGATCCGCAACTTCAAGGGAACCCAACGACCCATCATATAGGGCTCGAGATGGTAAGTGTTGTCATTGCTACCAGCCATTTTTGTCTACCATCTCCACTTCGTTATACCGGTGAGGGTCGGAGTTAGAGGGACTAAGAAGAGACCCCCAATGGCGACTAGGAAGAGCATGCTTGATTCTACTGAGAAAATAGTTGAGATGTAGACGAGGTGAACCAGATAGATCCACCTTTGTCGTTGGTAGCGAGAGAGCCATGGGGTTGCAATAGGCCTTGACATCCCAAATCAAGTAGGGCAAAGAGATCAAAGAGGTATATATATGATTCGTCTACCCCCAGACTCGAGCTACAATGCGAGAAGGCCGCTTTTTCCCTTCACCTTCCTCTCCTCATCGCCACGGCATCCAACTGAAGGACTCTCGCCGCCACAAGGATCTAAGGATCTTCGAGGCATTAGAGGTTGTCGGAACGCTTCATTCTGCAACCTCGAAGGATCTTCAGAGGCCATCACCCTAGTTTAGGATCTGTTTCTTGCTCACAAACCCACCGGAGCATCCCCTTGTGGCGACTAGCACTTGACGATAGGGCTTTGAGGCCCATCTGTGCTCCCAGGAGAACGATGGGTGACTTCGAGGCTGATGGTTTCTCCACTACTTTTGGTCAGAGATGATGGCCACGGCGGTGTGCTCTCCCCAGAAGAGGAAGCCAAGAGTTCCGTTTGCTGATAAGGAAGATCGGACTATGGAGACTGGAGGAGGAGGATGGAGGCATGAGCCGTGAGGGGCGAGTCTCTAGATTGGGCAGACAGGCCCCACCAATCAACAAGCCCAACCAACTCACCTAGGCAAACCTGTGTGCCTCAAAGGGGATACATGGCTTTAATCTAAGACTTGATCGAGAAGGATCAACAAGGGCAGTATTCCTAGAAGGTAAATATCATTTAAATCTTCAGATATACATGGAATCTTAGAAAATTCTCCATAAATAGCTCCATTGTCCCATAAATTCCCATTAAGTGTCAACGGACTTAGAAAAATGTCTGCTTTGTTGGGAAACCCCTAGATCAGACTTTTGAAACAATATTAATGATGGTTCTAAATGTAGAAGTAAATGCTCCTTTTAGAGTTCATATAATTGGAATAATCAATAAATGATCGAGATTAAATATGATAAAAATATTGATGAACCCTAATATCATCTAGAGACCATATTTTGGGTCTGATCTGAGTATTTTTGACCTATATCAGGCTTTTTCTCATTAATATGTAATCACATGTTCTAACCCCATATTAATTCTGGAAAATATACCAAGCATCAGATAAGTATGAAAATTGAGCCTGACCTAAACCATGATATATATATATATATATATATATATATATATATATATATATATATATATATCATAACAAAAATATTAGAGACACATTTGGGATTAGTAAAACCTAAATTTTACCAAAATCGTAATCTGGACCTAAATATCAATAATAATGTTGAACCAAGTTTTAATAATGATTCATTGTTATTAATCAGGTGATGATCAGAGATCTAGATGATCCAAGAAAATTAGGATTCTCTGAACTCAGGTATGTGGGTTTATTTAATTATATGACTATGATTTTCTTGGTTGAATCATGATATCTATGTATGCTCTTTTATTTACATATATTGGATGTAGCATTATTGTAAGTACTCAATGTTTTATCACTTGGAAACATAAATGATGAGTAGATGTTCTATAGTCATTAATGTGTTCATTATCCCCAATTACGAGGGAGTGGATAAATATTGACTAGTACACTTCCGTAGAGCACACAGTCTATAGGGAGTTCCCTAGAGTACTTGGTACATGGGATAGGGCCCAACATCTATGTTTTTGGAACTATTCCACCTTGATAATGCAACTCATCTAAAAAAATTAATGAAATTGACATATTGCATATATTAAAGAACAATTTTCTATGGTATTCCTTCTTTCTTTTTGCAAATCTTTTCAAATTATGAAAACCATATATATATATATGTATCTTTCTACCCATGTACACAACACCTTGTGTGTTGATTTATTGTTTCACGTATGTTTTAGGTTTAGAGTTAGAATGGAAAGAAAGACATGAAGTGGGCAGTCTTTAGGTTGTACCTATTGTGTAAGATCCTAGCATACATGTTCAGACTTGTAAAAATTCTCTTTTCAATATGTAAATGTAAATTGTAACAATTCATGTTGTATTAATATACATGTTGAATATGGAGAATGTTATGGTGTATTCTTATGGTTTATCATTAATGTATGCACATATTGCTTCCACAACACACTATTATAAGATTGTCTAACATTTTTTATATTTTGTCTTATCGGCCTCACGAGGCTTCAGGAAGGTAGAATTCGGGGATGTTACAGTTGGTATTAGAGCATGAATAATAGATACACTTGACAATTACTCGCCATCTAACCTTTCACTTTAAACTCTAGAAAGTTAGTAAGTTTTTCTATAGGAACTAAGTTTGACTTAGCTTTTAAGTTAGAACCTATATGTTTGAGAACTAGGTTTAAACAAGTGTGTGAAACCCTTTTCATGTAGAGCTCATATGTATTGGGTAGCTACACTAGTCTATACCTTGTTCTCACCTTTTCACTAGGTGACATGACACTAGATTTTCTACTGTGTGTGGGAAACTCAGTTTGCTAATTTGGTTTTATTTTCAATCAGCTCAAGCCTCAATGGTTTTCTATGACGTTCTCTTTCATGGAAGAAAACTATATAATATTTTATTATATATATGTAAATATGAAAATGTGTCCCTCACACGGGAGATTAGTAGGTGTTCATACAATCTATGTGAAAGGGAGTGACATCAGTCTAGAATAGAGAGTAGATCTAGATTAAATGTCTTGAGCCTTATTAGATATTTGATAATTAAAGTAGATGATATGCTGATGAATGATATAAGCAAGGATGATCTTATCTAAGTTCGATCTCTGATGATATAAGTTTCTTTATAACAATTCAAGTTGTATATGAGGTCTGAGTCTAATTTTAAAAATATGAGTTGAATCATGATGATGAATGTATCTAAGCTTTCCTTATGTAAGTAATCTAAGTTAGGACGAGGTTGATTATGCATGAGCCTCATGCTCTTTATAAAGGAAGACCTCTAGTTTTAGGACGAGATATGTGGTGAACTCCAGAGAGAGCGAGACCCACATAGAGAAGGTAAGATCCTAGCATACATGTTCAGACTTGTAAAAATTCTCTTTTCAATATGTAAATGTAAATTGTAACAATTCATGTTGTATTAATATACATGTTGAATGTGGAGAATGTTATGGTGTATTCTTATGGTTTATCATTCATGTATGCACATATTGCTTCCACAACACACTATTATAAGATTGTCTAACATTTTTTATATTTTATCTTATCGGCCTCACGAGGCTTCAGGAAGGTAGAATTCGGGGATGTTACAATTGGTATTAGAGCATGAATAATAGATACACTTAACAATTACTCACCATCTAACCTTTCACTTTAAACTCTAGAAAGTTAGTAAGTTTTTCTATAGGAACTAAGTTTGATTTAGCTTTTAAGTTAGAACCTATATGTTTGAGAACTAGGTTTAGACAAGTGTGTGAAACCCTTTTCATGTAGAGCTCATATGTATTGGGTAGCTACACTAGTCTATACCTTGTTCTCACCTTTTCACTAGGTGACATGACACTAGATTTTCTACTGTGTGGGAAACTCAGTTTGCTAATTTGGTTTTATTTTCAATCAGCTCAAGCCTCAATGGTTTTCTATGACGTTCTCTTTCATGGAAGAAAACTACATAATATTTTATTATATATATGTAAATATGAAAATGTGTCCCTCACACGAGAGATTAGTAGGTGTTCATACAATCTATGTGAAAGGGAGTGACATCAGTCTAGAATAGAGAGTAGATCTAGATTAAATGTCTTGAGCCTTAATAGATATTTGATAATTAAAGTAGATGATATGCTGATGAATGATATAAGCAAGGATGATCTTATCTAAGTTCGATCTCTGATGATATAAGTTTCTTTATAACAACTCAAGTTGTATATGAGGTCTGAGTCTAATTTTAAAAATATGAGTTGAATCATGATGATGAATGTATCTAAGCTTTCCTTATGTAAGCAATCTAAGTTAGGACGAGGTTGATTATGCATGAGCCTCATGCTCTTTATAAAGGAAGACCTCTAGTTTTAGGACGAGATATGTGGTGAACTCCAGAGAGAGCGAGACCCACACAGAGAAGGTCAAAGGACCTAACCTCCAATATATGTGAAATATGAGATATATGTGAAATAATATGTCCTAAGTTGAGTTACTCCTAGGTATATGAGTTGAGCCCTTATGCATGATTCATGTACATGATCTAAATCAAAGATGTGAGAGTTGGGTAAATATATGGTATGGGTAGATGACACATGATGAGAAAGTGAATCCTTTGACTAACTTAGATCTTAGCTTGAGTGACTTATGTTGGTTATGCTCATCATTGTTGCAAGTGAGGTGATATATGAAATCCTAGTTTTGGAGTAAAATGCCTTGTGCATAAGATACTAAAAAAATGCATGTCGATCATTCCTCTTCTCTCTCTCTATATATGATGTTAAAAACCTCACTTGAGATGTTTGGATGATTTTATATGAAGTGTCACTCATATAAGATTAAACTATTCTATACTCACTCCCTATATCATACATGCAATATAAAAATTTGAAATAATGATAATCTCGATTTAGTATATTCTCTTTCCCTTCACATCATACAAGAAAGAAGTAAGTCTGAAATCTTGAGTTTGAAATAAATATATATTTGGATCATATGATATATGATCAAAAAATAGTTCTTAACCTCAAATCTTCTAAATCTATACTTCTATTTGAAAATAACTCTCACACCATAGGGTGAAAAACCTAATATGTAAGTATGAAAGAAATATTCCCTCTAATGATGAGATTCTAGTATGACGTTGACCATAAACCACACTAATGATCAAAATGTGATAATTCATGTAACCAAAGATATGAGATCGTGATATCACCTTATGCAGTTTAGTGGGGTCAAAGGAGAAAGATTGAATATAACCTCCTCAATTTTATATGTGTGAACAGGCCCTAAGTGTTAGGGCAAACATGGATGTAAATTCTAAAATAAGAGAATTTCATTATGCGACTAAACTCCATAAATGATGCTTCAATCCATATAAGGTGAGATGGGTACATCCCAAATTACCTATATCCAAAGGTGACGACTTAGGGTTCTTCTAAAACTATGGCAACTTGGACACCTAGAAGTGGATACCTATATGAGATTGAGCTCCTTCATATCACGGTTAATATGATATTGACTGAATTTTGAGAACAAAATTCCTTATAAGCTGGGGTGAACGTGATGACCCCAGTTTTAGGATTTTGATATCGAATATGGTACTTTAAGACCATGGATATTTTGTATATGGTTAAACTCAAATTGAGGATATGGTTATTCAAATGATAATTATTTCATGCAAAAATTATGATTAGAGATACTATTGATGATGATAACACGTGAATGAGTACAATCATGATGCATGGCTTTTATTGATCCACTTGGATACTTATGAGACCAAGAGGTCAATTCAATAGTCACAATGAGCTAAAGTAGTCAAATGATGAACCTTGAGGTATTTTATCATCATAATGAGTGTTTGTGAACTTGTCATATCAACATTTGATGATTATTTGAGATGAATTCAAGGTTTATGCACCTATTTGTAAGGTTGTTTGAAGAATTTATTTGCATTATCAAACAATAGAGTTTGTGTCTCATGGTTTGAAGATATCTTAGGACAATATAAGCCTACCTTTAAAATTCTAGAAAGTTTGGAGATTTCTAAAAGGAGATATAATCAATTGAAATTTGAAATTGAGGACATTGACAATATAAATGTATCAAACTTTAGTCTTTTGGTTATTTAGTAGTTAGGCCCGTGATAAATGTTTGTCATGCTGCCTAGCACTAGTGGACACCAGGGATCACTAACACGGATGTGTCGGCCCTTGGATGATCATCCTGTGGCTGCTACATCATCTCCCACCTCCGAAAAGGGTGAAACAAAAACCTTGACTTGGTAGTTGATCACCCCCACTGATCTAAGCAGGAATCACGAGCCAAAGTGGGCTCCCTAGTCTGGGATAGATCCTCAACTCTAAGGGAACCCAACGACCCATCATATAGGGCTCGAGATGGCTTGTGTCACCGTTGCTACCTGCCTTTTTTGTCTACCATCTCCACTTCACAATACGGGCGAGGTTCAGAGTTAAAGGGAGCAAGAAGAGATTCCCAATGGAGACTAGGAAGAGTATGCTTGATTCTACTGAGAAAATAGAGTTGAGGGAGTGATGAGTTGAGATGTATAGGAGGTTCACTACACTATGGAGCTCCACTTTCTCCGCTAGCAGCGGGAGGGCCATGGGGTCACAACATGCCTTGACATCCCAAATCGAGCAGGGAAAAGAGATCATAGAGATATGTATATGCTCTGTCTAACCCCAGACTCGAGCTACGATGGGAGAAGGTTGATTTTCCCCTTTGCCTTCCTCTCCTCATTGTGACAACATCCAACCGAAGGGCTCTCTCCTCCACAAGGATCTAGGAATCTTTGAGGCATTAGAGATTGTCAGAAAGCTTCCAAAGGATCTTCAGTGGCCATCACCCTAGTTTAGGATTTGTTTCTCGGTCACAAACCTACCAGAGCACCCACTTGTGGCGGCTAGCACTTGACTACAGGGCTTTGAGGCCCACCTACACTCCCAGACGGATGAGGAGAACAATGGGCAACTCTGAAGCTGATGATTTCTCCACTACTTCTGGACGAAGATGTGGCCACGAAGGTGTGCTCCTCATAGAAGAGGAAGTGAGGAGTTCTGTCCGTTGATAATCAAGATCGAACTATGGATACTAGAGAAGGAGGACAAAATCTTGAGTCACAAGGGGCGAGTCTCTAGATCGGGCAGACTGGCCCCGCCAATCAACTAGCCCAATCGGCTCACCTAGGCAAAGTTGTGTGCCTCAAATGGGATATGTGTCTTTAATCTAAGACCTGATCGAGAAGGATCAACAACTGTAGTATTCCTAGAATGTAAATATCATTTAAATCTTTAGATATACATGTAATCTAAGAAAATACACTATAAATAGCTCCCTTGTCCCAAAAATCCCCACAAAGTATCAGTAGACTAAAAAAATGTCTACATTGTTGTGAAACCCTTAGATCAGAATTTTGATACAATATTACTAATGCCTTTTAATGTATAAGTAAATGATCCTTTTAGGGTTCACATAATTGGAATAATTAGTAAATAATTGAGATTAAATATGATGAAAATATTGATGAACCCTAATATCATCTGGAGACCATATGTTGACTCTAATCTGAGTATTTTTGACCTATATCATGCCTTTTCTTATTAATGCCTAATCACATGTTCTAACCCATATTAATTTTAGAAAATATACCAAGCATTAGAAAAAAATTGAGCTTGACCAAAAGAGATATATATCATAACAAAAATATCAGAGACACATTTGGGATTAGTAAAACCTAAGTTTTACCCAAACCCTAATCTGGACTGAAAATATCAATAATAATGTTGAACCAAGTTTTCATAATGATTAATTGTTATTAATTAGGAGATGATCAGAGATATAAATGATCTAGGAAAATTAGGATTCTGTACGTGGGTTTAGTTAATTATATGATTGTGATTTTCTTGGTTCTTTCATGATATCTATGTATGCTCTTTCATTTGCAAATATTAGATATAGTATTACTGTAAGGACTTGGTGTTTTGTCACTTGAAAACATAAATGATGAGTAGACGTTCTGTAGTCAATAATATGTTCATTATCCCCCCTTACGAGGGAATGGATAAAGGTTGACTCGTACACCTCCCTAGAGCATATGGTATATAGATAGTTCTCTAGAGTACTTAGTACACAGGATTGGGCCAAACATGTATTTTTTGGTACTAGTCCACCTTGATAATGCAACTCATCTAAAAAATGCTAAATTTGGTGTGTTTTGCTTATTAAAGAACTATTTTTTATGGTCTTTCTTCTTTCTTTTTATAAATATTTTTGAATTATAAAAATCATATATATATATATATATATATATATATTTCTACCCATGTATACAACATCTTGTGTGTTGATTTGTTGTTTCACGTATGTTTTAGGTTTAGAGCTAGCATGAAATAAAAGACAGAGAGTGCAGTGTTCAGATTGTACCTATTTTCTAAGATCCTAGGATACATGTTCAGATTTGTAAAAATTCTCTTTTCAATATGTAAATGTAAATTGTAACAATTCATGTTGTATTGATATATATGTTGAATATGGAGAATGTTATGGTATATGCTTATGGTTATTTGTTAATATATACACATATTGTCTCTGCAATGTACTATCATATGATTGTCTAATGTTTTAAGATTTTGTCTACTCAGCCTCACGGGAATTTGGAAAGGCGTAATCCAAAAATGTTACAGTATGCCATGTTTTACATTTGAATGCATGCGATCAGAATTCGGTCCTCTTGGTCACAACGGATACACACACGGTGACTGGGCGTGGGGTTTTAGATATTTGTGGTTGATTATAGTCAGGGGCGGAGCAAGGGGCAAGCAGAGGCCATGGCCCCCCCAAAAAATAAAAAAAATATATATACTCATATACACATACATTTATATATTAGTTGTATAATAAATAAACAATGCAATGAGTTCTAGATAGCAACCCGCTTGTAGTGTAGTGGTTTGCAGCTCTGCATTCCAACTGTAGGTCGGGTTTTGAACCCCCGCAAACGCACAACCGTTGACTTTTTTTGTAAATTTGTGTGCAACTTTCACTTATATACAATATATGATACCATTAAACAAGAGTGTAAAGTTGCCTTAGTGGTCCATGTGGCAAAAATTATGCTTGTATTCCTAGGTTTGAATCTCATCTTCAGAAAAAGATATTTTTTGGTCCCCCCTTGAGCCAATTCCTGGCTCCGCCCCTCATTACAATGTTTTAAAAACTGAACCGGACCGGCCTGTCTGACCGGTCAGATCGGTGAACCGGTAGCTGACCGGACTGGAAGCTTAAAAAAATAGTTATGTGTCTTTTTCCGGTCCAACCAGTCAGAAATATAGTGCAATCGGTCCTACCAGCCGGTCGGACCGAACCAGATTGAACCAGTGGCTCGAAGAGAAGAAAAATAGAAGACATAATACATATAAAAATTTACATATATATATATACATATGTATGTTTGTACGTATTTATATAGAAAATATACATATAAGGTAGAATGCATATATATATATGTATATATGTATATATGTACACATATATGTATATTTGTATATATGCATATATATGAATGTTTGTGTACATCTACATAATAATGTATATGTATACATATATATATATATTCAAATACATATATATTGATATTATATATATATATATATATATATATATATATGTATGAATATACATCTACACAACATTCCCGGTTCGACCAGTTTGACCTGTCCGACCGCTAATTTTCTTTTATCATGGTGACCGGTTTGGTTTTTCCGGTTCAAATTTTTTTTAATGTCATGCTGACATCATTTCCGGTCCAACCGATTCAACCACTCCGGTTGAACCCGACTCAATCCGGTCTGAGTCAGTACCAGTCCGACCACCGGTTCGGTTCTGAAAACATTGGTTGATTATGGTTATGATGATGTTTGTTGGTACTCTATAGCTCATACGAGACAACTATGTCCGCGCCGATTTGGGTCAAAAATTTGAAAGTGAGGATTAGAGGTTTTAAAAGACGTCATTGATTTTTCAAGGTAAGTGCAACAATGGTTTAGTCTTTATTTATCAAGTCGAAGTTGTATGGATCTATTTGCCATCATCATTCTTTTTCCAACAAGCTCACTCTGGTGGTCGGGCATGTGGTTCAATTTATTCTACACTAGGGCTATTCCATAAATTCCATGGAGTCGTTTTGAAGATAATGACAACATACAAAATTACATACCCGTCAGTGTATGCATGAAGAAAATATTCGTATCTTCTAAATTCCTTGGTAGTGAAAGAATAATTATGGGTGTGTTTGACTAAAGTCTCGTGATCATTTAGGTGCCTGGCATCAACATCTAGATTTTTTGCATTCAAGGAGATGAAGTCTACACTCAATGACGGAGCATGTACACTATAAAATGGTTGTCTTGGTCAAAACTATTGTATAGAAACCACATTGGTCTAAAGTTGTTATTCAAATAATAGCACACTCCCAATGACTGGGTTTGGGTATTCTGAAAACAATATATGAATATGCATTGAAGTATGTTTTATCTTTTATATTAAACACTTCTATTCCCTATTTGTAGTGTGGGATTAGGACAATATTATTTTGGAGGCACTTTAAAATTTATATCTAGTAATTTTTAGTATATGAATAAAACAGTGCCCACTCGATTAGGGGGCATAAGGGTTAAGATAATCATGTTTTGGAACCTAGAATAATCAACTCAAGTTATTAGGTAAGTTGAACTTTATTTTAAATATAATAGATTCAACCCCATCTAGTCTACTTATGATCATGTTTGTTAGGAAGATCAATTAGGACCTGTAGTCGATTTCACACTGTCCCATGCTAAAATGACTTAATTTGCCTTAGATGAAGCCTTTTTGTTAGGCTACAACCAATTTTAGATCTCTAAAACCTATATCAATTGATTAATCCATCAATATAAACTTAAAAGATAGGAAATAAGTGAATGAGTTTGGTCTAGGTTTAGGTTTGCGTCATGAGGATTATGCAAATGGGCTTGATGATTGATTCAACTCTAATCAAGCACAAAACTCATCCAATTAGGTAAGGACTAATGTGGGGTGTCAACATTAGCCCGACCCCTCATGAGATTTGATGTGATCCTATTGGTGTTTATGCCCTATAATCCAATATTATGACAACTATAGTACAAATACTTTGTACTTCCATTTGAATAATATGCCATTGTGTTTTTATTGTGCCATTTAATAATAAGATATTATTAGCACAATAGTCAGACCCTTTGATAATTCATTTCAAACCTTCACATTACAGGTGCGTGAATAAATCATGAACCATATGGATGTTGAGAACATTATTCCTAAAGATCCAAAGTTAAGTAATATAGTGAAATTGAAAGAACAATAATGCATTTAGTTGTTGTATAGGGTGACTTAATCCCATGGTTCATAATTTGAAAAGCAAGATAGAACATCAACACTTCTTATGGAAAAATTGTACTAGATAGACCTACTTCTAGCATGAATATCCTAATCATCCCTAAGTATGAAATAGTGAAGTGATCACTCTAAAATCACTATGATGGTCACATGACGATCAAAACACTTTAACATCAATCAACATGATTGTTAAGAAGATTTCTACAAAGGTGGTGATTCAATGTGCTATTAGTCATGGTGAATAATTGTGATATAGATAAGATTAGTCCCCTCCATAATGGGAGTGATATTCTAGGTTTCTTGATGAGTGAAACTAGAAAGTTTGTAGCATGGTCATGAAGTCAGTCAGTGACATCAAGCTCATATGTTTTTCACTATTCTACTCGGGGATCAAGGAACTTAGATTTAACATGATGAACATGTACTATCATAGAGTTGTAACATTTGTTTACACAAAACATGATCAAGAGTGATGCGAAGATATCTAGAACTTGGTTACAAAACTTATATCTATATATTATGATCTTAGAGCTTTTTTTCGAGTACGTGAGGTTTCAAGGTGTAGAAGAAAGCTCAAGTAATATTATTGTAACAACCTCGCCTCCCGGTAACCCCAAATTAAGGGAAAGGTCAGAGTCGTTATCCCAATTAACATGATCAAATGTTCGACAAATAATCAGTAATAATTATAAAATTCACCAAACTATACTGAAAGCTGGTATAAAATAAAGCTTTGCATACCTTTTTCAAAAGCTTAGATATCTACTTCTATCCACATCTGGAGTCTATTCTAACTAATCCTCCTTTATACTTTAATTCTTATTTAATTCCACATATGCCACGTTATTGTTTGTCCTTTTCAAACTTGTACCTAAAATGCCGACAAACAAAATGCCGATCAACATAAATGAATATGCCGGTATGTGGGGACAACCAAAATTTTGCAAATATGGCTAACAATCTAAATATCACAATCAAGTTAATTAACAAGCCAAATTACACTTTTCGTGTGACATTCTCCACCGCTTTTACCCTAACCCTGACATACTCCTTTTGGGTTTCTCTTTTGCCAATGACTTAAGGCCACCTTCTCAATCTCGAGCTTGGTGCCTGGGGTTGCCTCTCATAGTGCCCATTAGTCATTCTATAAAGACCACCTTCTCAATCCTGAGCTTGGTGTCTGGGGTCACTACTCATGGTGCCCATTGGTCTTCCCTCCTGGACTTGACCTTTTGGCATCATCCATCAGGGTGGCATGTAGGTGCGAGAATACACACTTCTATTATTATTGTGATAATCATAGTGACTTTATGATTTGCAAGTATGAACATCCAAACTGATAGGTTGCATTCAATGTGATTAATCACTCGGAAAACCTTTGGAAAACTAATGCGATTAAAATAATTAACCACATACCTATCATGCTGATTTGAGACAAAATTAATCCAATCAATGCAGGAAATCTAATAGGAAAGTAGGGCTGTAAATGGGTATGGGTAGACCCGCAGACCTACAAATCCGGACCCTTAAATAACCCATCATGTGTCTAATTTTTTATACCCGCATACCCTTGGACCCGTATACCCTTGGACCCGCATATAAGTGGGTCCAATAATGAGTATGCTTGGACCCATATCCGCTAGACCCGTGTACCCGCTATACATAACTAACTACTAAAATAATGTATTATATATATCATACTTTACTAGTCTAACTAATATAATTATTGAGATTATATCCTACTCTAACCACAATAAGGTTGAGACTAGTCATATAATTAAGAATTAACTATTCTAGTTACAATAATGAACATCATATGTAAACTTAAAATCAAAATGTCTACTAATTTACATTACTTTCAGAATAAATTAAATGTTATGATCATGACTACAAATATGTAAAAAATTACTCAATTAATGTTATTGTGTAGAATATAGCATTATCTAATATAACTATTACATGTTAATATACTATATGATAATAATATCTTGTTGTGTTAAATATGTTTAACATAGTCATTTCTCTTACATAACAATATGATGTTTTATAGAACCGCTTACCCGCATATTCACACCACATACCCGCTATTATTGTGGGTACGAGTATGGTGCGGGTCCATGTTTTGTATTATGCGGGTCTAGAATCAGAATCGGAACTGGAACCACTAAATTAGATGGGTATGGGTATGGGTATGGATATGGCCAGACCCGCACCGTAACCGCACCGTTTACACCCCTATAGGCAAGCAAACACACAAAGAGATCCTGAAATATGCATACAATTTTCTATCATTGATCATGACATCAAGATCTATTAAACCTAGCTCGCTTCCTAGGGTTTCTAGTCCACTTTTAGGGTTTCCATTGCAATTAGGGTTTCACTTTATTTTTACTCTTTTAAACCCTAATTTTATATAATTACTCACAAACCCTAATTATCTCATCTATTCCTCATGAAAGATATTAAGGCTACCTTTTAACAACATATAACCTTAATTTCAAATTAAAGGCACAACTAAACATCAATTAAGTCCATTATGCCTCTTTTACATTAAAACTACCATTTTTATCCTTTTAATTCATGACGATCATTAGGCCCAATTATCATCTTTGGTAATTAGGGTTTCCTAGTGGATTAATGTGATATTAATGATAAATAGAGTTCATATGTGAATTAGACCATAATGAACTAAGAATTGTTAATTTGAAAGGAATTGTAACATCCCAGTATTTGAGGCCTCAAATAAAAAGATCTTATAAGGAATGATTGGACTACCCATATCACCAAGGTGCACCTCTTTTTCCGGGAGCCCTTCACTAAAGAACTCCATAGTTAAGTTTGCTCAGCTTGGAGTAGTACTGGGATGGGTGACCTATTGGGAAGTTGATCCTGACATGCGCGTGAGTGAGGTCAAAGCACGCAGTTAAGGCTAGTGGTGGTCTGTGAGGACAGTCGTCATCCTGAAACTCTACTAGAGCCTTGGGCAGTGGGCCCGTGCATTACAAATGGTATCAGAGCCAATTCCCCTCCAGTAGGTGGGGCCCACATGGGCATGGCATGCCAATCTTGAGCTGTGCGGTCCAGGCATGTAGGAAAGGGTTGTTCATGGTTGACGTAGCCACCCTTGCACTGGTATTCTGTGATCGGGAGCTGGGTGTCCATGGGCCATTGTGGGTCTACACTGAAATGAGGAAGAGATTATGAAGCCTTATAGTTGAGCCTTGACGAGGACGTCAAGAATCTAAGTGGGGGAGATTGTAACATCCCAAGATTTGAGGCCTCAGATAAAAAGATCTTATAAGGAATAATTGGACTACCCATATCACCAAGGTGCACCTCCTTTTCCGGGAGCCCATCATTAAAGAACTCCATAGTTAAGCATGCTCAGCTTGGAGTAGTACTGGGATGGGTGACCTGTCGGGAAGTTGATCCTGGCATGCGCATGAGTGAGGACAAATCACACAGTTAAGGCTAGTGGTGGTCTGTGGGGACAGTCGTCATTCCTGAAACTCTACTAGAGCCTTGGGCAGTGGGCCCGAGCGTTTACAATTATATAGGGTCTGAAATGGATAAAATAGTTTATTGTGATTAATGAAGAATTATTATGATATAATTCTAATTCTAATGTGTACAATTAAGTTTTCAAGCCTACATATAATAAATAGACATGTTGGTGACCAATTGGTGTTATCTAAGTTGTGAATACGCTAAAGGGATGAGCCAATTGGGTGATTTTTTAAAGTATCAAAACGTTGATGGCTTGGTATCAAACTTCTATTATAAGGTAGTTTCATGAGTGAGAAGCTAAAAGTTAAAATTTTATAGGAATTAAAGTTGTGTTTTGGGATATATCACTTTTCAAAGATATGAAAATAAAATTAATAGTTTTATTTGGTTTGTAGATTATTTTATCATGATTTAAGTTTCCAATAATGCATGTTTTTCCAAGGGGTTTGAATCCTTATCCAACAGTCAACCCCTTTCAAATATAGTCAGAGTTAGGATGTGGTCTTTTTGGGAAGGCATAGTCGATTACAAACCTAGAGATTCATGTCAGATGGCTAATGTCCATGCGGTCATCTTGTAGCTCTAGAACATATAGAACAGATAGAAGGTGGGAGGATTAAATGTCATCCACTGATTTATGAGCTTAAACCATGATTTTAGTTTGGTTCGGTGTGGCCAACGCGTCTAGTAGAGTATATACACCCCTCTCACAACTATTTTGATATAGTTATGGGGGAGATTGACCCCTCACTATTCTATTCGTCCTCGCTAATATTTGCTACAAGTGGGTGATTGATTTGGAAGACATGAATGCAATTGAGTGTTTAGGAAGAGACTCAATATAGATACCAAAACTCCTAGGGAGAACAATGTAATCTTTCAAGAACGTATAGAATTGGTAAAACCAATATTTCATGGAGGAATGATGGTGTTCCGAGTGTGGCTCACAATAAACCCTATCCAAATAGGAGATCACCCAAAAGTACTAAATGTATATGTGATGCTTTAGGAGCATTCTAGTGGATCTGAGGTGGTATAGTCCACATTTCCCTCTTTTCCTCCATCACTATGGTGTAGGATGCAGAACAACTACTCCAAGATCAAGACCAAAGGTCCACAAATCTGACATATACATAAAAATGGCAATGCTACCAGGAAAGTCATCACAAACTTTGATTTCTAAAAATTACATAGAGTGAAGGACACTAGGTTTTTAGGCAGAACTTGGGTAATATGGAATGAAACATATTGCTTGGTGGAGATCCTCCTTAGCCATAGGAAATCCATCCATTGTTGAGTAAACAAGTCATGCCTCTCACCTTTTTAAATGCAAGCACGAAACCACATATTCAACATCACCTTTGGGAGCACCTCAATATGAACCATGCCTTGGTTTATAAGAGGTGATTTCAATGCCACCCTCTACCTAGATGAGAGTCAGGAAGAAGTTATATTGATGATAGAAATGCTTGATATTTTGCAGAGTGACTTGGTGTAACATGTCTTGAAGATATTGGGGCATTAGGGCCCAGACTCATTTTCAAAAGAGGCCTCCTGTTTGCATAGCTGGATAGAGTCTTAGCTGACAACCTCTAAGGTGAAGAATTTCTTCACTATAATGTCTATGTCCTAGGTATAAAAAACTCAGACCATCACACCCTACTCATCCTAACTCACAACAACATTAAATTGAAAACCATACTCTTCCGTTCAAGAACTTCCTTGCACTCTGAACCCTCCTTCTATAGTTTCATCAAGAAGGCCCTTTATACTCAAGCACCTTTCTATGAATCCACAAACAACTTCATGTTGCAAGGCAAACGATGGACCAAGAACACAAACATCAAGTATAGAAAAAGAAAGTAAAGCTTGAATAGAACATTTTGCACAAACAACTATGGGACTAACACAGAGGAGCTATCTAAAATTTTCAAGAGTTTTCTCTGCTAGGGTCTGCTTTGACAACAACTGCATATGTATGCAGCCACCACCATGCACTACTGAAAACATGTCGGTGGGCTGGGAAGTACCTATCCCTCCCTCATTGTCATATGATCCTATGAGTTTGCTTGGTCTCAATCTCCATTCTACTTTGCACTTGGACACATAGGCCAAATTCTATCACAATAATCTACATCAACATGATGATGATGCCATGGAAACTGACACCTTTTATGATTCCATCGCTTCTTCCAACTTCCTTGGATTTACAAGTAACCCTTTCATGATCCCCAAACCCAAGGGTCTCCCTTCTTATTACAAGGTTGCTAATCCTAAATATGACTCATCTTCCAGTGACCAGTTTTAAAAAGCCTTACCTATAACATGATCGACATGGAGATCATGACATCAGTTGCATCCCACACTTCAACGTCAAGGAAAATCAATGGATCAATTACTTAAACCATGGAAGATCAACATGGTAGTGAAAATTCTATTCCAAAAACCAGTTATCAACTTCTTTGGGGGGGAATCCATCTCCTCTAGAAACTAATGGAACACTAGAGACCAATTGACATGAGAAATAATTATTTTGTTGTCCAACTCACATGACGTGAAGACTTAATAAACGCCCTAGTTGGATGACCATGGCCTATGATCGGCCATACCTTACGATGAATAACTAAGAATCATTCTTCATCCTAGATCAACAACAATTGATGAAGGTGGTGATGTGTGTCATAAAATCCCTAATATGTCACTTTTCTTCTACCAACAAGCTTTCCTAAAACAAATTGGTGATTCAATGTACAAAACATGGAAGGTTTATGCCAACACATTTTTGAAAAGTGGAGAAAAATTACAAGAATTTCAATAGACATTGACATCATTATGCCGCTTTAACTAGACATATTCACCAGATAACAATATGCAGTTGAATATGAGAACCTACCTTTCATCTGCACATCATGTGGCAAGGTAGGGCACCAAAGGGAAGATTGTTAATAGGAATAAGATAATAAATCTAAAAACAAAGGTGATCAAAATTCCACTCTAGAACAACCAAAATAGTGGGGAACCTTGTTTTAATCTCTACATGCCAAGCCGACTCCTACCATTGTAAGAAAACTTGCACCCCAGAAACAAGCACCAGGTGTAAACACCCAAAACAAATTCGATGCACTCCACATAGACCAGTCAAACTGGGTTAAAATCCCCAGGCACCCTTGGGTGACCCATTTAAGTTGGGTTTGAGTGATGAAATTTGTGACACCTCATCACACTAAATGAGATTATTCAAAACACAAAACACAATCAACTACTAATTTATCACATAGTAAAAACATGGAATAATTAAAACCGATTCCAAAAATGTAAATAAACTCTAGAACATTTACAAAAGGTCCATCATTCCATTCTCATATACTGTAACAAGTATTTACATATGAGTCCAAAGACCTCAGTCACACCTGCATACAAAAGATATTTCACATGCACATGCCATATATTTATAAACATTGGCATATTACCAAGATTTTGAGTCGATACTTTTTTTTTATAGAAGCCAGGGGTCACTTTTATTCATCCCACACCCCTCTTGTGGGCTAAAACACAACAAAATTACATCTCTTGCACTTATAACTCGGGTATTATCCCAATATCCCACAAGGAAAACCCTCACATCCTAAAAAAGAAACAAAGACAAGAGACTCCAAAATCACGCGTCTTCGTCTCCAACTTCTGTTTTCTTTAATATCACGTAGGGAGTACATCTTTTCTCCAACATCGCCATGCCTCTAATCCTCTAGAAGTATAACATCTAGAAAACACATCCCATACCCAGACCTGAGAGTACATGGATGACACTAGGATTCTATTACTAACATATACAACTAACCAACCTTCTGAATCTATTGATCACTAGGTTGGTTCTCTTCCATAGTGTGACCTCAACCTCGTTGCCCGCGACCACCCTAAAAAATGTGGTGACCCACGGGTGAGAGCCAGTCCCAGCGAGAGATATAACTCGCTCCAACATATATTGATTATAACATAGTGATTGACAATAAATGAACTGAGCATATACAACAATGAATAAGAAATTTAAGCAGATTGAATAGGTTAAACATACTAAGCCATTAAGAAGTATAATTACTCAAAGGTCATATGATATCATATTGTAAACAATGAATAGTATAAAGACAAGTTAAAGAATAATCAAACAATGTGAGACGTATTTAACCATAGTCAGTATACTACATGACTCATATCACTTCTTTTATTACCTTTCCCCCGAGGGATTTGAGAAATATCACTCAAGTCCCAACTGACCACTACTAAGTCAAAATCAGTACCATACAAGATCTAAGAAGAGCCAGACTCCTAAGATCTTCTCCACCCCCGGTCAGTACGGGTACGCCACAACGATACATAAGGTCAAGCTGCTAAAATCCTAGTCCGTCCTTGGTACAAGCCACAACACTAGTGAAAGGAGGCGAGTACGCATACCCTACCATCTGAGGTACAACCACAATTGTCCTCCAATCTCATATATATATATATATATATATATATATATATAATCACTGAGACACGAATGCAACCGTTCTCAAACTGAGGGCTAGGTATGACCACTGTCATCCTCCCTAACACTTGAATTCAGGATGCAAGCACCCCACATACTCATCAATATGCGCTCTGAGTATCCCTTAGGAATACTCGTTTCACTATCTGGCAATTTCTGACTCTCAGATAGATTTATGGCATAGGGCAGTTTCACTTAATTAGTTATGCCAATTGGGTGAATTAAGGCTAAATCATACAAATGGACATTCAAACCCTAATTCTTTTCTAACAAGAGTATATGTATAACAACTTCAAAAGATATAAAACATTTGAGATATAAATCTTAATCACATTACCACATGCTATCATTCATTGCAAATTAATGGACCACACTTATCATCATACTTTTACAAGATACCAATATCTTATCACAAGTTCCAGGGTTTTAACCCTTAGTGGAACATGAAGAGGATTTCACCTCAATCATGGCTTCAAACATGCCCAAAGGTCGTTAAGACCATCACATTATTCATAGTAAGGTTATCATCATCATTCCATGCCTTAAACAAGGCTCAAAAGATCATTAGCACATATGTGTCCATATATACTAACATGGCAAGGCACTGTGATATTCAAATAGTACTACAATGTGGTTTCAACACAAGAAAAGTGTAATTCATTATCACATTAATCATTCAAGAGGTATGATTATAACCAATCAACATCATATAATTACACCAAGGTTAGGTATAACAGGCTAGATCACATGGGAGTTACACATCCACTTATTATAGCGATTTATCAAATATAACTATATGACGACATCTGATTATAACCAATTAAAATCATATAATTACACTAAGGTTAGGCATAACAGGCTAGATCACATGGGAGTTACACATCCACTTATTATAGTGATTTATCAAATATAACTATATGATGGCAAAGGTAAGACTACAAATTAATGGTATTGAACCATCAAATTATCATCACTAGGACCCACATATAATACCATGTGATTTATTCTAATCTATTTTATGTTAAAGCATCCAATATTATTCATTGGATCAGGTTCATTGTTCAAGGTTATCAATTGAAGTATAGGTCTAACCATTAGATCAATTGAACCAAGGAACCATTGGTTCAAGGTTTAGTCAAATCTAAAATTACATTCTTAACACATCATACATGGTGATGACCTGATCCACCATTAATTGTGATCATTAGGTCACCATTGGTTGTTAGATCAATAATACATTCAGTTAACACCATCAAATATTAAGCTAATGTCACAATCGATTGATAACATCATTAGAATACTTTGTAAATGATAATTAAACGTCTAATTGAGACAAAACCTGACCTAAGGGGGTGACCATAGGTTGTTCTCATAAATTTGAAACACTTGATCACGAACATCAGTTGCCAAGATAGCAACACCATTGGCTGTTGAATGGTATGACCTTCGGTTCTATGATAGGGAAGGAAATAGCTTGACAACCCTAATTTGAACCATCAATTATTTTGTGCTTAGCACCATAGGTTTTTGCTATCAACTTGTCCCAGATCATGTTACACCTTAGAAAGGTCGTAGACATGTTTACAAGTTCATATAGAACTGGAACAAAATAGGGAACACTACAAAAATTCGTAATTCTAAACAAGCATGGTTTCTCTATGCTTAATTCAACACATTAAGCCATAAACATGAACTAACAAGCTTCTAGTAAGCAATATAAGTGAAGAATGTTGTATAACTCACCTCTGTAGAGTAGGTCAGATCGCAAACAACAAGAATCTGGAGCAAATAGGGCAAGAAAACCTTAGATTCAGATCTGAACTTGGCCAAATAAGCACTTCTCTCCACAAGGAAGCAAAACCCTAGAAAAAGAAATAAGAATGATAGATTTTTGAGTTCTAGAGCCACTTTCACCATGGCACAGTAGGGTTCTGACCTGGAGGAAGGTCTAAGGAAGGAGAAGAGTAATAAAAATGGAGAAGGAAGGAAAAAAACAACTTGCCTTGGTCGAATTCCCTAGAAGATGACCTTGGAAACCCTAGGTAGGGCTAGATGGATCTCTAGGAGACCTTCTTCTCCAAAAAGGGGTTGTCTTATACCTTAGAGCATTTTGTTCCATAGAAAAACAGAGTGGATTTGTTGCTCCATGTTAGAGGAAAGAGAAAGCAAGCATAGTTTCATACTTAGGCAATAAAGGGGTAAATATAGCCCATGGATAAGGATAGAAGCAAGCATGAGGTGTAAAAGTAGCTTCCCCATGTGTCTATGGCCTTAAATTATTAAGAATATACAAGCACATACAAAAGCCGCTCCTCCACCGTCCATATTGACCTTCTTAGCTTTGCTTTGTCGAATTTCCTAGCCAATCACATAATTCATTGGTTGGTAGCTACTAAAGCTAGCTCATCCATGTAGGGGTAAATCCTAAAATACCCTTGATGAAAACACCTTCAAACCATGGCTCAACTAGGAGCCCCATGGCTCAAAAATCTCAAGAATGATAATATAGCATATAAGGAACATAATGTATGTGAAAAATTGCAAAGAAAACCCCTCAATTGGGTAAGTTGCAGAAAAGTTAAAAATGTACAGAAAATTGCATAATTTGCTCAAACCGTGTCCAAATTGTACGAAATTTGAAACGTAAGCTTGTCTTATGATTTCAAAACATATCAAAAGGTTATATTAGGGTTATAAGCATTCAATTATGGTAATTAAGCTCATTCAACTCATTAAGCAAGTTCAGGGGCCTTACAACTATAAACCCCTAACAAGGATTTCGTCCCAAAATCCTACACAAAAGGAGATGGGTATTTTCTACGCATCTCATTCTCTTGTTACCATGTGACTTCCTCTATGCCACAATGATTCCACAAAACTTTCACTAGTATTATATCTTTTCTCTTCAGCTTTTTCACCCTTCTATCTAGGATCAACACATGACCCTCAACATAGGAGATATCATCATCTAACTCAACCTCTACTGGTTGGATTGTCTGGTCAGTATCTGGATGACATTTCCTCAACATAGAGATGTGAAAGACATTATGCAATCTATGTAGCTCTGATGGTAGCTCCAATTTATATGCTACCTTTCCAACACGAGCTACGATAGGGTATGGTCTGATAAATCTAGGAGCCAACCTCAACACACCTTTCTAAGGAGAAACCTTAAGATATACTCTATCTCCCACTTGGAACTCAAGTGGTTTGTGTTAGTTATCTGCATAAGATTTTTGTCTATCCTGGGATGCTTTCAACTGTTGTTGTATCACTTTAATCTTTTCCGTAGTCTGCTGTACTAGCTCAGGACCCAAAAGTTGATATTCACATGTCTCATACCATCAAAGAGGAGACCGACATCGTATCACATATAGAGCCTCATAAGGGGCTGTATTTATGCTTCTTTGATAGCTATTGTTGTACACAAACTCTATTAGAGTCAGATGTACATCCCAACTATCAAGAAATTGCAGCACACATGCCCTCAACAGATCCTATAAAGTATGAATAGTCCTTTCAGACTGACCATCAGTCTGCAGATAAAAAGTTGTGTTGAATCTCAACTGTGTTCCCATTGCCGAATGCAGGCGATCCCAAAAATGACTTGTAAACTGTGGACCTCTATCAGAAACTATAGTCACTGGAATGCCATGCAGACAGACTATCTCATCAACATATATTTGTTCCAATTTCTCTGCAGTAAACATCATCTTAATTGGAATAAAATGACCTGACTTAGTCAGTATGTCTACTATCACCCATATGGAATCATGACCCTTGGCTGTCCTAGGAAGACCAACCACAAAGTCCATAATGATATGATCCCATTTCCACTGTGGTATTGGCAAGGTTTGTAATGTCCCTGTAGGCTTCTGGTGCTCAGCCTTTACCTACTGACAAATCAGACATTTGGCAATGAACTCTGCCACATCACGCTTTAGACCTGGCCACCAATACATGTCTTTCAAGTTTTGGTACATCTTGGTACTTACAGGATGCATTGCATACATGGAGGAGTGAGCCTCCTCAAGTACGATCTTCCTCAACCCATCAACATCAGGAACTACTGTCCTATTGTGGTAACAAACTGTACCATCATCTTCCTCATGAAAGCCATCATACTTTTCACTGCCAATCCCTGATCGGATATTCTGTATCATAGTATCATTCTGTTGTGCATCATGAATCTGTTGTATCAAGGTAGGTTTCACTTGTAACTATGCCAACAATCCTGCCAGCAAGGAAACTTCTAGTTGTACATTCATCTGGCGAAGAGACACTAGCATATCTCTCTTATGAAACATCAAGGAATTTAATTGTGCATTATCTACCGTTAATAATGAATATGACTTTCTACTCAATGCATCAACTACCACATTTTCTTTCCCTAGATGGTAGTGTGGCATCCAACTCAAGAAAATAGGATTAACTAATGCGGAAGCGAATTATTAGCAGTGGAATTACTGAAAATCACTAAAAATTAAAACTTTTTGCAAAGAAATCCACAAACTGTAAAACTCTTACATAAGGAACCAAAATAAGTTATTTATATTCTGATTCATCAGTACATCTCTGTATCATCTCATCTCGAGGGTCATAACATTGACTGCCCAGTTAAACGGTACATAAGCAGTATACAAAATCTCGAGGCATCAAGCTAAAAATCTCAGATCTATATCAAACTTTCTACTGACTCCTAGGACCTGAGAGTACAGAGATGACACATAGGACTCTTTCTATATACAAGACTTGACAAACAATGTCTCCACCTGAGAATCACTACTGTCCTTGCTATTGCTGCTGCTGCTGTGGCTGTCGTTGCTGCTCACCCATTAAAGGGTTTCTTCTTCCTCAGCGTCTACCTAAAAAGTTGAATCCCACGGGGGTGAGACAATTGAAAATTGTCCCAGCGAGAGATATAACTCTCTGCCAGAAACATTGTTATTGCTGATAATAGAATAACACTGAGCAGTAGAATTATAATTATTCAACAACAGGTAAATCATTGATTAAGCTAAGTAGAACAGTATTCTCTATACAGTTCATTCCAATTATAACTTGATAAAGCAGCAAGCCATTTATTCAATAAGGAATATGAAGAACATATATATCATTTATCCAACTAGGATATAATAGACCATGTATCATCAACCATTGATTCTCGTAATTCAACCCTAAGAAAATATGCTACACGACTGATTACATTTTACAATCATACTTATGCCCTGAGGAGATGAGGTATACCGCTCATACTCCAACTGACCATTGCGAAATCAAAATCGGTACCATACATAGGTCAATAGAAGAGCCAGATTCCCATGACCTCATCTTCCTCAGTCAGTGTGAGGAACAACATGCAGGGCATCTCGTGTCTCTGCCAAAATAGCTTTCCAGGGTATACTGACAACTTCACTATTAGAGTTACAGTAGCATGTTGTACTCTCTTCGCAATCGAGAGATTTCTTGTTTATCTCACATCGATTCAGCATTAACATCATCATCGGGAGATTAGTGATACATCGTCCCGACATATACATATAATGAAGGATTGAGAGTTTTATTGTTTATCTCACATCAATTCCTTCATTAGGGTGTAAGGATATTCGTGCCCATTACCCCCACATACTCAAAAGTATGCTCCCCAGGAGTTCCCTTAGGAAAATCTGTTTCACCATCACCTAACTACTAACGATGATGGATCTATGGTCAGGGCTCTACATAATATCATTTCACTTGATTAATTAAGTACATTACAACATTCTTTTAGCATCAGGCATGTTTTTAAACATAAAACATTATAACAATTACTATAAAGAACGAGTACTATTTCTATCAAGTTCATTTCACAGCTTTATTAATCATTGGGATCTCAATCCCTTATCATCCCATCATCATGATTCAAGAATATGGGTGTTCAAACCCTGAGATTATCAAAATACCCGTTACAACTTTAACAGGTAACTTATTGCCATCAAGTCATCTGTTAATGTAAACATGATAATTGCAATGCTGGTATTTCACATGGCTCTTACAGCCTATCAATCTCTTTTGTTACCTTTCACTAGGCAACATAGCATATCATTGCTTACAAAGCTCATAAAATACTTTCAATAAGAAAAGCATCATAGCTCATACCTGGCTATATTCAATATCTCATAAAACCTGCATGATAAGTAAAGATGATAACATATATATCAATTTCATACCAGCATAAAGCAAAACAATTATGACATCATTATTCAAGGGTTACACCATGATGGAGCTTCCACTTACGTGGAATTGCGTGCACTACTAAAAATCCTAAAGATGGTAAGTCTTTAAGTTTAGCCTTGCTTATACTAGATCGAGAACTCCACCCACGTATGCTAAGATACGTGGAAGTCTTATCGTAGTATAGTTAAGGGTCAAATCCACGGGACAACGGTCTTGTTGGGAGAAACAAGATGAAAAACGTTAAAACTTCACTAAATCTCTTAATAGTAGGTACTTAAATCAAAAGGATGGTTTGGTTGGTTTTCGACTAAGGGCAAGTAAAGTAAAGCAAGCAAGTAAATCTAAGGATGTTAAACAATGATAAGAAGCCATGAGGGTGTGATCGGTTTTCACCTCCACTACACATGGATCAAAGCATGCAATATAAAACACAACCTGCAACAAGAGTTTAATCAGTTAGTATCTTCGTAGACTTAGTTTCCTTTCAGAGAACTAACTACGAGAAGTGCGGGAATGTTGTAAAGTCAGCCATTCCCGAGCGAATGGTCACCTACTTTGCATCATTCCCTTCGCAAAGTGTGTTCCTCGACTCATCAAGGTTGTACTTTCATACGTCAACTGATTCCATTTCATAGTATGAAAGTACAACGATGGAAGTGAGTTTACTCCACTTCTTGAGAAACACTTCTAGATACCGAAACAGATGCATGGTGGATACATGCACCAAGAACTAACATTCAATCGAGTTTCGAATCTAGTAGTACAAACATAGACAACTCATACTAAAAGATAAAAGATAACACAAGTTGGTGATCAAGCAACAAGCATTCATTAAACGATTGATGTTGAACTGAAAAGAAAGCATCTCTATATTGCAAACTATGGATTACATTACATGAAATGAAAACATGGGTAGCGGGGCTACTCCTCGCACCCCAATGAGAGAGACTACTCACTCATAGCTAGAACAAATAAGGAGGCAAGAAGAGAGAGAGAGAGAGCGTCATCCCCACAGAGGAGAGAGGAAAGTCAACCCCTTGGAAAGAGAGAGAGACAATCTTCAGACTTCATGGGTTGCTTGATGACGAGGTCTTCTCTTCCCACCTTCTTTGGCAAAGAGAGAGAAATCAGCTTCAGGATGGAGCGTGGATCTTAGACCGGCAGCCTTTAGGCAGAGGATGGAAGTCAGATTAGCTCTGGAGTAGTAGAGGCAGCCTCTGGGCGTCTGAAACTTCATACCCTTGGGAGGACCCCTTGGGTTTTATTTATAGGTCTTAAGTGAAGTCCAAACAGTTTGGTCAGTTTTGGGTCCAAACGGTTTTGAAGACCGTTTGGACTCTCAAAACCGTTTGGACCCTGAAACCATTTGGACTCTGAAACCGTTTGGACTCTGAAACCGTTTGGATTCATACAGTCTTGGGATCGTGTGAGTCCATGCGGTCTTGGGACCGGGAGGCTTCATGCGGTCTTGGGACCGTGTGGCTTCATGCAGTCTTGGGACCGTGTGAGTCCATGCGGTCTTGGGACCATGTGGCATGCGGTCTTGGGACCATATGAGTCCATGCGGTCTTGGGACCGTGTAGCTTCATGCGGTCTTGGGACCGTGTGAGTCCATGCGGTCTTGGGACCGTGTGGCTTCATGCGGTCTTGGGACCGTGTGAGTCCATGCGGTCTTGGGACCGTGTGGGTCTTTTGTGTTTTTTTTGAGTCTTTTTCTGTAAGTAAAAAGGAGAAAAGTTAGTCTAGCAATATGTTTGCAATAAAGGAGAATAACTAGGGATTCTATCTAATTTATCTAAGGAAGGAAGTGAGAAATTGAAGAAAAATACTAAGATAACATCATAAAATTGGAGGTTATCACCCGCCTAACTTAGAGTCTAGCTTGTCCTCAAGTTAGATAGAGCTGAGGCATGTAATGGCGAAGCGATGTTATTTAGTTAGGATCTCCATATTCTTGCTTCAATTATAAACCCGAGCTCTCCTAAGGTCGTATCAGGTCTTATTGCTTGCCTTAACTCTTTCAAGTATTTGAGAGTTGCTTTGGTCTCAGGTTTCTTCCGTATCTCGTAGCCTGCATTGGGACCACTTTTTATTTTGTGCATGTTGTTGACTCTAATCAACTTTATACCTTTCTGAAAGACCTACTGGAAGCTAGAGTGGGTATGAGGGTTGGCTGAAGGCTTGATGTGTGACTCCCCCTTCAAGTGGGGGAGGGGTTGTCTATGCTTCTAGGATTTCACTACCGGGAACGACACATCTGCCTTTGTGAGGGCAGCTAAATGTACCGGCCGAGTGAGTCCCTTATAAGCCTTTCATATATTAAGACACCTTAGGGTTCCACTACCGGACACGACACATCTTCCTTCATGAGGGTAGCTGAATGTACCGACCGGGTGAGACCTTCATTGGTTCTTTATATAGATCCTTATTTATGGCACAACTCTCATAGTTTTATTCAACTATCTGGCTTTTATTCGTAGACTCACAGGCTTAGGATTTGGGTTTTTTTTAGGGAATTTATTTTGGGCAGCCAAGCCTCTTTTATTTGAAGAAAGGAAAGCTGTTCTTAGAGTTTTTCAACATGCACTTATTTGGTTTCTTTTTAATGGTCCACTTGTGAGACTTCTTGATTTGGAAATCTCCTGATGCCCATCTCATCCTTGAGAGTTTGGCTTATTTCGACCTTGATATTGACCTGTGGAGAGTCAGATGTAGAAGTGAAACAAAAACATGAAAATCAAGAGTGAAGAGAGATTATTAAGTCGCCATTATATGTTTAAGTGCTATTCTAGTTATTATTCTTGAAGATTGACTTGATTCTAAAGTTAGCAGGGGTGACTTAATTCCAAAGATTTCTTATTGGGTGAATTATTTAAAACAAAAACTAAATGTGTAAGGGAAATTAAGAAAATTTTGTACGAAATTGAAAGAGGAGATGGAGATATAGAAATGATACCTCACCCTTGTCTAATGTACTCCCCCGTAACTTATCATTCACTCTGTCCTCAGAGTGTCAAAGTGATAGGTTGAGAAGTACACGGATAAGGGCGTCAGGCTTCTGTTAATCCTGAGTTTGCCCCTGGTGTTCTGAGTAGATTAGCTGCAAACTTTCTGCGTAGGGCGTGGTAATCCACGTCTGTCATATCCTCTACTGGTCTTTGAAGTGCCATGATGGTGTACATCCAGTAGAGGACGTGGAAGCCGCAGTCGTTGGATTCCCGAATTTATTGGGGACATTTGTGGTTGAAGGATGGGCGATGAAAATGTTCTTTGCCGTAAGCCATTGTATGCTGACTTAACAAAACAATTAGTCTGTCTGCACATTCCTTCGCTACTACCTCCGTGGGCGTCTTTGGTGTCACTATATAACTCTTCTGTCGGGGATTGAACTGACTGTCGGAACTGTTATAGATGGTAGTTGTTCCTTCGGGTATGTTTGTTGCCAGAAGCATCCAATGCTCATGGTAAAGGAAGAGGAGCATGATAAACTTCGGTGTTGTATGTTGTAGGAACGAAATTAGTGCTTCAGTTGTTCTGAAGTTCTTTAGCTGTAGGAGATCGTCCTTCATATATGCAGATGCCATATAGGTTGTAGGGTGATTCCGTCCGATAAGAAATTGATAGGAAGCGATCAAGCTCACGGATAGAGACCCTTTAAACTGTACGGTTTCTCATAACACGTCTGCCATGACCAAAAAATCACCGGACATGAAAACGAGGTCATCTTTCTCGGCGTGAAGCCTTGACATGATGAACCGAAGTTCATTGTCGGAGAGACTTTTGCAAGCACTGAGGTCAAAATTTGGGAAAGTGGGTTCTATGGCAGATAGGGACACCATTTGTGATGGCGATCTCCTAATGGTTGCCCCTGACAAAATATCTGTTTCCCCTTTATCCCGCGCCAGATCAAATTGGGAAGGGTCCCATTTTCTTTGCTCAGGAACTATGGCTGACTGTTTGTTTTTCTCCAATTCTTTTAAAGTTTGTCTGAAAGGTCACCGTTGCGGACGTTAGATTGCTGAAAAGAGGTAACGAGGGACGTCATCTGGTGCCATTATCGGGTCCTTGAAGAACCTTCTATCACAAATAAGCTCCATGGCGTAACACCCTCGCAGGGAGTGAAAGTCTTCGGCAATCAGCTCTGTAAAGGGGATTTCTTGGTTTAGCGCTTGAATGTGACGGATAGTGCAAAAGGCACAATCCCCAGATCCCTCAGTTGTTTGGACTTGCAGATTTATTATTTGGAACTAAGGTTGGCTCCATTCCTGACGTAGGGACGGACGTGCAGCCCAAATTAGCTTGAGAAGCCGAAAAGGTATACATCTTGCCTCTCCTGCTTCTTCTCCAACAAAATTTATTGTTCCGGATGGTAGCTCAGTGGCACAAAAATTGTACACCTTGGTGTCCCGAGCCTCGGTGTCCACAATCATAAACAACCAGTGATCGGAAACTTGAAGTGGCACAGTAAGTATCGTGCCCTCCGCGCTAAACTAGCACGCAACCGCTCGATTGACTTTGCTCATATATCTTTGTATAACAAGCCGATAGATAGAGCAGGTGAGGCGGTGAATACTGGCTGCTTCCTCTTAGAGCTTCTGTAAACTTCTATGCAGTTGGCGAGTAGGATACGGAAGATTGCCATTGACATCGTTGACCGTGGTCGTAAGATGTTATGGAAATCTTCGCGTGTCAACTTGCGCTTAGTCTTTGTATTGTGGTAGATAATGTCTCCCTCCTCTTTGGCATCGTCGACAATAGTGTTCAGGATAAAGATGTCCTGAGCATCTAGTATAGAGATTGGTGCCATATCTAAATCGTACATCTTATGCGGTAGATGTGGTGGCGGGGGAAGCTCCTGCGGAGGGGGTGAAGAGGGTTGTTCCAAATCTGTTATATAGCCTTGCAGATCTTCATCTGAATCGGAAGCATAATCGAGTTCTTCATCTGTATCTAAACGTACTTGTTCTGATTATTCCAGTTCTGGGGGAAAGGGTACTGATTGGTCAGGTGCGGAAAAAGGGTGAGTGGCTGTTGCTGGTGGGCTTGTGCTGGTTCCTAAAATACAATGGTGGAACTAAAAAAAGGCCGCTTCTTTTGCAGACTCCCCTATAGATCCCAAGGCAGAGTAATCGAGGAATTGGTCCCCATATGATATATTTACATTTTCGTTGTGGGTGGGGGACTTGGGATGATGTCCACCTTCTAGGTGGTCTTTGTGATATCCATTCTAAGAAGGTTCTGCTCCTTGGCTTGGGCCCTCCCCTGCGTTGTCTGGGGCATCAAATTTGTCATCTGAGGAGGTGGTATCGTTGTTAGAATCTACGGAGGAGTCGGAGTCATCTTTGTCTTCATCATCGCCTTCTTTGTCAACTGCTGCTTTGTCTGTGAGCTTCTTGTGTGCTGTCTTTTTGCACTGCCGATGGATGGTTTGTAACTCGTCAAACGCCACTTGCACATGCTCGTGTGTTTCGAGCAGTGCGTCGTGTGTTTCCTTGAGATCTTTGTATTGGTCCTCGGCAGAGAGGAGTTGCGCTGTAAGATCTGTTACTGTAGCTCGTAATTGTTGGATTTCATTGTTCGTCGACTCCTCTTGGTGATTGTTGAATTGTGTGAGAGTGTTGCTGATGTTATCCAAGCGCGTGCTAAGAGCTATTTGTTGCTGCTTGAGCTTGCGGAGAGTCTCATGCAGATGTTGAGTCTGCGTAGAGATCTCATCGACTTGCTTGACCATCGCTTCTTGCTGGCCTTTTACTCCAAGGACCAGCTCGAGAAAGTTGTTGTAGTGGCTGTCGATGTGATCAACTTGCCTGGCCACTACATCTTGTCGTTGCTGAAAACCTTGGAGTATGCTTGGCAAGGCACAATTCTGCTCATCGATCTTGGCGACCTGTTTGGATAATCCCTGCACATAAGAAAAAATGGAATGCATTATGTTAGAAGGGTCAGTGAGGAGGTTTCAGATGGTGTCGAATTGACGTCCGAATTCCTCACTGACATTTGTGAAAGGGACCCCGGTTATGGAAGGGTGGGGTGGTTGGGGTCTGGGTGGGAGGGTTGTAGTATCTTGCGGAAGAGACACAGTTGATGGTTCCAGAACTGCGTGGTGACTATAGATGTGGTCACCAGCGGTGTTGGGGTGGTGGTGGATGGGAAAAGTGGTGGTATATCTTGTGAAAATAGTGGGATTGAAAGTGGTGGGAGAAAGATTGTGGGGATGGAGGCGAAGTTGGTGAAGTCGGGCATAGTAGTGGAGGAGGGGATGCCCGAAGAGAAAAAGAGTGAAGAGGAGGATGTGGGGGGTGGTGTAGTTGTGGAGAAAGATGGAAGAGTGGGGGATTGTGGAAAGGTGGAGGGTGGTGAAGTGGTGGTGGTAAGCTCAGCGGTTAGACTCATAATGAATGAGTCTAGAGATGAGGTGGTGATTTGTTCTTCGGGGAGGGTGGGTTCTGGCTCTGGATATGGTTTTGATGTTGGTGTCTCCGACAACTGTTGTTGCTGTGAAAGCCTTTTGGAAGGTCGTTTCACTGGAATTTTTGTTATACGATCTGTCGGGGCTGTGATACTGAGCTCAGTCTGCCCCACTTGGGTTGTCTTAGCTTGTGCTTTGACCGGAGCTAGGAGTTTGGTAATCTCTTCATCAGTAAAGAGAAGTTTGTCTTTGTCGTAGTCCGCTAGCTTCGAAAGTGGTAATAGGGTCCTGGAAGATTTGACAATTGGGCAGAAGATGTAATGTAATTTGGCATCCTTTTCCTTGATAATGTAGAAATTCTTCAAGGTCTGTTCGTTGGTAAGAATGTCGCCCTTGATCTTCGTGCAACATGGAAGTAATCTGTCCATCCTGAGATATTTGATTATCAAAGTTATGTGCCCACCCATGCAAATTTCTTTCCCTATGGCATAGGTGGAGAATTTTTGTATCAAGTGTCGGCCAATATTGACCGGTTTTCCATACAGAATTGACCATAGGAGAAAAAGGTCAACGATTATAACATGTCCACCCTCCGTTCTGGGGAAGAACGCACCAGTGAGGATCTTGTGAAGTGTACGCACGAACCCAGAATGGATATTGGAGGCTTTGCATGTCTTTTCCTCATAAGCTGGGAACCCTGTTAAGGTTTTCCAGAAGCTATGTCTATTGAATTGTGAATGTTCCGTTCCTGTAGCTTTGGCCATCTTGAGATGCTCCAGGTTGTCGATGAAGATTTCATTCAGAAGATTTTCTATTATAGTGATGTCGTTGCCAAAAAATTTGGTGACCAGCCTGCGGTCACCTCCGTCCCTTGCTCTGTGTGTAACGTCCACCGTTTCTTTGGTGAGATGGGTAAAGAATTCTATGGTGGGTTCGATATATGATATTTCGGGGACGAAATAGAGTCTGGAGAGGTTAGCGTTGTCTAGGATGGTGAGGATTCTATCGTAGATCCCCATCTTGAGTAATACGCTGGAGTAGACATAATTTGTTGGTTTTAGCATTTTGTCGATGGATGGGAGGGTGTGGATGTAAAGGTTTTCTGGTGGTGGTGCAGTGGTGGTGAGCACGGAGAAGACGAGAGGGAAAGAAGGAACAGTGATGATGGCGGGAGCGGCAGCAGAGGTGGTAGTTGGTGGCAAGTTTCCTGCCAGGGTTTGCTCCCTTGCAGTGACAGGATGAACCTGCTTCCTTGCCCACTTCTTTGGTTGCTGAGTTGAGGTGGCTTCCTGGGCCTTCCGTTTCCCTTTGCTCGTTGTGGTGGGGGATTCCTCCTCAGGAGTCGGCTCATATTCTGAGCCCTCATCGCTGGAAGAGATTTCTTCAATTTCTTCTTCTGGTGCCTCAACTAGATAGTTGTTTATGCGGTCAATTTCACATAAGACTTTTATGATGTTAACCTTTGGTGGGGCTTTTCCAGTCTTGTTGAAGGTGTCTATTATCTTTTGGAGTTTGGTTCGTTCTTCCATCAATTGCTCCATTGTCCAAAATGGAGCGTCGGCAGTTCCTGTGGTTTCCTTAGCTGGTGATGTCATTTCTGAAAATGGAAAGTCAGGTGTTAGCATAAAGATTGATTTTATATGTGTTTTTATGTTTTAGCGAAAAACAGGTGGTTTTGAAAAACCAAACGGTTTTGGAGACCGTTTGGCTCCAAACGGTTTCAGGACCGTTTAGAAGCAGAATCGCCGGGGGCGCTGCGGACGGGAGAGAGGCGGAACCGACAGTGAAAGCAAAGATGGCGGCGATAGAAAGGGGAATGCCGCGGCGACACCGAAGATGTCGATGGTGGAAAAGACGGTGGTAGAGGCGAAAAGGCCAAAGGTGCGGTCAAGTAGGTAGCTGCGACGGCAAAATAGGTGTCGACGAAGGTGGCGTGACTACCTTGTTGCAGTTGGTGGAGACAACACAATGAAGCGGAAAGCGGTGGCACTGTGGTGAGGTCGCCGTGAAGAAACACGGGAACAGGATCGACAGTGGCGGACGGAACCAGAGCTGCGCGGGAATAGGAAGACAGAGGCGATGGAATAGTGCTTGCGCAAGGGTTTGAGAAAGCTCGAGAGTCGAAAGAAAGAAGAAGAAGAATGAGGGGGACTGGGGCTATATTTATAGGGATCGGGGGTTGACCCTACAAAATTTCCAAGTCAAACGGTCTGAGACCGAATGGGCTCCAAACAGTTTCAAGACCATTTGGCGCCAAACGATTTCAAGACCGTTTGGCTCCAAACGGTTTGAAGACCGTTTTGCAGGACCGTTTGGCTAGGTAAGGCTTAAAGCTTTGTATATTTTTATATTTGTTTTGGTTATGTGAATTTTTATATTTTCAGACTAAAGATGATAATCCTAACTTAAACAAAGGGAACAGAAAAATAAAAAGTGATACTCAGATCTTGGGTTGCCTCCCAAGTAGCGCGTGGGTTTTACGTCGGTGGCCCGACGAGGTTTTGATGTTGTCATGATGATGTTGTGGCGTCTCTGATTTCAATTGTCTGTCTCGGCATTTTATCTGCTGGAGTGTAGTATTTTTTTAATCGATGGCCATTGACTGTCCTTTCTCCACCATTGTCGTCAACAAGTATGACAGCTCCAGTCGGGTATATATGTTTGATTGTGAAAGGCCCAGACCACTTTGTACGAAGTTTTCCGGGGAACAATTTGAGCTTGGAATTGAAAAGGAGGACTTTGTCACCCATGGTGATGTCTTTCCTTTTAAGATAGCCGTCGTGCCAAATTTTGGTTTGTTCTTTATAAATCCTGGCACTTTGATAAGCGGTCATTTGGAGCTCCTCTAGCTCTTGTAATTGTAGTTGTCTGTTTTCTCCGGCACTTTTGAAATCAAAATTCAGTTGTTTAATGGCCCACCAAGCCTTATGTTCCAGTTCTACTGGAAGATGACATGACTTCCCGTATACCAAACGGAACGGGGTTGTCCTGATTGGTGTTTTATAAGCTGTTCGGTAAGCCCAAAGGGCATCAGGAAGCTTGGTGGACCAGTCAGTGCGGTGTTTATTGACTGTTTTTTCTAAAATTGCCTTCAGTTGTCTATTTGAAACTTCAACCTGACCACTGGTCTATGGGTCGTAAGGCGTGGCGAATTTATGGCTAACTTTGTATTTCTTTAAGAGGGTTTCAAAACTTCATTCCAGAAAATGGGTCCTTTTGTCGGATATGACAGTTCGGGGGACTCCAAATCTGGGAAAAATGATATCTTAAAACATCTTAATGACTGGTTTGGAATCGTTGAACACTGTGGGTATAGCTTCGACCCATTTCGAGACATAGTCTACTGCAACCAGAATGTATGGGCCCATGTAGTCTATCCCCCACACATCAAAAAGTTCGATCTCTTGCCACATGGTGAGTGGCATTTCATTCCTTTTAGATATGCTGCTAGAAAATTGACATTTGTTGCAAGATTTGACAAAATCATAGGAGTCTTTTGCTATGGTTGGCCAAAAGAAACCTGATTGCAAAACCTTCATAGCAGTTTTCTTCGCACTCATGTGCCCCTAGTGGGGCCGGAATGTCAATGTTCTAGGACGGGGGTAATCTCTTCTTCAGATAAGCAGCAACGAAAAAGTCCGTCTGTACAAAGGTGAAAAAGGTAGGGTTCATCCCAATAGAATTGCTTTGCATTGTGGAGGAATTTCCTCTTGTCGTGATGGGAAGCGAAAGGATGAATGATTCCTGTAGCTAGATAATTAATAATGTCGGCATACCAGGGGAATCCATTGGTAATCTTCATTAGTTGGTCATCTGGAAGAGAGTCTCGGATAGGGACTTTATCTTCATCTTCGACTTCAATACGACTGAGATGGTCGGCTACGACGTTTTCCACTCCGCTTTTGTCTTTGATTTCCAAATCGAATTCCTGAAGCATCAACACCCAGTGGATAAGTCTGGGTTTTGCATCTTGCTTCTGAATTAGGTATCGTATGGCGGAGTGGTCAGTGTAGATGATGACCTTGGATCCAATCAAGTAGGAGTGGAATTTCTCGAACGCATAGATGACAACTAAGAACTCTTTCTCTGTAGTAGTGTAGTTCTTCTGTGCTTCATCGAGCGTTTTAGACGTGTAGTTGATTACATAAGGTTTCTTGTCGATTCTTTGACCTAAAACGACCCCTATGGCATAATCACTGGCGTCATACATGATTTCAAAAGGTTGTGACCAATCCGGGGCTCTTAGTATGGGTGCAGAGATTAAAGCATTTTTCAGAGTTGAGAAACTTTGTAGACATTCTTGATTAAAATTGAACTCGGTGTCTTTGGTCAGAAGTTGGGTCATGGGTTTTGCTAGTTTTGAAAAATCTTTGATAAATCTTATGTAAAACCCAGCATGACCCAAGAATGCTCGTACTCCTTTTATATCTTTTGGTGGCAACAACTTCGAGATAACATCTATCTTTGCCTTGTCTACCTCAATACCTCTGTCACTCACTCTATGCCCGAGGACGACACCTTCAGTTACCATAAAATGGCATTTTCCCCAATTCAGGATGAGGTTCGTTTCCTCACATCGTTGTAAGACTTGTCCAAGGTCGAGCAGACAATTATCAAAGGAATCTCCATAAACTGAAAAATCATCCTTAAATACTTCCATTATAGATTTGGTTAATCCTGCAAAAATGCCAAACATACACCTTTGGAATGTAGCGGGTGCGTTACACAACCCGAATGTCATTCTTCTAAAAGCATAGGTTCCAAAGGGGCAGGTAAAGGTAGTTTTCTCTTAGTCTTCCGGGTGTATGGGGATTTGGTAGAACCCGGAATAACCATCTAGATAGCAGAAGTATTTCTGATGGGCTAAGCGTTCTAGGACTTAGTCGAGAAAGGGCAGAGGGTAGTGATCTTTCCACGTTGATTTGTTTAGTTTCCTGTAGTCGATACATATCCTCCACCCCGTCACAGTCCTTGTGGGAACTAACTCATTTTTGTCGTTTAGCACGACAGTGGTTCCTCCCTTTTTGGGGACTACTTGGACGGGGCTGACCCATTGGGAGTCTGAAATTGGGTAAATTATGCCGGCTTTTAGTAATTTGAGGACTTCAAGGCGGGCCACTTCTTTAAGATTGAGGTTCAGCTTCCTCTGGTGTTCTCGTGAAGGCTTGAATTCCTCAACCATGGGTAGTCTATGCATGCATAAGGCTGGGTTTATACCCGTCAGATCAATTATTTTGTACCCAATGGCTTTCTTACGTTTCCTCAGCTCATCAAGAAGCCTTTCTTCTTGGTCTGCTGTCAGAGTGGAACTGATGATAACTGGGCATAATTTTTCTTTGTCTAAGAAGACGTGTTTAAGTCCTGTTGGTAGAGTCTTCATCTCAGGAGCCTTGGGTGTTTCTATTGCAATAGTGACAGATTTAAGCTCCTCAAAGGTGGCTGTTGGTGCTTCTTCGGACTTCTCTAAGTGTTGCAAACATTGTTGGGCCAATTTATTTGCTGAAAATTCGACTTCTGGGTTGGTTAGAACATTCTCTAACTCATCTGACGGCTCAGATATTTATAATTGGGACATTTGATGTATTGCATCTAAGAGAAAGACATCCTCTTGAATGCTGGGACCTTTCATGCTGTTGAGAACTTGAAATTGAATTGCTTCTTTTCCCAGTCTTAGAATGATCGTACCAGCCTCAACATCAATAAGCGCCATGGCTGTGGCGAGGAAAGGTCTGCCAAAAATTATTGGGTATCTCAGATCCTCCTTAATATCCATGCTGACAAAATCGCACGGGACATAGGCATCTTTGCCTATCGTGACTGGAATATCTTCGATAATTCCTAGAGGTGCAGTGATAGTGGAATCAGCTAACTGAATTGTCATCGTTGTGGGCAGCAAGTCAGTGAAACCTAATCGTTTACACATCGAATATGGCATAATTGATATGCTAGCCCCTAAGTCGGATAATCCCTTTTTGCTCGAGGCATTTCCAATGCGGCATTGAATCCCGAAGGAACCTGGGTCCTACTTTTTCTTTGGCATCTTATTAAGGATGATATCAGAGGTGGTTTGAGCTAGTTTAACAGTCTCTTGTTCTTCGGTAATGTATTTTCTTGATAACAGAGTTTGTAGATACTTAGTCCAAGCTGGTACTTCAGAGAGAGCATCAAGGAGCGGAATGCCGATATAGAGTTTCTTCATCGCCTCCTTAAATCTTTGGAATCTAGTGTCCATTTTAGTCTCTCTCAATCTTCCTGGGTATGGTATCCTTGGTTTATACTGCAGAATTTCTGGCTCTTTGGAAGCTTGCTCTTCTTCTTCGCCTCTCGCATTATCTGCAGTCTTCTTAGTTCCTAGGTTTGGGCTTACATTTGTCATAAAGATAGGTGTATCATCATAATCATGAGCGATGCTCGTAGATTCGTGAAGGGTGCACCCAGATCTTGTAGTAACTGCATTCAACTGCTCAGGTCTATTCTGGTCGTGTCTAGGGTTCAACTCAGGTTGTCCTGCAAAAGTGCCTGCTGGAGGCTTAAGTTGCGCAACAATTTATTCCAGTTGAGCTTCTACTACCTTTTGCTGAGCTTGTTGATTAGCGAGCATAGTTTGTTGGGACTGTAGCATCTGCCTTATCAAAGTCATCTCATCTGCTGGCTGGGAGGGGGTATTTTTCTGAGCAAGTTGTTGTTGTCCTTGTTGTGGTTGTTGCGGAGGTAGCGCTAACTTAGGTTGCTGCAACTGAGGGTGTAGTTGTGGGTGCAGAGGAGGATGGGTGTATTGGTAGTAAGCGAAGGGATTCCTTTGATAGTTGGATCTTGGTAGGTTATTTCTAAGGTTCCCTTGATTCTGGTTAAAGTTGCTTTGAAATCCTGGTGGCAGTCTATTAGAAGATCCCCCTTGCGTTTGGTGCTGTGGATTGGCAGTCCCCGCAGGGTTCCCGTATTGAAATCCTGGGTGGTTTCTTGGTTGATTAGAATTATAATAAACTTGTCCAAGAATGGAATGAATAGAATTAACTTGTTCTGGCATTTGCTCATCAGGTTGTTCAATGATTAGCTCGTACTACTGCTGTGGTGGGTGCATATCCATCATCACATTGTAAAGCAGACCGCATGACAGAGTTGGGTGATCAGATGCGTGACAGGCTTCACAGGTCCCTGTGGCAACTTTAACCTATTGTACTTGAGGGTTTTTCTTCTTATCAAATTCTCCAAGCGAAGTTTCAAGAGCCTGTTGTTTATGAGCTATGATCTTTAAGGCTTCAGCAATAGCCTTCATTTCCATTGATTCCTCAGCTTTGTAAACTTTGAGGACTCCCTTGCCAGATGATCGTCCCCAATTGGATTGATTCTCAACTCCGAGTGTGACGATTTTCCAAGCATCCTCATAGTTCTTTCTCATAAAATTTCCTCCAGATGAGGAATTCAGAAATTGCTTGATGTCATCACTCACTCCCCTATAGAATGTTTCTATTAATTGATTTTGGGAGATGCCGTGATGAGGACATTTTCTTAGAAGCTCCTTGAACCTTTCCCATGCTTCTGCGAGTGATTCTCCAGGAAGTTGGGTGAAGTGGTTGATCTGCCCCTAATTTCGTAAGTTAACGAAGGGGGGAAAACTTCTCCAGGAACTTTTCTTCTAAGGGAGCCCATGTGGTGATTATTGGCTCCCTATCAAGCGAGTTGTACCAGCTCAAAGCTCTTCTTGATAGTGTGAAGTGGAAAAGATGTAGCATTATTGCGTCGAAAGCAACCCCGGCCTGTGGGACCAGTCGGCAAAGTGCTTTGAACCTTTTCAAGTGATCCATACAATCATCTCCAGAACCTCCAGAGAATGAGATGCCCTGCATGATCTGAATCCATTGTGTCTGGATCTCAAAGTTGGGTATGTTGATGATTGGAGGCCGCACTGGATGATTGTCTTTGTAGTTCTTAGGGACATCATAATCCCTCAATTGCTTGTTTCTGAACTCTAACTGGGCAGCTTGGTTGGCTGCTTCGTTTTCAGCTCAGATGCGGGTCCGTTCTTCCGTTCGGATCTCCGCTTGAATCTAAGCACGGGTGTCAGCAATGAGCTGTGCTCTTTGAGCGGCTATGGCAACGTTAACCCTCTCCATTACTAGTTTAGCTTGGCGTTGATCTTCAGCCATTTGCCTGGCTCTTTGATTATTAAGTCTGATGCGGCGGTGGAAGTTTCTCTCTACCTAAGAGTCGTACTCTGGATCAGGGGAGAATCCGAGGTTATGTGATTATTGCATGCACGTCTTCTACCTGAGTAGAGGAGAAAACACACCTTTTAGATGATGCTAGAGATATAATGAATTCAAGAAGATATGGACTAATGATTAAAAGAAAGTGTAAAACCCTAACCAACTAGCAAGATACTAAGTGAAATTTAAAACGTTCCGTTGTCCCCGACAACGACGCCAATTTTTGATGGAGCTTCCACTTACGTGGAATTGCGTGCACCACTAAAAATCCTAAAGATGGCAAGTCTTTAAGTTTAGCCTTGCTTATACTAGATCGAGAACTCCACCCATGTATGCTAAGATACGTGGAAGTCTTATCGTAGTATAGTTAAGGGTCGAATCCACGAGACAACAGTCTTGTTGAGAGCAACAAGATGAAAAATGTTAAAACTTCACTAAATCTCTTAATAATAGGTACTTAAATCAAAAGGGTGGTTTGGTTGGTTTTAGAATAAGGGCAAGTAAAGTAAAGCAAGCAAGTAAATCTAAGGATGTTAAACAATGATAAGAAGCCACCAGGGTGCGATCGGTTTTCACCACCACTACACATGGATCAAAGCATGCAATATAAAACACAACCTGCAACAAGAGTTTAATCAGTTAGTATCTTCGTAGACTTAGTTTCCTTTCAGAGAACTAACTACGAGAAGTGCGGTAATGTTGCAAAGTCAACCATTCTCGAATGAATGGTCACCTACTTTGCATCATTCCCTTCACAAAGTGTGTTCCTCGACTCATCAAGGTTGTACTTTCATACGTCAACTGATTCCATTTCATAGTATGAAAGTACAATGATGGAAGTGAGTTTACTCCACTTCTTGAGAAACACTTCTAGATATCGAAACAGATGCATGGTGGATACATGCACCAAGAACCAACATTCAATCGAGTTTTGAATCTAGTAGTACAAACATAGACAATTCATACTAAAAGATAAAAGATAACACAAGTTGGTGATCAAGCAACACACATTCATTAAACGATTGATGTTGAACTGAAAAGAAAGCATCTCTATATTGCAAACTATGGATTACATTACATGAAATGAAAACATGGGTAGCGGGGCTACTCTCCGCACCCCAGTGAGAGAGACTACTCGCTCATAGCTAGAACAAAGAAGGAGGCAAGAAGAGAGAGAGAGAGCGTCATCCCCACAGAGGAGAGAGGAAAGTCAACCCCTTTGAAAGAGAGAGAGAGACGATCTTCAGACTTCATGGGTTGCTTGATGACGAGGTCTTCTCTTCCCACCTTCTTTGGTGAAGAGAGAGAAAGCAGCTTCAGGATGGAGCGTGGATCTCAGACCGGCAGCCTTTAGGCGGAGGATGGAAGTCGGATTAGCTCTGGAGTAGTAGAGGCAACCTCTGGGTGTCTGAAACTTCATACCCTTGGGAGGACCCCTTGGGTCTTATTTATATGCCTTAAGTGAAGTCCAAACGGTTTGGTCAGTTTTGGGTCCAAACGGTTTTGAAGACCGTTTGGACTCTCAAAACCGTTTGGACCCTGAAACCGTTTGGACTCTGAAACCGTTTGGACTCTGAAACTGTTTGGACTATGAAACCGTTTGGATTCATGCGGTCTTGGGATCGTGTGAGTCCATGCGGTCTTGGGACTGGGAGGCTTCATGCAGTCTTGGGACCGTGTAAGTCCATGCGGTCTTGGTACCGTGTGGCTTCATGCGGTCTTGGGACCGTGTGAGTCCATGCGATCTTGGGACCGTGTCGCTTCATGCAGTCTTGTTACCGTGTGAGTCCATGCGGTCTTGGGACCGTGTAGCTTCATGCGGTCTTGGGACCGTGTGAGTCCATGCGGTCTTGGGACCGTGTGGCTTCATGCGGTCTTGGGACCGTGTGAGTCCATGCGGTCTTGGGACTGTGTGGGTCTTTTGTGATTTTTTTGAGTCTTTTTCTGTAAGTAAAAAGGAGAAAAGTTAGTCTAGCAGTATGTTTGCAATAAAGGAGAATAACTAGGGATTCTATCTAATTTATCTAAGGAAGGAAGTGAGAAATTGAAGAAAAATACTAAGATAACATCATAAAATTGGAGGTTATCACACCACTATACCCTTGCTAGGGTTAGGATTTCCCTTTTCATTTCAATTAGGGTTGATCATCCCCTCAACTCAATTAGGATTAATGACTCATCACTTCATTATCCAACATTAGAGCTCTCATGCTACATAATATAACCCAGAATTAGGGTTTCACACTTCCATTTACCTTATTAGGAATTAGGGTTTACTATTCACATTGCATAACCCTTGATTAGGGTTTAAGTTCAATAACCCACAATTAGGGTTTACTATTCACATTGCATCACCCTAGATTAGGGTTTACTATTCACATTGCATCACCCTAGATTATGGTTTACTATTCATTCCAAGTAGGAGTGATCATCAAAGTACCCTAAATTAGGGTTTCTCATGTCATCATTATGAATTAAGATCATATCATCATCATGTGTTATGATTTTACCTATCAATGCCCTCAATTAGGGTTATGATTCATTAACCATCATAATTAGGGTTTCATGATCTCACTATTAAGGATCATACCCTATATAGGCATTCATTCATATTAGAAGTCCACTACATGATTATCATTCATGTAGGACGTCTTCTCTATCTCATCCTCTATAGGATGATGTTTGTTCAACCTTGATTAGGATAAGTCAACTCAACCTTGAAAAAGAATTGACATCATGGATTATGTCATTATGACCATGATCATTAAAGCTTATTCATTCAAAGGGTAATAATCACCTTATCTCACTAGGATTCAATTACTATGATCATCTTTGATTACATCTTGTATTGATCATTTAATCAATTTGTCCCTTAACCACTTTAATTATCCATGGGATTTTGGTTAGTTATCCACCAACGGTCTTGGCCACTTAGACCCCAAACAGTCTTGACCAAATCAGACCTCAAACAGTCTTTCTCAATAAACCTCCAAACGGTCTTAGTTGCATACTTGAAACCGTTTGGTAAAGTATCTTTTTGAAACCGCATGAACTCAACCGGTTTGGGATCGTTTGGTCCCAAATGGTCTGGAGACCGTTTGGACTCAAACGGTCTTGAGACCGTTTGGACACAAACGGTCTTCAGACCATTTGGTCCAAACCTCCTCAAAACCACAAGGACCAAAAAGGGTCCCAACCACTCCACTTAAATTAGGGTTTCCAATGTTGGTTCCTTCAACCATTGAATCTATGGAACTACTCATCAATTGGGCCTATCACCATGCTTCAATTGAGTTAATTAGGTAATCCTTCAACTGATTTAACCCTCAATTAACCCTCAATTGATCACCAATTAGGGTTTGAATCAATTGGATTAGGGTTTGGAATTGATGAACCTTCAACATTTACAATGTGAAACTAGTTACTTTCAAACTATTGGACCATCATCCAAAATGGACATGACCTGACCCCAAACGGTCTTGAGGTCATTTGGATAACCTCAAAACGGTCTTGAGACCGTTTTCCCAAGTCAACACCAAATCCAAGTCAACCAATTAGGGTTTGGTTCATTGGATTGCTCACCAAATCAGCAATTGATTGCACTTTAACTTAGTACCTTTAGATCTCCAAACACCTAACCATAGTCAAACCTAGACCTCCAAACGGTCTTGGGTGACCCCCAAACGGTCTTGGGATCATTTGGATGACCTCCAAACGGTCTTCAGACCGTTTTCCCATCACATCATCATTAACCATGTCATTCAATTAAAGTTTGGATCCTAGGATTGGTCACCAAATCAGCAATTGATTGTACTTCAACTTAATGTCTTTGGACCTTCAATTGCTCAACCATACCTAACCCTAGACCTCCAAACGGTCTTGAGTGACCCCCAAACGGTCTTGAGACCATTTGGGTGATCCCCAAATGCTTTTGAAACTGTTTGGGTCAATCAACCCAAAACATCAACTTGTTCAATTGCAAAATCAGCACTTAGTCGATTAGGGTTCATACCATATCTTTGGATCTTCAAATACTTAACCATAGTCAACCCTAGACCTCCAAACGGTCTTGGGTGACCCCCAAACGATCTTGAGACCGTTTGGGTGATCCCCAAATGGTTTTGAAACCGTTTGGATCAATCAACCCAAGTTTCAAACTCAATCAATTATAAAATCAGCACTCAACCCGATTAGGGTTTTGGTGATTGGTGGACCTTCAACTCATGAACCCATTAGAACTAATAAATTATATTTAGTGGATCAATAACCAACATTATTAGCAACAAATTCCCAAATGGTCAACCCTGGTCAACACCTCCAAACGGTCTGAAACCATTTGCTCTCATGCGGTTTGGTGAAACCGTTTCATCTCAAACGGTTTGGGAAACCGTTTGAGCAACTTATGCAAACTGTTTGACCTAATAATTTTCTTGGGAAATGTGTCAATATGATGTCATCATCATCTTCCTTCGTGCATCCAAGAACTACAGTCGTTTTTCATGGAAATTGCAGCAATGCATCAAAAGAGTTCGAAATAGAAGAAATAACCAACAAATCATAGAGAATTTGATGCAATATCAATGTTTAAGGGTTAAAGTTATAAAACCCACCTCAAATCTGATCTCCAAGCTCCAAGCTCCACGGCTCTAATGGTGGATGGAGTTTGAGCAACTGTCCAAGGTCCGTTCTTGAGCTTTTGGATGAACAAGTTGGCTAGAATTGGAAATCGGGTGAAGAAAACCAAGAATCAAGCATTGCTTTTGGGTTTTCACCATGAATTCGAGGTAGAAGATGATCAAAACCTTACCAACAGGTTGTGTTCATATTTCTCCTGCTCCTGAGCTCTTGCTTGGTCGGCCAAAGCAAAGATGGGAAGAGGAAACTAAGGAAATGATCCTTATGTGTATTGGAAAAAGAGCATGTATAAGGGGTTTTCAAGGAAAGAGAAAATGGATTATTTTCTTTTAATTCCAAAATAATTTCCATCAAATCCCCCTCCATTTCTTGGCCACAAAGCCATCTTCATGTTCTTGCAAAACCTCTCCATTATCCAAAGATTAATGGAAAAGAAATTAAGCACCTTAAAGAGTTTTATATTAATATCCATCCTTTTAGTGGATATTACTTTTTATTATGTTAATGTGAGTGGCTTCCACTCAACCAAGATCTTTTTGTGCCATAGCAAGGCACAAGCTCGTCCAACACTATTGCAAACACATCCTTCAACTTTTGGTTAAAGGGCTCCTCAATTAATTTATTTCTTTTTGTATAAATTAAACTAAAGTTCCATATATGCTTAAATCTTGATTATTTTAATGTCAAGATTCTCTCTCCTTCAAGATAACTCAAATGAGGCGTCCCTCTCATTTTATTTGCTCTACTTGATGCCAAGAAACATGAGAGACCCTCTAGAGGTGATATATTGCATATTGAACCCTAGATTTTGGGTAAATTGCACATTACACCAAAACTAGGTTTTAATGTACAAGGTTTGCTCTACAAGCTTTATCTTGATGCCCAAGCTTGTGGAAATCATACCACTATATCATATTCATTCTTATGATGTCTCAACATCAGAGGAACATCTTATCATGTGGAATTTGCAAGTTAACTCCTCAACTTGGGTAATTTGCACTTTATTCCAAAATTAACAAGGACTGAAATTGAAATATAAGTTCCTCAATATCCTTAATTACTTTTCAAAAGATGAGAGAAAACATCTAATCATCTTTATTAAACAAAACATCTAGGGTTAGTACATAACCCAGGTCAGGGATGTTACAAATTATCCACGCCTTATAAGGATTTCGTCCCCGAAATCATTAACAAAACATTTTAAGAGAAAAGAGTAGGGTATTTCCTCCTCATTTCTTCCTCTAGTTCCCATGTAGCTTCTTCAATGCCACGATGATTCCAGAGGACTTTTACAAGACTAATTTCTTTCTTTTTCAGCTTCTTGATCCTTCTGTCAAGAATCAACATAGGTCATTCAACATAGGATATATCATCGTTCAATTCTACTTCCATAGGATGCAGAACTGATTCTGTGTCAGGATGACATTTCCTTAGCATGGAAATGTGGAACACTGGGTGTAACTTTTGCAGCTCGGGTGGTAACTCCAGCTTATAAGCTACCTTTCCAATCCGTTCAATGATTGGATAAGGCCCCATAAATCTTGGAGCTAACTTTGCTTTCTTCCAAATCTAAGAACTCCTTTCCAAGGTGAGACCTTGAGGTACACTCTGTCTCCAACCTGGAATTCTAAAGGTCTACGACGCTTATCAGCGTAAGATTTCTTCCTATCTTGTGCAGTCTTCAACTGTTGTTGTATTATTTTAATCTTCTCGGTGGTCTGCTGCACAAGATCAAGACCTAAAAGTTGATATTTACCAGTTTCATACCAACATAGGGGAGATCTACAATGTCTACCATACAAAGCTTCATAAGGTGCCATGTCAATGCTGTGTTGATAGTTGTTATAGGCAAACTCTATCAAACTTAGATGTAGATCCCAACTTCCTGTAAACTGAAGGACACATGCCCTAAGCAAGTCCTCCAAGGTTTGTATAGTTCTTTCAGATTGTCCATCAGTCTAAGGATAGAAGGCTGTACTAAACCTTAACTGTGTGCCTAAGGCTTTATGAAGTCACTCCCAAAAATGACTCGTAAACTGGGGACCTCTGTCAGAAACAATGGTAACTGGGACCCCATGCAGCCGCACTATCTCATCTACATATAACTGTGCCAACTTCTTAGTAGAATATGTTGTTTTGACAGGTAAGAAATGTGCTGTCTTTGTCAACCTATCAACTATTACCCAGATGGAATCATGACCTTTGGCTGTTCTGGGTAACCCAACCACAAAATCTATAGTCACATGATCCCACTTCCACTGTGGTATAGGAAAAGGTTGCATTGTTCCTGCGGGCTTCTGGTGTTCAACTTTAACTTGCTGACACACTGGACACCGCATAACAAACTCAACAACATCCTTCTTTAAACCAGGCCACCAATACATATCTTTCAAGTTATGATACATCTTGGTGCTTCCTGGATGCATATCATACATTGAAGAATGAGCTTCTTCCAGAACTAACTTTCTGAAGTTATCAACATCAGGTACTATCATTCTACTATGATAACATGCCACTTGATCATCTGAATCATGGAAACCATCTTGTTTCTCAGTACCATACTCTGATCTAATCTACTGAACTACTGCATCAACTTGTTGTGCCTCCTTGATCTGTTGTCTCATAGTAGGTTTTATGTGCATCTCAGCTAACAACCCAGATAACAGTGATACTTTTAACTATACATTGTCTTGCCTTAAAGAGATAAGCATATCCCTCCTAGAGCACACCAAAGAATTTAACTGTGCTCTATCTAGGGCTGGTGTTGCTGATTTCCTACTTAAAGCATCAGCAACCACATTGGCCTTCCCTGGATGATAATCAATTGTACAATCATAGTCCTTGATTAACTCCATCCAGCGGCATTGCCTCATGTTTAACTCACACTGAGAAAAGATGTACTTTAGGCTCTTATGGTCTGTGAAAATATGGAATGTTTCTCCATAGAGGTAATGTCTCCAGATCTTCAAGGCATGGACTACAACAGCTAGTTCTAGATCGTGTGTCGGATAATTTTTCTCGTGTTTCTTAAGCTGTCGAGAAGCAAAAGAAATCACTTGTTTATCCTGCATTAACACACATCCTAGTCCATTCTTAGAGGCATCACATAAAACTATATACCCTTTCCCTTGCTCTGGTAGCACCAGCACAGGTGCACTTTTCAGCCTTTCCTTCAACAACTGGAATGATTGCTGACACTTGTCATTCTAGACAAAAGAAACATCCTTCCTAGTCAACTTAGTCAAGGGTAAAGTCATAGAACTGAAGTTCTTAATGAAACTCCTATAATAGCTTGCCAACCCTAAGAAACTACGAATCTCCATCGGTGTCTTAGGCTGTTCCCATTGTAGGACAGATTCTACCTTTTTAGGGTCAACACGTATACCTGAAGCAGATATTACGTGTCCAAGGAAAGAAACTTCTGGTAACCAAAACTCACACTTGCTAAACTTAGCATATAACTCGTGCTCTCTTAGCAAAGTTAGAGCTTGATGAAGATGTTGCTCATGTTGTTGGGCATCTCTACTGTAGATCAAGATGTCATATATGAAGATGACTACACACTGATCGAGAAAAGATCAAAATATTATATTCATGAGTTCCATAAATGCAGCTGGTGCATTAGTTAGTCCAAACGACATAACTGTGAACTCATAGTGACCATACCTTGTCCTAAAAGCAGACTTAGGTATGTCACCTTCCTTAATACGCAGTTGATGATATCCCGACCTCAGATCTATCTTTGAGAAGACAGTTGCACCACACAACTGATCAAAGAGATCACCAATCCTTGGCAAAGGATACTTACTCTTTATTATTGCTTTATTTAACTGCCTGTAATCAATGCATAACCGCATCGATCCATCCTTCTTTTTAACAAAGAGGACCGGAGAACCCCAGGGTGAAGTGCTTGGTCAGATGAAACCCTTCTCAAGCAACTCTTGTAGTTGTTTCTTGAGTTCTTCCATCTCAGCAAGCGCCATCCTATACGGTGTTTGTGCTATTGGTTGCGTGCCTGTGACTAGATTAATTTCAAAATCAATCTCTCGGGGCAGAGGAACACCGGAAAGTTCTTCAGGAAATACATCTTCAAATTCCCTGACTACAGGAACTTCAGCAGGATTAGAACTCTTCATATGGTATCTACCACATGGGCCAAGAATGCATATCATCCTTGCCTCATCAGCTTCTCAGCTACCATAGCTGACACAAGATAGGTTGGAAGGATATTTCTGTCTCCCAGAAAGATTTATGTGTCACTATCATCTGTGAACACAACTTTCTTGGACTCACAATCCAAGACAACCTTATACCTTTCTAAGGTATCCATCCCAAGGATTATATTGAACCCGTGCATCTCAAGTGGTATAAGATCCACTTGAATGCGATGCTTAGAAAAGAAAAGAGTGCAGCGAGAACACACTTCCCGCAACACAACAGATCCCATCAAAGGAGTTTCTAACAACAGACTATCTGTTCTATGAATGATAATCATGTTGCAGTCAAGAATCACTCTTCGAGTGATAAAGGAATGCGTAGCACCTGGATCAATTAAAACAGATACGATGCAGGATGTAGACATATCAGAATAAAACAGTTTCATCTGACCTGTCACAACCCGAGGGTTAATCACTGCATCAGGTGGATTCATCGCGTAGAATATCACTGTCGTCTGTGGTTGATTCGTTGCTCGATGATTGGGTGCCGATGATCCAGCTTGGGACGCTTGTCCACGTCTTCTAACGCCACCTGGAAACTGTCTCCTTTGAGAACCTTACTGACTCTATCTTTGAGGTTGAGTCACACTTACCTCTCGGGCTCTACAATCCTTCATCAGATGCCCTACTTTTCCACATATGAAACAACTTCTGATCCCCTGTTGTGGTCTGGATGGTCCTGTAACCGACACAGATGCTGAGCTGCGAGCTCCTTCTGGTGGTAAACTTCGTCCTCTACCCCTATTTGACGTCCACTGTGTCTGGGTACTGAATCTAGGTGGTGGTGTAGGCACGGAAAACCTCAGTCTCTTGAAACCTTTGGATGAGGATCCTTGGAACTAGGGGTACACCTTCTTGTCCCTGGTTTGTCGCTTCTCCGTCACATACCTCTCTATTCTTCTAACAGACTCCACAAAAGTAGCAAATTTTTCCTTGTTCTCCAGAGCAGATACAGGAGTGGTCAACTCAGCGTTTAATCCCTTCTCAAAAAGTCATATCCTCTCTTCATCTGTGCTGGCCATATGCGGACAAAACCACAAAAGCTCCATGAAGATAGCCTCGTACTCACTAATGTTCATTAGTCCTTGTCTTAATCTCTCAAACTGAGAGATTTTCTCATCCAGGAACGTCTTAGGAAAGTATCTATTGACAAATTCTCGTCAAAATACTTCCCATTCGATCTCCACACCATGCCTTTTCTCCTCCTCGGTGGTCCACCAATGACCAACACTCCCTTTAAGAAGGTACATAACATGTCTAACCTTCTCAACTTCTGGGATGTTAAGGATTCTAAAGGCCTTTCCTAGTTTAGTTAGCCACATGTCAGCATCTATTGGGTCAGCTGTCCCAGCATATTCTGTGGCTCCAACCCGGCGTAGTCGTTCAAACGTCTTGCCGGCTCCTTGTCCTTCTTGAAGGGCAAGTGCCCTAGGTGCAGGTATGGGCATTCTATCAGTCATATGTGTTATGGCAGCTATAAACTGCCCAAACATAGCTTGGAAGGCGGGATTCCCCATGTCAGCTTGATCGAACTGGGGTGGTTCAGGCACAAACTCCTCCCTTCCTTGGTCTCTTGCACCTCCTCTGGGTGCAGCGACACTGCTTTCAGCAACATCTTCATCATGCGATCCAGACATCTTTAGTTTTCTCTTCTCCTCTTATATGAGCAGAAGACACTATCAGATAGACTGGAGGCACTAGAACAGACTCAACAACCCTAGTCCTATGTCTCTGTAGACTCAGCGAACCTAGAGCTATGATACCAACACTTGTGACATACAACTCAAGAAAATATGATTAACTAATGAGGAAACGAATTATTAGCAGCGAAATTAATGAAAATCACTAAAAATTAAAACTTTTTGCTAAGAAATCCACAAACTGTAAAACTATTACATAAGGAACCAAAGTAAGTTATTTACATTCTGATTCATCAGTACATCTCTGTATCATCTCATCTCGAGGGTCATAACATTGACTGCCCAGTTAAACGGTACATAAGCAGTATACAAAATCTCAAGGCATCAAGCTAAAAATCTGAGATCTATATCAAACTTTCTACTAACTCCTAGGACCTGAGAGTACAGAGACGACACATAGGACTCTCTCTATATACAATACTTGACAAACAGTGTCTCCACCTGAGGATCACTGCTGTCCTTGCTATTTCTGCTGTTGTTGTTGCTGTTGCTGCTCACCCACTAAAGGGTTTCTTCTTCCTCGGCATCTACCAAAAAAGTTGAATCCCACGGGGGTGAGACAATTAAAAATTGTCCCAGCGAGAGATATAACTCTCTGCCAGAAACATTGTTATTGCTGATAATAGAATAACACTGAGTAGTAGAATTATAATTATTCAATAGTAGGTAAATCATTGATTAAGCTAAGTAGAGCAGTATTCTCTATACAGTTCATTCCAGTTATAACTTGATCAAGAAGCAAGTCATTTATTCAATAAGGAATATGAAGAACATATATATCATTTATCCAACTAGGATATAATAGACCAGGTATCATCAACCATTGATTCTCATAATTCAACCCTAAGCAAATATGCTACATGACTGATTACATTTTACAATCATACTTATGCCCTGAGGAGATGAGATATACCACTTATACTCCAACCGACCATTGCGAAATCGAAATCGGTAGCATACATAGGTCAATAGAAGAGCCAGATTCCCATGACCTCATCTTCCTCAATCAGTGTGAGGAACAACATGCAGGACATCTTGTGTCTTTGCCAAAATAGCTTTCCAGGGTATATTGGCAACTTCGCTATTAGAGTTACAGTGGCATGCTGTACTCCCTTCGCAATCGAGAGATTTCTTATTTATCTCACATCGATTCGGCATTAACATCATCATCGGGAGATTAGTGATACATCGCCCCGGCATATACATATAATGAAGGATTGAAAGTTTTAGTGTTTATCTCACATCAATTCCTTCATTAGGACATAAGGATATTCACGCCCATTACCCCCACATACTCAAAAGTATGCTCTCTAAGAGTTCCCTTAGGAAAACCTCTTTTACCATCACCTAACTACTGACGATGATGGATCTATGGTCATGGCTCTACATGATATGGTTTCACTTGATTAATTAAGTACATTACAACATTCTTTTAGCATCATACATGTTTTCAAACATAAAACATTATAACAATTTCTATAAAGAATGAGTACTATTTCTATCAAGTTCATTTCACAACTTTATTAATCATTGGGATCTCAATCCCTTATCATCCCATCATCATGATTCAAGAATATGCGTGTTCAAACCCTGAGATTATCAAAATACCTGTTACAACTTTAACATGTAACTTATTGCCATCAAGTCATCTGTTAATGTAAACATGATAATTGCAATGCTGGTATTTCACATGGCTCTTACAACCTATCAATCTCTTTTGTTACCTTTCACTAGGCAACATAGCATATCATTACTTTCAAAGCTCATAAAATACTTTCAATAAGCAAAGCATCATAGCTCATACCTGGCTATATTCAATATCTCATAAAATCTGCATGATTAGTACATGTGATAACAGATATATCAATTTCATACCAGCATAATGCAAAACAAATATGGCATCATTATTCAAGGGTTACACCACTATACCCTTGCTAGGGTTAGGATTTCCCTTTTCATTTCCATTAGGGTTGATCATCCCCTCAGCTCAATTAGGATTAATGACTCATCACTTCATTATCCAACCTTAGAGCTATCATGCTATATAATATAACCCAGAATTAGGGTTTCACACTTCCATTTACCTTATTAGGAATTAGGGTTTACTATTCACATAGCATCACCCTTGATTAGGGTTTAAGTTCAATAACCCACAATTAGGGTTTACTATTCACATTGCATCACCCTAGATTAGGGTTTACTATTCACATTGCATCACCCTAGATTAGGGTTTACTATTCATTCCAAGTAGGAGTGATCATCAAAGTACCCTAAATTAGGGTTTCTCATGTCATCATTATGAATTAAGATCATATCATCATCATGTGTTATGATTTTACCTATCAATGCCCTCAATTAGGGTTATGATTCATTAACCATCATAATTAGGGTTTCATGATCTCACTATTAAGGATCATACCCTATATAGGCATTCATTCATATTAGAAGTCCACTACATGATTATCATTCATGTAGGAAGTCTTCTCTCTCTTATCCTCTATAGGATGATGTTTGTTCAACCTTGATTAGGATAAGTCAACTCAACCTTGAAAAAGAATTGACATCATGGATTATGTCATTATGACCATGATCATTAAAGCTTATTCATTCAAAGGGTAATAATCACCTTATCTCACTAAGATTCAATTACTATAATCATCTTTGATTACATCTTGTATTGATCATTTAATCAATTTGTCCCTTAACCACTTTAAGTATCCATGCGATTTTGGTTACTTATCCACCAACAATCTTGGCCACTTAGACCCCAAACGGTCTTGACCAAATCAGACCTCAAACGGTCTTGCTCAAGAAACCTCCAAACGGTCTTGGTTGCATACTTGAAACTGTTTGATAAAGTATCTTTTTGAAACCGCATGAACTCAACCGGTTTGGGATCGTTTGGTCCCAAACGGTCTTGAGACCGTTCTGTCTCAAACGATCTTGAGACCGTTTGGACTCAAACGGTCTTGAGACCGTTTGGTCCAAACCTCCTCAAAACCACAAGGACCAAAAAGGGTCCCAACCACTCCAATTAAATTAGGGTTTCCAATGTTGGTTCCTTCAACCATTGAATCTATGGAACTACTCATCAATTGGGCCTATCACCATGCTTCAATTGAGTTAATTAGGTAATCCTTCAACTGATTTTACCCTTAACCCTCAATTGATCACCAATTAGGGTTTGAATCAATTGGATTAGGGTTTGGAATTGATGAACCTTCAACATTATACAATGTGAAACTAGTTACTTTCAAACTATTGGACCATCATCCAAAATGGACATGACCTGACCCCAAACGGTCTGGAGGTCGTTTGGATGACCTCAAAACGGTCTTGAGACTGTTTTCTCAAGTCAACACCAAATCCAAGTCAACCAATTAGGGTTTGGTTCATTGGATTTCTCACCAAATCAACAATTGATTGCACTTCAACTTAATACCTTTAGATCTGCAAACAACTAACCATAGTCAACCCTAGACCTCCAAACGGTCTTGGGTGACCCCCAAATGGTCTTGGGATCGTTTGGATGACCTCCAAACAGTCTTGAGACCATTTTCCCATCACATCATCATTAACCATGTCATTCAATTAAAGTTTGGATCCTAGGATTTGTCACCAAATCAACAATTGATTGTACTTCAACTTAATGTCTTTGGACCTTCAATTTCTCAACCATACCTAACCCTAGACCTCCAAACGGTCTTGAGACCTTTTGGGTGATCCCCAAACGGTTTTGAAACCGTTTGGTTCAATCAACCCAAAACATCAACTTGTTCAATTGCAAAATCAGCACTTAGTCGATTAGGGTTCATACCATATCTTTGGATCTTCAAATACTTAACCATAGTCAACCCTAGACCTCCAAACGGTCTTGGGTGACCCCCAAACGGTCTTGAGACCGTTTGGGTGATCCCCAAACGGTTTTGAAACCGTTTGGGTCAATCAACCCAAGTTTCAAACTCAATCAATTATAAATCAGCACTCAACCCGATTAGGGTTTTGGTGATTGGTGGACCTTCAACTCATGAACCAATTAGAACTAATCAATTATATTTAGTGGATCAATAACCAACATTATTAGCAACAAATTCCCAAATGGTCAACCCTAGTCAACACCTCCAAACGGTCTGAAACCGTTTGCTCTCATGTGGTTTGGTGAAACCGTTTCATCTCAAACAGTTTGAGACCGTTTGCTCCCAAACGGTTTGGGAAACCGTTTGAGAAACTTATGCAAACCGTTTGACCTAATAATTTTCTTGGGAAATGTGTCAATATGATGTCATCATCATCTTCCTTCGTGCATCCAAGAACTATAGTCGTTTTTCATGGAAATTGCAGCAATGCATCAAAAGAGTTCAAAATAGAAGAAATAACCAACAAATCATAGAGAACTTGATGCAATATCAATGTTTAAGGGTTAAAGTTATAAAACCCGCCTCAAATCTGATCTCCAAGCTCCAAACTCCACGGCTCTAATGGTGGATGGAGTTCCAGCAACTGCCCAAGGTCCGTTCTTGAGCTTTTGGATGATCAAGTTGGCTAGAATTGAAAATCGGGTGAAGAAAACCAAGAATCAAGCATTGCTTTAGGGTTTTCACCATGAATTCGAGGTAGAAGATGATCAAAACCATACCAACAGGTTGCGTTCGTATTTCTCCTGCTCCTGAGCTCTTCCTTGGTCGGCCAAAGCAAAGATGGGAAGAGGAAACTAAGGAAATGATCCTTATGTGTATTGGAAAAAGAGCATCCATAAGGGGTTTTCAAGGAAAGAGAAAATGGATTATTTTCTTTTAATTCCAAAATAATTCCCATCAAATCCCCCTCCATTTCTTGTCCACGAAGCCATCTTCATGTTCTTGCAAAAGCTCTCTATTATCCAAAGATTAATGGAAAAGAAATTAAGCACCTTAAAGAGTTTTATATTAATATCCATCCTTTTAGTGGATATTACTTTTTATTATCTTAATGTGAGTGGCTTCCACTCAACCAAGATCTTTTTGTGCCATAGCAAGGCACAAGCTCGTCCAACACTATTGCAAACACATCCTTCAACTTTTGGTTGAAGGGTTCCTCAATTAATTTATTTCTTTTTGTATAAATTAAACTAAAGTTCCATATATGCTTAAATCTTGATTATTTTAATGTCAAGATTCTCTCTCCTCCAAGATAACTCAAATAAGGCACCCCTCTCATTTTATTTGCTCTACTTGATTCCAAGAAACATGAGAGACCCTCTAGAGGTGATATATTGCATATTGAACCCTAGATTTTGGGTAAATTGCACATTACACCAAAACTAGGTTTTAATGCACAAGGTTTGCTCTACAAGCTTTATCTTGATGCCCAAGCTTGTGGAAATCATACCACTACATCATATTCATTCTTATGATGTCTCAACATCAGAGGAACATCTTATCATGTGGAATTTGCAAGTTAACCCCTCAACTTGTGTAATTTGCACTTTAGTCCAAAATTAACAAAACAATGTTTCATCATTATTCAAAAGGGACTGAAATTGAAATATAAGTTCCTCAATATCCTTAATTACTTTTCAAAAGATGAGAGCAAATATCTAATCATCTTTATTAAACAAAACACCTAGGGTTAGTACATAACCCAGGTCAGGGATGTTACAGGTAGTCTATTGTGCAATCATAATCTTTAATCAACTCCATCCATCTCCTTTGCCTCACATTCAGCTCCTTCAGAAGATATACTGTAGATTCTTGTGGTCAGTGAAGATCTGACACTTTTCTCCATAAAGATAATGTCTCCAGATCTTTAAGGCATGGACCACAACTACAAGCTCTAGATCATGTGTTGTTTAATTCTCCTCATGTTTCTTAAGTTGTCAAGAAGCAAAAGAAATCACATTTTTATCTTGCATCAACACACCCAACCCATTCTTTGAAGCATCACAAAAGACAATATAGTATTTTCCTTGCTCTGGCAGTACTAACACTGGTGCACTAGTCAACTTTTCTTTCAAAAGCTAGAAAGAACGTTGACTCTTGCCATTCCAAGCAAAAGGAACATCCTTCCTGGTTAACCTAGTTAGGGGTAACGCTATGGAACTGAAGTCTTTGATAGCCTGCCAAACCTAAGAAACTACAGATCTCTGTCGGTGTCTTTGGTTGTTCCCATTCTAGTACAGATTCCACTTTCTTGTGATCAACACAAACACCTTTTGCAGATATAAATTGGCCCAAAAAAGACACTTCGGATAACCAGAATTCACACTTGCTGAACTTAGCATATAGTTGATGTTGCCTCAACAAAGTCAATGCCTAGCAAAGGTGTTGCTCATAATGTTGACTATCTTTGGAGTATATCAGGATATCATCTATGAACACGACCACACATTGATCATGATAAGGTCTAAACACCCTATTCATTAGATCCCTAAAAGTTGCATGTGCATTGGTTAGCCCAAACGACATAACCACAAACTCATAATGACCATACCTAGTCCTAAAAGTTGACTTGGGTGTGTCATCAGCCTTAATTCTCAACTGATGGTAACCCGACCTCAGGTCTATCTTTGAAAGCACAGTGGCACCTCTCAACTGATCAAAAAGATCATCAATCCTCGGAAAAAGATACTTATTCTTTATTGTCACCTTGTTCAACTGTCTATAGTCTATACACAACCTCATTGAACCATCCTTCTTTTTAACAAACAACACGGGAGCACCCCAAGGGGAAGTTCTTGGCCTGATAAAACCCTTCTCTAACAGTTCTTGTAACTATTTCTTTAACTCATGCATCTCTGCTGGTGTCATTCTGTATGCTGACTGATAAATGTATATTTATCCCTTTTATTTATATATTTTTGATATTTGTTTAGGATTATTATTTTTTATTTATTTTCTTAGTTTCATAATTAATTGTGTTATTTTAGTTTTGCCTCTTTAATTGGAGTTTTAATTCTATTTTCTTGGGTTTTGTAGCAAAATTACACAATTTGCAGCAGTCCTGAAATTCATATATACCCTCCACCAAAAGTGACATAACTCTTGCATTCGAACTCCAAATTGAGTGTACAAGTATTCATTGGAAAGGGAATTTATTTTTTCAAGATAAAATCCATTATTTGGACCGCTTTTGTACTTTTCACGGGAGAGAAATATGTTCAAAATCGCTGTTGCGAGAATCTGCATTAAAGGGAGTAACATGGTCAAGATAATTAAAGACAACCAACTTTCGATTTGACCAGATCCAAAAAATTCAAAAATTGGTCTCCCTCTCTTTTTCCCCCCTCTTTTGAGAGAAACCTACCCCTCCCCTTCCTATAAAAGGAGGGACTCTTCACTTGTAAAAGCATTACATTCTTCATTCCATTTCATCCAATTTTTAGTTGTAGACACATCTTGTATAATGTTGGATCTCATTTTAGTTTGCATTTCTTCTAGTTTTGTTATGTCTGAGTAAATTTCTCTGGGGCATGGGAGTAGCCCCTTAGCCCGGTTCTATTCAATATAATCAGTCATATTCCTCCATCGAATAAATGTTTTCTCTCTGTTTCTTTGTGGTTATTTGGATGATATGATATATTCTTATGGAGTGATATGACCGTGGATCTCTATAAGAGTGAAACCATAGTCCCTTAATTGTGATTTTCATGTTTTCATCTATTTAATCTTATTCTTATTATAATCCTTGGTGACTTGACCACCTGAGCCTTGTGTTTGAACGCTAGTTTGAATTCACATGCTTTTTGATATGACCGTGGATAATTGCATGTTGGACGGTTGGGCAATGATCCATGAACGTCAGGACCAACGGGTTCACGGAAAGTCTGACCCTTGTGAGTTTGTCCGTAAGGACATGTAAACACAAGGTCCTGATTTGATCCTTGGGAGTTTAGAATTTGATTAGTTGAATAGGAACGTAGTTTTGGTGGTGATCTTTCGGACCCCAGATCTTTATTTTTTGATTAGTTAAACTTTATTTCAGCACTTTTATTTTTTGTTCTTAGTTTTAAACAAACCTTCTCATCGGAATTTATTTCTTGTTCTTGTGATTGGATTTGGATTTGGATTTCAAATTTTCTTTTCTGTCGTCCCTTGGATCGATACATATCTATACTAAGTTGACTTGTTGTTCGCAACAAGTTGACAACCAGGTTAGAAGGTTCAACTCTAGGACTTTTCCTAGTGATTCTTGTGTGTACAATAATGCACATCAATTTGGCACCGTTGTCGGGGACGACACAGTTGTTTTTCAGATCTGGTTGCCTGTATATCTTGTATAATCCCTGTTCATATTCTCTAACTTTCATAACTTTAGTCTTTTTTATAATTTCTTTTAGATTTTTGTAATTTCTTTTTGCCTTCCGAGCACAATTCCGGAAGTGTATCTCCTCTTTCTGCTGAGTTTTCATTCCAGAAGTACTGCTTTCTAGTTACTTTTTTTGTAATTTTAGTTTATTTCATAAGTTTTTTAGACTTATAATTTTTAGTTCTCTTTGTAATTTTTGTCTAACCTCTTATCTTGTGATCTTTCTTCTCTCGTTTGTTGATTAACATATCTTTCAGGAACTTTTCTTTTCAAATGGAGTGAACATCCCAATATCCCCCACAATGTTATTATTGTGGTCTTTACCACCATGCATCTCTTGCTTGCCCGACTCTACCCCGTTATTATGATAGCACCCCTTTTAATTGTGAGCCCTTTCATCCTGGTGGGTATAATGTGAATCCATATTTTTCTGAGAACTATTATGGGGAACCTAGTTATCCATATTCTAATGGGAAATATGATCAACAAAATTTTGTGGGGTGTAACCAACAAAACCTTGGGGTTATGAGCATGCTTATGAAACCCAATGTAATCCTCAACAAGAAGAGAGACTTAGGGCCTTAGAGAAGGTAACAGTAGAAGGAGAAACAAAACTAAAAACCAGCCAAGCCTTATTAACCGCCCTGCTAGAAGCCCAAACCTAAAATATAGTTTGTTCAAATATGTTTCCTCATGATTTGGTGACACCTTATAATATTAAATCTTCCTACCCAGATGGACGTAATGGAAATTACAATCCACCATCTTTTGGAGATTATTATGAGGAGCAATGCCACCCAAAACAATATGAGGAGTACTATGGCCAAGGACACTATGGGGAGTGTGGCGAGGATGACCAAAATTTTGGGGTGTATAAGTCCTATGGTGAAATGCAAATTAATCTTGAACTGGAAGAGAGACTTAAGGCCCTAGAAAAGATGGCAGCAGAAAGACAAGCAAAACTTGAATCCAGTCAAGCCATGTTAGCCACCTTACTAGAGGATCAATCACAAACTCCCCCTATAGAGCTTGAGCAACCCAAGATGGTTCTTCCTGATGACGACGATGACAATGATCCTTATTTTGTGTCATATGTGTCAGATCCTAAAGAAATAGCACAAACCATGGATCCATATTTTGTGTGTGATGAGGATGTTGGTATCCCTATCTTTCCTTTAGAGACTCTATTACTTGAATATGAATGTCAAAGCAGGAGAGTCATTTTGAAGATCCAACAACTCCTCCCATCCTCAACATAAATCTGATTGATACCCTAGACCAATACCCTTCTTTTGAGTCTATTTTTGATCATGAGCATCTAATCCCCTTTATGATTCTTCCCAAGCCGTCACAGCCAATTTCCATCCCACACATGGTTGATCTAGAAGGGGAGATACCACCGTTGGAAGAAGCCCACACACCCCCTTCTATTTTTTTGCAAGGAAGACATCATCATCCCTCCTAATTACTTGGGGAACCCTTATACAAAAGTATTAGAGACATATGTTATATCAACAATGAAACTTACCAAACCCAATATTGATGGCATTAATTTTAAGAAGAAACAAAACACTTTTGTAAATGATTTTAATTTTTTGTATTAACATCAATCCTCCCATATGCAGGTCATCATGATGGTGGAAAACCTGAACCAGATCCTCCACCTGACTCAGTTCATCATGCTCTACTGGCATTACTGGTGGGGTACTTGCCAACCTCCCCCATTCCACATCCATCTTCAACACTTCCCCTGCTATCGAAGGAAGATCTATGGATATTATTGGAGGTAATGCGATGTGAAAGAAAATATGAACACCCCACTGAGCTTCTACAATTACCCTATCATAGGGTACATTATGAAGCTCCTCAGATAAAGGTCCCAGCCCTCATACACATCCCCTTTAGCTGGACATTTTTTGAGCTACCTGGGCCACCTGGAAATCCTCACTCTTCTCTTCCCTCCATCTCGGGTTTCGATTTTTCTCGGGAAGAGTAAAAATCTAAGTCTCGGGTGGAGGTGGGTGGTATGTTTCTATTCCACCCCCTTATTTTTTATTCTTGCATTATTTCTACCTTTTGTTTGCATATAGTTGCTTTGTTCATTGCCATTATCTAGTCGTCCATGTTTTTATTTCTTTTGTTACAAAATGAACTTGATCTACTCGACCAATATGAATAGATGTTTATCATTGTACCCCTTTGAGTTTAGTAAATCTTTTGCAAAAAATTGTTACAAATTGCAATGCCTAAAACCACCATGTCACCTAGGATCCCAAAATAGCATCACTCCTTGGAAAAGTTGGCAAGCCGTATGGAATCAATCAAAACCAAACACAAATTTTCTCTATTTTTAAACATTGATTAACTTGATATAAATCTTGTATAATGTGATTGACATGAATGTTCTTTCTGATGTAATGACACTTTCAAAAAAAAAAGAGGAGAAAATGAATATGTGAAGTTATATGCACAAGGACACCTTTTGTTTCCCCCTTATTTTCTCTCTAAAAAAAGAGAAGCAAAGAATCACCACCAGATAAAAATCAAGTCCGGGGTGGCATGCTTCCCATAAAAAAAATTCCATACCTCACAAAGGGGTGTACCATCAAAAGATGCCAAAAGTGCACATAAAAAAATTGTGACCAATGTAGCCACAACTCCACAAATCTAAATCCCAAGTCAAATAGAGGAGGGATAAAAAAAATTCATCACTTATTTATTTTCACACCCCCTAATTTCATCCTGTTCTTGTGCAACAACTAAAAAAAATACATTTATAAAAATGAGAGTGTCAAAGAAAAAGTAAGATGAAGTATATTTTTCTACAAAATCTTGATTTAGAACCAAGATATGATATTTGTTTTTAATAGGGAATATAGAATTTTGTGTTTTGTGGTTTTAAGAGATTGGATTGCTTGGCCAAATTTGGAGGTAAGGAATAAAGTGATGTTACAAGGGTGAGGATAGACATGTTGTTAGTATAAATTGGAATAATTTGTGATTTTATTTGTTTGAGGACAAAGAAAGATTCAAGTCTGGGGTATTTTGATAAATGTATATTTATCCTTTTTATTTATATATTTTTGATATTTGTTTAGGATTAATTTTTTATTTATTCTCTTAGTTTCATAATTAATTGTGTTATTTTAGATTTTTTTTCTTTAATTGGAGTTTTAATTCTATTTTCTTGGGTTTTGTAGGAAAATTACACAATTTGCAGCAGTCCTGAAATTCATATATACCTTCCACCAAAAGTGACATAACTCTTGCATTCGAACTCCAAATTGAGTGTACAAGTATTCATTGAAAAGGGAATTTAATTTTCTAAGATAAAATCCATTATTTGGACCGCTTTTGTGCTTTTCACGGGAGAGAAATATGTTCAAAGTCACTACTGTGAGAATCTGCATTAAAGGGAGTAACATGGTCAAGATAATTAAAGACAACCAACTTTCGATTTGACCAGATCTAAAAAATTCAAAAATTGCTCTCCCTCTCTTTTTCCCCCTCTTTTGAGGGCAGCCTACCCCTCCCCCTCCTATAAAAGGAGGGACTCTTCACTTGTAAAAGAATTACATTCTTCATTCTATTTCATCCAATTTTTAGTTGTAGACCAGATCTTGTATAATGTTGGATCTCATTTTTGTTTGCATTTCTTCTAGTCTTGTTATGTTTGAGTAAATTTCTCTGGGGCATGGGAGTAGCCCCTTAGCCCGGTTCTATTCAATATAATCAGTCGTATTCCTCCATCGAATAAATGTCTTCTCTCTATTTCTTTGTGGTTATTTGGATGATCTGATATATTCTTATGGAGTGATATGACTTTGGATCTCTATAAGAACAAAACAATAGTCCCTTAATTGAGATTATCATCTTTTCGTCTATTTAATCTTATTCTTGTTATAATCCTTGGTGACGTGACCACATGAGCCTTGGGTTTGAACGCCAGTTTGAATTCACATGCTTTTTGATATGATCGTGGATAATTGCATGTTGGACGGTTGGGCAATGATCCATGAACGTCGGGACCAATGGGTTCACGGAAAGTCCGACCCTTGTGAGTTTGTCTGTAAGGACATGTAAACACAAGGTCCTGATTTGATCATTGGGAGTTTAGAATTTGATTAGTTGAATAGGAACGTGGTTTTGGTGGTGATCTTTCAGATCCCAGATCTTTATTTTCTGATTAGTTAAACTTTATTTCAGCACTTTTATTTTTTGTTCTTAGTTTTAAACAAACCTTCTCATTGGAATTTATTTTTTGTTCTTGCGATTGGATTTGGATTTCAACTTTTCTTTTTGTCGTCCCTTGGATCGATACCTATCTATACTAAGTTGACTTGTTGTTCACAACAAGTTGACAACCGGGTTAGAAGGTTAAACTCTAGGACTTTTCCTAGTGATTGTTGCGTGTACAACGACACATATCACTGACTATGCTATGGGTTGTGTTCCAGGAACAAGTTTGATCTCAAACTCAATCTCTCTAGGAGGGGGAATGCTAGGAAATTCCTCAAGAAAGACATCCTCAAATTCTTGCACCACTGGTACCTCCTGGATACTAGAACCTCCCGCCATGATATCCACAACAAGAGCTAAGAAAGCCTCACATACTTGTCTCATCAACCACTCAATTGTCATAGCTGACATCAAACATGTAGGAAGAATCTCCATATCACCCTGAAAAATCCACTGTATATCTCCATCATGGAACGTCGCCACCTTAGTACTACAGTCCAAGACTACCTTGTATTTTTCCAAGGTATCCATTCCTAGGATTACATCAAAACCATGCATGTCATGTGATAAAAGATCCACTTGAATGCTGTGTCTAGAGAAAGAAAGAACACAAGAAGGGCACACTTCCCGCAACTTAGCAAAATCAACCAAAGGAGTCTCTAACAGCAGGCTATCAGATCTAAGACTAACAGGTAGATAACAACTATCTATCACCTCTTTGGTGATAAAAGAGTGTGTCACACCCGAATATACTAAAACAGATATGAAATAAGAAGCAGACAAATTAGAATGAAATAATTCCATCAGACCTGTCATGACTCGTGAATTGACCACTGCTTCCGGCTGGGTCATGGCATAGAATCTAGCTGTAACCTGCCTCCGTCCACATCCTTTGCTCGCCTGTCCTGAGGATCATGCATGGGATGCCTGGCCATATCCTCTACCACTACTAGTATCCAACTGTCGTTGTTGTGATTCCTGTTGATTCTGCCTTGGCTACTGAGTCACCTCCTCCACCTTCATAGGGCAATTCCATCTAATATGCCCTGTCTGTCCACATTGATGACACACTTGGTTATCACTATGTGGTCTAAACGGCCCTGTAATTGAGACTGGTGATGAACTACGAGCTCCTTTCAGTGGAAAATTATAACCTCTATCCCTACTCGGGGTTCACCGTGATGGTGCATGTGATCTTGGTTCAGTGAAGGTTGACCTTGGTTGCGACGACGGTGAGAAAAACCTTGGCTTCTTAAAGCCTCCAGATGATTGCCCTTAAAACTTCATAGGTCGCTTCTAAGCATTAGCTTCACGCTTCTCTATGGCAGACCTCTCAATCCTCCTGACATATTCCACAAAGGTGGAAAACCTTTCCCTATTCTCTAAGGTTGATGTTGTAGTAGTCAACTCCGTACTCATGCCCTTCTCAAATCTCTAGATCCTTTCCTTGTCTGTTGCTGTCATGTGCGGGCAGAACCTCAGAAGTTCCATAAACTTTGATTCATACTCATTGATAGTCATAGCTCCCTGAGGAATCTTCTCGAACTGAAAAATTTTCTCATCTAGGTAGGTTTCTAGAAAATACCGGCTAAAAAATTCCCTCTGAAACTCCTCCCATCCTATCACAACTCCTGGTCTTTTCTCCTCTTCTATGGCCCACCAATGGCCAACACTACCCTTCAACAAGTATACTGCATGCTTAACATTGTCTTCTTCAACGATGTTTAGGATTTTGAACACCTTTTCTAGCTAAGTCAACCACATGTCAGCATCTGCTGGATCAGAAGTACCTGCATATTCAATCGCCCCAACACGTTTAAGACGTTCAAATGTCTTCCCGACACCTTGGGACTCCACATTAGAGGAGGCTGCCCTAGCTTGAGGTGCTGGCGCTCTGTCAACAATATGTGTAATTGTGGCCATCATCTGTTTAAACATAGACTGAAACTCAGGATTGGCCATCATTTTTGGGTCTAGATGAGGCATTGCAGGCTACTCTGGCCCTGCTTCTAGAACTATCTCATCACATGCCTGCCTCCCAACACCTCCTCCTGGTGCTACATAACTACTCTCAACATGTTCTTCATATCCTCCACATATATCTGTATAAGCATAAACTATGATCAAATATGTTGGATACATAAGAACAAACTCAAACCTAAGTCATATGTCCCTATAGACTCAATAAACCTAGAGCTCTGATACCAACTTAACTGTGAAACCTCATCACACTAAACGAGATTACTCAAAACACAAAACACGATCAACTACTAATTTATCACATAGTCAAAATGCGGAATAATTAAAACTGATTCCAACAAGGTAAATAAACTCTAGAACATTTATAATAGGTTCATCATTCCATTCTCATATACTGTAACAAGTATTTACATATGGGTCCAAAGACCTCATTCACATCCTGCATACAAAAGATATTTCACATGTACATGACATATATTTACAAACATTGGCATACTACCAAAATTTCATGTTGATACAAGTATATCATCTAGAAAACACATCCATTACACAGACCTGAGAGTATAGGGATGACACTAGGATTCTACTACTAACATCTACAACTAACCAACCTTCTAAATCTATTGATCACCAGGTAGGTTCTCTTCCACAGTGCGACCTCGACCTCGTTGCCCACGACCACCCTAAAAAAATGTGGTGACCCACGGGTGAGACCCAGTCCCAGTGAGAGATATAACTCTCTCCAGCATATATTGATTATAACATATTGATTGACAGTAAATGAACTAAGCAGATACAATAATGAATAAGCAATTTAAGCAGATTGAATAGGTTAAGCATACTAAGCCATTAAGCAAATTAACATGACAAGAAGTATAATTACTCAAAGGTCATATGATATCATCTTGTAAACACTGAATAGTATAAAGACAAGTTAAAGACTAATCAAACAATGTGAGACGTATTTAACCATTTTCATTATACTACATGACATATATCACTTCTTTTATAACATTTCCCTGAGGGATTTGAGAAATACCACTCAAATCCCAACTAACTACTACTAAGTCAAAATCAGTGCCATACAAGATCTAGGAAGATCCAGACTCCTAAGATCTTCTCCGACCCCGGATAATATGGGTCCGCCACAACGACACATAAGGTCAAGCTGCTAGCAGCGTAGTCTGTCCTTGTTACATGTCACGATACTAGTGAAAGGAGGCAGGTACGCATACCCTACCATCTGAGGTACAACCACAGTTGTATATATATATATATATATATATATATATATATATATATATATATATATATATATATATATATATATATATATATATAATCATTGAGACACGACCGCAACCGTTCTCAAACTGAGGTCTAGGTATGACCACTGTCATCCTCCCTAACACTTGAATTCAGGATGGAAAGCACCTCACATACTCATCACGATGCACTTTGAGTATCCCTTAGGAATAGTCATTTCACTATCTGACAATTTCTGACACTTAGATAGATCTATGGCACAGGGCACTACATGATTAGGGTTTCTCTTAATTAGTTATGACAATTGGGTGAATTAAGGCTAAATCATACAAATGGACATTCAAACCCGAATTCTTTTCTAACAAGAGTATATGTATAACAACTTCAAAATATATAAAACATTTGAGATATAAATCTTAATCACATTACAACATGCTATCATTCATTGCAAATTAATGGACCACACTTATCATCATACTTTTACAAGATACCAATATCTTATTACAAGTTCCAGGGTTTTAACCCTTAGTTGAACATGAAGAGGATTTCACCTCAATCATGGCTTCAAACATGCCCAAAGGTCGTTAAGACCATCACATTATTCATAGTAAGGTTATCATCATCATTCTATGCCTTAAACAAGGCTCAAAAGATCATTAGCACATATGTGTCCATAGATACTAACATGGCAAGGAACTATGATATTCAAATAGTACTACAATGTGGTTTCAACACAAGAAGAGTGTAATTCATTATCACATTAATCATTCAAGAGGTCTGATTATAACCAATCAACATCATATAATTACACTAAGGTTAGGTATAACAGGCTAGATCACATGGGAGTTACACACCCACTTATTATAGTGATTTATCAAATATAACTATATGATGGAAGCTGATTATAACCAATAAACATCATACAATTACACTAAGGTTAGGTATAACATGCTAGATCACATGGGAGTTACACATCCACTTATTATAGCAATTTATCAAATATAACTATATGATGGCAAAGGTAAGACTACAAATTAATGGTATTGAACCATCGAATTATCATCACTAGGACCCACATATAATACCATGTGATTTATTCTAATCCATTGGATGTTAAAGCATCCAATATTATTCATTGGATCAGGTTCATTGTTCAAGGTTATCAATTGAAATATAGGTCTAACCATTAGATCAATTGAACCAAGGAACCATTGGTTCAAGGTTTAGTCAAATCTAAAATTACATTCTTAACACATCATACATGGTCATGACCTGATCCACCATTAATTGTGATCATTAGCTCATTATTGGTTGTTAGATCAGTAATACATTCAGTTAACACCATCAAATATTAAGCTAATGTCATCATTGATTGATAACATCATTAGAATACTTTGTAAATGATAATTAAACATATAATTGAGCCAAAACCTAAACTAAGGGAGTGACCATATATAAGTTGTCCCCATAAATTTGACACCCTTGATCACGAATATTAGTTGCCAAGATAGCAACACCATTGGTTTTTGAATGGTATGACCATCGATTGTGTGATAGGGAAGGAAATAGCTTGACAACCCTAATTTGAACCATCAATTGTTTTGTGCTTAGCACCATAGTTTGTTGCTATCAACCTGTACCAGATCATGTTACACCTTAGAAAGGTCGTAGACATGTTTACAAGTTCATATAGAACTGGAACAAAATAGGGAACACCACAAAAATTCGTAATTCTAAACAAGCATGGTTTCTCTATGCTTAATTCAACACATTAAGGCAAAAACATGAACTAACAGGCTTCTAGTAAGAAATATAAGTGAAGAATGTTATATAACTCACCTCTATAGAGTAGGTTAGATCCCAAACAACAAGAATCTTGAGCAAATAGGGCAAGAAAACATTGGAATTGGATCTGAACTTGGCCAAATAAGCACTTCTCTTCACAAGGAAGCAAAACCCTAGAAAAAGAAATAAGGAGGATGGATTTTTGAGTTCTAGAGCCTATTTCACCATGGAACAACATGGTTCTGACCTGGAGGAAGGTATAAGGAAGGGGAAGAGTAATATAAATGGAGAAGGAAGGAAGAAAATAACTTGTCTTGGTTGAATTCTCTAGAAGATGACCTTGGAAACCCTAGGTAGGGCTAGATGGAGCTCTAGGAGACCTTCTTCTCCAAAAGGGGTTGTCTTCTACCTTAGAGCACTTGGTTTCATAGAAAAAAAGAGTGGATTCATTGTTCCATGTTAGAGGAAAGATAAAGAAAGCATAGTTTCGTACATGGGAAAGGAAGGGATAAATATAGCCCATGGATAAGGATAGAAGCAAGGATGATGTGTAAAAATAGCTTCCCCATGTGTCTATGGCCTTAAATTATTAAGAATATACAAGTACACATACAAGTAGATCCCCCACAGTCCATATTTATCTTCTTAGCTTTCCTTTGTTGAATTTCTCAGCCAATCACATAATTCATTAGTTGGTAGCTACTAAAGGTAGCTCATCCATGAAGGGGTAAACCCTAAAATACCCTTGATGAAAACACCTTCAAACCATGACTCAAATAGAATCCCCATGGATCAAAATCTCAAGAATGATAATATAACATCTAAGGAACATAATGTATGTGACAAATTGCAAAGAAATCCCCTCAATTGGATAAATTGTAGAAAAGTCTAAAATGTACAGAAAATTGCATAACTTGTTCAAACAATGTCCAAATTGGACCAAATTCAAAACTTAAGCTTGTCTTATGATTTCAAAACATACCAAAAGGTTATATTAGGTTTATAAGCATTCAATTATGGTAATTAATCTCATTCAACTCATTAAGCAAGATTAGGGGCCTTACAACTATAAACCCCTAACAAGGATTTCGCCCCGAAATCCTATGCAAAAAGAGATGGGTATTTTCTATGCATCTTATTCTCTAGTTCCCATGTGGCTTCCTCTATGCCATGATGATTCCACAAAACTTTCACTAGTATTATATCTTTTCTCTTCAGCCTTTTCACCCTTCTATCTAGGATCAACACAAGACCATCAACATAGTAGATATCCTCATCTAACTCAACCTCTACTGGTTGGATTGTATGGTCAGTATCTGGATGACATTTCCTCAACATAGAGATGTGAAAGACATTATGCAATCTATGTAGCTCTGGTGGTAGCTCCAACTTATATGCTACCTTTCCAACACGAGCTAGGACATGGTATGGTCCCATAAATCTAGGAGCCAACTTACCCTTCTTTCCAAACCTCAACACAACTTTCCAAGGAGAAACCTTAAGATATAATCTAACTCCCATTTGGAACTCAAGTGGTCTGTGTCAGTTATCTGCATAAGATTTCTACCTGTCCTGGGCTACTTTTAACTATTGTTGTATCACTTTAATCTTTTCCGTAGTCTGTTGTACTAGCTCAGGAACCAAAAGTTGATATTTACATGTCTCATACGAGCAGAGAGGAGACCGACATAGTCTCCCATATAGAGCCTCATAAGGGGCCGTATCTATGCTTCTTTGATAGCTATTGTTGTACGCAAACTTTATTAGAGTCAGATGTACATCTCAACTACCAAGAAATTGTAGCACACATGCCCTTAAGAGATCCTATAAAGTCTAAATAGTCCTTTCAGACTGACCATCAGTCTGCAAATGAAAAGTTGTGCTGAATCTCAGCTCTGTTCCCATTGCTGAATGTAGATGCTCCCAAAAATGACTTGTAAACTGTGAACCTCTATTAGAAACAATAGTCACTTGAATGCCATGCAGATGGACTATCTCATCAACATATATTTGTGCCAATTTCTCTACTATAAACGTCATCTTAACTGGCAGAAAATGAGCTGACTTAGTCAATCTGTCTACTATCATCCATATGGAATCATGACCCTTGGCTATCCTAGGAATACCAACCACAAAGTCCATAGTAATATGATCTCATTTACACTGTGATATTGGCAAGGGTTGTAATGTCCCTATAGGCTTCTGGTGCTCAACCTTTACCTACTGACAAACTAGACATTTAGCAATGAACTCTGCCACATCACACTTTAGACCTGGCCACCAATACATGTCTTTTAAGTTTTGATACATTTTGGTACTTCCAGGATGCATTGCATACATGGAGGAGTGAGCCTCTTCAAGTACCATCTTCCTCAACCCATCAAAATCAGGAACTACTGTCCTATTGTTGTAACAAACTATACCATCATCTGCCTCATGAAAGCCATCATACTTTTCACTTCCAATCCTTGATCGATTATTTTGTATCACAGTATCATTCTGGTGTGCATCATGAATCTGTTGTCTCAAGGTAGGTTTCACTTGTAACTGTGCCAACAATCCTACCAGTAAGGAAACTTCTAACTATACATTCATCTGGCGAAGAGACACTAGCATATCTCTCTTATGGCACATCACGGAATTTAATTATGCATTATCTACCGTTGATAATGAAGATGACTTTCTACTCAATGCATCAACTACCACATTTGCTTTCCCTAGATGATAGTCTATTGTGAAATCATAATCCTTAATGAGCTCCATCCATCTCCTTTGCCTCATATTCAACTCCTATTTTGAGAAGATATACAATAGATTCTTGTGGTTAGTAGTGAAGATATGACACTTTTCTCCATAAAGATAGTGTCTCTGGATCTTTAAGGTATGGACCACCATTGCAAGCTCCAAATCATGTGTTGGGTAATTCTCCTCATGTTTCTTAAGTTGTCGCGTAGCAAAAGAAATCACATTTTTATCCTACATCAACACACATCCCAACCCATTCTTTGAAGCATCACAAAAGACAATATATCATTTTCTTTGCTCTGGCAGTACTAACACTGGTGCACTAGTCAACTTTTCTTTCAAAATCTAGAAAGAACGTTGACACTTGTCATTCCAAGAAAAAGGAACATCCTTCCTGGTTAACCTAGTTAGGGGTAGCACTATAGAACGAAAGTCTTTAATAAACCTCCTGTAGTAGCCTGCGAAACCTAAGAAACTACTGATTACTATTGGTGTCTTTGGTTGTTCCCATTCTAGTATAGATTCCACTTTCTTGGGATCAACACAAACACCTTTTGCAGATATAACATGGCCAGAAAAGACACTTCAGATAACCAGAATTCACACTTGTTGAACTTAGCATATAGTTGATGCTGCCTCAACAAAGTCAATGCCTGGCGAAGGTGTTTCTCATGATGTTGACTATCTTTGGAGTATATCAGGATATCATCTATGAACATGACCACACACTGATCAAGATAAGGTTTAAACACCCTATTCATTAGATCCATAAAAGTTGCAGGTGCATTGGTTAGCCCAAACGGTATAACCACAAACTCATAATGACTATACATAGTCCTAAAAGCTGACTTGGGTATGTCATCAGCCTTAATTCTCAACTGATTGTCACCTAACCTCAGGTCTATCTTTGAAAACACAGTGACACCTCTCAACTGATCTTAAAAGATCATCAATCCTTGACAAAGGATACTTATTCTTTATTGTCACCTTGTTCAACTGTATGTAGTCTATACACAACCTCATTGAACCATCCTTCTTTTTAACAAACAACACGGGAGCACCCCAAGGGGAAGTGCCCGACTTGATAGAACCCTTCTCTAACAGTTCTTGTAACAATTTCTTTAACTCTTGTTTCTCTTCTGGTGCCATTCTGTATGTTAACTATGCTATGGGTTGTGTTCTAGGAACAAGATTGATCTCAAACTCAATCTCTCTAGGAGGGGGAAGGTTAGGAAATTCCTTAGGAAAGACATCCTCAAATTCTTGCACCACTGGTACCTCCTGGATACTAGGACCTCCCACCTTGGTATCCACAACATGAGCTAAGAAAGCCTCACATCCTTGTCTCATCAACTGCTCAACTGTCATAGCTGGCATCAAACATGTAGGAAGAATCTTCCTATCACCCTGAAAAATCCACTGTATATCTCCAACATGGAACGTCGCCACCTTAGTACTACAGTCCAAGACTACCTTGTATTTTTTCAAGGTATTTATTCCTAGGATTACATCAAAACCATGCATGTCAAGTGGCAAAAGATCCACTTGAATGTTGTGTCCAGAGAAAGAAAGAACACAAGAAGGGCACACTTCCCGCAACTCAGCGGGATCAACCAAAGGAGTCTCTAGCCGCAGGCTATCAGATCTAAGACTAACAGGTAGATAACAACTATCTATCACCTCTCTGGTGATAAAAAAGTGTATCACACCTGGATCTATTAACAGAGATATGAAACAAGAAGTAGACAAATCAGAATGAAATAATTCCATCTGGCCTATCACGACTCATGGATTGACCACTACTTCTAGATAAGTCATGGCATAGAACCTAGATGTCGCTTGTTGCCGTCCGCGTCCTCTGCTCGCCTATCCTAAGGATCCTGCATGGGATGCCTGACCATGTCCTCTACCACTACCAGTATCAAACTGTTGTTGTTTTGATCGCAGTTGATTCTGCCTTGGCTGCTGAGTCACCTCCTCCACCTTCATAGGGCAATTCCATCTAATATGCCATGTCTGTCCACATTGATGACACACTCGATTATCACTATCTGGTCTAAACAGCCCTGTAAATGAGATTGATGATGAACTGCGAGCTCCTGTCAGTGGAAAATTGTGACCTCTACCCCTACTCGGGGTCCACCGTGACGGTGCATGTGATCTTGATTCAGTGAAAGTTGACCATCATTGCAACGGTGGTGGGAAAAACCTTAGATTCTTAAAGCCTCCAGATGATTGCCCTTGAAACTTCATAGGTCACTTCTTAGCATTAGCTTCACGCTTCTCTATGGTAGACCTCTCAATCCTCCTGACAGATTCCACAAAGGTGGAAAATCTTTCCCTATTCTCCAAGGCTGATGTTGTAGTAGTCAACTCCATACTCAGGCTTTTCTCAAATCACTGGATCCTTTCCTTCTCCGTTGCTTCCATGTGCGGGAAGAACTTCAGAAGTTCGATAAACTTTGATTCATACTCATTGATAATCATAGCTCCCTGAAAAATCTTCTCGAACTGAGAAATTTTCTCATCTAGGTAGGTTTTTGGAAAATATCGGCTAACAAACTCCCTCCAAAACTCCTCTCATCCTATCATAACTCCTAGCCTTATCTCCTCTTCTATGGCCCACTAGTGGCTAGCACTACCCTTCAACAAGTATACTGCATCCTTAACTTTGTCCTCTTCAGCAATGTTTAGGGTTTTGAACACCTTTTCCAACTCTGTCAACCACATGTAAGCATCTGCTGGATCAAAAGTACCCGTATATTCAATCGCCCCAACACATCTAAGACATTCAAATGTCTTCCCGACACCTTGGGACTCCACATTAGAGGAGGCTGCCCTAGCTTGAGGTGTTGGCGCTCTATCAGTAATATGTGTAATTATGGCCATCATCTGTCTAAACATAGACTGAAACTCAGGATTGGTCATCATTGTTGGGTCTAGATGAGGCATTGTGGGCTGCTCTGGCCCTTCTTCTAGCACTCTCTCATTGCATGCCTACCTCCCAGCACCTCCTCCTGGTGCTACATAACTACTCTCAACATGTTCTTCATGTCCTCCAGTCATATCTTCATAAACATAAACTATGATCAGATATGTTGGATACATAAGAACAGACTCAAACCTAAGTCCCATGTCCCTGTAGACTCAGTAAACCTAGAACTCTGATACCAACTTAATTGTGACACCTCATAATGCTAAACGAGATTACTCAAAACACAAAACATGATCAACTACTAATTTATCATATAGTCAAAAATGCAGAATAATTAAAACCGATTCCAACCATGTAAATAAACTCTAGAACATTTATAAAAGGTCCATTATTCCATTCTCATATACTGGAACAAATATCTACATATGGGTCCAAAGACCTCAGTCACATCCTGCATACAAAAGATATTTCACATGTACATGCCATATATTTACAAACATTAGCATACTACTAAAATTTCATGTCGAGACAAGTATATCATTTAGAAAACACATCCCATACCCGGACCTGAGAGTACAAGTATGACACTAGGATTCTACTACTAACATCTACAACTAACCAACATTCTGAATCTATTGATCACCAGGTTGGTTCTTTTCCATAGTGCGACCTCGACCTCGTTGCCCGCAACCAACCTAAAAAAATGTGGTGACCCACGGGTGAGACCCAGTCCCAGCAAGAGATATAACTCTCTCCAGCATATATTGATTATAACATATTGATTGACAGTAAATGAACTAAGCAGATACAGTAATGAATAAGAAATTTGAGCAGATTGAATAGGTTAAGCATACTAAGCCATTAAGCAAATTAACTTGACAAGAAGTATAATTACTCAAAGGTCATATGATATCATCTTGTAAACACTCAATATTATAAAGACAAGTTAAAGACTAATCAAACAATGTGAGACATATTTAACCATAGTCGGTATACTACACGGCTTATATCACTTCTTTTATTACATTGCCCTAAGGGATTTGAAAAATACCACTCAAGTCCCAATTGACTACTACTAAGTCGAAATCAGTGCCATACAAGATCTAGGAAGAGCCGGACTCCTAAGATATTCTCCGCCCCCGATCAGTACGGGTCTGCCACAACGATACATAAGGTCAAGCTACTAACAACCTAGGCCGTCCTTGGTACAGGTCACGACAATAGTGAAAGGAGGCAGGTACGCATACCCTACCATCTAAGGTAGAACCAGAGTTGTCCTCCAATCTCATATATATATATATAATCATTGAGACACGACCACAACCATTCTCAAACTGAGGGCTAGGTATGACCATTTTTATCCTCCCTAACAATTGAATTCAGGATGACAAGCCCCCCACATACTCATTAGTATGCACTACGAGTATCCCTTAGGAATACTCGTTTCACTATCTGGCAATATTTGACACAGATATATCTATGGAACATGGCACTACATGATTAGAGTTTCACTTAATTAGTTATTCCAATTGGGTGAATTAAGGCTAAATCATACAAATGGACATTCAAACCCTAATTCTTTTCTAACACGAGTATATGTATAACAACTTCAAAAGATATAAAACATTTAAGATATAAATCTTAGTCACATTACCACATGCTATCATTCATTGCAAATTAATGGACCCCACTTATCATCATACTTTTCCAAGATACCAATATCCTATCACAAGTTCCAGGGTTTTAATCCTTAGTGGAGCATGAAGAGGATTTCACCTCAATCATGGCTTCAAACATGCCCAAAGGTTGTTAAGACCATCACATTATTCATAGTAAGGTTATCAACATCATTCCATGCCTTAAACAAGGCTCAAAATTTCATTAGCACATAAGTGTCCATATATACTAACATGGCAAGGCATTATGATATTCAAATAGTACTATAATGTGGTTTCAACACAAGAAGAGTGTAATTCATTATCACATTAACCATTCAAGAGGTCTGATTGTAACCAATCAACATCATATAATTACACTAAGGTTAGGTATAACAGGCTAGATCATATGGGAGTTACAAATCCATTTATTATAGTGATTTATCAAATATAACTATATGATGGCATCTAATTTTAACCAATCCACATCATATAATTACACTAAGGTTAGGTATAATAGGCTAGATCACATGGGAGTTACACATCCACTTATAATAGCGATTTATCAAATATAACTATATGATTGCAAAGGTAAGACTACAAGATAATGGTATTGAACCATCGAATTATCATCACTAGGACCCACATATAATACCATGTGATTTATTCTAACCCATTTGATGTTAAAGCATCCAATATTATTCATTGGATCAGGTTCATTGTTCAAGGTTATTAATTGAAGTATAGGTCTAACCATTAGATCAATTGAACCAAGGAACCATTGGTTCAAGGTTTAGTCAAATCTACAATTACATTCTTAACACATCATACATGGTGATGACCTGATCCACCATTAATTGTGATCATTAGGTCACCATTGGTTGTTAGATCAGTAATACATTCACTCAACACCATCAAATATTAAGCTAATGTCATCACGATTGATAACGTCATTAGAATACTTCATAAATGATAATTAAACGTCTAATTGAGCCAAAACCTGACCTAAGGGGGTGACCATAGGTTGTACCCATAAATTTGACACCCTTGATCACGAACATCAGTTGCCAAGATAGCAACACCATTGGTTGTTGAATGGTATGACATCAGTTATGTGATAGGGAAGGAAATAGCTCGACAACCCTAATTTGAACCATTAATTGTTTTGTGCTTCGCACCATATGTTGTTGCTATCAACCTGTCCCAAATTATGTTACAACTTAGAAAGGTCGTAGAAATGTTTAAAAGTTCGTATAAAACTAGAACAAAATACGAAACACCACAAAACTCATAATTATAAATAAGTATGGTTTCTCTATGCTTAATTCAACACATTAAGGCATAAACATGAACTAACATGCTTCTAGTAAGAAATATAAGTGAAGAATGTTATATAACTCACCTCTATAGAGTAGTTAAGATCCCAAAAAGCAAGAATCTTGAGCAAATAGGGCAAGAAAACCTTGGATTCGGATATGAACTTGGCCAAATAAGCACTTCTCTCCACAAGGAAGCAAAACCCTAGAAAAAGAAATAAGAAGGATATATTTTTTAGTTCTAGAGCCACTTTAACCATGGAAGAGAAGGGTTCCGACCTGGAGGAAGGTCTAAGAAAGGAGAAGAGCAAGAAAAATGGATAAGGAAGGAAGAAAACAACTTTCCTTGGTCGAATACCCTAGAAGATGGCCTTGGAAGCCCTAGGTAGGGCTAGATGGAGCTCTAGGAGACCTTCTTTTCCAAAAAGGGGTCATCTTCTACCTTAGAGTACTTGGTTCCACAGAAAAACATAATGGATTCATTTCTCCAGGTTAGAGGAAAGAGAAAGCAAGCATAGTTTCATGCTTGGGCAAGGAAGGGGTAAATATAGCCCATGGATAAGGATAGAAGCAAGCATGAGGTGTAAATGTAGCTTCCCCATGTGTCTATGGCCTTAAATTATTAAGAATATACAAGCACACACACAAGCTGATCCTCCACCGTCCATATTGACCTACTTAGATTTACATTGTCGAATTTCCCAGCCAATCACATAATTCATTAGGTGGTAGCTACTAAAGGTAGCTCATCCATGAAGGGGTAAACCTTAAAATACCCTTGATTAAAACACCTTCAAACCATGGCTCAACTAGGATCCCCATGACTCAAAAATATCAAGAATGATAATATAACATCTAAGGAATATAATGTATGTTACAAATTGCAAAGAAAACCCCTCAATCGGGTAAATTGTAGAAAAGTCCAAATTGTACAGAAAGTTGCATAACTTGCTCAAACAATGTCCAAATTCGATCAAATTTGAAAATTAAGCTCATCTTATAATTACAAAACATATCAAAAGGTTATATTAGGGTTATAAGCATTCAATTATGGTAATTAAGCTCATTCAAGTCATTAAGCAAGTTTAGGGGCCTTACCAAATTTGTCACCTGCTAGATATCACTCAAACCCATATCCACCGTTTAATTAGTGGGTTTTGCAGGTGACTCATAGGCACCCAAAGGTGCCCAATCAACTAAATCAAATAATTATATATGTTAATTTAAGTATAATACTTATACAACTCTTAATACATGCCACACCCAGACATGTATCAAGCAACTAAAATGGTGATGTGTGATATACACCATATTAGGACATAAAATCTAAATGACATGATTCATATCCTTTGTTAATTGTTTCACTACTACAAAAACCATCTTTGGCGTCGGTTAAAGAAACCTTTTTTTGTGAATCCAGCTCATCTGTTACTGTGTTTTATTTTTTGTAATAAGTATGTAGGTACCCTTGTGGAACAACTACCACAAGAGCATTGTACAGAGAAGAAGAAAAGAAAACAAGGACTGTACAAAATGTATAGAGAGCACCAAACTAACTGCTCAAAAAGTTATCAAAATCATTGAGGATCAATTTCCAAAGTTGAGAAGCACTTTTGTAACCTCCTCTATGAATATCTTCATTTCTCTCCCTCCAAATCTAGTGAAAGACACAGAGACAGATCACATGAAGCTTCCTACAAACATTCTCCACATGGCCAGGTTTTAGAAAACCAAGGTGATTACTGGCAAGGTTCCAAACCTTCTTAGAGAAATTGCAAGTGAAGAACACATGGTCAATCTCTTCTTCATCATTATTGTAGAGGAATCACATAGATGCCAAACTGATACCAAGACGTTTGATGTAGCAAGAAGTAGGAAGCCTATGGTGCCCAATTTTCCAACCTAAAATAGAGAAACTTCTAGGATTTCTATGGCTCCTCAACCAATGAAAGAAAGGAACTACAACTGATTTGGATATAACACAATCCCATATTAATCTGACATTAACTTCAACTCTACCTTCAAATAGAATATTGTCACCTTCATCCTTGGGAGCAGGAAACAACATGAGGAGTACACCCAATCTGCCATGAACTCTTGAATTATCAACATATCACTTCCCATCCCTAATGAGACAACTCACCTTAGCATCAGTAGGGAAACCAAGTTGAATAACACACTAATGACCCAAGACATCAGTAAGAAATCTCGAACTATGGACCCATGGGTCGTTCCAAATGGAAGTACTACACCCATTGCCAATGATAAAAGTAATATACTTTCTCAAGTTCTCTTGCAGCTAGAATTCTTTGAAGAATCTAGGAAAATGACTCATTGATAAATATAGACCAAAAGGATGACTTGTTGAAATATTTTTCATGTATCCATTTAATCCATATACTATCTTTCTTTTTGTCTAGATTCCAAGTATTCATCAAGATAGTAGATTTAATGACATCCCTAATATTTTTGATACCCAGACCTCCCTCCAACTTTGGTCTCATAATATCCTTCCATTTAACCAAGTGAATGGGATTCAAATTCTCTATTTTTCCCCAAATAAAGTTCTGACACAGATGATCAATATCACCACTAACAGAAGAAGGAAGAAGGAAAATAGAGGTCCAGTACTGATACATGGTGGTGAGAGTGGATTGGACTAGATCTAATCTGCCCGCCATAGAGAGGTGGCTTGCCTTCCAACCGTCCAACCTTCCTATAATTCCGTCAAGAAGAGAACTGTAGTGGATTCTTATCAATTTGCCAATAACCAATGGAATACCAAGGTACCTCTGTGGAATGGATCTTTCATTAATGACTAAAATAGAACCAATTACATTCCTATTAGCTCCATGACTGTAGAAAACAACACTCTTCTCAATATTAATATTCAAGCCAGTCACAACAAAGAGATTATTAAGCACTCTTTTAATCACCATAGAACTTTGTTCATCAGCCTCATAGAAAATCATGAGGTCATCAAAGAAAATCAAATGAGAAATCACAAAATTAGAGGACACTTTTAAAGGTTTCAAAATTTCATCAACCACTTCCTTATCATGGAGAAGAGAAACCACATGCATTACCAAGACAAAGATGTAAGGAGCCAATGGATCCCCTTGACGGACACCATTGTTAGGCTTAAAAGCTCCAGAAGGCTCACCATTAATCAACAACTCATAAGACATAGTGTAAAAGATCTCTTTGATCCATATCACCCAACACTGAGGAAAATTCATAAGATAAAGAATATGGAAAATAGCCTCCAAAGACACTGAGTCGTAGGCCTTAGAGATATCAATCTTGAGGCAGAGCTTGGGCTTCCCTCCCTTCTTGTTAAAATCACATATGAGTTCATTAGAGAGAAGTCTATCATATTTAATTGACCTGCCCTTAACGAACGCATACTGGTTGTAGCTGATGATAGAAGGTAGCACATTTTGCAGTCCATTGGTCAGCAACTTAGAAATAATCTTATAGAAGATGTTGCAGAGGGCAATCAGCCTGAGGTTCTTGAGCTCATTAGAATCTTTAACCTTAGGAATGAGAGTAATGAAGGTATGGTTGGCTTCTTTAAGCAACCTACCAGTATTGAAGAAACTAAAAATAGCCTCAACAGTTTCAGTGCAAATGATGCTCAAATAAGATTTGAAGAACATGCCATTGAACCCATTGGGGCCAGGGAATTTGTCAACATTCAAGTTTTTAAAAAAGCAATCATATCCTTCACTGAGAAGAACCTGTCAAGAACTGGATTATCCACATCATTGAGCTTTGGAAAGGTAAGAGAATCTAGAATTCTAAGATCAGCCTTATGATTGTTGTTGAAGATACTAGAGTAAAACTCCACAATATAATTCATGATAACTTCACTATCCATTCACATAGACCCATTATTATAAAGAGCTCTGATATGATTCATGTTCCTTCTGATTTTAGTTGAATCATAGAAAAACTTTGAGTTGGAATCACCTTCCTTAAGCCATCTCACTCTTGACTTCTGTCTCGAAAGAGATTCTTCATGAAGTCTAGCTATAACAACCTATTTTCTCTCGACACAAGCATCAACCTGTAAATCAATGTTGGAAGGAGAAGCATCAAGCTTAGCCTGGGCTTCGACAACTAGGAAATCTTTCCTTCTGGAAACATCAGAGTAATTCCCATGGAAGCTTTATTCCACTTGGACAGCTCAAAACACATCCTTCTAAGCTTTCATAGACTTTGAAGATAGGAAACCCACTACCAATAGAAGACCAAGTCTTTCTCACAATGTCCTTGAAATCATCTTTAATAGTCCATGCGTTTATAAATATGAAGGGAGAAACCACCTTTCCCCTCTCACCAATATTGAGAGTTAGGATTTTATGATCACTAATTGTGTTATAATGCAATATGTCTTTACAGTCAGAAAACTCAGACATAAAATCATCATTGTAAATAACTCTATCTATGTAGGAAGTGGCGAAATTATCTCCACATTGATGGTTATCCTACGAGAACAAAGGACCATTCAAATTAAGTTCAAAGGGACCACAATTAAGTAAGCAATTATTGAAGTCTTCCATAGATTTTCTAGAAGGTGGATGTAATGACCCATTTTCAAATTAGTCATCTAATTAGGGTTTACTTGGATGATTGTATGCTTAACTAAGTTGATCATTGTTTAAAGCTTGATTAGTAATGGTAGTTAAGTTTTGATGTTTTAAATATAATGAGAAGGTTTAATCATACTTTGATTCACATACTTAGGGTTAAGATTTGGAAACCCTAATCGGCCCAAATTAGGGTTTTGATGACACATGAAAATAGAATTTGATAAGTATAATATCTTACTAAATGATTTTTAGTATTTTATGTGTATCACTGATTGAAATCAAATTTTGATATCATTTGGATATATAAAATGTGAACAACATTGAAAATATCAGAATTTTGGAAGAATGATCTGACCTATTTATCGGTCGAATTTCAAACTCGACCGACCATATTTTCAGATTGATATAGCAGTGTGGTAATTGAATTTTATATTTTTATTGGTATATCCAATTGATCTAAAATTTTAACTGTATTTGTTAAGCTCCATTATAGACACCCTATTAAATTTTTGTAATTTTTGGATGATTTGTTATTCCTACGGAGAGGGATGTCGGTCGAGTTCTATGAAGGACAAACTCGACCGACCATGCTGCTGACTGCAATATAGTAGTGTAGTATTTGATTTTTATTTATTTATTTCTAACTCCCAATGATCTAAATTTTTTACTATTTCTTATAAACTCAATTTCAGACATTGGTTTAAAGTTTCATAATTTTTGAATGAGGTTTGAGTTCTGAAAAGTGTGGTTTTGGTCGAGTTTATAACTCAACCGACCAACCAGTCTGAGCAAAATAAAAATACATTGAGGGGCTTGTTTGCAATTGTTCTAAGCACCTCAATTCATCTATATGACTAACCTAACACACAAAGAGATCTCATAACTCGTCCTTCCTGTTAAAGAAATGAAATTCTTGAGAGAGAGGAGAGCTAGGGTTTTGAGTAGAGAAAGTGTTGGAGATGTTGACCTAGGGTTTCTCTATCCAAAATATGATGAAATCAAGTAAGTTTAGCTTCTTTGCATATAATTTCATGGTGAATATTCTCTCACATGTCAAGATTCCATCCCTCTATTTGATTTGAAATCACATCAAATCTCCCCCTTTTCTCACTTTTTCTCTTCTAATCCCCATTTCTAGGGTTTCTGAGTTGAGAGGAGAAATAATTGGATTCTTTTGTGAGAGTTTGATTGGGTTTCCAAAAATTCAGAGGCTGGCCTACGTTTTTAAGGTGCTTGGCACCTGAGGTGAGTGTTTTTATCCCTCCTAAGCTTTGTATTCATGTTAAAAGCCTAATTCTATCTGGCTAAAACAATCAGAAACCTTGTTTGCATATGTATGTGATTGGATTTGATTTGGGAAAGATATTGGGGGATCCAATTCTACTGATTTTGATTATTTCTCATTCATGGGAACCTGATTAGTTCATGATATATTGATTGAGGATCCATCGATAATCTTATGGGTAGATGACTATGCTACTTCATGTGCTAAAAATCAGCATAATGGCTGATATGCTTGGAATTGAATTCACATGTATAAAATCATATTTGAATTGTACTAGATTGTATTATACAAGTGTATTGTTGAATGTTAATGGAATTGAATGACCACATATCCTGATTAGGATTTGTATTGAGGAAGTGAATCAAATGAGTCAATTAATCAATGTATACTTATGATTGATGAATGGAATGTGTGAAAATGGAAACTAGGGATTACGTGTTTGTGAATAACCCTAATGAACCCTTGAGTCATGATTAGATTACTGAATGATGTGACTCTTATGATATGTTGAACTAAGGAATGACTTCTTGAAAACCCTAAAAGTTTATTACTAAGACACTTATGAGTGATAAAGCTAGAACTTGTATATGATGTTGTAAATGTGATCAAATGCTATCGTTGAAAGTATTAATACTTCAATTGAATATGACGAGTCTTACTAATATCGTATAAGTCTAATGCATTTGTTTTAGTATAATAAAGAATGATCATTGTTGATTATGGGAATGACATTAGAAATCAAGGACATGGTACACTTATCTAAATGTAAGAAATGATATGAAGAAGAAAATGTATTGATGGTGATGGCAAGTTAAAGATGAAACTAATGAAGTTATTATGATGAAGTCTTTAATACTTTGTTTTAATTACATGTGGCTTGAGCCAAATTGAATGGAACATACTAAAACTAGACTTTGATGGATATCAATGAATAGATAAGTATTATATATCAAGTGAATTAAAAATGATTGGTTCTAGTAATTTAATGAACATGACATGAGAGAAGTTGAGATTAATGAATATGAATTGAAGGAAAAATATGAGAATTAGTATACGAATTTAAGAAACAAACTCTAACCCAAAAATGTTGAGCTAGATGGAGCTAATGAATGACAATCTCAAATGAGGGATTAAGGAATGTACATAATTGTAGTTAAATTCAATTAAAAGATGAGGTTCAAGCATTTGAATTGATTTACAAGAATGAGTTCTTGTATTGTGATTGTTTGATAGAATACTTGTATTATGAGAATGAACTCTTTTGAGGAAATTCAAATGATAATCAACATGTGTTGATTAGTAACCCCATATGAAGAATGTGAAATAAAAGAAGAAGAGAACTAAGTCTGCTATGCATGTATATGCATGGAATTTATTGACATCTATTTAGATTGGATCGAACAAGCATATCTCATATGATAAATCTATTCTTAGTATGAGGAATGATACACTTTTACTGTTGCTAGTTCTAATGCCTCTGCTAGTATTTGTTCAAAACTGTGATATACAATGAACTGATAATATTTATGTTGAAATTGAATTTAATATGCACTCCTTACATTGAGAAACCCTGATAAGGGTAAATGTTGCATAATGAGATTATGTCTAGGGATGAAAGCCCACTAATGATGATAAATCCCTGATGGGGTAAATGATGGACAATAAGATTATGTCTTGGGCTTAAGGCCCACTGTTGATGATTTCTATGAGATGAAGTAGAAGATAGAAATAGTCATATGTGTTGCAATATACAAATTTATTGTGCTTCTTGCTTTGATCATTGTCCTTATAGATAAACCTGATCTGTTTCATGTTATTCTAGTTATGCGAGCACACACCGATATGATATATGATGTTTTGAATTCTTTTAAGATGAGTAAAAGAGATTAATAAAAAAGTGAAATGATGGAACATCTAGTTAGGTGCCCTGAACACTATGAGGTTCCCCCAAGGTACTAGGGAAACAAAATGGATCTCCTTGTAGTAATCGATGAATTATGAGAAGGATTTCCGGAGTGTGGATCGAGACCTTTAAGGTTAGACCACTAAGATTTAGGAGTGAGTCATCTGGAATGGCTCTAGCCCTAAATCGTTGCTGTGAAAGTCTATGTCCAGATGGAATAGACTCTGTTGAAATGAAATATGTGAAATGTTGTGATATGTGATATACTGTTTTGCTGGTTCCGATCTCGTGTACCCGAGATTAGGACGTGAACCTCTTTAGGAAACCTTGAGGTGGCCATGGTCTGTTGTTGATATCTTAGGGTGGTCGACTAAACCCTAAGATAGTGACGGTGAGTCGTTGACATGAGAATCGGGCGTGGTGGCTTATACTTGGTGAGGTACAAGCCAAGTAGTTTCAGGGCAAATGAATAAAAGATGATAAGCCATGTAGAACATGAATTGAATGATTATTACATTACTCGTACTACTAGTTGATGATTTGTCATTGTTGATTAAGCTTCATGTTGTGGAAAGTAATCATGTTGCTATGGACATTTCCTATTTCATATTATGATCTATTATGCTGACAAGTTATAAATGTTGGGTTTTATATCTATCCTAAATATGAGTTGGATTGCTTGCTATTTGATAGTATTGTTTGGTAGATATGTATTATGTGTACTTCAGCTTCAGGACTGTAGGATGTGTTCTTGGTCCAGCTGGTGGAGTGTCACAAATATAATGTTATTGTCATGTATTGATTCAAAATACTTAGAACTTGACTTATTACTCATGCAGTAGGATTCTTAATCTGAACTAAGAAGTATTTGTTGATTTGTTCATAGACATGCTTGAATAGATATTTCAAAGTTATAATTAGTTTAAGTGATTACCTTATATGTTGGATTAGATTACCATTGTAAGATAGATTTGGTGATAGAACTATCTGCTAGACTTTTCAATATATACATGTTTCTGTTAAGTTTATTATACTTAATCTGATGCCGATTCATGTACTTAGCTTGAGTGGGAGGTATCCATTCACTGGGGCTCCATATGAGTCTCATGAGGTTGTTTCAAATGTTTTCAGGTATAATGTTATCCAACGGAGAGGTCATGACAAAGAAGATATAAATAACATAATCTAGATAGATTAGAATGTCCCTGTACTCTCTCTTTCCCGAGATGGGTTGTAGACTAAGTTTGTTCGTCAATGTACATGTATCTGATGTAAACTGAACAACATATGAGAACAAGATTGATTCTGGTTTTAATGGAGTTGAATAAGATTTGTGATATCTAAATGTGATATCCTTGATGTGATATTGATTTATGATTTTGTGAAGAAAGGAAAAGGAAAAAAAATATGTGTTTTTTGTATATTCACTAGTACAAAACATGTATTTAGTGTCGTGTTTTTAAGGTCTTTAGTGTCGGTTATAAAGCGATACCTATGTGGGTGCCGCTAAAAGCCCAACCGTTACGTGTCAGTTCTCAAACCGACGCCAAAACCCTTCGCGCACCACCGAAAATGCGCCAGCAGGGGGTATAGGCGTCGGTTATTAGGATCGAAACCGACGCCACATACCTTCACGCCATAGAAAGGGCGCCATCTGGGGAACTATCGGCATTAGTTTCCTAGTGATAACCAACGCCATCTCACCCGCTGCTACGGTCGTGCTGACCAGCACAGCCGTGTTGTCTGGCCACTAGGGAAATCGACGTCGGTGACTAGTAGGGAAACTGACACGGTTATCCTATGTCGTCGGTTGTATATAAATATCTGACACCTGTTTTATGTCTGGTCTGCTGCCACGGTCGTGCTGGCCAGCACGGTCGTGGTGTCTAGCCTCATTAGGGAAATTGACGTCGGTTACTAGTATGGAAACCGACATTGTAACCATATATTGTCGGTTTTGTTCAAATAACCGGCGCTGATATTTTTATTTTTATTTTTTCTATCAGTCTGTAGACCTTCTGTGGCTGGTCGCAGGATGAGAAACCTGTAGTTCAATTATGAACTGCAGGTTTTACGACATCCATTGATATCAGCCAACAACAGGCCACAAACTTGCAAACATTTTATCTCTTTTCACATTCAGACACATGTAGAAACATTCATGTATTGAAGATTTTCTCACACAATTCATAAAAATTCATTCACATTGTCATCATTGTCAACAAAATCATATATTCAAAGAGCCATGAAACAGCAAAAGAAGCCACAATGAAGGGAAGCATGATACAGATACAATACATAAAGTGCAGCACGCACAAGTGTTTCAGATTCATATAACAACATGACAGACTAACACATATATAGTGCATAATAACAACAATGCATATATAGTGGGACTAAGGTGACGATCCCACCTCCTAAAAAAGGTTACCGACAACTACATGTTATGACTGGGAGGTTGTGATTCAGCAATCGTATGCATTAGCAGGAGGACAAACAGATTTCACCACGAGTTAACATTGAAGAAGGTCTACTAACCTACACTGAGCTAAACAAGTTTATCAGTACTAGCCTAAGGCACAAGTACCATTTGTTGGGACAATGATGGTCATGGAAGCTTAGTGGCCACTGGCCAGTTGAATGTGTAGTGGCCACTAAGCTTCCACGACCGTCATTGTCTTGACGAACGGTACTTGTGCCTTAGGCTAGTATTGATAAACTTGTTTAGCTCAGTGTAGGTTAGTAGACCTTCTTCAATGTTAACTCGTGGTGAAATCTGTTTGTCCTCCTGCTAATGCATATGATTGCTGAATCACGACCTCTCAGTCGTAACATGTAGTTGTCGGTAACCTATTTTAGAAGGTGGGATCGTCACCTTAGTCCCACTATATATATGTACTAAGCTATAGTGTGGGATGCTTGCTTTCTCTCCGACTGTTGTGCTTTGGATTTACAAAGCAATGTTGATGTCCTGCATAGCTATGTCATGGCTGTCCTGCATAGCATGTAGTCTTTGGCGAACACCTGCAAATTAAATAGAATTGCTATTAACTAGTATCCAAAAAATTTGATAAAAAACACACTTACATAATATAATTATAAATGAACATATAGATAGAAACCTCAGAGATATATTCTTAAAACTTACATTATCAGGCGGTGCAAGCACGTCCTCACCCTCACGGTGATCATCAACACGGTCATCATGGGAACATAATAAAAATATAAACATCCATGCCTCTAATATTGTGATCTTTTATTAATTAACAATCCTTCATTATGATCCCCGTGAACATACAAGTCATTGTCATCCCCAGATTCAATGTTTGGTGGTGTTGGCAACCCAACTGAGAATGGATTGGAGTCATCATACTTATCATAGTACTCTTCTTCATCTATAGGATCTTCAATGAACTGTCTTTTACCATGAAGAACAACCGACCATTTATCATTTGCAGGATCATAGATATAAAATACTTGTTTTGCCTGTGATGCCAATATGAATGGTTCACCCTTCTCGCTAATCTTTTCAAAGTTCAATAATGTGAAACCCAATTCATCCACTATAACTCCTTTGTTGTTGTCAACCCAATTACATTTAAAGAGCGGAATTCTGAAATCTACAAATTCAAACTCCCATATGTCTTCAATGACACCGTAATATGACATTTTAGCTTCATGTGGACTTTTATCCTTTGCACTTGAAAAATACATAGTCGACGCTTGAAGGGTGACCCCGCTGTTTTGGACGACACTCTTATCATCTTGACGCTTTGTGTAATATGAGAAATCATTTATGTCAAACCCTTCATAAGACATAACATTCAATTTTGGTTTAAAGGCGAGGCATTTGATGGTTTGAGTAACATTATCTGGTGTTTGAGATAGTTGATGTAAGACTTTATCTTCAAACCACTTCATAAATGTCTTGTTATGCTCTCTAGCAAGCCACATTGAATTGGATTGAGGATATTATCTCTTGATTAAATTGGTATGTTCCTCGATATAAACACTCACTTCGTCGATGTTGTGTAAAATATACAAGTGACCTTGCTCCAACTGCTCACGGCTGATTACTTTCACCCGTGCTCCCAAAACGCCTTTGCCAAAATGCTCCTCAATATTCTTATCATTCATGAGAGCGTCATTACCACTCAGAAAGTCATTGCAAAAATCCATAACCTCTCTCCCCACATAACCCTCAATAATACTCCCTTCAGGCCGATAATGGTTTCGAACATCACCTTTAAAAATGCTCATGCATCGTTCAAAGGGATACATCCAATGCAAGAAAACTGGTCCCGACATTTTCACTTCCCTAGTCAAGTGGACAACAAGATGTACCATGATATCAAAGAACGATGGAGGAAAATACATCTCAAGCTGACATAGGGTAACAACCACTTCTCTTTGCAAATTATCGAGAGTATCAGGGTCAATAACTTTGCTGCATAGACTGTTGAAAAAGAAACAAAGTTTGGTGATTGCAAACCTTACATGCTTCGGCAATATAGATCTAATTGCCACAGGCAATATTTGTTGCATTAGAATGTGACAATCGTGATATTTAAGACCTATCAACTTCAGATCTTTCATTGATACCAATGTACGGATGTTGGTTGAGTAACCCTGTGGCACCTTAACATTTACCAAGCATTCACAAAATGCTTTCTTCTCCTTTCCAGACAACGTGTAACAAGCGGGAGGTAAGTATGTTCTTTTATTACCCATTTCACGTAATTCTGTTAATTCTGACCTTATTACCATTCACGTAGGTCCATTCTGGATTTTATCCCATCTTTAGTCTTACCTGGTATATTCAACAGAGTACCGATGACGCTATCACATACATTTTTCTCAACGTGCATGACATCGATACAATGCCTGACTGTCAAAGAACTCCAATAAGGAAGATCCCAAAATATCGACTTCTTCTTGAATAAAGACTTGTCACTCCTTGTGTCCATCGTACATTGTGATCTCTTACCAAATTCATTGGCGATGTCTTTCACTCTTTCATAAGAATTCTCCCCTGATATAGGTTTAGGTGCACTACGTTCCTCATTTCGTCCATTGAATGCTTTGCGCAACCTATGATACAGATGAAAATTTGGAAGAAACCTTCGATGAGCAAGATATACAGTCTTGCCGCCATGTTTTAGTCATATTGAATTAGTGTTCTCTTCACATATAGGACACGCTTTAGATCCTTTGACACTATATCCAGACAAATTCCCATATGCTGGAAAGTCATTCACAGTGCAAAACAACATAGCGTGCAAACAAAATGTCTCTCTTCGTGAAGCATCATAGGTCATCACACCTTCACCCCAGAGTTTCTTTAAGTCATCAATCAGAGGTTCAAGATAAACATCGATATCATTTCCAGGTTGTTTAGGGCCCGATATCAACAACGACAACATAACATACTTATTTTTCATACACAACCAGGGAGGAAGATTGTATATAACAAGCATGACTGGCCAAGTGCTATGTTGGTTGCTCAATGTCCCGTACGGATTCATCCCATCTGTACAAAGCCCAAGTCTTAGATTCCTATCCTCTTCACCGAATTCAGGGTACAATAGATCAATCTTCTTCCACTATGGGGAATCAGACGCATGTCGTAGGATCCCATCATTATTTTTCTTAACATCTGCATGCCACCTCAAATTCTTGGCATATATAGGATTGGCAAACAAGCGTTGAAACTGTAGTATTATAGGTAGATACCACATCACCTTGGCGGGAGAACTAGTTTTGAACTCCCCCGAAGTCGTCAATTTATACCTTGACGCACCACATTTCGGACAATCTTTCAAATTCACATATTCCTTTTGAAATAATACACAATCATTCGGGCATGTGTGTATCTTCTTGGCCTCCATTCCCATTGGGCACAACAATTTCTTTAACTGATATGTTGAGATCGACAGCTCGTTTCCTTCAGGAAGAATTTCTTTCAACAAAGACAACAATGACGTGAAGCTTTTATCGCTCCATCGATTGTTAGCTTTTAGTTTATACAATATGAACACAACGCTAAGCTTCGTAAACTTACAACCCGTGTATAATTGTATCTCATCATCATGAACAATGTTTCTAAACATGGGAGGTTGATCGATGTGATCTACCCCACAACTATCCAACATCGCATCAACGATGTCTACTGGAACTGGTTCATTTACATCTACGTCATCAGAGGCAATTTCTTCTTCCACACAAGCACTGCCATCAACATCCACTAGTTTCTGGTTTGAAATCTCTCCATGCCAGCGCCATTATGTATAGCCTTGTACAATCCCGTTGCACATGACATGACTTCTGATTTCGTCACCAGTACTGACATTCAAGTTGTTACCACAATGCCTACATGGACAGTAGAACCTATCTCCAGGTTGTTTCCTATGTTCCTCGACAAATCTAACAAACTGATCAAGACCAGAAATAAACTCTGGGGTGCAGCGATTGCGAATGGACATCCATGATCTATCCATTATCTGATCAAAGAGAAAATAAGTATATATTACAACAATATTAGGGTCTAGGGTAAACAGATTAGAGTTTATGGTTGAAACTTTTGGGTTTAAACATGTGATGTCATTCTTAAATGTGTACCACCTATCCCATTCTTGAACACCTAATCTCACTAGTAAGTGTATAATGTGTATTGGGTTTTCAAGAAAATTTCGGCAGCATTTCCCCGCTGTTCTCCTACTACATATGAATTTAGAGAACAAACGGGGAAATGTTGTCGAAATTTTCTTGAAAACCCAATACACATTATACACTTACATCCTAAGTGAGATTAGGTTTTCAAGAACAGTCCCAAACCAGGGACTATCCAAGATTTACTCCTAATGAGTAAATCTTGGACGGATTTCTAGGCCAACAAATACAACACCAATTCCTTGTTCACAACCCCATTCAACACACAATTTCTTATAAAAACATTTGTGGACAGCCATAACAACATATCAATGCTTCCTAAATTAATCAACATTAATAGCTTATGAATGTTTAGAAGCATTTAAATATAAAGCCCTAAATTTAAATAATGTGATGAATAAAAAATCATTAGATGAACGAGTGGATAAGTAAATACAAATCAGTATTTAAGTAAATATAAATCAGAGGGCGAGACAGTGGGTTTTTGGGGATGTTTACCTCTGTTTGAGCCCAGTCGGACGTCTTGCTCTGGAGTAGGGAGAGAGGCGAGACGGATGAGTGCACGTGGAAGCCGAACGGGAAGGTAGAAGGCCGGCGAGCCCCTGAACCGTAATGGAAGTGATCATTGAAAACATAGTTATAATAAGGATAAAAGAACATTTATAATGAAATTTATCAGTATTTTGTAACATTCAATAACCAAGCTAATCATCAATTCAGTTAGAAGCATTCATGTAGCAACTTTCAGTTCCATTCAATTAATCTCTTTTTACATCCACACGCAAGGGTTGGTGTACCCCTAAATAGTAACTAAACAGAGGGGTTGGTGTACCCCTAAAAATGCGCATAATTAAAATAACTATTAATACAGACAAGTCTAGATAGATAGAAAACTAAATACTACACCAAAATGGTCCTGCATCAGTAACTTTGAGGACTTATCATTGTGGCGATCTTCTCCTGAAGTTTAGAAAAAAAGCAGCTATGAGTATTGATTGCTTTCAGACAAAAAGTGTAAACAAAAAAATTTTGTCTTGACAATTATATTTGTTAATTGGACCTACCATGGCCTTTTTGATGATGTTGTGTCGCGGAGCTCCTCACTGTATTTAGACGAATCTAAACTGACATGGACCTCATAATCAGATTCGTCATAGATGATATCCTTCGTTGTGTGCTCATACCGCAGTAGATGATCGAGGGTCTCGCAGTTGATGTTGGTTATCCAAATGTTGATGGTATTATGGCCAACTGGACAGAGAAAAAGCTTGTCGCTACGACCCACATGCATCTTTCCAATGCAATCACGCCAACCAGATTTTGATACAAGATTTCCCGCCAAATCATACTCAACCTCGATAACATGTGAATAATTACCAAAATTTAGGGTCACTTCACCAGGCCTGTAGTGTCTTCCTTCTAGAAAACGCCAATGTTTGGGTATGGCCAATTGGTTTAAGGAATGATCATCTAGGATGATGTCTAATTGTTCTTCATTAAGGAACGTTAACATTGACATAGACGCCCAGTTCATAGTGACTGTTTTGGGTGGACAGAGACTGCATAATATTAGTATTAACAAAGTGTACGTAAGTACATATAACGATGTTATATATTTTCAAAAAAAGTGTAAGTACATATAATGATGTTATAAATTTTCAGACTAGTATTTTCTATAATTTGATGTATCTTGGTATTTCATAAAATGAGGTGACACTTATTATCTATTTGTTTAATCAACACTCATACTTAGTTTTATGAGTACATGACACTATGTTTGAAATACTTTTTAAAAGGATAAAACAACATACTTATTATAAGGACCCAGGCACATTCTAATCATTTTGAAGTGAATCAGAAAATGAACAGGAGCCTGGCTCCTATCCGCTAGTAACATCAAAAAAGTCAAACCTAAAACTGGAAATGCACACTACAAATTTTAGCACGATCATGTATGAATGCAAAACAATATTGAACTGAATTAGGATCAATCATAGGGATCGGCGGTGAGCAAGGAGAACGCCAGAATCGCCAGACCCTAATAGCCAATTGCAATCACAGAGAGAAAGGGGAAGAGTCAGGCTCACTCGCCCGATTTAAGTTAACATTCGGTGTCGGTTTCTAACAAAAACTGACAATAAAAACTTTAAGTGTATGAATGCAAAACAATACTGAACTGAATTAGGATCAATCATAGGGATTGGTTAACTAAATTATCATTGACATCTACTTGTTTAAAAAATAGGTTAAGCCAAGGTCAACACACATCAACAACACACATTAAAAAATAGGTTAAGCCAAGGATGAATTGAGGATGCAAACCTAGTCAATTGGAGGCTTTACCTCTAGCAGTGGCAATGGTGATGATAATGGCAAGCTCTGGTTCTGGCTGCTGCTGTTGGCGTTGGCTACTGGCGCTGGCTACTGGCACTGGCTACTGCTAGCACCGGCGAGAGGAGGACCGGCTGGAGGAGAGGACCAATGACGGTGGTGGCTCCACGAACGACGAGCTCCACGGAGGCGACGAGCTCCACAGAGGCGGCGAGCTCCACGAATGCCGACGAGCTCCACAAACGGCAAGCTCCACGACGGTGCTTCATGGTGGCAACAAGGAGATCGGCGCTTCACGGCGGAACTTCACGGCATCGATGAGCAAGGAGATCGGCGGCGAGGATCAAGGAGAACACCGGAATCGCCAGACCCTAATAGCCGATTGCAATCACAGAGAGAAAGGGGAAGAGTCGGGCTCGCTCGCGCGATTTAAGTTAACATTCGGTGTCGGTTTCTAACAAACACCGACAATAAAAACTTTAAGTGTCGGTTTGCAACAAACCACCAACACTAAAGGGAGGTGAAAATTTTCGTGGTTATTCGCACGAAAACACAACGACATCAGTTATTGTCACAAAACCGACGATAAAAATTGAACAAATTTCTGTCTCGCAGAAAACCTTTAGTTGTCAATACCTCCCTTAAAAACCGACGATGTATGTTAATTTTTGGAGGCAATTTTTTTCGCTGGAAATTTTGGTTTTGGCGGTTACTTTTAGGTGTCGGTTTCTTATTAAGGAACCGACACTGAATAAAAGTGGTACCCGTGTCTGGTCGCCCTTCACAGATTGATGTCGGCTTATTTTAAACACCGAAGCTTTATGGTTTAGGTGTCGGTTTTTTTATTACAACCGACACCAATAAAAGTGACGTTATAAGCCATTTCTGTAGTAGTGATTGTTTAATTGCCTTTGTCGAGAATTCATTGTTTTATTTCATAATCTGGGTTTAGGTTTTGGGATTATCTCTAATGGTTGGTATTTGTGGTGATTAAAAAAGTGGGTCCCGACAACATGGTATCAGAGCCTAGGTTAGATGAGTCTACAGGGACAATAGGATCTAGGACTAAATGATAATGTGGATGTTGAATATAACTTGAATGATGTGCATACTAACAGAATTCAGTATCCAGATAATTTGTTCAAGTATTTGGGTATTGAGCTAAGCTAGTATGGAACTACCGACTGTACTTCTTTTGGATGCCCTGACCAAGTATCTAGATGAACATAGTTTGGTAGTATAATAAGATGCATAAAAAAAGAATGGTAATAAAATTGTGAAAGAGAAAATGATTTTATAATTCAATATGGAACCTATGGCAAACATGAAATTTCATATAAGAAAGATGAAAGCTTAATGGATTATTAAGACAAACTCTAATGAGTTTGAATTGGAGTATGAAATATGAAATTGTGAGAAAAACCTATGAACTAAGTTGCACAGTAGATAATTTTCTTCATAAAGGAAATTGATGAATGCGGATGATAATATGTGAATGAGTCATAATCTTATCCATGAGATACACAATCAAAATTTTAAAAGGATGAGAAAGGTGATGTGAATCAGAACTTGATAAATGATGTATTACTAATATCTTTGAAGTAAGTGTTTGTAATACTCAAGGAGAGATATGATGATGACAAAGGATGAAATATCCATTAAATGCAAAAAATGTCATATGAAGGAAAGATAAAATGAAAGTCTTTATAATTTGATGTCTAGAGAGGTGAACGATTAGATGATATGATATTCTTCTGTATCTTTACTTAGATTTCAGGACGAAATCCTGAAAGGGGGGGGGAGAATTTGTAATGACCCGTTTTCAAATTAGTCATCTAATTATGGTTTACTTGGATGATTGTATGCTTAACTAAGTTGATCATTGTTTAAAGTTTGATTATTGATGGTAGTTAAGTTTTGATTTTTTTAATATAATGAGAAGGTTTAATCATACTTTGATTCACATAATTAGGGTTAAGATATGGAAACCCTAATCGGACCAAATTAGGGTTTTGATGACATATGAAAATAGAATTTGATAAGTATAATGTCTCACTAAATGATTTTTAGTATTTTATGTGTAACTCTGATTTAAGTACAATTTTAATACTATTTGGATATATAAAATGTGAAAAACATTGAAAAATATCAGAATTTTTGAAGAAGGTTCTGACATGTTTATCAGTCGAGTTTCAAACTCAACTGACCATATTTTCATATTGATATAGTAGTGTGGTAATTCAATTTTATCTTTTTTATTTGTTATCCAATTGATCTCAAATTTTAACGGTATTTATTAAACTCCATTATAGACACCCTATTAAATTTGTGTATTTTTTGGATGATTTTTGATCCCTATAGTGAGGGGTGTCGGTCGAGTTCTGTGAAGGACAAACTCGACCGACCATGCTACTGACTACAATATAGTAGTGTAGTATTAGATTTTTAATTATTTATTGGTAACTTTAAATGATCTAACATTTTTAGTGTTTCTTATAAACTCAATTTCAGACCTTGAGTTAAAGTTTCATAATTTTTGGATGAGGTTTGAATTCTAAAAAGTGTGGTTTCAGTCGAGTTTATAACTCATCCGACCAACCAATCTGAGCAAAATAAAAATACATTGAGGGGCTTGTTTGCAATTGTTCTAAGCACCTCAATTCACCTATATGACTAACCTAACACACAAGGAGATCTCATAACTCTTCCTTCCTATCAAAGAAATGAAATCCTTGAGAGAGAGGAGAGCTAGGGTTTTGAGTAGAGAAAGTGGTGGAGATGTTGACCTAGGGTTTCTCTATCCAAGATATGATGAAATCAAGTAAGTTTAGCTTCTTTGCATATTATTTTATGGTGAATCTTCTCTCACATGTCAAGATTCTGTCCCTCCTCTGTTTGATTCGAAATCACATCAAATCTCCCCCTTTTCTCAGTCTTTCTCTTCTAATCCCCATTTCCAGGGTTTCTGAGTTGAGAGGACAAATAATTGGATTCTTTTGCAAGTGTCTGATTGGGTTTCCAAAAATTCAGAGGTTGACCTACGTTTTTAAGGTGCTTGACATCTGAGGTGAGTGTTTTTATCCCTCCTAATCTTTGTATTCATGTTGAAAGCTTAATTCTATCTGGCTAAAATAATCAGAAACCTTGTTTGCATATGTATGTGATTGAATTTGATTTGGGAAAAATATTGGAGGATCCAAATCTACTAATTTTGATTATTTCTCATTGATAGGAACTTGATTAGTTCCTGATATATTGATTGAGGATCAATGGATAATCTTATGGGTAGATGACTATGCTACTTCATATGATTTTTGCCTAAAAACCAGCCTAATGGCTAATATGCTTGGAATTGAATTGACATGTATAAAATCGTATTTGAATTGTACTAGATTGTATTATACAAGTGTATGGTTGAATGTTAATGGAATTGAATGACCACATATCCTAATTAGGATTTGTGTTGAGGAAGTGAATCAAATGAGTCAATTGATCAATGTATACTTATGATTGATGAATGGAATGTGTGAAAATGGAAACTAGGGTTTCTGTGTTTGTGAATAACCCTAATGAACCCTTGAGTCATGATTGGATTACTGAATGATATGATTCTTATGATATGTTGAACTAAGGAATGACTTCTTGAAAACCCTAAAAGTTTATTACTAAGACAATTATGAGTGATAACGCTAGAAGTTGTATATGATGTTGTAAATGTGATCAAATGTTGAAATTGAAAGTATTAGTACTTCAATTGAATATGATGAGTCTTACTAATATCATCTAAGTCTAATGCATTTATTTTAGTATAATAAAGAATGATCCTGTTTTATTATGGGAATGACATTAGAAGTGAATGACATGGTACTCTTATCTAAATGTAAGAAATGATATGAAGAAGAAAATGTATTGATGGTGATGGCAAGTTAAAGATGAAACTAATGAAGTTATTATGATGAAGTCTTTAATACTTTGTTTTAATTACACGTGGCTTGAGCCAAATTGAATGGAACATACTAAAACTAGATTTTGATGGATATCAATGAATAGATAAGTATTGTATATCAAGTGAGTTAAAAATGACTGGTTCCAGTAATTTAATGAACATGACATGAGAGCAGTTGAGATTAATGAATATGAATTGAAGGGAAAAGATGAGAATTAATAGACAAATTTAAGAAACAAACTCTAACCCTAAAATGTTGAGCTAGATGGTGCTAATGAATGACAATCTCATATGTAGGATTAAGGAATGTACATAATTGTAGTTTAATTCAATTAAAAGATGAGGTTCAAGCATTTGAATTGATTTACAAGAATGTGTTCTTATATTGCGATTGTTTGATAGAATACTTGTACTATGAGAATGAATTGTTTTGAGGAAATTCAAATGATAATCAACATGTGTTGATTAGTAACCCCATATGAAGAATGTGAAATAAAAGAAGAAGAAAACTAAGTCTGCTATGCATGTATATGCATGAAATTTATTGGTATCTATTCAGATTGGATCGAACAAGCATATGTCATATGATAAATCTATTTTGAGTATGAGGAATGATATGCTTTTACTGTTTCTAGTTCTAATGCCTCTACTAATATTTATTCAAAACTGTGATATACAATGAACTGATAAGATTTGTGTTGAAATTGAATTTAATATGCACTCCTTACATTGGGAAACCCTGATAAGGGTAAATGTTGCATAATGAGATTATGTCTAGGGCTGAAAGCCCACTGATGATGATAAAACCCCGATGGGGTAAATGATGGACAATAAGATTATGTCTTGGGCTGAAGGCCCACTGTTGATGATTGCTATGAGATGAAGTAGAAGATAGAAATAATCATATGTGACATCTAAATGTGATGTCCTTGATGTGATATTGATTTATGATTCTGTGAAGAAAGAAATAGGGAAAAAAATTATCTGTGTTTTTCTTATATTGTTTAATTGCCTTTGTCGAGAATTCATTGTTTTATTTCATAATCTGGGTTTAGGTTTTGGGATTATCTCTAATGGTTGGTATTTATGCTGATCAAAAGAGTGGGTCCCGACAGTGAACCCCTCCCCATCTTTTCATCCTCCCTTCTAACAACATTGAAGTCTCCAAGGATAGCCCAAGTAGAAATCATACCAGAACTAATGCACTCAATGCCATCCCAAAGGCAAACCCTATCAACATCTAGGTTGTGTCCATACATAGCAGTGAGATAGAAGCTCCTATTGGAATGAGAAACTTCAACATGAACGAACTGATCATCCTCACTAATCTTCTTCACTTTACACTCACCCTCCTTCCATAGAATAACCACTCTCCCAATAACATGGGATCTATGATTAGAATCCCAATTAAACTCAGGGAAAACATCACCAATCAACTCTGAAATCTTCCTTTATCTAACTTTAGTCTCGTTTAATAGAAGTATATGGGGTTTGAACTTCCTTATTTTCTCCTGAACTGTAGAGGCCTTAATGTTAAGACCTCTTACATTCCAAGAAAGAATATTCAGATTAAAACTATCCATTAGAAACAATTTGGACCAGTACTTCACTGGTATGGGACTTGCCTCCAGCAGTGGGTACATCATTCACAAGTTTCAAATTATCAAATTTATTCGACAAAGAAGTCTGTTCAGATTGATCTTCCACCTTAGAAACTTTCCTCCCTTTCCCCTTAGTTTTCTTTCTTCTATTACCTTTTTGTACTTCAAACCCGTCATCTTCTAAAACTGAAGTATTGACAGTAGGAGGGGCAGATAAATCCACAATTGGCTCCACAGTTCCCTATGAACTAGTTCCATCCACTTCAGAGTTATTCAACACATTGTCTTCAAACGAATCGTTAGGCATATGGAACTCTTCCTCTTCATTGCTCACCCCCATTGCTTCAATAAAACTGGATTGAACTGGTGAGTCCACCTTATCAGTTTCTTTCTCATTAAGAACCTAAACAAAGGTGGGACGACCAGGTGAATTTATATTCTCAGTAATTTTCACAGTAACTTCCTGGGTGCCCGAAGGAATGATAGATCCCCCCTTCTTTACAAAATATATGCCATTATCTAGCACGTTCTCCAGATCTAGTTCATCTAAAAATTTAATGAGGAAAAATACCTTCTCGTAGTTCATGACCTCCAGCGAACCCTTCAAGATCCCAATCTGAGACATGTATCTTTCTAGAATAGGTCGATGAGGCTTAAAGACAACAATGTACCCTGAGATGCATCTCTTCCAAACGCTCAACATTCTTCTCCGCCTCCTCTTATGGGTCAATGAGCTTCTGGCCCTAAATCTCAACACTCAATTTCTCCAAAGAAGTGTCGAACACTCTTGGTTTAATCAGGTCCGCCCATGACTTTGGTAGTTTAGAATTGATTCAGATATTTTTGAGCCTAGGATTGATTCAGAGGAAGGAATGAGAACTGGGGAAGGGGGATCTCAACATGTCGAGAACCTCCTCCGACGTCTGCCTCAACATCGCGCCGCCAGTCACTAGAGCTCATCGTGTAGGTCTCCCTTCTGGTCAGCAAGATGTGGAACCTACAGTTTAGGTGTGAGCTATAGGTTAACAACATCCTATGAGTTCAACTTAACAACAAGCCACCAAACCTGTAATAAAAAACATAATATATATCTGCACATAATGTTATTCATTCTCCAATTCCATTCCATCACATGTGAAATCATAATTCATTCATCTTCATATTCATTCACACACATGTTACTTCATTTACACATATACCAATTTCATTCGCATGACATGTAGAAACATTCATTCATTCCACACACATTTATATATATATCATCATTCACATATTCATGCATCAAATTTAGAGTTACAAAAAGTCATAAGAACCACATGTATAATAGAATTCAAAGTTCTTGTTCATCTTCTTTATCTCAATCAAATTCAAAGTTTACTTCCCTTTCAAAGGCTTCTGCCCATTGTTCTTGTGTCTCATCTAGTTGTTCTCTCATATAGGGCATGTGTACGTCTACTAGCTTTTCTTGCGTATCGAAGTCTTTAAAACACCTGCAAAGAGAATGATGTATATAATTAATAAGTTTAATGTGTTCGTATTATCTAATGAGACTATATACTTATGATGATCAAGACTATATATATGGATTACATTATGTATCTCATCAATGTTCACTTCCACATATCTAAAAATCATGTCCATATACCACATCTTGTAGTATGTGCACATCTAATGGTTGTCTTGTACTGAACACTATAAATTTCAATATATAAAACCTTAATAAATTAAAGTAGGAGTCAGAAAACTACCTCAATATTCTCCCAAACTATCACTTTCATTTATATCTACCTTTCCTCCAACCGTTTTGAAACATTTCATAGCCCTATACGATAATGTAACATGTTGAATTGACATTAGTAAATAGTCATGTAATATGTATGTTAATAAATACAAATATAAAAATTTACTCACGTGAATAATGTCTTTTTCAAATCATGTACCCCATTGTCTATTTAGTCACCCTTAGGATTAAGATAATAAAGAGCTAGCATCTGGGGGACAACAACCAATAAGACCCAATGGTTATTTCTGAGTGATAAGAAGGAAAAAAATATAACTCAAAATCCACAATGAAATGCAATCTCTTAAGTCAAAGTTGTAGGCAAAGTAAGTAGACTTAGCCAACATTATATGGAGCTAATATCACACTCTTTTTCTTTTTGCCAAAATATTTAAATGTGATAGAGTAGTATAGGGTAACAAATGCAGGGTCTATAATTACATAGCTAATCAAGGATGGAACTAGAAATCCCACATGGGTCATTGAAAACTTTGTACATGCCCTATATAAGTGGTTGCAAAACATATATCATGTGTGCATTAATATATAAGAAAACATGTCACCATATATAAAACGAGGTATATAGCTATATAATATCTCACCATATCCAAAGTTCTATTACATATGTATTCAACCAAGAAAAATGAAATAACTTCAAAACATCTTATAGACATATACTAGTATCATAATGTTGACCTACAACGTCATCCTTAATAGAAACCATCATAGGCAAATCTTCTTCATGTTCGTCTATAAATAGTGTCATACCCCTGCATTGAGGTTCTATCGAGTCAAATAAGTCATGTGCAAGCCAACTAGGTAATTGAGGAAGAGGTGGAGGTGGAGGAGGACAAGCTCTAAGGAGTTTCTTAGACCCTATGTCATGCACATATATAGTTTTATATCAATTGTGATGTATATACAGATACAACGTAATGTAAATTTACCATACATCAAGATCAATTTAGATAACTCCCGCTTTGGGCCACACAACCACACCGCCTTCTACTTTACCTATTGTCTCAGTGTCGGGGTGGTCATATGGCAGTGGATACTTCTTCCAAGCTTCATAGGGCACATGCAAACCACATCGGTGAGTAATGGATCACCATGAAGCATGGCACTTGCAAGGGATGGGTAAGCCTCACCCACAATAATGACATATTCTTGTAATTTTAGATGACATGGCTTCAAGCCTACAAATTTGCATAGAGTATTATATATACCTAAACATATCATCCAGAAGAGACTACTATGTCATAAAAATACTTATAGAGGACGTGCTAGGTGTTGGATCTACAAGATTACTCCCAACCACCTCTATCTTAGGGGGGTCCACCTCGTATGAATAGTGGGGTGACATAGCTGGTATCGTCTGAGTAGCTGACAAAGAAGCCTCCCACTGGCTCATTGCTTCCTGAATTCCCTTTGCAATTAACTCTTGTACCTCCTCTTTTGAGAATCCCCCTTTCTAGGAGCAATGATGGCCCAAAGAACACTCTTATACCCAAACCAGTACCTACAATCCTAACATGTTTGAGATGCTTTGGGTTATCGAGAGCAACTGTTGATTCATCCCTTGTGTGATCAGGGAATTTTCCTTACTTCCTTTACTCTTGAGCTCCCTCTAATCATCATCAATAGTAATTGGTAAGTAAAACATAACAATCATCAATACTAATTGCTCTGAGAGTTGAATTTTTCATCCGCCTCAGCAGTTGTGGGGTTGGTTATTTCTCCATATTTGGATTGCCACTCAACTATCCATATATCATGGTGAAGTAGAGGTTCAATAGTCGTACTAGAGGACTCAACAGTCCCAAGAGTAGGCTGCTGAGAAGAAGATGTATGTAGTAGCTTTTGGCAAAGATTTGCATAGTCACCTTGACCCATCATGTGTTGTGCACATTCTTTACATGCTTTTCTCTTTGAGCATCACTTGTAGCCTGATTAGTAACAATCATCAATCATAATTGGCAATTAAAACATAACCTAGTATGCCAAGATAAAACAATGAATTCATAAGAATGTATTCAAAATGGGGAGTGTGGCTTAATACCTTGAATTCATTGGTGTTTTTCACAACAACAAACACCTCGCATGTCATGGAGTCAAGATAGCTCCATTGTTCAGTGGCTGAATTCTTCCTCTTCTCAGCCTCCCTTATGTATAGTCTTTCCAGATTTGTTATATATTTCCTCAGAACCCTCCCACAATGTTGCATCACCTTTTTGCGATGTAGATTTTCATCCAGGTCAAATATATTCTAAAAAATTTCATATACTTGATAGAATATTCTTAAAAATAGAATTATAAATAGTCTTAAAAACAAAATTGCAAATGATAATATCTCACACATAGTTCTTTCCATATGAAGTCTTTCTTACATTTATCAATTTTATGCCAAGATTCTACTGCTATACTAAATGGCTATGAGTAACAACCCCTAGATATGAAACAAAAGAGCTCTGATTCTTTCCAATAGGATTTTCTACATGATTAAACTCAACGACCAACTTTGTTCTGTTACCCCTTTGTTGTATCAACTTGTTCATCATGGCGATGCCCCTTATTTTTTTATTTTTTTATGCTGCTCATCAAGCTAAACAAGATCCTCAAGATGTACATCCTCAACCTAAAATTGATAAAAAAATCATATAGGTCATAAATAGATAATACTTATCAGATATGATACACAAGATAGACATATTTTAAAATGCATAGAGTGTTGATATAGCAATACACTTCTTACACCAGTGTCAGTAGGATGATGCTCATCCTCATGGTAATCATCATCACGATCATCATACTCATGGTCAGACGCCATCTGAAAAAATGTCATATAAAAAATAGTCAAACAATGAAATATAAAATTATAAAATGCACATATAACATTAAAAAAAAATCAAAAGCATGCCTCTAATATTGAGATCTTTTATCAATTAACATTCCCTCAGTGTGATCTCCGCGCACATATAAGTCAACGTCAGTTTCAATATTTGGTGTTGGCAAGCCAACTGAGAAAGGACCAGAGTCATCATACTTGTCATAGTACTCGTCTTCATCTGTAGGATCTTCAATGAACTATCTTTAACCATGATGAAGAACTGACCATTTTTTATTTACAAGATCATGAATATAAAATACTTGCTTTTCCAATGATTCCATTATGAATGGTTCACCCTTCTCGCCAATCTTTTCAAAATTCACTAATGTCAAACCCAATTCATCCACTAGAACTCCTTTGGTGTTATCAACACAACTATACTTAAAGATCAAAATTTTGAAATCTGCGTATTCAAACTAACATATGTCTTCAATGACATTGTAATATGACAATTTAGCTTCATGACGACTCTTATCCTTTGCACTAGAAAAAACAATGAAGACGCTTGAAGGGTGATCCCACTGTTTTGGATGACGCTCTTATCACTTGACCCTTTGTGTAATATGATAACCCATTTATGTCAAACCCTTCATAAGACATAAGATTCATTTTTGGTTTAAAGATGGGGAATTTGATATTTTCAGCAACATTATTTGATATTTGAGATAGTTGACGTAAGACTTTATCTTCACACCACCTAATAAATGTCTTGTTATGCTCTCTACTTGATGAAATTGGTATGTTCAGTGATATAAATACTCACTTCATCGATATTTTTAAAATATGCAAGTGAGCTTGTTCCCATAGCTCACGACTGATTACTTGCGATCGTGCTCCTAAAGTCCCTTTATCAGAATAATCCTCAATATTCTTGTCATTTATAGGATCTTCATTAGAACTCAAAAAGTCACTTTAAAGTCTAGAACCTCCCTCACCACATAACCCTCAATAATACTCCCTTCAAGCCAGTAATAGTTTCAAACATCAGCTTCAAAAACACTCATGTACCGTTTAAAAGGATACATCCAATGCAAGAAAGCTGGTCCCAACATTTTCACTTTCCTAGTCAAATGGACAACAAGATGTACCATGATATCAAAGAATAAAGGAGGAAAATACATCTCAAACTGGCATAGGGTAAAAACCACTTCTCTTTGTAACTTATTAAGATTCTCAGGATCAATAACTTTGTTACATAGAGTGTTGAAGAAGAAATAAAGTCGGCTGATTGCAATCCTTACATGCTTCAGAAGTATAGATCAAATTTCCACAGGGAATATTTGTTGCATCAGAGTGTGACAATCATGCAATTTAAGATCTATCAACTTTAGATCTTTCATTGATACCAGTCTATGGGTATTATAAGAGTATCCTTGTGTCACCATAACATCAAGAAAACACCCTCAAAAAGTCTTCTTCTCCTTTCTAGACAATGTGTAACAAGTAGGAGGTAAATATGTTTTTCAATCACTCCTAACTACTTCTGTTATTTTTTTCCTTATTCCCATTTCATGTAGGTCCATTCTGGATTTGATGTCATCTTTAGTCTTACATGGTATATTTAATATAGTACCAATGACGCCATCACAAACATTTTTCTCAACATGCATGACATCGATACAATGCCTAACTACCAAACAACTCCAATAAGTAATATCCCATAATATTGACCTCTTCTTGAATAAAGATTTGTCACTATGTGGGAATGGTACATTTTGATCTCTTACCTAATTCATTAACAAAGTATTTTATTCTTTCATAAACAACCTCCCCTGGTATAAGTTTAGGGGCATCCGTTCCTCATTCGATCCACCGAATGATTTGCACAACCTTACACAAGGATTGAATTTTGGAAGAAACCTTCAATGACCAAGATATATAGTCTTGTTGCCATGTTGTAGTCATATTGAATCAGTGTTCTCTTCACATATAGGGCATGCTTTGGATCCTTTTGAATTGTATCCAAATAAATTCCCATACACTGAAAAGTCATTAACAGTGCAAAACAACATATCATGCAAACAAAATGTCTCTCTATGTGAAGCATCATAGGTCATCACAACTTCACCCCATAGTTTATTTAAGTCATCAATTAGAGGTTCAAGATAAACATCAATATCATTTCCAGGTTGTGTAGGGCCCAATATCAACAATGACAACATAACATACTTATTTTTCATACACAACCGGGGAGGAAGATTGTATATAACAAGCATAACAGGCCAAGTGATATGTTGGCTACTTAATGTACCATATAGATTCATCCCATTGGTACAAATCTCAAGTCTTAGATTCCTGACTTCTTCACCAAATTCAAGGTACAATAAATCAATCTTCTTCCACTGTGGGGAATCAGACACGTGTTGTAGGATCCCATCGTTATTTTTCTTAACCTCTGCATGCCACCTTAAATTCTCCGCATTCATCAGATTGGAAAACAAACATTAAAATCATGGTATTATAGGTAGATACCATGTCACCTTGGTAAGAGAGCCAGTTTTGGACTTCCCCAAAGTCGTCATTTTATACATTTATGCCCCACATTTTGGAAAATCTTTCAAATTGACATAGTCCTTTTGAAATAACACAAGATCATTAGGTCATGCATGTATTGTCATGGAAATATTTGTTACCCTAGTCCACACTCCTAATGGCTACCTAGCCAAAGGTGAGTGGACTTGGTCATCCATCCACAGAATGACACAAATAATTCACACAGGAAATATATATGTAAAAGTAGTAACAACAAGAGATATAACAAGATACTAGAAGGGGATAGAGAAACATGTACCCAATTATCTATTCAAGATACCCCATTGGTATTTCATTTGAGATCTTAGAGCCTTGAGCACAGATGATCTTCATTTGGTAACTACAATTTGATTAAAAAAACATAATAATGCTAAAGCATTAAGTACGCTATGAAAAGACATGTAAACGATTTAAGAGTAATACAAAACTTGCTTGGCTAGAAACAAGATCATTGACAAGAATAAGAAAGAAGACGAGAACACTTAACGACATTGTTTTGTATAAAGCATGTATTACGTTCCTTTATCCATTATATCATCATTAGGTTGTATAATGGATTTATATGTATTAGGTTCAAGGTTTCTCAACATATAATAATCAAACATGAAAGTAGTAATCATAGGAACAATAGCTCAACTAAATAAGTAAGTAGCCAAGCATTCATACAAGCATACATACAAGCAATCCAATATCATAGTAGGGTCAAGAGGAAAACATACCTTGCGAGTAGAGTACAATATATAATCCACGAGTGAGATTCCTAAAGAAGGAACAAACCAACATGAACCTATGATGTAAAAAGACATAATGGTGGGTCTTAGATTAGTAGGTTTGTGTTAAGATAAACGTCATATAAGTCATGTGGATGTTCTTCTAGATTTAGGTTTCAAATAGGTCGAACATAGTTTCTAAAGTTCCAAACATGCATGTATTTTCAACATAGTCTAAGTGTCAACATTAAGGCCTAGGTCTAAGCATACCATCCACATTATAAGTGATACAAGATCGAGGTAAAGTCTGATTTGGGAAGGAGGAAGCATGAGAATCAGATAATCCACAAAGTATAATCATGCAAGAGCACATTTAGTCATATAAGATTTATTTCAAGCACTAGCATCATCTATCCCAGTCTTATGATTGTAGAAGAGCATAGGATCAATAAAGTTGATATCTTGTCTACTAACAGGATAAACTGCTAATTTGAACAATATAGTGCAAGATGTATGTGTAGGGCCATATATCCATCATATGGAAACACACTAAGTTAACTAGATCATTTCAATGCACAAAGTAGGTACTTGAGGTATCACGGGTCAAGCATGGGTTACTTTAGCATGAAATCTTAATTAATTATGTAGAGAGACATAGCAAAGATCACTGATTTCAATACTCACATATTGTAAGCCAAAGTCCAAGACTTGATCAAATTATATCATGTAAGCACATAACCAGACCATTTTAGGAAAAAGATAGCCATATAGGGTTAAGATTATCATTAGGGTGCAATTATATGGCCCAAGACATCAAGAACAACAAAAGATAACTAATATTATCGATGTAGGATATTAGAGTAGTTATGGTTCATGAATGAAACAAGCTAGAGCATGATTGAGTGTCATTAACATCCAAATAATCATAAAGGAACCAATTTTGACAATCCAAAAGAGATAAGAACAAAATTATTTGAAAACTATAGTGCCATTACAAATATGGCATTTTTCTGATCAAAATGGTATATAACATCATAGGTTTTGGTGAAGGAACCTAGGAGATACAAAGATTTGTAGATTTAAAGCATTAAAAGAGGGAATTTGGAAGTGATTTACCCTAACAGGCTATGATTGGGCCTCTGAGCAGGTGCAACGTGGCCCTGGAGGTTCCTAGTTACCGCCAACTACCACACCACAATAGATGGAGGCTTCTGACCACTCGCTACCACCCACTAAAGATATCCACAAATGCCTCTCCTCACTGCAAACCCCTGGGACAAGTGGGTCGTGTTGGTATTTGGCACTTGGGGGTAGGGCCGTCAGATCTGGGTCAGTTGACCCCTTTGATCGGGATCAATGGTAGGGGTTTCTTCTCCCCTACCTCAGGCGTTGCACTCGAGCTCCTTGTCGGAGCCGCATCACCAGGGCGGCATGGACGCACGAGCAAGATCCAAGAGTGTCGTTCAGATTTGATTCGTCCCACTACACATGCCTTCAGGTTGTGGCACAGTGGTCAGAGGTGTGAGATCATGCCCACCATGGTGGTGGTGTTGTTTCTTGAATAGGAGGAGAAGACGGGGAGTGGAGAGAGGTTCTAGGGAATGAAAGGAAGCGAAATGAGAGGGTAAAAAGAGAGGGAGTCGAATGGAAGCATAATAGAGTATCAATTTGGCAAAAATATTGAGGGACGAGGGTGATTGGATGAGACAAAGTGTGGTTAGGTGCGCTCAGTGTCATTGGCACCGAGCTGTTGTATGGAGGAAGGGGATGGGGTCCCAGCCATTCGATTGGGGCTTGATCCATGGTAGCGATATCGAATGGTCACCTTTTTCTTCATCATAGTCTAGGCCTCCTGATTGGCTCACAAGGTGATAGCCGGATAGCCCTCAAATATAAGGGGTGCTACCCTCATATGGGTCGCGCATCAGATTCAGCCCATTAAGGCTCAAAAACTAATTTAAATTCAAGAATTAAATAGCAAAGTTCAAAAGTCCATATCTTGGGCTAAGATAGTCAGATTTTTACACCTTGGATTAGTAATTGAATCCTATACAATATGATATATATTTCACAGACAGAAGAGTTCATTGAAAGGGTTCAAAAGTGATTACAAGTAGGTGCTACATAATAAGCATTCCATTTAGTTCAAAACCCAAATTAGAGTCATAAATAGTTACGAGGTGATATTTAATCAAAATTAACTTGTCAATTTGAGCATGATGTGATTCAAGGTCATCAAATTAGGTGTGATGGAGGTTATAGAGTACATCAAATCATCTAACAAGTCAAGATGTACTTCAATTGAATGGCAAAAAATCCGGGTTATCACATCCTCCCCACCTTAAAAGGAATTTTGTCCCCAAAATTAAATCAAGATTTGAGATTTCATACCCCATATCATGATTATCTTGGTATTCCAAATGGGCAGTATTGTCACTATATTAAAATCAGGAAATCAAACATCAAGGTTAACATATAGTCACATGGATCAACTAATTAGGGAGGTCATTACATAAATCATAAATTTTGAGAGATTTTCCTATAGATCACAATCTTGAGGAGATCACATGTAGGTCAAACAAACCAAGTTCAAGAGTAAGGTATGACTTTTATTCCCAACATTTAGGGTTGTAGCTTCTACATTAGCCTAGTTGGGGTTATACGTCCATGATTGAGATTTCATATTTCAACAATTCAAGAAAACTTCATATTTGAACATCATGATTTCGTGCTCAAAATCGATGGAAGGTCCCACCCTAGTGCACATGGAGCTTAACCATAAGTCATGAATTGATCGAGTTATCATAATCATCATTTCAAAATTTTTAAGATTTGGGAACATGCAAGTCATCAGTCATATATCGAGGGTGATCTCAAGATCCAAATAGGGTGATCATAGGAGTCAAATCAATATCAAGATCAATAAGCATAAGTTAAGATTTCATCAAGTCAATGTCGAGAGTCAAGTTTGGACATCAAGGTCATAGGTCCAATCATTTTGAAGCTAGGATGTAGGTTTCTGTATCGATCTTAGGGTGACTTAGGGATCTACCCCTCATAAGGTTTTTATTGAGACGCCCTTCACAGTCTTCTTGAGGTTTCTCTATGTTATTTGAACACATTAATTTATATGTAATTCTTTAACCCATTGGGAATAACATTTTCTTTAATTCGTATGTAGAGATGGAAGCTCGTTGCCTTCAGGAAGAACTTCTTTCAACAAAGACAACAAGGCATGAAGCTTTTGTTGCTCCATCTATTGTTAGCCTTCAGATTATACAATCTCAACATAGCACTCAGCTTTGTAAACTTAGTACAACCTATGTATAATGGTATCTCAGCATCATGCACAATGTTCCTAAATAGGGAAGGTAGATCGGTGTGCTCTACCCCATAACTATCTAGCATCACATTAACCATGTCTACCAGAATCAGTTCATTCACATCTACATCATAGGCGGCAATTTCTTCTTCAACACAAGTACTACTATTGACATTTACTGAACTCAAGTTTGGAATCTCTCCATGCCAGTATCATTCTGTATAGCCATGTACAATCCCGTTGCATGTGACATGACTTTTGATTTTGTCACTAGTGTTGACTTTCAAGTTGTTACCACAATGCCTACATAGACAATAGAACCTATCTCCAGGTTGTTTCCTATGTTCCTCTGCAAATCTTATAAACTGATCAAGACAAGTAATAAACTCTGGGGTGCAACAATTTGGAATGGACATCCATGATCTATCCATTCTATGATAAAAGAGAAAACAAGTATTAGGTTTACATATTAGGTTGAGGATTTATATATAGATTAGGATTTATTGTTTTATATTTAGGGATAAGGGTTTATAGATTAGGGTTTAGGGTTTAAATATTAGGGTTTATGATTTACAAATTAGGGTTTATGGTTCATTAATGAATGTGTGTACCACTTATCCCATTCTTGAACACCTAATATCACTAGTAAGTGTAAATGTATATTTGATTTTCAAGAAAATTGTGGCAGCATTACCCACAGTTCTCCAAGTACATTGATGTAGATAAGCAAATGTCCACCAACATACATACTTAGAGAACAAATGGGGAAGTGTTGAGGAAACGTCTTGAAAACTGAATATACATTATACACATACATCCTAAGTGAGATTAAGTGTTCAAGAACAGTCCCAAACTGGGGACTATCCAAGATTTACTCCTAATGAGTAAATCACAGCTGGGTTTCTAGGCCAACAAAATACATGTATGTTGTCATTGCTATACCTATGATCCTAGTTCCATAGATCATATCATAGGTTTTATGTAACATCATTTAATTATATTCATTCTTCCATTTGGAATAGTTAATCAAGAGAGAAAGAAAACAATAATAATAGTTAAGAGAACTAGACTAGGCACCTTGATTTAAGATTCTTGACTAGATCTTTGAAAAGTGTCCCTCAAAGAGGTCCCAAGATTACAACAATGTAAGAGTTGATTTACAATAGCAACATCTTGTAATCCTAATTGTGCCCCAGTCTAGGTACCATATTCTATAACATTGATTTCAACATCTCCAATGTACATGCATGTTCATCATCAAGATAATCATTACACATAAATTATTCATGACCTAGGGAGGGAGAGATGATCTTAGGTAAACTAGAAATTAATGTTAACAAACTAAGGAAAGAAGCAAATTACACTAACTAAGACAACAATATGGTGATATACCAACAACCAATAAATGATGGTAAAGGCCCATAAGTGATGGTATAAGCTATACCAACACTCAATAAATGTTGGCTATACTGATGTCCGCATAGCGCTTTACCAACATTTTTTGAAGCTATACTAGCACTTATGATTGTCGGTATAGGTGTTCTAGATTAGATCCCATTGATCCTTGTGACCTCTATGCCAACACTTTTAGTGTGCCATAATAAATTGTTGGGTTGTCGGTATATGTACTTTTGGTGCCATAAATAACCAAAATGTGACTTATATGCCTTCATTGAAAATCCATTGGTATAAAGTTTTGGTATGACTTTATTGTTCAATAGTCACTCATTATTATTTGATTTGTAGGAAGAATTTAAATCACCAGACACCACATATTTACCACCCAATTTATCAAAAGTATTGTACACTCACATTGCAATTATTTATCCTTGTGATCGTGAAACCGTACAATAATATGGATAAGAAAAATATATTACTCTGGATATGAACAAAAATCATTTATTTAATATTTCAAAATTTTTACACAACATGGAGAAATTCATGAAGTTTTAATGTCACATACAGACAACCCTACTAACACAAAATGTGAGACCTCCTTCAAAACCTCATAACTAAATAAAAGAAAGAACATGATTCCTCTAGAGGTTGAATGATGTCTTCTTGCTTCAACTTCCTCCATGATTGATAGCATATTCCTATTTAATAAAAACCAAGAATCAAATCATGTATTTTGGAAGAACCCTAACATATATATGATGTGGTGCAGCTTAGAAACTATACACAAAGATATATATGCCCTATATGTTATTTCCCGTGAGGACCTTATCTCGTTCAAGTATGGGAAATATGTCATTAAGAATTTTGAACTTCTCTTGAAATTGTTAGTTTTGGGCATGCAAATTTTCTTTGAGTGTAAGTGGCACTTGCAATTATGCTTAAGTCTAATTCTTGGGCAGTTGACTCCTTCAAGTGCTAGCTTTTGTGTAACCAAAACCCATGAGAGGAGTCTACCAAATTTCTTAGGATGAACTGGAGAAAGAACGTCATGTGGATCAATTTCTTCAAAATTATTATATAAATTAGCATCTTGGTTTTGGATCCCATCCATATATTTTTGCATATGACAAGAAAACTTATTATCTTGTCTTATATCTTACAGAAGAGAAAATACAAAATTCAATAATACAATGGCGGTTTCACTTATGACATAGGGGTTACAACCTTTATGATAATGAGCCATTCTCCAAACCCACATCTTTAAGAACTCTTTCCATATCTAGTTATAGTCTAGAATAATGTAAATATATAGATCTAAACAAGAAACATATATTAATATTATTTTTATGTTGAAAATACATACATCCTCATGTATTCCTCTTGCATTATCCTTTGAACCACATTTTATGCTGAGTGATTGCTTTCTTCTAGGAATTTTATTTCTCTTCCACAATAACATTGCAAAATAAAACTCAATGATTTAAATAGTTAGTTCAATAAGTCATAATTCTTAAGAAAGAATCAATTCAAGTTACTCTCTAGTGAAAATCAAAAGTATAAAAGAAATCCCATCGAAGAGGATCCTCTCGACCATCAATAATGATTTCTCCATGCATTTTTCTTTTCTGGGTAGTACGGCTCAAAATACTTCCATTTCAGCTCACTCTTTACACTCTTCCATATCTTAACAAGCTTTTGAAGAATTCTTAACTTGGAATTCGAATGTTGAGTTTTGAAACAACTCTAGAAACTAAATACATTTAGAATTAATTGTATGTATATCTAAATTGATATAACATGATTAATTTCACAACTGGTATATACCTTGGTATTATCTCGTGCTTTTTCTATGTTATTGGAATATGCACCCTTCAGTTGTGTTCATGAAGAGGAATGATATGACTCTTTTGAGACAATAATGATAAAAAGCATGCATATATATATATATATATATATATATATATATATATATATATATATAGAGAGAGAGAGAGAGAGAGTCAGGCTAGAATACACTCAAGTGTATAGGTCACACGAATACACTCAACTGTGTTTGCATATCAAGACTTTTTTTTGCAAAATTTAAACTATTGATCTTCACTGTGATATTATAACTGGGTTGCATACAAATTTTGAGCCCATTTGGATGAGTGTAAGTCACTCATCCAAGGGCAACAAAATTGACGCGTGAAACTAATTTGAAATGTATATTTTTTGCAGTCTTTATAACATGACCTACAAATGTCCAAATGTGCTCAAATTTTTTATATTAACTATTCACAAGATGTTTAAGAAGATCAATGGATTATATTTTTGAAAAAAATATTGCATCATGAAAAACTACTTGAGTGTATTCTGCTCCGAATACACTCGAGTGTATTTTAGCCTTACTCTCTCTCTCTCTCTCTATGTGTGTGTATATATATATATATATATATATATATATATATATATATATATATAGAGAGAGAGAGAGAGAGAGAGTCAGGCTAGAATACACTCGAGTGTACAGATCATGCCTTACACCCCAATGGTGCTTGCCTATCTAGACAATGTTTTTCCAAAATCTAATCTATTGATCTTTATGGTTACAATAATAATAGGTCACATACAAAATTTGAACTCATTTGGATGAGTGTAAGACACTCATCCAAGGACAACAAAATCGACGCACAAAACTAATTTGAAATACATGATCTTTTCCTCCTTTAGATGCACGACCTATAAGTGTCCAAATGAGATGAAATTTTTTATATAGTATGTTCTTATGATAATTAAGAAGATCAACGTTTTACATTTTTCAAAAAAAAATTGCATCTTTAAAAATGACTGGGGTGTACGGTGTCTCCGGTATGCTCGAGTGTACACTAGCCTGACTCTCTCTCTCTCTCTTTCTATATATATATATATCAACTCAATATAAATATAACAATAGAAATATAATATTATATATATATAAATATAAATATATAACAATAGATAACAATTCCTATAGTTGAACAAAAAACAAAAAGAGAAAAAAGCCAGCTATCGGAATCGAACCGATGACCATCGCATTACAAATGCGATGCTCTAACCCCTGAGCTAAGCGGGCTCGCATAAAAGAAAAGGAAATGGTGCATAGTAACTTAATAAACCACAGGGGTCTTAGTTAGCTATTATTTGTTAGTTATTCTTTTTTTGCAGAGTACCTTATAAATGATAGGGATACGATATGAGATGAATATTGCTAATAAAACATACCTTCCTTTTAATGTAATGGCTAAATATCGATATCTAAATGTATCTTATTAATTACTAATGAAAATGGATCTTGTCATTTTTAATGGGCTAATAAGGTATTATATTGTAAGGAACTTTATTCATATAACTAGTAAATCGATCCCATCTACTATTTTATATGTGACTACGGGTCGAACCAAAACAAAATATTTTTTTTTGTAGGTGTGATCCGTTGGACATAGATCCAATTTTTCAATTTTTTTGATTTTTTAGAATCCTTTTTTCCTGTTCCCGGAGGTATTAAAATGCCACTGTGCCTAGATATCTTATCCATCTCTCCCGGAAAATGGATATCCCCAGAAAAAATTTGTAGTTCAATACTTTTATTTTTTCTCTCCACTCGTACCAATCCACTTACTCTACTTCTTATATATATATATATATATATATATATATATATATATATATATATATATATATATATATATATATATATATATATATATATATATATATGAGGTTAGGAAGTGTGTATCGGCCAATACATGTAAGTTACGTGTACCGACTATTAAAATAGCATATGTGGAGTCCATTAATTAAATACAACCATATGGAGGGAATCATCATTATTTAGATTAGAAGTTTTTAAAAGATCACAATAATATCTCATATACATCATGAGATATACTAATATATCATCCAACAGTTTTTACAATTTTTGTAACTTAACGTTGATTGGAAAACATGCATCTTCTTTCATTAGATTGTATACAAATGTTAGATTGAGATGATTTTTGATACACATGTTATCTAAGGAGTATACATCACATCCGTGAGGTTAGATTGTTTAGTATATAGTTATGCAACCATCAGAAATTAAGATGGGTACATATAAGATACATGTACTCATGTACACAATTCTTTTAGCCTATATATATATATATATATATATAGAGAGAGAGAGAGAGAGAGAGAGAGAGAGAGTCAGGCTAGTGTACACTCGAGTGTACCGGAGGCACCGTACACCACATTCATTTTTGAAGATGCAGTTAATTTTAGCTCATTTGGACACTTATAGGTCGTGCATTTAAAAGAGGCAAAAATCATGTATTTCAAATTAGTTTTGTGTGTTGATTTTGTTGTCCTTGGATGAGTGACTTACACTCATCCAAACGAGTTCAAAATTTATATCTGACCTATTATTATTGTAACCATGAAGATCAATGGATTATATTTTGGAAAAATATGGTCTAGATAGGCAAACACCATTGGGGTGTACGACATGATCTATACACTCGAGTGTATTCTAGCCTCTCTCTCTCTCTCTCTCTCTCTCTCTCTCTCTATATATATATATATATATATATATATATATATATATATATATATATATATATATATATATATATATATATATATATATATATATATGGGCCCATCTTTACTGCCCGCGCGGGTAGCTACCCGCCCACCCTTCCGACCACTTTTTTTCAAAAAAAAAAATCACAATTGTAGATGATTATTTTGTCTAGCTCTCCAACAAAATTTAGCCAAAAATAATATCATTTACCCCTCCAAAATAAAAAAACCAGTCCTTATATATATCTGTTGTATATTTTGTACAGAGTTACTTTTTTGGCCACCATAGTTACTTTTTTGACAGCAGAGTCACTTTTTTAGTCAGGAGAGTTACTTTTTTGGCTGTAGAGTAGCGAAAATCCAGGCTACCCGCGCGGGCAACGAATGAATGCCCTATATATATATATATATATATATATATATATATATATATATATATATATATATATATATCCTCATATGATGTGATGAAAGGCATGCTTTTCTTACAAGAATCCTATGCAGAGCGTTGATAAACTTTTGACCCCATGTACGATTTAAGCTATAAAAAGAGTAGACATGGAGAAATACCAAAATTCACAAGTTTTTCCATTTAATGCGATTAAAATGAACACATTATACTTGTCTTCAACTTAGACACATCATATGATGATATATATATATATATCTATATATGTGTGTGTATCTGTCTATATATATATATATATATATATATATATATATATATATATATATATATGGGTGTTCATTCATTGCCCGCATGGGTAGCATGGATTTTCGCTACCCTGCAGCCAAAAAAGTAACTCTGTTAGCTAAAAAAGTAACTCTGCTGTAAAAAAAGTAACTATGGTGTCAAAAAAGTAACTCTGCTGGCCAAAAAAGTAACTCTGTACAAAATATACAACATATATATATAAGGACGGGTTTTTTGATTTTGGAGGGGCAAATGATATTATTTTTGGCTCAAATTTTTTGGAGATCTAGACAAAATAGTCCTCTACAATTTCGAAAAAGAAAATTTGAAAAAAAGTAATCGGAAGGGTGGGCGGGTAGCTACCCGCGCAGGCAATAAAGATGGGCCATATATATCTATCTATATATATATATATATATATATATATATATATATATATATATATATATATATATATATATATATATATATATATATATATATATATATATATATATATATATGTGTGTGTGTGTGTGTGTGTGTGTGTGTGTGTGTGTGTATATATATCTATATGTATATATATATATGTATATATGTATATATATATATATATGTATATATATGTATATGTATATGTGTATGTGTGTGTGTGTATATATATATATATATATATATACATATATATATATATTTATATGTATGTATGTATGTATATATATGTATATGTGTGTGTATATATATATATATATATATATAATGAAATTTCATACACAAATTCAATTTCAAAAGCCTAATGACAAATCAATCACATTGTTTTCTAGATTTTTTTTCATGTATAAATATGTATTCAACTATATATTGTTCTAAAATCTGATTGAAACTTTATCCATAGAAATAGTTCACATGAGGTTCTTCCTATACTGAATAAGAAACATATCAATCAAGATTAAATCTGAAAGTATATTATCAAATTTGAAAATATGTTTCGCAAATTCCTACTTGTAGTTAATCATTATAAAAGAAATTCATAGCCAAGTTTGTCTGAGTATGAGTGTAATTGGAAATTTAGTATTTTTGAATAGAATCAACATAGCATTAGTCCATGTATCTAACTTTACCATAATAGTCAGGCAATTATATGCATCACATATTGTGTACTTGTCCGAGATTTGAGTGTGAAGCAGAACAACCTTAAATACACTAGCGGTACAAGTTCTAATCTACCGGATTGAATCTGACTTGCAGAGAGCTTCTAAAACATTAGATCATCTGACACATATTAGATAGAAGAAAATTTTCAATAAAAAATAGATGCTTAAGAACAAGTCAAACAAACCTTTTCAAGAAACTCCTCTACATAAAAGTTATTGCATGCTTTGAGTGAGCAATGTTCACAAGTATAAACACATGTCAAATACAGGTCCACATCCTCTATTGTCGGAACAATTTCCAAGCAAATCCCAGCTGTATACTCGGATCGGATGTTGTGGACACAGATGCTGACACAGAGGATAAGATAAAAAGGATTTGCACCCGTCAAATATCCTTCTTTTCGTTCTAAAAAAATAAAATTTTTGTATCATTCACTCAAAATCAGTATTTCAGTATGTGATCCTTCATATTATTGCTTTCTAGTCTGCAATATATATAAATTAAAGTTGTCTTTCTGGATTGCTAGGAGGTGACGCGGCAGTGTTGTTCTTCATCATGTAATCAACCAGAGCAATCAATTCTTAGGAGAAAACGATTGTGAAGAGAAGACAATTTGTATATTCTATTCATTATCTAGTCAACAAAAAATGAGACTTTCATTGTTCCTGACACAGAAACGGATACGTAACCGGAGTTTCAGATTGACAATGCACACAATAATCCTGAACTGAACATGTTTGATATTTTCTGATCGCGTATGGCCGCGCAGGGCGGCGATGGTCACATGTAGCCATGCTAGGTAGCATGAATCCAGAAGAACAGTGCCGCTAGCACCGAACAAGCATACTGTGTGATTGCCGCTTATAGTCTTCGGAACAATGATAGCGGCTGCAAAATCTGGTTTAGGATACTGCTTACTTGATTTGCTTCTCTTAAAAATATAAAAATAGAAAGATATATAATTTATGTGTCATTCATTGTGACAAAGAAATTGATATTCTAATAATTATTAATTATAATCTTATGTGTTTTAAATGAAGGAGTCACATATTCCAGCATTTGTAAAAATGATGGGTTATGTATATACCACCGGTACCAACTATATGCGTATGTGTGATGGTATTGAAAAGATTTCTTATAGTGAGATATAACAATCCTAATTAACATTAATCAATGCAAGAGTAATAACTAACTAATCATAAAAAAGTGATTCACTGTCAACAAGGTAACTACAATATTAGGTTGTTTGGGCGATATGTAACCTTCAACCATGTTTTAGGGTCATATTCATGCACATACATCCAGCAATTAAGCTATGAACCAAAACAACAAGGAGTAATGTAGATTATGAATCACATCCTATTAGTTGGTCATAGGTGACATGGTGGCATAGGGGAGCTCTCTTACCTAGCATTAGGGGAAGCATGCGCCTAATCTCACTAGTAGAAGCTCTGGCCCAAGCTCACTAGGTGGCGGCGGGTGCTATTAAGTTACCCATAGTTGTCGGTTGTTTTGAAAAACTGACGAATAAGAACATAGTCGTCGATTATGAATATAAAACTGACGACTAACACCTAAACTAAACAAAAAAATAGACACTGGTTGTAACATCCCAAAATTCAAGTGTAATTGGAAACTTAAAATGTGGTTTCCCTAAACAAAAATATTTGAGGGTCTTAATGCAAAAAGACTACAAAATGAAAAAAAAAATTAAGATAATAAAGTAAAAAGAAGAAAATGAGGCCCAAAATATGTTTCTTTTTCATATGCACATTATGTGCCACAATTAACTCAAAGACATAGATGTTGATTTTCCTTTCTCTCTCCCCTATCCTTGCATATGCTAAAAGGGAATAAAAGCCAAAGGGAAAAGAACTGATTTCGAAAAATATAAAGTGTGAAATAGTTGCTTGCACAAACAAGTTTCTCTTTTTCCTTTTCTTATAGTCTTAATATATGCAGAAAATAAAACTAATATCTTTTTCTCTATCTTCCATGAAAGTTGATAAAAAAGGGGTAGAACATATGACATGGATAATCAGTTATAATCTCAAATTTTGTCCTAGAGTTCACAAAAGAAAGTCCTTTTCACAATATTTAATCAATTAATGCATTAAAGTTAAATTTAAATGACTAATGAGGAAATTACGTAGAAATTTCTAGAAAAGGTAGGTTGAGAATAACCAATGGACATAATTCGACCCTAACTTTCACCCAAGATAAATATACCCTTAAATAGGATTTCTTGCCAAGTTTGGATGGGAAAAGAAGTTTATTAATGCCTTAAATAAACCAAATAAAGAAATTACTTAAGGGGCAAGAAAAGGATATCTAAATTTTGTATTTTGCTCCCAAAACTTGCCCAGAAATATCCTTTAAAATTTGGGACCAATCAAAATTAAGGAGAGAGAGTTATGAATTAATTGGGTTTCCTAAAGTGAGGGTTAATCGAGCAATGTATTAGATGTCACAATTTCATCTTATTAAGGAAAGTAGTCTCTGGCCCTTTGTTTTCTCACACGGATCATCAGTCGTTGGATCAATGATCCAACGACTCATGAGTCATCTACTTCCCCCGAGTCAGATTAGGAAACAAGAATAGTAAGACCGTTGCATCTCTCACGCCTCTCTCCCTCTATAATCAGTGTGAACGAATATAAGTTGTCCCATTAAACTCATAATTGAATTCTGATCATAAGTTTTTCCATCTTTGGAAGGCTATCAAGGAATTCCCTAATCTGCAGGTCCCTCTCGGTCGTCCTCCATAGCCCAAGGTTGTATATAAGGGTATACCCCCCTGTGACGACCTTGTTTTGGTCCGCAAGCCTCCACGATACCAGACTCTTCTATTTCCCACCGTCAATTCCACTGATAGCCCCTTCTATCCCCTCTGTATTTCTCTTTGTACCTTGCCGGAGAACTGCTCTATGTTCTCACTGCTCCGGCCACGTAACTGGGCAATCAAAGCCAACGGCGAGTTCGGCACGGTGAGGCGAAGGTGATCTCACACTCAGATGCCGCTCAGAGGCTCTGGATCCTGGAGTCAACTCCGGTGTTGACTCACGCAGGAGTGAGTTCGCAAATACTGACAACGCTGAGGTAGAATATGAGATGCAGTGGGATTGCATTTTTGCCCCTGACTTTTCACCATGATGTGAGGGTTATTTTCGCCCTTTCCACTTACCTCGCCTTACCCACGTGGGCCGCCGACGTGGCACAAGCCGATTGGTTTTTTGTGGACCCGCTCTGCACCCCAAACCAGCAAACCGCCTATGTGGCAAGTTGTGATTGGTCCAACAAGTTTTAATTTGTGAAAATTATAGTAATTAATTGGTAAGTCCAACACTAGAAAACGTATATATGATTTTGATCAGAAAAATTCAGGGAATGCAATAAAAATATAATCAAGGCCTAATTTTGCCTCAGATTCTAAAAGTACCTAAAGTTACCAAATTTAATATGATAAATGTATTAAAACCCTAATTCCTTAGTTTTAATGATCATAATATATTTATATGATCCTAAAAGTCAAATTTTAACCTATTTGGATAAAAAGATCATCTTAGACCTAATTCAAGATTAATAATTCATATGTTACCAAAAATTTAGGGTTTTAGGTGATGAATGGAATACAAATTGATATGTTGAATGTTATGAATATGGTATTTAGGGTTTTCAACCCCAAGGACATCATTAGGGATTACTGAACCTGGGAAGGAAGATCATATCTCCTCTGTGGAAGGTAAGCGGGCCATGCATGTTTGGCACAAGTATTTTTGTCTTATGGTTGTTTATGTATGATTATGAACACTACTTGATTTCATGAATTATGAATGCCTTTTTAATTATGCATCATGTATACTTATCACTGTTTGGTTGATTGTTTATTTATGGTCTATGCTAGAACACTAATTAAGATTATGATTAAAATTTAATGAATCATGTTCAAGAAGGGGAAACTCTATTATGATTTAAGAGGGAGAAATCCCACTATGGCATTAAGAGGGAGCAATCCCATAATGTTCAAGATTAAGAAGAGTTAAGACCTAAGTTAATAATGAAGATTAAGGAATTGGTCAAGTTTTTATATGTTCCTTGTTTATGGACCTGAAAGGGTCATTATGGGCTTTCCTAACATTATGGGCTTTCCTAGCAATTATGGGTTCCTATGGGGCATTAAGAGAGGTGGCATATATTTGCTTTTCCAATTCATCATGTTTAAAGTTATCCAATGAATGCTTAAGATAATCCATGATCAAGTTATGTCAAATGATTTCATGTTAAGTTATCATTATCTTCTGTCTTATAATGTGCCAAATATCTCTTACTGACGTGTTGTTTATTTTGCATGGCTGGGGACGCGATGCCCGCAGGTTTTAGAGCAAGTAAAAGATGAAGAGGACAATCAAGGACTAGGACATCTTCAAGCTTAGCCTGGTGGGGTTCCTTTTACCAAGTCGATCCAAGAGTTTTACCTTATGTTTAGCCATGTTACTAGATGGATTAGTATTTATGTTTTAGTTTCCCTCATGTCAAAAACTATGTATGAATCACTTTTGAATAAATGCATGGTGTTTATTTACTATAATTGCAAAGAATAGCATTTTGTGACACCCCCTTGAGTAAGGATGCTTCCGCTCAATGATATAATTATGTGGTGAAAAATTGGGGTGTTACACCGGTTTAGGGCCATAGTCATCTATTACGTCTGTAAAAGTCGATGACTAACCACATATCCAAACAAAAAAATGCTCTCGGGTTTGGGGGTATAGTCATCGGTTATGATTATAGAACTGACAACTAACTCCTAAATTAAATTAAAAAAAGACACAAGTTTAAGTCATAGTTATCAGTTACGTTTGAAAAAATTGAAGAATAACTACATGTCCAAACAAAAAATTGCCCTTAGGGGAAATTGTCCTCGAGGTATAGTCGTCAGTTTAGAATGAAAAAATGGCTACGAAGAAGCAATTTGGGGGGGGTATTTTTGTGGGGACATGGAGAAAAAATACCTACTCTTCGGTTCCTTCTGAAAAACCTGACAATATAGACCCATCTTAAAAAAAATTGTGTCCCACCAACGAGACTTAGTCGTCAGTTATTTGGTAGACCCGACGACTAATGTGTGGATATTTTTTTTCTGCAGAGACATGGTGTGAACACTTTGTCGTTGGTTATATACAAAATTGACGCCGGACTGAAAATTTTAGAAGCAAATTTTTCCACTGAAAATTTTTATTTCACGGGAAATTTTTAACATCGGTTTCTTTTAAAAAATGACGTTAAAGTAAAAGTGGTACCTGTGTCTTTTTGAAATTGGCAGGACTTCACATATGGTGACGGTTGGTGTGAAGAACTGACGTTGTTGGTAGATCAGTGTCGGTTTTTCTAAGAAATGGACGTCATCAAAAGTGACACTAAACGTCAGATTTGCACTAGTGTTTATACTAATGGAAACAAAGTAGCTATCTACTATATTGTTGTTTATGTTAATGATAATATAGTGTAATGCATATTTTATATTCAGTCACAATAATTATATTCTCTTTTTGTTCACTTCTTATAGTAGACAACCATAGGAATATGATATATCAACAATTTCTAACATAAGGTATTAAAATATAGTATTGTTATGGTAATATATTATGCTATTTGTAACATCTATATCATTTACTTATTTTATTTTACATTGCAATAATGATTTTTTTTCTTTTTGTCTATTACAATTTTTTTTCAGAATAAAAGCATAGATATTACATTGTGTTAGAGATGAAAACTAGTGGAAGTTACTCTCATTTTTCTTTGTTAACACCAAAAAGTATTAATGAACCATTTCACTTTTGTTGTAGAGTATATCTTTTCGCTGTGCACATATTATATCGGCACCCGCGGGATACTAGCAACTCGATGGGTTGGGTTTGGGTGTGCTAATTCTCCACCCATTTAACATTGAGTCTTTTTTATCCACACACGCGAGACCCAAACCCATAATAACCCAACCCAAACCCAATCCACCCACCCATTTGATAGGCCTAACTCCACAACAACAACACGAATAAGGAAGAAGACACTTTACAAAATATTTCTTCCAACATTGTCCAATCCACTCAGTCACTATACAAGTCATCATGAAGGGTCAATTATCCCAGACAGAATTAGATTGGCAACCTTCAAATGCAATAGGCACCAAAAAAACAATTAAGCAACCTTGCAACCAGAAGTCAACAAACACCACAAGACATTGTGACTGACCAACAAGCAATAAGTGAAAAATAAAACCATTAGCATACCCTCATAAATCCCTCAGGGGAAGATGCATATCCATGTGACATCCATCACCACACAAAAGCGAGATTACTCAAAACAAAGCACGAAATTATCACTAACAACCAGATTACCATAAAACATGATAAATTAAAACCAATTCCTCACATCCACCTCAAGTGGAAATATATCGCATATAGGTCCAAAAAAGCCACTAGGATCATATCTTATGTGAAAACATCATTACATACACTATTCACCGTCCCTTAAGCCACAACCTATTACATGTGATAACGTATGCATACACATCATGCCATATCTGTAAAACAAGAGCATATAACCAAAACATCGTTTCAATATACAACAACTACAATACCTCCCCAAGGAACTGAGTGTACAGGGATGATGCATAGGACTCTACTACAAAATATTAGCAGCATATCCAACCTTTACTCAGCTACTGCTCCTCTTACTGCTTAGCACCAACAACACGATCTCTACCACCTCATGCTCAACCACCTAAAAGATGTGGAAATCCATGGAGTGAGACCAAACGTCCTAGCGAGAGATATAACTCTCTACCAATGTCTATCAAAATCACATGTGGATTAAAGTAGATAAACAACATACTTATCAAGTTGAGTAGATTCAGCTAAATGATATGTATTAACTAATAAAGTGGGTTAAGAAAACTAGGAAGTTATCACTAGCAGTAAAAATTAATATTCTAAGAAGGAATATGAAGAACATGTATAGCAAGTGATTTCTCTTACCGCATTATAATCCAAGAAATAAGTACAAAGATAAGGCAAAGGGTCATCCAATGTGAGACGTGTTTAACTCTAAGTAAATATACTCCACGCTTGTATTATGTATTTTATTATTCCATGAGGATATGAGGTATACCACTCATGCTCCAACTGACTGCCGCTAGGCTGAAATCAGTGTCATACAAGATCAATGGAAGAGATGGAATCCATGATCTCTCCACACCCTCAATCAGTCTGAGTCCTCTATAGTGACATATCAAGTCCAACTACAAAATAGCCTGGTCCACCTTGGTATATAGGTCACGACACTAGTGAAATGAGACACGACCGCAGCCATTCTCCTGCCAGGGTATGAATGAAGCCATCCCAGTAACCATATCACATGTAGTGAATGACATCATCTGATATACGGCCTTGACCATTCTCCTTCTTGGGTATGACCTCAGTCATCCCAGTGTATTAAGGATGCAAGAAGATGCCTCGACTTGCACCCTGCATATTCTACAATATGCACTCCAAGTTTCTCATAGGAATTGCTCGTTTCACCATCCAACTAATATTGACACTGAAGATGGATCTATGGCACAGGAAAACTACATGCTTAGGATTTTACTTAATTAATTAAGCCAATTGGGTATCTTTTAGCATCAATCAAGTTACAACATATAAACCCTATACAAACTCGGTAAATATAAGGGGATAGAACAACTTCAAAGGATATAAAATGTATGAAGTGTGAGCTTGTCACATCATCACATGATACCACTGCCTTACAAGGCTATCAACATCATTATTACATCACTAGTGGATATCAATCCTTCATCACATTATAGGAGGATATCACCTCATACTAGGCATAAAGCCTATGCCAGACATTAGATCCATCACACCATTCCTACATATCAACATCATCTCATCATGCTTCATCAAGGCTCGCATTTATCACCCTATGTCACATAAGAATCACCATAGAATTCAATATCCATGATATTCATGCAACCTTCAAGGCTATATTGACACAAGTAGGATAAAGATAATGTCATCACAAGGCTAGTTACTTTAAGCAAGTTCAATAAACTCATCATATAATTGGTTTAGGGTTAGGGTTTCAACAAAACATTTGTTTAAGGGTTTTACATCACAATATTATCAACTAACCCTAGGTATCTCAACCTTCCCACATTCTTGGAACATTCTTAGTGTTCTTCATGGCTAACATCAAGACAATCATACTTATCAAACACATGTCATAACCCTTTATTGGTTGAACAATGCATAGGTCACAAACCATGCGATCGAAGGGAGGGATACATCATGGTCGAAGACCATTCTCAAGACCAAAAATCAAATCAAAACCATGACACACCAGTGGTCAATGAGATTCACCATGATCAAAGGTACATCAGTGAACAAGAGCACCACCAAGGTCAGTGACCAAAACCAACAAATAGAGCCAAAACCAAAAAGTCATAGGAATACTAGGTCATAGGCTACATCAGTGACCAAGGTACTACCAAGATCAAATAGTCAAAGGAATACCAACATCCAAATGGTTGTAGGGATCTACAAGCTTATGTGGCTGAAGAAGAAGAAGGTTGTTCAAGAGACCAAGCCATGGTGTCCCACTAAACAACCAAGCATCACCTCTAAGTCTTCAACAACTTAGAACACATCATGAAGATCATCTCTGAGAGAGAGAACCACTAGTAAACATGAGTAAACTAGATGATTAATCAACATGAAAACGATCACCCAAGAGGGATGTAAAAAATGTAGGGAAAACAACATCCAAATCATAGAAACATGTACCACATGTGACCAACACGAAAACCATGAATTGAGGGATGAAAGCTCAAGATTAAGCACATGAAAATAGAACCAAAACTCCACCTTAAGAAAGACATACAAACCATGAACCAAGATGAAAAAAACTAAGGTTAAGTTGCATGCCAAACCATCATCTTCTCCATCACTTAGATTTTCAGGTAGGTGAATTATGGTTTAAGAAAGGAAGCAATTGCATGTAAGATTATCATAGAAATGTTTTACAACCCCAATTTTTGGGTTCATTTGGTGAGAAATGTAATTTCTCATATTGAAGACATTGGAACAAAGGATGGTATAATTTGTTTTGAATAAATGGATTTCGTTTACAATAGCCTTGATGTTTGAGTTGTGGGCTTTATTGGCTATTGGGCCCAATAACAAGGAAATTCAATTAGTAAATGAATAATTGAGTTTTGAGAATAGAAAGATGTGGAAACCTCTAGAAGGAAAAAGAATATAATCCAAAGGTGGATTTTGTGCCTCTTGGGTTCCAAGGATTCCAAAGTTACAAAGATAATACAACAAGAAAAGAGAAGGTCAATTAAATATTTCTTTATTAAGAAAGAAATTGAAAACAATGATAAAATGTGGAAATAAGAGAAAAGAGGTATAATTAAGTTATCCTTGGTGGATTTTCGTATCCAAAGGATTCCTAATGTTAAAAGGAATTCCAATAAGGAAAATAAAAAAATAGAGATAAAGGGAAATCCTCAAAGAGAGATATTTTACAAAAAACTGAATAAGAAAGAGAAAATGAAGGGATAAATAAGAAAATAGATAAGTGAAAGGCTATGGAGTATTCCCAAAATGGGATTCTGAGCCATTAAGGTTCCTCGAGGATCAAGGAATTCAAAATAATAAATTAATGGCAAAGAAAAAGAAAATATGCATAAAATATGCCTTATTAAGAGATAACTTGTATATAAAGAAAAGTATCTCATACTTTCGACTTTGAGTCCCAAATTTAACACAAACGTGTATTAAGTTATTATCGACTTTCCCCTAAATTTTGGTATTAATTGGACATGTGGTTTGGGAGTTATGAATTTTGTAAATATCCCTAAAGTAATAGGATTCCACTAAATGTCACAATCAAAATATTCTGAGTTTAATCTGAGTCGTGGATCTTGGATCCTAGGGACCACGGTCATCGTGCTCCTTGCGTCTGAATAGGAAAGTCGGGGAATAGTGCCGATTTCTTCTACGACATCTCTATCTCTCTCTGATCCATCTCGTGATTTGGAAACAACTCCAACAACTTCGGGAGGCCGGTCCGAGTTGTTTAATCCTAGATTTCTTAGGGTTTCATTGCTTCTAGTAGATTCGCCCAATTTGCCACAGAGGCAGGTTGGTTCCATGATTTCCTCCTATAAAAGGAGGGTTGTTGACCCCCAACAGGGATGCAAACATCTCTGAGGCAACCTGTTGCTCTTCGCGATCACAACCATGTGAGCAAATTTGCTTGGAACGATGGTCTTCACCCCTCCCTGGTCTAAGCTACCTCGTTGGAGAAGAACTCCTACGTCACGATGACTCTGGAAGCTCTAGCAGAGATGAGACCACTGTCGAATTCGGTGGCTCATGGCGAAGGTGGAGGAGGCATCACCGGTTGCTGGGGAAGCCAGGATTGCAAAGTCAACCTAGAAGTTGACCGCTGGGCAAGCTGGACCACGAACAGGAATTGCGAGGAAGAAGAAGAGAAAGGGGGGAAAATACATCCTTGCCTCGACGTTTGTGAAGGAAGGTAAGGGCATTTTTGTCTTTGGATTCTATTTAATTGCGATTTGGGAGGATTTCTTTGAACCATTAGATTTCTCATGGTTCACTGGACCACAGATCGGATGGCCAACAATTTTCTAAAACTAACAGATAATCCAAGATAATGTCTTTTCTTGCTAAAATCATATCTATTGCTAGAAAACTCGTATGAGAAATGTTTATACATGAAAGTTGATCAGAAAAATACGAGGAATAAGCTAAATATGGTTTGGAAGCCTAAATCAATATATTTCTACAAAAGTGCATAATTTGGATGGAAAAAGTATTAATTGTGGTTAGAAACTCTAATAGATGATAAAAGATGGATTTAATCTTGCAAATAAGTTAATTCGAGCATTATTGACTTGTTTAATGATATAGATGGATTTAAACCTGTTTTGAAAAGGAAATTGCAAGAATTAAGGTTTTAAACCTAATATTGTGATTAATACCCTTAGAAACCCTAAGTAAGGGAAAAAGGGGAGAAAAGATATAGTTAATCCGAAAATTAGGGTTTTGTGGTCCAAACCTGATCTTAAGATCTTTAATGAAAAAAAAACAAGATGAGATAATTAGGGTTTGATGGATATTTTGATAAAAGTAAAGTAAAAGTGGTAAAAAGGAAGCGAAATCCTAATTATGGTCAAAACCCTAAAAGGGCTAGTAACCCTAGGGCACGATTAGGCATATTAGACTTGGATACCATGATCAATGATAGAGAATATTGGATGTATATTTTAGGGCCAAATTGTGTTCTTGCTTGCTTGATTCTGGATTACTTGCTTGTTTGGATTAATTCTGCATTCAAGACGGCTTGACAGGTATGTGGCTAATTATGAATAACCGCCTTAGTTTCTTGAGGATTTCCCAGATGGTTAATTGCATTGAATGCAAATTATCAGTTTGTATGTTCATACTTGCAAATCATAAAGTCACTGTGATTATCACATTAATAATAGAAGTATGTATTCTCACACCTACATGCCACCCTGATGGATGATGCCAAAGGTCAGGCCCAGGAGGGTAGACCAATGGGCACCATGAATGGTGACCCCAGACACCAAGCTCGGGAATTAGAAGGTGTCCTATGATATTGCATGACTAGAGGGCACCATGAGTGGTGACCCCAGGAACCAAGCTCAGGATTGAGAAGGTGGCCTTAAGTCATTGGCAAAAGAAACCCTAAGGTGGGTATGCCAGGGTTAGGGCAAAAGCGGTGGACAATGTCATACTGGAAAGTGTAAATTGGCTTTTTAATTAACTTGATTGTGATAATTAGATTGTTATCCAAATGCGCAAACTTTTGGTTGTCCCCACATACCAACATATTCTGATAAGTTGATCGACATTTTCTTTGTCGGCGTTTGAGGCACAAGCTTGAAAAGGACAAACGGTAAAGTGGCATATGTGAAATTAATTAAGAGTTAAAGTACAAAGGAGGATTAGTTAGAGTAGACTCCTAATGCAGATAGATGTAGATATCCCAGTTTTGAAAAAGGTAAGAAAAGTTTTATTTTATACCAATTTTCAGTTTAGTTGGTAAAAATTATTAATTGTTATTGATTAATTGTCGAACCTTTGATCATGTTAATTGGGATAACAACACCGACCTTTTGGTCTCCCTTAATTGGGGGTTACGGATTAGGGTTTTCTCTCTTCTCCTCACCCTCTTGAGGTATGTGTAAGGTTAATAAGGTCTAAGGAATCCTCCACCAAATTAATGAAAAGAATGTAAATAAGATGCCATGGACATAAGCTTAATAGATTAAGTGCAAACTAAAGAATAGATACATGCTTAGGTCGTATGACACGAGTTGTCATTGCCCTCAGGAGAGACCTAAGGATAGACCTCCTTGTCAGGAGGATGAGTAGAGAGAGTTAGTCTTGAAGGTAGAGACCTCCATTAAAAGTAGAGACCGGGCATATCCTCTCAGGATGATGCTAACCCTAACCCTAAGTGGGGGTTAGAGAAAGACATGACATGATGAGTTAGATGTCATGGTTGACTATGTGTTTGGATGGACATGCCTTGGGAAATCATACGAGCCATGAGAGGTTAGATAACCTAGTACCTTTGGTGACCCAACCCTGGAAAGGGGTGTGCATGTTAGAGTGAAGGATAGGTCCTTCATTGATGAGGTTAGTGAAGAACCTATAGAAACTCTATGGGCTTATGCTAGTAGGGGATAACATGCACCCAGAGTATGTCAGTGGTGTGGCAGTAGGTTGAAACCCTGGCAAGTAAGTATGATAGATAGCTTGTAAGATAAGCATAAAGAGCTATGAATAATCTTGAGCAAACATTAGCTGAACATAAGTTTCACCCACGTAGGGGTATGCTTGTGAGCTTGATCCATCTTCTTGAAAAGAGGACCTCTAGTAGTGAGACTGTTTGGTAGGGTTAGCTCTAGAGAGAGAGAAGGAACCATGCAAGAAGGCCAGAAGCCTAGACTCTGAGACATTAGGAAAAGCGGGAAGTTGAGGATTATGCGGCCTAAGTGGATGATAGTGGTTGCCTTATGCCTGACCCCTGGAGGATAATGATATCTTGATTGCCTTTAGAGGAACCAAACCTTAGAGAGAAGATAAGGCTTCTGGTACCTATGTGCCTATGGTATAAGTGGTTACCTGTTGAGAAGAGACAAAGAGTGCCTTAGACCATGTGGAGGCTTAAGTAACCTGTTGTGAGGCATTATACCTAGTTAGTTTTCCTTGAGGAGGACTCAACTCTGAGGTTTTTCTCATATAAAAGGATCATGGGAGTACAGTACATACCTTGGGCATGCTTGATTCATGGTTAAGAGATTGAGTATGTAGTTGGATACCCAAAGGAGAACCTAGGGTTCCTAGGACTAAGAGGGGAAGCAGTGTACCCGATGCTCATGATGAGATTTGAGTCTCTATAGTTTCGAGCATGTGTAGAGGAAAAAGAAACCCCTTAAGTTAAAGGTATGTTTGATGAACCCCTCACAACTAAGTTGGTCTAATGTTGAGGATGAGAACAAGTGTGACCTAGCATGGTTTGGTAGGTGTCTATTTGTGCCTTAGTAGCGTGCTAGGGCTAAGAATTCTCATGTGGATGCATACCCTAAACATAGGGATGCTTGTGACCTTTGTTATCAAGTTGTAGCTTCCTCCCATCCTGGGAGAGGGACCCTTTGGTTGGGTGTTTACTAGTTTTGTGGGTTTTGAGGAAACCTAAAGAGGTCTCATAGGATCTTGTGAAGCTAAGTGAAGATTACATGGTATGAGAATGAACCTGCAGACCCATAGATAACCATCTCTACGTGCATGTGGATGTGTTACCATGGAGGTAATTGGTATGGGGCCTGATCAAGGTAGGCAGGTCGCCATGACCCTTATGAAAGGATGAAAGTCAGGCCATGAATGTAGAGAGAGATGATGAAGGCTTGGGTAAGGTTCTAAGTTGGACATGTACTATAATAGAATCCTAAGTCTATCCTAGGGTCAGGTAGGGATAAGACTGATGGGAGTAGGAGTTGCCTAATTCCCTAGTTGCACATGAACATAGGGTTGGGAGGTAACAACTATCATTGTCTGAGGGTCATGGGTTAGGAGATTGATCACCTTCATGAACTCATGGAACCCAAAGGGCAGATGAGTAGGGCACTCTTTGGATGCATAAAGGAAAAGGGATGACCCCAAAAGTGTCGGCACCCTATAGACCTAGAGGAGATGACCAAGGATTGTGTGGTGACCTAAGTAGGTTCCAGATCAGTTTTCCATGGAAGTGACTTTGATATCAAGATGGTTGTGATGTTGAGACACAAGATGCACATTTCAACTTAAAGGTGTACTGGAAAGGTGGGATGTACCATCTCTACTCTTGGAATAGGAAGAACTCTTTATTTGGACTGTAGCCAAATGCTTATTTCCTCTTGTTATGGGAGTGAGAGATAGGATAGTACGCATGTCATACACCAAGGATAAAGATGATTTGAGTTGGAATGTTGCTACGAGGTATGAGGACAAAGATGATAACATACCCTTATGGAGAGAATGATACATGGATGGTTTACAAACACTAAGAGTATTAAGGTAATCATCTTTTGAGGATGTTTTATCATGAGCTATGTGGAATTTGCAAGTTAAACAAGGTTGAGTTTGATCATCATGAGAATGAGCTCAGAGTTTCTTGATGAAGACAAACTTAGAGTTTGATATGAGATGATAAGTTGAATACATGGAGGTGTATGTCTTCAACATTACCTAACACCTAAGGATAAGAAGTGGTAATGAATGCTCTGGTTGAGATATAGCTTCCTAGTTTAGCTGGAAGCTAGAAGAAGTTGAGGTTGCTAGGCTAACCTTAAGTTGAGAAAAAGAGATAAGTTTGGCTAACACTTAGATGTAATGATATCTGTTGAACAAGTTAATGGTTGTTTGGTTAGCCAGTTTAGTCCTTGATGTAGCGAAAGGATGGTGATAGAACCTCAGATACACTTCATTGGAAAGGAAGGTGATGAAACCCTGATTAGAGTGGTTTAGGGTTTCCGAGGTACCAAGCTTGAAGAATCGTGACATACAGGAGATCATGATTTTAAGTTCATCATACACTGTGTTACTACAAAGATAGTAAGTGACAGTAGTACTTTGGATACCAAAGACGAAGTTGCATGTAACAAGTGGCCATGCAAGCCAGGAGGTGAAGGACGAACACCAGTAACCCAGTGCATGGATATAAAGTATAAAGAGTTCCCGAGAGGGAATGGGAGTTCATCACTATGGATGTTGTAAGTCTCCCCTAGACCAAGGAGGGTCGAGATGCAATATGGGTTATGGTAGATCACCTTACCTAGAAAACATGAGAAAGAAAGAATGTTGTCAAGGGGTGAATTTTGTTGAACTACATAAGAAAGAGAGATGGTTCAACTACACCTTGATGTGAGTTCAAAATTTATTGAGTGTGACCTAAAGGTTCACTTCCATAAGGAGGAAGTACGTACATGAAGAACTCGATGTTAGTACCGCTTATCACCCCTAACTAATGGTTAGTATGATCTAGACTAGAGAGGCTGATGAGAGCAAGTGTGCTTGTTCAGGGTGATACAAAGAGATAGTTCTTAAGATGTGATGTTAACCACCATAGCCTTTATCAAGGTATAAGAAGTTCTATAGGGAGGTTGTGTCGGTCACCACTTCATTAAGATGATGTTGGTGAAGGAGGCCTCACGAAGGTCAGAAAAGAACCACAGTGTGTGCAGATGAAGTCACTTTGATCATGCAATGGATGAGTGAGAGCCCAGAGATGACATGATTCGTAAGCTGATGCAAAGCAGACTAACATACAGTTCATTGTGGGAGAATATGTGATGTGAAAATCTGACCCCTCTAAGCTACAGTTGAGAAAGCTGAGTCCCCGATATATGGGTCCATTTGAGATGGATTGGTGGAGATGGTTGTGTTTAGCCTTACCCCTCAGGATAACATGATGTATAATGTGTTCCATGAGTCTGATCTAGAGCACTATGTGAGGTACCCAAATCATGTGCTGAGCCCTGAACCTATTCAGCTTTTGAGAGGCTGAAATGTCCTGAGTCACCTATGAGGGTATGATATACCAAGGTAAGAAAGAACTCATATGGAAGAATATGAGATGATGAAGGTTCTTGGGAAGCACCATGGGAAGGGTGAAGCCACATGGGAGCCCTGATGGACATAAGAAAGGCTTATCTTGTTTGTTTGGTTGCTTGATGGAATTTTGAGGACAAAATTCCTATAAGAGGGGAAGGATGTTACAACCCTAATTTTTGGGTTCATTTGGTGAGAAATGTAATTTCTCATATTAAAGATATTGGAACAAAGGATGGTATAATTTGTTTTGAATAAATGGATTTCGTTTACAATAGCCTTGATGTTTGGGTTGTGGGTTTTATTGTCTATTGGGCCCAATAACAAGGAAATTCAATTAGTAAATGAATAATTGAGTTTTGAGAATAGAAAGATGTGGAAACCTCTAGAAGGCAAAATAATATAATCCAAAGGTGCATTTCGTGCCTCTTGGGTTCCTTGGGTTCCAAGGAGTCCAAAGTTACAAAGATAATGCAACAAGAAAAGAGAAGATCAATTAAATATTTCTTTATTAAGAAAGAAATTGAAAATAATGATAAAATGTGGAAATAAGAGAAAAGAGGTATAATTAAGTTATCCTTGGTGGATTTTCGTATCCAAAGGATTCCTAATGTTAAAAGGAATTCCAATAAGGAAAATAAAAAATAGAGATAAAGGCAAATCCTCAAAGAGAGATATTTTACAAAACAATGAATACGAAGAAAGAGAAAATGAAGGGATAAATAAGAAAATAGATACGTGAAAGGCTATGGAGTATTCCCAAGATGGGATTCTGATCCATTAAGGTTCCTTGAAGATCAAGGAATTCAAAATAGTAAATTAATGGTAAAGAAAGAGAAAATATGCATAAAATATGCCTTATTAAGAGATATCTTGTATATAAAGAAAAGTATCTCATACTTTCGATTTTGAGTCCCACATTTGGTACAAACGTGGATTAAGTCATTATAGACTTTCCCCTAAATTTTGGTATTAATTGGACATGTGGTTTGGGAGTTATGAATTTTGGAAATATCCCTAAAGTAATAGGATTCCATTAAATGTCACGATCGAAATATTCTGAGTTTAATCCGTGTCATGGATCTTGGATCCTAGGGACCATGGTCATCGTGCTCCTTGTGCCTAGACAAGAAAGTTGGGGAATAGTGTTGATTTCTTCTACGAGATCTCTATCTCTCTCTGATCCATCTCGTGATTTGGAAACAACTCCAACAACTTCGGGAGGCCGGTCTGAGTTGTTTAATCCTAGATTTCTTATGGTTTCATTGCTTCTAGTAGATTCACCCAATTTGCCACGGAGGTAGGTTGGCTCCACGATTTCCTCCTATAAAAGGAGGGTTGTTGACCCCCAACAGGGATGCAAACATCTTCGAGGCAGCCTACTGCTCTTCGCCATCACAACCCTATGAGCAAATTCGCTTGGAACGATGGTCTTCACCCCTCCCTGGTCTAAGCTACCTCGTTGGATAAGAACTCCTCCGTCCCGATGACTCTGACCAGCTCTAGCAGAGATGAGACCACTGTCAAATTCGGTGGCTCATGGCGAAGGTGGAGGAGGCATCACCGGTTGTTGGGGAAGCCAGGATCGCAAAGTCAACCTAGAAGTTGACCGTCGGGCAAAAGCTGGACCGCGAATAGGAATCGCGAGGAAGAAGAAGAAAAAGAGGGAAAAGACATCCTTGCCCTGACATTTGTGAAGGAAGGTAAGGGTATTTTTGTCTTTGGATTCTATTTAATTGCAAGTTAGGTGGATTTCTTTGGACCATTAGATTTCACGTGGTTCACTGGACCACAGATCGGATGGCCAGCAATTTTCTAAAACTAACAGATAATCCAAGATAATGTCTTTTCTTGCTAAAATCATATCTATTGCTAGAAAACTCGGATGAGAAATGTTTATACATGAAAGTTGATCAGAAAAATACGAGGAATAAGTTAAAAATGGTTTGGAAGCCTAAATCAGTATATTTTTGCAAAAGTGCATAATTTGGATGGAAAAAGTATTAATTGTGGTTAAAAACTCTAATAGATGATAAAAGATGGATTTAATCTTGCAAATAAGTTAATTCGAGCATTATTGACTTGTTTAATGATATAGATGGATTTAAAACTATTTTGAAAAGGAAATTGCAAGAATTAAGGTTTTAAACCTAATATTGTGATTAATACCCTTAGAAACCCTAAGTAAGGGAAAAGGGGAGAAAAGATATAGTTAATCTGAAAATTAGGGTTTTGTGGTCCAGACCTGATCTTAAGATCTTTAATGAAAAAAAAACAAGATGAGATAATTAGGGTTTGATGGATATTTTGATAAAAGTAAAGTAAAAGTGATAAAAAGGAAGTGAAACCCTAATTATGGTCAAAACCTTAAAAAGGGCTAGTAACCCTAGGGCACGATTAGGCATATTAGACTTGGATACCATGATCCATGATAGAGAATATTGGATGTATATTTTAGGGCCAAATTGTGTGCTTTCTTGCTTGATTCTGGATTACTTGCTTGTTTGGATTAATTCTTCATTCAAGACAGCCTGACAGGTATGTGGTTAATTATGAATAATCGCCTTAGTTTCTTGAGGATTTCCCAGATGGTTAATCGCATTGAATACAAATTATCAGTTTGTATGTTCATACTTGAAAATCATAAAGTCACTGTGATTATCACATTAATAATAGAAGTATGTATTCTCACACCTACATGCCACCCTGATGGATGATGCCAAAGGTCAGGCCCAAGAGGGTAGACCAATGGGCACCATGAATGGTGACCCCAGGCACCAAGCTCGGGAATTAGAAGGTGTCCTATGATATTGCATGACTAGAGGGCACCATGAGTGGTGACCCCAGGAGCCAAGCTCAGGATTGAGAAGGTGGCCTTAAGTCATTGGCAAAAGAAACCCTAAGGTGGGTATGCCAGTGTTAGGGCAAAGGCGGTGGAGAATGTCATACTGGAAAGTGTAAATTGGATTGTTAATTAACTTGATTGTGATAATTAGATTATTGTCCATATCTGCAAACTTTTGTTTGCCCTACATACTAGCATATTCCGATATGTTGATCGATGTTTTGTTTGTCGGCGTTTTAGGTACAAGCTTGAAAAGGACAAACAGTAAAGTGGCATATGTGAAATTAATTAAGAGTTAAAGTACAAAGGAGGATTAGTTAGAGTAGACTCCTGATGCAGATAGATGTAGATATCCCAGTTTTGAAAAAGGTAAGCAAAGTTTTATTTTATACCAAATTTCAGTTTAGTTGGTAAAATTTATTAATTGGTATTGATTAATTGTCGAACTTTTGATCCTGTTAATTGGGATAATGGCACCGACCTTTTAGTCTCCCTTAATTGGGGGTTATCGGGAGGCGGGGTCATTACAAAATGAAACCCTAATCATGAAATCATCATCAACAATAATTAATCACGTTTTAGAATAAGATGCATGTAGGTTTAAAGTGATATAATAGAGAAGGAAGAGAGTTATATAACCCACCTTAGATGATAGTCGCACCATCTCCAAGCAAAGCTCTAAAAGCAAGAAAGAAATCCTACCTTTTATCTCCTCCATGACCAAGCTAGTCATCATCTCAAAAGAGAGGAGAAAATCCTAGGTTAAAGGGGAAGAAAGAGAACCAAAAACCTCAAGGCCGAAGAGAATAAAACAAGGAGAAAGGGAGAAGATCTTCATCTCACTCAGGTACTACCATGGAGAACCATGGATTCAACTTCTATGGAGAGAAGTCTCTCAAAAGATTACCATGGAAAACCATGGATTTGGTGAAGAGATGACAAAAGAGATAGGGTTTTTCTAGAAAATGAAGTCAAGAGGTGGAATCACTTATTAAAGTTGAAGTAATCACCAAAGATCACCAAGAAAGAGAAGCACCCAGCTTGGATCACCACATCCAAGGGATCTCGGCCACCAAGTACCAAAGATGAGCTTCTCCTCACCACTAAGCACAGTAGGGTCGAGCACAAAGATGGAAGAGAGAAAGACGGAAGGCTAAAAGATATACTCGCATGTGTACGAGAGAGGTTATATACTTAAGAGTATGAGAGAGATGGAAGGGTTGAGGTGTCATACACATAAGTGCCGCATGTCGACCAAAGAACCAACTTGCAACTACAAAACCATGCATGCAAGATAGGTCATGAAAAACTAGGTAAAACAACAACCTCGTGTGGTCCTACATGACCGTCATCAAAGGAAACGCATGGCCACAAGGGCCATGGCCGTAGAGAAACCAAGTGACCCACACTTCAAGCGACCTAAAGCCTAGGTCAACCGACCCAAGGGATTGATTCAAACCCGTACAACCATTGGGATCTCAAAGAATCATCAAGATATCATGCGACCACAGAGAAAACACCTAGAATCAACAAGGATGGCCGTTGAACACCAAAAACATCAAACGGTCAATCACAAGGTTAACACAAAGCTAGGGCATCAAAACAAACCTTAGAAACCATTCTCAACATGTCACCACTTCTCTCCTCACCAAACCAAAGCATAACAAAGTGCCCCCAAGCACTATTCTCTCTCTTATGATGCCAAGGTATCAAAGGCACACTCTACATGTGACAAATTGCAAGAAAAACCCTCAACATGGGTAAATTGTAACTAGGTCCAAAATAAGCACATATATAGCAAAGCTAGCTCAAACATTATTCAAACATGACCAAACTAAAAACATAAGCATGTCACATGTTATTAAAGTATATAAAAAGATTATATTAAGGTTTAAGATCTTATTAAGCAAAGAAATCACTATCAAGCACTAAGTTAGGTTAGGAGTCTTACAACCCAACCCCAACAACTCTATCTTCATGCAATTTTTATTGACATATCCTCTTCACCAAATGATCATGCCCCAGATGTTAACTCCCACCAACAAGGGAGAGGATGAGGCATAGGTATTCACATGAGAAACTGTAAAATCATTCTAATTATCACATAGGTCACACAATCAAGCTTGTAGAGGTAAGGCAAGCAATCCCTAGAATAACATCTCAAGGAGAAATCTCGCCCCACACGATCATCTGAGCGACACGGTCAATAAGGTCAAGAACCTTATGGTCGTTCAGGTCAAGAACTTTGTGGTTTAATGGAGGGTGGGTTCATTGACTATTCTACTAGGTGGACTATATATAGTTGTTGAGGCTTCCTTATATGCTTATGTGGCTTCCAGTGCCCAATCTTGGGTTTTTCAACATCATATCTTGTGAAGTAGCGAGATTCATGGTATGCACTTTGACTTTGATTATGCCCTAGATCATCTTCATGTCACAATTCCTTCTTGTGACCTTAATTGTTTTTCTAACAAGGACATCATCTCCACAAAGGCCCAAAATTATTTGGCGGTTGACCTTTTCAGCCAAATAATTGAGGACATGAAAGTTAATTTTGACATGACCACTAGACTGAAGGTAGTTTTTAGATATATACAAGTTGGTCATGCTAAACAATTATCTCATTGATATTCTTGTTGATGGGCTTGGCATGCACATATCACCAATAGACTATCATACTACCCTCAGATACCGTCTCATGATTCCTTTATTTCTAATAGATGGGATATGTCTAGTTTGTCGTAAGGCATGTTTAGACACTTTTGGGAAGCATGCAGTTCATTGTAGGGAGCTTCTAGGTTTTAAGTAAATGCATGTTCTTGTTAGGGATGTTGTCTTTGATGTACTAAGACATGTATGTGCATCTGTGAATAAAGAGGATCCTGTGAACTTCTTGACATATCCACAAGGGGGGAGATCGAAACTTAGACCTCTTAATGTTTTGATTTTTGGATGGGTTAGAGGGAAACATCATGTGTGGATCTGACAGGAATTTTATTGGGTTTGAGGAAAGGGAATTTGATAGTGGGATAGAGTGGTCTTAAAGCTATCTCAACCAATGTTGTCAAGCATGTGAAAGTGTGTATTGACGATCAACGTGCCTATATCCCTTTTGTATTTGATAGTTTTGCATTATTAGAGCCAAAGGTTGTGGGTCTTGTGGTGAGTGTCCAAAAAGTTATGAATAGTATGGTCCCACTCCTAATTGTAAGGATGTAGTTTTTTAGAGGATTGGTTTTACCATCCAAAAAATAATAGAAACATAGCTTGTTATCAGTGTGTATTCTACTTTGATGTATATTCCCAAATTCAAAAATTAAAACATCCCCATTCATATCTATTTATGTCTTCTTTTCTCATCAAGATGTACATGGGATCTGTGGATATCTAGTATAGAACACCATAAATGTTACACCCCAATCTCACAATTACCATTAATCATGAGATTAGGGCATAAATTGAGGATTCAACGTAATACAAAGATCACCCTCAATTTTTTATTCTTTTCCAAACTCTTTGTTTTCTCGCATTGAACCACATAAACTAACTTTACAAGGGAATCTAAACATTGATTTCTCTAATCTGATTTCAACAGTAAAAATGCATGTATGAACATTCATTATGTTTCTCATACTTTTAAGCACATAAGACTTGCTTATTCGCAAATATTGCTAAAAGAGGAATAATGCTACACATCATCATTTACAACTCTCTCTTATTTCTTTCCAAGGACCTAGAGTGACAAGGATCGACTGAACTTAACTATACTCAGACTTAACTCTTGTGGCAGATCTACTCTGATGCAATGATATCTTCAATCCACACAGTTTCCCTAAAAATTTTGAGTAGAGGGGTGAGCCTACTCGCTCAGTGATTGAGTAAAACAACAATGCAATCTAAACAACTAAATCAGACATTTATCATTCTAGGATAATTGAAATAAAACAAAAAAGTAATTTCAAATTAAAAGACTAGATATTCAAAAACTTACTAATAACATTGAAGCCTACATCATTAGAAATAAACAAGTATGGAAATATAATCCTCACTATATTCAATATTACATTTAAAGAACAACTACTGTGAAACTAAAATCAAATATTTCTTAACTCTTCTTACTTATAAGAAACTCTTTAAACTTATATTATCATATTTTAGCTTATGCCTTGATTATATGCAGTGTACTCTACATATGAAGAATCATAACAAAATATGATCTCACCATACAAGACTTAGCTGACACACCTGAGATGCTAAGCCTGAATAAATGGCTCTCTAGCCTCGACACACCTATGGGCTGTAAGATTGGACTCCTCCTCTAACCTGAGTACACAGGTGGAGAGTCAAGCCACCTATTGGCTTTTTTGTACTCTAGTGCCACCTGGATCTCTGGTTGATGTTGGACACTACATACTGTATTTTTAAGGAGACTTCCACTAGGGCTTCATCCCTCGTACCACCTGTTAGTACGATCTGACCCTCGTATACTGGACGCTGCCATGGTTAGGTCATTTCATCCCTATGATACAGACCTCTCATAGGGAATCTACCGTGTTCAGGGCTACTATTATTACTATAACTTTGATTATATCTTTCTCTTAGACTGGTCTCTTTTAACTCTGTATATTAATGACTACTCAGACTATTGAATTGAAATCACAGATGATACTGAACTGAATGCTTAACATATTGTTTATCCCTTTCTTAGGATTTCTCCTTACTTATGCACATATAGAACTTCTCATGTATTCAAACATATATCATGTCTACTAATATAAATATTCTCATTCCACATTTCTCACATTTATGCATGGCATCGATAACATACTTATCTAGGGCATGTCATATCTCTCCACTTGCAATAGCATAACAACATATGCATTTCCTGACAAGTATTTGAGTTAGAAAATTTGAATATCATAAACAAAGCATGTATGCATATAAGATAATATTTAGATAAAATTCCACAATATCACATGAATCATTTCAATCAGCCATTTACTACTAAATTATATATGTATACTTGTAAAAGCATACTAGATTGGGTTTCCATCCTTGATTATTTGCTATTCACAGGATATGTATTGTGAAAATCAGAAACTCTATTTGTCCATATATCAAATCAAAGAGATCAAACATGTAGAATTATATGTACTAGGAATACAAGTAAGATCATATAAGCATAAATCTGAATTTCAGCTATAATGTTGTTCAAGCACCCGAATAACTTGAAAATTCATATCTTCAGAAGATTCTCAGTAAACTTCTTAATTCTGTAGTATTCAAGATACATGGATATCTATATCCATGTCATCATATAAACATTTTCAGATCATAGTTGGAACATGAGTTGAAGTATTCTATAAACGTTCAAGAACAGTTCTTTTCAATTATTGTCATCTAGGGAGAAATCAAGAATATAAATTAAAACCATCTGTTTGAGTACAATTGACTAAAATATTCTTTGACCCACTCACCCTAAGCTGTAAAATAGATTAAAAATGTATCCCATATCTTAAAATCTTGAATCCATATCAAAACCCTAGCAATCGCCACTTTCTTGTTCCTTTCAACTCGAAAACCCTAGAATTGAAGATTAGGAGAGAAAGAGTGAGGAAAGGGCTTGGTTTGATATGATTTCAAATCCAATCAGGGGAGGGATAGAATCTTGACATCTGAGAGAAGATTCACCATGAAACTATATCCAAAGAAGCTAAACTTACATGATTTCATCATTCCTCAGACTGCAAAACCCTAGGTTAGCATCTCCATCACTTTCTCCTCTCAAACCCTAACTCTCCCTCTCTCTATAGGATTTCGTTTCTCTATATTGAATCACAAATTATGAGAGCTCCTTGTGTGTTAGGTTGACCATATAAAGAAATTGATCTGCATTGGTCAATTGCACATTGACCCCTCACTATACTTTCTCTTATTTCAGCTGAATTTTCTCTCATAAAAAATATTATTGTAATTCGTCTACTGATAAGGCCTAAATGCATCCAAAAATTATCAAAATTTTACATGTTGTTTATAATTGAGTTTCAGATCTCAAGTTAAAATTCAGATCTTTTGGAGTTACCAATAAATAACTAAAAATAAAACACTACACTACTAAAAAGCACTCTGTCAGCATTTTGGTCGAAGTATAGTTTGACTGAGAACCACATTAAAAGAACACTCAAATATTCTGAAATTTTTCTCCAATATGCATGATTGAGTTATCCATATCATATCCAAAATTCAATTAAATAAAAAAAATTTAGAAAATATGAAAAATCATTTACCACATTGCTATCCTGATCAAATTCCATATTCATGTTCTATCAAAACCCTATTTTTTTCCGATTAGGGTTTACATTTCTCAAACCCTAATTCATCAAACTAAAATCATAGTTAGAGTTTCTTCTTAGGTTTGAAACATCACAATTAATCTACTATCATCAATCAAGTCTATACTATGTTCAATCTAATCAAGCATGTAATTATTCAGGTAAACCCTAGTTTACCAATTAAGCACAAATGTGGTCATTACAATTCTCACCCCCTTAAAAAGTTTCATCCCCGAAACATAAATACACAAAAAAGTATATTCAAAGTTTATTTTAAGCTTATAAAATCTTACTTGTTATTATATTCTTGTATTTCATACTTGAATGCAGTTTTCAACATTAAGTCCTTTATTTCTTTTCTAATCCCAACATGTTAAACAGTTCTCAATGATAACAAACAAATTCTCTATGCCACAATCAATCATAGAGTAGATAGAGAAGCAACCATTTCAATATTTTTATACTCTTGAGGTGTTACCTCACCATTGATAATCTGATCCAACTATCTCAATTCATACGGTTCAATATGTACTATTGTTATGTATTACCTCTAAGTCACAAAAGAGAGTTCACCATATTCTTTTGAATTTTACTATTGTGCTACTCAAATAGCAAAACAGTCTTGAGTTGGAAGACTAGATTCAACAACAATTGTACAATACTACTCATGGCATCCCCATTGCATCATGGATGCATAAGGTGAAGCATTACCATCACATTCCATATTATTCTGAAGTATGAACCCACACATAATTCAAGGTGTAACCATCGGGTTATAGCATACTAGGGTTTCAACAATAGTAACAAAGTACTCCATGATTGTTTTAGTCCTTCAAGGACTATTCATACCCAATTACCATCACTTAGTTATATTAAAGCTAGGTATAACAAGCTATACCTCATTAGGGTTACATATCAATACAATATGGTTATCATCCCTTCTATTCATATGAGTGAATAGGTAAGACTACCTTATTCAGGGTAATCCTTCATTTGTTCCATGATTATTCAACCCATATCACCATACCACAATTGTACAATACTAAGATGGATTACTGGTATGAATGACTACAACTATCAGACATCTTTAATTAACATATTGCTTGCACATGTACACTGAAATCATACATAGAACCAATTTACATCCCTTAATATACCTTCAACAAATTAAACTTCTAAAAACAAATGCACATATTACTAAAAGCCATTGTTTTCTCTTATTTCTCTCCTCATTCACTACTACTTACTTTTTGCTACTCATCCTTCTCATTTTAATCAAGTAGATTAAACATTCCTAAAATTGAAACATATAAGGTACAAATAGATTATTCATCATTCTTGATATCACTGCAAGAATTTATCTCATATCGCACTTCACTCATATTGTATTTCTCCTTTTATTCAAAACACACTTGTTACATTTCAAATTTATATCTTACTCTTTGCTCTGAATCATTTCCATATTGTTTATCTACCTTTCAGATTAGCTATCTTTAAACCCTGGATTACTATCAGTGCTAGTTTACTTTTCATAGTGAAAATCTCATGATCTTGTTTTACAGAGATACTAGTATTCAAGGTCAAATCACTAGTGACATCCCTTGAACTACTACAACTCTAAACATTCTAGGGTTTGGTCCTTATCAGTAGCATGAGTTATTGTGTTTTATTTTTATTTATTTATTGGTAACTCCAATGATCTAAAATTTTAACTGGAGATTTGAAACTCAATCATAAATAACATGTAATTTTTTCATAATTTTTGGTTGCATTTAGACCTTATAAGTAGAAAATTATAGTAATATTTTTATGATAGAAAATTCAGATAAAATAAGAGAAAGTATAGTGAGGGGTCAATGTGCAATTTCCCCAATAGCTCAATTGCTCTATATGCTCAACCTAACACACAAGGAGCTCTCATAATTCGTGATTCAATCTAGAGAAATGAAATCCTAGAGAGAGTGGGAGAGTTAGGGTTTGAGAGGAGAAAGTGATGGAGATGCTGACCTAGGGTTTTGCGGTCCGAGGAATGATGAAATCATGTAAGTTTAGCTTCGTTGGATATAGTTTCATGGTGAATCTTCTCTCAGATGTCAAGATTCCTTCCCTCCCCTAATTGGATTCAAAATCATATCAAATCAAGTCCTTTTCTCACTCTTTCTCTCCTAATCTTCAATTCTAGGGTTTTCGAGTTGAAAGGAACAAGAAAGTGGCAATTGCTAGGGTTTTGATATGGATTCGAGATTTTCATATATGGGATACGTTTTTAAGCTGTTTTACAGCTTAGGGTGAGTGGGTAAAAGAATATTTCAGTCAATTGTACTCCATCAAATGGTTTTAATTTATATTCTCAATTTCTCCATACATGACAATAAATGAAAAGAACTTTTCTTGAATTTAGTTTATAGAATACTTCAACTCATGTTCCAACTATGATATGAAAATGTTTATATGATGACATGGATATAGATATCCATGTATCTTGAATACTACATAATTAAGAAGTTTACTGAGAATCTTTTGAAGATCTGAATTTGTAAGTGATTGGGGTGCTTGAACAACATTATAGATGAAATTCTGATTTATGCTTATATGATCTTACTTATGTTCCTAGTGCATATAATTCTACATGTTTGATCTCTTTGATTTGATATATGGACAAATAGAGTTTCTAATTTTCACAATACATATCTTGTGAATAGCAAGTAATCAAGGATGGAAACCCAATCTAGTATGTTTTTACAAGTATACATATCTAATTTAGTAGTAAATGGCTGATTGAAATGATTCATGTGATATTGTAGGATTTTATCTGAATATTATCTTATATGCATACATGCTTTGTTTATGAGATTTGTATTTTCTAACTCAAATACTTGTCATGAAATGCATATTTTGTTATGCTATTGCAAGTGGATAGATATGGCATGCCCTAGATAAGCATGCTATTGATGCCATGCATAAATGTGAGAAATGTTGAATGAGAATATTTATATTAGTAGACATGATATATGTTTGAATACATGAGAAGTGATATATGTGCATGAGTAAGGAGAAACCCTAAGAAAGGGGTAAACAATATGTTAAGCATTCAGTTTAGTATCATCAGTGATTTCAATTCAATAGTCTGAGTAGTCATTAATATACAGAGTTAAAAGAGATTAGTCTAAGAGAAAGATATAATCAAATTTATAGTAATAATAGTAGCCCTGAACATTGTAGATTCCCTATGAGAGGTCTGTGTCATAGGGATGAAATGACCTAACCCTGGCAGTGTCCAGTATACGGGGGTCAGATCGTACTAATAGGTGGTATGGGGGATGAAGCCCTAGTGGAAGTTTCCTTAAAAATACAGTATGTAGTGTCCAACATCAACCAGAGATCCCAGTGGCACTAGAGTACAAAAAATCCAATAGGTGGCTTGACTCTCCGCCTGTGTACTCAGGTTAGAGGAGGAGTCTGGTTTTACAGCCCATAGGTGTGGAGAGGCCAGAGAACCATTTTCCTATTGCAGACCAGCGATGTAGTCAGGTTTAGCATCCCGGGTGTGTCAGCTAAGTCTTTTACAGTGAGATCGTATTTCGTTACGATTCTTGATATGTACAGTATAATGCATATGATCAGGACCTAAGCTAAAATATGATAATATAAGTCTAAAGAGTTTCTTATAAGTAAGAAGAGTTAAGAAAGATTTGATTTTAGTTTTGCAGCATTTGTTCTTTAAATGTAATATTGAATATAGTGAGGATTATATTTCCATACTTATTTATTTCTAATGATGTAGGCTTCAACGTTATTAGTATGTTTTTGAATATCTAGTCTTTTAATTTGAAATTACTATTTAGTTTTATTTCAATTATCTAAGAATGATAAATATCTAATTTAGTACTTTAGATTGCATTTTGGTTTTACTCATTCACTGAGCGAGTAGGCTCACCCCTCTACTCAAATTTTTTGGGAAACTGTGGAGATTGCAGATATCGTTGCATTAGAGTAGATCTGCTACAAGAGTTAAGTCTGAGTATAGTTAAGTTCAATTGGTCCTTGTCACTCTAGGTCCTTGTAAAGATATAAGAGAGAGTTGTAAATGATGATGTATAACATTATTCCTCTTTTAGCAATATATGTGAATCAGCAAGTCTTATGTGCTTAAAAGTATGAGAAACATAATGAATGTTCATACATGCATTTTTACTGTTGAAATTAGGTTAGAGAAATAAATGTTTAGATTCCCTTGTAAAGTTAGTTTATGTGGTTCAATGCAAGAAAACAAAGAGTTTGAAAAAGAAGAAAAAGTTAAGCCTGGACTTTGTATTACGTTAAATCCTCAATTTATGCCCTAATCTCATGATTAATGGTAATTGTGAGATCAGGGTGTACCAACTTGGTATCAGAGCTTAGGCTGAGTTGTCAGGGACCATTAAGTTAGTAAGTTAGAGTCATAAGTGTGGAAGATAGGAGATGTTATGATGTTAGTTCTGGGGATTTGAGTATTTGGATATCTTGGCCCGGTATTTGAGTACTTGGATCAACCAGTATCAAGCTACTATGTCTATTCTTTCATGTATACCCTGGCCAGGTATACAGTGGAAGGATGGTCTAGAGAGGAACCCTAGAAATATTAGGGCTAGAAACAAGATAAGTAACATGAATTAAGAGCATAAATATAAAATGAGATAGAACTTTCATTTCATATTGTTGTTTTATTGGAGATGAATGGAAAAGCTCTTATATGTTTGAATTCAGATATTCAATATTTTGATATATATATATATATATATATATATATATATATATATATATATATATATATATATATATATATATATATATATGGTATATATATATGGGTCTTTAAGATTTGTTGTACACTATGTAGTTGTAGCATTTATTGATTAAATTATTTGTATCAAGTAGAGTAGAAATGATCTTTGAATGAGCTTTCCTAAGTGGATAAGTTTTCTTCCACAAATTTGAGATGAATAGGAGTTGAGTAATCCTGAGTAGCTCTTGGCTTTAGGACTGCAGGTTCGGCCTGGTCCGTCTAGCAGGATGCATTACTGGGACCAAATGACTCCTATTAATAACATAACAAGAGTAAATTCTAGAAATACTAGATTCAAATTCCAATATGAATGTACATACTCTAAGATTTTGAGTTATAAGGGAAAGACTAGGATACCTAATAATCAGTTGGAACTGAGATCTGAGATCCAACTTTGGGGCTTCATATGAGAAACCCTTTAATTGGGAATAAAGGAACACGACTTAAGGTTCAGATTAAGTTTAATTATTAGTATTATATGAACTCTAAATATGAAATATGGAAAAGATATGAGAAAAGTATGTAAGGGGCCAAGATAGTAAGAATCATTCATGAGGAATGGATTATATAACCGAGTACAATGTTTTATGTACTCTAAAGAAAAGGGAAAATAGAAGAAAAGAGCTAAGTATACAATAAGTACATAGAAGTGAGGAGTCTTTAGAAGAGTTAAAGTGAAGAGAACTAGATGAGCATGTAAATCATAAAACTAGGATAAGAAACTTAGCTGAAACAAAGAGAAATGTTGGAAATAATGAGCTTGATTAAGGAATGAGGGTTATGATATAATTGAGAGCATGGAATGTATACCTTTATTAATAAGTTTAATACATTCATACTTACTACTTTTGGATTCTAAGTCTATATAGAACAAAAAACTAGTTTCTAAAAGAAGAACAAAAGTGTAGCTAAATAAATGAATAAGTCATACAAAGGTAGACTATATTCAAGAAGGAAAAACTTGATTGAAACAGAAACTATGTTTCACCCATACATGAGTCGTTTGATTTAAAATGAAGGATATGTAATGTATTAAACATGAGGTAATACTAGTAGAGAGATTATTGATTTAGAATTTCAACTTCACATTAGTAGAAGGATAAAAGGAAATATATGCAACATGGTATACATGATCATACACATAAAAGAAGCAACATGATCATAAGAGAAAACTAGAAGTTAAAGATGCATGTGGAATAGTAGTATATGGTAAGGGGATTATGGAAAGTAAAGAAGGGTTTGAAACATAATGGAGTAATATAGATTATAAAAGAAAGAGGTTGCGAGATTTAAGAAAGTGCTAATTAGTCAAGTATCCTTGTTGATAATTAATTAAACCTACATATGAGAAATGTATTATCAAATTTCACATTTTATCACTAAATAGTACCCAATGATGAGCAAAATGTGCCTAGGTATGTTATTTATGCATAATAGAATAGAAAAATAAATTTAATAGGCATGTATGTGGCTAGAATCAAAGATTTAGACTGCTAGGTCAGGTTGACCTTCGGTCGAGTTTCACCCCAGCAAACTCGACCGATCAGGAGCCGAGAGATGTTCTTCAGTGGACCGATCGGTCAAGTTGTCCACCCTCAGAACTCGACCGATCGACGGGCTGCGCCAACTTAAAAGTTAGGATCGGCCGACTATTTTTCTTGCAACTTGAAAATAGCCGACTGATTCCTCTTCTCTTATCACGTGCTCTCCACCCTAGCCCTAACCCTTTCCCGTTCCTAACCCTAGGGTGCCTTAGCAGCTTGCTCCTGATCTTCCCGGGCGATGGCTGTGTGTTCTTGTTGGGTTTTGAGGTTCGTTTTGCTTGTGTGTCCGTTTTCTCCTCTTGCTTTTTGCTTCCATGGATTTCCACAGGAGAAAACGACCCACCCCTAGCAATTCTCCAGCTTCTTCCTCGACCCAACGGTTGATTCCTTTTGATAACACTACGTTTGTATCTCTTGAGGCAGTCAATAGGTATAAGGATCTCCTTCCTCGGTCTCCTTTTCCTTTTTTTCCCTTAGTTGGTCCAACTCATTTTCAAAACCATATCAACTCCATCGCACAGCTTCTTGCCAAACACAACCTTTCCGCCCTTGCAATCGAAAGTGACTGCTTCAACAATCAGCTATCTAGTACCAAAGCGGTTCACGAGTTCTATGCTAATCTACGCCGGAACTATGATTCGATTATTCCCCCGCCAAATAACGAAATAGTCCTAACATCGATGATCTTCAGTCGTCGGTTTCAACTCTCCGAGGAGACTTTCAATCTCTATCTTGCCGGAGACGAAGAAACCACTACCTGGCGCCGGGGCTATGATGAGTATTTCGATCTTTTAGACCCGGAAGGCTTTTACAAACATCATGAATTGACTTTACCGGATATTCATCGATTTTTGAAAAAGCCTGAAGTGGCCTATAAGAAGTGGTCCACCCTTCCCTCCTCCTCTGTTAACCTCCAGAAGCGCATCCTAGCCCTTGTGCTTAACTGCAACATCCATCTGAAGCGTAATCAAACAGATATTGCGGAAAACACAGCGGTTTTGATGTATTGTTTGTTGAACAACATAGGTGTCAAGTGGGCTCGTTACATTCTACATCATATGACCTGCTTTGACAAAGGAAAGAACACCAAGGGCACCCACCCTCCCTATCCAGCCTTGATCTGTGGTCTCTTCCAGTTCGCCACTGACAAATCACTCTTTTCTGACTTCCATTACCCGGTTGCTCGAAAGGGAGTGTGCATTAGTGAAACCACTCTTATGAAGGTTGTACCTACCCCTGCCCCTGCCCCTGGTGCTTCTGGCTCTGCCTCAGCCTCTGCCTCTGCTTCTGGTGCCCCTCCCACCTCCACCCAAGCTCCACCCCCGCAGCCCCACCCTCGCCCTAGTCGTGCGTCGTTCAGAGCATCAAATCAAACCCTTCTGGGTTACATGATGCATGAACAGGCGTACAATCGCCAGGTCCAGGACCACCTCCATCATGATTTGTTTTCAATCATGTCCATCATGAACCTGTCCTGCTCCTCACCCTACCCTGTCTACCAACCATACCCGGGTAGTGCCTATGCTTCTTATGCATATGACCAGTACTTCCCTACTCTACCACCATATGCTGTCGAGCCTTCCGCGGCTGCTCCACCTCAGTATCCCTCTAGTAGCTCCACTCCTGCATATCTGCCGCTACCTGCTGGCCCCCTGGCCTCTCTTCTCGCTTCCTTGGGGGACTCTGCTCTGTCCTTCCCACAGGCCAAGGAGCTTCTAGCTCTTGGCATGTCGTGGGCTGAGCAGAATTCTCGCTGGCCCGGTCACTATTTTGGTCCTGCTGACGAGGAGATGCCCGACCAGGCTGAGGATGCTAATGAGGATGCCGACAAGGATGCTGATGATGCTGATGGTGATGGTTCTTCTGTCGATGATGGTGATGATGGTGCTGGTTCTGCTGCTGGCACTGCTGCCCTGCCTTCGGATGGCGATGATGACTACAACCCAGGCGATGACGAGGAAGCAGTTGACATAGATAGCTTAGATGTCTAGGAGGTTGTCTTAGATTATAGTCTAGCATGCCTATTATATATATCTTTCTAGACTCTTTTGTATAAGCAACATCCTGGCACATTAGACTGAGCTATACTATTTTCTTATTCTCTGTTTTCTTGCTTTTATGGTTGTAGTTGCTTATGAGAACATATGTCTGAGTTAGAATATCATTGTTATACACTTTGGCTATTTCATCTGTGTTATCTTATGCTAGGTGTTCGATGAGCTATATTTTGATTCTGACTTGGATTGTATGTTTCTCCACTGTGGTTGTATGTTATATGCCTTTACTATGTTGTCTATTATCTTTTGCATATATGTGTGGTTGAGTCTTGGAGAAGACATTGTTTTTTCTCTTCTACACCCCCTTCCTTTTTGATAATGTCAAAAGGGGGAGAAATATCTCATGGTTTGAGACTCAATAATATTGTTTTTTGTGATAATAATATTTTTTTCTTGCCTAAGTGATCCTTTTCTTGTTAATTTGTTGATTGCTCATATGACATGTAAAGGATTACATATTACATGGATATTGGTTTTTGCTATGTATAGAAAACCTAACATGCAGGTGAAAGGAAGCATAGTTTGAGGGGGAGCAATTTCAATTGTTCTTATCATGAATCCCCCAAATTCACAAGGCAAAAGTATAACTTTATTATCCTTTTCAATATGTTTGAGGAATGGTTTGTCATTGTCAAAAAGGGGGAGAATGTTGACCTAAAGGTTGTACATTACCTATATTTTTATGATGAATTAACCATTCCATTCATATGTATCTAACATGTGCTTTTAAGATTGTTTGCAGGCATTAGGTACATGACAAGGATCATATATACAAAGCCCTAGAATGGGCCACGTGCAAACCAAATTGACTACAAGTGTGCAATTTAGGATTTCCATGTAAATCACCTTAGAACATAAATGTAATCACTTGTAACGATGTATATGCTTGTAACTTAGAAGAGAAAAATGTTTGGGACAAAATTCACCAAGTGCTAATCACATTTATTGCAAATTAGAAAATCCATTTCAGGCACTTGGTCGGTCGAGTTTCCCGCCCTGAAACTTGACCGATCACCCTTAGTCGATTTTCTGAAGATTGCAATCGGTCGAATTGTGCACTCACAGAACTCGACCGATTGGGTAGTAGGCCATTTCCAGTTGAAATGGTCGGTCGAGATTCCTCAAGACAAACTCGACCGATAATTTGACAATCGGATTGCCTACTACTTGATCGGTCGAGTTACACCCATTGATACTCGACCGAATGCACTGTACGGAATTTGCAGAAAAAGTAATATGACCGTTGGGGAATTGTTTTGGGCAAAAATATAGCCGTTTTCTTGAAGGAAAAATGATCACTTTTGCACCCAAGTGTCCCACAACATAAAGGGCCACCCTCAACTATAAATAGAACCCCTTGGACTTCATTCCAAGCTGCTCTTCCATTGCAAACTTGGTTCTAGCTTAGTTGAGAGTGTTCCAAGCCCTTGAGCCCCTTTCTCTCTCTACCTTCAAGACAATTTCATGAGAGTGAGTTAGGTTCCTGTGTATGAGAGATATCCTTTGTGCTATGTAAAGCTCTCCTTTCTTTCTTCCCACCTCCAAATCAAATTTAAGATTGATTGAAGCTACTTCTCCGAGTGAAAGAGGAGTTGCTGCTGTTCTTCTCTGAGTGAAGGGGAAGATGTGTTGCTAATCTTCAAGAGTGAAGATTGATCGTTGCTCCAGCTCCCTTGGTGAAGGGAAAACGTGGGCAAGCTCTCCAAGTGAAGGAGAGGTGCAAGGCAAGCTCAAGTAAGATAGGTAATTCCTGCAAGGCCGAAGACAAAGGTGAGATTGGGTAAGTCCTTTGTAGATGGCCGAAGAATCTCACTTTGTGGGTAAGTCCTTGAATAGGTAGAAGATCTTAGCTTGTGTAATTAAGCCCTTGGTTGTGTGGTTTATGTTTCTTGTAATCTTATCCTGATATATAAGAGGACCAAGTTGCAAATCCTAGAGTCTAACCAACTCTAGGTAGTGGACTGACATCGCTCCTATTTTTAGGATGTGGAACCACTCTAAACCACCTGTCCAAGTGCATGATATTCATTATCTCTTATCCTTGCTTTGTATGCTAGAATAGGATATCAAATTGCTGCTTGCATTAGTTTTTGCACTTCAATTAAATTGGTGGTCTAATCAATTTTGTGAAGTGTGTGTAGCTCTATTCACCCCCTGTCTAGAGCCCATCGATCCAACAAGTGGTATCAGAGCAGGTCTTCTCCAAGCTACTTCTACAAGTAGGAGAAGATGGGCGATTCGGCTCTTGGGTCACTCAACCTTGAAGGAAGCTTCTCCATGAGACCCTTGATCTTCGACAACACAAACTTCTTATATTGGAAGAGGAGAATGCAATTCTATCTCCAAGGGGTGAGTTTTGAAATGTGGAAGATTGTCCATCTCAAGTATGAAGATCCAAAAGGGGACATCACCACATGGACGGAAGCGGAGATGAAGCATGCTCAACTCAATGCCAAAGCCGTGAGCATCATCTACGCCTCCCTTACACCATCGGAGTTCAACCACATCTCTTCGTGGGACACGGCGCATGAGATATGGCACAAGTTGTGTGTCACCTATGAAGGGACCGAGCAAGTCAAGGAGGCCAAGGTCTACATGCTTGGTGGTCTTCTTGAGAACTTCAAGATGGGGAAGAATGAAAGAGTGGCAGATATGTACACAAGGTTAAATGTCACTTGAACAACCTTGCAGCCCTTGGGAGTGTCATGGATAGAGGTACAATCAATGTCAAGATCTTGAGATCTCTTCCAAAGATATGGGAGCCAAAGGTCACTTCAATTGAAGAAGTATACAAGCTAAGCGAGTTATCAACCAAGGAGCTGGTTGGTAACCTTCAAGCCCATGAACCTAGGCTTGACAAGCAAGAGGAAGAGGAGAAAAGAGAAGAAAAAGAATCAAAAAAGATAAAGGACACAGCCTTCAAAGCTCAAATTGAAGAAATGGTCCGGCAACAACAACTTGCCATGAAGTCTCCCTACCCTTCCTCAAGTGAAGATGAAGGTGTCAATGATCATGAAGCCAACTACTCAAAAGGGAAGCACTTCAAAAGCAAGCCCTCCTCCTCGACTCCAAGGTGCTACGAGTGTGGTCAAAAAGGCCACTACAAGAGTGACTGCCCAAAGGCCAAGAAGAGCCATCATAAGAGCAACCACAAGAAGGATGACAAGTACAAGAAATAAGCAAAGTACAAAAGAAAAGACAAGTAGGAGAGAAGGTCCAAAGATGCAGCTCATGCGGCATGGGAGTCTTCTTCTTCAAGCTCCTCAAGCTCTGAAGATGGAGAATGCCATCTTGCCCTCATGGCATCAACTAGTGAAGATATAATTGAGGTTAAAAAGAAATGGATTGTTGATAGTGGCTGCTCTAAGCATATGACTGGAGAAATCAGCCATTTCAACAAATTTGAGAAAAAGAAAGGAGGATCGGTAACCTTCGGGGACAACAAGAAGGGTAAGGTTATACGTGAGGATGATGTAGGCAATGAATTATGTATTAAAAATGTGTTGCTTGTTGATTGCCTACATCACAATTTAATTAGTGTTATCCAATTATGTGATAATGGTTATCTTATGCTATTCACTTCTTTAGAATGCTTGCTTCTAGATTCCCTGACCTACAATGTTATATATAAGGGAACTAGAAATGGTAATCTCTATGTGATTGTTCTCGATGCTCTTAAGCCCATACTAAATAGGTGCTTAGTTGTGGATAAAAACGATCTTTCGCTTTGGCATCGTCGTTTGGGTCATGTGAATTTGCATCAAATGAAGAAATTGAACAAAAAGGACTTGGTTCGAGGACTTCCTAAATTGGATTTTGAAAAGGATGAGGAATGCCAACCTTGCACACAAGGGAAACAAACCAAATCCTCCTTCAAATCCAAAGGAGTCATGAGTACCAAGAGAGTTCTTGAGCTTCTTTATATTGATCTATTCGGACCAATGAGAACACAAACGCTTCATGGCTCCAAGTATTGTCTTGTTGTTGTGGATGATTTTTCTAGATATACTTGGACTTTCTTTCTTGTTTCTAAAAGCGATACACTTGATGTTTTCTTGAGCTTTTGTAAACGAGTTGAAGATGAAGCTTCTTGCCATGTTGTTTCTATCCGTAGTGATCATGGGGGAGAGTTTGAAAATGATCTTTTTGAACGTTTTTGTGAAAAATCGGGTTATTCACAAATTTCTCTTCTCCTCGCACACCTCAACAAAATGGAGTTGTTGAGAGGAAGAATAGATCGCTACAAGAGATGGCTAGGACCATGCTTCTTGAGTATGACACTCCTAAGAAGTTTTGGGCTGAAGTCGTTAGCACGTCATGTTTTGTGCAAAATCGAGTTTTCACCCATCCGACTTTCAAGAAAACCCCCTATGAACTATGGCGTGGTAGGAAGCCGTCTATTGATTTCTTTCATGTTTTCGGATGTCCTTGTTTTTTTTTACACTAAGGATTCTCTCGACAAGTTTAATCCGAAATCATACAAGGCTTTCTTCCTAGGCTATAGCACTACTAGCAGGGCATATAGAGTATTTAACATTGAACTATCTAAAATTGAAGAATCTATAAATGTTAAATTTATTGAAACTAACCATGTTATTGGCAAGCATATTGGTGATGATGATGTTGAAGATGAAATAATTTCTATCTTAAAAGATCTCAACATCAAAGACAAAGGCAAGCAGGTTGCAGAAGAAGAAAAAGAAGAAGAAAAGAAGGATCCCACTCCCCGCTTTGTAAAGAATCACCCCAAGGTGTTGATAATTGGCAATCCATTTGAGAGAGTGAGGACACGAGCTGCTCACAACAAAGAACAAGCAGATAGTGCCTTCATCTCCCAACTAGAGCCAAAGAACATCAAAGAGGCCCTTGGTGATGATGAGTGGATCCTTGCCATGCAAGAAGAGCTTGAGCAATTTGAGAAGAACCGTGTGTGGACTCTAGTGCCAAGACCAAATGATAGAAATATCATTGGAACCAAATGGGTCTACCGCAACAAGCTTGATGAGCAGGGAAAAGTGGTAAGGAACAAAACAAGGTTAGTAGCACAAGGTTACAACCAACAGGAAGGTATTGATTTTGATGAAACTTATGCTCCTGTTGCTAGATTAGAATCTATCTGTATGCTACTTGCTTTTGCTAGTTATAAAAATTTCTTGCTTTATCAAATGGATGTTAAAAGTGTGTTTTTGAACAGTACAATCGAGGAGGAAGTTTTTGTTGCTCAACCTCCGGGCTTTGAAAATGACAAATTACCCAATCATGTTTATTTGCTACAAAAAGCTCTCTATGGACTCAAACAAGCACCTTGAGCTTGGTATGAGAAATTAAAGAACTTTTTGTTAGATAATGGGTATGTCATGGGCAAAGTTGATTCTACTTTATTTCTAAAACACACTTCTAACCATTTTCTTATCATACAAATATATGTTGATGATATCATTTTTGGCGGGACTGATCTTGATCTTTGCAAGGAGTTTAGTTCTCTTATGCAGAGTGAATTTGAAATGAGAATGATGGGTGAGTTGACCTTCTTCCTCGGCTTTCAAATCAAGCAAACAAAGGAAGGAAACTTCATCAACCAAGGCAAATACACAATTGAACTACTCAAGCACTTTGGGATGGAGAACATGAAGCCGATGGATACACCCATGTCAAACACCGCCAAACTTGACAAAGATGAAGAAGGTGAAAAGGTAGATGAGAAGCTCTATATAGGTATGATAGGAAGTTTACTTTATTTAACTGCCTCTAGACCTGACATTATGTTTAGTGTTGGCTTGTGCGCTCGCTTTCAATCTTTCCCTAAGAAGTCGCATCTCACTGCTGTTAAGAGAATTTTGAGGTACTTAGCCAAAACTCAACATTTTGGTCTATGGTATCCTAAATCAAGGGATTTTACTCTTACGGCATATAGTGATGTGGATTATGCAGGGTGTTTGATTGATAGAAAGTGCACAAGTAGCACTTGCTTCCTTCTAGGACCATACTTAGTGTCTTGGTTCTCCAAGAAACAAAGCACAGTGGCATTATCAACTACCGAAGCTGAATACATTGCAGCTGGGAGTTGTTGTGCACAGGTCCTATGGATGAAGCAAATGCTCCAAGACTTTAACATATTTTTTGATGCTTCTCCTATCTTTTGTGACAATACTAGTGCAATTAACCTCTCTTATAATCCTATTTTGCATAGTAGAGCTAAGCATATAGAGGTTCGCCATCATTTTCTTCGTGACCACATTGCCAAGAAAGATATCTATATCACACATGTGGACACGGAAAATCAGTTGGCGGACATTTTTACAAAACCTCTAGCTAGAGATCAATTTAATTTTATTCGATCTAAACTGCTCATTATTGATTTAAATGATATTGCTATGTGATCTAGCTAGTGGTCTCTATCCTATATGCTTGCTCATGTCATTCTTCACCTTATGTTGCCTATACATACTTGCTTGTGCTTAATTTGCCTATCAATATGCTTAGTTTTTGCTTGGTTTTGGGCTTTTATCAAATTTCGCATTTTATCGCTAAATAGTGCCCAATGATGAGCAAAATGTGCCTAGGTATGTTATTTATGCATAATAGAATAGAAAAATAAATTTAATAGGCATGTATGTGGCTAGAATCAAAGATTAAGACTACTAGGTCAGGTTGATCTTCGGTCGAGTTTCACCCCAGCAAACTCGACCGATCAGGAGCTGAGAGATGTTCTTCAGTGGACTGATCGGTCGAGTTGTCCACCCTCAGAACTCGACCGATCGACGGGCTGTGCCAACTTAAAAGTTAGGATCGGCCGACTATTTTCACTTGCAACTTGAAAATAGCCGACCGATTCCTCTTCTCTTAGTCCGTGCTCTCCACCCTAGCCCTAACCCTTTCTCGTTACTAACCCTAGGATGCCTTAGCAGCTTTCTCCTTATCTTCTTGGGCGACGGTTGTGTGTTCTTGTTGGGTTTTGAGGTTCGTTTTGCTTGTATGTGTATTTTCTCCTCTTGCTTTTTGCTTCCATGGCTTTCCACAGGAGAAAATGACCCGCCCCTAGCAATGCTCCAGCTTCTTCCTCAACCCAACGGTTGATTCCTTTTGATAACACTATGTTTGTATCTCTTGAGGCGGTCAATAGGTATAAGGATCTCCTTCCTTGGTCTCCTTTTCCTTTTCTCCCGTTAGTTGGTTCAACTCGTTTTCAAAACCATATCAACTCCATCGCACAGCTTCTTGCCAAACACAACCTTTCCGCCCTTGCAATTGAAAGTGACTTCTTCAACAATCAGCTATCTAGTACCAAAGCGGTTCATGAGTTCTATGCTAATCTACGCTGGAACTATGATTCGATTGTTCCCCCGCCAAATACCGAAATAGTCCTAACATCGATGATCACTGGTTGTCGGTTTCAACTCTCTGAGGAGACTTTCAATCTCTATCTTGCCAGAGACGAAGAAACCACTACCTGGCGCCGGGGCTATGACGAGTATTTTGATCTTTTAGACCCGGAAGGCTTTTACAAACATCATGAATTGACTTTACCGGATATTCATCGATTTTTGAAAAAGCCTGACGTGGCCTATAAGAAGCGGTCCACCCTTCCCTCCTCCTCCCTTAACCTCCAGAAGCACATCCTAGCCCTTGTACTTAACTGCAACATCCATATGAAGCGTAATCAAACAGATATTGCGGAAAACACAGCGGTTTTGATGTATTGTTTGTTGAACAACATAGGTGTCAAGTGGGATCGTTACATTCTACATCATATGACCTGCTTTGACAAAGGCAAGAACACCAAGGGCACCCACCCTCCCTATCCAGCCTTGATATGTGGTCTCTTCCAGTTCTCCACTGACAAATCACTCTTTTCCGACTTCCATTACCCGGTTGCTCGAAAGGGAGTGTGCATTAGTGAAACCACTCTTCTGAAGGTTGTACCTACCCCTGCCCCTGGTGCTTCTGGCTCTGCCTCAGCCTTTGCTTCTGCCTCTGCTTCTGGTTCCCCTCCCACCTCCACCCAGGCTCCACCCCCACAGCCCCACCCTCGCCCTAGCCGTGCGTCGTTCAGAGCATCAAATGAAACCCTTCTGGGTTACATGATGCATGAACAGGCGTACAATCGCCAGGTCTAGGGCCACCTCCATCAGGATTTGTGTTCAATCATGTCCACCATGAACTTGTCCTGCTCCCCACCCTACCCTGTCTACCAGCCATACCCGGGTAGTGCCTATGCTTCTTATGCATATGACCAGTACTTCCCTACTCCACCACCATATGCTGCCGAGCCTTCCACTGCTGCTCCACCTCAATATCCCTCTAGTAGCTCCACTCCTGCATATCTGCCACTACCTGTTGGCCCCCTGGCCTCTCTGCTCGCTTCCTTGGGGGACTCTGCTCCATCCTTTCCGCAGGCCAAGGAGCTTCTAGCTCTTGGCATGTCGTGGGCTGAGCAGAATGCCCGCTGGACCAGTCGCTCTTTTGGTCCTGCTGACGAGGAGATGCCCGACCAGGCTGAGGATGCTGATGAGGATGTCGACGAAGATGCTGATGATGCTGATGGTGATGGTTCTTCTGCCGATGATGGCGATGATGGTGCTGGTTCTGCTGTTGGAACAGCTGCCCCGCCTTCGGATGGCGATGAGGACTACAACCCAGGCGATGACGAGGAAGCAGTTGACATAGATAGCTTAGATCTCTAGGGGGTTGTCTTAGATTATAGTCTAGCATGCCTATTATACATATCTTTCTAGACTCTTTTGTATAAGCAACATCCTGGCACATTAGTCTGAGCTGTACTATTTTCTTATTCTCTATTTTCTCGCTTTTATGGTTGTAGTCTCTTATGAGAACATATGTCTGAGTTAGAATATCATTTCTATACACTTTGGGAATTTTCATCTGTGTTATCTTATGCTTGGTGTTCGATGAGCTATATTTTGATTCTAACTTGGATTGTATGTTTCTCCACTGTGGTTGTATGTTATATGCCTTTACTATTTTGTCTATTATCTTTTGCATATATGTGTGGTTGAGTCTTGGAGAAGACCTTTTTTTTGCTCTTCTACACCCCCTTCCTTTTTGATAATGTCAAAAGGGGGAGAAATATCTCATGGTTTGAGACTCAATCATATTGTTTCTTGTGATAATAATATTGTTTTCTTGCCTAAGTGATCCTTTTCTTATTAATTTGCTGATTGCTCATATGACATGTAAAGGATTACATATTACATGGATATTGGTTTTTGCTATGTATAGAAAACCTAACATGCAGGTGAAAGGAAGCATAGTTTGAGGGGGAGCAATTTCAATTGTTCTTATCATGAATCCCCCAAATTCACAAGGCAAAAGTATAACTTTCTTATGCTTTTCAATATGTTTGAGGAATGGTTTGTCATTGTCAAAAAGGGGGAGAATGTTGACCTAAAGGTTGTACATTACCTATATTTTGATAATGACTTAACCATTCCATTCATATGTATCTAACATGTGCTTTTAATATTGTTTGCAGGCATTAGGTACATGAAAAGGATCATATATACAAAGCCCTAGAATGGGCCAAGTGCAAGCCAAATTGACTACAAGTGTGAAATTTAGGATTTCCATGTAAATCACCTTAGAACATAAATGTAATCACTTGTAACGATGTATATGCTTGTAACTTAGAAGAGAAAAATGTTTGGGACAAAATTCACCAAGTGCTAATCACTTTTATTGCAAATTAGAAAATCCATTTCAGACACTTGGTCGGTCGAATTTCCCACCCTGAAACTCGACCGATCACCCTAAGTCGATTTTCTGAAGATTGCAATCGGTCGAGTTGTGCACTCACAGAACTCGACCGATTGGGTAGTAGGCCATTTCCAGTTGAAATGGTCGGTCGAGTTTCCTCAGGACAAACTCGACCGATCATTTGACAATCGGATTGCCTGCTACTTGATCGGTCGAGTTACACCCATTGATACTCGACCGAATGCACTATACGGAATTTGCAGAAAAAGTAATATGACCGTTGGTGAATTGTTTTGGGCAAAAATATAGCCGTTTTCTTGAAGGAAAAATGATCACTTTTGCACCCAAGTGTCCCACAACATAAAGGGCCACCCTCAACTATAAATAGAACCCCTTGGACTTCATTCCAAGTTGCTCTTCCATTACAAACTTGGTTCTAGCTTAGTTGAGAGTATTCCAAGCCCTTGAGCCCCTTTCTCTCTCTACCTTCAAGACAATTTCGTGAGAGTGAGTTAGGTTCCTATGTATGAGAGCTATCATTTGTGCTATGTAAAGCTCTCCTTTCTTTCTTCCCACCTCCAAATCAAATTGAAGATTGATTGAAGCTACTTCTCCAAGTGAAAGAGGAGTTGCTGATGTTCTTCTCCGAGTGAAGGGGAAGATGTGTTGCTGATCTTCAAGAGTGAAGATTGATCGTTGCTCCAGCTCCCTTGGTGAAGGGAAAATGTGGGCAAGCTCAAGTAAGATAGGTAATTCCTGCAAGGCTGAAGACAAAGGTGAGATTGGGTAAGTCCTTTGTAGAAGGATGAAGAATCTCACTTTGTGGGTAAGTCCTTGGATAGGTAGAAGATCTTAGCTTGTGTAATTAAGCCCTTGGTTGTGTGGTTTATGTTTCTTGTAATCTTATCGTGATATATAAGAGGACCAAGTTGCAAATCCTAGTCTAACCAACTCTAGGTAGTGGACTGACATCGCTCCTATTTTTAGGACGTGGAACCACTCTAAACCACCTGTCCAAGTGCATGATATTCATTATCTCTTATCCTTGCTTTGTATGCTAGAATAGGATATCAAATTGTTGCTTGCATTAGTTTTTGCACTTCAATTAAATTGGTGGTCTAATCGATGTTGTGAAGTGTGTGTAGCTCTATTCACCCCCCCTCTAGAGCCCATCGATCCAATAAGTGGTATCAGAGCAGGTCTTCTCCAAGCTACTTCTACAAGTAGGAGAAGATGGGCGATTCGGCTCTTGGGTCACTCAACCTTGAAGGAAGCTTCTCCATGAGACCCCTGGTCTTCGACGGCACAAACTTCTTATATTGGAAGAGGAGAATGCAATTCTATTTCCAAGGGGTGAGTTTCGAAATGTGGAAGATTGTCCATCTCAAGTATGAAGATCCAAAAGGGGACATCACCACATGGACGGAAGCGGAGATGAAGCGCGCTTAACTCAATGCCAAAGCCGTGAGCATCATCTACGCCGCCCTTACACCATCGGAGTTCAACCGCATCTCTTCGTGGGACACAGCGCATGAGATATGGCACAAGTTGTGTGTCACCTATGAAGGGACCGAGCAAGTCAAGGAGGCCAAGGTCTACATGCTTGGTGGTCTTCTTGAGAACTTCAAGATGGGGAAGAATGAAAGAGTGGCAGATATGTACACAAGGTTAAATGTCATCTTGAACAGCCTTGCATCCCTTGGGAGTGTCATGGATAGAGGTACAATCAATGCCAAGATCTTGAGATCTCTTCCAAAGAGATGGGAGCCAAAGGTCACTTCAATTGAATAAGTATACAAGCTAAGCGAGTTATCAACCGAGGAGCTGGTTGGTAACCTTCAAGCCCATGAACCTAGGCTTGACAAGCAAGAGGAAGAGGAGAAAAGAGAAGAAAAAGAATCAAAGAAGATAAAGGACACAGCCTTCAAAGCTCAAATTGAAGAAATGGTCCAGCAACAACAACTTGCCATGAAGTCTCCCTGCCCTTCCTCAAGTGAAGATGAAGGTGTCAATGATCATGAAGCCAACTACTCAAAAGGGAAGCACTTCAAGAGCAAGCCCTCCTCCTCAACTCCAAGGTGCTACGAGTGTGGTCAAAAAGGCCACTACAAGAGTGACTGCCCAAAGGCCAAGAAGAGCCATCATAAGAGCAACCACAAGAAGGATGACAAGTACAAGAAAGAAGCAAAGTACAAAAGAAAAGATAAGAAGGAGAGAAGGTCCAAAGATGCAGCTCATGCGGCATGGGAGTCTTCTTCTTCAAGCTCCTCAAGCTCCGAAGATGGAGAATGCCATCTTGCCCTCATGGCATCAACTAGTAAAGATATAATTGAGGTTAAAAAGAAATGGATTGTTGATAGTGGCTGCTCTAAGCATATGGCTGGAGAAATCAGCCATTTCAACAAATTTGAGAAAAAGAAAGGAGGATCGGTAACCTTCGGGGACAACAAGAAGGGTAAGGTTATAGGTGAGGGTGATGTAGGCAATGAATTATGTATTAAAAATGTGTTGCTTGTTGATGTCCTACATCACAATTTAATTAGTGTTAGCCAATTATGTGATAATGGTTATCTTGTGCTATTCACTTCTTTAGAATGCTTGCTTCTAGATTCCCTGACCTACAATGTTATATATAAGGGAACTAGAAATGGTAATCTCTATGTGATTGTTCTCGATGCTCTTAAGCCCATACTAAATAGATGATTAGTTGTGGATAAAAATGATCTTTCGCTTTGGCATCGTCGTTTGGGTCATGTGAATTTGCATCAAATGAAGAAATTGAACAAAAAGGACTTGGTTCGAGGACTTCCTAAATTGGATTTTGAAAAGGATGAGGAATGCCAACCTTGCACACAAGGGAAACAAACCAAATCCTCCTTCAAATCCAAAGGAGTCATGAGTACCAAGAGAGTTCTTGAGCTTCTTCATATTGATCTATTCGGACCAATGAGAACACAAACGCTTCGTGGCTCCAAGTATTGTCTTGTTATTGTGGATGATTTTTCTAGATATACTTGGACTTTCTTTCTTGTTTCTAAAAGCGATACACTTGATGTTTTCTTGAGCTTTTGTAAACGAGATGAAAACGAAGCTTCTTGCCATGTTGTTTCTATCCGTAGTGATCATGGGGGAGAGTTTGAAAATGATCTTTTTGAACGTTTTTGTGAAAAATCGGGTTATTCGCACAATTTCTCTTCTCCTCGCACACCTCAACAAAATGGAGTTGTTGAGAGGAAGAATAGATTGCTACAAGAGATGGCTAGGACCATGCTTCTTGAGTATGACACTCCTAAGAAGTTTTGGGCTGAAGCCGTTAGCACGTCATGTTTTGTGCAAAACCGAGTTTTCACACATCCGACTATCAAAAAAACCCCCTATGAACTATGGCGTGGTAGGAAGCTGTCTATTGATTTCTTTCATATTTTTGGATGTCCTTGTTTTATTTTAAACACTAAGGATTCTCTCGACAAGTTTGATCCGAAATCATACAAGGCTTTCTTCCTAGGCTATATCACTACTAGCAGGGCATATAGAGTATTTAACATTAAACTATCTAAAATTCAAGAATCTATAAATGTTAAATTTATTGAAACTAACCCTGTTATTGGCAAGCATATTGGTGATGATGATGTTGCAGATGAAATAATTCCTATCTTAAAAGATCTCAACATCAAAGACAAAGGCAAGCAGGTTGCAGAAGAAGAAAAAGAAGAAGAAAAGAAGGATCCCACTCCCCGCTTTGCAAAGAATCACCCCAAGGAGTTGATAATTGGCAATCCATTTGAGAGAGTGAGGACACGAGCTGCTCACAAAAAAGAACAAGCACATAGTGCCTTCATCTCCCAACTAGAGCCAAAGAACATCAAAGAGGCCCTTGGTGATGATGAGTGGATCCTTGCCATGCAAGAAGAGCTTGAGCAATTTGAGAAGAACCGTGTATGGACTCTAGTGCCAATACCAAATGATAGAAATATCATTGGCACCAAATGGGTCTACCGCAACAAGCTTGATGAGCAGGGAAAAGTGGTAAGGAACAAAGCAAGGCTAGTAGCACAAGGTTACAACCAATAGGAAGGTATTGATTTTGATGAAACTTATGCTCCTGTTGCTAGATTAGAATCTATCTGTATGCTACTTGCTTTTGCTAGTTATAAAAATTTCTTGCTTTATCAAATGGCTGTTAAAAGTGTGTTTTTGAACGGTACAATCGAGGAGGAAGTTTTTGTTTCTCAACCTCCGGGCTTTGAAAATGACAAATTACCCAATCATGTTTATTTGCTACAAAAAGCTCTCTATGGACTCAAACAAGCACCTCGAGCTTGGTATGAGAAATTAAAGAACTTTTTGTTAGATAATGGGTATGTCATGGGCAAAGTTGATTCTACTTTGTTTCTAAAACACACTTCTAACCATTTTCTTATCATACAAATATATGTTGATGATATCATTTTTGGCGGGACTGATCTTGATCTTTGCAAGGAGTTTAGTTCTCTTATGCAGAGTGAATTTGAAATGAGCATGATGGGTGAGTTGACCTTCTTCCTCGGCTTTCAAATCAAGCAAACAAAGGAAGGAAACTTCATCAACCAAGGCAAATACACAATTGAACTACTCAAGTACTTTGGGATGGAGAACATGAAGCCGATGGATATACCCATGTCAAACACCGCCAAACTTGACAAAGATGAAGAAGGTGAAAAGGTAGATGAGAATCTCTATAGAGGTGTGATAGGAAGTTTACTTTATTTAACTACCTCTAGACCTGACATTATGTTTAGTTTTGGCTTGTGCGCTCGCTTTCAATCTTGCCCTAAGAAGTCGCATCTCACTGCTGTTAAGAGAATTTTGAGGTACTTAGCCAAAACTCAACATTTTGGTCTATGGTATCCTAAATCAAGGGATTTTACTCTTACGGCATATAGTGATGCGGATTATGCAGGGTGTTTGATTGATAGAAAGTGCACAAGTGGCACTTGCTTCCTTCTAGGACCATGCTTAGTGTCTTGGTTCTCCAAGAAACAAAGCACAGTGGCATTATCAACTACCGAAGCTGAATACATTGCAGCTGGGAGTTGTTGTGCACAGGTCCTATGGATGAAGCAAATGCTCCAAGACTTTAACATATTTTTTGATGCTTCTCCTATCTTTTGTGACAATACTAGTGCAATTAACCTCTATTATAATCCTATTTTGCATAGTAGAGCTAAGCATATAGAGGTTCACCGTCATTTTCTTCGTGACCACATTGCCAAGAAAGATATCTATATCACACATGTGGACACGGAAAATCAGTTGGCGGACATTTTTACAAAACCTCTAGCTAGAGATCAATTTAATTTTATTCGATCTAAACTGCTCATTATTTATTTAAATGACATTGCTATGTGATCTAGCTAGTGGTCTCTATCCTATATGCTTGCTCCTGTCATTCTTCACCTTATGTTGCCTATACATGCTTGCTTGTGCTTAATTTGCCTATCAATATGCTTAGTTTTTGCTTGGTTTTGGGCCTTTATCAAATTTCACGTTTTATCGCTAAATAGTGCCCAATGATGAGCAAAATGTGCCTAGGTATGTTATTTATGCATAATAGAATAGAAAAATAAATTTAATAGGCATGTATGTGGCTAGAATCAAAGATTTAGACTGCTAGGTCAGATTGACCTTTGGTCGAGTTTCACCCCAGCAAACTCGATCGATCAGGAGCCGAGAGATGTTCTTCAGTGGACCGATCGGTCGAGTTGTACACCCTCAGAACTCGACCGATCGACGGGCTGCGCCAACTTAAAAGTTAGGATCGTCCGACTATTTTCACTTGCAACTTGAAAATAGTCGACTGATTCCTCTTCTCTTAGTCCGTGCTCTCCACCCTAGCCCTAACCCTTTCCCATTCCTAACCCTAGGGTGCCTTAGCAGCTTTCTCTTGATCTTCCAGGGCGACGGCTGTGTGTTCTTGTTGGGTTTTGAGGTTCGTTTTGCTTGTGTGTGCATTTTCTCCTCTTGCTTTTTGCTTCCATGGCTTTCCATAGGAGAAAACGACCCACCCCTAGCAATGCTCCAGCTTCTTCCTCGACCCAACGGTTGATTCCTTTTGATAACACTACATTTGTATCTCTTGAGGCGGTCAATAGGTATAAGGATCTCCTTCCTCGGTCTCCTTTTCCTTTTCACCCCTTAGTTGGTCCAACTCGTTTTCAAAACCATATCAACTCCACCGCACAGCTTCTTGCCAAACACAACCTTTCCGTCCTTGCAATCGAAAGTGACTGCTTCAACAATCAGCTATCTAGTACCAAAGCGGTTCACGAGTTCTATGCTAATCTACGCTGGAACTATGATCCGATTGTTCCCCCGCCAAATACCGAAATAGTCCTAACATCAATGATCGCCGTTCGTCAGTTTCAACTCTTTGAGGAGACTTTCAATCTCTATCTTGCCAGAGACGAAGAAACCACTACCTGGCGCTGGGGCTATGACGAGTATTTTGATCTTTTAGACCCGGAAGGCTTTTACAAACATCATGAATTGACTTTACCGGATATTCATCGATTTTTGAAAAAGCCTGACGTGGCCTATAAGAAGCGGTCCACCCTTCCCTCCTCCTCCCTTGACCTCCAGAAGCGCATCCTAGCCCTTGTGCTTAACTACAACATCCATCTGAAGCGTAATCAAACGGATATTGCGGAAAACACAGCGGTTTTGATGTATTGTTTGTTGAACAACATAGGTGTCAAGTGGGCTCATTACATTCTACATCATATGACCTGCTTTGACAAAGGCAAGAACACCAAGGGCACCCACCCTCCCTATTCATCCTTGATATGTGGTCTCTTCCAGTTCGCCACTGACAAATCACTCTTTTCCGACTTCCATTACCTGGTTGCTCGAAAGGGAGTGTGAATTAGTGAAACCACTCTTCTAAAGGTTGTACCTACCCCTGCCCCTGCCCCTTGTGCTTCTGGATCTGCCTCAACCTCTGCTTCTGCCTCTGCTTCTGGTGCCCCTCCCACCTCCACCCAGGCTCCACCCCCGCAGCCCCACCCTCGCCCTAGCCGTGCGTCGTTCAAAGCATCAAATGAAACCCTTCTGGGTTACATGATGCATGAACAGGCGTACAATCGCCAGGTCCAGGACCACCTCCATCAGGATTTGTGTTCAATCATGTCCACCATGAACCTGTCCTTCTCCTCACCCTACCCTGTCTACCAGACATACCCGGGTAGTGCCTATGCTTCTTATGCATATGACCAGTACTTCCCTGCTCCACCACCATATGCTGTCGAGCCTTCCGCTGCTGCTCCACCTCAGTATCCCTCTGGTAGCTCCACTCCTGCATATCTGCCGCTACCTGCTGGCCCCCTGGCCTCTCTGCTCGCTTCCTTGGGGAACTCTGCTCCGTCCTTCCCGCAGGCCAAGGAGCTTCTAGCTCTTGGCATGTCGTGGGCTGAGCAGAATGCCCACTGGCCCGGTCGCTCTTTTGGTCCTGCTGACGAGGAGATGCCCGACCAGGCTGAGGATGCTGATGAGGATGCCGACGAGGATGCTGATGATGCTGATGGTGATGGTTCTTCTGTCGATGATGGCGATGATGGTGCTGGTTCTGCTGCTGGCACAGCTTCCCCGCCTTCGGATGGCGATGAGGATTACAACCCAGGCGATGACGAGGAAGCAGTTGACATAGATAGCTTAGATGTCTAGGAGGTTGTCTTAGATTATAGTCTAGCATGCCTATTATATATATATTTCTAGACTCTTTTGTATAAGCAACATCCTGGCACATTAGTTTGAGCTGTACTATTTTCTTATTCTCTGTTTTCTCGCTTTTATGGTTGTAGTCGCTTATGAGAACATATGTCTGAGTTAGAATATCATTTCTATACACTTTGGCTATTTCATCTGTGTTATCTTATGCTTGGTGTTCGATGAGCTATATTTTGATTCTGACTTGGATTGTATGTTTCTCCACTGTGGTTGTATGTTATATGCCTTTACTATGTTGTCTATTATCTTTTGCATATATGTGTGGTTGAGTCTTGGAGAAGACCTTGTTTTTTCTCTTCTACACCCCCTTCCTTTTTGATAATGTCAAAAGGGGGAGAAATATCTCATGGTTTGAGACTCAATCATATTGTTTCTTGTGATAATAATATTGTTTTCTTGCCTAAGTGATCCTTTTCTTGTTAATTTGCTGATTGCTCATATGACATGTAAAGGATTACATATTACATGGATATTGGTTTTTGATATGTATAGAAAAGCTAACATGCAGGTGAAAGGAAGCATAGTTTGAGGGGGAGCAATTTCAATTGTTCTTATCATGAATCCCCCAAATTCACAAGGCAAAAGTATAACTTTCTTATCCTTTTTGAATATGTTTGAGGAATGGTTTGTCATTGTCAAAAAGGGGGAGAATGTTGACCTAAAGGTTGAACATTACCTATATTTTGATAATGACTTAACCATTCCATTCATATGTATCTAACATGTGCTTTTAAGATTGTTTGCAGGCATTAGGTACATGAAAAGGATCATATATACAAAGCCCTAGAATGGGCCAAGTGCAAGCCAAATTGACTACAAGTGTGCAATTTAGGATTTCCATGTAAATCACCTTAGAACATAAATGTAATCACTTGTAACGATGTATATGCTTGTAACTTAGAAGAGAAAAATGTTTGGGGCAAAATTCACCAAGTGCTAATCACTTTTATTGCAAATTAGAAAATCCATTTCAGGCACTTGGTCGGTCGAGTTTCCCACCCTGAAACTTGACCGATCACCCTGAGTCGATTTTCTGAAGATTGCAATCGGTCGAGTTGTGCACTCACAGAACTAAGCCATTTCTAGTTGAAATGGTAGGTCGAGTTTCCTCAGGAAAAACTCAACCGATCATTTGACAATCAGATTGCCTGCTACTTGATTGGTCGAGTTACACCCATTGATACTCGACCGAATGCACAGTATGGAATTTGCAGAAAAAGTAATATGACCGTTGGTGAATTGTTTTGGGCAAAAATATAGATGTTTTCTTGAAGGAAAAATGATCACTTTTGCACCCAAGTGTCCCACAACATATAGGGCCACCCTCAACTATAAATAGAACCCCTTGGACTTCATTCCAAGCTGCTCTTCTATTGCAAACTTTGTTCTAGCTTAGTTGAGAGTGTTCCAAGCCCTTGAGCCTCTTTCTCTCTCTACCTTCAAGACAATTTCGTGAGAGTGAGTTAGGTTCTTGTGTATGAGAGCTATCCTTTGTGCTATTGAAAGCTCTCCTTTCTTTCTTCCCACCTCCAAATCAAATTGAAGATTGATTAAAGCTACTTCTCCGAGTGAAAGAGGAGTTTCTTCTATTCTTCTCCGAGTGAAGGGGAAGATGTGTTGCTGATCTTCAAGAGTGAAGATTGATCGTTGCTCCAGCTCCCTTGGTGAAGGGAAAATGTGGGCAAGCTCTCCAAGTGAAGGAGAGGTGCAAGGCAAGCTCAAGTAAGATAGGTAATTCCTGCAAGGCTGAAGACAAAGGTGAGATTGGGTAAGTCCTTTGTAGAAGGTCGAAGAATCTCGCTTTGTGGGTAAGTCCTTGGATAGGTAGAAGATCTTAGCTTGTGTAATTAAGCCCTTGGTTGTGTGGTTTATGTTTCTTGTAATCTTATCGTGATATATAAGAGGACCAAGTTGCAAATCCTAGAGTCTAACCAACTCTAGGTAGTGGACTGACATCGCTCCTATTTTTAGGACGTGGAACCAGTCTACACCACCTGTCCAAGTGCATGATATTCATTATCTCTTATCCTTGCTTTGTATGTTAGAATAGGATATCAAATTGCTGCTTGTATTAGTTTTTGCACTTCAATTAAATTGGTGGTCTAATCGATTTTGTGAAGTGTGTGTAGCTCTATTCACCCCCCCCCCTAGAGCCCATCAATCCAACAATTGGGGCATCGGGACCTAAACTCACTTTCAAAAGAGGCATCATGCTCGCGCAACTAGACAAAGTGACATCCAACAATCTCTATGGTGAAGCCTTTCCTTACTGTAGTGTCAATGTGTTGGATCAAAGCATGAACCATCTCCCCCTACTCCTCTGAGCTCATGAAATCATTAAACTCACAACTAGACACTTACACACAAGCACTTCCTAGAACTCTGAACCCTCGTTCCCTAATTTCATCATTAAACTGACAACCAGACTCTTACACGCAAGCACTTCCTCACACTCTGAACCCTTGTTCCATAATTTCATCAAGAAGGTCTAAAATACTCAGATACATTTCTCTCATATGAAAACAAATTCATGAGTCAAGCCAAATAGTGGTACCAAGAACACATACATTAGGCGTAGAAAAAGAAAGCAAAGCTTTAATAGAAATTCTTCTCAAGTACAACTTCTTAATATTCACTTTGATGAATGATGTGTGTCGTTTACACACCAATTCACTAGGGGTTGATTCCTAGAGTTTAACCTCTTGTTAATAGAAAAACAACCAATTAAGGTTAATCTATTAGTATAGAGAGGGTCGATCCTTTAGTACAACATAATTAAGATTTGAATTTGAATTGGCTTTGTTTTAACAAATTTTATTGGATGTAAGATTTAAATTTCATTTGTTGAAGTTTTGATTACACTTGAACAATAAAGAAAGATTATACTAAAATAAAAATTAGAAGTTACACTAAGAACAAACAAAGAAAGAGTTATACTAAGAACAAATGAAATGAGAGTTATTATAAGAACAAAAAATAGAAGATCGTCTATGAGAAGAATTAAAATTGCAAGAAAGAAAGAGAGTGATTGGAAAACAAGTGATTGAGAAACTAATAGTGAATGTATGATAAAGGATATTGAAGTTATGGGTTTTACCACAAGAGCTTGTGTAAAACTAGATCGATGGAATATATGGAGATAAATCAAGTTAGATGAAGGTATGTCAAAACATCCTCAAATGCATTTACAAAAATAAAACTCTCTCCAAACCCATTGACCCTAGTGTTTATAGATCCTTGCCTAAACATCCCAAGAAAGATCATTCTAAGATCTCATCTAGATCTGTGTGCATATATTTGGTTTTTTCGAGCCTTGGGGTTTGAGGTCACATCACCCAAGACTAACATTTGACAAAAATAAGAGACCAATTCATTCAAGTCAGTGATAATCCAAACAAAAAAACATCTAACAAGTATCATCATATAGAAATAGATCTAGTCAACTATGGATATGGGGATACTCCCCATGCCCTGATATAGAAAACTACTCACAATCAATAGAAGTTAAAGAAAGAACAAAGGAATGAAGAAAGGAAGCCATAGACTAGAAAGAAGAAGAATTCCAAAGGATATTGGTCTAGTGACAATGAAATGGTTTCTCTTCTTAATTCCTTGTCCAACAAGAAGACCAAGAACAAATGGAAATAAGAACTAGAAATCCTTACTGAATAAACAAGAGTACAAGATGCAAGAATAAAGAGAACAAGTGTTGAAAACTAGAGTGCAAGTACAAAATTTTTGGATCCCTTTTTCTTGTTGAGTCCACCCTCCTTTTGCAAGGGAAGGAGGGGGTAGAAACCCTAAAGGATGAGAACAAAAGAACCAACTGGCAGTCACTGAAGAGGTCTGATCATGGGCTGTGAAACGATCAGTTCACTGTTTGAACCGATCTCTTCAGATATGGAGAGATGCGGGTATGGGAAGAAAGTCATAACCCTAGAGATGTGGTGGTGGCATTATTTGGCCAGGACTTGGTCATTAAACAATTTGAGTTGGCCATTTGGAAACCTTTAAGCCCCCATTTCATACCTAGACCCAAGCAGTTTGGAGGTGTGGAACTCCCATTTCAGCTGTTGAATAACCAGTGCGGAAAGGTTGAGTTGAGAGGTGAAATGACCATTTGGGACTCTGAGGTGTAGTATTTTGTATGAATGAAACAACTGGTTCACTACATGGACTGATCGGTTCAAGTACTGTGATGGTTAAAATATAGTAATTGAAGCCTTTGGTCCTTTCCACAAGTTTAAGCAAGTTCTTGTTTCCCGAATATGAGTGAGGGTAGAATCTACAAAATATGAGTGAAAATGATAAGAATTTTCATTAATGGTGAAGGAGTGAGCAAATTGCAATTATTATTATAAAATTGGCAAAAGTGAAATCAACTCCTATGAAAAGACTATAAAAGACGTATTTGAAATTTGATGAATATACATTCATCAAAATACCCCCGACTTGAATGTTTGTTTTTCCTCAAGCAATAAAGAATCACAAATTGTTCCAATTTGTACTGGCAACATGTATTTCCTCACCCTCCTAGCATAAATTTATTCCTTACCTTCTTCCTTGGCCAAGGGACCCAATCTCCTAGAATCATGAAACACAAAATTCCACTTTCCCTACTAAAACATATTGCATAGTTTGTTTCCATGTTAAGACTTTGTAAGAAACAAAATTCATCTCACTTTTACTTTGACACTCCCACATTTTATTGTAAGTATTTCATAATAATAGGATGAATGAGGTATGGAAGAAGATGAACCCTCCTCTATTCCACTTGGGATCTTTTTATTCATGAACTATAGTTATATTGACCACATTTTTTTGATGTGTACTTCGACATCTTTTGATGGTACACTACTATGAGATTTAATGAGGGGTATGGAAGAATGGTGATAGGGGGAAGGAATGTCACCATCGACTTGGGGTCTGGCTTGAGGTGGTTTTGATTTTTATTTGGAGGTGAAGATGATGAAAGAAGGTTGTTCATGTGCTAAAAACTTTCATTCATTTTTTTCTCAGGAGTGTAATTTGTACCAGTTTGACTTTTCATGTCATGAAACCATACAAGATATATGGCAGGTTAATCTGTAGAATAAGTCCTGCCAACATTTCTAAGGAGTAATGCAAATTGGGGTCCTAGGAGACATGGTGTTTTCTTATCTTGGCAATTTGTAAAAATGTTTTGCAAAGAAGTTTTACTGCATTTAAAGGGGGTATGATGATACAAAGTCTATTCATTTGACTGGCTAGATAAAGGACAAATTGCATATGTAAGGAACTAAAACAAACTACTTTTTAGAATGTAAACTACATGGTGAATAAAATGACAAAACAAATATGCTAGTAAAGGAAGATAGGGGTGGAATTGTTACGGACCACCCACCTCTGCCACAGACTTAGAATTTTTCTCATCATGAGAAAATCCCAAACCCAAGATGGAGGGAAGAAGATCACTATAATGGTGGATATCGAGGTGGTGGAGAAGCGGAAGAGGAAACAGGGTTGTAGTAGTAGTTCCCTCAATATGGGGAGTTGGGGTCAAGGTAAGCCTGATGGGCCCCATACTCCTCATAGGAAGGATGACTTGGAGCGTAATGTCTACAGTCAACGTGCCAGGACTCATGTGAATTCTACATCAAGTAGATGTGGTTTAGCTATTTCCCCTGACACTGCTGCTCACATTGGATCTGGTCTAGCTACTCCTGGATCTCATAGAATCCATAAGGCTTGGCAGCGTCAGGGTCATCTCTTATGCGCCTCCTGGTGTGACGCATAGATGGTGGAGTAGGAGGTCCAGTTGCATCATCATTTGCCTCCATTGAGACACTCTGGCAATGGGTGGTGGGTTCATGGATATCATCTCTAGGAATAGGGTTCTCATGATTAAAGCATTGAATATGCGCCGACAGGTTGGATAGATTAAAGACAATATTTGTTGTTGCTAACCTTGTGTGTTGTGGGAGCTCGAGAGATATTGGGGAATCCTTGAACATCAAATAGTAAATATTGGTGGCACCATAGCAAATGAACTTGCTTCCTTTTAGGTACTGAATGTCAATGAGGTGGCCCTTAAGTGGCATCGGTAGGAAGGAGATGTGAGGGTAGCCCAAGAAGATGGATAAGTAAGTGATTATATGGTTGATACATAAAGGTGAAGTGGTGGTGTGTCTCTCTTAAGTGTTAATATGCTCAAAGATAGTTTTCCCCAGTTGGACGGTTTGTCATTCAGAAGGCATCACAGAGCGTACAACTCTCATTGAGTAACAGTGCCCTAAGTGGTTGTACTGCTGAAGATGGTACAAGACAGTGATGTGCACATTTTATATAGACTTTTTACCCACTTTTGCACACACTTTCAATCCATTTTGTACATTATTTTTCCTCTAATCATAATTGATTTCTCACCTTTTTAGTTTTTTTACTTGCCTCATGTTTGTAATCACAACTACATGATATTGACGAGGAAATGGGGTCAATCCAACCTCAGTTTGATCCATGAGGAGTTTATATACTTGATGGAGTTCTTCTTGAAGATTTTGAAGAGAACACAGTGTGTGTTAATTACCTCTTTTTCTATAATTTTACATATACTTACATTCCCACCTAAAAGGCATGGACACAGTGTGTCCCTACTTTGAAACGGTGTGTCGGTCTATTTAAATGTTACACCCAGAAGTTCTGCTAAAATACATGTCATTTGTTTATTAAGACATGGCATGTTCAACCCGATCAGCCTTGACTCAAGACTTCTTCAGCTCTCAGCTACACGGCGTGTCTCTCAGACAACATGTCGTGTCGCCTTCGAGAAATGTAGTTTGTGCATCAGTTACACGTGGTGACATGACGTATCCCAGTCGATTTCTGTAAATTTTGAAAATAACTACCCCTCATTTTAAATACAAGAACACTCATATGGAGTTGTTATATATCATCATTTTGGAGTACAATTCGACTGGAGAACGTGTTTAGAGCATACAAGGGTGATTTTGGGGAGGAAGAATTGGTTTCTTGAGAGAGAAACTTCATTCTTTTTCAAGGAGTGTAGCAGGAGCTTCTCTACTTCACCCAGACCTCTCAAGAGAGAAGGTTGTCTGAGTAGAAGCGTCAGTAATAGTGGAATTTCATCCCCAAGCCAAATTTCTACCTTTCCCTTCCTCACTCTTTGGGTTTTCTTTGTTCTTTTCTTCTCTAATCATGTTAAACTATGAAATTTGTAGCTTGTTCCTATGTTTCATCATTATGGACGAGTAGTTTCCTTTTTCTTGGGCATGTGAGAGTAGCTCCCATGTCAATACTCATGTGAAATTGTATTTCTTAACTTATGTTAGTTAATTTTCTTCTCCAAGAGATTCTATGGTGTTATTTACTTGTATGCTTTCCTGGCCATCTTTCCTACATGTTTTATGCTTATTTATGTGATCTAGGAATATATAGAGAGAAGTAGGTAGTAGTTCTCTTGGAAATTAATCCTTGACCATAGGAGTGTCTTGGATACATTAAGGCTCTAATGTTGCAGTTTGAGTCTTAACATAAGCACAAGAGTGCTATGTATAGATAAGAACCATCTCATATCATCTGGAGGTGTATGATGATGGCAACCACCTTTGCAAGTTAATTAATTTGTTAATTTCGTGGTTTCATGTGAGTATTTGTATGGAAGTGAAATATAATGACCAAGATCCTTCAAAATTTAGATCTAAGTCTTTCTTACGGTTTAATTTTCCTAGTTTCCTTTAAATTTCTACTTAGTGAATCACTTACCAAACCAACTATTACAATCTGGTCTAGATTGTTAAACTCTAACACACTTGTGCCTAACTATAACTTGCTCCCTTGGACGATCTTGAACATACTACATGCACCCGTATACTTGAGGGGTAGTACTTGAGTTATAAATATTAAAAATTGCACATTTAAGCCAACAAAGAGGACCTGATGAAGATAGTGTATGATGGGGTTGTTGGTGTTGGATGCTTTTAGACCCTATGGTAGAGTAGGTAGAAGTTTGGTGATGTCTTTCTAGAACTTCTCTGGGTTGTATTTGTTGGGGTCGAAGTCATGGGGGTACTCCATGCATCAAGAGAGCCAATAATTATTCCTGCCATCGAGGATGGTGGAGGTGAGGTGTCTAGCTGAAATTTCTAAATCCTCCTTGAAAATCTGGATGCGGAAACTAGAATTCCCTTGCAAATAGTGGATACAATGGAAGGTGGTCATGAACTCAAGAGTGAGATCACTAAACACTAAAATGACATGATATGAAGAGGAGGATGTGATTGCATCATAGGATATCATTGATGGAGTACCTTATGCCAAGGGAATTAAGGGTGTTGTCGCAAGCCCATCGAGAAAGTGTAACACCTATGGTGAACATCAAGTCGAATCGCTCATAATGGTTGTTGTTGACAAACTGGGCAGAGCTTCTTGGAATAGGGGAGATGCATGGTGAGCAAGGCATGATGGAGTCAGGGTCATGTATGAATGACTAGCATGCCTCTGCTTCATGGAGGAGCTCATCTGCCTCATTAAGGTTGGGGAACATCTCATTGGCTATCTCGGATAAAGACTCGCATGTATGTTCTCTGATGCATATTCTTGGGCTTGAGGTGGAATGATGAGGGGGTCATGGGAGACAGCTTTCTTGGTCAGCCCTTTCCCCTTGTGGAGACGGCTAAGGAAGCCTCCCCTTGAACCTTCTTGGGACATGATGCTTGTGCTTTTGGAGGTGTGACTGCTCATTTCAAGGAGTGAAACAATCATTGGAATTTTGAACTGATCATTTGAGCACGTGAATTGCTCGTTTTAGATGGAGGAAGGTTTCTCTTTTGAGCCCTAAGTCGCTTGATTGGCTAGTGAAATGGTCATTTCACCTAAAATGAGGGTAGGAGTTGGGGAAGAAGAAATGTAGGGATGGAGGGTGGCGAGACGAGCGAGATGGCATTAAAGGCAATGTGTTGTGAACCAACCAGTTGGCTTTGTGAATGGTCGATCGAGAGGTGGGTCTCGGCGACGAAGGTGCGAAATGGGCTGTTGGATGCCAGAGATGGAGAAGGAGGGTGGGGTAGTTGTATGAGTGGCTCATCAATGAAATGCCTATCTTACATGTAGGATGGTCAGTTGGTGGTTGGAGATGAGTTGTCAGTGGTAGGGGCGCTCGGCTTGCCAGATCCAAGGGAGATGTTGTTGCTAGGCAAGAAGACGACATTTAGGGCGAGGGCTCGGGGGATGGATTGTGGATGTGTGAGCCTCCCTCCCCCGCTCAACTTACTATATAGAACTTTTATTGTGTGTGAACTCATTGGTTCATGCTATGAACTGCCCAATTCATGCATTGTGGGGAGAGTTGAAGCAATTCCATTCCCGATGTAGCCATCAATTTGAATCTGCCCTTCATGGTCGTGAAATGGTCATTTCGTGACCTGAAATGGTCAATTCATGTGTCGTGGGGGGTAGAGAGATTCAATTTACTATGTAGTCACCCATTTTAATCAGCCCTTCATGGCCACGAGCTGATCATTTGTTGACCTAAAATGGTCACTTCATGTGTCATGGGGGGATTTGAAATGACGCCCTTCTCCAGTCTTGTGCCGGGTTGAAACAGGCATCTCAATGTGTGAAGTGATTATTTCAATATGTGAAATGCCCAGTTTATGTGTTGTGAGGGGTGTTTGAGATTCATATCTTCACCAGCTTGAGTCAGGAGGTTGGGGACCAACTGAGCGGCTCACTTTTTTTATGAAATGTGAACCTGAACAAAGTAAAAGTTAGCAAACATAAATAACAAACTAAATGAAGGAAAGAAAAGTGAAACAAAAGAGATGTTGATTTGCCTCCCAACAAGCGCCATAGTTTTACGTCGAAGGCTTGATACTTTTGCTCATTGAGTTAGTTCTATTTTGGGATTGGGTGGGGTGGAGGATTGCTTATATCTAAGTTTGTAGGAATGGGTAGGCATTGTTATCCTAGTCCCATGAAGTCCTCACTAATGATGTACCACTTAATTCTATGCCCATTTACCAAAAATTCACCCTTTGATTTATCTCAAAGGAGAAAGGTGCCATGTAGATAGGCACGCGTTACAAGATAAGGGCCATACCATCTAAATTTGAGGGTTCCAGGGAAGTTTCTTAACCTGGAATTGCAAAACTAAGACTTGGTCACCCTCTTGAATATCTTTCCAATGAATATGGCCATCATTCCATAACTTGGTTATGTCCTTCTAAATTTGGGCACTTTCATACTCGGTCATCCTAAGTTCTTCTAGTTCTTGTAGTTGAAGAAAACATTTATCACCTACTATAGAAAGATCGAAATTAAGGGTTTTGATAGCCCTACTAGCCTTGTGTTCAAATTCTACAAGTAGATGACAATATTTCCCATAAATCAACCTAAAAGGACTGGTGCCTAAAGGTGTTTTGTAGGTTGTTCTGTATGCCCACAAGGCATCATTGATTTTCAAAGCCTAGTTTATCCTAGTGTGATTGACATTTCTCTAGGATGGACTTGATTTGATGATTCGAGACCTCGACCTGGCCACTAGTTTGAGGGTGGTAGGGAGAGGCGATCTTATGGTGGACTCCATATCTTTTAAGTAAGGACTCAAAGCTTTTCTCCAAAAATTTATATCCCCCATCCAAAATCACAGTGTGAGGTACCTAGAACCTAGGGAACATTTTTTTTGTCTGGTCATAGTAGCCTGGGTGGTAAGAGCTAGGTAAGTCCCAATGAAGGACCCAGGTTTGAACCTCACTAAAGGAACTTTGTAAACGGCAATCCACGTTGATTAGGTGTGGGAGGGGGTGACCAGACCACACCCTCTCATGCCTCGAGAGTTTACCATGCCGGCTTTGCATGGGTGAGTTCTCTCAATCATCAAAAAAAACCTAGGGAACATGATATCTTTGAAAAAGATTTCAATAGATTTGGAGTCACAAGTCTGGTGGGGATGTCTTCTACCCATTTTAAAACATAATCCACAGCCACCATGATATAGGAATGCCCACAAGAAGAAGGAAAGGGTCCCATACTATTCACTCCCTAGACGTCAAAAATCTCTATTTCCTACCAAGAAGTCAGGGGCATTTTATCTCTTTTAGAAATATTTCTAGAACTCTAGCATTATTCATAGGTTAGGTTAAACTCGTATGAATCTGTAAACAAGTTGGGACAAAAGAAGCCAGATTGGAGAATCTTTCTATCAATCTTTTGAGATCTTGTGTGCCCTCTAGTGGGGCCAAATGACATTGTTCGAGCAAGTCATGAACCTCTTCCTCAGTGACACATCTACAATAAAGCCCATCCCAATAAAGGTGCCTGACATCATGTAATTGTTTTACTTTAGCATGTCCTTTGTAATCAGGATGGAGGACACCTACAACAAGATAATTAGCATAGTCGACGAACCATGGGTATCGGGATTCAACCTTAAGTAATTTATCATCTGAAAAGGAATCATCCATTTGATTTCCATCATCGTCACACAAAATCAAGTGGCTAAGATGATCAACAATGTTTTCAGAGCCTTTCTTATCAAGGATCTCTAAATCAAATCCCTGATGTAAAAGGATCCAATGAATAAGGCAAGGTTTGGCATCCTTTTTTGTCATTAAGCATCTAATGGTAGCATGGCACATCTAGACAATCACTTTGGACCCAAATAGGTCAAATCGGAACTTATCAAAGGCATAGACAATGGCTAACGTCTCCTTCTTGGTCGTGGTGTAGTTCTATTTTGAATCATCTCAGGTTTTGGATGCATAGTAAATGACATGATGTTTCTTGTCAACTCGTTGTCCAAGAATGGAAACAACAGCATGATCACTAGCATCACACATGATTTTATAAGGTAAATACTAATCAGGTGCATGGATGATGGAGGTAGAGGTGATAGAATCCTTTAGCAAAGGAAACTGTTCATGCAAGCTTTTTCAAATGTGAAGGGGGCATCCATCTAGAGGAGATTGGTAAGAGGCTTGGTGATTTTTAAAAAAATCATGGGTGAGTCGTCAATGGAATCTAGCATGCAGAAGGAAGGCACAAATTTCATTGATGAAAGTAAGAGGGAGAAGTTTTATGATAACCTCAATCTTGGTTCCGTCAACCTCTATACCTCTGTTACTCACTCTATGTCCAAGAACAATTCCTTCTTTGACCATCACATGACATTTTTTCCAATTTAAAACTACATGTACTTCTCCACACTTTTCAAGAATTAGTGATAAATGTTGGAGGCAATAATCAAAATAGTCTCCATAAATAGAGAATTCATCCTGAAAATATCCATAATAGTTTTGGTTAACCCTGGAAAAATAGCAGACATGCACCACTGAAAAGTGGTGGGGGCATTACACAGACAGAAAGGCATTCTCCTAAATACATAGGTTCCAAAGGGGAAAATGAAGGTGTTTTTCTCCTGATCTTCAAGATGAATGGGAATCTGATAGAAACTCAAATAGCCATCTAAATAGCAAAAATATTCTTGATGGGAAAGGCACTCTAGTACTAGATCTAGAAAGGGAAGAGGGAAATGATCTTTCCTAGTGTCCTCATTCAACTTCATATAGTCAATGAACATCCTCCATCCCATAATAGTGTGGATGGGGATGAGCTTGTCATTGTCCATTTTCACAATGGTGGTTCCACCATTCTTGGGGAGCACTTGTACAGGGTTGACACTTGGGGAATTGGAGATCTGGAAGATTATTCCTACTGTCAAAAGCTTGATAACTTCCAATCAAACAACCTCTTTCATGTTTGGGTTTAATTTTTGTTGAGGGTCTTCGGATGGTTTATACTCTTCTACCATATGGATGTTATGCATGCAAATGGCTCAATTTATCCCTGTCAACTCAGTCATTTTGTGCCCTAGGGCAGCCCTCCTTTTCCTTAGCTCAATCATGAGCTTGTTTTCCTACTCAAAAGTAAGGTCAGAATTAATCATAATAGGACATATTTGTTGTTTGTCATGGAATGCATATATAAGTCCTTCCAACAGAGGTTTCATTTCTTGGGACTTAGGGGGCTTAGGTTTCTCTTCTAAAAGAGAAATTATCTTAAGGTCCTTGACTTCTTCATCAGTAGTCTCTAAGAAGTTGTCTAGATGAGTTATGTACTAATCTATTTGCTCATATTCAAAGCCACATTCTTAAAGGGAAATAAGGGTAGTGTGTAGGGGATCCTAAAGTAATTCTCACTCTTGTCTTAATTGGGAAATCTTATCAACACAATCAAGGAGATATACCTCCTCCTAGAGGATTGGTCCTCTCATGATTTCAAACACCCTAAACTCTAGGGTTTGCCTTCCTAGTCGTAATGGTTCTAGCCCTAACATTAATCAAGGCTTGGGCAGTGGCCAGGAAGGGATGGACAAAAATGAAGGGGTAAAGTAGATCTGCCATGATGCCCATGGTCACAAAATCACATGGAACTTAGGCGTCTTTCCAAACCCTTACATGTATATCTTCAATAATACACATATTCTTCATCATGGATGCATATGCCAACTAGATGGTCATTGTAGTGGGAAGTATATCAACAAATCTTGATCTCCTACAAAGACTATAAGGCATGATTGAAATATTGGTGCCTAAGTCAACAAGACCTTTTCTACAAGAATTGTCACCTAGATAGCATCCAATCCCAAAAGGAACCAGGATCTTTTTATTTTTAGGCATTTTACTTGGAATGATATCTGAAGTGGTCCTAGCAAGTTTCACAATCTCATATTACTCAATGGTGTACATCCTTGTCTAAAGAGTTTTCATGTACTTGGACCAGACAGGCATGTCAGTAAGAGCATCTAAGAATGGAATGTTCACATGGAGTCTTTTCATGGCCTCTCTAAATTTCATGAATCGGGCATCTATCCTGGTTTGGTTTAGGCAGGTCTGATATGGTGGACAAGGCTTTTAAGTGGGATCTCATACTCATTAGATTCCACTTGTGGTGCTTCGGGGTAGGAATGGTGGGAGTGACTGGACAAGGTTCTTTTTCAACAATTATGGTGTCATTGCCTTTAAAATTCATGGGTATGACATGTGGTTTCTTTGGTGGAGGGGGAGGAGCATAGTGATTCCCTGAATGTGTGGAGATGAGCTTCAGTTGTTCACGGTCCTTAGGGTTGTTTTTGGGCTGTCTAGAAAAACTATCGATTGGAGGTCTTTAGCTGGAAAGAAGTTGGGCCAACTCAGCATCAGTTGCCTTTTGGTGGGCCTGCTATGAAAGGATGATCAACTCCAAAGAAGCCATCTATTGTCAATAAAAGGAATAGGGGCATTGTGTTGCATTTCTGGTGGTGGTTGATTCAGATTGTGATATTGTTGTCCTTGGTAGGGGGCACGATTTGGGAAACTACCCCTATAATTCACTTGGTTCCTGAAATTCCTATGGTTGTTATTGTATGTAAATCCTAGAGGTGGAATATTTGCATAGTTGGCTTGAGGATGAGGGGGTCATTATCGGGAAGCATTTTCCGCACTCAATAGATTTCCATATTGGAATTTGGGGTGGTTCATGGCCTGGTTTGGGTCATAATAAGCTTAGACAGGTATGTTGTGAATGGAATTGAGGTCCTCTATTTGTTGCCCAACCTTTGATTGCATGGAACATTATAGAGAAGTTGACATCATTGAGTAGTGTGATCATACCCTTAGCAAATACCACAAAGAGAGTCTACAACCTTGATTTTTTGAGGTTTGCCTTTCATAGGCATTGAAGGAAGATTCTAAATGATCATGTTTCAAAATAAGAAGCTTAAGACTCTCAGCAATATCCTTAATGTCAAAATTTTCCTTAGCCTTTGCTACCTTGAGGACCCCACTTGTCCCTCATCATGCTTGGGTTTTAGTGCTACTTTTTACAACCTACCATGCACTATTTTGGTTCTAAAACATGAATTTCCTCCATATGAGCAATCGAGAAAAACTCTAGTCTTGACAACAACATCACGGTAAAATATTATAATGAGTTGTTTTTAGGAAATATAATGATGGGGGCAACAACAAAAAAGGTCATTGAACCTTTCCCAAGCTTCTCCCAAAGTCTTGCTTAATTGGGACCATATTGAATAATGTGATCTGAACCCTGATTTCATAAGTGAGGGAAGGGGGTAATATTTTTCCAGAAACTTAGATTGGAGTGCCTCCCAAGTGGTAACATGAACACCCTACATGGTATTATACCAGACATTGGCCTAGTCAGAAAGGGATTATTTAAACAATCCCAATTTATGGCGTCTTCAGAAACACCTGAGATTTTATGCAAAGAACAAAGATCAGAAAATCTTTGAAGATGGTCTTGACAATTGTCGTGCTTATTACCCATAAATGGGTTGGCTTGGAGAATCATGATCTATTGAGTTCAGATCTCAAACACTATATAAGGAATGTCGTGTGGCGCAACAGGAAGTTGTGCATAGGTAGTTTTGGGGACAAAAAAATTTATTTAGTTGTTTTTGACATTCAGCGTTGTGTATCGTGGCATCACAGACTACCTGTTCAGACAAAATGGCTTCCCTTTGAGCAGTGAGGACCTGCTCAATCCTACAGGTCAACTCTTCTTCATCCATCCTAAGATGGTTTTCTTGCTTTAGGAGGTGAAAAGTTCTTCAATTTTTCGGTCAAAAACTGGCAGCACAGAATCAGTGTTTTGTGAGGGTCACATGCACAATTAGAATTGAACAAGAAAATTTTAGTGTTTTTATATATAAGTGTGATCATAGAAAAAATAGATTTTCGAAATGGGAACTCAGTAGAATGAGAAGTAGCATTGTTGGAATGTGACTCGGCAGGCAGAGGAAAAAAAATAAAAATAAAAATTGTTCTAATTATTTATGGCGGTTCAATAAAACAAATTTGTTGTCCCCAACAACGGCGTCAAAATTGATATGTGTTGTTTACACCCCAATTCACTAGGGGTTGATTCCTAGATTTTAACCTCATATTAATGGAAAAATAACCAATTACGATAAACATTTTAGTTTAGATAGGATCAATCCCATAGACAATGTGATTAAGATTTAAATTTGAATCAGCTTTGTTTGAAGAAAAAATTTGGATGCAGGATTGAGATTTTGTTGGTTGAAGGTTTGATTACACTAGAATAATAAAGAAATATTATACTAAAACAAGAATTAAAAATTCACTAATAAAAAATAAAGAAAGAGTTATGCTAAGAACAAATGAAATGAGAGTTATGATAAGAATGTTATGATAAGAACAAAAAAGGAAGATTATCTATAAGCAGATTTTAAATTGCAAGAAAGAAAGAGATAAATTGGAAAATAAGTTATCAGGAAACTGAGATTGAATCGATGATAAAGGATATTGGGGTTATGGGTTTTACCACCATAGCCTATCTAAAACTAGATTCATGGAATCTATGGAGATAAAATAAGTTAGATGAAGGTATGTAAAAACATCCTCAAATGCATTAACAAAATCTGAACTCCCTACAAACCCATTGATCTTAGTGTTCATAGATCCTTGTGCAAACATCCCAATATATATGCTTCTAAGATATCATTCATATTTTTGTATAGTTTTTTGGTTGTTTTGAGCCTTGGGGTCTAAGATCACATTACCCAAGACTAACATTCGACAAAAATAAGAGATCGAGTCATTCAAGTTGGCGATATCCAAACAAAAACCATCAAACAAGTATCATCATATAGAAATAAATCTAGTCAACTATGGCTATGGGGCTACACCCCATGCCTCAATATAAAAACTACTCATGATCCATAGAAGTTAAATAGTTGATTTGTTACTTGAATTGAATACCTAAACACCTTAGCAATCAATTCAATTATCATTCATGATCGAAACTACTCTTCTAGAAGTATCCTATGTGTGTGACCCTATGGGTCCCATATTACATTGGCAGTGAATGTTCACAACCAATTATGACATCAGAAGCATAGAGCGGTGCCTAATCACACTTCATTCTTACCCAAGTAAATGGAATGTTGGAGAACAACTTCACCTACAATATGTGTTTGGTGTTATAATGTTTGTATAGTTCCTTTGTCACTAATTTTGAGATTTAACTCGAGGCATGGAGTAGTCATCCTCTTCAACATTCAATCTTTGCTCCTTTTATAACAAAGGAAGCAAGAAAGGAAACCATAGACTAGAAAGAAGAAGAATCTCAAAAGATCTTGATCTAATGAAAATGAAACGTATATCCTTCTTAATTTCTTGCTCCCAACAAGAAGAACAAGACCAAATGGAAACAAGAACTAGAATTCCTTATTGAAGAAACAAGAGTACAAGATGCAAGAATAAAGAAAACAAGTGTTGAAAACTAGAGTGCAAGTACAAAATTTTGGTTCCCCTTTTCTTGTGGAGTCCCGCCTCTTTTTAGGAGAGGGTGGAAGCCATAGAGGATGAGAATAAAAGAAATGACATGAAGTCACTAAAGATGTTTGATCCCAGGCCGTGAACTGATCAGTTCATAGTCTGAACCGATCAATTTAGATCTGGAGAGGAGCGGGCCCAGGAAGCGGGTAAACCCCTAGAGATGTGGTGGTAGTGTCATTTAGCCAAGACTTGGTCATTAAGCAATCTGAGTCGACTATTTGGAAACCTTAAAACACCCATTTCACACCTAGACTTGAGCGGTTTGGAGGTATGGAACGCCTATTTCAATTGTTGAATAGCTAGTGTGGAAAGTTTTAGTTGAGAGGTGAAGCAACTGTTTCTGGACTCTGAGGTGCAACACTTTGTATGAATTAAACGACTAGTTCACTACATGAACCGGTCAATTCAAGTACTGAGTTGGTCAAAATATTGTAATTGAAGCCTTTGGTCCTTGATTTCCAAAAGTTTAAGTAGGTTCTTGTTTCCCGAATGTGAGTGAAGATAGAATCTACAAAATATGAGTAGAAATGATAAGAATTTGCATTAATGGTCAAGGAGTGAACAAATTGCAATTATTTCCTTAAAATTGGAAAAAGTGAGATAAACTCCTATGAAAAGATTATAAAAGATGCAAAAAAAGTGGATGAATATACATTCATCAATGAATAGTTAGATAGCTTGATTGTCAGTCTATAAGAATAACTCAATCTGATGTCATCAATGGAAGAAGAAGAACTGAGGCAGCACACTCACTATGACTATCTTAAACTTGGGGATGCAAATACCAAGCATTATGACTCATACATTAAATCCAATAGAAGTTAAAGCACGATTAAAAAGCTTCAATACGAATAAGGAACATGGTTTGAAGATGATACCTCCCTTAACACTTCGATCCAGTCACATTGTCCATAAGAAGGAGATTGAGTAGCTCCTTTCTAGGTTCCTTCCAACTAATCCCTAACAAGGCAAGAAAATTTATGGTACATTCCATGCTGATGAAGGTCCATGCTACACTCTGCAAGATGGACCCTTTTAATGAACCCGATCCTGATTGTATTAACACTCACTTCCCAAAAAATAACTAGATCACTCTGAAGACTTCAATCATAAACCAAATACATGTCATCTTCAATGGAGAGCAACCTCCATAGAGAATGGTAATTTCAACCATGGTCCTCATCCCTAAAAGAGAAATCGATAGAGATGAGAAGACAAAAAGATCACAAGACAACTGAGTTGCTTGAGGAAAACAAAGGCATCATACAGAGAGAGAGAGAAGCCTAAAGAGAAGGAAATGATAGGTTGGAAGCTTTAACTATTGTATTTTTAATCAGTTCGCCAAATCACAACACAGTCAGTGTTTATATACATGTACATATGACCAGGGGAGGAGCCAGGGGGAAAGAAGAGGCCATGCCCCCCCCCAAAAAAAATTAAAAAAACAATATATATACTCATAGATACATTTATACATTAGTTGTATAATAAATAAACAGTGCAATGAGTTCTAGACAGCAACCTGCTTGTAGTGTAGTGGTTTGAAACTCCGCATTCCAACCATAAGTTGGTTGTTTGAACCCCCGCAAACGCACAACTGTTGACTTTTTTTATAAATTTGTGTGAAACTTTCACTTATATACAATATATGATACCACTAAAATAGAGTGTAAAGTTACCTTAGTGGTCCATGTGGCAAACATTATGCTTGTATTCCTAGGTTCGAATCTCAGCTTCGGAAAAGGATATTTTTTACCCCCCTAGAGCCAATTCCTGGATCCTTCCCTGCATATGACTCTCAACTCTTCATATTAAATGATTACATATAATGAAATTATCTTGAGGATTCACCGCTAAGGATACATAAAGCTAGCTAAAAACTCATAGAAATAATTAAATAGTTGAGATGTCCATGTCAGTCATGATCAGTATTGTCACAAATAACCATATTGAGCTAGACTGTTGGTTGTATGTCATGAGAAAACTATATTACACCCCCACCCATCAAACTAGGAGTGAGTGAAACAAGTCCTATTTTGAACAGAAATGTAATGAAATTTTAAATGGCAAAGCTATGCTGATGTCACGACCTCCTTTATAATATTAACATAACCTAATTGTAAGCATCTTTATACATTGAAGAGCATGACAATTTGTGAAATGATATCATTAAACCAAGAAAAATCCATAAAGTGACATAAACCACAAGGTACTTTATTTCATGCCATAAACAAGGGAATCTAAGTTCAATATAAAAGATTTCCACATTGAAACTCCAAATTAACATAGCTAAAAAAAGAAAAGATACTATCAGGAATGGCACCCCACCAAGTAGGACCCAGTTACCGTCCTTGAACAGGCGCTTGTGGCTCTACTTCTTCTCTTATCCTCACCTATGGACATCTCATCCCCAGCCATGCAAAGCAACAAAAAAACATGTGAGTGGCACCGAACAGTTATGCATGAAAGTAACTTATACTTGAAATGACATGAAAAACCTTGAAACGTGACTACTTAACATGTTAAACATGACTACTTGAAGACTTAAGTAAATTCACATGATTATATGAAAATTGTGTATTTTATCTTGAGTTAATATAGCCACTCTTCTGGATGCACCACAATGCTCATAAGGCTAATTAAGGCTCACATAAGGTCAGTTAAGGCTCAAATAATGCTCTCACAGAGCTTACAAGGCCGGTTAAGGCTCACTATAACATGATTGGGAGGACCATATTAACCTAACATGATTTCTTAATTCAATAAACATGATTATCATGACTTCATAATTCATTAACATGACTATAATACATAATATCTCACTTGAAATCATGAAACAAAAATAGTAGAAAACTTAATTTCTTAGCATGAGTATCATTTCCCATAAGCATATATTGAGTAGCATAAATGCACTTTAAATGAATCATCATAACTAAATATGTGAATAATAAAACCTTGAACCCTAAATCAATAATCAGTGTGTATGACCACTCACCTGAGCCTAAGAAAACAAATTATTGATGCCTTGGTTCCTGATCCAATCCTAATTATCATGTATGTAGCATAATCATCAATTGAGAGAGGGTAGATATGTAAAACGTTTTTTTTCTTCTTCATTGAGGGGACTTGAGGATAATTCCCTAAACTTAGACGAACCCATTGAGCCATGGGTGAGGCTCTGCGGTGCTCATTTTCTCCATCTTCATTCCATGGACATGGTAGGAGAAGTAAGGGAGAGACCAAAACCATCATCTGCTACAAGACTGGGTTTTCTAAAACTAGAAATGAAAATAAGAAGATTAACCAAAGTCGATACAACAAACATCTAGGAAAAACAAGGACATGATCTCTAACTATCAATGTCACCATGGCCAGAGAAGGGGAAGAATCTCAAACTCGATTAAGGTATTTCTATGAGAAATTGCACAAATCAACTACAAAGAAAAATTCCTTGAATCTGGCAGGAGCTACAAGTAGCTTTTCATTGTCTGGGCATGGCTATAAATAACTCTAGATGGTCATCATTGCTGGCATGAAGTTGGGGCTCACCGGTGGAACATATAGGAATAAAGCATAATGGTAAGCTATAAAAGTGGATGAAAATGCTTACTATAGGCTGAATTCAATTTTAATGGCCTAAGCTTCCCACTTGAGCTCGTCAGGTCTGAAGGAGGAGACGGAGTATGCTATGATACCTTGGATCAACTCTGAGGAAATTGAAGGAATAAGAGGGTCCCTCAGGGGCCAAGGATTCTTTATGTGTGTCTTGTACCAAATGTGATGAAACTTGGTCCCATGGGGGTGGTTATGTTAACTAGAGTAGAAGATATTTGGGTATTTTTGATTCAGGAAGACCTAGGGTTTGAGTTATGACTAGAACAACTCAGAGTAATCTCTCGAGTTTGTTAGTGGTTAGATGCCAGGAGGAGGTTGAGTGTGGAGGGAGAGAAGAGTCAGGTTCTCTTGACATTGTTGTTTCTCCATGATATGCATTTCACGTGAGGTTAAAGATGGGGTCCTCGCCCCTAGGATTAGAATCAGATGGCCCAGACTAGACCAGTGTTCACATCCTACGTGTGACCCACCACATAGGCATAGTGTTTATTAAATTTAGATAAATACCATTAATCGAATGTATATTAGATATTCAGGTGAGAACTAGAAGTAATTAATCCTTCCTTTCTTACTCGCATTTATTGACATATTTATGATTGTTCATTTCCATTGAAGTTTGGCACATTTGCTAAACCAAACCTAGAGATTCAAAATATAAACTGAAATCTTACATGTAAGCCAAGAAAATACTTGTTTTACATTATTAGACATTTGAGGTAATTAATGCACTACTAATTGTTGAAAAGGAATTATACTATCAAAATTTGAGGTAATGTATAATAATATATCATGAACTATTCAAATATTAGAAGGGGTAATATAATATTGACAAATAAAGCATTATGCTTACTCTAGATTGAAATTTCAAGGGTGTTACAATTCTACCCACCTTATAGAAATTTTGTCCTCGAAATTTGTATGTATTAACATAGTATTACCCACCTTAGGCTTTCACATATGTATACACTAACACATAAGTATTGTGAAAACTTTTCATAGGTTTCACTAACATATACATGATATAATGGTGGATATCTATCATAAATAAAAAAACTGACAAGTGTGTGAGTTACTAATTCAACTTGAAACTAAACCATACCTTCATCATCCACCATGGCAAAAACCCTAGCTTGCCTTTTCTCTGGAGGAGATGGATTCAGGTTTTGACTCGCGCCCTTCCTGTTAGCTAACTTGAGGCAGTTGTCTCTGTAGTGCTCTTCTCCCCTACAGTAGAAAAAAACTTCCCAATTTGCACAGTCTTGCATGGGTCTTGCCACACTTAGGATATGCAGATCTTTCTAGAGGATCCTATAGGGCCTTATGCTTCACGTGGTCATTGTGGTGGTGGTCCTGGTTATTGTGCCCATCATGGTATATGTATTGGTAGTGATGACGTCGATGGTGGTGGTGTTGTCCACCATGAGATTACATCTTCCCATGTCTCCCTGGATGGTCCTTGAGCTCCACAGTAGCATTAAAGGCATCATGTACTATCCTATGGCCTCGTCCAGTGAGGGCGTAGCTGAGATAATCCTTGAGACCATAGATGAACTTCTCAGTGAGGCATAGCTCATCGAGTACATGCCCGTATTTCTTAAAGATATGAAGATGCATGGCATACTATGTGATAGACATGTCTGCACATCGGCGGATATTGAGCCACTACTCCCCCTTCTTGTTGACCATGGCCTCAGAAATATAGCGGTTCCTAAAGGTAGTCATGAACTCATCCCAAGTGAGGGGTTCAACACCTGGGTCTCTGGCATCACAAAAATCCTTCCACTAGTCATGTGCAGCTCCTCGTATCATGTGTGTTCTGGACTTAATATGGGATCCCTAAGAGAAATCCAGGTCTCTGAAGTAGTGCTCCATGTTGTGGAGCCAGGCCTCATCCTTCCCCACAACATCAATCTTCTCCTCTCCTGTAAAGGATTATGGCTTGATCATGAGGAAGTCAATGAGAGTCACTTCATGCCTTCTTGGGTGGGCATCACCCCTACCTCCAATAGCATTGATCAAAGACCTGACCAACACATCATATGGAACTAATGGGTTAACCCTAGGACTCTCAACGAGCTCCTCCTTGTTGGTGAAGAAACTTTCATCATCAGAATCCACACGGGCTTTGCCCTTATCAGGACGAGCCTTAGGGGCCACCTGAAAGTGAGGATAGATGTTCATAAGCATGCATCTTAAAAGATAGGATCCTACTAAGTGGTCATAATAGGATTTGCTCTACTACCACTTTTGTCACAACCTCATTTATAATATTCACACAACCTAAGTGGAAGCATTTTTATACATTGGAGATCATCACAAGTCGTGAAATGATACCATTATACCAAGAAAAATCAATAGAGCAAGATAACCACCTGGTACTTTATTACATGCCATAAATAAGGGACTCTAAGTCCAATATTAAAGGGTTCAATAATTTAAACTCCAAAATAACATAGATCAAAAGGTAAATATACTATCTAGAATGGCATCCCATCAAGTAGGATCCATTCACTATCCTTGAGATGATGTTTGTGGCTCTACATATTCTCTTTCTCCTCACCTACAGACATCTCATCCCCAGTCATGCAAAGCAACGTAAACACATGTGAGTGGCACTGAGTAGTTATACATGAAAATAACTTACACTTGAAATGACATGAAAATAACTTGAAACATGAGTACTTAAGATGATAAATAAGATTACTTGGAGACTTCAGTAAACTGACATTATTACATGAAACCTATGTATTTTATCTTGATTTAATATATTCACTCACTTGAATGGACCACAATGATCATAAGGCTAGTTAAGGCTCACATAAGGTCGGTTAAGGCTCATATAAGGCTGGATAAGGATCACATAATGCTCCCACAGAGCTCATAACGCCATTTAAGGCTCACTTAAACATGACTGAGAGGATCATATCAACTTAACATGATTTCTTAATTAATGAAACATGATTATCATTATTTCATGATTCATTAACATGATTGTAATACATAATATCTCACTTGAAAGCATGAAGATAAAAATAGTAGAAAGCTTGATTTCTTAGCATGAGTATCATTTACCATAAGCATACACTGAGGAGTAGCTTAAGTGTACTTTAAATGAATCATCGTAATTATGCAGATAATAAAATCATGAACCCTAAATTAATACTCAGTGTGCATGACCACTCACCTAATCCTGAGAAAATATATTATTGATGCCATGGTTCCTGACCCAGTCCTAACTATCATGTATGTAGCATAATCATCAATTAATTACCATTACAAACATAGATTTATGGTTTATAATTAAAATAGAGGATTTGGGTTGGGAAACTGGTATGATCATGGTCAGGGATGTTCCTCATTTAAAAACCTTTCCAACGAGTATATATACTTAACTTTTTGACATCAGAGTAAAAGATGAATATCTGAAGTTCTGACCAATCAGGAAGGATACAAAATCAATAAAAAAATTTCCTAGAAATTTCAGAAAGCATAAGGAGTCCATGTATGAAGACCATGGTGCCCTCACATTATCAACCTGAGACAGGACGTGTGACAAGGTATCATAGTCAAATTCCCTACTCAAATATTTGTGAATATATCTAAGTAAAAACAACTAAATGTCAATAATATTCATGATGGCATGACACATTCATCAAATGGGGGAGGACAGATATGTAAAATGTTTGTCTGGTTTTTTCTTCGTTGTCCATGGTGCACGAAGCACCTTAGTGGAGTTCCAAACTCCAATTGAAACTCAGTTGACTTGATGTCTGGGAAGAAGAGGCGAACTGAGGATAATTCTCTAAACTGAGAGGAACCCATTGAGCCATGGGTGAGGCTCTATGGTTCTCAGTTGCTCCATCTCCATGCCATGGAAATGGAAGGAGAAGTAAGGGAGAATTGTATTCTACAAGATTGAGTTCTCTAAAACTAAATATGAAAACAAGAAGTCTGACTGATGTCAATACAACAAACAACAAGGCAAAACAAGGACCGGAGCTCCCACTGTCAATGCCTCCATGGCCAAAGCAGGGGAAGAAGCTCAAACTTGATCACGGTATTTCTATGAGAAACCTTACAAATCAACTACAGAGAAAAATTCCTTGAATCTAAGCAGAACTATAGGGAAGCTTTTCGATGCCTAGGCATGGCTATAAATAACTATTGACGATTGTTGTTGATGGCATGAAGCTAGGGTTCACATGTGGAATAGATGGGTGAAACGGACAAGAAGTAAGTGTAATGGTAAACTATAAAAGTGGATTAAGATGCTTATTGGAGGCTGAATTTGACTTTAATGTCCTGAGTTTCCCATTTGAGCTCGTCAGGTCTGAAGGATGAGACTGAGTCCTCTATACTAATTTGGATCAACTATGGAAAATTTGATGGAAGCAGAGGGTACCTTGGGGTCCAATGATTCTTTATGTGTCACTTGGAGTAAGTGTGATGGGACATGGTCACGTGGGGTGGCAGCCATGTCAATTGGAGGAGAAGATGATTTGGGTGTTTTTAATTCAGGGAGACCTAGGGTTTGAATTATGGTTAGAATGACAGAGAGTAATCTCTCAAGTATGTTGGTGGACAAATACCAGGAGGACGTTGAGTGTGAAGGGAGAGAAGAGGCAGGGTCTCTTGACACTGTCGTTTATCTATGATAGGTGTTTCATGTGAGGTTGAAGATGCAGTACTCACCCCTGAGATTAGAATCTGACAGTCCAGACTGGACCATTGTTCACATCTTGTGCGTGACCCACCACATAGGCACGATGGTGATGAAACTTAGCTAAATACCATTAATTGGGTGTATATGGATATCCAGGTTAGAACTATAAGCAATTAATCCCCACTTTCTTACTCACATTAATTGACATATCTATGGTTGTTCATTTCTATTGAAGTTTGGCATATTTTCTAAACCAAACCCAGAGATTCCAAATATCAACTGAAATCTTACATGTAAGCTTAGAAAATACATGTTTTACATGATTAGATATTTTAGGTAATTAATGTACTACTAATTGTCAAAAAGGAATTATGCTATCAAAATTTTAGGTAATGTATAATATATCATGAACTACTCAAAAATTAGAAGGGGTGATATAATATTGACACATAAATGATTATTCCTAATCTAGATTTCAGGGGTGATATAGGTGAAGATCTCAACCAGTTGGAAGGTAGAGATAACATGATCAGTTTGGATATGTACCAGATCAAATTTCTTGAAAATGAAGTGATAATCGAAGTCCACATGCTTAATGTTGTAGAAGATAGGATTTATTATCATATCTAGGGTACTAAGGTTATCACAGTATAGGGTTGCAGTTCGTGAGAGAGGAATATGTAGGTCCTTTAGTAGGGTAGATATCCATGTAATCTTAGCAACTTCCATTGCCATTCCCTTGTATTCAACCTCCAAACTTGAATGAGCTATAGTGGGTTTCTTCTTAGAATATACACAGGTGTTACCAAAGAAAATGCAATAACCAGTAGCAGACTATCGTGTAATTGGGCAACCAGCTCAATCAACATCACAGTAAGCATTTAGAGCAAGGTCAGAGGATGTAACAACTCACATACCTAGATACACATTTTCTTTTACATAAGATAGGATATGCTTGACAATATTCATGTGATGCTCGAAAGGTGCAACTATAAATTGACAGTCAAGGTTCACCCCAAATTATATATCATGTCTTGTTAGTGTTAGATATTTTAGAATTCAAACATTCCAATGATAGGGATGAGGATATAGTAACAAGGAACTAGAATGAGCATTCTTTAGACAATCCTACGCATACAAGAAGGTTTGCAATCCAAGAGACTAGTTGACCCAATAAGTCCAGAACATATTGTTCCTGAGAAAGATGTAACCTTGAGGTTTTTGTAGTAGAAGCAATGTCCGATAAGAGTTTTAGTGGACCTAGATCTCAAATAGAGAAGACAGACTTTAAGGAGGTAATGAAATGTTCCAAAGCACTGTAGTCGTTTCTTGTCAAAATCATGTCATGGACATATAGAAGGAGATTAATGACTATAGTATTTTTTTAAAACAAATAAGGATGAATATGAAGTGATGCATAGAAAATCATTAGTGAGGAGATAATCATTGAATTTGTTAAACCATGCATGTGGTGCTAGATTTAGATCATATAGATCCTTGTAAAGATGAAAAATATGATGAACATGTTGAGGATCAGTAAACCCAAGAGGTTATTCCAAGAACACTTGTTCAATAAGTTCCCCACTTATGAAAGCATTGTAGACATCCAGTTAATGAATTGGCAATTGTTTCCAGACAACTATAATTAACACAATTTTAATTGTGGATTATTCCACCATAGGTCTAAATGTCTCCCAGTAGTCTACACCTTCCTCCTGAGAGAACCCTTTTTCTACTAATCTTGCTTTGTAGCGATCAATAGAACATGCTAACAACTATAATTAGAACAATTTTAGTCATGGGTGATTCCACCATAGGTTTGAATGTTTCCCAGTGGTCCACACTTTCCTCCTTAGAGAACCCTTTTGCTACTAATGTTGCTTTATAGCAATCAATAGAATTGTTTGCTAATAGTCTAACTTTATAGACCCAGTTTGCTCCAATGACATGTTGTTATGCAATTAGTGAAACTAGTGATCATGTTTTATTTAAGTGTAGGGCATTTAATTCATATTTCATGGCCAATTTCCATGTTGGAGATTATGAGGGAAGATCTCACACTCGTAGGTGTAGCTTCAGAGGTACTTGTAACCAAAGCATACATCAAACTCGGCTTACCACCAGCTTTTCCTTGAATGACCATAGGGTGACAATTTGCAAGAGAGGGTGATGAATCAGTGTCACTAGTATTGTCTAATAATGAAGAATGTTGTTGAGGTATATATCCAATTGGCTAAATTGGAGAAGAAGTAGTATTATTTCCATTGAGAATAGAAGGATTAGTGATAGAGGCTCGAGTGAGAACCTAAGAAGTATTCCTACTCCTACAGTTGGATCAAGAGCAAAAAAAATGAAAATGGAATATTTGTTGTAGGCTTAGGAAATATCATAGGTTTTTCAAAGGATGTGGAGGATGGGATGGTAGATTTGAATGGGAATATAGATTCACTCAACACCACATGACAAGAAATATACAATATTTGTGTCAAGAAGTGAAGACAGTGATAACCTTTATAGACATCATTGTAACCCAAGAACATACATGAAAGAAAACAAATGGAGAAAGATTGTGTTGGCTTGATCTTAAAGGAAAACATAAGCTACCTAATGTATGAACAAATGTGTAATCAGATTAAAAATCAAGAGACGTCTTCAAGTTAAAGCTTTATAAGGAAGTCTATTTATAAGAAACAAAACTTTTGAAAAACCTTGAACCCAGTATCTCCTCCGAACAGCAACATCAGTTAACATAGATAGGCCAAGCTTACAAGTTGAGGATGTTTCCTTTGTACATGACCATTCTATTTAGGTGTATATGGACATAATATATGGTGAATAATTCCTTCTTTATCATTGAACTTCTTCATATTAGAATTAACAAACTCACCTCCTCCATCAGTTTGAAGACACTTCATTTTCATTTGAAACTATACTTTAATCATATGAACAAACTTGACAAACGTATCATGGAATTCATGTTTAGCCTTTAATGTGCAAAACCAAATGAAACATGCAATCATACAAAAAACTATTAGTGTAGTACAAGAAACTTTTATAGTAAAGAATGGGTGATTTTCCCTACAAGACACAACTAATTTTGTCAAAAGGAATAGTTGATTTATTATTAGTATAGACAAAAGATATACATTTACTTTTATTGATTTAACGCTAAAATAGGTATCAACCACACTTTTATTATTCAATAACAAGGATCCTTGTTGGATGATATACTAAACAATAGATTGATTGGAATGTCCTAACCACCTGTGATATACAGTTGTTGACACTTTATGATTTCTACTTGAGAAGAATCCATACTTCTGACATGGCCTTCTAGGAATACTTGTTGAAGGACTGTGTTGTGTTGTAGGTTTATTCATGCCTTTGAGGATCATGGCTCGGAGTTTACACATGCCTCCATTGAATTTTCCTTTATCTAGAACATTTTGTGTTTTTAGGTGCATTATGGAGAATCCATCCTTGAAAAATAAGAAATAACACAAATAATTCTTTGTTAGTTGAGAAAATAGACATAAGGTTTCTTCTAATATGAGGAACAACATGAACTCTTTTAAAAGAAATATATTCATTCTAAATAATGAAAATGGTGCATGTATAAGTTACGGGAAGATAGGCCATCCCCTACCATCATAAACTAATTTTCTTTATATGACACTATTCAATTTAGAATACCTAGGTCAGCAACTAGGTGATCAGGTGCATCAAAGTCAACACTCCACTTAGTAATGTTGTTCTCATTCATAGTGATAGATGTAAATGCTTTTGTTTCTTCATTTAGTACATGTGGAATGTGCTTAGATTGATGCAAATTGTTAAGCCTATGCCACAGTGAAGGGCTTCATGACCTAGTTTAACATAGATTTGATAAATTAGAAATTGTCGACCACTATTGAAGTTGTTATTGTTTCTTTATCTTAGATTGAATACTCTACCCTATGAAGTAAAGGTTTTATTACTTATCCATTGTTGGGTAGATGATTGTGCAGACTAATAACTGCCTAGAATTCCAACTTTATTAGGTGCTCATGCTCTCTAGCATTGTTGATTAGTGAAATTTCCTAGAGACAGGCCTCATTGCTGAGTGTAGCTTTTTCTATCACCATGACCTATAGAGTGATTTCACATATGTTGTTCAGGGAAATCTAGTTTGAGATTAACTAAAGAAACTCAAGACATCATAATTTCATAGTCCTTTAGTGACAAAACCATTTTAAAATAAAGTAGGACTTCCAGTTCTCATGGATACAGTAAATATTTCATACTTCTATGCTAAGACATTTAACGGGTAATAAACATTGTCTTGTTCATCCATGACTTTCCCAATCACTCTTAATTGTTTGCACACAATTCATAGAGATAATCAGATAGAGATTGTGTACCTCTCAAAATGTGATGAAGTTGATACCTGAGGTCGAAGGATCTAGAGTGTGATGCCTCAATAAAGTGTTGGAGCCTAGATGGGTGATTAGATGATCTATAGGGGGGTGAATAGAGTTGACTGCACTTAAACAAAATTCATTAGACCTTCAAGATATATCACAAGATAAGGTTGCTAAATAGGTAATTTGAGTGCAACTAAAACATGCATAGAAAGGATGAGAGAGATTGAGCAAACACAAGTAGACAAGCTATTTAGAGTGGTTCCACACTTCAAACTAGAAGTGTGTCAGTCCACTTACCTAGAGAGGTCAACCTCTAGGATTTCCTAAACATTGCATTCTTATATTCATTCATAAGACTTACAATACATTACCAAACAAAGGACTTACCTATCCAATACAAAGAGTCTTCAACCTTACCAAGGACTTACCCAATTTGCAAGAGTCTTATGCCTTCTTCCAAGGACTTACCTACTCTTGTCCAAGTCTTCAGCCTTCAAGGAATTACCCACTCTTCTTGGATCTTCCGCCTTTGAATTCACCTTCACTCGGAGAAGCTTCCACCAAGGACTTACCCACTTGAGCAGGGAGTCTTCTGCCTTCACCAAGGGCTTACCCACTCTAGCTCCAAGTCTTCAGCCTTGATCTTCACCAAGGGATGCCTTTCCTTGTTCTTCTTCACCTCTCTTAGCTAAGAGAGAGAACCTTCATCTTCATGGTTGAAATGAGATATGGGGAGGTGGTGGAAGTGAGAGCCTCACAAGATATACATGTAGGACTAGCTCTGTTATAGATTTCCTACTCACTCTAATGGATGTAGAAAGTGATTAAGCTTAGAGAGAGAGAGTAGGATGTAGGAAGCACTCAACTATAGAATAGGAACCTCACATAGAGTTTGTATTGAATGTTCAACCTTCGAATGAAGCCCAAGGGGTCCTATTTATAGCTGGGGATGCCTCTTAGTCTTTGGGAACACTTGAGAATGAAAACTAGCCATTTTTTGGCTTGTAACGAATATATTTTCACTTGTTGCAACTCCACAACAGCTAGAAGCACTTTTCTTCACTTTTTCGTGCAGTGCAATCGGTCGAATTTCTATAAGGGTAACTCGACTGATAGAGTAAAAGACAAAGTTGATGTTCAGACCATCGGTCGAGTTTGTCCTGGGGAAACTCGACTGAACAATGAAAATCGAATTGGTCAGTTACTCCATCGGTCGAGTTCTGTGAAACCACAACTCAACCGATCAAAAGTCATTTTCAAGATCCAATCAGGATCGGTCGAGTTTGCAACTCACAGAACTTGACCGGTGAACAGCCTTATGTGAATTTTGGAAAATGGCTTTTGAGTGCTTAAACATTCAATCTAAGTGCTCCTGATTTTTTTCTAAGCTTAATTACAAGTCATACAATCATTAGAAGTGATTTACAATATGATTCTAATGGATTTACATCATATTACAAAAGCGTGCACTTGTATTGACTTTGACTTGTCTTTTCTCCAATTTGAGATGCGCAAGTTAGGGCATTTGGAGTGTGTTTATACCTAATCTGAAATCACTCAAGTAGAGACATTAGACACCAATATGTGGAATGGTTAGTCATCATCAAAACACATGTTTAGTCAATTTAGACGTGAGTCAACATTGACCTAATTGACCTTGAGTCAACATAAAGTAGTTCTTGAGATATTTTCCAATTTCTGAAGTTGTTCATATCTTCCAAAATGAATCAGAGTACATCTATAGATAGTAATCTAATAATCTAACTCTCCACTAATCATTCCATCCAAATTCATGATTGAAGAGGCAAAATTATCACCATAGTACCTGATTCATTAATGATAAACTTAGATGGAGGTAACTTATTATCGCCAGTGAAGCCTTCTAACAAGAATCTCTCTATTAGTGTTCAGGTCTGAAGCTCGCAATGAAGGAAGTGGTTGTTTTTTAGTTTCATAGACACAAAATATAATGTGTCCATGCTCAATATATGTGGATATATCTTAGAAATTATGATTCCATCAGATTTTGATCCCTCATGCTCTCTGTGAGAGAAGAGATTGCAAGAGAGCTTGACATTGATTGATCCTTCAGCATGTAAAGCTTCTTCAAGGACTGATGCAGCTTTAGATGAGATAAATCCATGATGTGACCCCGACTTCACCTTGAAAGATCTGATACCATAGGGAAATTGAGACAGAGATGAGAAGAGAAGAATATCACAAGATGGTTAAGTTTCTTGAGGAAGATGAAGGCATCAGATAGAGTGAGAGAGGAAAGATGATGATAAGAAAAGAAGAAGTTGCAATCTTAGACTATTGTATTATTAGTCGGATCAAATCACAACACATTCTAGTATTATTTTACATGTACATCCAGGCTCTCAGTCCTTCATATTAGACAATTACATGTAATAGAATTAGCTTGAGGCTTAATTGCTAAGGATCCATAAAGCTACCTAGAAACTCAGAGGATGTTAGTTGGATTGTGGAGATGTCCATGTCATCCATGATTAGTATTGGTATGGATCATTGTGCTAAGATGGACCGTTGGTTGTGCGTCAGGAGGAGACTATCTTACACCCCAAATGTATAACAACCCAAAACTACTAGTTGCATATCATGTTGAATAATGTACGTTCCAAGATTTTGTACAAAATCATCATAGAACGTATCAAAATGGATTTCAAGGTGGATTTTTTCATCATAGAGAAAATGTATCCCTAGTCGATAAATCTCTCACAACATCCATCTTGTTCAAGAAGTTGTGTGTACCTTGCAGAAATAAATCTACTGGAAAGCACCTCTTTGCATTAAAATTTAGATATCTCCAAAGCCTTTGACAAAATGAGTGGGTGTCCATGTGAGACACCCTAACCAAAATTGACATACCATTATCACTAATTGGCATCATAATGATGATTATTACCTCTGGTACCAAAAAGATAGCATAGAATAGATCATTTATTGACTAATTCTAGGATACTAGAGGGGTTACACGGAGAGACCCACTCTCCCCCAACATTTTTATTCTTAGTTAAATTGTTTGTGGCATATGATTAAGGATGAAGTATCAAAGGGGAATTGGAAGCAAATTAAAGTGTTAAGGCATGGCCCCAAAATCTCTCACATGTGCTTTGCGAATGGCATCACGTTTTTGGGGGGAGAACCCATGATGTAGTTCAATATAGTTACTATTTGCCTGAAGCTATTTGGAAAGGAACCAAGTCAGCATCAAAAATCTCTAATTTTCTTCTCAAAAAAATAAATAGCTAATTATTTTTTAATCATTAAATGTTGGTAGTCAACTTCTCATATGATTTAAAAATTTATCATCACCTTTTATAGATTTATTCCATCAATAACATGGATAATATATTAATACAATGGTTTAATTCATATATGAGGACATTATATATTATAAATGGTTTCTTTTGGAAGTTTTATGCTCAATTAATAATATAGACCTCAAGAAAAATAAGTTATGCACGTGTTAGTCATGATCCCAAATGTTATGCCTCTTGCTTCATGTTATCATGAAAGCATCATAAAACCTAATTTGATGATAATATAGTAACTATGACCTATGATTTATGGAGAAACATGTTAAGTTCTATAATAAGTTATATGTTGGTGTAGAATTTTATGTCCATATTACACCTCACTATGTGGGTTTGGATGTGAGGTTTGACCAAATGATATGGACAACCCTAAGTTTTGACCATAAACTTGGTCGTATGTTGGGCTTGATATATGTATCTTGTTATCTTTGGCCAGGAGTTGACTAGAGTCTACATGACTACAAAAAGGTAAATATGGCTTTGAACCAAGATACATGATTTGTCCTCTTGAAATATGGTTAGTCCAGTTAAGCTATGTACATGGTTTGACTCTTGATTGTATGAATATGATTCTATGACCAAAAATTGATTTTCAATGGATGTATACGGGTCCTTATTTTAGTAGCTTTTTATTATATAGTATTGTTCTTTCACAATATTAACTTAAAATATGATCAAGAATTGAAAATATTGTACTTGTGGTGCATTCTTAGTATGCTAAGAAGAGACATATACCACCTTCAAAGTTCTAGGTGTAGAGTTTGACCCTAGCTCTGGTACATCCAAATAGGGTGATACCCAAATATATGAAAGATAAAGATGTTGGGTATGTGTTCGTCCATGTAGTATGTGATTACTAAACATGAAATAAAATATACAGTTTTCCAGTATAAAAAGATAATGGTGTGGGTTTGTTGTCTTTTTGCAGAATATATATATATATATATATATATATATATATATATATATATATATAATATACCTCCATATTTACAAATAATGTTTAACATGTTCATCGTCATGCCCAATATGTTTGTGTCAATTATTCAAATTTTAGGATTTTAGGTTCACAGATAGTTGGGGTTGCAGAATGTGAGGATATGAAGCGAGAAAGCGTATAGGTGGAAGATATGTTGTAGATTGTGTTTATCTTGAACTATTCTTTACCAATATTCATTGTAAGATGTAATTTCAAAATTGTAATAAAGCCATGTAGTTGTAAATATATGCGCAGATTGTTTCGTGTTAGTTGTACATATATGCATGCATACTCAATGTTACAATGTGTGTAAGTTATGATGCAGTTTGTTAATGATTTTAGATGTTGTTGGGAGGCAAAATCTAGGGTCATCATTATTAGTATTAGATCATGAACAAAACATTAACACCTTACAATGGATCATGACATTATAAATAAAGACAAATATGAAAAGTGGACATCTAACAAATGAATAATAGGTTCCCTATTAGAGGTGAGACCAGATCTAGATTCTAGGTTGGAACCTAGATGTTTGAGAACTAGGTTTAGACTAGTGCCTATAGTACAGTAGGTCTTGAGAGGTTGAGAATCTTCCCAAATGGGTGGAATGTGACACTACATTACTTGGTTGTATGGAACACATTGAGGGAGAGAAACCCCTAGACATATTGTTTACATGTGTTTAGGGTAGTAGCACTACTATACAACATCTTCTCATCCTTTTCTCCAATGCACATGGAGCTATACTTTCTTGATGTATGTGAGACAATCAGTTTGGGATTTGGTTTTAATCAAACAGAATCAAGTATTTCTAAAAATGTTGTAAGCCAAAGAAAACTTTTTCTTTGTGAACACGTAAGAGATATGTGACCACACACATGATTAATAATCATGTGAAGTCTTATAGAAAGAGAGTGATGCCAGTCTAGATGAGATATGTCTTGATGATATGTTGAATTTTTATGTCAAAAGCTATGATAAAAGTTAGTGTACTCAGATAGCCTAGTGGGTTGTAGTTTTGTAATGTAGGTGTGATTTTGATGAACAAAGTTCAGTTTTGATGATACCATGTTCAGATATGATGATCTAAAAAATTTTATGCTCTTATATGAGTTGACTAGTGTGTGAAACTGTCTAAGTTTGGCTAAATAATTCTACTTTCCAATGTTACTCATTGCTCGTATTATGACACACATGCACATACATGAGATATAAGTGAGATATTATGTAAGGACCAACATGAGACTCAAACTTTATATAGAGGACGATATCTAGAGTTAGGAAAACACATGTCAAAGGGTAAAAGACCTAAGTGAGGAAAAATTATCCCAATCTTGTGGTACCAAGGATTGAGGCTAAGAACCTAACCTCTTTGTAAGTATGATATATAAAAGAAATGAGACATGCAAGAATTATGAAAGTGTGAGCATACATATTTGAAAATATTCCAAAGCTAGACTACTTCTATGTAGATTGTTGAGCCACCTATATTTGGTCATGATGTTTAGGTAACTATAGATATCCTAACGATACCAACCCATAGAGATGAATGAGGATGTGATATATGCATATAGGATTACCTTACATCTGGATGAGGGATACTCCATAGACCCTTAAGGAGGTAGAATGATAACTAGTATGATGAACAACCTTGCACTTTGGTTGTAGGTTCCATGTAAAGGAATCTAGTGGTTGCACCCATAGAGAGAGTTGGTTAAGATATGATATATGGATAGAAATAATATGGTTAGAAAGTCATCCCTTGGGTTGGATAGGACTTATTTTGAGTATCTAGAGTTTGAAACTCTCATCATTAACTACTAGTGAGATAATTATAAGACCCTAAACCTAAGAGGAACATGTTTCAATGCACACCATACTTAGACATTATACAAAATGCACTTCCCTTTGATGATATATGATGTAAGATCCTCACTTGAGATATAAAGTTATAGTATGCATGATTATCACCCTAATAATCTTAATCTAACATTCCTACCCCATACCATACATGTAATATTTAAATTTGAAATTGTGATTTTGAAACTGATTAAGTGTATAGATATATATATTCTTAACCTCATCCATGTGAAATATTAAGGAAGTAAAGTTGTGATATGGTGACAGTTCACATAAATGGGTGAAACCCTAATATGCAAGTATGAATAGTAATAAGTGCTAATGTCGAGATGTAAGTATGTCAATGATCACAAAACAAATTCTTGCTAATAATGCACAAATTTTAGTAAACCTTGATTAATTGTAATCTATGTATGTCTTAATTTATAAAACCTATAAGGTGGGGTACTAGATTCATATTATTTATAAACTTTTGGTTTGGGTTGGAGTAGGTGGTATGTATTTTAGTAAATGTTGGTGGCACCATTAAGTGGTGGCTAGATATGATGTTGATATATGTTTTATACTCGTCTTGAGTGGACTAAATTTCAAGGATGAAATCCTTCTATGGTAATGTTATTGTTGTATCCTAAACTTTAGGCTATGTTTTAACCAAAACATGATTTAGAGTGATTCTAAGATGTTTGGAAATTATTATGAACCTCAAAAGCATATGTAATGATCATAGGTCTTGTTCAAAGCATGTTAGGTTTCAAGGATGTTGATGTATGATGAAGTAATATCTCAAAACAAAATTGTATTTGTGCAAGGTCTTGGATGGATCAAAGAGCTTATTGGAATTAATCAAGAAATCATATGATAGAAACCTAGGTCCTAAAATGTATAAGGAGTTGTATTTGTTTGTGAAAATAGTTGCTTTTGATGTTGTTATCCCTTAAGATATGAGCTAATTTGATGATTTTTTAATAAATATCCAAACTTTAATATTTTGGGGTCAATTTTTCTTTAGTTGGTAAGCCTAAAAGTGAGGAATATTAAGTGTATTTTTCTAAGGAGTCATACCAGAGTCTTGAGAGATATCTCTTTTCTGCATATATGGAAATAAATATGGTTTTAATTGGTTTTTAGTTGGTTCTAACTTAAGTTTCAAAACATATCCACAGTGTGTGTTTTATTTAGGGACATTGAATCATGATCCAACAACTAGTCCTTTTCAGTTGTACTCTAATAGGGGAAAACCTTTGTGTAAGACTTGCTAAGTAATAACCCTTGATCCTAATGTGACGACCATAATGTTGTCCTCTTTCTTTGGAACCCACTACAAAAAATAGAAAGTGGGAGGATTTGACACTATAAATTGATCACTGAGCTATTATCGTAATTTTGTTCTGGTTGGTTATGGCCAACACGTCTGGTAGAGTTGTTACACCCCTAGCATAGTTGTTTTGATGGAGTATTAGGGGTTTTTAGCCATCGCTATTCCATTCCACTCCACCAATATTTGGAGAAAGTATACAAGGGAATTATAAGATATGAGACATATTGAAGGTTGATTAAATAGAGTTAGTAGAAGAGAAACCATAACTGTAACAAAGAACAACATGAGTTTTTTATCACGTAGTGGAGTTGTTAAACCCAGTTTTTTGTGGAGTAATACTACTTTTTGGATGTCTTAGAGTGAATCTGATCCTAATTAGAGATCAATCATGGTTTTTTGGTGTATTTACAATTCTAGGAGCATCCATTATAGATGAGATGTCATAGAGCATGTTTGATGTTTTGATCATGTGGTGGAGTTGTCAAAGCCAATTTTTGTATAGGAATACTCCTACTTTGGTGTGTCTTATAGTAAATTATATCCATATTAGATATCAATCAGGGTTTCATAATGTATTTGTAATGATCTAGGAGCATTCCATTATAGATGAGATGTCATAGAGAATGGTTCGCCCTTTCCCCATCCACCATGACGGTGGATGCATAGGATCTACTTCAAGCTTGAGATCCAACGTGCAATAATGGTTTTCTAATGGATTTAGTCTGAAAAAGGGATCCAGAAACCGTTCAGTTCCATATCTGATTTGAATTGACATATGGAGCTAGAATATATTCCTTATACAAACCTTCATCATGGAATTTCCATGAAATATAGGACCACTCCAATAGCTAACCATGGAGGAATGTGATGATAAAGAGGAGATATATTGGTGCAACACCCAGACCAACTAAGAACCTAGTTCAAAACCAACACGCCAATTTGGTTTAGAAAACTAACATGGACTAGAAGTAGAGTAGATTGCACACCTCTATAGGTTGTATGGGTCACCATTGGCCACTTGATCACTTCTCCATGGCCCATACTTATCCCCTTAGGATCCTAGATCAAGCTACAATGTGTTTAATCCATGATAAATATATCCTATCTACAAAGTTATGTACAAAGTACATAGATTATCATAAAAGTATACTCTACATGACAGAATCCTTGGAAATTATGTTTTATTAACTATAATAGTCCCTATATGTTGATAAAGTAATTTCCTATTTTAGAAAATAATGTAGGATGCATTATTGGAAAATGAGGATCTTTGACTGTTAGATATTAGTGTTACATTTATTATATGATGCAAAAGTATATTATGAGTATTGATCTAGGTCTCTTGCATTAATCACGTGGTTAGTGGATTAATATTGCAGTTTTAATGCATGTAGAAGACAACATATATCATAAACTATGTTGAACTTTTAATGCTTGGATATATTAATAGACCTCTAAAACATAAATTATGTACATATTAACTATGATCACCATGTTATGCCTCTTGCTTCATGATATCATGGAAACCATGAATAAGTGAATTCAAGCTAATTTGATGGAGATTTATGCACTAATGGCCTATGATCATTGGAATAACATTTTTTAATAAGTAAAAGTGTAATATTAGACTCTTACATTAGTAAAGTGCCTCAGTACATGGGTTTTGGGGTTAGATTTAACCTTATGGTATAGAAAATCATAAGATGTAATCTTATACTTAGTCTCTTGTTGGACCTTATGTATATCTTTTTGGATTTGACAAGGCGTTGATTAGAATCTAGACTGCTCTAGTTAAGGAAAATAGGATTTTGAACCAAGGTGTGTGGTTTGTCCTCTTGATATGTGGTTATTCCACTTATGCTAGCTACATGAATATCGCATTTGATTGTATGAATATGTTTCTATATTCAAGATAATTCTTGGAAAGTGATACTTGTGGTTTTCCTTGGATGTAGACATTTGATTATCTTCTAATATTACATAGTATTGTTCTTTTTTTATACCTCGGAGATAATCTAAAATTTAAATATTTTGTACTTGTGGTGCGTTCGTTGGAATGTAGAGAAGAGACTAGTACCATCCTCAAAGCACTAGGTGCAAAGTTTCACCCTAACTCTAGTACTTCTTGGGGATTAGGTACCCGCATATATGTAAAGTAAGATGTAGGGTACTAGTCTTCCCTTGCAATATAGTTAAACTAAAATGAGATACAAGATTGTTTTCCAATGTAAAAAGATAATGAATGATCTTGTGCCTTTTGAAAAAAATACTTTCTACACCTAAGCATTCAAATGTCTTTAAATAACTCAATCCAAGCAAGTCAATCCAAGCACGGAGGTTGATCTCAAACGAGCCTTCTCAAATAGATGGTCTTCGGGCGCTCTGACCTAACGACGGCGGCGTGCTAGCTCTGTGGTGGGCGCTCCATCGGCGGCGGCGCCGCCCCTCAATCTTGGTTAGGCACTCCGCCTACCGAGATACACCCACTTGGTTTTCGGTGTCGTGAACAGGCGGAGAATGCTACCATCCCCGTTTTCGAGAAGGGTCACTCGGCAGAGCGCCCAGGCCATGAAGGCGCGGCAGGCCATCCATGAAAGGAGAGAGGGTTTTGATGTGCTTGCCATACCATCGGATACAGTCATCCAGGACATTAGGAATGTCCTTCGATCGCCAAGCCCGGTGATCGGTCAGAAGGAGCCAGAGGACAGCCGTGAAGTCGGGGCTGTCGTGCAGGTCCAGGGAGAAGATAGTCTGGATGCCACTATTAACCCTATCGAGGATGGAGTTGTGACGGGGGCAGCATTAACCGTGCAGATGGACTCGTGTATCCACGCTGAGTCAGGGAGCGTTTTGCTTGGTGATGAGACTTCCGCAAGGACAGGAGGGGAGACGGACCCGCCTGTTGGAAACCCTAACCAGCTTCTTGTTCAAAGCCTCCGACTGGAAGAGGAAGGAGGACAGCGCCCACGGGAGACCCGTAGCAGAGAAGATGGGCAGACCCGAAACCCTAGATCGGCTGCTACGGATCGCGATCCTAGAAGATCAACTCCAGCGAAATGGGAGATAGGGGTGCCAAAGGACACGTGTTACAGATGTTTGGGGAAAGGACATTGGCAGTCCCAATGTCAAAACGCCATTGTTTGCTACAAGTGCAGAAGACCGGGCCATGTTGCTAGGCGATGCTCCTTCGTTCCTTGTCCTCAACCTCCCAACATCTTTTCCATGGAAGAATTCTCGGCGATGAGAACAGGCATACCGGCTCGAGGTGGGCCTCAACATGTTCCCAAAAGGGTCGCAGTTAATCTAGGACCCGATACAGAAGAGAGAAAGAATAGAGCCATGGCTCTTGGTCGAGCAGTGGAGATAGCATGGCAGACCCATACTACCTGGGAGGATCTAGGTCCTATGTTGCAGAAGATGTGGCCGCACGCGACGGATATCTACCGTCATGCTCGTAGTAAATCTGTTGCCTTTTTTGAATCTAAGGAGTTAGCGATGGATGCTTGCAAGAACGGAGGTTTCCAGTTTCAAAACAACAGAGTTACCATCAAATCCTTGGAGGACGGAGAGATTTGTTCCAAGAAGGAAGCATTATGGTTCTGGATCGCAAATCTCCCTATTGTATGCCGAGATGACGATGCCATTGACAGTATTGTAAACAACTTTGGCAGATTGGTCCGTGTATCGGACTGGATGAGAAACCATGACGACATTTCCGGTATCTTGGTCCTTGTTGAAGCTTTCAGCGAGGACGTGCCTCAATATGTGGCCCTTACCTATGGGGATCGAAGGTCGGATGTGATGTTGCATATGGTGGAAAGAGGGAGCCCTAGATCATCCCTTTTCTCGCGTACTGAGATTGGTGAGGAGCTAGGCATCCCAATGGAAGCGCTTTCTATCCATAGAACAGCTTACGTAAATGCAGCAATACAGCCGGAGGTTCTTGTGGATACAGCAGTGCTTACAGAGCCTGAGAAGAAGGATGAGCAGCCATTGCTTGCCATTGAAGATGAGCCAGTCAGAGAAGAAGATAGCCAGCAGCAGCGTGCGACACAACACAGTAGAGTCATGTTCGATGGTGAAGGTAATAGGGTCCGTCTACAGCTGAGCAGTGTGAAAGACTTCATTCATTTAGGCGATGGGAGTTCAAGCATAGATTATAATGGTAGCAGGCGTCGACCAAGATTTCCTTGTGAAGAGGGCCCTTCTTCTCAGATTGATAGCCGGGTGCATGGTCAGCGTTCGCATGGACACAGAAGATGACTTTCTGAAGGCGAGACTCCTTTCTCGGATGATGACTGGGTCGATAGAGAAAGAGAAGTTTGCTGAATCGGCTGCTAGCAGTAGTGTGATCTTAGATCCAAATCTATGGACTCTAAAATCTTATTCTGGAATATCAGAGGAGCGGCGAATAACAAAACTAGAAAAGTCATGGGCAGGCTTTGTAGAAGACACTCCCCGAAGATTGTTTGCATTGCCGAACCTTTTCTCCATGCACTAGTTGCGGAGGAGCTGCTTGATATTGTTAGGCTTGACTGGATGACCAGCAATGAGGTGGAAGGTGGAAAGCTCTGGCTCTATGTTGACAAGGAGTTAAACCCTACTGTGGTCCGAATGCATAGACAACATATTACTTTAAAGCTTAATGTGGAGGCAAATTCTGAATTCTTTGTTACTATGGTTTACGCAAGCTGCAATCATGTGACTAGAAGGAATCTCTGGGAGGATATCATTGATCTTTCTACAATGATGGGGGATGCAGGCTGGCTGATTACGGGTGATTTTAATATCATTAGAGACAACGCGGAAAAGAGAGGGGGACTTGACAGAAGTTTCCAAGAGATTATGGAGTTCAACTCCTTCATTCATGATGTAAATATGAGGGAGGCCCCTTTTGAAGGTAGCAAGTTCACCTGGGTTGACAAGCAGTACGGTACCCCTACTATCTAGGAGAGACTGGACAGAACTTTTCTTAATGATGCATGGTGCACTAAGTTTCCTAATGTGTTGTCTTCACACCTTACCCGATACAGGGTTTCTGATCAATGCCCTATTCTTTACCAGCTTGGGACTATGAGAAACTTCAGAGGCTGAAGAACTTTTTCTTTTATGCAGATGTGGTTAATCCATGAGAGCTGTCGTAACCTTATCAATGAGACTTGGGATTTGGTTTCGTGGGGGAACCCGTCCGAGTCTTTCTACTTCAAGCTCAAGATGGTCAGAGAAGCCCTTAAGACGTGGAATAAGCAGATTTTTGGTGATATTGAGCAGAGGAAAAAAGATCTGGAAGATATTGTTCACACTACCCAGATTGCTTATGATGACAATCCTTCGTTAGAAAATGAAACAAATCTCAAAAAAGCGGAATATGAGCTTCAGGAGGTCCTGGATACCGAAGAATGCATCTGGAAAGAGAAATCTCATATTAGCTGGCTCAATGAAGGTGAAAGGAACACTAGATTCTATCATGCAATCGTCAAGGCTAAGAGGAAGCATAACAGTGTTCGCAGCTTGATGCTGGATGACGGTTCGTTTTTGGATGACCCTCGTGAGATTGCAAAGCTCGCAGCTGAGCACTACAGTGATTTCTACAAAGACTGTTCCACCTACGATGAAGATGCCCTTGATGAGATGTTGCAGACTATTCTTGAGATGATTTCTATGGATGATAACAGCTCCCTCACCGCTATTCCTATGGAGGATGAGGTCCGTGTTGCTCTATCGCAGATGGATACGCACACTGCCCCAGGACCCGATGGTTTCACTATTCCCTTCTATATTTCTATGTGGGATACCATTAAGAAAGACTTCATGAAGATGACTGAGATGTTCTTTAAAGGCCTTTTTTGTCACCGGAGTCTCTTTAGCTACAGAATCCTTCTTGTTCCGAAGGTCGAGAATCCTAAAAAGATTGAGAAAGACTTCCGTCCTATATCCATTGAAAACGTTTCCTTGAGAATTCTTGCTAGAGTCGTTAGTAACAGAATGGCCCAGTTGATGCCTTCCATTATTTCTGAGGAGCAGGCGGCTTTCATTCATGGCAGGGAGATCACTCACCACATCAGGATGACCAAAGAGTTAATGCATGATATTCACAAGGGCGGAGAGCAGCCAAACATGATGATCAAGCTAGATATGTCAAAGGCTTTTGACAGGGTCGAATGGCCTATTCTCAAGAAGATCATGATGAGATTTGGGTTCTCGGATGATTTCTGCATGCTTTGCCTTAGTTTCTTCTCAAATGCGTGGGCTACGGTCTCCATCGGGGGTGAGTATGACGGTTTCTTTCCCATGCTCAGGGGCCTCAAACAAGGGAATGCGTTCTCCCCCTTTCTGTTTATCATCTATGAAGAGCTTCTTAGTAGATACATCCATCACATTGACCATGTTCACAAGTTGGACAGATTCCGCACTCGCGGCAACGGCTATGCACCTCTCTTCCTTCTTTATGCGGATGATGTGGTGATGTTCCTAAATGCTCATCCTGACACTTTGCAACGTGTACAGCAGATTATGAAGGCTTATGAAGCAGCAACCGCACAGAAGATCAATCGTGCAAAGTCCATATACACGGTGGGCAGCAAGAGTGATGTAATCATCTCCAACATTGCGCACACTCTTGAGATAGACATTACCGCGGATTCGTTTCTTTATCTGGGAGTTAACATCAGAATGGGTAGATATGCTCTAAATGACTTTGAGGGTCTGTTTCAGAAGATTAAACAGAAGATGGCATCCTAGAAGTCGAGGCTCCTCTCCTTTGCTGGTCGGAGGTTGCTCATTGCTCATGTCCTCTCATCGACGACTGTCCATACTGCTGCTGCCATTGGTATCCCTTGTGGAGTTTCTGATCGTATTGACGCTATCCTTGCTCGGTTTCTCTGGGCAGATAGAGAAAATCACCATCGTAAGGCGTGGATCGGCTGGAACAAGGTTGCTAAGCCTGTGGAGTATGGTGGTTTGGGCCTTCATAATACGAGAATTGTTTATAAAGCTTTCATGGCAAAAGCATGCTGGGAGATTTTAGCAAAGGACACGATTTGGGCAAGATTCTGTAGAGAGAAATATGCGAGCAGGGCGCACAGTAGATCTGAGTTATATCCGCACAATGTTAGATACAGTATTTCTGCTTCTCCTTACTGGAAACATATTTGGAATATGTTCCCTATGATTCTTCCTTACTGCAGATGGCGAGTTGGGAAGGGTCATATCCCTTTCTGGGATTCCTTATGGTGTGATGAGAGACTCTTTGATCATGTCTTGCATACCAGTGATCGTAACCATCACTTCCTCGTTTGTGACTTCTGGATCCATAACGAGGGATGGGACTGGATATCCTTGAGGCAGCTTCTCGATGAGGACGGAATTAATCTGATCAAGAAGGCAGACCAGCAGATAAATGAAGATGATGATATGCTTGTTTGGTGTCCGGAGGTGACGGGTCAGTTTACTATTTAATCTGTGAAGAAGATCTTGACTATGGATCACAGTGATGCTCCTTCTGCCGCTCAGAAGCTTTGGTACCTTGACGCGCCCAAGGCCTGCACGCTCATTTGGAAGCTCTTCCATAGAGCTCTTCCAACCGATGACAACATTATTAGGTGCCATATTGCTATGTCTTCTAGATGCGAATGCTGCGATGAACCCAATACTGAAGATATGGATCACCTTTTCTTTCATGGAAACCTTGCTGTTACTTTCTGGAACAAGTTCTCTCTTCTTACTGCTAGAGCCCGACCACATGACACAACCGAGTTGTTGTCTCTCTGTTCGCGGGGGAGATCGTCCATTGTTATGGAGTGGATTGCAGCTTGCCTTGCTACGCTTACTCCTTTCTATATCTAGAGATGGAGATGTCGTGCCAGATATGACGGCTGTAAGACCCCTATTGCCCGTGATATGAACTGCATGATCGCACAGCTCAATTCTATGTTGAAAAAGAGGTGGTTCCGCGTCCTTGCTCAGCCGGAGGATCATAGGCGCCTTAATCATTACGGCATTGATGACCCTAACTATGCTCTTAGAGAAGTTCACCTTATGAGATGGACGACCCCCGACCTCAATTCTTTGAAGATGAACGTCACGATTGGTAGAAGCAAAGATTCTTCTGGTCATAACAGGTGGTGGATGGCTAGTATCATCAGGAATCACCGGGCTGCTATTTGTCAGATTGCTAGAGCATGGTTAACTGCAAATGATCATCTTTTTGCGTCCCTTCAAGCTTGTGCAGTAGGGTTGAAGTTGGCAGAGAATCAATCCTTGCGGATTGCTGTGGTGGAGTTAGATGATGAGAATACATATCACATGTTATGGGGCACTGCTTGTATTCCTTGGAGGTTATCTCGTATCGTCAGGGAGTTAAAGAGCTACATGGAGGATGAAGGTATTGTAGGATCGCTTGTTCACAGGGCCATCAATTCCATTCCCAGAGAGATTGGTAAATGGGGTGTCCTCAGTCAGGATTTGATCGTGATTTCCGATCCTAGAAGATTTCCGCCTAGAGTTCGAGGTATGGCTTTTCTTGAGAGAAACCACACACCTTACGTGGTTTTGAAGATTAAGCATCCCTAATGCCTTGGTTGGGTTGTTTTTTGAGTCTGTCTTGTGGTCGTCTTGTATGATCGGGGTTTTTTTACTGTGGTTTTTGTGATGTGGGATGGTCAAGTGGGGGTTCGACCTGCATTTTATAAGCAGGAGCTGTATTTGAATCTTTTATATGCTCACACGAGGAGGGTGAGATGAATAGACGACCTCCTGACTTAACCAAAAAAAAAATGTCTTTAAATAACTCCGTCTAAGAATTACAGACGGAACTTTATAACTTTGGCATTTATCAACTTAAATAGCAGCAAATCTGTAGACACAATTTGACTAATTTAATGAATTTTAAAATTTAAGTAAAATCAAATACACTAGTTGGAAGTAAGACCAACCTACACTGAGTTATAAAATAGGAAATGGTAGGCGTAGAGTTGGAACACTATCACGTTGGTTTGGTATGGTGTAAATTGAATTTGTCTATTTAGTTTGTAGTACGTTTGGTTGAGTGTTGTTTACGGAGGTGGTTCTTGTGTTGCTAGTGCGTCTGCCATGAAAGCAGACCGTGTCCCAGCTATCAAGCTTTGTCTCCAACGTGAATCAGCCATGCAGTAGCTCTTGCCACAGAACAGAAAAGGAAGCTGCAGCACCCACGCGAGGAAAATGAACCGCGCCGTTACTGCGCAGTTGTATTTCCACAAATTTCTACAGACGGGGAACGACTGTGTGGTTTCTTTTCCCAGTGCGGGTTGAGACAACGCGAAAACAAACACAGTGAGGGCATGTTTGGTAGGGTGTGGTCAGATGCAGTTTGATGAATTAAAAATCAGGTCAATCATAATCATGTATTTTATGCTGCTTTGGTTTATTTGGTATGGTGTAAGGTGAACTGGTTGATTTTTTCTGCAACTTTTTGGTTAGCAGCAGTTAGTCCGAAAACATTGTTACTGTGACGAAGAAAAACAGTTGTATCCTCCGTGTAATCCGGCCAGAGCAGCATTCACAGCCGGGTCACACTGCCAAGTTCCCGCCTGTCATCTACACCCGACCGCTTCCTAATTGGGCGCGGTACATTTTCTGGGAGTTTTGGGTTAAAGTGCTGTTAGAAATCTAGGAATTCCAGTGCACTAAAACATACCAAACAAAATGCATATCTGAACTCAATGTTTTTCAACGCAAGAAAACAAAACACATCCTACCAAACAGGCCCTGAGTTGATAAACACAGTGTAGTTGATAAACGCATGTTGCAATTCAACGAAACCAAACGAACCCTAGGTCAAAAACAAACCCTCCATCCCAACTCAAGTCTCATCCCCCTCTGCGCGCCGTCCGTGATCTTCTTCTCGCCTCCATCGTCCGTGGTTTTCTTCTCGCCTCCGCATGCCGTCCGTGGTCTTCTTCTCGCCTCCGCACGCCGTCCATGGTCTGCTTCTTGCCTCCATACGTCATTCGTGGCCTGCTTCCCACCTCCGTGCATTGTTCGTGGCCTGCTTCTCGCCTCTGTGCATTATCAGTTTATCTACTTCTTCTCTCTACGTCGTGTGTAGTCCTTGAAGATGACTGACCAGTGAAGGCCAACGCCTTTGCCCTACGGTCACTCCTCGTGATAATCTATGATGTATTGTAGAGTTCATCAGAAGTTTGTCAGGCACCATTGAAGCCGACATCCTTAGACGTTCAGATCCAGTAACCATCCTGTATGAATCATTGAGCTCGACGTCAAGATGAGAAAGATTAGAAAGGCAATCATACAGGTACCATTCTTCTCTAACAATGACCACCGAGTCAATATTATAATCTTTCTCTTCACTGCCATCTTGTGTTCAACCATGTCCCTCCAGTTTGAAAAGTTTCTTGGCGTTGTTTGACGGAGCGTGTTCCCAGCTGCCCCGATGCCTACTCCTCACTGGTTTGTTTTTTTACAATGATAAAACTCAGTTATCCTACCGCAAACCAAAGCTGAAAACTGAAATTAGAAAAAGACCCAGACTGCTGACTACTTATTTTAGCAATCCAATAAAACTTCTGCTGGAGATTACAAATATTACTGTGCCGCTGCCTCGTCACACATAAACTTGTTGCTGGATGGACTCTTAGATAAAGTTTGGATTTGGTATGTTTAATTTGAGTATTTTATGCATGTAAAGAAGTCAAACCTCTTTACGATCTTTTTTTTTTAAGAAGTCAGGTGATCATCTATTCATCTCGCTCTCCTCATGCAGGAAAACCACAGATCTAGCATTACACAAATTATTCTGTGAAGAAAATATAGTAGTACTACTACCATTACATTTGTCTCTAACATACCACTCCCTGATAGGTTCAAGAGGTCTGACATATTGGAACGGGCCAGTTTTGTTTCTGAGGTGGCATTTGGCTAAGCCATCCGCAGCCTTGTTGGATGACCTCGTGACATGCCTGATCTACAATCTCTATTCTCCCGAAGGAGCTTCTGGATGTCATATAGTAGGTGGGCGAATCTGGGATTCCACATATATACACAATCACTAACATTATTAAAATAGTTTGTTGTTACGTTGTAAACCGGTCTACCAATTAGGAATGCTCTGTAGATCAAGTTTAAACTCAATGTTATCTTCATAAACCAAAATAACTGTTTGGCTTATTGTAAGATGTACTCTTGGTGTAGGGATCATATTTTGTCCCCTGCAATGAATTGAACTTTGATAACATGATTATTATCTAAATATTTAATTCATCGTCATGTTATTTTTTTCTTTCTAGGAAATTGGGGTGGAGACTACATGAAGATTGTTGTATACTTAATAGGTTAACTAGTTTATTGTCTCCATGGGCATGTTGCCCAATGGCCCATTGGGGTTAGTCTGCTTTCTTTGTGCTTCCTTGTAATAGCCTCCTCTCCTATATCTATAGGACACGGATGTACATATCAATATATCACAACAGCAATGAATACACTTCTTCACATGGTATTAGAGCAACATCCCTGAGGAGACAACCCTAGCCGCCGCCCCTCCTTCCCTCTTCTCTCTCAGCATTCCTTCCAACTCTAGCAGATGCCACCCCTTCCTCTACTAGAGAGAGCAACCAGGGGGAGAGCCCGCCTGTGGGTGGTTGTCGTCTCTTTCCATGGCTTAATCCAGCCGCCCGTTAGGCACTTCCTGGGCTCCATGGCTTCTCCTCCTCCTTAAAGATCCAAGCTTTCAACCAGCACCATCCTTTGGTGATCTTCATGGATCTATCCATACGTCGGCACTTTCCCTCCTGAAATCATCAGTCTTTATCAAGTTTGAGTCTTTGGACGGTGCTAGTTTTCGTCGAGATCTGTCATCGTCGTCACTTTCCCCATCACCTTAAAAAAGATTTGATCATCAAGCAGCTCCAGCTGCCATTATTGAAGAAGCCATGCCAAGCAGATCAGCCTTCTGCTCCAACAACTGCCTCTATGGTGTTCATCATTCTTGCCTTGTGGAGTCTACATCCATCCACCGCACCAACCATTGCAACATCCACACAGACCACTCCAAGTAGTCTCGTCATACCCTACAAGGAGAAGTGAAAACGGTCACTACAAGGAGTCGTATCCATCATCCACACCATCTACTTCAAGCAGTCTCGTCATCCCCTACATGGCGTGGTGACAACGACCACTACAAGGAGCGACGGTGATCTACACCCTTCCTTTCATCATGATCTACAGGAGAACAAAACATGGGACTAATTTTTTTCGCCCATGGTGTATTTTTGGGATCTGTGTCTCCTTGGTGGCACTAATTCCCGCCGGATCATGCTTCAACGGCGTCACACATGGCATGTTGGTCTGACAACATGGCGTGTAGAAGCCCAGAATCCACTAGGCAGTGCAAGATTTTGTCCATATTGCAAGTCATGCGGTGTGTTGGCCAACCAACACGGCATGTTGACATGGGTCAGTCATCTTTGACTTCATCTAGATAGACAGTTACATGGCATGTTGTAGACCAACATGGCGTGTCCAGTGGAGATATGAGTTACGCTTCCGACATCATACACGGTATGTAGGATCACAACATGGCATAGTGTATAATTTCTGTCATTTTTTAGAAAAAGACCTACATAGTGTGTCGCCAACCTCACACACCATATCAATAGGGCCCTTCCTCTCACCCCCGCAATTCTACACGACATGCCAAGTCACCAAGACAGTATGTGTGTCCACTTCTAAATTCAGTAATGACGTCATGCAAAGGTTTATCTCTCCTCTATTAGTTGATGATAATCGAATCCTATTATAATTATTTTGACCCAGCAAAAAATTTCTATTTAATTTCTCTATCTGGATCTTAAGCAAGTTGTTTTTGCATATTGATTCTGGTTATCGATTTTTTGTCAAGAGTCATTCTGGCAGTTCCACTTCTTCCCCTATCGATCAATTCTGATAGTGTATATCCTCCTCTTACCGATGTTTCCATTCTAGTAGTCCTTTTTTTCTTCTCTACATACTACACCTCTAGTTTTACCCTTTTCCTTTCCCACCCTTCCATCCATCATATGTGCGTCTTTCCACATGTGGGGGTTCATATTTTCCTTTTTCCACACCATCTACTCACTCTCATTGTATTTGGTGTGGGGGGATTATAGGAGAGAGAAAGAGAGATAGAGAGGAGGGTATAAGGATAACATGAGAGAGAGAATATGAGGATGGGAGAGAGATATGATATGAGAGAGATGAGATGATATTCTAGGCTATATTCATGGAGCTTCATGTTTTTCAGTACATTTGCTTTCATGATGTCTTTGTGGCATGTCATTTCCACTTAGCATCACTTAAGTGTGAGACAGTATTGAAGGACTTCATAGTTGCAACATTGACACCAAGCCTTTCACGTTCATACCGCATTATGTATGTTAGGACAGGAGTTGTTGCACTGATTCCGGTCTCTAGACCCTTTGGTGTTGATGACGTTATAATTGATCATTCATGTTGTGTTCGGTGTTCTAGATGGTTGCTTCTTCATCTTCGAATCTCATCATCTTCAAGTTCGTGCAAATTTTGTATCTATAAGGATTCATCCAGAGTGATCTTCGCCGAGCTACTTTGTCATGTCTTCTTCGAGTTGCATATACTACTTTTAAGTGTTGAGATGATACCTGTTATAACCCCATTTTTCCAAGATATGTAATGAGATTGTAAATCTCTATTTAAAGATAAATAAAAATCTATGAGTTGATTTGAATGAATTTTGTGTATGATAGCCTTGTATGTTTATTAATGGGCCTTATTGGCCATTGAGCCCAATTGAAGGAAAAAGAAAAAGAAATGAAAAAGAAATTCAATTGGATAAGGAGTACATAAGAAAATAAATAAAGTAAGAATAAAAGGCTAAGGGATAATTCCCAAAAATAGGATTTCGAGTTTAATGGATTCCTTGGGGTTCAAGGAACTCAGAATTGGAAAATAATGATAAAAGAAATAGAAAGGACATGGAAAATATGAGTAATTGAATGATAACTTGCAAACTAAGAAAAGGGATCGCACATTTGAGATAATAACTTCAAATTATGTAGGATGGAAGATAAAAATCTAATTGAGTTTCCCTCAAATTTTGAGTAGGAAAGGAGTTACCATTTGAGAGTTATGAATTTTTCAAGATTATCATTGAAATAGGAATACAATTTGAATTTATTTGGAAATTGTTTCCTTTTATTCAAACGCGGATAATACGGATTGTTGGATCATAATCCAACGATGATCGGTCATCGTCTTAGTCCTACTGGGACTAGGAATCTACGGGAAATAGAGGATTCTTCCTCTCCGATTTTGTTGAGTTCCAGAGAGAGTGGGCGTTTTCTACTAGTCCCATTGGATTCAGGAGATGAAATCACAAAGGATCTTCCCTGGTTTGAGTAGGTTTCATCTTCGTTTTGGGAAATCCCCAATTCCAACAAACCTGACCTGGACCCTATATATAGGGGAGGGTTATGGAGGGAACCAGCATCCCTTTTGATTAGTTCAATCGCTGTGGAGTGTGAAGTAGAGTGGAACGACGTTTCCAATTGTAGAATCTAACCTGACCCACCCCCTCTATGACCAGCAAGTCGGCGGCGACACTCTGGTGACACGATGGTGGTGAAGTTTGAGCGGGAGCATGCAATTGATCGAGGCAACAAGTTCAGGCATCACCAGAGGAGCTTTGTGGCTTCTCAGTTGTTCCGTAGGTGGCCTGGAGTTCAGGGTCAACTGGTGAGTTGACCACGGGACCTTGCTCAGTTTGGAGGTAGACGACGATCGGGTCGTCGTTGGATTAGGGACCACAGTGGTCTCAATCACGGTCTAACACTCCAGGGAAGGAGCATCTTTGGTTAGGCACGTGCGACTAGGATTGTTGGATCCAAGAAGCGGACCACCGGTCCACAGATCGAGCGACCGAGGATTTTTCGGTAAATCCCTCTCTAATCAAATAAATCAGAAAAAGGATTATTCTTGCAAAAATGATAGAAATAATTAGAAATCCAGTATGACAAAACTTTTTATATGAAAGTTGTGTATAAAAATACGATAAATCTCATAAAAATAATTTGGGAACCTAGTTATGCTTCTTTTTGCAAAAGAACCCTAAATTGCTAGTAAAATGTATTTAAATTGATTAGAAACCCTAATTGAATATAAGAAGTGTATTAATGAGTCAATTTGGTAAGATTAACTTTGTTAATGACAAAAGAGGTTTTTCATTAGTTTTGAATACAAAGGATACCCAGTTTAGAGTTATAATTCATAAAAGAAAGGTAATTATAATAAAAACTGTAATTTAGGGAAAAGGAGATAAAAGTTAAGTTATTTCGGATTAAGGGAGTAATTTTCCAAGATATGATCTTAAAACTATTGGGAATGTTAAAATAAATGTTTTAAGTGAATTTGATGAAATTAGGAACCTTGATGATTAAGGATTGGAGCAAAACCCTAATTTCCATAAAAACCCTAAAATTGGAATTAAAATTCTAAATAGTGTAATGGAATTGGATAATTATTAATAAAAGGAAATTGGTACTTCTATTTCAAGATTTCTATTCCTCATTGCTTTCTTGATTGGGTTTCTCTACATACTTGGATCTTTCTTGAAATCTGCAATCGAAGGTATGTGGTTACGCTTATGAATATCTCGAATTAGTTTTTCGAGGTTTACTGAAGTTTTCATTGATGTCATGAATTAATTGTTGGATGATTTTAATTCATGCAAACTATAATGTGGATATGACTATCACATAATATATGTGCCTACTAGCTCAGATCCTGGTCCCCTCTGTGGCTTAATAGTTGACCTATTATATGGCTACCTAGAGGGTAGGTCCATCAGGTCATTGAATGACTTAGTATATGGCTACCTAGAGGGTAGGAACATCAAGTCATATTGAGTTAGATATTGGGCTACCTTTGGGTAGTGCCATGCAACTCTATTACCCTATGTATTGGCTACCTGTAAGGTAGGACCATGGGGGTAAAGATCTACCTATATAGAGGTATCATATAAGTCCACTCCAGGTACATCACAGAGGAGTGGATAGGTATGGATTGAGTAGAATGGCTTAAAACGTAATCTTGGTTGTTAAATGATTAATTGCATGATTACATTGTTATTATATTTGCATGATTATTGTTTCCCCTACATACCAGCTTCTTGTTGACTGACGTTTTGTTTGTCGACGTTTTAGGTACAAATGAAAAGAACAAATAATAAAGTGGCATATGCGGAATTAAATGAGAATTAATGTGCACACAGGAGGATTAGTTAGATTGGTATCTTCATGGATAGAAGTTTAGAAATCCCAGTTTTTAGAAGGGAATCAAAGTTTTATTTTATACCAGTTTTTAGCTTAGTTGGTAAAGTTTATTAATTGTTATTGATTATTTGTCGAACCTTTGATCTGGGTTATTGGTAACGGCTCTGACCTTTTAGTCTCTCTTAATTGGGGGTTAACGGGAGGTGTGGTCGTTACAATTGGTATCAGAGCGAAGGTTCCTCACTTAATCTTTAATAATTATTAAATTTTACAAATTTTGTAGAACCCAAGGGAGTTATTAGAAGATTACCCAAAATACGAAGGTGTCTAGAAAAGGATCACGACCGGGGGCTGGCAATATTTTTCTCCGCATCGCTAGTCGGAATATGAGGACTCCTAGATCCGTGTGACTGTCTGGCCAAAGTCTTAGGGTATGAATCGAAGTAAGATACATTTAGGACTTACTCATCTTATTCATCCCTTCTCATCACAATTCTGATAAGGACCTTAGGGATTAGGGTTTTCTCTCTTCTCCTCGCCCTCTTGAGGTATGGGTAAGGTTAATAAGGTCTAAGGAATCCTCCATCAAATTAAAGGAAAGCATGTAAATAAGATGTCATGGATATAAGCTTAATAGATTAAGTGCAAACTAAAGGATAGATACATGCTTAGGTCATATAACATAAGTTGTCATGCCCTCAGGAGAGACCTGAGGCTAGGCCTTCTGTTAAGGAGGATAAATAAGGAGAGTTAGTCTTAGAGATAGAAATCTCCATTGCAAGTAGAGACATGGCACATCTTCTGAGGGTGATGTTAACCCTAACCCTAAGTGAAGGTTAGAGATAGAGACAACATGATGAGTTAGATGTCATGGTAAACCAGGTGTTTGGATGGACATACCTTTGGATTGCCATACGAGCCATGAGAGGTGGATGACCTAGCACCTTTGGCAACCCAACCCTGGGAAGGGCCATGTTGGAGTAAAGGATAACTCCTTCAATGATGAGGTTAGTAAAGAACCTATAGAAACCTTAAGGGTTGTTGCAGGCAGGATATAGCTTGCACCCAGGGTACATCAAGAGTATGAGAAATAATTTAAAACTGAGGCCAGAAGGATAGGATGGATGGCTTATGAGTTAAGCATAAGGGGCTATGGGTAATCTTGAGTAAACATAAGTTTGAGCATAGGCTTCACTCAGGTAGGGGCATGCTTATGGGGTTGATCCTTCATGAAGAAAGGACCTCTTATAGAGAGGTTGGTTGTAGGATTATCTCTAGAGAGAGAGAAGACCCCAGGCAAGAAGGTTGGAAGCCTAAAACCCTGAAATTTGAGGAACAGTGGGAGTTGAGGATGATGTGGCCTAAGTGGATGATAGCGGTTGTCGTATGCTTGAACCTTGGAGGCTGACGATGTCTTAGATGCCATGAGAGGAACCAAACCCAAGAGAGAGGATGAGTATGTCGGTACCTCTATGCCTATGGTATAGGTGTTTACCTCCTGAGATAGGGAGAAGAGTTTCTTAGACTTGGAGAGGTTTAGTAGCAGGATGTGAGGCCTTATACAACTCTGAGGTGCTGCTTAAATAAAAGGATCATGGAAGTTCATGACATATCTTGGACATGCTTGATTTGTGGTTAATAGATTCAGCATGCAGTTGGACACTCGAAGGTGAACCTAGAGTTCCTAGGCCTAAGAGGGGAAGTAGGGTATCCGATGATCATGATAAGATTTGAGTCTCTATAGTTTCGAGCATGATACTCCTCATGTGTAGAGGTAAAGGAAACCCCTTGAGTTAAGGGTATTTTGATGAACCCCTCACAACTAAGTTGATCCAATGTTGAGGAAAGAGAACAAGTACGACCTAGCATGGTTTAATAGGTAGACCCTAAGGACGATTGTGACCTTAAGAATGGTAGTTTCCTCCCATCCTGGGAGAGGGACCCTCTTGTAGAGGGTATACCAATTTTGTTGATTTTGAGGTAACCTAAAGAGGTTTCATAGGATCTCGAGAAGCTAAGTGAACCTGTAGACCCATAGATAGACATCTCTATTTGCATGTGGATGTGTTACCATGGAGGTAACTGGTATGGGGCCTGACCAAGGTAGGCAGGTCGCCATGATCCTTGTGAAAGGATGAAAGTCAGCCCATGAATGTAGAAAGAGAGATGATGAATGCTTGGTTAAGGTTCTAAGTTGAGCATGTACTACAAGAGAATCCTAAGTCTATCCTAGGGTCAGGTAGGGATAAGACTGATGGAAGTAGGAGTTGCCTAATTCCCTAGTTGCACATGACCATAGGGTTGGGAGGTAACAACTATCATTGTATGAGGGCCATGGGTTAGGGGATTGATCACCTTCATGAACTCATGGGATCTAAAGGACAGATGAGTAGGGCACTCTCTGATGCATGAGGGAAGAGGGATGACCCTAAAAGTTTCGACACCCTATAGACCTAGAGGTGATGACTAAGGATTGTGTTTGGACCAGATAGGTTCGAGACTAGTTTTCCATGGAAGTAACTTTGATATCGAGATGATTGTGATGTAGAGACATAAGTTGCACGTTTCAACCTAGATTTGAAGGTGTATTGGCAAGGTGGGATGTGTCATATCTACTCTTGGAACACGAAGAACTTTGTGTTTGAACGACCGCCAAATGCTTATTTCCTCTTGTTATGGGAGGTAGAGATGGGACAGTACACATGCCATACACCAAGGATAAAGGATGATGCGAGTTGGAACGTTGCTACAGAGATGATAACATACCTTGTGGAGTGGATGGTACATGGATGGTTTACAAACACCAAGAGTATTAAGGAAGTCATATTGTGAGGATGTTTTATCTTGAACTAGGTGGGTTTTTTTGCAAGTGTTACCAGGAATCACAAGGTGGAGTCTGATAACTATGAGGATGAGCTTAGAGTTTCTTGATGAAGACAAACTTAGAGTTTGAGATGAGATGATAAGTGGAATGCATGGAGGTAGTATGTCCTCAACATTACCTAATACTGAAGGATGTGAGGTGGTAATGGATGCTCTAGTGGAGATATAGATGCCTAGTTTGGCTAGAAGAGGTTGTTAGGCTAACCCTAAGTTTGGAAAGAAGATGTGTTTTGGCTAACACTCAGATGTAATGAGATAGGTTGAACAAGTTAATGATTGTTTGGTTAGCCAGTCTAGTCCTTGACATAATGAAAGGATGGTTTAGAGCCTCATATGAAACCATGATTAGAATGGTTTAGGGTTCTCGAGGTATCAAGCTTGAGGAATCATAACAATGCAGGAGATCATGATATATCTTGGTACTACCAAGATAGTAAGTGACAGTAGTATTTTGGAGGTCTAAGGTGAAGTGCATGTGGTATGTTGCCATGCATGACAGGAGGTGAAGGACGAACACCAGTAACCCAGTGTATCGATATAGAGGATAAAAGAGTCCCTAAGAGGGAAGGGGGGTTCATCACAATGGAAGTTGTGGTAAGTCTCCCTTTGACCAAGAAGGTCAAGATGCAATATGGGTTATGGTAGATCACCTTACCTAGATAACATGAGAAAGAAGGGAGTACTGTCAAGAGATAGATTCTGTTGTAACTACATAAGAGCAAGAGATGGTTCAACTACACCATGATATGAGTTCAAAAGTTCTTGAGTATGACCTAACGGTTCACTTCCATGAGGTGAAAGTAAAAACATACAGAACTCGATGTTGATACAGTTTATCACCCCTTACTAATGGTTAGTATGATCAGACTAAAGGGTCTGATTAGAGCATGTGTGCCTTGTTCAGGGTGATATCTAGAGACAGTTCTTGTCCTATGAAAGATGTGATGATAACCACCATAGCCAGTATCGGGTTTTAAAGAAGCTCTATAAGGGAGGTTGTGTCGATCACCACTTCAGTAAGGTGATGTTGGTGAAAGGACCACGTGATGGTTAGCAAAGGACCACAGTGGGTGTAGATGAAGTCACTTTGATCGTGCAAGGGTTGAAAGGAGCCTAGAGACGACGGGAGTCATGAGCAGTTGCAAAGTAGATTGACATGCAGTTCACTGTGGGAGAATATGTGACATGAAAATTCAACCCCTCTAAGTTATAGCTAAGAGAGCTGAGTCCCCAACACATGGGACCATTTGAGATGGATTGGTGGAGAAGGTTATGGATAACCTCACCCCTAAGGATAAAGAGAGGTGTGATGAGTTCCAAGTGTCTAATTTAGAGCACTATGTGAGGTACCCAGACCATGAGCTAAACAATGAACCTAGTGAGCTCCAAGGGAGGTTGAAATGGCCTGAGTCACCTGTGCAGTTTATAGACGCCAGGATGAAAGAACTCAGAGAAAAGAATATGTGATGGTAAATGTTCTTTGGGAAGTGCCATGCGTAGGGTAAAGCCACATAGGAGCCAATGATGGACATGGAAAAGTCTTATCCTAAATTGTTTGTTTGCTTGATTGAATTTTGAGGGCAAAATTCCTATGAGGGGAGGATGTTATAACCCCATTTTTCCAAGATATGTAATGAGATTGTAAATCTCTATTTAAAGATAAATAAAAATCTATGAGTTGATTTGAATGAATTTCGTGTATGATAGCCTTATATGTTTTCTTAATGGGCCTTATTGGCCATTGAGCCCAGTTGAAGGAAAAAGAAAAAGAAATGAAAAAGAAATTCAATTGGATAAGGAGTACATAAGAAAATAAATAAAGTAAGAATAAAAGGCTAAGGGATAATTCCCAAAAATAGCATTTCAAGTTTAATGGATTCCTTGGGGTCAAGGAACTCAGAATTGGAAAATAATGATAAAAGAAATAGAAAGGACATGGAAAATATGAGTAATTGAATGATAACTTGCAAACCAAGAAAAGGGATCGTACATTTGATATAATAACTTAAAATTTCGTAGGATGTAAGATAAAAATATAATTGAGTTTCCCTCAAAATTTGAGTAGGAAAGGAGTTACCGTTTGAGAGTTATGAATTTTTTAAGATTATCATTGAAATAGGAATACAATTTGAATTTATTTGGAAATTGTTTCCTTTTATTCAAACGCGGATAATACGGACCGTTGGATCTTAATCCAATGATGATCGGTCATCGTCTTAGTCCTACTAGGACTAGGAATCTGCGGGAAATAGAGGATTCTTCCTCTCTGATTTCCTTGAGATCCAGAGAGAGTGGGCGTTTTCTACTAGTCCCATTGGATTTAGGAGATGAAATCGCAAAGGATCATCCCTGGTTTGAGTAGGTTTCATCTTCATTTTGGGAAATCCCCAATTCCAACGAACTTGACCTAGACCCTATATATAGGGGAGGGTTATGGAGGGAACCAACATCCCTTTTGATTAGTTTAATCACTGCGGAGCATGAAGTAGAGTGGAACGACGTTTCCAATTGTAGAATCTAACCTGACCCACCCCCTCTATGACCAGCAAGTCGACGGCGACACTCCGGCGACACATTGGTGGTGAAGTTCGAGCGGGAGCATGCAATTGATCAAGGCAACAAGTTCGGGCATCGCTGGAGGAGCTTCGTGGCTTCTCAGTTGTTCCGCATGTGTCCTGGAGTTTAGGGTCAACTGGTGAGTTGATCGCGGGACCTTGCTCAGTTTGGAGGTAGACGACGATCGGGTCACCGTTGGATCAGGGACCACAGTGGTCTCAATCAATATCTAACACTCTACGGTAGGAGCAGCTTTGGTTAGGTGTGCATGATCGGGATCGTTGGATCCAAGAAGCGGACCACCAGTCCACAGATCGAGCGACCGAGGATTTTTCGGTAAATACCTCTCTAATCAAATAAATCAGAAAAAGGATTATTCTTGCAAAAATGATAGAAATAACTAGGAATCTCGTATGAAAAAACTTTTTATATGAAAGTTGTGTAGAAAAATATGATAAATCTGATAAAAATAATTTTGGAACCTAGTTATGCTTATTTTTTCAAAATAACCCTAAATTGCTAGTAAAATGTATTTAAATTGATGAGAAACCCTAATTGAATATAAGAAGTGTATTAATGAGTCAATTTGGTAATATTAACTTTGTTAATGACAAAAGAGGTTTTCCATAAGTTTTGAATACAAAGGATACCTAATTTAGAGTTATAATTCATAAAAGAAAGGTAATTATAATAAAAACCCTAATTTAGGGAAAAGGAGATAAAAGCTAAGTTATTTCGGATTAAGGGAGTAATTTGCCAAGATATGATATTAAAACTACTGGGAATGTTAAAATAAAGGTTTTAAGTGAATTTGATGAAATTAGGAACCTTGATGATTAAGGATTGGAGCAAAACCCTAATTTCCATAGAAACCCTAAAATTGGAATTGAAATTCTAAATAGTGTAATGGAATTGGATAATTATTAATAAAAGGAAATTGGTACTTTTATTTCAAGATTTCTATTCCTCATTGCTTTCTTGATTGGGTTTCTCTGCATACTTGGATATTTCTTGAAATCTACAATCGAAGGTATGTGGTTACGCTTATGAATATCTCAAATTAGTTTTTCGAGGTTTACCAAAGTTTTCATCGATGTCATGAATTAATTTTTGGATGATTTTAATTCATGCAAACTATAATGTGGATATGACTATCACATAAGATATGTGCCTACTAGATCAGATCATGGTCCCCTCTATGGCTTAATAGTTGACCTAGTATATGGCTACCTAGAGGGTAGGTCCATCAGGTCATTGAATGACTTAGTATATGGCTACCTAGAGGGTAGGACCATCAAGTCATATTGAGTTAGATATTGGGATACCTTTGGGTAGTGCCATGCAACTCTATTACCCTATGTATTGGCTACCTCTAAGGTAGGACCATGGGGGTAAAGATCTACCTTTATAGAGGTATCATATAAGTCCACTACAGGGACATCACAGAGGTGTGGATAGGTATGGATTGAGTAGTATGGCTTAAAATGTAATCTTGGTTGTTAAATGATTAATTGCATGATTACATTGTTATTATATTTGCATGATTATTGTTTCCCCCACATACCAGCTTCTTGCTGACCGACGTTTTGTTTGTCAGCATTTTAGGTACAAATGAAAAGAACAAATAGTAAAGTGGCATATGCAGAATTAAATGAGAATTAACATGCACAGGAGTATTAGTTAGATTGGTGTCTTCATGGATAGAAGTTTAGAAATCCCAGTTTTTAAAAGGTAAGCAAAGTTTTATTTTATACTAGTTTTCAGCTTAGTTGGTAAAGTTTATTAATTTTTATTGATTATTTGTTGAACCTTTGATCTGGGTTATTGGTAACGGCTCTGACCTTTTGGTCTCTCTTAATTGGGGGTTACCGGGAGGTGGGGTCGTTATAATACCTCAACACCTCATCCAGTGTGAACATGTCACATTATGCATGTCGGTGGTTTTCTACACTTATTATAGTTGGCTACACTTCTCAGACAATTCAAAGACACCTCTACTCCTACATCAACATTGTTCCATGTTTGTATCGTGTTATGTACGTGTGATGTGTTGAATGTGCTTATTCTACTCCACATTCCACTCCAGTGAAGACAACGTAGTCATTGTATTTATGATTGTCTACTTCAAATGTTCTTCAATCCAGAAGCACTTCAAGAAAAAGACCTTCTTCAAAGATCGAGCTTCTTTCCTGTAGAACACACCTCAAAGAGGCGTCATCATACATTTTTAGTTAGGAAATATTATTTAAGGGGGAATAATAATTTTTGTATGGGTAGTCACACTTCCATCTTTCATTTATCATTTATTTCTTATCGTTCAAATGAGTCATGTAACTCCAAGCTTGGACATGCGTTCACCCATGCTCCAGCTTGAGGGGGAGTGTTAGAATATTAGCCTATTTAGTTAATAGGTTGATTAATTTATTGTCTACATGGGCCTATTTCCCATGGCCCATTAGGGATAGTTTGATTACTTTGTGCTTCCTTGTAATAGCCTCCTCTCCTATATATAGGACAGGGGTGTACATATCAATATATCACAACAACAACAACGAATACACTTCTTCACACCAACACTGAGGAAAAATTGGGGAAAAGAAGTATTGTGAGTAAAAATTTTAATTGTCACTCTATATGACTCTATTTAGATGATAGAGCATTACATAAATAGTAGAAGTTTATGCCTTCTACCTAAGGGTTGAACAGTTTGCCTGCAATCTTACCAAGTTTCTATCTTTCATGCCTCAAAATGCAGAAGAGTTATTTACATACATGGCTAGGCAAGTAAAAAGATCACATTGTTGGGGCATGACAGGTAAAGATAAAGAAGGTATGTCATTAGACATTTCAGATTGTCAATTGCAACAGAATATTTTACACAAAAAAGATAAGAAATTTTAATCTTAAGAGAGGGATGGTGCAAACTTTTAAGCATTGAATTTTAATCTTAAACAATCATGTCATGCTTTATATAAAAAAAATAGATTAACACAGACATATGCAATATAATTAAACTACAAAGGGATACAATGAAGAAGAACAAATTTCAAACAAATATTATTCCACTAAGTAATATGTTTCCTATATAACCAACCTACATGGAAATGAATAGATTAGTGTGCATTGTGGGCATCTACTAAGAGGGTACCTCCTGGATCATTTTTCTCAAAAAAAATCCACAATGGAGAAAAATAAAGATATATGAAAAAAGTTAGTTGCAAAAAGATAGGTTGAAGGTCACGAGAAGAAGGAAATATAACAAAGATATGTCTCATTTGAAACATGATTGAAATGAGTATTACCATCATGGCATCTAGGTGGAAATCTATAAAGTGTGTGATGCGCCTCAGGCACACCGGGCTAACAAATACCCAAAATGACAACCACACTCTTATGCAAAACCTTCTGTAAGTACACAAGCTTGGGATGCGGTATAGAAGCTAAAAGATGAGGTTGAATTCACTAAGAGAGTGGGGGGAATATCTAGGTTTTTCATACTAGGTTCCTAAAGCAAAGTGTAGGGTTTTTATGGTTTGACTTTGAGTTTGATTTAAATTGCAGTGAACAAGCAATTAAAAAGGCCAAAAATAAACCTAGATTTACTCTAAATGATTAAACGAAAAGAACAATTACACTAGAACAAGCAACTAAAGACTAGAAATTGATCACTATTCTAACAAGAGTAATCCTAATTAGCAATTAATAGAACAACTAGCAAACTAAGGTAAGATAATGCAACTAGATTCAATAGACTAGAAACTACACTATGAGAGGAAACAAAGGCTACACTATACACTTGACTAGAAAAATCTAGCACAAGTAACTAAGGACAAGAACTAATTAGTCTAGCAATGGTTAACTAACATGAGAAAATAATTTGACCAACTAAGTAAGAAAGGAATCTAATTAAATTAACACTAGCTAGGAAAGGAGCAATTAGGGTTTCATGATATTAGTTAAGGAAGTGGGCTGTTTGGGGGTAAATGTGATTATCAACCTATTTAGTGTTATATCATGCAACACGTTCAATCAAATGATGTTATCAAACCAAACAACAAAGTGGGATGATCATGAATTATCCTATACTACTAGTTGACCATCGGTGTCATCAAAAAATTCAAAAATTTTGAATAAGAAAAAATAAAAATTTTGCAAGAAAATAAGATAAATGGCATGCATGTGTGGAAGGTGTAACAAGAAAGTATATATAGACAAGTATGATGGAGAGTCAAATTTTTTTATGATCTCATGCAAATTTTAGAACAAAGAAGCAATATACAACAAGGGATTATTACCACCCCAAGCTTTTGAACCATGTTGTCCTCAGCATAAAATAGAAGCTTAGAATGATAAGGTAATGATCATATAGTTGGGTGACTAATCATAAAGAGGTGGGAAATCCAAGTGTCATTAAAGTGATCATGATAAAACCAACACACCCTTTCTCTAGATAACAACCATTTTGAATGGATGGCACCATGACTGTGGAAGAGAGAATAGTTATGGTGACTACTTTCTTGTAGCCTTTCAATTTAGTCCCCTTCTTATATTCTCAACTTTTCCTTCATGGCTTGGATACTCAATGCATCATTCTCTTAGCTATGCTCCTATTCTAAAATGAATCACAAAAGGCAAGACTGCCAAGTATAGTGTGCGTGTTTCTTAAAAAAAGGAAAAGCAAAACCAAAGTGGGGTTTGAGTGAAAATGATCTCAAACTAAGGTGAATTGCCTCCCATAAGCTCTATATTTTAATGCCTTCAATCAGTTTGTTTGTTCTTCTTTATCTATTTCAAAAACTTGAAGTGACCCTCTTGAAGGACAATGACCTCTCATTGGCATTCAACAATCGCTCTTCCATCCACGGGTCATTTGGATCCACATACCTTTCCTCCTCAAATATATATTTTTTTCTTCTCCTCTTGGGACGATGATATCTTGAAGATGTTGAGGGTCAACCTCAACTTCATCAAGGTAACTGTCATTGTGCTGCTATGCACTTGGATTTTGGCACCTGCTATAACCAAGAAGGGTGTCACAGAACTATTTTTTGCCCTAGGTCCACACTCCTAATGGCTACATAGCCAAAGGAAAGTGGTCTTGGGCGTCCATCCATAGAATGGCACAAATATTTCACACAGGCAATTTATATGTAAAAGCAATAACAACAAGATTAACAAGATACTAAACATGGAGATAAGAGATATGTATCCAATTCTAGATTCAAGTAACCCATTGGTATTTCATTTCTGATATTAGAGTCTTGAGTGGAGTGGATCTTCATTTGAGAAATACAAATTCGATAAACACAATATATTAATGCTAAAGCATTAAGTATGTAATGAAATGGAAAGTAAATAGTTTAAGAGTGTAATAAAAGTTGTTTGGCTAAAAACATCATAAAAGCAAGAATATGAAACAAGGCGAGAACAATTAACGACATTCTTTTATCCAAAGAATATTTTAGGTGTATTTCTATTATACTCAACAACATATTATCGACATTGACCAGCTTCCCATTTGAAGGGTCTGTAAGGGTGCTCAAGACTATCTAACCATTCTAACGACATGGTCCACCTTATCTTGACATCTCAAGTAAGGCGCCCAACCTTGTGCCCTTACCCCGAGAATACAAGAAGGTATACAAGGTTTGTATAATGGACAAGTTCAATTATGTTCAAAGTTTGTTTAACATATCTCAAGCAAAACAATCATACTATACATAGGGAACAAGTAGCTCAAACAAGTAATTACCTAGACAAGCATTCATACGAACAGATATACAAACAAACCGATACCATAGTAGGGTCAAGAGAGTAAGCATACCTTGTGAGTTATGAACAAGATATGATCCATGAGTAAGAGTGCTAGAGAGGGTCCAAGCCAACAAGGACCTAGGATGTAAACATAAACAACATAGTGTTTTATATCACTAGGTTATTGATAATCTAAACATCAAATGAGTCGTGTGGATTTTTTCCTAGGTCTAGGTTTCAAAACCTTCAAAAATATCACATCATGTCATCCAAGCATCTAATTAACATCATAGTTTCAAGCATTACTAAGGCTACTTTGGTTGTAGGGTTAACATCCACTTTAGATTGGACATAAGGTGAGATCATAATTGATTTGGGTATCAAAAATGAGTACTTGTCATGACTTGATCATACAAACATAACTAGTCATTTAGATCATTTCCAAGCAAGATTGGTACATTTCAAAGTCATATGAGCATTAAGTAGATCAAGTCAAGATCATAGGGTAATATCATGATAATTCTACTATTCTGAAGTCTCTAGATGCATGTATAACATTAGAGCATGTTCTTAGCAAGGTTAGATCTCAAACAAGTAGCATATGCATTTAGGTCATACTAGGTGCTACATGTAGTCAAGAGAGTACATGAGTGTGCTACATGACATTTTAAGGAAAAAAGTCATTTAAGGACTGATTTAGAAGTGAAAATACAATAGTTTTGAGCATTTGAATCCACTTTTGCATAAGAATTAGAAGTTCAAGCATGTAGGTACTTAAACATCATATTTTGGGACATAGTATTGTACAAAAGTGAATCTTTGAGCTTTTCATGGCAAGGAGGTATAAGATATCAATCATACAGGGAATAAAGAATCCCTTTATCTATTGATTTTGAGATTAAGAAATTAGATAATAATAATTTAGGATAAATCTTGAGACTTGATCAAGTCATAGCATGCATTCACTTAATTGAGTCACCTTTTGGTCAAAAATCAACATTTTGGGTCACAAAGCTAACATTAGGGTTCATTTAAATGACCCAAGAGCACACAATAGTAAAAGATACTTGAGGTTCATTGATTAAAGGGATATGAAACCTGAGAGGTCATAAATGATAATATAGTGCATGATTTAGATAGATAAATACATAAGATCATCAAGGCATCATCTTTAACAAACCAAGGATGAAACATGCGAAACATAAGATAATGGTATAACAAGAAACATGAACATTTTTGGTTAAAATGATATATAACAACAAGGGAGTTTCTCTATGGACTTGGGAGATTAGGGAATTTGAAGTTAGGCATATAAAAGGGAATTGGCAATTCACGCTTTTGGGCTTTCGACATTCCCAGGACCTCGCGTGTAGTGCCTTGTCTCACAGTCTGGGGTCTAGGCCATGCACCAACCTCCAGAGGTTCCTAGCCATGGCGCAATGCCCGTAGAGCATCATCTAGGACTCCCAGATGATGTGTGACTCTTGCAGAGCATTGGCCAGGGGTTGCAGGTCGCCACTCATCGCTCGTGCTTGAGTTAGGCTGGTCCACCACCCACTTGAGAAGGAGAAAGAGGGGCATCGCCACATTTATACAGGATTGTTGTATCCTCATCAGACAACGTCTGTGTTTCTTCCCCACTGCATTCATACCCAAAGATGATGTTGTGACGACACATCTCATTGGAGAAAGGAGGCGGGAGAAGGAGAGGGGGCTCGGGTATACGTGAGGTGGCTGCCCTAAACTGGAAAGGCTTGGAGAAGCCAATGTTGTTTCTCATCCTCACCAAGGTGCATGAGAGCCCGAACACCCCATCTCGACAGTGGTGGTGCCACCCATGAAAGGGAAGAGAAGGGGGCAAGCTAGGGTTCGAGATAGTGTAAACAAGGAGAGGGAAAAAGGAGAGGCAGCTGAAAAGTTACAATTGAGGTAGCCAATTGAGTTGTAGGAGGCTAGGACGATGAAGATTGGAGGAGCTCTAGTGGAGTGGTTGGCTCTGGTGCCTTCAGCGTTGGGTGGGGGTATGGAGGAAAGAGGAGGTTTGCTGACCATTGGATCACAAGGGTCTGATCCATGGGATACGATCCCATGACTCAAATCGGCCCTAGCAAGGAAGAGAGAAAAAGAGGAGGAGCAAAGAAGCAAAACCAATTCCTGTGTGCACGCCTAATAATTGGGCTCAATGGGGCTAAAACTTCAAATTAAAAGACTAAAACCATGTTAATTGATGTAGTTTCAAAAGAGCATAACTTTCTCGTCTCTACTCGGAATTGAGTAAAATTATGTGTGTTAGAATCGTGAGAGTGAGCTCTACAACATGAGTACAAGAAAAACTTACATATATGTACATAGATATGACTTACAAAAGGAAAGGAGATGATCATGTGTGAAGTAGCTCAAAACTAGGTTTATGTTAATAAGAGTTTCATCACAAGGCATATGCACATAAGAGGACCTAATTACGTATCAAAATACACTCAATCATGAATTTAAAGGTGAGGACAAGAATATAGTCTAAAATTCAGAGTTACATATTAAGGGTGAGATTTCCAATTATCACATCCTCCCCACCTTAAAAGAAATGTTGTCCCCAAAATTAAATCAAGTCATCAATCGAGATTGAGTTTTCATATTCAACATCAAGATCGTCATAGTATTCTCATAAGGTGTCATTACCAATTACAATATCCATATCATTTCGAAATCAAGCAATCAAACATCATGGTTAATATAGAGTCACATAGATCATCAAGTTGGGATTATCATCACGTGAGTCACAATTTGGAGAGATAATCCTACAATCACCAAATTTGGTGAGATCGCATTTTAAGACAATTGGATAGAGTCTAAGAGTAAGGCATGACTTTCATTCCCATGTTTGGGGTTCTAGATTTGACATTGGCCTAGATGGGTTATAAATCCATGATTGAGATTCCATATTTCAATAATTCGAGACAAACATAATATTTCAACATCGTGATTTCATGCTCAAATCGATGGAAGGGCCCACCCTAGTCCACATGGAGCTTAACTCTAAGTCATAAATTGAGTGATTCAACCTAATCATCAATTCAAAATTCGAGATTTGGGAATATGAAAGTCATTAGTCATATATTGAGGGTGATCTCAAGATCCAAAAATAGTGATTATAGGAGCCAAGTCAAAATCTAGACCATTAATCATGAGTCAAGGTTTCATAAATTAATGTCGAGAGTCAAGTTTTGTCATCAAATTCATAGGTCCAACCATTTGAATCTAGGGTTTAGATTCTTAGTTCGACCTTAGGGGTGATCATTCATCTATATACAACAATTGATCAACATTTCATGATGTCAACCATCAATTTCATTATCATAGTATTCCAAGTTGATGAATGATCTAGACCTAGGTCTTTCTAGGAACCTAACCACAAGCTATATTCAACATCATCACACTTCAAGATCATCGTCAATTCGAGGTTCAAGATTGAGTATCATTATCATCTTAGATTTGACCTATCATAGGCTTAGGTCAAGAAATAAAAATTGGGTGGAAGGGGTTATCCTTATAAACTCTAAATAATCCACTAGATGAAAATTTAGAGGCAGTCGTAATAGAGATGTGGCCTAGATTATGGGAGTCATAAGTCAACTACCACCCTAATCTAGAACATTAGTCCATATCAACCATGAGTCATCAAGCCTATTCAAATAGGGAGATTATCAACTACAAAATCAAATTTCACAAGGTCACCAATCGACAATTATAATAGAGAAATCATATTTCAAGATTTTGCAAGATCGAGGTCATAATAGAGAAAGTATGTGTTATGATTTTGCAATAATGTGGTCATAATCTTGTTCCCTTCCTTTCATGATCAAGGTAAGGGTAGATTTTGGAAATGGAGAGGTCAAATTGAGAAGTCAAGAGTTCGAGTATAATAGTCCAAGACTAAGATCTAGGTCCATCATATTAATCAAATTGAGCCTACAAAGAAAAATAATAGTCATTAGGGGGTTTTCCTCTTGTAGCAAGTCTCCATATCATGATCTAGGGTTCCAAGGACATGATCATTTCGTCGCATGACATTGCACATATCAAATAGAAGGAAAGATTGCTTAATTATTCTTGAGGTTTAATCAACAATAGGGCAACATGGGTTTAATCAATAGGGGCCTCATCCAAGTGAGGTGTAAAACACGAGTTCCACCTTATTTCGCCATATTAGAAATTTACCTCAAACATAGAAAGCACTTATATCCAATTTGGTAACACTAAGTTTTCATACTTTGCATATGAGTACAACACTTTGAAGAGTACCTTCATACATCAAATAGTATTTTCAACTTAAAGTTAGATCATGGCATTAACATCTTAATCAACTTTCATGATTTCAAGTGAATTTTAATCTTTCCTATGCATAAGCTATCAAATTGAGAATTCATGTGGTTAACAGTCATGAGAGAAGAATAACATGAGATAAGAATCCTAACTAATCATCATCTACTTGGGTGGTTTAGGTGGTCCTTAAAGAAGAGATGAGATGCTAGAAGACTCTCTAAACTTCAAGGAAAAGGATTTTAGTCCTCCCTGGGTTCTTAAGATGTGTTATGCCTTAAACATATATAGAGGCCTATGTGTATGGCTCTGATACCATTTGTCATGAAACTATTTGTTACCCTAGATCCACACTCCTAATGGCTACATAGCCAAAGGCGAGTGGTCTTGGGCATCTTTTGGTAGAATGGCACAAATATTTCACACGGGCAATATATATGTAAAAGCAATAGCAATAAGATATAACAAGATACTAAACATGTAGATAAGAGATATGTACCCAATTCTTGATTCAAGTAACCCATTGGTATTTCATTTCTGATCTTAGAGTCTTGAGTGGAGTGGATCTTCATTTGAGAAATACAAATTTGATAAACACAATATATTAATGCTAAAGCATTAAGTCTATTATGAAATGGCAAGGAAATAGTTTAAGAGTATAATAAAAGTTGCTTGGCTAGAAACATCATAAAAACAAGAATATGAAACAAGACGAGAACAATTAATGACATTCTTTTATCCAAATCATATTTTAGGTGTATTTCCATTATACTCAACAACATATTATCGACATTGACCAGCTTCCCATTTGAAGGGTCCGTAAGGGTGCTCAAGACTATCTAACCCTTTTATCGACATGGTCCACATTATCTTGACATCTCAAATAAGGTGCCTAACCTTGTAACCTTACCCCAAGAATATAGGAAGGTACACAAGGTTTGTATAATGGACAAGTTCAATTATGTTCAAGGTTTGTTTAACATGTCTCAAGCAAAATGTATGTACTAGCCATAGGGAACAAGTAGCTCAAACAAGTAATTACCTATCCAAGCATTCATGCGAGCATACATACAAACAAGCCAATACCATAGTAGGGTCAAGAGAGTAAGCGTACCTTGTGAGTTATGAACAAGATATGATCAATGAGTAAGAGTGCTAGAGAGGGTCCAAGCCAACAAGGTCCTAGAATGTAAACATAAACAGTGTAGTGTCTTACATCACTAGGTTATTGATAATCTAAACATCATATGAGTCGTGTGGATGTTTCCCTAGGTCTAGGTTTCAAAGCCTTCAAACATATCACATCATGTCATCCAAGCATGTAACTAACATCATAGTTTGAAACATTAATAAGGCTACTTTGGTTGCAGGGTTAACATCCACTTTAGATTAGATATAAGGTGAGATCATAATTTATTTGGGTATCAAAAATGAGTACTTTTCATGATTTGATCATATTAACGTAAATAGTCATTTACATCATTTCCAAGAAAGATTGGTACATTTCAAAGTAATATGAGAATTAAGTAGATCAAATAATGATCATAGGGTAATAGCATGATAATTATACTAATCTGAAGTCTCTAGATGCATGTATAACATTAGACCATGTTCCTAGCAAGGTTAGATCTCAAACAAGTAGCATATGCATTTAGGTCATACTAGGTGCTACATGTAGTCAAGAGAGTACATGAGTGTTCTACATGACATTTTAAGGAAAAAGTCATTTTAGGACTGATTTGGGAGTGAACATAAAATAGTTTTGAGTGTTTGAATCCATTTTTTCATAAGAATTATAAGTTCAATCATGCAGGTACTTAAACATCATATTTTGGGACATAGTAGTGTACAAAAGTGAATCTTTGAGCTATTCATGGCAAGGAGGTATAAGAAATCAATAAAATAGGGAACAAAGCATCCCTTTATCTACTGATTTCGAGATTAATATATTAGATAATAATAATTTAGGCTAAATCTTGAGACTTGTTCAAGTCATAGCATGCATTCGCTTAATTGAGTCACCTTTTGGTCAACAATCAACATTTTGGGTCACAAATTAAACATTAGGATTCATTTAAATGACCCAAGAGCACACAATAGTAAAAGATAATTGAGGTTCACTTATTAAAGGGATATGAAAGCCTAGAGGTCTTAAATGATCATATAGTGCATTATTTAGGGTGAAAAAAACATAAGATCACCAAGGCATCATCTTTGACAAATCAGGGATGAAACATGCAAAACTAACATAAGATAATGGCATAACAAGAAAGATGTAGATTGTTTGGTCAAAATGATATATAACATCACGGGAGTTGCTCTATGGACTTGAGACATAAGGGGATTTGAAGTTAGGCACATAGAAAGGGAATCTGTGAAGATTTTTACTAAATCTGGGTCAAAAATTCACGCTTTTGGGCTTTCGGCATTCCCTGAGCCTCGCTCGCATTGCCCTATCCCACGGTCTGGGGTCTGGTCTGTGCACCAGCCTCCAGCGGTACCCAGTCATAGCACAACGCCTTTAGAGCATCATCCAGGACTCCCAAATGTTGTGTGCCTCCCGCGGAGCGTCGGCCTAGGACTACATGTCATCGCTCATCGCCCGTGCTCGAGTCAGGCCGTCCCACCACCCTCTTAAGAAGGGGACAAAGGGGCATCGTCACGTTCATATAGTGCCATTGGATCCTCATCCGACGATGTCTGTGTTTCTTCCCCACTGTGTTCATGCCCAAAGGCAGTGCGGTGACGACACATCTTGTTGGAGAAAGGATGTGAGAGAAGGAGAGGGGCCTCGTGTCTACGTGAGGTGGATGCCCTAGACCAGAAAGGCCTGGAGAAGTTGATGCTGCTTCTCATTGTCACTAAGGTAGATGAGAGCCCGAACACCCCATCCCAACAGTGGTGGCACCGCCCATGAAAGGGAAGAGAAGGGGGCAAGCTTGGGTTTGAGATAGTGTAAATAAGGAGAGGGAAAAAGGAGAGGCAGCCAAAATATTTTGATTGAGGTAGCCAATTGAGTAGTAGGTGGCTAGGATAGGGATGATTAGAGGAGCTCCAGTAGAGTGGTTGGCTCTGGCACCTTCGGCACTGGGTGGGTGTACAGAGGAAGGGGGAGGTACGCTCACAGTTGGATCTCAAGGGTCCAATCTGTGGGACATGATCCTACGGCTCAGATCAGCCCAAGCAAGGAAGAGAGAAAAAGAGGAGGATCAAAGAATCACAACCAGTTCTTGGGTCGTGCACCTAATAATTGGGCCCAATGAGGCTAAAAGTTCAAATAAAAAGACTAAAACCATGTTAAATTGATGTAGATTCAAAAGAGCATAACTTTCTCATCTTAGCTCATAATTGAGTAACATTAGGTGTGTTAGAATCGTGAGAGCGATCTATACAACATGAGTACAAGAAAAACTTACATATGTGTACATAGATATGATCTAAAAAAGGAAAGGAGATGATGATGTGTGAAGTAGCTCAAAACTAGGTTTTATGCTAAAAAGAGTGTCATCAAAAGGCATATGCACATAATAGGGACTAATTATGTATCAAAATGCACTCAATCATGAATTTAAAGGTGACAACAAGAATAAGGTCTAAAATTCAGAGTTACATACAAAGGGTGAGATTTTAGGTTATCACAAAGGGCCTTCCTAAGATGATGGGAATCTTCTTGTCCTCTAGCTCCAAATCTTGCACAAAGAAGTCCACCAGAAACACTGATGTTATGTATGTGTCCAAGCATCATAATAACACCATCCACCATGCCCCTTTAAACTTTGATAGATCAGTCAGCAAATTGTAGTGTAAAAATTTTGGGGTTAGTTTACACAATCTCAACTCAAGATAAACACTATAGGGTTGAGGTTCATACTAGAACCTAAATCAGTCAAACAATTCTTAATAATATGGCCACCAATGTGGCATGTCATGAGAAGGGATTTGGGGTCCTTTTTCTTCAGGGGGTGCATGTTGCAAGATAGAGCTCACTTGATCTGTGAGATTCACTCTCTTTAGGCATTCTTCCTGTAGTCTTTCTTTTGAAAGTGTAAGCATCCTTCAAGAATTTTGCATAGACTGGAGTTTACTTGATGGAATCAAGCAATGGCATGTCCACTTTAAATTGTCTTAATATTTTGTAGATATCTACATTGTGATGTTTCCTTCTTTTGGAGGAAAAGGCTCATTTAAGGCATCTAAGAATTGAGACTCACCTCCCATGTCTTCACTTGAATCACTAGGATGATCTTGTATTACCACAGTAAGGACCCTTGGTGTTGTGGGTGGAACTCTTGGTATCACAAGCAGAACATATGGAACAAATTTACTACCAATTGGAGTAGCTGGTGGGACATTTGGTATCACTATCACAATAAGGTGGTCGCTCAGTATGGCACAATAAAACGAAGATGAAACAACATAAGTATTGGTTCTCGTAGCATTCACAAGATTTTCATGGCTATGAAACATCAACATAACCTTGATTAGCTTGATCTTTTCCGCTTTTGCTTTTGTTTTGCTTAAGAACCTTGCCACTCCTCAATATGGTCACAACATTCAGTTTCTCATGGGGAATACGGGGGGCTTTTGATGATTGTGGTGGTGGTGGTAGTGGTGTTAGGTGTTGTTGATGGTGGGATGGATGCTGGAGGGTGTGTGGTTGTTTTGGTGGTTATTATTTATGTGGTGGTTGATGTATATATGGATGTTGAGTGGGTTGTTGAGGTAGATTAGGGCACTGATAATTGAATTGTATTTGTTGTGATGGAGGAGCATATGAATTGGGGGGGTATTATTATTGTTGAACATGTAGAACTATAATAGGTGGTGGACCATAACAGCCTTGAGGGGCTGCCAATTATCCACTTGCATTGTTTGGATTTCACCAAGGTTTGGGATGGAAGCCTCTCCTCCTCACGATGAGTAAGATTCAAGGGTTCTTGATGTAGCCTTTGTCCAAGTGTATCAGTGTTTTTCCATGAGTGGATACATATTTCTAAACCTCATCTATTCTTCTCAATCTCCCAAGAAGTTCACCATCAAATCTTGAACTATATCTTTGGCCATGATTTTGCCTTGGCTACTCTTGCACATCATCACTTTGTTGTTTCCATGTTAATTTTGGATGATTTCTCCATTCGTGCATGTAATATTGGGACATGGGATCATCATTGTTGTGGTAAACAATTGCATATATTTGACCTCCTCTTCAAGGGAATCAATCGATTACACAAAATGGTTGGAGGTACCTACCACTTTACTCATGATCAAGTTCATAATGTTGGCAAGGATCTTCATTATTTGTGGGTTCCATTCATTTGAATAAGAAGGTGGAGTAGATGTAGAAGCATCATAGTTCCAATTATAACTATTTGTCTCACTTGAGGCTTTATGTCTTGACTTCTCTGCCAAGTGATCAAATAGAGGCCATGACTCTTTTCCATGAAGGTACCACCTCAAGATGATTCTACCACCATGTGTCTGAATGGTAGGAAGATTGTATTAATTTCGAAAATGGTACCTCATGATGAGGGAAATCCATTAGAATCATTTGGAACCTTTCCAACTTTCATGAAATTGGTCATGGCTCATTTGACTAAAAGAGGTGATACTCCTTATCATTTTATTGAGCTTTATATGGGATAAAACTTTCTTGAAGAATTCATTTTTATGACTTTTCACATCATCACCTCCATCTTTATGGAATACCATTATTTGGAAAAGAGAATGGCAAGACTGCAAGTGGGACTCCCAATGCCACACAAACTGAGATTACTCAAAACAAAACTCAAGATCATCAACTAAACATCACATTACCAGAAAGTAGGTAAATTAAAATTGATTCTAACATTGCCATTATGCATCAAAGCATTGCATATAGGTCCATCAATATGTATCACATCATATACCATACCATGTATTAACATGCTAATTATGTTCAATGAGGTAGCCAAATTAGGGTTTCAAATCAACAATTAAAGTTAAACCCTAATTCTCATCATCTCCAACATTCATGGAAGAAAAAGGTCGAACATCATCAACATAGAGTCAAACAAAGGAAGAGACCCTATAGACCTGAAACATCATCGACCGCTGAAGGTTGAGCAAGCTTGGCAACCGTTGAAACCAAGGTCCACTACCTTCGTTGACCGTTGAACATTGAGCAAGGTTGGAGACCAAAGAAGATTAGGGTTTAACCCTTCATCAATTGTTGAAGTCAACGATCTTCAGTGACCTCCATGGTTAGTCACCTCAACTACTATCAAAGCTAACTAACTTCATCGATCGAAGGGAGTCCAATCAATCAACAACCACAAGGGTGAAACCTTGGTGACCAAAGAGAGTCACACCATCTTGATCGATCGAAGAGGATGGTCACCTTAGCGACCACTCAAGGAGATCAAATCTTTACAACCCACATGACATCAAAATCTCATTGACCACATAGATCACATCTTGGCGAGCATTAAGGGAGAGAAACACTCATAAACCACAAGGATCAAACAAGTTGATCATCACCATGAAATTGAAAGTCATCAACGTGTAAATCACAAGAAGAAGATCAACTCCAAAACCCTAGATAATGGCCATCATGAGAGAAAGCAAAACCATGATTTAGAGAGAGAGAAATCAACATTTCCACAAACATGCATGCATCAAAACTTCCATCACCAAGCAAGGATTCATGCACAAAGATTAGGGTTCATCCAAGAAGAGACATCTACTCAAGATCACCATGAAAACACAAACCCTAGATCAAAGATATTATCTTTCTACTTAGAACCACGTTTTAGAACAAGATTGGGTGCATGCAAGCTAAGTGTAAGCAATAATCGAGGAGAAAGTTATATAACTCGCCTTTAGAGATGAAGAAACAACTCCAAAAGCAAGGAATCTTGAAGGAAAGAGGGTTTAAACCCTAGCTTGATCACCACTCTATGACAAGCTAGCTCCACCTCCAAGAGAGAAACAAACCCTAGGTCAAGGAAGCAAGAAGGAGAGCAAAACCCTATGTATGATGGCAAAGAAAAGAAGTTATTCAAGCTCAACTCAAGAACTACCATGGAACACCATGGGTTCAGCCAAGAAGAGAAATAAGAAGAGGGTATGGTAAGGAAAATGAAGATGGAGAGGTATATCACTTACTAAGATTGAAGAGTAAAGCAAAGATTGCACCAAACAATCTCAAGAAGGGTTGCTCCAAACCCTAGCTCAAGATGCAAGATGGATCACCCACCTTGTCCAAGATCAAGCACCACCTTCATCGCCAAGAAAAAGGGGACGAGTTCTAAGAGAAAGTAGAGATAAATAGGGTGCAAAGGGTTTAGTTGCATGTAAGGAAAGAGGTTTATATAACAAAGGGTTAGAGAGAGAGAAAGGAGGTTAGGTGTCATGGTAACACATGCCATGTATCCACCAGATCTCATCCATGAAAGAAGCACACTCACACATGCAACTAGGGTGTTAAAACTAAGAACTACCATAAAACACTTGGTCCAAAAAAATCCATTGATCACTGGTAATTCTTAGCGACCAATGAGGATCAAAAATTCAACGATCGTTAAATTCAAACCCTAGGGTTTCTTGGCAACCAAAGAGGGTCGTGAGTCTCATCGATTGCCAAGACCAAGGGGCATAAATAAAACCTCTTTGACCTAAGAGAAAATGGATCACAATATCCTTGGGGACCGCCAAAATAAGGTGATCATTGATCAAACACGTATCAAGGTCAACCATCAACTAGGGCATCCATGCAAACCTTGATTCTTCAACACATGGTGTCATCACTCAAACCAAGGTGTGACAAGGTGCCCCAAAGCACCACTCTCTCTCCAAAATGATGTCAAAACATGTGAGGTACATCAAGAATGTGACAAATCGCAATAAAATCCCTAAACATGGGTAAATTGCAATTAGGTCCAAAACAAGCATATAGAAGCATAATTAGCTCAAACAGCATCCAAATTGGACCAAACTTAAAACATAAGCTCATAACATGTTATCAAAGTACATCGTAAAGTTTTATTAAGGTTTTAAGCATCTAATTATTCTAAGAAAGAATGATTAACCAAAAAGCAAGGTCAGAGGTCTTACAAACATAAACCCCAAATAAGGATTTTGCCCCCGAAATCCTATAAAAACAAAGATGGGTACTTCCTACGTATCTCTTCTGATAACCCCCGCATGGCTTCCTCCACAGCACAGTTATGCCACAAAACCTTAACTAAAACTATATCCTTCTTCTTCAACTTCTTCACTCTCATATCCAGGATCAGCACAAGACCCTCAACATACAAGACATCCTCATCCAACTCAACCTCTACTGGTTGCAATGTCAACTTCGTATTCGGGTGACACTTTTTTTTTTGGTTAAGCCAGGGGTTGCTTTTATTCATCCCACACCCCTCTTGTGGGCACAATCATCCAAAAATTACAGCTCCTGCTTATAACAGTGCAGGTAAGAAACAATAAAAACCAGATACATCATAACAACCTAACCAACAACACTCTGCAAAACAATGTAAGGGACTCTACGTTTCTCTAAAGCCACCATACCTCTTATTCGGGTGACACTTCCTAAAAATGGAAACATGGAAGACATCATGCAACTTGTGCAACTCTGGTGGTAACTCCAACTTGTAAGCCACTTTCCCAACAAGTGCCACAATAGGGTATTGTCCCATAAACCTGGGATCCAACTTACCCTTCTTACCAAACCTCAGCACACCTTTCTAAGGAGAGACCTTAAGATACACATGATATCGCACTTGGAACTCCAAAGGTCTGTGACAGTTTCCAGCATAAGACTTCTGACTATCTTGGGTTGCCTTCAACTATTGTTGTATCACTTTGATCTTCTCTATATTCGGTTGCACTATCTCAAGACCCAAACTTTGATACTCACCGGTCTCATACCAACAAAGTGGTGACTGACAATGCCTTGCATACAAGGCTTCATATGGTGTCATGTCTATACTCCTTTAATAACTATTGTTATAAGTAGACTCTATAAAACTTAGGTGTATATCCCAACTGCCAAAAAATTGTAAATCACAAGCTCTCAACAGGTCTTGTAATGTCTGAATGGTCCTCTCTGAATGACCATTTGTATGTGGGTGAAAAGTTGTATTGAATCTCAACTATGTCCCCATGGTAGTATGCAAATTTTCCCAAAAATGACTAGTAAAGTTTGGACCTCTGTCAAACACTATGGTAGCTAGAACACCATGCAAATGAACTATCTCATCCACATATATGTGTGCCAACTTCTCTGTTATATATGTCATCTTGACTAGAAGGAAGTGGGCTAAATTGGCCAACCTACCAACTATCACCCAAATAGAATCATAACCTTTGGTTGTCCTATGAAGACCAACCACAAAGTCCATATTAATATGATCCCATTTTCACTACAGTATAGGCAATAGTTGTAATGTCCATGCAAGCTTATGATGCTCAGTCTTGACTTGTCGACATATTGGACATCTAGCCACAAACTCTGACACATCACTCTTTAAACTAGGACACCAATATAGATCCTTCAGATTATGGTACATCTTGGTACTTCCAGGATGCATCACATACATCAAGGAATCAACCTCCTCAAGATCCAACTTCCTCAGACCTCCATCATCTGAAACTATTGTCTGTTATGAAAACAAATTATCCTCTCATGTGTCTCATGAAAACCATCATACTTCTGACTACCCAACTCTACCCTAATATTCTATATCATGGTATCATTCCATTTCGCATCTCTGATCTACTACATCAAGGTAGTCTTCACCTACAACTGTGCTAACAAGCATGTCAACAATGAAACTTTCATTTGAACATTCATCTGACCAAGCGATACCAACATGTCTCACTTATGACACACCAAAGCATGTAATTGTGCCTTATCAATAGATGATGACAAAGTTGACTTCCTTCTCAATGCATCAGCCACCACATTTGCCTTCCATGGATGATAGTCTATTGTGCAATCATAGTCCTTGATCAACTACATCCATCTCTTCTACCGCATGTTTAGCTCCTACTTCGAGAAGATATACTGAAGGTTCTTATGGCCAGTGAAGATATGACCTCTCACCATATAGGTAGTGTCTCTAAATCTTCAAGGCATGGACCACATTTGCAAGCTCCAGATCATGTGTCAGGTAGTTCTCCTTGTATTTCTTAAGTTGTCGTGAAGCAAAAGAAATCACATTCTTTTCATGCATCATCATTCATCCCAAGTTGTTCGAAAGAAGAGTATGTAGCCTTTCCCTTGATATGGGAGAACTAACATTGGGGCACTAGTCAACTTTTCCTTTAGAAAATTGAATGAAGATGACACTTATCATCCCATACAAAAGGAACACCTTTTCTTGTCAACTTGGATAGGGGTAATTATACATTGCTCATAATCTTAATGAATCTCATGTAGTATCTAGCCAATACTAGGAAACTTTGAACCTCCATCAGTTTCTAAGGTTGCTCACATTCTAGCACAAACTCCACATTCTCTGAGTCCACACAAACACCCTAAACAGATATCACATGCCCCAGAAAAGACACCTCCGTCAATCAAAACTTGCACCCACTGAACTTGGCATACAGCATGTGCTGCCTCAACAACATCAACACTTGTCATAGATGTTGCTCGTGTTACTAATTGTCCTTGGAGTATATCAAGATGTCATTAATAAACACTACCACAAACGGGTCTAGGTACATCCTAAACACCCTATTCATCATATCCATCAAAGTTATCGGCGTATTGGTTAACCCAAATGGCATAACCACGAACTCGTAGTGGCCATACCTAGTTCTAAAAGATGACGTGGGTATGCCACTTGCCTTGATCCTCAGGTGGTGATATCATGACCTCATATCTATCTTTTAGAACATGATAGCACCTCTCAACTTATCAAATAGATCATCTATCCTCAGTAACATGTACTTGTTCTTGCTCATGACCTTGTTCAATTATCAATAATCTATGCACAACCTCATAGAACCATCTTTCTTCTTAACAAACAACACAGGTATCACCCCAAGAGGAAGTGTTTGTCTTGATGAAACCTTTCTCTAACAACACTTGTAACTTCTTCTTCAACTCATGCATCTCTTTTGGTGCCATCTATTAGGGTGACTGCACTATGGGTTGTGCTCCAGGAAAAGGATTGATCTCAAAATCAATCTCTCTAGGAGGGAGACACCAAGAAACTCCAAAAGACATCCTCGAACTCTTAAACCACAAGAACCTCCTAGATATTAGGACTCCTCACCTTGGTATCCATAACATGTGTCAAGAAAGCCTCATATTCTTGTCTCATCGCCTCAGCCATCATATCTAACACCAAGCATGTCAGAAGAATCTTCCTATCTCCTTGTAATATCCACAAAACATCCCAATCATGGAATATTAGCACCTTGGAACTAAAGTCGAAGACCACCTTATACTTCTCCAAGGTATCCATCCCAAGGAGCATATCGAATCCATGCATGTCAAGTGGCATAAGATCCACTTGCATGTTGTGTCCTAAGAAAGAAAGAATGGAAGATGGATAAACCTCCCACAACTCAGTTGAACGAACAAGAGGGGTTTCTAACTGAAGACTATCATATCTACTACAAATAGGCAAATAACAAGTATCTATAACCTCTCTAGTGATTAAAGAGTGTTTCACATCCAGGTCAACCAAAATAGATACAAAAGAAGTAGACAAATCAGAATGAAAAAGTTCCATCTAACCTATCACAGCCCATGAATTGACCACTCCCTTCGGCTGACTCATAGCATAGAATCTAGTTGTCACTTGTTGTCGTTCATGTCCTCTTCTAGTTGGCATAGAAGATCCTACCTATGACACCTGACTGTGTCCTCTACCACCACCACCAATGAACTATTGTTGCTAAGAACCTCATTTACTTTGCCTCAATTATTGTGTCACTTCTTCATCCTTCATAGGGAAGGACCACCTAATATGTCCTACTTATCCACACTTGTGACACATCTTTGAGTCAAATTGTGGCCTAGACAATCCTATAATAGACATAGACATTGCGCTTCAAGTCCCATCTGGTAGAAAACTACAGCCTCTGCTCTTTCTCGGGGACCATTGAGACAGAACTACAGATCTCAACTCGAAGAAATATGATCGCCCCTGCGATTGTAGTGACAAAAACCTTAGCCTCTAAAAGCCTTAGACGACTTCCCCCTAAAACTAATTTAGCCTCTTCTTAGTGTTGGCTTCACGCTTCTTGATAGTAGACCGCTCTATCCACCTCACCAATTCCACAAATGTAGATAACCTCTCCCTATTCTCCAAAGTAGTTGTCGTCGTCAATAACTTTGTGCTCAAGCCCTTCTCAAACCTACATATCCTCTCCTTATCCATTGCCTCCATGTGAGGATAAGACCTCAACAACTCCATAAACTTTGCCTCATACTCATTTATGGATATTGAACCCTGTTGGAACTTCTCAAACTGGACTATTTTCTCATCCATATACATTTTCAGGAAGTATCGACTCACAAACTCCCACCAAAACTCCTCCCAACTGATCACCACTCCATGTCTCTTCTCCTCCTATATGGCCCACCAATGGCCAGCAGCACCCCTCAGCAAGTAAACTGTGTGCTTCACCTTATCCTCTTTTGTGATATTGAGGATCTTAAAAGCATGCTCAAGCTCCATCAATGAGGTATCGACATCTGCCAAGTCTACTATACCTGCATACTTAATCACTCCAACACGTCTCAGCTACTCAAACGTCTTCCCAGAACCCTAGGATTCCGCATTAGGGACAAGTGTCTTTGTTTAAGGTATTGGTGCTCTATCTGCCATATGTGAAATCATGGCCATAAGCTGTCCAAACATGGATTGGAACACTTTATTGGCCATAGTTGTTGGGTCGAACTGGGGCACCGTATGCTACTCTATCCACATCTCTGGCACTCTATCATCTCATGTATGCCTCCTCGCGCCACCTCCTATCATAACGAAGCTACTCTTCACATGTTCTTCGTGGTCTCTAGACATATTTGAATAAGCATAAGCTATAATCAAATATGTTGGATGATGTAAGAATAGACACAAACCCTAGTCCTATGTCCATGTAGACTCGGTGAACCTAGAGCTCTGATACCAACCTTTCATGTGATGCCCAATGGCACACAAACTGAGATTAATCAAAACAAAACTCAAGATCATCAACTAAACATCACATTGCCAGAAAGCAAGTAAATTAAAATGGATTCCAGCACTACCATTATGTGCGGAAACATTATATATAGGTCAATCAACCTGTATCACATCATATACCATACCATGTATATACATATTTGTTTTGTGGGTGTGGCCACAACCTGTAAGCAATAGATATTGTTTCACATGTACAAGCCATATACAAACACAGGCATACTTCCAAATCCACATATCGATATACATCATCTACAAAACATCTCGTTCCTAGACCTGAGAGTACATGAACAACACTAGGACTCTACTACAACAACTAGCAACTATCCAACCTTTAGTATCTACTGATCACCAAGTTTCTCTTCCTCAAAAGCACGATCCTGGCCATGTCACTAACGACCACCTAAAAAGATGTGGTGACCCACGAGGTGAGACCACTGTCCCAGTAAGAGATATAACTCTCAACTAATGGTTATTGATTATAGTAGGTATATTATTAACAAGGATGAGCAGATTAAACTAAATAAACATGTTAATCGTATTGTACATATTAAGAAGATTAAATACTAAAGTGGTAAAACATGGCTAGTATAGTATATAAGGAAACATGTAAAGGTACCACTTTCTATAGAATTGATTTCTCTTATCGCATTATATTACAACTAAACATTATGAGAAACAAGGCAAGGGTTAACAATTGTGAAGTGTGTTTAACCCTAAACAGATATACTACAAGGTTGTATTATGTCTAGCACTCAATTCCAACTGAACACTGTTGAGTCAAAATCAGTGCCATACAAGATCTGTTGAAGAGCAAAAATCTTAAGATGGCATTCACCCTCGATCAGTATGAGTCCATCGCAAAGACATATAAGTCCATCTGCAAAACACCCTAGTTCATCCTTGGTATATAGGTCATGGCACTAGTGAACAGCCTAGTCCTTCCTTAAAAGGTCACGGTAATAGTGAAACCAGGGTATACAACCCCAACATCTGAGGCACAACAGCAGTTTTCCTCAATCACATCATATATACTCAATCATCATCATCTGAGATATGGCCCCGGTCGATATCCTATCAAGGTATGACCGCAGCCATCCTTGTGAACATGCATATACTCAACAGTATACAACTTTGAGCTTCCACTAAAGGAGAACTTGTTTCACCATCCAACAAGTCCTGACACTGGAATGGATCTAAGGCACAGGGAAACTACATGATTAGGGTTTCACTTGATTAGTTAAAGTAGTTAGGTATCTTTTAACTACATCAATCAAGTTACATACAACCCCTAAAAAGATTCTACAAAAATTAGGGTAGATTGCAACTTCAGAAGATATAAAATGTATGAAGTATAAAACTTATCACATCATCACATGGTATTGTTCATTGTCAAACATGAATCCATACTCATTATCATACCATCATGGGATATCAATCCCTTTATCACATCATCAAAGGATATCACCTCAATTAGGGTAACCTACCCTATCCAAAGTCATACGACCATTTACATTATTTCCTGTAAGAACATCGCCATCTCTACTTGCCTCATCAATGCCCATCATCATCACCATACATTATGATACATAAGTTAATCATAACATTGCATATAAGAACCATGATGTCATATGATAGCAAATTAGGGTCACAACAACATTAGGAGAGAGAAAGCACTCCATTATCATGCTAATTACTCAACAAAGCTAAGCAACATCATCATGTACTTGAATTAGGGTTAAGTTCAACAAGGTAGCAAAATTAGGGTTTCAAATCAGCAGTTAAAGTTAAACCCTAATTTGCATCATCTCCAACATTCACAGAAGCAAAAGGTCAAACATCATCAACGTACAGACAACCAAATGTAGAGACCCTAAGACTAGAAACATCATCGACCATTGAAGGTTGAGCGAGGTTGGTGACCACTGAAACTAAGGTCCACCACCTTCATCAACTATTGAACATTGAGCATGGTTGGTGACTGAAGAGTATTAGGGTTCAACCCTTCATCAAACATGGCAGTCAACCATCTTCAATGACCTCCATGGTTAGCCAAGTGACTTCATCGACCATAAAAGCTAAGTGACTTCATCAACCTAAGGGAGTTCAATCATTCAACAACCATAAGAGTGAAACCTTGGCGATCGAAGAGAAACATCAACATTGGAGACCAAAGAGAGTCACGCCATCTTCAATAACTGAAGATGATGGTCACCTTAATGACCACTCAAGGAGATCAAATCTCAGTGACCCACATGACATTAAAATCTCATTGACCGCATAGATCACATCTTGACGACCATCAAGAGAGAGAAAATCACATCAACCACAAGGATCAAATAGGTTGTCCAGCGCCATAAAACCAAAAGACATCAAGATGTAAAAGATAAGAAGAAGATCAACTCCAAAACCCTAGATAATGACCATAATGAGAGAAAACAAAACCATGATTTACAGAGAGAAAAATCAATGTTTCCACAAACATGCATCAAAACTTCCATCACCAAGAAAGGATTTGTGCAGAAAGATTAGGGATCATCCAAGAAGATATATCTACTCACGATCACCATGAAAACACAAACCCTAGGTCAAAGATATTATCTTTCAACTTAGAATCACGTTTTAGAGCAAGATAGGGTCCATGCAAGCTAAGTGTAAGAAATAATTGAGGAGAAAGTTATATAACTCGCCTTTAAAGATGACGAAACAACTCCATTAGCAAGAAAGCTTAATGGAAAGAGAGCTTAAACCCTATATTGAGAACCACTATCGGCCAAGCTAGCTCCACCTCCAAGAAAGAAAGAAACCATTGGTCAAGGAAGCAAGAAGGAGAGCAAAACCCTAGGTATGATGGCAAAGAAGAGAAGTTCTTCAAGCCCAACTCAAGCACTAGCATGGAATACCATGGATTCAGCCAAGAAGAGAAAGAAGAAGAGGGCAAGGTAAGGAAAATGAAGATGGAAAGGGATACCACTTACTAAGACTAAAGAGGAAAGAAAATCTTGCACCAACCGATGAGCAGTAGCCTAGCTAGTCACAGCTCAGGGCTCCTCACAAAGGGTCCCGGGTTCGACTCCCGCTGGAAGCGCTACTCGGAAATGAATTTCCCGCAGTGTCAGCTGGCCTATGATGTGACTAATTGAGATACTGGTGTGCGAGCACATGGGTCTCCCGGGTTTACCATCCCTTCTATCTAGGACTCTTCCTTGGGGTGGGTTTCCCCCAACAATCAAAAAAAAGATTGCACCTAGCGATCTCAAGAAGGGTTGCTCCAAACCCTAGCTCAACATGCAAGATGGATCAGCCACCTTCTCCAAGATCAAGATCCACCTTCACCGCCAAGCACAAGGTGATGAGATACAATGGAAAGAAGAGAGAAAGAGGGTGCAAAGGGTTTGGTTGCATGCAAGGAGAGAGGTTTATATAACATAGTGTTAGAGAGAGAAAGGAGGTTAGGTGTCATGCTAACACATGCCATGTATCCACCAGATATCATCCATGCAAGCACCACACTCACACATGAAACTAGGGAACTAAAACCAACAAATCTCATTGACCACTTGGTCCATAAAAATCCATCAACCGTTGAGAATTATTAGCGACCAAAGAGGATCAAAAGTGCAACAATCGTTAAAGCCAAATTCTAGGGTTTCTTGGCAACCAAAGAGGGTCATGAGTCTCATCGACCTCCGAGACCAAAGGGCACACATAAAACCTCTTCAACCAAAGAGAACATGGATCACAAGATCCTTGGTAACCTCCAAAACAAGGGGATCATTGGTCAAACACATATCAAGGTCAACCATCAACTTGGGCATCCATGCAAACCCTATTTCTTCAACACATGGTGTCATCACTCAATCCAAGGTGTGACAAGGCATCCAAAAGCACCACTCTCTCTCCAACATGATGTCAAAACATGTGAGGTACATAAAGCATGTGACAAATTTCAAGAAAAACCCTAAACGTGGGTAAATTGCAATTAAGTCCAAGAGAAGCATATATAAGCATAACTAGCTCAAATGACATCCAAACTAGACCAAACTTAAAAAATAAGCTCATCACATGTTATCAAACCACATAATAAGTTTTTATTAAGTTTTAATCATATAATTATGCTAAGAAAGCATGATTAACCAAAAATGCAAGGTCAGGGGTCTTATAGTAAGGTGAACGGAGTCATCAATTCGAGGGGAGTCCAAAATGTAGGGCAAGTCTCTAAGAAGGTGTCAACTTGTAGACGTTCTCATTTCCTAATGGATAAAATATGGGAAGAAGTCTTGCAAGGGATATAGGTATAAATAACACTTGCCTTGTCATTTACTCCACTCTCACAGCAATTGTCTGTGTGTAGTTTCCTAGTGTGAAATATCCATTGAAGGGCCTTGGAGCACATAGAATAAGTAGGTCACCTATGTGCTCTTATTTGATGGTCCATTGCTTTCTCCTCTACTTGAATGATGCATCAATTTATTTTCATTCTTCTCCCTATTTTTGGATCCTCAAGGAAATAATCAAAAGAAAAGGAGCAGCTTCCAAACATTATAGAAGCCACAACTAAGTAAAGAGGAGCAAGTCAAGAATCATAAATGAAAAACTGTAACATATAATAAATAATAGAAATGGGGAGGGCTACTAGAAAAAGTAAAAAGTAAACAACTAGCTAGGATGAGCACTACTCTCTCCGGTAAATAGGGTTGAGCATCGGGGTGGCCTGTTGTGGGTTTACTAAAGCCCTACCCAGACTAGGATTTTACTAGAGGGTTGTGGGTCAAGTCATGGCCCGTCATTTTTCACACTTTTTAGGCCTGAACCTGGCCCATGTTATACACTCAGGTTGCAGGTTGCAGGTTTGGTTTGGGTCCAAATTGTGATGATATTTCTTTACATATTAAAGATAGTGGCATACTCATGCCTTAAATTTCTTTCATTAAAGTAAGTATATTTTGAAATGTTTATATTGCAAAATATACATACACACTATTTGATTGTGTTCGAACTTGAAAATGTTTCATGAAGTATATAAATTTTGAGTGAATAATGTATGAATGTATTGATAAGTTAATGTTTAATGTCCATTGTACATGAAATTGATTATAGAGGGAAATTTCTTGTTGAACTTTGGCACCACTTTGTATCTTAACATATTATTCATATTTGTTAAGACATAAATTCTTTACCCACCATTGGAAAATAGAAAGTCAAACTGAGTTGCATGGTTGAGTAAAAAGGAGAAAGCAAGAAATTGGAAAGGATAACATCATGAACATACTGTCAAATTAGTGTAGATTGTCTAATTAAGAGTCAAAGTAATTTATGAGGACAATCATCCATTACATGAATGTCATTTAAATTACAATAAACAATTATGTATATGACTTTGTATTATAAAATATAAATAAGGAAAATCACCATATTGTATACAATATTTGGTTAAATTGTTTAAATAATTTTAATATAGAAATATTATATAAGTTTCATGGTTGACTAAAAAGGCGATATAAATAAATTGGGATAAATGGTGGGCATGAACATAGTTTGAAATGAATGTAGAATAATGAATGAATTTGAAAGAAGTTGGCAGGCTCATTGTTCATTGAATTGTGTCCCTACCAATACAAAAATTCAGGGGTTACGTATAGGCATTTTTTCTTGTAGCATATAACTATTGAAAACAATTATATAATATATCATAAAATTGATACTATATAATATGTATATGTGTATATATATGTATATATGTATATATTTATGTATATATATACATATATATCTATATATGATTGAGTCTTCAGGTCCTCGGGTTTGTATTTACCTAGACCCTAACCCGACCCATATTAAAATGTGGGCCTAAGGTTAAGGCCCTATCCCCCCATAGAAAATTGTGGGTCGGGTGTGGATCGGGTTGCGGGTCGGGTCGGGTTGAACCTGACCCAATGCTCAACCCTACCGGTAACAATGCTAGAAAGCTTAATGTGTCTCAGACTGAAGCACACTTATACTGACAAATTTATAACCCAAATGTTGATACACTCTCAATATTAGATTTACAAATGCACGGCTTGGGATATAGTTTATCTAGTGTGGCAAGTATGGGGTCACTACAATATTGATGCTCAAGGAGATACAGAGGCACTAGACATAGGTTCATTTTACTAGGTTCCTATTTTGAAGTGTAGAGTTTTTAGGGTTTGACTTTGAGGTTTTAATTAACTTAGTGAACAAGAAACACAAAGGAAATGAAACAATCAAGGCTAAGATAAGCCTACAAAATCAAGGGTATCCAAATAAGAATGGAAATACAATCACAGTGGAGTAGACTACAAATTAACACTACACTACTCAAAACCAATCCTAACTAATCCAGAGAGCAATCTAGCTAAATAAGGTAATAAGAGGCCACTAATTACAGTAAGCTAACAGTTACACTAAGAAGAAAATTTGAAAACTAAACTATCAATAGACTAATAAGATCTAACACAAGTAACTAAAAACACGAACTAACTGGCTCTATCAAATCCTAACTAACATGAGAAAGGCAAATGACTAAGTAAAAAAGCAAGGAAGCTAAGAACTATCTAAGGAAATGAGAAATTAGGGTTCTAAGAAATTAATTTGGGAAGTGAGCCTATTGGTGGTAAAATGTGACCATCCACCTAGTTAAGTTCATATCATGTAACACAATCAATCAAACTATAATATCAAATTAAACAACAAGGTGGTATGATGAAGAATTATCCTATACTACTAGTTGAACATTGGTGGTACAGGGTGTACATATTGAAACTAGTCTCCATTACCACCATCTAGATTTACAAGGTTCAAGTAAATATATTATAGGTATAAGTCAATCAATACCACACTAGTCTAGTTTTCTAATATTGATTCTCCTAATGTACGTAGTGGCAAGGGGTGGCATGGAATTTAGGAAAGGGTATTTCACCTCCTTTTACCAGCCATCCAATTTGTAGACATGCTCTTTGCTGAGCACGTTAAGTGAGGCACTACTATCTACTTAGATATCTCACCTTGGGATGGTAGAGTAGATGGATATATAGGAAGAGGGGTATCTATGTAAGGATCCATTAGTTGGACTTCAATGATTTCCCCCCAAAAAACCACATATACACCATTCCCCTATGCTTAGGTGGTTTAAAACATCAATCATCATAGAAAGATAGGGTAAATGATATGGAAGCATTAAGATAACATTTCCAAATGATATAATAGTGTTTACAACAATATTTCCCCAACATGATATCAAAGTCACATTTATTCCCCCAAAAGTCTACCAAGGTGGATTAGCTTCTCAAGAGAGTGGAAAATAAAAATGGTAAAGAAAGAGATAAAAGAAGCCATGGAATTCAAAGTAGTGGTTGAGTCCTTCTCAAGCAACAACAAGCTTATGCTACCCTCCTCCAAGGTGGAAACAATATGGAAATGGGATGGTTGGTCACCAAAACCATAAACGTTAGGGGTTTTGGGGTGGAAGGTGATCAAATCGGAGTATAGAATGGTATGTGGATGGTAGGTGACGAAAATAAATGCACAAGGGAGCTAACCCTCGACCCCCGGTTGCCTCCAAGGCTTATATAGGGGTATCATCTTAAGTGGGAGTAAATGGGGAAATCAATAGATCCAATCGGTAGGGTTTAAGGCATCCACGGCCGTGGTGGCCACCACTATCATGGTAGATACCTTGAAGAATGGTTATGGTAATTGGGAACAATCATGGTAGTTTGGTGGTAGAAATCATGCTTATAAATGGAAATTTTGGCTGGTAGCACAGTTTTGGTGGAATGAAGGGAGCATGGACAAGGTGAATATGATGACCATGGTGAAGGGAATTTGTTAACAACATGGTCTTAAGCAAGCTTGTTCTAGGGGGACTGTTGCCATATTCGTGGTGGCTAATATGGTCATTGTGGGCCCAAAACACCACAGACATTTTTCATGGCCTTCCTGGTGGATTTACTTTGCTTCCTTCAAAAAATAGAATTCCCCTATGACTTGGGGTCTTGTAGCATGTCCATGGTGAAGTGACAGCCATTTTGGGGGTTTTCTTGTGCATTTTGATGTTGAATTTGGCTATCCATGGTGCTTTTTTATCAACTTTCATCCTTCGAACACTTGAGGTGGGTTGGAGTTTACTTTGATTACTCCTTGGAATCCTCTATTTGTGTTGGAGTCCTTGGTGTCATTTTTTCCTCCTCTATCCATCAATTAGTATCCAAAGTACCTATAAAACATGCAAAAACATCTGCAAGTGCATATGATAAAAGTAGATTATATTGGGGAAATACCAGGTACTACAAGACATATAGGTGCAAATAATGGGAAAAAAGAAATAAGATGGAGACTCAATATATGGATCCACCGGTGTTACCCTTTTATCATGGACGTCTTATTCGTTATTGCATCTCAAATTTGCATTAAAATGATGAAAATTAGGCACCCATCTATTGGATGCCCCTATAGACAGACATGATCCTTGTAAGTTGACATCCATGGGTGTGTTCCAAATGGACACCCTTCATTTAGTTTGAAATCCAACCATGGGTAAGTGACTTCCTCCCATAATTATAGGCCATGCATGTCATTCAAATGGGGTGTACACCAGGAGGGTACCCATGTTTAGTTCAAAAAATGACAATCAAGACAAAATTATCCAATTAGAGTGTCAAAAATAACACGAAAGTAAAGAGGGATTGTGTACCCAAGAATTTACAAAAAAATGTGCCATTAGGGGCGATCAAAAAATCATATGGTCAAAAAACCATAAGAGAAGGGGGTGCATCTAGCCTCATTACTGAATCTTTGAAAACATAAGATTTGGGTGAAACAACAAAATCCCATGCTCAGTGTGGATTGTGAACAAATGGGGTGTGCTTGAGGAGGGAACCAATGATAAAAGCCTAGAAAAGGAAATAACTAACCTCATTGGGGTTGTTTGAAATGTTAGTGTGTGTACCTAATAGAGTTATCAGTGTGCTTTATTAGATTCTAAAAAATAAAATGGGCAGTCATCCTGACTTGTATGCTTAGTGCAAAGAGTGTGGTTATAAATGGAGTCACCACCATATTTTGTAATGAAAATGAGAAAAATTATTATAAAGCTTTGGAAAGTGAGTGGATAGGGAAATCAAGGTAAGTCATTGGGTTCCACATGGGGAAGGTGTTAGGTAACCCCATGGACTCAAATTTGGTATACCCAACTCATGAAAGGAAAAAAAGATACCTTTTGCATGTTAAACTTAGGCTAAAAAGGATCACAATCCCAAGTTGCACTCTAGTGTTTGCTTTATGCTGCCTTGAGTGGCGACCAAGAAGGTCACTACCCTAAATCTATGGATGGGGTCTCCTCCCCTCTACAAGACCTTCTTGCCTGATGTCTACCCCTGAGAATCAAATCGAACTTGTAATCACCAAAAAATCATGGTGTCAAGCCTTGGTGGTGTGCATATCTTCAAGCAACATGACTTCACCCCGCCTGAGAAGACGGATGGCAAAAGATTTGCCACTATTGATAATTTTATATATGAAGAATGGATAAGTGTTGGGACCACACCCAATTCTTTATGTGATGGGCAAGAGCCTTTATTATTATCATCATCTAGCCTGGATAAGGAGGATATGGAAACCTAAAGGAGGCTTTGATATCTTTTTGAAACCAGATAGGTTTTTTCTATTATGATTCAACTCTATTAAGATAAGCAAAACATCATCATTGGTTGACCATTATTTTTTGATAATAGGATCATTATTATCAAGGATTATAAGATCAGTGATAGTCTCCAAAAGGACTTCTTCAACATGATCCATGTTTGAATCTGTATACCAACATGGGTAGGAATTGGTGACCTAGAGTCATAGGTATTATGGCTAGTGGTGTATGGAAGCTGTTGAGAATCCACTACAAATCTATTGGTCAAGATTCCCTAGGGGAAACTTTTGTATTTTTGGAGATAGATGTTGAAGAGGAGCCACTAGCCAGATCTGGGTCAACATGCCAAAAAGATATTATGGTGCAGTTAATATTAAGTATGAGTGTATCCCTAATCATTGTCCAGATTGTAAAGTCTTTGCTCACAATTATTGTAACTGTCCTCTGAAGTCTTCTGAGGAGGTTCCTAACTAAAAGAAGCAACTAGAAACTCAAGAGTGGAGAAAGGTTGGCAAAAATAAGAAAGCTAGCAATAAGTCTGCACACGTTGAAGACATTTCGATCAATAATATATTTGCCAACCTAAGTGATGATGTGAAAACTATAGAAGACAATTTTGATTAATCTAGGGTTACCAGTGATGTAATCCTGGTTGATGAAACAACTAAGGTAAATAAGAATGACATAGTCTTTAACTCTGGAACTAACTCTCCTAAGGAGACTCTCCCGATTCAAAGGCCAACACTGACAAGATATCCAGTTTGAATACGCCTTCTGAAGTGAATGTTAATGTTAAGACAGATACTAGTTCTAATAAATCTAGAAGTAGCTCTTATAAGGATTCCAATAGGACTCCTAGGACTTCTAACGTTGATGGGTCACGTAAGACTCAATATTCTAGTAGACGTCATTAATGACCTTCATCATGACCAATGTGCGTGGTTCAAGGAAACCACAAAAGAAAAGAGCAGTGAAGAAGACGATATTAGAAGTTAAAGCCTCCATTGTTCTTCTAGTTGAATCTGTAGTCAAGATCTATAAGATACATACTTTTGTGAAACTTTTCCCTAGTAGTTGGGAATAAATATCTAATCACAATCATGATCCTAGAGGTTGCATATATGTGGGGTGGAATCCTAAATCCTGGGATATAATTCATTATTGCATGGATGACCAACAAATTGCTTTCAAGTGTCATAACAAAGATGGTATTTGTATTCATCTCTCTGTTGTCTATGTGAGGAATCTCATCCAAGAAATAGTTAGCTTATGGGATGTTCTCAAGCACCTTTCAACATCTATTACTTAATTTTGGCTTGTCATTGAAGATTTCAACAACATAAGGAAGCACATAGAGAAGGATGTTGGTTGCGAGGTTCCCTCATCCATATTCAGATCTTTCAATGATTCTATTAATAAAGCTAATCTTACTGAATTACCTTATGTGGGCAATGAACTTTATACTTGGCATAATAAACAAAGGGTTGCTACAAGAATATCTTGCAAGTTGGATCATGCATTAGTCAATGATGATTGGCTTTGCAAGTTTCTTGGCTCCAAGACTAAACTTGTCACCTCTGTATATATGTTGATCACTCTGCAATCAATGTTATATGAAGGCTTTGATTCTAAAAAAGAAACCATTCAAATTTCTAAATTTCTGATGTAATGGACAGGTTGTTGAGACATTATTAACGAGGCCTGGAGTTCCCAAACTCGGAGTAATCCTCTTTTTTTCTTTAACAATAAATTGCAATATGTCAAGAAGCAATTGAAGACCTAGTCGAAGAGTTATGTATATCTCATAAATCTTATAGCAAAGGAAAAAATTGAACTTAATGATATTACTACTGTTCTTAGAAGATCTCCTCTTGATGTTGAGATCATTGATGTGGAGAAAATCACCTACAATAGACTAGAGATGCTTGCTAAGGCTGAAGAAAAATACTAATGGCAATGGATTCATTTAGATTGGATTGCCAAGGGTGACATGGATACTAAATTGTACCACACAATTTTCAAGAGGAGAGATGTTATTAACTCCATAGATGAATTATTTGATTCCCATGGAAACTTGGTCCAGGATGAGGAATACATAGCAAATGAAACCCTTTCCATCTTTGAGGGTCTTTACAACTACGAATTGTCTTCTAGTGATACATATGAATTTAATTATGACTGGATTAACATTATTAATTATGAAGACAATGCCTCATTGTGCATACTATCTGATGAAAGAGAGCTTGGACAAGTTGTATGGAGTATTGGCCCTAATAGGAGTCCTGACCCTGACGATTTCAATGGGTATTTCTATAGAGAGAACTGGAACCTCATCAAGGATGGCCTTGGAAAGCTATCCATTGGTTTTTTGAAGGTAGAAACACGGTTCACCAAGTAAACCATGTTTTTCTTGCACTTATCCTCAAAAAGGATGTTGTTGATTCTCTAGATAAATTTAGACCCATTTCATGTTGTTCCATGCTATATGAAATCATCACAAAAAACATATCTTGTAGACTCTCTACTATTTTACCTAAGTTGATTTCCCCTAATCAGGGTGTGTCCATTCAAGGCAAGAACATTGAGGATTGCTCCATGCTTGCATTTGACTTCACACTCATTTTTAATCTATAAAATGGACATCTAGTTACTTGTATTAAACTAGATATCACCAAGGCATTAGACTCTATCTGATGGTCTTACTTATGGAATTATCTTCAAAATCTTGAATTCAGTAATTGATGGATTAATCTGGTTAAGCAATGTGTTGGTACTCCATCTTTCTCCTTACTTCTCAATTGTTCCTCTTTTGGTTTCTTCAAGAGTTCTAACGGCTTAAGATAAGGTGATCCACTTTCACCTTTTCTCTTTACAATATCAATGGAAGGTCTTAGTAGGAAGATTGACAGGAACATTGTCAGACCCTATCCTATTAGGTGGACTAAAGTTGTCAGTCATTGACGTGTATTTTACTACGTGCTTAAACGCAAGTATACGCGTCGAGTAATATAGGCCTTGTGAGGCCCGAGTCGAACTCAGGGATACGTGAATTATTGGAGACTTCTACTAACTAATCGCAATCAGCTAGACCGATTTACAAAGTAGGGTTTTGTTGTTCAAATTGAAAGAAAATAAAAATCAAACAAAGAAAACAATCGATTAAAGGTTAATTTAATCAATTAAAAGGGATATCTTTAGGATGGCGGTTTCACCGCGGGTCAACATTGTATTATATTTCATATAATTCCTCACACTTCTCTCTCTATCCGGGTAGTGGCCTGAAATGAGAATTACCCACTGTCGTGGTGTAATCCACTACTTAGATTTAGGTTGATTCCATCGTCATAGTAATCATTCCCCTAAACTAAGCGCATTAAGATCGGTCCCTCAGTTCCCACCATTAATTTTACAACTCCTTTGTCAAGGGTTTTATTAATTAATGTAGAATTCGTCTCTTTTCAACCGTTAATCCTTCTGTCGAAGTGATTAAGGGCATTAATTTATTATTATGGTGATCAAGCATAACAATAGCAATAGAGAAAATGAATTTATACCACGGATATGAGAGAAAAATATGAATTATCAATCTAAAATCATCATACAATGTATCCCCGGGCTACTCCCGGTCCTAAAGATTGAGGGTTTTAGCCTCTCATGTTCATCTTACACGAATACATAGTAGAAATTGGGGAATTCATAAGAAAAACGTGAAATAGATGGGAAAAACCCCTGAACGGAGAAGAACCGGTGGATCCTTGGCGTAGAACACAAACTTTCCCCGCCTGTCGGTGGTGGAAATTGTCTTCGGCAGCGTCCGAATCACCCGGGATGAGCTTCTCGGCCTCCGTTCTCCTTTCTCTCCTCCTCGGCACTCGTGCAATCCAAAAATCAGATGATGATCACGTCTGGGCGGCCGTCATTAGGTATAAGTCCCTAATTAGGTCGTCAAATAACAACAGCCGTCCGATCGAAATCAAAACAAATCCAACGCATATCTGCCGGCGTTGATACCATCGACGTGGGTCGATGGTATCGACCCAGCAGATTAGCGGTAGCTTTCCTTTCTTTTATTCTGGGCGCCTGTGGTGATCTCGATACCATCGACTTGGGTGTCGATGGTATCGACTCCTTTAGCGTCGGTTGTTGTCGTTTAGCGACGTTGTAGCTCTCCTTGTGTCGATGGCATCGACTTGCGTCGATGGTATCGACTTTATCCTCGCCAGCAGCCTGTAGACATCTCGATGCCATCGACTTGGGTGTCGATGGTATCGACTCTGTATTGCTCTTCTCGGCTGACAACCTGTGGCTTGGTCGATGGTATCGACATCCGTCGATGGTATCGACGGATGTAGATACTTGTTTTTCCTGAAATTGCACAACAAGACCAAATAAATCCACACGATTTATGATAAGATGATCAATAATGCTTAAAATAATGAAATAAAGGGGATTTGATATAAAATGATGGCAAAGACCAAATAAAGTGAATTATGCAATAATATCCATGAAAATGAGTAATTAAGGCACAAAACACATATGAAATCGGTCTATAAATGCGACTCAAAATCATCGCATCAAACTCCCCTAAGCTTAAACATTGCTCGCCCTCAAGCAACTAATCCTTAGAATAGAATTGCAAATGTCAACTAACAATCAAAATACCAACCCACCTCACAAATGACTCCCACTGGACGTTCTCAAACCGGCCTACCCTAATCACAGAACAGTAATTACCCTATAGGCGACAATAACCATCAATAAAAGAAATTATCCTTCAAACCGATGAACACTATCACATAGGGAAGTTATCATAATAAAGTTCGCCGATTCAGCCATGGTGCATCTTGTGATCACCTAAACTACGTTGCTCGCCCTAACTACCATCTACATGGAAGCCATCCTCCTTATACACATGAGTGAGGAGAATATCACGGTGGACTACCAATCCGAGCAACGGGTGGATGGAATGGGTGGTTCATGGGAGAATTTGGAAGTATTACACAGTTTCAAAATGCATATAACAAAATGCCCTAAATGATGCAAGTGCACATTAAGAATGCCCTACTGCCTAAAAGTGGGTGGAATGATGCATGCACTAACCTTCTACCTCAAAATGAGATAGAAATCTACTCAAGCCACATCATGTACTCAATTCCCCTGTTATACAAGTGATATCAATTCTTTCTCCCTCTTATTCCATTTCCTTCTAAATTCTCTTCTTTTTTTTTCTTTTTTTTTCAAAAAAAAAAAAATTTTCTTTCAGATTTTTTTTCTTTTCCTCTTAGCCCACATATCCATAATTGCTTAGAGATACATGTGTTAGGCTATTTTCTTCATGATTGGAAATCTTTGTACTAATGTGAGGGTATGGAACAATTTAGATCACTTTTCAGGTCAACTGAGATACATGGTGTACTTATGCATGAAAATCATGAAAGTATGAGTGCAACTACATGACATGCACCTAAAAGTAATGTGCATGTATCACTATATATTTTTTTTCATTATTCTATGCAAAAACATGAAAATAACAATGCAAAACCTATCTACATGCCATGCACGCAAAAGAAATTGAAACTGCACTTTACTTCCAATTCTTGGGTGGATTATAGGAAATGGGGTGGAATGATCACAAGATTAAGTGACTGAACCTTAGAAGAAAATTATGTGTCCCTCCTTATTGACATGTGTAGTAGTTTAAAGGGTTCTTTCTCTTACATCTGATTAAGGTCTCATTACCATTTGATTAGGTTAGGCTCAAACAACCGTTACTATCCACTTTTCATGAGTCAATGGGGGTGTGGGTATGACATATTGCTTCAAAGTTGATATAATCAATCATTTTCATAGAACGAGTTCCCCAAGGACAACCAAGTAAAGCTATCCAAATGACACAGAAAAATTTTTCAATTCCCTTAATTTCCCCATGAAAACAGCAAGATGACAATTTTTACGACATCCACAATTACACTAGATAGATGTGGATCCTAAATAAAAACTTAAAATTGCAAAAACAAATAACAAAGCAGAAACTAAAAACAACTAAAGAAAAGATAAAAGATAGAGCTATTCCAGCCACCCCCCTAAGCTTGAATCCGACTATGGCCTCATAGTCAAAAACCAACTTAAGGGTGGAACAGTGATACCCTGATCAATCTTGCGGAGGCGGTGGTGGGTATTGTGGTGCCGTAGGATCCCAAGACGGGTACTCCCCCTGGAAGCTTGGATCATATTGGGTCCTCGGAGGAGGCTGTGGATAACCTCCAAAGTAGTCTCGACTCCAGTAGTGGTCGAAGAAGGGCTCCTGTTGCGTCTCTATCCGCTGCAACCGGTTGTGCATTTGTTCTTGGTTGGCGAGGATGAGCCGCTCATTCTCGAACATAGCCCTTTGATTATCAAGCAACCGGCCCGTTGTCTCATGGATGCCGGTATACAAAGTCATATGCTGGTGCTGCGTCTGCTGGATGTCCTGCAGCATGGTATACATCCCTTGCATGGAGTAGGGATCCGCAGCTGGCTGCTCTTGCTGTGGTGATGGCGGCGGGGGCTGAGATGATGAAGATGCACCTGGATGCATCCTAGGACGCTTCCGTGGTGCCACGCGTGCTCGAAGAGGTGTGAAAGCCTCCTCGTCTTCCTCGGCCTCGCCTTCTTGGTCTTCACCTCCGCCTTCTTCTTCCGAGGACTCGATGGCTATGATGGGCCATCGGAAATGCTGCTTGCCCTCGATGTGGAAGACGTCGTCCGGCAGGGATGCCTCCTGGTAAGCTTGGTTGACGTGGCAATGAGCGTACGCCAACCCGTCCTGGATAAGAATGAGGTTTGAACGGTGCAAGTGTTGCACGTTCACCTTACTCCGCGTAGAAATCGGAGTCATGGACTGAAAGTTCAGCCCCAAGTAAAGTGCCAACCCGGTGACCAAACCACCAAAATGAATTGGAGCCTTCCTTGTGCTCCGCTTCACCGCCATGACGCGCTGTAACCAGAATGCTCCCCAGTTGCACTCTTGACGTTTCAGGAGGGCGTACAGAAAGAACAAGTCGCTCTCCTGAAACTTGCTCAAAGCAAGATCGCTCCGCCCGAAGAAGGTCAAGCTAAGCATCCTATGCAATACCCGGACGAACGGGTGCTCAAAATCAGCTACCGCGGCATTGTGGTAGCTCACGGTCTTCCCTGCCGGCACTGTAACTAGCTCGGTGAAGATTTTGTCGTAGTCGGTGTGGGCGTCGGGGCGTCGGTGATCGTGGTGGCTGTGGTTCCAGTTGAAGATGGCGTTGAACTGCTTCAACGTGATGTTGTAATTGTTGTTGAAGAGTCGGAAGGACACCCTTCCCTGGATCCACGTCTGGTCCGATGGCACCACGTCATTTGGTACGACGTAGATATCAAGAGACGCCATGAACTCGGCCACCAGTTCCTTGTATGTGGGCCATTCACCAAAGAACGGCTGCCCATCTGCATGACAGTCCATCTCATATATGCGACCGGTGTGCCGCGCTTGCCCAGCCAACACATAGGCCAAGTCGGCCTCGAATCCCAGGTCCCTGATCATTCCTCGGTCCACATACCGGGTGGCCTCGAACTTCCGCTTCATTATCTCCTCGTATACCTTCCTTACATCCATGTTGGCATGAATGAGGCGTGGACAAGAGATGGAAGCGGTTGGAGGAGGAACAAACTCCTCGATCTCCCTGGGGTGCGCGCTTGATGAAGATGCTCCGCCCGTATGCACCATGATTGCGAGAAGAATGAGATTGGGAGAAAAGAGCTCGGTGAAGATGGAGAGAAATTCTCCGCTCGGTGAAAATCTTCGCTCGATGAAGCTTAGGGGAGTGCTCGGCGCAATGGGAGATACTTGCTCTGAGGGTGTGATGTCATATGACGTTGCAAGTCCCCTTAAATAGACTTGATCGGCGCCCCTGTTGACCCGTCGATACCATCGACGAGGGTCGATGGTATCGACATGTCCGCGGGTAGCCGCATCTGTCGCTGGTATCGACGGCTGACGTTTGCTGGATCGAGAAACCCGGATCGCTGACGGGTCGATACCATCGACATAAGTCGATGGTATCGACGCAGCACCCGGATCGCTGACGTTGCTGTTGCGATCGTCGTCGATGTCTTCATGCGGATCGGTGACATGTCCGTCGATGCCATCGACGGGTGTCGATGGTATCGCCTTGCTTTTATTGCGACACCTCCGTTTATTGCATTCAACCTGTGATGATGTCGATACCATCGACGAGGCCGTCGATGGTATCGAGTTGACTGAGCAAAATTCTTCTGAATATCTCCAGAGATCTCGATGGTATCGACTGAGGTGTCGATACCATCGACACTTTTATTGTGACCTGCCTGTGACCATGTCGATGCCATCGACGGGGCCGTCGATGGTATCGATGCAGTGCGATTTCTGCTGGTGTCAACCTGAACCCATGTCGATACCATCGACTGATGTGTCGATGGTATCGACCCTGCCTGTTCCTGCACATTTAACAAACGGATCAAGGTATCATTTTTAAACTAAAAAGTAAACAAAATAAAAGCAAACTACACCTAACATTAAACTATCCTAATGTACCAATGGTTGGGTTGCCTCCCAACAAGCGCCCTTCTTTAGCGTCTTAGGCTAGACGTCGGTCCTTCTTTTCATTCATGTACAAGTGAAATGAGTTTAACCTCATTCACTTTCCTCGTATAGTTCTCACCAAAGTACAGCTTCAAGCGTTGCCCGTTCACCAAGAACGTGGCCTCTCCATCTCGCACGAGAATCGCTCCGTGCAGTCTCACTTCTTCCACCTCGAAGGGTCCACTCCATCGGGATTTCAGTTTCCCGGGATGCAATTTGAGACGAGAGTTGAACAATAGGACACTGTCTCCTTTCTTGAACGTGCGCATCTCAATGTGGCGATCGTGGATCAGCTTTGTGCGCTCCTTATAAATGCGGGCATTCTCATATGCCGTCATACGTAGCTCATCCAATTCATTCAATTCAAACATTCTTTTCCTCCCGGCCTCGTCATAGCGCAAGTTCAGCCTTCTTAGCGCCCAATGGGCCTTGTGCTCCAATTCTACCGGAAGATGACACGCCCGGCCATACGCCAACCTAAAAGGTGTAGTGCCTATAGGTGTTTTGTACGCCGTTCGATAAGCCCAAAGTGCATCCGGTAGTAATGCACTCCAATTCTTCCGTGTAGATGCTACGGTCCTTTCTAAAATCTTCTTGATTTCCCTGTTTGATACCTCCACCTGTCCTTGCGTTTGTGGATTATATGGGGTGCCAATGTTGTGCTTGACCCCATATTTCTTCAAAAGTGAAGCAAATTTCTGATTTCGGAAGTGTGTGCCTCCGTCACTAATGATCATTCGAGGAATCCCGAACCTGCAGAAAATATTCTCTTTGACGAACCTGCACACTACATTCGAATCATTAGTCCTTGTGGGGATTGCCTCTACCCACTTCGACACATAATCCACCGCAAGCAAAATATAAAGATTTGAATTTGAGGACACAAAGGGTCCCATGAAGTCAATGCCCCATAAATCAAATACCTCGACTTCCTGAAACACATTCAGGGGCATTTCTTGTCTCCTTGAGATATTACCTGCACGCTGGCACGGGTCACACTGCCTAACAAAATCATAGGCATCCCGGAACAAAGTGGGCCAATAAAGGCCGCTCTCCAACACCTTAGCTGCTGTCCGTGAGCTAGCATGATGTCCTCCCGTAGGCGACGCATGACAATGATGTAGAACACTTTCGTACTCTAACTCCGGCACGCACCTGCGAAGAATACCATCCCTGCATTGCTTCAACAATATTGGGTCATCCCAAAAATAGTATCTCAATGAATGGAAGAATTTCTTCTTCTCTTGATAAGACCAATCTTCCGGGATGATCCCGCAAGCCAAATAATTCACAATTTCCGCAAACCATGGTTCTTTAGAATCAATTTTTAAAAGTTGTTCGTCGGGAAAAGTCTCGGTAATGGGTATATGCAAACCTTGTTCATCCACCCTCTCTAACCTAGACAAGTGGTCAGCCACCACATTTTCAATTCCCGACTTGTCCTTGATTTCAATATCGAATTCTTGTAGGAGCAAAATCCACCTAATTAGTCTAGGCTTCGCATCCTTCTTCTCCATCAAATATTTTATTGCGGCGTGATCCGTCCACACAACCACCTTAGAACCCACTAAGTATTGCCGAAATTTCTCAAAAGCAAAAACAACAGCAAGTAACTCTTTTTCCGTGGTTGTGTAATTTAATTGAGCATCATTAAGTGTTTTTGAGGCGTAGAAAATCACAGCAGGCTTGTTATCTACCCTTTGCCCCAAAACAGCCCCCACAGCATAGTCAGACGCATCACACATCAACTCGAAAGGCTTTGTCCAATCCGGCGTTTGAACAACCGGAGCCGAAATCAGCTTTTCCTTCAAAACCTCGAATGCGTGAAGACATTTCTCATTGAAATCAAAAACTGCGTCTTTTTCCAACAATTCCGATAATGGCTTTGCGATTTTTGAAAAATCCTTGATAAAGCGCCGATAAAACCCAGCGTGTCCTAAAAAGCTTCTCACCCCTTTTACAGAATTTGGTGGGGGTAGCTTAGAAATCACCTCAATTTTTACGGGGTCTACCTCTAGACCCTTGCTAGACACCTTGTGTCCTAGCACAATTCCTTCTGTCACCATCATGTGACATTTCTCCCAATTGAGGACCAAGTGTGTGTCCTCGCACCGCTGCAACACCTTATCTAAATTATAAAGGCATTCATCAAAAGACGCTCCATAAACCGAGAAGTCGTCCATGAAGACTTCGAGACACCGCTCCACCATGTCAGAGAAAATGGCGAGCATGCAGCGTTGAAAAGTCGCCGGCGCATTGCATAAACCAAACGGCATACGGCGGTAGGCGAAAGTCCCATAGGGACATGTAAACGTAGACTTCTCTTGATCCAAAGGATCAATAGAAATCTGGTTGTACCCCGAGTAACCATCAAGGAAACAAAAATGCGACCGACCGGCTAAGCGTTCCAAAATCTGATCAATGAATGGCAATGGAAAATGATCTTTCAGAGTTGCGGCGTTCAGTCGGCGGTAATCAATGCATACACGCCACCCGGTTACCAATCGGGTGGTGACAGGTTCATTTAGAAGATTTGTAGTGACAGTGATTCCCCCCTTTTTAGGGACTACCTGTGTGGGACTCACCCACGTCGAATCAGATATGGCATAAATAATCCCTGCTGCAAGCAACTTAATGACTTCCTTTTTGACAACCTCCATCATGCTTGGATTTAGACGTCTTTGAGGCTGTATGACTGACTTGGCTCCTTCCTCAAGCCGAATCTTATGTTGACAAAGTGTAGGGGAGATCCCCTTGATGTCCGCCACTGACCACCCAAAGGCTCCACGGTGGTTCTTGAGCACTATCAGTAGCTGCTCCTCCTCATCCGCACTCAAGTATGCAGAAACAATCACTGGCAACTTGTCCTCCTCAGCTAGAAAGACGTACTTCAAGTGCGGGGGCAATGGCTTTAACTCCAGATCAGGTGGGCAGATAAGGGATGATTGTAGCGGTGGGGGCAGTGTACCCAAATCTTCATAGTGCCTCGTGTAGAAACATGGAAGCATTTGAAGCATTTTGGCACACTCCTTGAGTGAAGTACTCCGCATCCAATCATAAGTGACATTAAGCAAACACGCCTCTAGAGGCAATTCCGAATATGCATCACAGACAGAAGTAATTATCACATCATCCTCCCATGAAGGTGGAATGTCCTCATTCTCATCATTTGGAAACCCGACAGCCTTGCATAAAGAGACAGCTTTCGTTTGCTCCATAAGGTCTACCGCCAAGGTCCCATTGTCTATCCTGCTCATCACATGGGCCATATCTAAAAATGGCTTCCCGAGACAAAGTGAGATATTGCTTTCCACATGCTTCACCAAGTTGCACTGTGCCTTTGCTTTAGTAGATGTATTGTTGTTGGGCATGACCATCTCAAAGCGATCATCCGCAATGCCTAAGGTCAAGCGACCTCTCCCCATCTCCAAGATCATGTCAGTTGTAGCTTGAAATGGGCGACCAAGAAGTAACTCATTGCCGTGTTCGTCCTGCATCTCCATCACAACAAAATCAGCGGGAAAAACAAAGCGGTCTACCTTTACCAAAACATCCTCACAGATTCCATATGGTTTCACCACAGAATTATCGGCCAATTGGATAGTCATATTGCTTGGCCTTGACTCCTTCAATCCAAGTTTCTTGAATGTAGAAAGGGGCATCAGATTGATGCTTGCCCCGGAATCACAAAGCGCTTCGCCAAATTTGAACTTCCCGATAAAGCATGAAATATTGAAACACCCGGGATCCTGTCGCTTTGGCGGCAAAGTGCCCATAATAAAAGCACTCACTTGCTCCTTCAATACCACAACCTCAGTGTCGGGTATCTTCCTCTTCTTGGTGATTACATCTTTAAGAAACTTTCCATAAGACGGGATTTGTTCAATTGCCTCTAACAAGGGAATATTCACAGATAACTTTCTAAAGCTGTCCAGAAATTTTTTAAACTGTGCATCCACCTTTCTTGCTTTTGCACTATTGGGATAGGGAACCGGAACGGTATGTGCTCTTTGATGAGGTGGCACATAGGGAGTTAATTTTTGTGGTTCCTCCTCAGTGGCTTGTCCTTCCTTACCATCTTCGGTTGTGTCATCAATTTGCTCTATGACTGGTGTAGGCTGCTCCTTAGCGGTTGCTTCTTCTACTGTGTCCTGCGGTGTGCTTGTGTCATCCGCCCTTGGATTAAGCACCTTCTTACCGCTCCTCAACAATATGGCCTTGGCCTGTTGGTTTCCCCCGGGAACATTGGTGTTCCCCGGAAAACCCGGATGTGCCGGCTTTTTCAAGCTTGCAATCTCCGCTGCCATCTGTGCCATGGAAGTCTCTATAGTCCGCATCTGAGCCCCGTGGCTCTGCAACGTCTGCCCGAACTGGTTCATGAATTCACCCTGCTGCTTTATTTGCTGCCCAAAAGTGTTCATCAACTCTTGATTTTGCTTTATGACTTGATTGAGCAACTCCGTGCTCTTGTCCTCTGTGACCGGTGCAGGTTTGGCGTCCGGATCTTGCAGGAAGTTGTTTGGATCCTTCCATGAAAATTTCTTGTCCTTCCGCCATGAGTAATCGTTGTTCATGTACCCTTGCTGTTGCCTCATATACTTGACCTGAGCCTCATCCTCGGACTCATTGTCTTCCTTCTGCAGCAACTTCTTTGCGAGAAGATCCATCTTCTCATTCAGCTCTCTCATTGCCTTTGACTCACCGGCAACTCTTGCTTGCTCAACTGGGCCTCTTTCTCTTTCTCCCCAAGATTGCTTTCGTGCCATATTCTTCAGTATTTCCCAGCATCTTGTATCAGTGTTATTTAGAAAGAATCCAGAGCCGGCCGAGTCCAAGTTGCTTCTATCATGCTCGGAGAGAGCAAAGTAGAAGATCTTCACTTGGGTTTCCTTGTCCAATCCATGATGTGGACATCTCCTCAACATGACTTGAAATCGCTCCCAAGTCTCAGAATAGGTTTCACCCGCCTGTTGGGTGAAATTGTGGATCTTTCAGATCATATCATTGGTCTTCTCAGGAGGGAAGAACCTCTCGAAGAAAACCTCCACCATGTGATCCCATGATTCAACAAACTCGTCGTCGAGGTTATGAAGCCACTCTCTTGCTACTCCAGCCAAGGAACTTGGGAACAACTTGAGATACAACGCATCTTGCGGGAACCTGTCGATCTTCACCATATCGCAATTTTCGACAAACTGATTAATGTGTGCCACTGGATCTTCATTTTTCAGCCCGTGAAATGCGTTAGATTTGACCAAGTTAATCAGTGCCGGATCGATCTTGTATGTCGGTATGTTGATCGCCTACTTCTTTATGGGCCCCTTTGATGCTGAGGAACAAGACGCCTTGATCTTCTCCCATATTGTCTGTGCTTCAGCCATTACTTCTTCTTGTTCTTGCTCAGATTCAGAATTTATATCACTTTGGTGTTCCTCCTCGTAGTAATCCTCGTCCTCTGGTCCCGCAGATGGAACCTCAGGTGTGCGATTCACGTAGTCTCGACTACGTGTGTGCACCATGCAAAGTACCTGAAATATGGAAATAGGGGTTCAGTACAATGCTTTGAACGAGTCAACACAATTATAGAGAAATAAAGGAATTTTTAAAATTGTTTTAAAATTAATAAAAAAAATGTGGCCTAGAATGGCCGCTCTTAGCACTCAAAGTGCCAATAATTCGCCGTATCCCCGGCAACGGCGCCAAAAACTTGACGTGTATTTTACTACGCGCTTAAACGCAAGTATACGCGTCGAGTAATATAGGCCTTGTGAGGCCCGAGTCGAACTCAGGGATACGTGAATTATTGGAGACTTCTACTAACTAATCGCAATCAGCTAGACCGATTTACAAAGTAGGGTTTTGTTGTTCAAATTTAAAGAAAATAAAAATCAAACAAAGAAAACAATCGATTAAAGGTTAATTTAATCAATTAAAAGGGATATCTTTAGGATGGCGGTTTCACCGCGGGTCAACATTGTATTAGATTTCATATAATTCCTCACACTTCTCTCTCTATCCGGGTAGTGGCCTGAAATGAGAATTACCCACTGTCGTGGTGTAATCCACTACTTAGATTTAGGTTGATTCCATCGTCATAGTAATCATTCCCCTAAACTAAGCGCATTAAGATCGGTCCCTCAGTTCCCACCATTAATTTTACAACTCCTTTGTCAAGGGTTTTATTAATTAGTGTAGAATTCGTCTCTTTTCAACCGTTAATCCTTCTGTCGAAGTGATTAAGGGCATTAATTTATTATTATGGTGATCAAGCATAACAATAGCAATAGAGAAAACGAATTTATACCACGGATATGAGAGAAAAATATGAATTATCAATCTAAAATCATCATACAATGTATCCCCGGGCTACTCCCGGTCCTAAAGATTGAGGGTTTTAGCCTCTCATGTTCATCTTACACGAATACATAGTAGAAATTGGGGAATTCATAAGAAAAACGTGAAATAGATGGGAAAAACCCCTGAACGGAGAAGAACCGGTGGATCCTTGGCGTAGAACACAAACTTTCCCCGCCTGTCGGTGGTGGAAATTGTCTTCGGCAGCGTCCGAATCACCCGGGATGAGCTTCTCGGCCTCCGTTCTCCTTTCTCTCCTCCTCGGAACTCGTGCAATCCAAAAATCAGATGATGATCACGTATGGGCGGCCGTCATTAGGTATAAGTCCCTAATTAGGTCGTCAAATAACAACAGCCATCCGATCGAAATCAAAACAAATCCAACGCATATCTGCCGGCGACGCGGGTCGATGGTATCGACCCAGCAGATTAGCGGCAGCTTTCCTTTCTTTTATTCTGGGCGCCTGTGGTGATCTCGATACCATCGACTTGGGTGTCGATGGTATCGACTCCTTTAGCGTCGGTTGTTGTCGTTTAGCGACGTTGTAGCTCTCCTTGTGTCGATGGCATCGACTTGCGTCGATGGTATCGACTTTATCCTCGCCAGCAGCCTGTAGACATCTCGATGCCATCGACTTGGGTGTCGATGGTATCGACTCTGTATTGCTCTTCTCGGCTGACAACCTGTGGCTTGGTCGATGGTATCGACATCCATCGATGGTATCGACGGATGTAGATACTTGTTTTTCCTGAAATTGCACAACAAGACCAAATAAATCCACACGATTTATGATAAGATGATCAATAATGCTTAAAATAATGAAATAAAGGGGATTTGATATAAAATGATGGCAAAGACCAAATAAAGTGAATTATGCAATAATATCCATGAAAATGAGTAATTAAGGCACAAAACACATATGAAATCGGTCTATAAATGCGACTCAAAATCATCGCATCAGTCATCTACACTCTGTAGATGATGTACTCATCTTTGTTGAAGGTAGACAATGTAAATTACATGCCCTCAAGGTTCTTCTCCAAGACTTTGGGAGAGAATTCAACATGCACTCTAATGCATCCAAAATGCATATTTTTCTCTCAGTCTCTTACAGTAATAAAGAAGCTCTAATTGAATGCATAGTATCCAAAGGAGAATGGCTGACCAAGTATCTTGGATTCCCTATGGAAAGAGGAAATCTTAGAAGGAAACACTTCAATGAGTGTCTTGATTGACTAAGAGATATTATAAGAAAATGGCCAGGATCAAAGATAACTATGGTTGGATGAATCACATTAATTAAATATTGTGTTATGGGTCTCATCAACTATCGTAGGAGACAAAGAGAAATTCCTATGTCAGCATTAACAATTATGGAAATCATGATGTCGAACTTTATCTAGGGAAGTTCAATTCAACCGGATATCTGGTCTAATCTTGCTTTTCCTTTTCAAGAAGAAGGTTTGAATCTCAGACAGCTTGAGGACTTGGCCAACTTCTACACTTTAAAGAGAACCCAAAAGCTCTTGCATGAACCAAGTACTTGGAGTAAATGGATGTCTAGAAGATATGGATTGAACCTCTCAATCAATCTTGGATATAAAGGTGGATTCTCTACTTGCTGGCCTTGAATAGTAGAATTATGGACCGAGTACATACACACATAATATCTCTCTTTCAACAGCCGTTGTCAATCTCTCCCTATAAATATATCTTATGAACATCATTGGTTGCCTTTGCATCAACCTATATGGAGTCTTACTACTTATAAAGCACTCAAGAACATACTCCCCACCTTTGAGAGAATCATCATATGGAGAACGGTGTTAGACCCTTATTTCCAGCTTTGCCAACAAGCTGTTGAATCGATAGAACATTTATTTGTTTGCTACAATTACTGGAGGTACCTATGGGGTCAGGCTCAGTTGAAACTCAACATAAGATACTCCTATTCATTACTTGCTTATCTCAATATCATTGGCAAAAGATCTAAATCCAATGGTTTTGTTGAACTCTGGGCTTTAATTGGATGTGTCCATCTCATCTGGATGGAAAGAAACTCCAGAATGCATGATGGTGATAAATAGGATTCCCAAATCATTTTCAAGAAACTAGAAAAGGAGATGAAGTTGCTTTTTGACAATTATAAACCTAGACTTCTAGGTGATTCTTCAGTCATTCTTAGACATTAGAATTTTATGTAATTCTCATTTAGTTAACTCTTCATAGAGTGTTTCATTCACTTTCATGTTATTATATATCACCTCTTGTAAGCTTCATGTTCGTGTGAAGTTTCTAACCTTTGTCCCTTTTTTGAGGTTGGGAAATATATTTACCAGAATTTTCTCAAAAAAACTTAGGCTAAATTAAAAAGAGGCATAAAAACATGTATCCATACTGGTAGTTAGAAGAAAGATTTTAGGATAGATATAATTTACAAGAGATCATTGATCTTGAATTCTCATATCATCGCACTACAATGATATAAGAAAAAGGGGACGTCATAAGAGATTTTTACCCATGGGTATACCTAACCTACCTTGATTGGATTTCATAGGATATGAAAAAGGGTTCTTTCTTTTTTCACCTAGTATAGAAGATAAATTCATTGGTGGCAAGGTATATTTCTTTTTAAGGTCTGTAGGTTACAACCTAGGTTGATGGGTTCTCTTTTCAAGTGGATAGGTGTTAGGCTTGGTAAATGATGACCAGGGGATGCTTTGATAGAGGCTAGGGGTTACATTAGAGTTATGAGTGAATCAAACCCTATATCCCTCATAATTCTCACAATTATCCCATAAATAGGATAGGCATCTAGGATGTTCCCTACTTCAACAAAGTTCCATAAACAATCACTTAAGCCACCCAATCCATGCCAGCACCATGGGATGAGGGAATTGGGGTGAGAATCGGGAGTGGCCCACTTTTAAGTCTAGGATAAATTCATGAGGATAATGGTAGAAATATCATGACATATATAAGTACTCTAAAGGGTGTGCACACTTGTTATGCACCCCACTTGACTTTAGTATTTGTGAATCTTCTATTAGACTAATGTGGCAAGTGTATTTGCACAAAAAAGTACATCACATTGGGTTATGGGTTGTGCTCATCTAGTTTTAAATGCCAGTGGCATCTATCAAGTGAATCCTTTGAGTATTTGGATTGGTTTTGTATGGAAGTGTCATGTAGTCCTTGAGTTAGGGCCTTGGCAATAATGTCCAAGAAAAATAGCCTATAACAAAATTTCGATTGATTTAATGGCCGCATTGGTCTGTGGTCTTCCCATTTTGGGAGTTTTTGTTTGAATTGTGTGATTGTGACCTTTATTCATGAATATATTAGGATATTTCTATAATAAATATATTTGTTTACTATCAATTGTTAGTGATTGTTGAATCGTATCTAACAGTTAATCATGTGTCAAATTAAAAGTCCCATGGTATGTTTAATTATTGAGAACTATTTTGAATCATCTCATTGAGTCTCGACATCCTTGGTCTTTAGATATTGGACCTAGGATGTGCATACTACTTTCCCTCACTTTAATGCAACCTTTAATGCCTACAACCAGATTTTGATAGTTATGATTATGCTCATATATTATCGCTACATTTGTTCTATATGTTAACGTATCCTGATTTGATTTTTTATCATTTCATTAACATTTTTCAGAATTTTTTATGCATTGGGTGACCAAATTCAAGTGAACCAAAAAGGATTGTAAATCGTATTGAACAACAGATAAATTGAAATGTGGAGTCATCTATGATGTAAATTTTGGAACTCTTTATTATACAAGAAAAATTAATAATATAAGGAGATATATTTTTTTAGCTATATTTGACTTAAAATCATAATCTATACACTGAAAATAATATATTCATCTAAGATACAATGTAGGAATACACTGAAGTAATATGTACAATAACTTACATGAAGTATTTTGAATACACATGAATAAACATACATTGAGGAGATTATATTGTTTAAATTACCAAATGTAGTTTTAAACATATTATATTTACTAAGGACAATGAATGTTGGATGTAAGACAATAAAAGAGTTACATGATAAGTGGAAATAAGATACCAAATATATGGATAGTTAAGAAATATGAAGAATAGTGATATTTATGAGATTTAAATAATATGTGAATTGATTATATTAATTGATGTCTATCACAAAACACAATACTGGACTGAATGCACTAAGTAATGTTGAGATGATACAAGTCAAGTAATTTAATGAACACAATGAACTATCCATGCATTTTTCATTTTATTTTATTTTTTTGCTAGTGAAAATGTTGATGTATCTCTACAGACAAATGACATATTTGATTAAATTTGTTTATATGTAGACATGACATAATTTGATTTGAGTAATATATCTAAATAATGATGAATGCACTTTTAATATTAACGTAATATTTATGTATCTCTACTATGTGTTGTTATTGATTTAGGATCTTACTTTGTTATTTATCCTAAATAAATAGAAATTGAAATATGTTGATGATGGGATGGAATAATTTGAATAATAAATTGTGTGTAAAGTGTAACATAATATATTTATTGAGGATCTAACATTGTATCTCATATCTCAATAGGTATATATGATTGTTGAACCAATGTGGTTGCCTCAAAATAGTCATTGAGTTGCAACAAGGAACCCAGATTTCATATCAAGTCCAACCATTTGTCATGTTTATATGCATAGAGTTGGTACAACCTCTTATGGAGATGGGTATGTGTGACTTCAATGACACTTAAAGAGCATCAGATATCACTTTGTAAGGAGAGATTATGACCCTTTTACATTTATTCAAGATATGTAGTTGTGATCAGTTGTAGAGGCTACATTGATAGGATGGTAATTTGTGATACTTTATGGAGATTACACTTGCACTTCCATAATCAATTAATTCATCATTGATGTTTACTGACTGGAACCCCTTGTCTACCCTTGATAGGGTTTATTTATATTGAGTGGTTTACTAGCCTTGTGCATCTACCATCCATATGTGGCAACCTCATAGTGGACCACGATGTTGAGTTATTGATCCTAGCATATTGGAAACTATAAGATCAATATGGTGGGATGTACTAATTTGTGGATCCATATAATTATAGTTTGGTGAGTACATACAAACTAATAAAGGCATGTGGAGTTAAATAGAAAGGTCAGGTAGAGTTGATAAAGTTGATGAGTTGAATTCAATGGTTTATTATATGCTCATGATAAATTGTTGGGTTGATTTGAATGATTTAGGTCATGCTTGTAAAATCTTATTAGGTTGAATAATGTTTATAATGCTTACTATGTTGGAATGAATTTAATAGTTTTTGTCATATATATTGTGTTTGAGTTCTCAATTCAAAAGTGGCAATAACTACTTATCAAGTACATTTATTCTTAATGCATGTCATATATATCAATACAAAGAATTGAAAACCTCTAGAGGGGGGGTGAATAGAGTTTTATAGATAATTTAAATTAATTTAAACTCAAGCAACCACAGAGAGAGATTGGACAAGGAGACACAAGGGTTTAGAGTGGTTCCTAGCCTTAGCAAATACTAAGGTAGTCAGTCCACTACCCGGTTGCTTACCCAACCGGGATTTGAAAAGAAATTATTTTATTACCTCGCAAGGACTTTACATAAAATACATTTCTTTTCCCTAAACCCTTCAAGCAGCCTTCACCTAGAAGTAATCGCCCAACTCGAAGCAGCCTTCCCTTGAAGTAGATGCACCAACACCCGTTGCACCAACCTTCTGAAGTAGCTTCCCGTGCGATATCCTTCTTGAAGTAGCTTGAAGTCCCCTTCTCCACCTGAGAAGTCCACCCTCTCCAATCCGCAGCCTCCAACCTTAGGACTAGCAAGGAGAGTACAAGGAATAAATAGGAACAAGAAAGAAAAACAGAAATTACAACTTATCCTTTAAGCCCAAGGCTTGATGTGCCTAGATCAAGCGTAAGATCTCCTAGCCAAGTATGTGAACTTGTGATTGCTGTAGGTAGGAGAATCTAGCCTATAGGACACGAGATTGAGCTAAGGAGAATGTAGGCCAATGATCACAGTGCTCAACTTTTGCTTACAAAAGATTGCTCAAGTATGCTCAAGTGTATTCTCAATTGTAACAAGTAAATTCTATTGTCCTATGGCTTGTCCTATTTATAGGAATGGCCTAAGTATGCTTAAGGACATTCTAGACAACTTCTAGGGGGTTCCTAGTGCTTAACTAGCCGTTAGGAATAAGTTAGGCGCATTAGCAACGGCTAGTTAATTAATTCTGCAGTTGCTGTCAGAGACCATCTCGGTCGAGGACTTGTCGACCGAGATGCCCGGTCGGTCGAGGATTTTTCGACCGACAGGCTCTCTGGATTAACGTTTATTTGCAACTGTCAACTGCTGTGTCTAACGGCTACTTTTGGTCAATCTCGGTCGAGAAGTTTGTCGACCGAGAGTGTCTCGGTCGAGGAGTGTGGTCGATCGAGATTGACTCTGTTTTCAATCTTTCAATTAAGATACTAAGTGAGTGCATGAGTGTGCATTATGTGATCCTATTAGAAGGAGATGTCCTAACTAAGTGTAGTGTTTAGTTAGGGAGATCTAACGCTTGATTTACATGAAGTCTAAGTACTTGTACATTATATATTTGTACAAGTTTACATATGATTACATTGCATGACATTTATAAACATTCAAGCGTAAGGATTCCCTAGAACTTTGTCATCACCTTGTTCCTGCACACTTAAGTAGCTCGTTAGATTAATAAGAATGAAATGTTTATCATCATCGAAACAAAGGGATTTATCATAATATCCAATTTATCCAACAATCTCCCCCTTTTTGAAGATGACAAACATTTCCTAAATATGAAATAAGGAAATATAAAGTATATGAGTTTCATACCTGAAAATTTACCTTTTGTAGCCATTTATGTTTTTCAAGTAAGTGCTGGCCAAGATGTGATGAAACTCTTTTATATATATTTTTATATTCTTTCTCCCCCTTTGTCATTTCAAAAATATCCAAGTTGAATGTTTTATTTTTCTGCTCCCCCTTAATATAATGCTCCCCCTTAATTAGATATCCTATTAGGAACATTGATTTTTATCTAATTTATCCACAATTTGTTTCTCAATCATTCGCAAAGGATGTTAAGCCTTGAAATGAAATGAGATACCTTTAAGCATATGATGAAATGTATATGGATTTCTCATATATCAAAGGATGTTAAGCCCTAGATTAAATGAGAATCCTCTAAGCTTAGAGTACCTAAAAAATGTCTCCATCCAAATGCAAGGGATGTTAAGCCCCATTTTGGGTAGAGAGTTCCTTCAAGTACAAGATACCAATTTCAATAAATTCATAACTTTCTTGAAAATATTCAGTTATACATAGTGATTTCAAAGTTTTTGTAAGCTTCTTTTAAACAATGATCAAAGTTTTAATGATCTCCCCCTTTTTCTTATGCTTTGCTCCCCCTTCGATAGATATCTCAAATGAAAGTTTGAATACTCAGCAAATATATAAAATGTCCAAGATTTTAACAAAGATGTATGCAATTATGTCAATCTGGAAAAAACAGAAACCCAGTCGGTCGACAATTGCTCGACCGATAATGTTCTCATATAAACAATTTTTATCAAAGTTTATTTTAGGTCGCCCTTGATTACGACCATAGCGCCCCTTGGTCAAATTTTATTTTAACCAAGAGGCATATTCTGCAGGTTTCTAGTATGAATCATTCAAATGTGAAGTATAAGTTCTGCAGATAGCTTGCAAATATCAATTTGAGACTCATTAAAGTGTACTAATTATGAGAGCTTAATAAGGACATCAAATATGATGAAGCATATTCAAGAATAATATCCATTCATGAATTTAAGATTACTTTGGATAGACTAAAATAAGTGATGCTTAATATAAAAGCACACAAAAATTTATTTGAAACATTTTATTTATTGCAAGTATTTCTGAAAAATGTGCAATAAAGGAATGATTAAATAGAAATGTAAGCATGATCAGTTAAGAATAATTTTCACATACAATGTAAAGATTTACAGCAGTCTGAGAACAGTGATATGCTCGGTCGACAATTTCTCGACCGAGGATTATTCGGTCGACAACTTCTCGACCGATCAAGTTTCTGGAAACTGTTTCAGAAATATATTTCAAGTGCAATATAGGCTGTGTCTTATTCAGAGATCAGTTTGAGATAAACATATGTGTATCAAGGTGCTATTAACTCTTTTAATTTTTGATTTTGTTATCCCTAAATGTTAAGTTGAGATAGACATAAGGATATACAAATTAAGGTCTTTGGTCATATCTCAACTTAGTCGAACCTATTTAATTTGGGGTTTTTGGAACCCATACCATCTCGACATGCTTTTTCTTGTATGGGCATGAAAAAGAATAATGTCCAAGGCGTGAGCAATAATGACAACAAATTGAATCAACCTCAAGCCTTTTTCTATGGTTTTGATCTAGGTTATTCTTGGGTATATACATTTTTGTGCCTCTAGGTATATAAGCAGATTGACTCGCTTGTGTTCTTCTAGGTTGTTGATGGGATTTCTCATTAGGCTTATAACCTAGTCCTCTTCTCCCTATTTGATGATAGGAATTTTCTAATATTCTATCAAGGATTCCATTGTTGCTTAACTTACTAACTTCTTGTTGCAACTTAACGATCTCATCCATTCTTTTCTTGATATCTAATTTTGCTTGGTCTAGATTGGATGATAACATATTTCTTTCTTTCACTATATTGTCATAATCTACATGGGTGCACAATATAGGTTGTTTTTTAAAATCATTTAATTTTGTAAGCAATTCAGATTTTTCTTGACATAGAAGATCATAGTTTGTTTCTAGAGTAAAGATCTTTACTTCACTGTTACTTAGAGATGATTTCAAGGTACGATTATCAGACATAATGCTGTCTTTTTCAAAACTAAGAGTATTCAATTTAGCATATAAATCGTCATTTTCGGATGTAAGAGCAAGAAGTCTAGCATTTAGATCATCATTTTCTTTACTGGATTTCTTTAACTTCTTTTTGCATTCAACATATTTATTATGTGTTTCTTCAATAATAGCAACTAACTCCTCCTTGGGTAAATCAAGCAAGCTTACCTCTTCTTCTTCTTCCTCACTTATTGTAGCAACGAAACACTCTTTATGTGCATCTCCTTTCTTTGACCTCCATGGACATTTAGACGTAGAGTGCTTTGTTCCTAAGCACCAATTGCAACTTGTCGAACTTTGGTCCATGTTTCTTTTCTTGTGGTTGTAGTCACCTCCTCCCTTTATCTCTTCAAGACCTTGTTAGGGCTCCTTGAAGCCTGCTCTGATACCAATTGAAAACCTCTAGAGGGGGGTGAATAGAGTTTTATAGATAATTTAAATTAATTTAAACTCAAGCAACCACAGAGAGAGATTGGACAAGGAGACACAAGGGTTTAGAGTGGTTCCTAGCCTTAGCAAATACTAAGGTAGTCAGTCCACTACCCGGTTGCTTACCCAACTGGGATTTGAAAAGAAATTATTTTATTACCTCGCAAGGACTTTACATAAAATACATTTCTTTTCCCTAAACCCTTCAAGCAGCCTTCACCTAGAAGTAATCGCCCAACTCGAAGCAGCCTTCCCTTGAAGTAGATGCACCAACACCCGTTGCACCAGCCTTCTGAAGTAGCTTCCCGTGCGATATCCTTCTTGAAGTAGCTTGAAGTCCCCTTCTCCACCTGAGAAGTCCACCCTCTCCAATCCGCAGCCTCCAACCTTAGGAGTAGCAAGGAGAGTACAAGGAATAAATAGGAACAAGAAAGAAAAACAGAAATTACAACTTATCCTTTAAGCCCAAGGCTTGATGTGCCTAGATCAAGCGTAAGATCTCCTAGCCAAGTATGTGAACTTGTGATTGCTGTAGGTAGGAGAATCTAGCCTATAGGACACGAGATTGAGCTAAGGAGAATGTAGGCCAATGATCACAGTGCTCAACTTTTGCTTACAAAAGATTGCTCAAGTATGCTCAAGTGTATTCTCAATTGTAACAAGTAAATTCTATTGTCCTATGGCTTGTCCTATTTATAGGAATGGCCTAAGTATGCTTAAGGACATTCTAGACAACTTCTAGGGGGTTCCTAGTGCTTAACTAGCCGTTAGGAATAAGTTAGGCGCATTAGCAACGGCTAGTTAATTAATTCTGCAGTTGCTGTCAGAGACCATCTCGGTCGAGGACTTGTCGACCGAGATGCCCGGTCGGTCGAGGATTTTTCGACCGACAGGCTCTCTGGATTAACGTTTATTTGCAACTGTCAACTGCTGTGTCTAACGGCTACTTTTGGTCAATCTCGGTCGAGAAGTTTGTCGACCGAGAGTGTCTCGGTCGAGGAGTGTGATCGACCGAGATTGACTCTGTTTTCAATCTTTCAATTAAGATACTAAGTGAGTGCATGAGTGTGCATTATGTGATCCTATTAGAAGGAGATGTCCTAACTAAGTGTAGTGTTTAGTTAGGGAGATCTAACGCTTGATTTACATGAAGTCTAAGTACTTGTACATTATATATTTGTACAAGTTTACATATGATTACATTGCATGACATTTATAAACATTCAAGCGTAAGGATTCCCTAGAACTTTGTCATCACCTTGTTCCTGCACACTTAAGTAGCTCGTTAGATTAATAAGAATGAAATGTTTGTCATCATCGAAACAAAGGGATTTATCATAATATCCAATTTATCCAACAAGAATGTTAGTGTATATTCCCCAATTATATAACACAATTATGTATTTTCTTATACTTGTGTTTGTTGGATCTAGGGCTCTAGAGGGGGGTGAATAGAGCTTCAAACATTCTCACAAGATAGCTTAGACCTTCAAAGTATATCAAATTAAAACCAATAACTTAAGTGTAATTTGAAGTTCTAACTAACAAGCATAGCAAGGATGAGAGGAATTGATAGAAAGCACTTGACAAGGTCATCTAGAGTGGTTCCACTCTCCAAACTAGGAGAGAGTCAGTCCACTACCTAGAGAGGTCAGTCTCTAGGACTTTGCAAGTATTGTTCTCTATATATTCACCAATAAGAGTTCCAACACGAGACCGCCAAAGGACTAACCCATCCAAGCACCAAGAGTCTTCCACCTTACCAAGGACTTACCCACTTTACCAATAGTCTTCAGCCTTCTCCAAGGTCTTACCCACTCTTGCACAAATCTTCCACCTCAAGGACTTTTCTACTCTTCTTGGATCTTCAGCCTTTGCCTTCTCCTTCACCTGGAGAAGATCTTCACCTCTTCTTCAAACTTGAAGAAGACCATCAACAACTCCACCTTCATTCATAGTAGCTTGCTTCACCTTTGCTTCATGGAGGAAAGGGGTAGGGAAGATGGAGTAGATGAGAGCTTTATAAGAACAAGGAAGTAGCTCTCTTACAACAGGCCTGTCTCACTCATAATCACAAAATGAAGTGTAAACTAGAGAGAGAAAGGGGCTCAACGAGTTGCAACACACTCAACTACTGCAAGGATTTATAATATCATGAATGAGCAACCTTGGAATGAACTCCAAGGGGTCCTGTTTATAGCTGGGGGTGTTCCCTTGAGTGTGGTATCACTTAGGGTCAAAATATAGCCATTTTCCAAGATGCAACGGATCTATTTTCACCCAAAACAAATCATCAATGGTTATAATCACTTTTTTTTTATTTTTTGTACAGTACATTTGGTCATGGTTCAATAAAGGTAACTCAATCGATCCACTAAAAGACAAAGCTAATTTTCAAACTATCGGTCGAGTTTGTTCTGGGAAACTCGACCGATGAGCTAAAATCAATTTTTCTTAGTGAGTCGGTCGATCGAGTTCTGTTATTGTACAACTCGACCAATGGGTCATCTTTAGAAAATCCATCATTGGATCGGTTGAGTTTCCAACTCGACCGTTGAACAGCCTGTGACAAATTTTCTAAATTGACATTTTAGTGATTAAACCTTGGAATTAAGTGTCCTAATTTTTTCTCATCTTAGTTACAAGTCATATCATCAATACAAGTGATTAAAAAATCATCTAAGGTCATTTGGAGTGATTTCCCAAAAGGCGCACTTACATTGCATTTGACTTGAACTTGAACAACCTAGGGCTTGTGTAAATTGATCCTTTTCATGTACCTAAAGCCTGAAATTAATCTTGAACAAACATATTAGATACATAGGAATGGAATGGTTAAGTCATTATCAAAATATGGGCAATGTATAACTCTCAAGTCAACAGTGTTAAGATTACGCACATAAATGGACATACGTGTATAAGGTTTTTGTATGTTTTATGTCTACAAATGGTACAATGCTTCTCATAAGACCCAGATTTTTTATGCAACACATGAGAACATGTAATATAAATAAGAGTGTCACACGTATGATATCATTACAATAATATTCAAGAAAAGCCACTACATTCTTATGAAATTTGTTCCAAAATTGTTCTTGTAACATAAGATAAACCGACATAGAAAACTAAATGATAATGATGTAAGAAACCAACACATACATGATTTGCTTTGTATAGAGGCAACCCACATAAAGTTTTTCAAATTGTAGCTACATAGTATTTCTCATTCAAACCTCTTAGAAATATTACTCATACTTCTCTACCCTGCAAATCGACATATAAAACTAAATGATAATAATGTCAGAAACCAACACATACATGATCTGCTTTGTATAGAGGCACCCCACATAAAGTTTTTCAAATAGTAGCTACATATTATTTCTCATTCAAATCTCTTAGAAATATTACTTATACTTCTCTACCCTCAAAACCATGCACAAATTCAAAAAACATTGTTTGTGTAAGTGTTAATGAGTAATAGTAATAAACAAATTTAAACATATTTTAATGAAATAAGCATGATTATATATATTACTTACTAATCATAACACACAAACTTGAGATGGCCTTGTTACTTGAATTCATGAATTTAGTTGTTGGAGCCTGCATTATGTAAAGAATTACCACTTTATTTAGGTACATTTTTTTCTTCACCACTATGAATTGTACAAAATAACCCTCTAAATTGGGAATCTATGCCCTATATTCACCTTAGTTCCTCTTTAGAAAAAATTTTGCTATATGAACCTCAATGTCTATAAAAAAAACCTTAGTATCTTTCTTAGGAATATCTACAATGTATAATTTATATCTAACTAGTAATTATCTAATTCTAAATCATATTCTTAATGAATCTAAACTTAGCATTTCATATGATCACAATTTCATGGAATGTTGAACAAACATGAATCATATTTGCAGTTCTATTTTAAATATCATGGTAAAAAAAATTATAAGTCAACATTCTTTCTAGTTCATAAGTAATTGATGCATATCATGAATGGAATTATTTTTTGAGAAAGTTAGGAGGTTATTCATTCATCTCACCCTCCTCTTAGAAGCAAATTAATGTTGGTAATAAAACCATGACAATTCATTGAATGAAATCTAGTAGAAGTACTTCTACTATCGTTTCTATTATGTACGATAATTTTGTTACGTTCATTAGGGGGTATCACATACTTATGGGATCCATTATTCTTATTAAGACTTAACTTAGTGAAACCATCAACTAGTTTGGTGGTCTTATGACAAATATGAAAAAATATTATCTTATTCATAAACACCTATGTTTTTATTTAATTTTCATGATTCAATTAGCATAAGAATGATAGTCATTATCTTGTTTATTGACCAACTGAACAATTTGATTCAATCCTACAAAAGTTCAAATCCTTGTCCCAAACTTCATGAATTGCCAAATCAATCACAAGGAGTTCAAATTCTAAAGAAGACCTCGTTCTAATTTTTGAAGTTTTTCCTTCAATATGTCCACGTATATGATCTTCCCTTACTGTAAGTGTACCATAAAGAGTTGTTTCATTTCAACATTTGTATCAGTCATGTGCTAGTCCATCGAACAAGGTGTCTGGCTCATGGTAACAATACCTTTGGTACCGGTAGAAGCTCTTTCTAAGGCCTTCTTACCTCTCTACTTATATTATTGATCTGGTGTTCCATGATTTATTAACCTTTTCAAAGACTTATAGATTCCTCATCGCAAACGGTTCCAACTAGACCTATCAAATGGGTGGGTGGGTGGGTGGGTGGGTGGGTGGGTGGGTTGGATTGGGGTTGGGTCGTTGCGGGTTTGGGTCTCGTAGGTGCGGTTCAAAAACATGCAATTCTAAATGGGTCGAAGAAACACAAATCCAAACCTGACCCATTGGGTTGCTGTCACCCACAGGTGCCCATATAATGTGTCCAATAAACAATTATTTTGTAAGCTGCTATTATCATGGTAAAAGAAGACAATTTGTTAGTGTTTTTACATAGAATATAGCACAAGAACACCAAATACTATACATAGTCACTTCAAATAAAAAATATTTTATATTTTTACAACCATTCAAACACATACATATTCTTAGACAAAATTCTCTAATGTATAGTTAAAAATCCTCTAATGTATGATTATGTTCAATAAATTAGAGTTAGTAACTTGTACTGTGATCTATTAAGTTTGATAGTATAATTAGATAATGTAGTAGAAGTTGAATTTACTTTCCCCAATCTCTCTTTCTCATATCAAATCTTGTTGGGCAAGTTCAAGTTTGGAGTATATCTCCTTAACAATTAATGGTTAGTAGTAGATCATTTTATTTATTCTAAGGACTCATGTATCATTATATTTATTTTTATATAAGTAATTGAATTAAGCAGGTCACCCTTAGGTGCCCGTGGGTCACCTGTGAAGCCCACTAAATAAATGGGTGGGTATGGGTTTGGGTAATTTCCAATGGGTGGCAAATTTCATCACCCAAACCCAACTTAAACGGTCCAACCCATGGGTGCCCATGGATTTTGACCCAGTTTTATAGGTCTAGTTCCAACATGTTACCATGAACATGTATTTCTTTGTTTCCTCTTTCTAACAATTTCAAAGTACCCAACGCTACAAGTTCAATTGAAAATATCATCATCTACTATTTTACTTAGGATCTTAATCCATACATCCTTGTCCCTTAGTAGTCCTAACTGGCTTGTATGGCAGTCTCCTTGGGTTCATTACACCTAGGTCAAGTATTATCACCAATGGTCTATCATATGTATGTTCGATTTTTTGTGAGGATATCCTTATGGCCCACCAACAGCTTGACATCTAGATTTTGTCATGTGTTATAACCTTCAAGATAAGATTACACATACTAGTTCTTTGTACCTACTTCACCAACCTTACACAAAAAGTAGGAAGCTTTTGTCAAAAAATATCCATCCTTGATGTAACTCCAAACTTCAAAATCTTATAACTTTGTCTACTATGACACTTTTAGCTTGGTTATTTTTCTCATTATCTTCATGGACAAGAGAATAGTAAGGAAGGAGTTATCCTAGAGAATTCCCTCCTATTTTAATTATGATGCTAATATTGAGGCCTTTAAGTCCTTAATAATAGGTTTTAGGATGAAATCTTTCACAATAAGAGTGCCCCTCAACCCAACATCTTCCCAAACTTATATACTTTTTCAACCAATTAGGATGATAAAAAAATGATGATTGTTATATCCTTGGTTTTAATGACCTCTTTACAAAACTTGGTTATCAATCTTCCAGGGTGTGACCAGTAATCATTGATTTTGACTTAAAGATGTCCACTAAATGGCCTATCTTCTTGTATAAATTTATCATGTAGGTTTCTTGAGTAAGGCTCAGCTTCAGTGTCTCATGGACTTCACACCAATGAAAATGTCAATGTTTTCAATTGTTATGGTATCAAAAGACACTAGAGATAGACAAGAAAGAGTCTGCAATATGTAAGTTGCTAGCTCTGAAGGCAATTCAAGTTTGTATGCTACTAGTCCAATTCTCTAAATGATTGGATAGGAACCCACAAATCAAGGAGTTAGTTTTCTTCGATTTACAAACCTCAATACCCATGTCCATGGTGACACTTTAAAGTAAACCTCATCCCCAACCTCAAATTAAAGTGGTTTATACCTTTTTCTCTATATAGCTTTTCTTTTTGTCTTGTACAGCTTTCAAATATTGTATGGTCACGTATATCTTTTCTGTGGTTTTTTCCACCAATTCTAAGCCTAGAATTTACCTTTCACCAACTTCATACCATCAAATAGGAGATCTACACATTATCCCATACATAGCTTCATATAGGGTCATGCATAAATTGGAATGATAACTATTGTTATAGGAAAACTCCATAAGACTAAGTTGGTCATCCCAGTGCCACTAAACTTTAATAAACATGCTCTCAACAGGTCCTCTAAGGTTTGTATTGTCTAGTCTAGTTGTCGGTTAGTCTGAGGTTGGAATATTTTTCTAAATTTCAAACATGTTCCCAATGAACAATGTACTTGATTCTAGAAACTAAATGTAAAGTTGGGGTCTCTATCAGATATAAATGTAATTGGTATCCCATGTAATTTTATTATCACATCTACATAAACCTTGTCTGGTTTTGGTGCATCCCAAGCTAACTTAATAGGGAGAAAATGGGTGTATCTAATTAGTATTTCCACAATCACCTATATAGGGTAAAAATCATGTGATGTCCTAGGTAACCCCACCACTAATCCTTGGTAATATGTTCCCACTTCCACATAGGAATAGGGAGTGGTTGTAGGGTATCTGTCGGCTTCTAATGTTCAGCCTTGATTTGTTGGTACACACAACACTCGATACATACTCAGTTGCATCTCTCTCCATGCATGTCGACCAATATAGTTTCTTGAGGTTATTGTACATCTTGGAACTACTCGGATGCATTACATACATGGAAGTAAGATTCCTCAAGAATTTTCTTCTTTAACTCAATGTCATTTGCCACACATAGTCTATCATGTTGATATAGTATCCCATCATCTGAATATCTACACTTTGTCCTTTCACCTTCTGTCATATCATGTATTATTTTCTGTAATTCACTATCACTTTGTTGAAGATCATTAATTTTCCTATAAAATGTATGTCTAACCTACATTTGTGTAATCGACCAACCTTCTTCTGACACACTCAAATATAGATTCATCACTCTCATTTTGACTAATAAGACATTTTTACATATGTCATAAAGAACATTTCTACATGTTATGTTATTTTCCTATTCCAAGAACCTGCCACAATGTTGGCCTTCCCAGGGTGGTAATCAATGGTAACATCATAACCCTTAACAAGATCTAACCATCTGTGTTGTCTCAGATTGAGATCCTTTTATGTAAATATGTACTTCAAACTCTGGTGGTCAGTAAAGACCTAACATGACTAACCATAGAGATATTGACACCAAGTCTTTAAGGCATTTACTAATGCTAACTCTAGGTCATGGGTTGTATAATTCTCTTCATTGTTCTTAAGCTATCTAGAAGCATAAGGCACCACCTTTTGTTCCTACATAAGAGTGCATCATAAACCTCTCCTGTATGCATCATATGAAATCACATATCCTTTGTCAACCTCGAGTAAAAATTGGTGTTGTAGTTAACTTCTTCTTTAATGTTTAAAAACTTTTCTCACATATTTCAGGCCAAACAAAAGGCAAATCACTCCTAGTTAGACATGTAAGAGGTTCTACTAATGCACTAAAGTTTCTTATAAATATCCTATAATATCCATCTAACCCTAGAAAATTTCTGATCCCGGTAGTGGTTGTGGGTTACTCCCACTGAAGAATGAATTCCAGCTTCTTAGGGTCTACACTCACTCCTTCTTTCAATATAACTCATCCAAGAAAGGAAACTTTAGATAACCAAAACTCACATTTGTTAAACTTAACATATTATTGATGTTGTCTCAACAATTGTAGGGCTATCCTTAGATGTTGATCATGTTGTTCTACATCTCTTAAATATATAAGGATTTCATATATAAACATTGTTATAAACTAATATAGATATAGTTTGAAAACTCTATTCATCATGTCCATAAAAGGTTGTAGGTAAATTTGTTAGTCCAAAGAAATAACTACAAACTCATAATGTCCATATCTGATTCTGAAGGCTGATTTAGGTACATCTATGCCTTTATCCTCAATGTAAGATAGCCTAGCCTGAGATCTAATTTTAAGAAGATTGTTTCTCTGTGTAGAAGATCAAATGGATTATTAATTCTAGGAAAAGGATATTTTTTCTTAATGGTTATATTATTCAACTGCCTACAATCTATGCATAACTACATAAATCCATCTTTATTTTTCATAAAAAGTGTTGGAGCTCCCCAAAGTGATGTACTAGTTTGAATGAAACCATTATTCAGTAACTCCTATAACTGAGTTTTTAACTCCTTTACATGTGCCATTCTATAGTCTCTTGATGCTATTAGGTGACTACCCAGTAGAGTTTGTATCTCAAAGTTAGCATCTCTCTCAGGAGGTAGGCATGGTAACTCATCGGGAAAAATGTTTGGGAACTTGCACACTATGGGAACATCATACATATTAACTATTCTTTTCTCTACCTTTAAATCTACACATGTGTTAGAAAGGTCCCATTCCCTTTTCTCATCATCTTATCATCTACATCAACTGATATTATGTGTGTGGGTAAGACTTGCTATTTCTAGTGAAAACACTAAAAAAACCACATTGTTGAAAGATAGCTCTTTCTTCCAACAATCTAGTTGGACATGGTATGTCTCAAGGCAATCCATGACCAAGGTTATTTGAAATGAATTGATGTCTATGGGTATGAGAATAGTCACTATCATATACCCATTGAAACTCAAAAGACATCTGAGAGATAATTCTGTCAAAAATATTGGTTCACCTAATGGTACTCTTAACCAGAATTCATAAGATAAATCTTGAGTTAAAAGAATTGATTCACTAATAATTTATCTCTAAATAAAACAATGTGTCACACCAGAATCAACCAAAATTGTAACTAAAATGTTGTTAAAGAGAAGTATCTCACATTTAACAACTCTGACTAGGACTACTCCTTCTGGTTGATCAAAAGCTCTCCTTCTACTACATTATCCTTGGTATCCACTACCGCCACTATGTGCTCCCCCTCTAGCTTGAACTTACTCCTCTAGATGGAGCATGCCTATGTGGAGTTTGAAAATGGGATTGTGAGCTCTATGTTGGTGTGACCTGAAGCTTTGGACAATCTCTCTTAAAATGTCCCATCTTCCCACAATAATGATATCCTTGAAATGTTGTTCCCCAATGCTGACCAAAGTGTGTCCTACCACAAGTTTCACATATATTTGCATCATGTCTCTGTAGAACTATCATTGATGTTGATGACCCTGAAGGTATTTATGGAGATGCCCACATCTTTATAGGCTAAATCTTGCCTTATAATGAGAGGATAGAACATCACTTGAGCTAATCTTTGTCTTCTAAAACAACTAAGACCTTGTATAATTTTGGAAAAGAATCCACCACCTCCTCTATATTCACCATTGATTTGTCCTCCTTTATCAAAATCTTTAAATCTTATTCTAAACTCAGAATGTTTATCGGTGTTAACTGATTGTTCGATACATATTGCTACCTCTAAAAACTCTGCAAAATTTTTTCTATTCCTTCGGTTGACTGACTGAAATATTGTGTCTAATTTATGGTCTTACCTTCTACATTTTTATATGTCATCTAGTACAAGCTATGGACAAAAGTTAACCAATATAGTAAATATGACTCATACTCACCAACTGTCATATTACCATATCTAATACTCTCTGATTGTCTGATCTTATCACATGAGAAGGTAGGAGGAAAATAATTCTTGTGAAACTCAACCACAAAATCCTTCCATGTCATCACCATATTTCTTCTCTTATCTTCTACTCCACGTCACCATAACTCTGTATCTTTGTTAAGTAGATAGATATTATGATTAATCTGCTTGTCCTATGATAACCCCATTAAGTGGAAGACATTTTCTAGTTGTCAAAGCCACACATCTTTAGCAGTTGGGCCTGTTGTCCCAAAAAACTTAGCCCCATCGAGATTCCTCACCAGCTCATAGGATCTCATCACGTCCTTGCTAGAAGATGAAGACCTCCTATCCATCTTATATTTTTCCTTTGTCTCCAAAAAGATATAATACATCTTGAATGCTTCATCTCTATCTTATCCATATTTAACCATTATCTGAGGTCCAAGTTCATGATGGACCTTACTTTGTTCTTCACCATGACCATGTCCTCTTTTTGCCATCTACATATCCATAAGAGAATACATTTGTTAGAAAGTTGTGGTTCAAAGAGGAAAACATCCTATCCTATTGGTCTCTTACCACCTTTGTCTCAAAACTAAGCTTTGCTACGAGTTGATACAACTCAAACCCACTAAATAGGGTTTAGGTCTACCAAAAAGTGATTAGACTAACCACTCACCAGTAATCAATAATTGGAAACGACCTTAGATTTTTCTTTCTTTAAAGTAATGAAACTAATCCAATGTAGTGGCACCCGAGTGGTAAATTAATGTTGTATGACCGAGAGGTCACAAGTTTGAAACCCCCCCCAGAAATGGGATGAATGAATTACAAATTTTAAAAAAAAACTAACAAAATATCATGTTAACTTAAAAGATAGCATTTGATTCAAGCATAAGTGTCACACCTCCACATATGAGTCTTACTCTTACATCATAATCAATTGAAGAAATTAGTTATTACTTTAATATAGATCAACTACATCTTATTACAAAATTGCTCTCAATCATCACTCTCTCATTCCCAAGACCAGATGAAGGATAATTTACAATCTAACTAAACTAGCTATTCATCTCAAGACAATAGTTGATCTACTCCTGATGAAAGTTAGCTTCTGACTCCTCCAACTGAGTTGGACCCATTCCTAAAAAATATTTAGTAGAGTGTGTGAGCTATAGGTTTATTGCATGGAAAGTCATGAATAAATTAAGATTGTCTAGATACATATTATTAATACAATTAAACATAGGAAACTACAAGCATGGTAGTTAGGAATTGTCAATCATCTATTATGTCAATAGTTATGTAAATAACTACAATAAGTATATAAACTAATCCATTAATTAATCTTTTAGTCTTTTATTATTCCTTGAACCCACATGAAGTGTACTACTAAATGTGAAAGTATCACAACAAGCTACAATCTCACATCAAGACTTAGAGTAGACTTGGGACTCTAATTCTACTAAACTAGCTCTCAGATCTACAACAGGGTTAGACATGTCATGCCTTGGTGGTTAAATAGATAACTAGATAAACTAGACTATTCCTCAAAACCTAGGTACTCAGGAGGATAGTCAAAGCACTTAGATTAACTACATGCATCAGTGGTTCCATAAGGGTTGACCTACTAAGCAATTTGAACTAACTAAACTGCACGGAGTACCACCAGTATCTCCAATTAATATTGGATACCTTACTCATTTAAAGAGATCATCCTCACTGGGCTTAGTTCCTTGTATCTCTTTGGTAGGCTCCAACTACCTCATCATAAACTCTACCAATCGGTAGGCATGTTTCCTCTTTCACAGTATAGAGCTCCATGATGGATTCTATGTTTTTAGGGCATCTAATGGCAAAGTGGTTTCTTTGGTTTCTATAATAAATCTAGTACTATAATGTTCTTAGCTTAACTCTATACTTACGCTTCGACTTTTACTTTTTGAATGCTAAACTTTAACTGTACTTGAATCAATAAAGTGATATACTTGAAATTATAAACTAATTATACTGATAGTTACAAAAATGAACTATCCTTTGAACTTCATAAGTATCTAAGTGAAGACAATCATTGACTAGATCATATATTCATAATATGATTCACTATTGTAGAGATTAGAGCAAACTTGGGGTTTTATTGCCTCTAATTCTACCATTAACATTCACTACAACTTCATAGCAAACAATTCTAGAGTTGAAAACATCTATATGACATCATGAGTATTATAAAATAATCAATATGTCAATTAAAATCTCATGCTTGGTATCAACAAATTGAAAATAGTAATTTTCATAGAAGACATTACATGTCCTTTATAATTTTTAGCTTAATATATATTAGCATCAAGGTTTAAGATTGATTATCCACTCGCCTAAATTAGATCATAGGTCACTGATCTTAGATCAAAGTTTTGCGTCAGGATCTTGATCTACTCATCTTGGTTTTGAGCTAAAAGTTTCAAAATTGTCGTCAAACAACCTAACTTATGGGCAATAGTTCCTAACAATGCCTACTAGAGGAAGAAGAATAAGAAGAAGGAAAGAGGAAAAAAACCTCTAATTAGCCTTGCTCCAGGCTTTGACCAAATGAAATGAGAGAGAATGAAGGAAAAACCTTTGATTTGGACTTACCTTGATGATATTACAATTATGTTGACATTTGACTTGTGTTCTTTGTCTTATTTCCTAAAACCACCCTAGGAATCACTTTCTTGAGGTATTTTTTATGGGTTAGGGCTTTGGTTGTGTATAAAATTGAATGTCTAATTTTGATAAGTATATCAAAATTTATGACGGTATGATGATTGGTTGTGATGGGTGGTGGAGCACCATAAACCATCACTTGGCAAACCATAGTTTGCAAAACCATAGGTTGGAAAGCATCTATTGTTAAACCATCAGTAGTTGAAGCATTGGTTGTCAAATGAAGGTAGTTTTGAGTGAAAAAAATGCCATAACTTCCTATTGATAACTCAAATTTGGTTCATTTTTTTAATTAAGTTCATAATAGAATTTTCAAAAATGATACAACATAACTTATATAAAAATCTTGAATTATAATTTCTTAGAAAATCAATTTCTTTAATGTTTCTTAAATCTCTTTCTATCAACATGTGTGGGTTATTGTTGTATTAATTAAAGTTCCAATCTCGATGTATGCTCAAATCATGATGTTTTAACATATCAAAGAATAACTTTAAGATAAGATAAAAATTACAACTAGATAATAATGGAAAGTGTTAATAAAGGTGAAAATAACACCAGAATTATCTTAGATTCCCAAATTACCAGTAAGACAAGGTATGGGTTGTAAGAATAGTGTTCATAGTAGGGATCTTCATCATAACCACCAAAACATTATTGATTGTAGTATGCCTAGGTTGGATGATCATCTACATGGCATGGTTCATCATAGTAGCCTCCATAATATTTTGGAATGAAGTCAACTTCATATCCACAATGAAGGCATGTCATCTTGCTCGGTGATGGTTCCATGTAGCATTGGATTTAAATGTGGATGCAAGTTGGGGGAAGTTTCACACAACATGGTTATAGTACCCGCAAATTTGACATTAAACACTTTTTGGTATCATCCAATGTAATAAAGGTGAAAGGCTACAAAATAGAGAAATTGACAATAGAGAAAAAGGAAAAGACAAAAGATAAAAGAATGCATATTTACAAATTTTTTTGTATGAAAAAATCAGAATCTAGAAGATAACAAAAAATTTAACAAAGCTAGAAAACTTATAAACATAAACTAACAATTATAAAAACAACCTACAAATGAAAAATCCTAACTTTCCCTTGAAAGATTGAAAATCTAAATGTCATGTTAACCTTGACAACAACGCCAAAAATTGGTGTGAGAAATTATCACACATTATTAACGTAAACATGAATTCTAGATTTTACCTCAACCAACATGCAGTAATCACCACTACAAGCAGACAATTTATCGTTATACAGCTTTGGGATCAAATTGTAAGGGCAACCCTTTAAAGAACCTATTAGATTTATAACCTAATCAATAAACATACTTAACAAGGACATAATGATTCTTGATTTATTTGATTATCTAATTTAACTAAGCAAGTAAATATATTAAACAAGCTAGCATGGAATTTTAGTTATATGATAAATCACCAAGAGAACAAGTTTCATAACCACTGCCTATGTAACTATTGTTTCATTGCATTACTTACATGTATGTTTATTAGATCAAGACCAAAGAGAGTCCATATCCTTTTAAAGTATGGAATTACAAGAATGAACTTTCATATAGGATTGAGGTCTTGTTACCTACGGATCCCGAATATATCACCTCAAAGAACGCCCTTCGAATGTTTTCATATGGGATTCAATGATGTCGATTTATATTATAATCCTAAGTTTAAATTCCTTTACACCTTGAATTATAATAGAGGTGCAAGATAGATGATTAATCTATAAAGCATGTATTAAACAACCAATTATCAACCCAATAGTTAAATAAATAGCAATTTAGAATGTGAAGTACAAAAATATAGGCAATGAGGCTAATCTCTGCCCCTAGTACATACACTACTCTCCAACCATGTTTATGGTATATGAAGAGAAGAGAAGAAGAATCCCTTGGATAATGTAGTGGTCTATAAGTCAGGGTTTCTAGTCTGTGAAGCCACCTCCCAAATAGTTGTTGTTGTCTAGTCATATCCTCCAGTAGAGTGCATCTTTAATGGCAGGCCATCAATGTATGTCTTCAAATCTCCTCAATTATGGACAAGATTTTAGATGGGTTCTAGATATACACGATCCCTATCTGTATGTAAATTTGATATTTTTATCACAATTGTCAGCGGTTTGATTGACTTAAGGACCAACATATCGATTGAATTGGCCAATAAATATACTTGCACTATAGATAATTGAATTATGCTTCCAAGATATGTTGAATTTCTCAATCCCATATCAGATGTGAAATTTGGAGTCAGTTTATTGAATGTGTACACTTGCCAATTGGTTGATTGGAATGTAGTTGAGGCATGTGTATCGATGACCAATAGATCAATGAACAAAATGATTGACTAATAGATTGTCAAGTTTGTTGTGATTTTCCCCAGCTTAGCAAATTAGTCAACTGGAAAAGACAATCGACTGATTCAAAATATGTTGTAGATTTAAAATGGGTGAATGGGTCGTCTCAAGAAATGACACGGTGGAGATTATCTAAGTTGTGAAATTAATTGTAAGAAAATCTACTTTTATTAAATGATTTATAAGATAATCAAAAATAGAGGATCTTGAGTACAAACTTTTTTGGTTCACCCCAACATTACCTACTTGTCAGATCTCTATTTTATTCTAACAAGAGAGATATGATGTCTTTGAGGCATTGTTCAAATGTAACATGGCAGAAGGACATCTAGTAGGTCCTCATGTATTCAAGCTCATTGGGTATGTGGAGAACCTATCTAGATTGGGATTCCCTTTGGGTCAAGAGTTGGCTACTGATGTGATTCTGTAGTCTCTGCCAGAGTCATAAAGTTAGTTAGTCATGAACTTCAACATGAATGACTTTCACAAGCAATTGACAGAGTTGTTGGGCATGTTGACAACAGTTAAAACACAAATGTAGAAAGACAAACCTAAGTATGTGATGATGATCAACAAGACAAAGGGAAAGTCAAAGGCAATGGCAAAGCTAAGAAAAGTTCGAAAGATAACCAGAAGCCCAAGTCTTTAGATCTCAAGGTCTTGTAGGTAATTGAACTGCACATTAAATGGCTTTTGAATTGCTTAATTTTTGAATTTACATGCAAAATCTAAAGCTATTTTATTGACCATTTGTGTTTTAATAATCCTTACTCCAATTTTTGGAATCAGCAATAAGGATATAATTTTTAGCTTATTTCTTGGCCATTTCATGAATGTTTTATGACTTTTCTTCTTTTCCTTATATCGTTATAAAATTTAAACATATAAATTATATATATACATCAAACAATTTGCATAAACTGCCAAAAATCTAAAATCAATAAAATCCCAAGTAGAAATCAGTATTAACATGCAAAACTAACAATAAAATGCACCTAAACCTATGGTTAATATACATTCATCAGAATCGTGTGACTATATCCATGTCTAGTATAGATCTCTTTACTTTTCTCAATGTTCCACATGGTGAACTTATGCTCCTCATCCATGTCTTAGAATGTAAAAGTTATTGTTCTCTATTCATTAACAACACTATTAGATTATATTGCTTATGCTTTGGGTGACTTTGATTATGGATATTGACATTGCTTGTCATATTTCTTTTGGTGTCATACATGAATTTGGTAATATACAATGACGTCTAACCAAATCACATATGCATATCTAATGCTTGGGTATTGTGACTGCTCAAAATGGTAGGAACTACTTGTATATTGCCTCTTAACCCTGCACCAAGGAGCTATAAGACCATATTTTACATAAGGTCAGTTCTATTCTTAGTAGTGTCCCCATATAACACTACAAATGCTTCATAGTTCGATATCATACCATTCTTTTCATTTACTAACTGTGTCATTATAAATATAGAATCACTTTTGGCGTACACCTATTATGGCATGGTATTCTAGTACATTAAAGCATATAATTTGTGCCAACTACAATGGATGATTCTCACATCTTTATAGGCAGACCATACACACCATATTAATCTCACTATTCTCATTGATGGTCTTGAATTATCCATAAAACTTATTGAGTATCGAGCTATTCTATGTTATTCATGATGTCCCTCTATGTCGTCACACACATTGTCACCCTTGTCATTCTGCAAAGCTTGATTCTTTTTTTCGGTGACCACACCATGCATTGTCAAATTTGTCTTGTATACAACTTCACTCATGATGTTGTTCATGATTTCCATATTGACATTATTTTCCACTCTAGGATTAAAACTATCAAAGAAGCCCATGCCGCATATATTGACAAACGACATGATGGTATCCACTTTCAATGACTTGCATACATCTTCTTACTTGAATGGATGGACAAAAATCACATTAATGTTGACTTTATGACAATAATAATGATTGATTTATTGTAGACAAGTCTGCTATTGCACAAATGCTAATAAAATATTATGTATGATGTGACTGTGATCTGTGAAGCAAATAATTACCATTTCCTTCTATGTGTGTTTGAAATTTCTTGGTGATGACATAGTTGCTTTTTTACGTTACATTTCACATATCATGAATACCATAGTAATGATATGTTTATTTTCTTTTGGTTTTTTCTTTTGGGATAATTTATTACTCGAGCATATGTGAATACATTTATAAATTGATTTTTTGCATTTGTATTTGGAAATGTAATGCAATCAAATCCTATTTAGTAGATGAATTCTGAAAATTAGGATTGGTTACACATATTTTCAACTAGGAACGTAGGCACACAACAAGCTGCACTGCCACACCTTTCTGAATGGAAAATCCAATTGTATGGAAAACTATATCTATAGACTTGGGGTCATAACATTCGTATTCATACCTTTAGAAGCCTTTTGAGAAGTTCTAAAGCGTCTGGTGCTAAGAAACCAAAAGTATTAAATGTAAAATCTATAATAACTTGTTGATTATCAATGCACGCATTCTCATGCTTTGCCACTTTGGCTGAGGCATCTTTGAGGACATCATGTCCCACAGTAAAAAAACGCCATTCCTCAATCCCACTAGTGGAGAATCCCCAATCAAATTAACACATGCATGCTTCCTGCCAACCCATTCAAAAAATCAAGATATCAACTGGTCTAAGTTCCATAAGACATTGGGAGGCCTTTGTTGGGAATGAAGTTACTTGGATGATCTATTCGTAGGGATAAACATTTTATTGAAGGGTTTGTAGGGAAATTGGGTCCACAAAAAAGGCAGCAAAAATGAAAATTTAAAGCTCGACTCCCTTTAATAGCAAGACTGTATCAACAATAATGTATCTAGGAAGGAAAGGTAAAAAGAATTATATCTGGTCCTGGAGCAATCCAACGACAACTCTTAATGCAGTAGTATGCTTCTTCTCCAAGCATCAACTTGCTTCTTCTTCAGAAGCACTCAAACCGTCATCAGCAACGGCCTCCTGGTCTGACACCAGGGACGATGGTTGACGGTGTTCTCCTAGCAACAAACAACGGTCTCCTACCTCTAGATTAGTCTACGCAGACTACCTAAAACTCTATGTTATGCTACCAGAGTAAATGGGAAGGAGTTGTCTCTTTTGAACGTCAACCTACTAGAGTTGATTCACTCTCCCACAATTGTCTCTTTGTTGTTATCCCTCCCTTATCAGGTAGGACTTGTTCAGGCTCTCTATTGGTTACCACAACCATAGAGGGCAACAATTGTCAGATCTACTGTTGTGTCTGTGAAGTCCCCAGTACCCCTCTATTTATAGGAAAGGACAGGGTAAGGTTTCACAATCTGTGCAGGAGTCGGAAGGACATTATTCATTATTTTTGGAACCTATGCACGGTGAACTGGTCGTTTCGCATAGCCAACCAGTCAGTTCATGCATGAACTAGTTGTTTCATGTAGTTTCCTATTCTAAATCAAATTGGTAATCAATGACTGATTAATGCTAAACATGAAATCGGCATAAATCCTTGTTCTAATCAGATTGGCAATTGAACTAGGCAACCCAAATGGTGAACTGGTCATTTCACATAGTGAAATGATCATTTCACTTAGTGAAATGGTTGTTTCACATGTCCAATTCAGGTAGAGTTCAATCAATATTGATTCCATTTGACCTGACTCTCCAATTGATTGGTTCAACACTTGAATCGGTGGGTTCATTGTCGAGTCATTCAACTCTAAGCCTCAGTAGTATAATTGAATACCTAGACACTTTTAGTAATCAAGTTAAACATCATTCATGAATAGACTCCTATTCCAAGTGTATCATATGTGTATGACCCTATAGGTCCCAATTAAGTTGGTAGTGAATGTACATAACTAATTATGACATCACAAGCAAAGAGTGGCGTCTAGAAACACATCATTTCTATCCAAGTAATTTAGAAAATTAGAGAACAACTTCAACCTACAATCTGTGGTCAGTATTATAGAGATTGTATAGTTCCTTTGTCTCGGATATCTGGATTGAAGTCAAGGCATGGAATCATCATCCTCCCACAGTTCAATCCATGTTCCTTAAACTAGAGCAGACTGTCTCAGATGCATGTGAGTTCACATATCACATATTGAATCACATGAGTATGGTCATACATTTCTCAGTCTCGCTTATCAAGTGGCCTAGATATCAATCTCCTATAGGAGGGACAAATCACAACCACATCACTCACACTCAATCCCCATGTGCCACAATGCACCCAAGCACCACCTTTATGGCAACCCTTATTCATGAGCACAGTGGATGATCTCAAAGTATGTGAATGAGTTGTGATGAATGTAGTGGATTCAGGTTAAGAAGCACAATCACCACTATCACTATGAGAGTTGATTCTAACTACCATTCCACGGTATCCATGTACCACTCTCATGGTGGGTATGTCTGATACACTGTTCTTTAACATGTATATGTGTGCTTGACTTGATATCACATATTATGACTAATGAGATTTTGTCATCAGTCAACACACACTCTAGTCTTATGTATTATTGTTGTCTATTTTGCTTCCAAAGTAATATCCAACTAGGGACATAACAAGAATGTATGTACTCTTAACATTCTTATGATTTCATTGTTCCAGTTGCACTTGAAGACATACGTCATCGAGTAACATCATTCTTTATATATCTACTATGTATTGTCATCATATCATGTTGAGATAAACATAATAAATGAAACTACCTTTATTATTATCAAATACTTTATCTAATGCCCCATTGAAATCATCATATGATTGGCTCTCTGGGCATACATACCAATAGACTCCCACTTGCACTTGGATCCAATCACCCATGAATCTTATTCCAAATGACCTTAACATGTCCATCATGTTTCTACTATGCAACTGCTTCTATAGTGGGTTAGCAACATTTGCTTCAAGTAGGTATTTCTAAGGTTCACATCTCCTCATTGTGTGACCTTTCACATGAGAAGGAAGTATTGTAGTATGTTATATGAAATTCATAGCCTAATCAGTAGCTCCATTATTGTCATAGTATTTCTACCATGTCATCAATGGTTTGGAAACTCCCACAAGTTCATCTATATGAACTTCTTGATTTATATAGTATCCTTCATTGTTCTCATAACACAGAGATACTCGACCTATGTAGTAGATTTAAAAAACTATCAATATCTCATAACCCTTTCCATTTTACAGTTCTTGTTCAACGTCAAACAAAATTTTAGATTGTGATCATTAATTTTATTTGTCATTTTGGAAGCTTGCATTAATGTAACCTTTACATCTAACTATTCCTTATTACCATAACCAAGAAACCAATCCTTTTCATTCTTCTCAAGCACTTAAGGATGTTCTTTATGTTAGTCCAATGACCTTCATTAGAATCTACTAGACATCCACTCGCCATAATACATACAAGATAACTAAATATCCTCTCGTCATGTCCAATACATATGAGATAATGGGACAAGTACATAACATTGCATATTTGATACATCCAATTGTGAATGCATATGGTATCTATACATGTGTTCTTATTCTTCACAAGAATTGGGACACTATTCTCTTGAGAGACTAATTCCATGGATATGGATAAGTTTTCTCTCATTGAGTCTTGCATGTTGAACCCTTAAACATCTTGCCAATGTATGTGCTCTTTCAAGAAGTTTTCTAGATATGTCTATATATATATCTCAATTCCTATCACATTGGATGCTTCACCTTAACCCTTTTAGAGAAGGTACTTTCTTTGCCAATTTCTAATACATGCAAGATAAGGACATCATTCCCCATAATTATGTGGAATGTAAACATGCTCCCACCAAATCTTATGCAATCACATATTTCATCTTCATTCTAACTCAAGTCAAACTCTTTGACTATCTTGTCAAATAAAAGATTCCAACTCTGAGATGATTGCTTCAATACCACATATTGACCTTTGTAACTTACAGACTTTATTTGCAATATTGGATTTATAAAACTTTTAGGTTGTGCCACATACACATCCTCATAATTATTCTAGTTAAGGAATGTGGTTTTAACATCCATATGACAAATCTCATTAGTCATAATAAGTTGCAACAACAAGCATGATCCTGATGGATCTAACCATGGTAACTGGTGAAAGACTTCATCATGTTTAACACCTTGAACTTGTTTAAAACTCTTTGCAACCAATATATCGTTCCATGTTGGTCTTCTTCCTAAAGACCCAATTGCTCCCTATGGCTTTTACCCCTTTAGGTGGATCCACCAAGTTCATACCTTGTTGGTTTAAATGGACTCCACCTTGGATCTTATGGCCTCAAGCCATGCTTCAGATTCTAGTCCCTCAATAGCTTCTAGGTAGGTTGTTGAATCATCATCTTATGATCAACTCACCGCCTTTATGAGTTATAAGATATCATAATCTTTCAAACTCTAGGTGTGTTCTACTAGAACTATGAGGTTTTGTGTTACATAAGGAACTTGAGATTCCACAATATCTCATGATTCTCCATGTTCCTATTGTACCTCTTTAGGTTCATTGTTTTCTTGTTTGTCTTGAACATTTTGAGTTCTAATTTTCTCCCACCGATTCGTTTGGAATGTAAGTTCCTCTTAAAGAATACAACCATCCAAATCAACACACAACTTTGTTGTTGGATTGGGATAAGAGTAGTATTTTAAAAAAATAACATTTGTGTGATTTGTGGACAAAGCTTTTCAAGAAATTATTATCTTACATAAGCTCTCAATCCTTATAAAAGACATATTGGGACATCTCCCATGCCATATCTCATATGGTTTCTTTTGAACCAATTTATATGGTACATTGTTTTAGTGTAAAGCATGTGCCCAAAAGGAATTATAAGATTAGCTAGATTTATTGATAATCACACCATGACTAATAGGGCATGATTCATTCTTTTTAATGTACCAACATGATACCTTATCATTGTGTTTTAGGTGTAGTTCAACATGATACATTATCATGATCTCCTAGAAGGTTCTTAAACTCTTGGTTAAAAGTTTCAACATCGATCACATCGAGGTATCTTAATACTTTTGCCAAGTTGATTACGTACTTCATTCACGATCTCCTTGAACACTTTAAGATATCTTATGCTTGCATTTCATTAGATGCAAACCTCCATGTCTATCGATAGAATCGATAAATATAATGAGGTACTGGTAATTGCCTATAGCATTTATTCTAAAAGGTCTATATACATCAGTATGTATGAACCCTAATAGAACAGTCGCTCTCCCACTACATCTAGTGAAGATGCTTTTGTCATATTACACAATAAATAAGACTTGCATGTCTCTATCGGTTCAATAACCAAAAGAGTCTAGATAACCATCATTATGGATCTTAGAAATGCATTTCCAATTTATGCGCTCTAGGTGACAATGCTATAGGTATTCATTGTTTGAGTGATCAAGTCATTCCGTATATGTGTCATATACATTTGTCTCATAAACTATCAAGTGTATATCGTGAGACATAGGGCACTGCCATTTAAGATCTCATCTTTTAAAATGAAACATCAATTCTTGTCCATACAAGATACATGATGTTTTCATCAATGGCAAGTATATAGTAGCAATTCACTAATTCTACTACATGCCTATGAATGACATATTCCAATTGTAGTGGTAGCAAATTTTGATCCATACAATTTTAGCTTACTTCTTATTGGGTCTTGAAGTGGAGATCTCTATCTCTGCTCTTCTTACCCTTCTCCTTATCTTGAGTACTAAAGACTTGGACTTTAACTTAGCCTCAGAACCCTTCTTGTCATTGCCTTTTCCCTTGGACTCACTTCCGTTGATCACCATCATGGGTTTGTCCTTCTTCAATCTTACTTTGGCATTCATCAACATGCCAAGCAATTTAGACATTGGTTTGTCCAAGTTACTCAAGTGATAGAACTCGATAAATTGGCTATATGATTTAGGCAAAAATTGTAGAATCATATCAAAGGCCAACTCTTGACCTAAAAGAAATCCCATTCTCTCCACGTGCCCAATCATATTGAGCACATGGGACTCTACTGATTCTCTCACTGTCAATTTGCACACAAACAATGCCTTGGAGACATTATACCTTACTTTCTTTACATGATTCTTAAGATGTGTTACCATCTCAAGAATGTCCATGTTTTCATGTTGCTCATGCAACTGATATTTCATACAATATAGCATAAGGTACTCAAATGACATGCTTCCAGTAAGCATCCATTTCAGCCTTAGGCGTAATTGGAGTGGGTTTCTCTGGCTCTGGTCTTTTAAGGACATAGAATTTTTGCTCATTTATGAGAATGCTTCTCAAAATCCTAAACCAGATGTGGAAATAAACCCCATTTAGTTTTCCTACTCAAGGAAAAAAAATGTTATTAGGTTCTACAAAGAATTTGCAAATTTTCAAAACATTTTTATTTGTTTGATTTGATAAGTTAACGATATTAATCAGGCCTTTAATTAATTATCGCTCTCACTATTTTTTTCATATTGATAACCCTCATGTATCCATCTAAAAGATTACAGCATACAATCTTCTAGTGAGCTAAGATCCAAAATAATTGAATTATTACCTGGCCAACACTAACGTCCATAACCAATTATTAACGTAGGAAACTTTTGCAAATTACATCTCATACATTTCTTGGATAGATGATATACACAACTCCTTACCATAGTCCATTCGCATGCTTCTAGGTGCTTAATCTCATTAAGGACACCCAGTTAAGCCTGGCCTAAAAGCCAACATGATAGAAATGCACCCTACTTTGGCAGAACCTACATATTTACCATCACACTTCCACAACATAGACCATGCATCATTCTTTGATGTAACCTACGCTTGGTCGATCAAAATTTTCATGTGTCTTACTTATGGAAAGCATCTTAAACTTAGTATTGTATTGAGGGATTTATATATATATATATATATATATATATATATATATATATATATATATATCCAATCACCACATACTTATAATATGTATCATATACATACTATAATCACAACAAAATTTATGTAATATAAAACACAAAATCAATGGTTATGGTCATTCTATTATATTCCTTGGAGCCACAAGGAATTACTACCACCTAATGTCCACATCATATGCAACCTATTATTGATGAAGATCTGCACTTGAACCAATCTACGTTGATCAGTTCAACTCTTGAAATGATTGACTCACCTACTGGTTGCTCGGTTGGGCTCATTAAATGGTCATCGAAGTCTCATGAATCGGTCAGTTTGTCTTGTGTAGAATGTCAAAAAAACATAAATTAAAATCATTCTATTTCTTATTGCATTGTATAAGGGAAAACCTCGAGTTACATCTCAGGGGAAATAGGAAGAAAATCATGTATCTACATTTAGAAAAGAGAGAGGGGCTTGGTATGCAAACAAATATATAAATAGGAATAGACAACCACAACCATGCACACCCAGATCTAGGGTTATTGGCCATAACCACACTAAACATCCACCATCAAAACCAATTTTAGGGTGACACATGTAAATTGCATATATATATATATATATATATATATATATATATATATATATATATATATATAGAGAGAGAGAGAGAGAGAGTCAGGCTAGAATACACTCGAGTGTATTCGGTGCATAATACACTCAAGTAGTTTTCCATGATGTAATCTTTTTTTCAAAAATCTAATCTGTTGATCTTCTTAAATATCTTATGAATAGCTCATACGCAAAATTTGAGCACATTTGGACATTTATAGGTCATGTTATAAAGACCGTAAAAATTATGCATTTCAAATTAGTTGTGTGCGTCGATTTTGTTGCCCTTGGATGACTAACACTCATCCAAATGGGCTCAAAATTTGAATGTAGCCTATCTATAGTATGATGGTGAAGATCAATGGTTTACATTTTACAAAAAATAGTCTTGATATGCAAACACACTTGAGTGTATTCGTGCGATCTATACCCTCGAGTGTATTCTAGCCTAACTATATATATATATATATATATATATATATATATATATATATATATATATTAGTTTTGTATATTCATATGTGAAATTTAATCAGATATGCACTTTAACTAGTATAATATTCACGTTGTATGCAATAAAATAAATCTGATCGTATCGATTTAAATATAGATACACCATAAATTGATGTTCCTCTAATACCATTGTAGGGAAATTGAGGCAAAAATAAAGGCAGTAGAAATAAAAATTTAAAACATGGTTCCCTTTAGCAGCAAGATCGCATCAACAACATTGTATCTAGGAAGGAAATACATGATCTTGGAGCAATTCTAGTGACAACTCTTGATGCACTATCGTACTTCTTCTCTAAACAACAACTTGCTTTTTCTTCAACAACACTCGAACAGTCATCAGCAATGACCTCCTCATCTGGCACCACAGATGACGGTTGATGGTGTTCTCTTAGTGGGAGACAACGACCTCTCGCCACTAGAGTAGTCCACATGGACCATCGAAAACTCCACATTGCGCTACCAGAGCCAACACGAAGGAGTTTTCACTTTTGAACGTCACCTTACTAGAGTCGATTCGCTCTCCCACAATTGTCTATCCCTTGCTATCCCTCCTTTTATCAGGTAGGACTTACTCAGGCTCTCTATTGTTTATCATAACCAGAGAGGACAACTATTGCCAGATCTATTGTTATGTCTGAGAAGCCCTCACACTAAAAAAAAAGATGATTTAGCTATGATGGTTTTAGTTACATTTAATTTATGTGTAGTGTGAGATTTTTTTACTTATAAAATATATTTGTATAACTTAAATAATTGTAGCTACCTCAATAAATAAGATGTAGATACAAATTTTCACTCCTTTTAATAAATGCAATGAGATGGTTTAGAGGGAAAAACTCCCACACTCTCTCCCCATTATCCCCACCCACTCAATGCATCTAACTTTGTAAATGGTTCCCCCCCTTATCGACACCTAATCGTCTCATCTCTTCATGCGTCTCGAATCTAGCCTGACTCTATGCCCTTCTCTCCAAGCACCAACGCCCCCTGACTAAATGTCTGACTGTCGTTGTCCTCGTCACTGTTCGGGAAATAGGTCCGCACGACCGCATATACTCCCGCATATACCTATTCAGTCACCCTACCGCACCGCATATTACTAATCGGTCCATTAAGCGTTCATGGGCCGCATATACTCCCGCTTGGTCGATTAAGCGGCCGATTAAACTCCGCTTTTCTAAAAGCCCACAACTTATGTTCATGCATTTCGTACATACATGCATACATATACACACATTTCATTATATATTTAAATTGAGATATATAATCATTAAATTATATGTATACATTGTAATACATATAAAAAATTTCCACAAGCATTTGTACATTTATTTGAATACCTTTTGATATATTAACATGTATAGATACATATACAATATACCTAAATATACAATCACATATTTGTGCATCTATATATACATTTTGATTTATTCAAATTTATACACACTCTACACATATTTGTACATTGATTTACCTACATTTTAGTATTTGTACATATATTACAAACACATTCCATATATAGACATATATACATATATAAGCATATCATACATCATACATGCATAATAATATGTTTATAAGTAAATAGATGTACATTCCTACTTTATATATTTTAATTTATGATCTCGATATATTAATTTATATATAATTAGTTTATTGAAATAAAAAAATTGAAAACCGCATATACTCCCATATATACTCCCGCATACCGCATATACTCTATGCAGTACCCTCTCCGCCCATACACCGCATACTGCTTTCCTGAACAATGGTCCTCGTCAGATAGTTGTCACCCTCCAAGTTGTTGCACGGCCCTCTGCCTGAAGATCCTCCCCTACAGTCGAGATCACTGCCTGGCTCCGTCTCTAGGTAGGAAATAGAGAGGAGGAAATCACTGAGTGACCCCCAACCGAATGTTGCCCTCTAATCGAATGTTGCCCTCGCCGGATGGCCACCGCCCACGTGCTGCTAGACGGCCCTCTACCTAACGCTCATTCTCTACAGTCGAGATCATTTGTCTGTCTTTGCCTTCAGACATGACACAAAGAGAAGGAGATCACCTGGCCGCCACTAGCCTCTGTCTCCAATCACCTGGCCGCCACTCACCTCATCTCCAGGAAGGGCACTGGTGCATAATACTTTTCTTGTCCTCCTCCTAGGCCCCTGTTGTCCTTTTCTAGAGCTTTGTCATTTTAGAAAGTATAGGGCATTATCACCTTCCTTTTCTCATCCACGTTTCGCATTTCAACAGTTTGGTAAGTGATTTAAAATCCTTTTAAATTTGTAATATGATAATTTGCAATTGTATGAATCGCATGTTTTCTTTTTATACACACTTCATAGACATAAAAATATAGAGGCAAAATTCAAAAGTATATTCTTCTTAGATGCCTCTAATCAATGTATCAATTTTGTATGTCACGTAGGCTTAGAATGAAAAATTATATTTAGAGGATTATTGGCTCCCATTAGATATGCTTACATTAATTTATTAGGTTCTTGGGTCAATGATCCTCAGACGTCATGAGATGGTAGAATATGCATGGAGATTCGATGCCATAAAAAGTCCATAGAAATGAAATCATATTCTAATCTAATAGTATATTTTCCTATTAGATTGTCTTGCAGTTTAATAATTCTACAACTAGTTGAAATATTGACTTTATGGTGAGTCAACACATTGAATTAATGTTGTAGTAAAAAGTAGTAGTTACAATCTATTTTTACCATAAAATGATAATATCTTTCATAATGTCAAAGTGCATCACGGATCTCATTTGATTTCATAATATAAGCATATTGAACGTATGACTATGAGATTATAAAAGTCTATTTTGATAAAACGTTTAGATTTATTAAATTAGCAAAGGTTCACATAAGCATTTGAGCATGTTTTTTTTATTGGTGTGAGTACCAATACTGATGGAAATATACAACTCTAGTCTAAGCATTTTAGTATTGTTGTGTAGTTTCTTATAGCTTAGAAAACACTATATATTGGGGAGACACATGTGTCGTAAATTCAATATAACAAAGTTGGTCTTATTCACGTATGTTTGTATCTATTAATATATATAAGATGAGTACAACATGACAATTTACATAGACACTCCCACATATATAAGGTTCACACACCCTTCGTGTATTAATAAACAATACATATGTCATATCTACCTAGATCATTACATGAATGTCATACCAAACAACCATTTAAATTTGTGAATCAATATGTTGTTCGATCCTCTGACAGAGTAAGTTGAGAGCTGAAAATAATTCTTTTACTAAAAATACCTCATTAGTTGTCAAGGAAAAAAGTATAAAAACATAATACACGATAGTGGTACAAGTCTGAATATCGGTATCAAAAATAAAAGGTTTAACATCAACGCGTGACAACTTTTTTGAATTGAAACAAAATCTTTTTTTGTAAACATGTGTTCTCTTCCATTGGAGACATATATTTATTGTTAATTTATTTTTTCCTTTAAAATTAAATTATGTATTAATATTTTAAATTTACTATATTGAAATTAACTTATGTAATGATTTTTAATATGATATATTCTTCATTTTTCTTTTTATTCCTTGATTGTTATAGGTAGTCATGATAGATAAAAGTTAGATCCATGAGGAACATAGAACGAGCATGACATACTTACTTGGGGTGGTTAAATTTATAGAGCATGTATTTGCAAATTCCAGCAGAGATGGGACTATCTTATATCCTTGTAGGTAGTGTTTAAATGTGCATAGGCAGAATTGGCAAGTCACAACTGAACACTTGTTATAGAATGGATTCTTGACCAACTATACAAATTGTATTTTTCATGGTGAGGGTTCATTTGATAGCATTGAGGATTCACACATAGACAATGACACATCAAAAGATGACATGAGAGACATGTCGGATGATATGTACGGAGTATCACAAGATGGAGAGAATATGGAAGATGACGACCATTGATTTGTATTTGTTGATGATGTAGAAGTTGAGCAATTTTACAAATTGTTAGAGATTGATGCACATGAATTGTACCTAGGAAGTAAGAAGTACTCTAAATTGCACATTATTGTGAGGTTGTTTCACATAAAATGTATCAATAATTGGAGTAATAAGTCATTTTATCATGTGCTTGAGATTTTGAAGGAATTACTTTCAGAGGATGAGACGTTACCTAGCTCTTATTATGAATTCAGGAAAATAATCAGGGACCTTGGACTTGACTATAATAAAATCGATGCTTGCATAAATCACTACATTTGTATTAAAGGATTTTGTAGATAATACGTCATGTCTGAAATGTGGTGCTTCTAGATATAAAGAAATAGGAATTGGTGAAGCAGGTGCAGAAAATATTCATATGAAGAAGAAAGGAGTTCCTTGCAAAGTTCTACGCTACTTTCCCTTGACTCCTAGGTTGAAGAGATTGTTCATGTCTTCGAAACGGTCATCCCTAATGTGGTGGCATGATGAAAGTCATACCCAAGGATGGGATTCTTCGACATCCAGTAGATTCTCCAGTATGGTAGACATTTGATAATATGCATGTTGAGTTTGCTTCTAATTCTCACAATGTTCATCTTGGATTAACTTCTGATGGTATTAATAATTTTGGCCTCATGAGTCTATCATATAGCATTTGGCCCATCGTATTGATTTTGTACAACTTGCCACCATGGTTGTACATGAAGTCTCCCAATTTTATCTTATCCATGATTATTCTTGGTCCAACGCAACCAGGAATGGAGATAGATGTCTACCTACAACCGTTGATTGAGGAGTTAAAAGAACTATGGGAAGTCAATGTTGATACTTATGATGTTGATCGTAAAGAGGTATTCAAGTTACATGTTGCCTTGCTATGGATGATAAGCGACTTTCCTGCATATGGTTATCTATCTGGTTGGCAAACTAGTGGGTATCTTGCATGTACTTTCTGTAACAAAGACACATGCTCATGAAGACTACCATATAGTAAGAAAGCATGTTTCATGGGTCACAGAAGGTTCCTCCCAATGGATCATAAATTTCATAGAGATGCTTCATCATTTTACGAAAAAGAATAATTAAGAATTTCTTCTAAGATGTTATCTAGAAGTCTGTATATAATTTATCGTATAACTGGAAAAAGATAAAGTATATTTTTTGAGTTTCATACTGGAAGCATAACCTTGTACATCATAATCTTGACGTGATGCACATCAAAAATAATGTATGTGAGCGTTCGATTCACACACTTCTAGGAATAGAGAAGTCAAAGAACATTGAAAATTATCGATATGACCTCAAAGAGATGGGCATAAGGGATAGACTTCACATTATCAAGAATGAAAATAAAAATATCATCCGGCCTTCATGTTTTACTTTGAAAAAAGGAGGAAAAAGAATTATTTTGTAAGATGTTGAAGCCTGCTCAAGTTCCTGATGGGTATTCTTCTAATATAGCTCAAAATGCACACGTCAAAGAAAGAAAGTTGATGGCATTGAAGAGTTGTGATTATCATGTATTAATGCAAAAAATTCTCCCATTATCTTTACAGGTAGCATTGCCCCACAAAAATGTTAGATTTGTTGTAATTGAGTTGTCCAAGTTGTTTAAAGACTTATGTTCTAAAGTCATAAATCCAAATACTTTTGAGAATTAGAATCCAGAATAGCAGTGACTCTTTGTAACTTGGAGAAGATTCTCCCACCATCATTCTTTGATGTGATGGAGCATGTGTTCATTCATCTTCCACGAGAAGCGAAGATAGCTGGACCGATATTCTACCATTGGATGTACCCAATGGAGAGGTAAACTTTCTAATAATTAAATTTGTTCTGACTTTGCAACTGATCGTATGTGATAATCTTACAAAATATTTTCTTCTTCTTTTTGTAGACACTTAAAAACTTTGAAACAAGATGTGTGAAATAAAGCTACTCCAGAATCTTCTATATAAGAAGGTTACTTGGCAAACGAATGCTTAACATTCCGTTCAAGATATCTTTCAGGGGTTGAGACAGGGTTCACTAAATTGTCTAGAAATGATGTGGAAGATGAAGATATGTATAATGATGATGAGTGGTCTATATTTTTTCATAAAGGGCAACATTTAGGAAAGAAGACTCATATTATGCTTGATAGTATGATTGTTGAAAATTGTGCATCAATATGTTTTAGCCAATTCTGATGCAGTTGATCTGTATGTGAAGTATGATCATTGTTTACTTTTGAGCATGTAATTGCATCTTTATGTCTAGGTGTGTTACACATATTTGTTAGCTAGAACACATCCGGTACTTGAAGAAAGTCAATTCACGTGCACGACAATGAGAAAACAATAATCTTTGTATGAACAATTTTAATAAATGGTTTAAGAAACATGTGACTTTAAATAAGTTATTTTCATTAGCATGATAAAAAAACATTGAAATAATTAAATTCATGTTTTCAGACTGAGGAGAAGGCAAAGTAGACAACTGTGTCATCAAACCTTTTAGTGTTGGCCTGAGGGTCGCAACAACTGACAATGCAATATGCGGGATATGTAACAAATGGTTACAGATTTTGCACCAAGGATTGAGAATGTGGCAGAAAAACACAAAATAGTAGGATCATGGTGAAAGCTTAGACAGAAAGTTTTGCCAACTCCAAGGACTAAATTCATGTAACATGTCAAGTTACCTACTACGGAGTGTTAAAAGACATTTTTGAGATCAGTTATTACAAGCAACTTAAAATTGTATTATTCAAATAAGATTGGGTCAATGCAAATAGAGGCATCAAAAAATCTAAAAATGACTTCACAATGGTCAAACTAAAATATATTTTTATAATTTATTATTTGTTTGCATTGGCCTCCCAAGAACAATAAGTGTTTTATGTGAAAGACATAAGTCAAAATAATTGGAGCTTTGTTGTTCACACTACACCTCGTGATACTTAAGACATGAAGGAGAAGCTTCATGACAATTTCATGGATGCAACCTGCTTATCTGAAGATAACACTTCAAGTGATTTGGAAGATATCTTAAGTGATGTTTGTGATGACTTTTATTTAGTCAGAGAAGACATGGAGGATGTGACCTTTTATGACAGGGGCCATGATCACCAACATTGATCTTATGTAACTCTTTCTTTTTTATTTATTGGGTCAAATAGTGGAAACACTCATGTTATCATTTTATTTGTAAAATGTTATGTATTCTCTTACATTGATTATATGTTCATTGTACAAATGTTTTCTTTTGAGTTAATCTATTTTATTTGTTTGCTTGTTGGATGTTGTCTTCATCAACAAAATATGAATATTATTGAACTCTTTTTTGATGATTTGAGGAACACAATGAATTATTTCATTTGCTTGGTAGTAAGTTTTAAACCTGACAAGATTTTATCAAATGTGAGCACATCTTTAATTTCTACTTCATTCGTAATGTGGTTGGTTTTACTGAGTGGTTTGATGTGTTTCTAGATTTGTGATATATTCAAGTACATGCATGAGGTACAAGGGTGAAAGTGTAGGTCTACACTAGGTTGAATGGATCTATTTATAATTGTCATGTATTTAAGGTCTACACTCGAGATTTTCTAAACCTCTACTTCATTGGCTTCTGAAAAGATCAATTTTTTTGGCTACTTTAGTCATGGCATTGTGTTATCTATGGTTCAGGGGTGATTGTCTTCTGATAGCTTCTAAAAAGATCAACTTTTTCGGTTGCTTTAGTCATGGCATTGTTTTGTTGACTTGGTTCAGGGGTGATTGTGTTTTGATACAGCTAGTTGTACTTAATGCTCTCATTTTCTCCAAATGAGGAACGACTTTTGATAAATCACCTACATAATACTTACAGATGATCATGTTGATGTGTATACTCTTCCAATTGATAACTCATGAGGTATGTACTATATTGTATTATAGTTGGTGTGTTCATGTTGTAGATTTTATTTTATCATTGCTACAAAGAAGGATATTTTCAATGTACACACAGATATCAGTCCATACAGGATACTCAACTTTTGGTAGTATTTATCTTCTTGTGAGATTATTCAGTTCATTGCATAGTGATGAGAAAGAAGAGCAGTTTGTGTTGTGTGCACTGGTAGAGTAGTGAGGATAGATTTTGCTAGTTTGTGTTGTGTACACTGGTAGAGTAGAATGTCCCTTTTACATTAGGTTCCAACAGGATAATAGCATTCATAGCTCCCATCATCGATGTTGAGGTAAATATAAAAGGTAGACATGGTTCTACCAAAGTATTAATAATGATTTTTGTGGCTAAGGTCACTGTTATGGTATTCTTTTCCTACCTAATGTGCTAATTAGTCAGTCCTTGGTTGAAGCTTGTTTTGGTTTATTGAGGTTCAACAGAGACAGTCACTTTCAAGATCTTTGTCTTAATATGATGTTTTGAGATCTTTGAACCTGTTGACTTCATGTTACTCTATTTTTTTGGATATTTCACAATAGATCATGCTTTATCCGGGTTGCTTCTTAGCCATGTTGCAGACTCAGTAGGACTTATACATGCTTCAAATAAGTGATATATTTTACTATTTCTATATTGAACTTGTTGAGTATTTGACGGTTCAGACTTGTCTCCTTGATCTATTACAACTTCTTTTTTTATTCTATTTTATGACAAATAATTGTTATATGTGTTATCTTGGATAAATATGTATTTTAATCTATTACTTTTAGATATTTGTTGTTATTCTCATCCTTCTTTTATTTTGGGGCTTGTTGGTCTAGTTGGTGAAGGAATGTGTCAGAAAATCATGTAAAGAAACTATAATTGTATTTTATTCATGGATAATATGCCAAAAAGAGTAAAGGAGACTGAGTTTGAAGGTTCATGCCCCCTTCACTTGAATTCAGATATGACTTATTGATATTTAAAATTTGTCAATTTTTGGGTTTGAGTAGCCTTCTTTATTTGAAGTTCATGATATGATAGTTGTTTCTCTTCATTGTAACTTCTAATGTTTGTTGGTTTTCAGTCTTAAGTAATTTTTGGATCTAGTTTATGTAGATGGCTTGTTTGATCAATATCATTTAGGTTCATCTGCTGGAAGCCTTGCAGTTGGTTGAATTTGGAGTTACCCTCATAGATATTAAGCATTTACCTCTTACAAATGTAAAAAAATCATTTTGGAATACTACATTAATAATGTCTGTCTTGTTAACACATTTCCTTTTGTTTCACATTGTTCTATTATGGCAAGTATCTCTTGTGTCAGGTTGTATTTACACTACGGGGGAATGATTGATTTTTGTGTGGCCAACTGGGACATATGGCTATCAATTGCCAAGGGAAGGAAAACAAAAAAAAAGTTGATGACATTTAAATTTTGCATTATAAACTAAGAGATCCAATTATATAGGATATATTTTTTGCACTATCTCATACATATACAGAAAGTATAAAGGAGGATTTTAAGGAGCTAAATAAATCAAATACTTTTCAATCTTTTTAATTCAATCTAAAATCACTTAACATGTATTGTTCAGCCTATCGTAGGTGTAATAGGAACCACAAACTCCAGTTAGAAAACTTAGTTGAATCTATCATCAAGGTGGTGAGAAAATTATATCTACTTATAGGAGGGGGATGTGTGCCTCCATTGACAGCTAACTCTAGGCTTTTGTAGCTTGTCTGTCTTGTTGTGACCCAAGCTTCCAAGAAGGAGTTGGGTGGTATTTATGGCAGTCAGCCAGAAGTGTGGCCAACTTTTTTGCAGATTAGTGGTCTGACACCCTTATGTACAATATCAAGGCATACCTCCCTACAACTGAGACTTTTAGCACACTTAGTGTAGCAATAGTTTCCTATGCTTTTCCATAGTGTGTGTTGGATCACTAGGCTAAGATGTTTCTCTTTATGTATTTTGGAACTGAAATTCGCTCTTATTGTAGTTTCTTTTTAATGCAGGCTCAGACAACTCTATTTCATTCTATTTTTGACCATGAAGCTTCTAGTTTACTTCATTCAGGTGTAAAGGCTGAATTTGGTGGGGGGTCCACTACGATTTTGATTAGTTGCACAAGATGGAAAAGGGTAAAAGCATATGTATAGCTAGTTGTGGTTTATATTATACTACATTACTATATGATGTTGTTCTATAATTTATTGAGAACTCATGGAATATAAATATAGGCTTATAAGTTGATGCATTATGGCATAAATTGTTGGTCCAATTTCGTTTAAAAATGAGTTTCTCATATATAATACCTTTTCCAGCCATAGACATACAATAAGAAAAATGAATTTCTGAAATATAATACCTTTTCCAATGTTGAGACTTTTCTAGCAGATGTCCTTTTGAGTAATAATATACTTTTAATAAAATTCTAGATAAAAATGGAAAGGCTGAGAGACAAGCAAAATGTTATTGCCAATATGTAAACACTTGACTTCTAGAGTGTGACTTGATATACTACCTATACAATTTGATTTAATAATTTGGCAATGCCTCTATATTTTGTTTTTTACAAAAATAAATTAGTGGATTCTTCCTCATGGTCAATGCGGCACCATGAAATTTCTACATAGGGTCGAGCCTCATTGTTGTATTGCTAGGATTGAACACTATTGATGCATTAGAAAAGTTTGTAACTATACAAAAGTTCATGTATAAAATGTGACTTAATGTATTCAAGTATGTCATTACATTGTAAAGATTATATGCACAATGTGTTTTTAGAAAGGTTAGTTGGATCAATCATTTACTGGTGATTTTAAATTTTAGTCCCACACCCACTGTAATTAAACAATGTCTCGAATAAACCAAGTTTAGTTAAATTTACCTATATGAATGCAATTTCCTTCCTTATAATTAGTGCTACAAGATAAGGTGATCATGGACCTTGCATCATGCATGAGGTTCCACCATGACCAGCCATAGCATATGAGTTTGTAGATGGTTATTAACAACTTGTCATTATGCTCAAAGATTGGCGAACACCTAATTTTGAATAGAGGACCATACTCCAGATTTTGATGATAAAATGACCCATAACATAAGGAAGTGTAGAAGTTATATCTCATCTAGTAGATCTTTGCTTAAGGGATGATAATAGTCCATCTTCTAGCGTAGCCCTTTACCGTAGAAAATGCGTTCATTTGAAAACCAAGTGATCTCCGCAATAGGGGTTGAATTACTTGTAGATGTTGAATATTGAATAGTATTGCATCTTGTGTAAATACACATATGACAAGCGATCCTAGAGCTCCTAGGGTAGACCATCTTGTTGTCAATGCATGATTTCATGTTGTTGAGGAGCAAGAACCTGGGAGACCCACACTCATACCATTGTTGCTAAGCCTATATTTTGCTATAGCTTGTCTCCTCTCTAATCAGACTTAATGTAGAGAGATCATCAAGGCTGAATTTGGCATGAGGTTCACAATTGCAACTTTTTGATTGAAAATTGTCTAATGTAAGAAGGACTCTCTGTTAGTCAACATGCAACATTGATTATTGTTCATAGTCAAGTTCAAAATTTTGGCTGAATGGTAAGACAATGATGGTTTCCTTCAAGGGTCAAGGAGAGTGCAAGAACTAAGTGAAACTACAAACATTGCAGTGATGAAAAATCTTCCTTATATTCTTGAATTGATGATTTGGGACCTTTGAAGCTTCTTCCTAGTCACAACCCACTTTCTTTTGGCCAAAAAAGTGGTTTGAGTATGTGATACTTGGTTGAGAACCCCTCAAATTCACGACCTTTGTTGTACCTCAAGGATAACCTTGACAATTTTAGGCACACACATTTCCTCAAGAATATGGTCTGGGTGCCTTGAGGCAGAATTCTAAAAGCCATTCTGGGTGAAACTTCATAGTTGTAGCTTTATTGACTATTGTAGAGGTCTACTAAAATAGTAAGAACATTATAAACCTTTCCTCGGATAGTAAATACCAAATTTTCCCCTATACCTACTTGTTTGTTTCTCTTATTACCATAAAAAACTATACATTTTAGTCTGGAATTGTTTGTTCTATGAGGTTTCTATCTCTGAAACATGGCATTGCTTCTTTTGAACCAAATCTAATACATTACTTGAGTATTAGTTATTACTCTATTGTCTCATATTGCATTTATTGTAAACATAAAGAGGCATGATGACATGGTTTCATTTGTTGTTACAATTATCTTTTTTCTACTGTGAGTTACATTCTATTTGTTCTACTTGATGTGGGTACTCTACTTCTTTTTTTATAGATTATATCATGGTTACTTGGAATAATTTGGATCTTTCAAATTCTCATAGAGGTATTTTGAGTCCTCTAAATGCTTTTGTCACTTCTTTTCTAGCAATGTTAATTCTTAACTACACTATTATGTTTTATAGAGGTCATCATGTATAGGCAGGGGCTTATTATTCAGATGCTTGACTCCTTCCATTCTCATAGTTCTATGTCTCTGATGTCCTGGTTCCTGAGGTGCTCACACTGAATTGATTTTCATATGAAGTGAAAATAGTGAATTGCTAAGGCTTCATGTATCATTGCTTGATTCTGTAAAAGAGTGCAATCACCCCTTTACTAAATTTGAAGAATGAAACATCCATTTCAAACACACTCAAAAAGGTATGCTAGAACATGTGTAAAATTTTCAAATCTTATTATTGGTATTCAAAACAACCAAAGTCTAGTAGTGGAATAAAAATATTGACTTTATCATAGAAACTCCAAAATTGACATTATGTGTGTGTGTGTTTTCTTGATCATAAAAACCTAATAAGTCATTTGGTGAGATTTTTAGAGTCAAAATCTGAGATTTTATAAAAAAAGGTCTAAAATTAGGGTCCCTTACACATATATTACAAAACTCTAATACATGTGAATATATTGTAGTTAGGAAAAGGTGATCTTGGAAACAACTAGGTTGGTGAAGAGTGTTTCTAGGACCCTGAAATAAGGTATGTGTGCATCCCCTATTATTCTTTTTGAGAAATAACCTATTTTTATTCTTTCTCTTGGTCCTATTATCTTGTTCGTTTGGAAAAATATGCTTCATGTGAAGTACCTTATATTGTTACTGATCTTGTGATCATGTTTGGACATTCTCTTGGTCTTGTTCATGTTGGAATACCATTTGATGATATGTGATATATTTTTCCCACTTGTATGGTGGATGTTTATGTTGTCCATTAGTATGATGGCAATATTGTGAATCTGACTATACTTTCTACTTGCCTCTACATTAAACATGCTATGTAATTCAGTAGTATTAGATTAGTGTAATTGCATTGGTTTTTTGGTAGTATGCCCCTATTATTATTGGGATGGAGGTGGTGGTGCCCCATACCCGGGTTTCAAGTTTGTGAGGCTTTGCCCACTTATATATATTGAGATTTTTGCAGTACGTCATTCTCTACCAGGTTTCAAGTTTGTGAGTCTTAGACGCCATTGTCTTTATATCATTCTAGTGTTATGCTTATATCACATGCATATAGGATGATGATTATGGGGTGTGCGCCCTAATACTTTTTATGTGCTAGTATGCCACAATTTTACTATTTTAATGGAAAGTATCCATTATATTATGATCATATTCTTTTATGCCCAATTGGGTAGTCCTTTACATTTTTATTAGAAGCCTTTTATCTTGATATCCTTTATTTCATTATATTGCTCGATTTCCTATATAGTATGCACGTTCCAGTCTTTGTTGATGTCATCTATTTTTCTCTTCTTGCTGGGGTATGCTTCCAACCCTATGTGATGGACTTGGATGATAAGGCATGAAGACATGGACTTAGCTTAAGGAGTTAAAGCTTGGAGACAAGTTTTTTATGGTCTATATTTCCCTCTACTTAGATCCATATGTTGTATCTTACATGTAACCCCTTTTGTGGGAGATTATGATGTTCTTTTGTAACTTTGTGGTAACTTGAATATAGTCACTATTTTTATTTCATTGTTAGTCTTTAGTTGTTTTGAATGTCGTTAATAAGATTTGAAAATTTTATACATGTTTCAGCAAACCTTTTTGTGTGTGTTTGGAATGGATGTTTCATTCTTCAAATTTTAGTAAAAGGGTGATTGCACTCTTTACAAATTGGTTCATAACCCATGGTAGTCGGAATCTGACTATTTAAATTTTATCTCCCTAATTAGAACCCTTGCCTTAGATAGTTGCCCTCTAGGATAGATGTTCACCCTACATTGATCTATGTTTTTCATGAGTTGATGAAAGGATGATATGAGGTATACATTTGAACCATGTATACTAAACCTTAATGTGACGAGATGATCTTACCCTACCAAATAGATTAATGGCGACAAGTATCTTTTGGATGTTATGAGGTTTTGGCATGAAGATGAGGAAACTAGTTGTTAAGGAGAAACTATATGGATATAATGTGACTTAGTGCTCATTTTGATTTTGGGCCCTGATTTCAATTTTCAATCGCAAAGTTTTCATATCAAACTATTTTTGCTTATAATAATATATGTACAAAAAATATGTTTTCTGGATTTTATCGAAGGTTTTCTTGAACTAAGTCACAATGAAAGGACGTGTGAAGTTTTAGTGGAGAAACCCTAGAATTAGTTAGAATATAATCTTAACCCTAGCTTTATCTATGAAGAAGGCCTAGGAATATGCAGAATAATATGAAGGTGTAGTGGACCTACCCTTTGTACCCTATGACTTTTTGGTTGACAGTGTAAACCTTAGGGTTGTTAGGTTAGTGACACAAGGACCTAAATCTCAACCTAGTTGGTTATGACTTTTAGTTGGATACATGGACAACTTAAACCACTAAAATATGCACAACTAAAATATGCATAAGTAACCATAGTACCTTGGTGATGTTTAGTTTGACTTATTAGGTAAAACCTTTTAAGTGGTGGTAAATAATTATTTGTTTAATATGGATGTTTAGATTTTGAGGACAAAATTTAAGGGGTGATATGTTGTAACATATTGAAATCTAGAACCTTATCCTATTCTAAGGTTAATAGGTTAGAAACCTTAGTTTTTTAGGCATAGTCAAACAAAGTTGAGGATATACATAATAGTAGTTAATTTTAACTGTAATATGTAATGTATGAATAAATCACCCTAACATATATGCATGAAAACACATATGACATAATACCCTCATATTAATCTTAAGACCAATAATGGATACATAAAATATGTTACATAAGATAAATGATAAATATATAGAATTTAATGCACAATGATATATAATCCTTTTAGTTGTAATGTATGAATATGGGACATTATTGGAAGAATGATAAAATAATTTTGATCTAGAATTTTTTATGGTCTTTTGGAATAAGGAATGAGATAAGAGGTGAATAATAACTCTCTAACCAAGATAATGTGGTATTAAATTAGTTATGAGGAATTATGGTAATCATGGATAATAGGCCAAAGTTCATAAAAGGAAGAATAATTGGTTAAAGATAACTTGAAATTCATTTTCTTTGGGGGTTTTTTTTACTTGGAGGCCAAGTTTCACAATTTAATAACCATATTATTTTATTTAGAAAAGAAAAGGTGATTTTCCTTCAAAGTAAGAGATAAATCATTTAATAACTCAAAAAGTGGAAAATAATATTATATTCATAATCAAAACATTAAAAATAGTCTTTGGGTGAATTTTCATGTAATTTGGACAATCTTTAATATACATGCATAGATTAGGAGAGAGAAAGTATGTAAAAGTCCAAAATAATAAATAATTTATTAAATAATACCAAGAGATAAAACTAACAGCCAATTCATGTTTCATATGTTTTAATTTGCTTGAGGGTGAAGTTACACATTATTTGCATAATAATAACTATTTTTATTTTAACTGAGAAAGAAAATAAGAATAAGAGTCAAATATATTAATTAAATTACTAAATGACTCCAAAAGAGAAAATAAATCTCAACTTTGGAATCTTCATGTCAAAATTAGCCAACTTGAGAATTTTCATCTAATTTGGACAATCTTAAATATTTTAGTTAATTAGGAGAGAGAATATAATTTAAAGAATAAAAATATTTAATACTATGTTGAAAAAATGGAAAAATCATCTTCCTCACGTTTAGTATTGCCCATAGGCCAAGTTTCAAATTTTTAGAAAGCTTCTAGATGCCTCTAATTCATTTAAAATGATAAAATAAATGATAAGATTAAATATATTAAATAAATTTTGATAGGTCTTCAAAAAAAATTCAAAAAAATATATTAAATTTGGGTTTATTTGGACTTCGTTTGCACCCTCAAATAGTTATAAAAAAATTTACACATTTAATACATCAAAAGAACAAAGCTGAAAGGCTATATCAAATGTCACTCAACGCAGATCTACGCCGACCATCCGATGCAGATCGGACAGCTAGTGAGTTGTCTCCTAACCTGAGTACGAGACACCCACATGAACAGTAAACATAGACTAAACGGGTTCGGTTTTTTGGGCATAACTCCCTCGTTTCTCAAAGAAACTTTGCAAAACAAGTTGCATTAGATTGCAAATTCAATTCCACATCTATTTAGCGCCAGATCTCATATTTTTATTGAATAATCGTGAAACGCCCAATTTTTTTACAAGCTTGTCTCGGATCTTTGACTCCATAAACCATAGGACTCAATCATATATATATATATATGGGTATATCTTCGCTATCCATGCGGGTAACTAAGATTCGCTACCCGTGCATCAATTTTGTAATGGGATGACATATATATGTAATGAGATAACCAAATTTGTAATGAGACAACCGAAATTTTAATACAAACACTCATTTTGTATTATAGCGTTGTTATAGTAATAAATATATATTTATTACTGTAACGGCGTTGTAATACAAAACGAGTCTTTGTATTACAATTTCGGTTGTCTCATTACAAATTTAGATTGTCTCATTACAAATGCATACCTTCCCATTACAAAACAGATGCACAGGTAGTGAATCTTAGTTACCCACATGGGTAGCGAAGATATACCATATATATATATATATATATATATATATATACACACACTGTGACGACCCGCGCCACACATAGCAAGATTACTCAAAACATAACTGTGAAAGAAAGACTAACAAGCAGAATATTGGGAAAATGCTAAAAATTAAAACTTTTTTCATAAAACAGCCATATAGCAAGAACCTTTACAAATAAGTCAGTTCATGCCTCAAAGCATTCACAAGGTATGTTGTCAACTTGTAACCAAAGAACTGTTCCCGAACATATATAAATGATTCCATCATATCTGGTATACAAAGGGCACATAAAGAAAGCACGTTCGTGAAACATCTACAAAACATTCCCAAAGACCCGAGTGTATAAGGATGACTCTAGGACTCTATCAACAAAACACATCCAGCAGCACTAACAACCTTATCATCTACTACTCTTCTAGTTGCTGGTCAACCTCCTATGCACGATGTCTACCTCTTCGTGTTCGTCCACCTAAAAAGGGTGTGGGAAACCCACAGGGTGAGATTCTAAATCTTAGCAGGAGATATAACTCACCACCAACTCTATTATTATCACAGATAAGATAACTAAGCAGTAGTATAATTACAATTATGTGAAGCAGGCAATGATTATTAATAGGAAGGGTAATTACTGTTGAATTATGAAACATTTTAATAATTTAAAAGGAATATGAGAACATGTATATTTTCTATCAACAACATTGTACAAAGTTCAAGCAAGGCCTCAACCAATATTTGTGTATTTGATCCTTTACAATTATACTACACGGTTGATTATGTATTCCATTATGCCCTGAGGATTTGAGTCGTACCACCCAAATCCAACCGACCACTTGATAAGTCAAAATCGGTGCCACACCAGGTCTAATGGAAGAGTCGGAATCCACAACCTCACCACACCTCTTGGTCACCATAAGAGAAAATATTGCAGAGACATATTAGTCAACTGCAACAATGACATATAGTCAATTTAGGGATTGGCTCACGCATGGCCATCCACATATATAATCATAACTAGCCCACCTTGGTACAGGTACAGCACTAGAAGAACAGGCTCACACATGGTCGTTCTAACAAAAGGAGTGGCTCGCGCATGGCCATCCATATCACAATAAGATCGAGTCATGCATGGTCATCTAACACATCATATATTAAAGGATACAAGGAATTACTCGACCTGTAACCCCCATATTGAAAAATATGCACTCCGAGTTGAACTCATTTCACCATCCAACAATAAAGCTGACACTGGAATGGATCTATGGCACAGGGAAACTACACTATTAGATTTCACTTGATTAATTAGATCAATTTAAACATCTTCAAGCATCAATAAAGTTACAACATATAACCTCTAAACAAGATCTACATAAATAGGGCATAACTCATCAACAGAACAAACTGAAACATAGTAGGTGGGATCTCATTACATCATCAGTTTATGCTTGTTATTCATCATATGTCCATCTCAAGGACCAATGTCCATCACAAGGACCAATGTCCATCATAAGGGCCAATGTCTATCACAAGGGCCAATGTCCATCACAAGGACCAATGTCCATCATAAGGGCCAATGACCATCACAAGGACCAATGTCCATCAGGTCATAACCACCATAGCTCATACATGGCCATGTACATCAATTAGTATTACTTGCATGGTTAAAAACTGATAATAAGAAAAAAAGCATCATTATCTCATATGACTCATGTTATACATTTATATCATACATTTTACATCATAACAATTAGGGTTTCACTTCACCTGATTGGGGTTTACAAGGTTGGATCAAAAACCACCCTTAGGATATCACTTCCTCATCACTATGACGTGTTATAAGACATAGAAGCATGTTTCTCATTATCATAATGAAACATGTTATGTGGTATAGAAACATAACTCGGCACCCTTCATACAACTATTCCATAGGGTATCACATCATCACTATGAGACCCTAGAATCAACATGGTATGTCTCAACCACTACCATAAAGTATCGATTAGGGTTTGCACCTATGGTATCGGTTAACCCTAAGTGTTTGGGTAACCACACTAAGATAGGGTATCAGCCACCATATTAAGGAAGGGTATTGGCCTATCTACCCAAGGTATGTATCGTTTAGGTATCACCAAGGTTGCATCGAGCATAACACCTCGGGAAGAGAGGGTTTCGGCCACAAGGGGAATCGGGAAATGCCTCTAAGGCAAAATGGTCGTCAAAGGGATAATGGAAACACTAGTATGTTGGGAAACACCAAAGCCGTGATGGTTGCTAGGGTTATCGGGCTTTCAATACCTCCACCATGATGGCTCAGAGACACACAAATATTGGCAATGGGGTGTATCGGCCAACTTCTCCTATTAGCAACGTCAACACAAGGTCACCAGGGGTAATTGATAACCTCCCATTTTGTGATGTTATCTTACTTGTTTTCCATACTCTTTCTTAGATAAATTAGATTAAATACTTAACTTTCTAGCTTTATTGTGAATTAACCAATAGACTGATATTTCTCTTTTCTTCTTATAGATAAACCCAAAAAAATTGCAAAAGTCTCAACTAAAACGGTCCCAAGACCGTGAAGGTCAAACTGGTCCCAAGACCGTGAGGACCCAAATGATCCCAAGACCAAGTGAAGCTTACCGGTCCCAAGACCGAATGAAGATCCATCAGTCCTAAGACCGAGTGAAGGCCTATCGGTCCCAAGACCGAGTGAAGGCCAAATAGTCCCAAGACCGAGTGAAGGCCAAACGGTCCCAAGACCGAGTGAAGGCCTATCGGTCCCAAGACCGAGTAAAGACCCATCGGTCCCAAGACTGAGTAAAGACTCATCGATCCCAAGACCGAGTGAAAGGATACCAGTCCCAAGACCATGAGGATCCAAACGGTCTCTAGATCGTGAAGATCCAAATGATCTCAAGACCGTTCAAGACCCCCTTGGAGCCTATAAATAGGACTCAAGGGGTCCTCATTGAGGGGGGTCAGAGACACACAAAGGATGCTTCCATTGTTTGAGAGCTATTTCATCCTTCATCCTTCACCCCAACGCTACTGGTCTAAGATCCACACTCCATCCATAAGCCTACTTTCTCTCTCATTGACATAGAAGGTGGGAAGTGAAGGATTCATCACCAAGGCAACCACATAGTGTGAAGATAGTTGTTCTCTAATCTAAGGGGTCAACCTTCCTCCCTCCTACATAGAGATGATGTTTTCCTTCTCCTCTCCTATCTCCTTTGTTCTTGCCATGAGCAAGTAGTTCCATACACTAAGGTGCAGGGAGTATCCCCGCTACCCATGTTTTCATTCCATGCATTGTAATTCATGAGTTTGCAATAAAAAAATACTATCTTTTCAGTTCAACATCAATCGTTTAATGAATGCTAGTTGCTTGATCACCAACCTGCGTTACTTATTATCTGCTAGTACGAATTGTCTATGTTTGTGCTTTTAGATTCGATTATCGATTGTATGTTGGTTCTTGATGTATGTAGTCACCATATATCTATTTTGGTATCTAGAAGCACTTTTCAAGGAGTGGAGTAAACTCACCTCCATCGTTGTACTTTCATACTATGAAATGGAATCAGTTGACGTATGAAAGTACAACTTTGATAGGTCGAAGAACACATTTTGTGAAGTAAGTGATGTAAAGTAAGTGACCATTCATTTGGGGATGGCTGGCATTGCAATACTCCCACGTTTCTCATAGTTAGCTAATCAAAAGGAAGCTAAGTCTACAAATATACTAACTGTGTAGACTCTTATTGCAAGCCATGTTATTATGATGTTTGTTATGATCCATGCATAGTGGTGGTGAAACTGGATCACATCCTAGTGGTTTTCAAATATTGTTTACAACCTTAAGTTTACTTTCCTGCCATTTAATTTACATTTGCATATTAGTTTAATCATCAAATCAACTCTTCGATCTAGATATTTTTCCCTCAATTAGATAAGTGGAATTATAACGTTTTCCATGTTGTTAATCTTTAACAAGACTATTGTCTCGTAGATTTGACTCTCAACTGTACTACGATAAGACTTCCACATACCTTAGCATACGTGGGTGGAGATCTTATTATAGCACGCGCAAGGTTAAACTTAGAGACTTACTATCTCTAGGATTTTTAGTGGTGCATGAAACTCCACACGAGTGGAGGCTCCATCAAAAAATTGGTGTCATTGTCGGGGACAACAGAACGTTTTAATTTCATTTATCAACTTGCTAGTTCATATCTTTTTTATTCCATCATTTTTTTCATACCATCTAAAGTGTGATTTTTCTTCTACCCAGGTAGAAAATGTTTATGCAAAACCGCAGATTCTCCCTTGAACAAGAGTATGACTCTAAGGTAGAACGAAACTTCTACTGACGCATCAAACTCAACCGCCAACAAACCAAACAAATGGTTGAAGAACACCACCAAGCCACCTTGATACTGGAAAGAGTCAACGCAGCTATAACAGCTTAGAGAGCACAACTCATCGCTAATACACGTTCTCAAGTCCAAGTCGAAGTTCGAGCTAAAGAGCAAGCTCGCATCCAAGCTGAAAATGAGGCAGTCATAGCAGCTGCTCAGTTATTGATAAGGAACAAGTAGCTTCAAGACTACGTTGTTCCTAAGAATTATGAGGATGATCACCCAGTTCAATCTCCACTCATTAATGTTCCTAACTTCGAGATTCGAACACAATGGATCCAAATCATGTAAGGCATCTCGTTCTCTAGAAACACTGGAGATGATTGCATGGACCATCTGAAGTGATTCAAGGCACTCTACCGATTGGGACCACAAGTCGGAGCTACGCTCGATGCAATCATGCTCTGACTTTTCAACTTCACTCTATCTAGAAAGGCACTAAGCTGGTATAACTCTTTAGATGGAGAGTCAATCACCACCTGGGCTCCCTTGGAAGAAAAATTTATGGAGAAGTTCTTTCCTCCCTCATTGACTTACCAGATTAGGGGACAGATCAACTAGTTCCTCCAACTTCCTGGAGAGTCACTAGCAGAATCATGGGAAAGATTTAAGAAATTTCTAAGAAAATGTCCACATCACGGAATCTCACAAAACTAGCTCATAGAAACATTCTATAGAGGGGTAAGTGATGAAATAAAGAAGTTTTTGGATTCCTCATCTGGAGGAAATTTCATGAGACAGAATTATGAGGACGCCTGGAAGATTGTTATGCTCGGAGTTGAGAACCAATCTAATTGGGGAAGGTCATCTACAGGAGGAGTCCTAAAAGTCTACAAAGCTGAAGAATCTATAGATATGAAAGCCACTGCTGAAGCTCTAAAAACCATAGTTCATAAGCAGCAAGCCCTTGAAACATCATTTGGAGAATATGACGGGAAGAAGAACTCCTAAGTTCAACAAGTCACAGCAACTACTAAGACTTGTGAAGCTTGTCATGCATCGGATCACCCCACATTATCATGTGGCCTTTTATACGATGCGATGATGAATCTGCAGACACCTCAGCCACAATATGAACCAATCATTGAACAACCCAAGGATAAACTGCCAGAGCATGTTAACTCTTTCCGCACCATACTGGGTCAAGCATACTATAACCCAGATCAATTGAGAAACCACCCTGGGTTTCAGTATGGGAATCCCGCGGGAACTGTCAACCCGCAACACCAAACACAAGGATGGTCTTCTAATAGACCACCACCTGGATTCTAGAGCAATTATAACTGAAACCAAGGAAACTATAGAGGTGGGTTTCAAAGATTTGTCTACACAAGAAATTCTTCTTCATACTATCATTACACTCACCCTCCATTGCACCCACAATTGCAACAACCTCAGTCACAACAGCCGCAAATTCAACAACTTCAGTTGCCAACACCTCAACAGCATCAACCTCAAGGACAGCAGCAAATTAAATAGTATCAACAAAAGAATGCTCAACCTCCATCAACAGATGAGTTGTCTCTAATAAGGCAAATGTTGCAATCTCAATAGACCATGCTTGCCAACCAATAGGCTAAACAGAAAGCTGTAGAGACCCAATTGGCACAAATTGCAGCTCAATTGAAACCTTTGGTGGGTACTTTCGTCGGTAAGCTGGAAATAAATCTGAGACATGATCAACACATACCAGAACAACTGAATGCATTTACCACAAGATCTAGTCATGTTCTTACGGAATCTACCAAAGTCATTCAGGAAGACGAAGATACCGCTAAAATCATCCCAACTATAAACATAAATCAAGAAACTGAAAAATATGTAGAGGTCGAGAAGGAGAAGGACAAAAAACTAGTTTCCAAAGAACCAGAAGTCCCACCATACAAGCCCAGGATACCCTATCCTGGTAGATTGAGAGAGACTAAACTAGATACTAGATTCCTAAAGTTTACAGAAGCGATGAAGAATCTATACATTGATATCCCATTCCTTGACGCTCTCTCCAAAATCCCATCTTGGTCTAAATATCTGAAGACTTTGCTATCAAAGAAATACATGACCAAAGAATATGAGACCGTCAAGTTAGCTCAGACTACTTCTGATATCATCCTCAATAGAATGCCAAAAAAATAGAAGGGCCCTGGCTCCTTCGGCATCCAATGTTCTATAGGAAACACCTCTTGTAAGAAAGGATTAGCTGATTTGTGGGCCAGCATATCTATTATGCCCTTTTCTATGTGTAAAAGATTGGGCTTTATCGATTTGCTACCCACAACAATGACAATCCAGTTGGCTGATTCTACCATTACTACACCTTTGGGAATTATTGAAGATATCCCAGTGAGAGTAGGAAGAGACTCTTATGTCCCTTGTGATTTTATTATCATGGACATAAAAGAAGATCTGAGATATCCAATAATATTTGGCAGACCTTTCCTTGTGATAGACAGAGCGCTAATTGATGTCGAATAAGGCACAATTACCTTAAGGCTAGGGAAGAAAATGGTTCAATTCAGAGTCTTTGACAGCCTAAAAAGTCTCAGCATCCACGAAGAACTCTTTCTTCTTGAGACAATTGAAAAAATGTTCCAGCTAAAGCAAGAAACTCTTGAACCATCTGATGCTCTAGAGAACGCCCTGATGAACCCAGACGCCGAATCTTCGACCGACGAACTAGTTCAACAATGTCTAAAATATCTAGAACAAGCCAAAGAAGACCTGGAAGCTACCTTTGAGATGTTGAAATCTGTCACCACTTTAGAGACTATTGAAGTGCCCAAGGCACCTGAAATGAAAGTCCTACCAGCTAGACTCAAACATGTCTTTCTAGACAGAGAAAAACTATGTATGGTCATTATCAGTTCCACTTTGATAGATGACTAGGAAGAAAGACTCCTTGTTAAATTAAGAAAGCCATTGGATATAAGATGACCGATCTAACCGGGGTAAATCCAACTTTGTGCATGCACATATTACCTATGATGGAAGGGTTTAAATCATCACGGGAGCACCAGAGGAAGCTAAACCTAAATCTTAAAGAGGTAGTTCACTTCGAGGTTCTAAAAGCCAGTATTATCTATCCAATTTCCGACTCCCAGTGGGTAAGTCCAGTCCAGGTAGTTCCTAAAAAGGGGGACCACCGTTATTTTGAATGTTAAAAATGAACTGGTACCCACCCAAACTGTTACCGGATGGAGGATGTGCGTCGACTATAGAAAATTGAACAAGGCAACAAGGAAAGACCACTTTCCTTTACCTTTTCTTGACGAAGTCCTTGAACGTCTAGCTCACCAAAAATTCTTTTTCTATCTTGATGGCTACTCAGGATTTTATCAAATTTTGATGCACCCTAAAGATCAAGAAAATACAACTTTTACCTACCCTTTCAAAACTTACGCCTTCACGAGGATGCCCTTTGGGCTATGTAATGCACCTGCAACATTCCATAGATATATGTCTACCATATTTGTAGGTTTAACTGAATCTATCATGGAGGTATGCATGGATGACTTCTCAGTTTATGGAGATTCCTTCGATAACTGTCTGCTTTATCTCAGTAAAGTGCTACAAAAATACAAGGAAACAAATATGATCCTTAATTGGGAAAAATGTCACTTTATGGTGATAGAAGGTGTTGTCCTCGGGCATCGGGTGAGTGAACGAGGGATTGAAGTAGACAAAGCAAAAATAGATGTCATTTCAAAGTTGTCACCACCAAAAGATATCAGAGGAGTATGAGCTTTCCTAGGCCATGTTGGATTTTACTGAAGATTCATTCAAGATTTTTCAAAAATAGCAAAGCCCATGACTCACTTGTTAACTAAAGATGCGAATTTCAATTTTGATCAAGAATGTTTACACAGCTTCACGACTCTAAAATATGCTTTAGTCTCTGCGCCTATACTAAGAGCTCCTAATTGGTCACAGCCCTTTGATATAATGTGTGATGCCAGTGACTACACTATAGGAGCAGTAATAGAGAAGAGGATAGATAAGAATCCTTATGTGATATATTACACATCAAAACTCTTGATGAGGCCCAAAAGATCTATACAACTATAGAAAAATAGTTCTTGGCAGTCATTTATGTTTTTGAAAAATTTTGTTCTTACCTTATCGGATCAAAGGTTACAGTTTACACTGATCATTTAGTAATAAAATATCTGATTCAGAAACAAGATGCCAAACCTAGACTTATTCGCTGGGTGTTGATGCTTCAAGAGTTTGACCTGGAAATAAAGGACAAAAGTGGGGTGGAAAATGTTGTCGCCAATCACTTGAGTCGCATAGAGGCTCAAGATGAAGATAATATACCTATCCAAGACTCTCTACCTAATGACCAACTCATGAAGGTCACCACTGGATTCCCCTGGTACGCCGACGTAGTAAACTATCTGGCTACGGGAATTGTCCATCCTTCTGCTTCCTATCATGATAGGAAGAAATTTTTCCATGACGTCAAGTAGTACTTCTAGGATGAACCATACCTCTTCCGCCTATGAACAGACGGATTATTCCGTCGTTTCCTTCTCAAAGAAGAAATCATCTCAGTCTTGGAACATTGTCATTATGGCCCCACTGGGGGCACATGAGTTCAAAGAAGACTGCTCTTAAAGTCTTACAGTCAGGTTTCTTTTGGCCGACAATAGCAAAGGATGCACATGAATTTGTACAATCATGTGGTAGATGTCAGCTCTCTGGAGGGATATCCAAATGGAACAAAATGCCATTAACTATGTGGCAGGAGATTAAACTCTTCGATGTATGGGGAGTGGACTATATGGTCCATTTCCCTCATCATATGGATTCTCCTATATATTCGTCGTTGTGGATTGCGTATCCAAATGTGTAGAAGTTATACCTATTGTACCTTGTGATTTGAAGCCGGTTATTAAGCTGTTTAAGGACATTATCTTTCCTAGATTCAGAGTTCCTAGAACAATCATATCTGACAGAGGGTCACATTTCTTGGAACGAAGCTTCGAAGCCCTTCTGAAAAAATATGAACTAAAACACAAGGTCACCACGGCTTATCATCCATAGACAAGCGGCCAAGTTGAAGTCTCAAACAGACAACTGAAAGCTATTTTAGAGAAGACTATTAATAGGAACCACACAGATTGGTCCACCAAGCTTCCTGATGCTCTCTGGGCATATCGCACTTCTTACAAGACACCAATAGGAACAACTCCGTTCCATTTGGTGTATGGAAAGTTATGCCATCTTCCAGTTAAATTGGAACACAAAGCTTGGTGGGCTAATAAACAGTTGAATTTCAATTTCAAAAGTGTTGGCAAATACAGACAGCTTCAATTACAAGAACTTGAGGAACTAAGAATGTCTGCTTACCAGAGCACCAGGATTTACAAAGAGCAAATGAAGATGTGGCATGATGGCCACCTTAAATGAAAGGATATTATAGTCAGAGACAAAGTCCTCCTTTTCAACTCCAGGTTCAAAATGTTTCCTGGTAAACTTCGCACTGAGTGGTCAGGGCCCTTCACTATCAAGAACATCTACCTAACTAGAGCCATCATCATCTTGGATGACAATGGAGGAGAAAGGACAGTCAATGGCCACATAGTGAAGAGATATTATACTCCAGCTGATAAAAGTCCAAGACAAACCATCGACATTCACGACCCCGCTACATCAACCTGATCGAGCCATAATCTCGTTGAGCTAGCGATGTAAAACCAAAGTGCTACTTGGGAGGCAACCCAAGGATTGAGCATCACCTTTCTATCTCTTTTAATTTCTTTAGTTTCTTTCATTAACTTCTTGCTCAGTTTTGATAAATTCTCTATATTTTTTAATTTCTTGCATAGATAGCATTTTCTTTACTTAGTCATTTTCCTTTCATACATTTTGTTCAGAAAATTTAAAATTAATATAAACAACCCTACAAAAAATATCAAAATCTATAACCAAAACAACCTTCTGCCAAATGGTCCTAAAACCATTTGGACCCTCATGGTCTTGAAACTATTTGGATCCAAACGGTCTTGAAATTGTTTGAAGCTTCACATAATACGAGAGGTCACCCTCCCCTTTTCTATAAATATAGCCCTACCCCCTCCCTTTTCATTTCTTCAACTCTCGACTTTCTCTCATGTGACTTTGCTTCTACTCCTTGCTTTTGCTCCTCTTCCGCCTGCAGCACCATCATCATCTGTGCCCGCCTCTATCGTGGTAGTGCCATTTCTTCCTAGCTTCAAGCTTCTTCACCCTTTTCTGTGGCTACTCGCATTACCAGGTAGAGATGCAATTTCTGCCATCATCTTCACCGCCATCATCATCGACTTCTCTTCTTTGCCATCGTCGTACCTCCAGCCATCGTTGCATGCATCCATCGCCGCCGATGCTTTCATTGTCACCACCACTTCACCTCCCTTCTTCCATAATCAACCACATGCATGCTTCTCGCGGTCGTGAGACCGCGAGACCTCCTCACGGTTTTGAAATCGAGAAATCCTCACAGTTTTGAAGCCAAGTGTCCCTCGCGGTCTTGAAACCATATGGTTTCAGCCCTTCACGGTTTTTACCCCTCGCGGTTTCGTTCCTCGTTGTTTTACCCCTCGTAGTTTCACTCCTCGCGGTCTCACTCCTCACTATTTTACCCCTCATAGTTTCACTCCACGTGGTTTCGCTCCTCACTATTTTACCCCTTGCTGTTTCACTCTGCGTGTTTTCACTCCTCGCTATTTTACTCTTCACAGACTCACTCTTCACGGTCCTGAGACCGCATGGCCTTTTCATAGTTTTGAAACCATGTGAACCTCTTCATGGTCTTGAGACTGTGATGCTTGCACAATCTACACACCACTCACCATTCATACAATAATTCTATTAGCATTAAATCTCAATTCTTTATAATATATGATTCCTTGTTAAACACTTTACAGGATGGCCTCACCTGCGAAGGAAATCACTGAATCAACCCATTGAACCAAAGAACAGTTGTTAGATTGCCAAGATAGGCTCCAACACATTGTTGACATGTGCGCAAAGATAGGCAAAACTCCAGCTAAACTGCCCCTGGTCCTTCACGACCTTGAGCGCGTCAACAAATATCTGGCTGAGGACCCAATTGAGGACCTCAAAGATCTTTCCTCAGCTGATGAAGGCTCTGACTACGTACCAAACTCCGATGAAGAATCCCCAGCCAATAAGTGAAAGGGGAAGAGGAAGGCCCAAGAGGCTACAAAGCAACAACCAACTAAAAGACGGGCAAGGAAATAAGTCCAACCCACGACCTCCAAGGAACCAATCCTGGCAGGACAAGCTACTCCTCCGACTATCACTACCGCAGCAGCACCAACCGATCTTCAAATTCAACATCTGGAGGTTGGTGACAAAATAATGCGGCCGACAAAGTACATCTGCTCCACCATACTGAAGAAGATGGGAGTCTACAATAGAGTTCTTGCCCTTCTTGATGAGGCAAGCCTCTCTAAGCTCTGCTTTGTCACTGAGAATTCTTATCTCGAGCCCACACTGGAATTCTTCACTCACCTTACCAAAGAACCAGTGGAATCCAAAGACAAACAAAGGGAAGGGGGTGAACGCAAACTCATAACCTCACTTTCGGAAAGCAGGTTATATTGACAAAAAACATGTTGAACAAAATCATTATTGACAACCCTGACCATCTTAAGAAGGCTATGGAAGTAGGTTTGGATCACTCACAGTTCAACAGGCATACTTTTTGGAAGTCTCTGACTGGAATCCCCAGTTGTGATTCCAAGACCTGCATAGCCTCCAACATTCACTCCTATCTAGTGCGAACATTGCACAGGATTATAATAGGCACACTATTCCCTAGAACAGAGAGTGGGAATGTTCTCATATCAGACCTCTTCATACTGTGGTCCATCCTAAAGGGGCAGTCGGTCAATATCGGATGGCAATTGATACATAAACATACATCTTATGCCCCCGGGAGGGAAATCTGCATGGGTGGTCACGTGACTACAATCCTAAAGTACCACAAGATGGATGGACTACTCAAGAACTACACTTTGATAAAGAGTGATAACCTAACCAACGAGTAGATTCTAAAAAACACCTATATCATAAAAGAGAAACATGCAAAACTCCACTTTGTTTTCTGCCCCACTGTCAAAGCATCCAGGACGCTGTTACCGCTTCCCGAACTTGCCGATAATGATAAAAACAAGTATCTCTTCACTGAAGAGGAGCTTGCTAACCTACAACCCTCTGTAAAAGGGAAAGGACAACAGACGAAAGAAGGACAAATGGAGCAAAGTGCTACTGCCCCCGTGACTAAAGCAAAGAAAATACTGGTGGTACGGCCTTCCAAACTATGCATACAAAAGCAACAGCAGTCAGAGACACCCACCTCCAAGATCACCCCAGGGGCAAAGCAGCCCCATAATGAGGACAACATCTTGAACCTAACATCAAACTCCTTCACATTAGGTTTGGATGTTGGGACCACACCTACATCTGCCTCCACCATCCTAGGGATAAAGGGGTAGAGACCTCTATCCTCCACCAATCCTCCATCTTCCACCACTCCACTATCTTCCACCATTCTGTTATCTTCCACCATTATACACCACACCACTCTTCCATCATTTTCCACAATACTATCCATAAGCATTCCATTCTCCACATCTTCAACCTATATCACATCTTCTGATTCACTCCTTTTCTTAGCGGGCGAGCCCATTTTCACCTCAACGCCCGATCTTACCTTCACCTCCACCACCTTCCCTCTTGCATACCCATTTCCACCTTCCATAACCGGGATGTCACCACCCTCTCATCCGCCACCACCCCGATACTGTTAGTGACTCCCTCTATAGTCGCTATGTTTTTTACGAGTCCATCAATGGTGTCTCAGTCGCAAGGCACCACCTCCCTTCCACCCGGACCCCATCCACCCCACCCATCCTCCACTAGGGTCCCATTTTCACAAGTCTCAGAGGCATTCAGATGTCAATTTGACATTCAGATGTCAATTTGACATTATTCGAACTCTCCTTTCCGATCCTTCTAACATCTTACAATTTATTTTTTTCTTGTGTGTAGGGGCTTTCTATGCGGGTATCCAACATCGACAAGCGGACTCACGTCTTATCGGACCTTCTCATAAGCATTCAACAATGAAAGGAAGCAGCGGTCCAACAAGTCAACCTCATTGACGATCGCTTATGTACCCTTCCAGAGTTGATGCTTAGCATGAAAAGCCAGCAAGAAATGTTAGTCCATCAAGTCAACTGGGTCACCAAGAAAATGCAACCTTTGCCTGTGACCCTTCGCGAGCTTCAACAGCAACAAGTTGCAATGAACACGCATATGGATCACATGGAAAGCAGCCTCACACAACTCATCCGCTGCCAGGAGGAGCATGCAAACAATGCTTTAGATCAGCTACAAACAAAAGTAACTGATCTAACAGCACGACTCCTCTCCGTTGAAGCACAATACATAGATCTCAAAGAAGCCATGACGCATTGCTTGAAACCCACGGGCACGTGCAAGTGGTGCTTGAAGAATTACAAGCTCTCCATAGGCGATGCAAGAAAGCATCAACAAAAAAGAACAAAGACAAGGCAGATGATGACAAAGATGACAAAGATGATGATTCTAACTCCTCGGCTGACTCCAACACTGACAACTCTTCTTCAGACAGCCAACCAGACAACCCAGGCAACGTTGGGGAGGGAACCAACTGAGGAGCAATTAACACAGAAAGGGGAGACTATGGAGACCACCAGAAGAGTGGTAGCAAAGACCAATGTGCTCCCGACACCAACGACAACGTAACAATGTCCTATGCAGACCAATTCTTCAATTTTTATGCTATGGGCTCTCTGGGGGACACAGTCAAAGACGCAACTTTTACTGAGTTTCAACAATGCATCCTGGAAACTAGCACTAGCTCGCTCACAGCAGCTATAACTTTTCAAGAACCATCTGCTCCGGAGCAAGATGTAGTCCTTCCCCCAGAATAGGAGGATTCTAACAGAGTGAGTCTCGACACCGACAATAGATTCGACTCTGACTCTGACGAGAATGAAGATCTGCCACAATATTTTGATGATGATGAACAAACTTCACTTCCTCTTCCAGATGCCCTTCCCCGCCACCACATCTACCTCACAAGATGCATGACTTAGATATGGCGGCCATCTCTACATTAGATGTTTAGGACATCTTCCTTCTAAACACTATTGTAGACGATGCCAAGGATGGGTGGGGGACATCCTCTATAATAACACGAAGACAAAGCGCAAGTTGACACACGAAGATTTCTGTTTACTTCTACGACCTCAATCGGCAGTGAAGATAGCCATCTTCCGTGTCCTACTTGCCAATTCTATAGAGGAATTTTGGAGCCCGAAGAAAAATCTGCCAGTTTTCAACACTTCACCTGCTTTAGCATTATGCTTATTAAATAAGGACTTACAGGCAAAGTCCATCAAGTGGTTGAAAACGGGTCTCGCGAGAAAGGCATGCTGCATCATGGTGCCTTTTAAAATTTCTGGCTACTGGCTCCTTATGATTGTTGACACCGAGGCCCACGATGCCAAGGTGTATAATTTCTACGCCAATGAGCTTAAGGTGGGAACATTAACTTTGTTGGTTCAGAAATCGGAGAAGAGTCATGCATTCCCTTCCTGCTTCTCAAAGTCATATGGGTCGCCTTCCCATCTCTCGCACATAGCTGGAACCAACCATGGTTCAGATTCATCAACCCAGCCGTTCAGATACTAGAAGGCTCAGGGGATTGTGCTCTCTGCACAATCAGATTCACTGAGACACCTAACAGACACATTCCCTTTACTGAGCTAGCTAAGGAAGACATGCACACTTTACGGGGACGATACGCCATGGAACTCATTTGTGAAAGACGGTTCTTCAAGGACCCAATAATGGGACATGACAATGTACCCTGTTATCTATTCTCTGTCATCCAACATCCTCAAAAGAAACCATTCAGACAAGTTCTAAAGGAGTTGGATCAATAAAAACAACAGACCGCCACGGTCCCAGAAAAATGACAATGGGACCCCTACACTTTTAATATGGCGGAAGATAAGGGGGACATAGATTTGCTAACAGGAGCTACCATTAATAGATCCTCCAATGATATGGTGCCTCTATCTGATATACCACTGACATTCCCAAATTGTGACCTTGCTGCATGCAAGAGTCTTTCAGATAATGAACTCAGACTCATCATGTCCCGGCTATATGCAGAGAATGATGAGCTTGTTTTCCTTGAAGGGAATATTCTTGTAATGGCCGATGCACTCCGTGAGACCGTACAAGTGAAAGGTTCAATGTCTGTGAGTGTGATGGTTGGTGACCAATATCTTCTAGCACGGGACTTGCCTACGGTTTCCATGGCGCCAGCATACCTGAAGAATGATTTACTCGGCTCAAAGAACTTTGGAACCACGGAATCCCTTATCTCATATATTAAACATACGACTCTAAAGCTCCTCTTGTTTCCATTCCTTCACTATGAGCATTGGATGTTGCTAGCAACAAACCTACATAACGGAACTACAGATATCTACAATAGTTCCGATAACCAAATCAATCTAAACCAGAGAGAGTATGATATAATAGCAAAGACGCCCATAGAGGAAGTGGTAAAGGATTGTGTCGAACGACTACACGATCTTCTTGGCGAACACACAAAGGCATACAACAGAGAACATTTCAAGCACCCAACCTTCTGCCACAGATGTCCCCAACAAATTAGAGAATCAAATGATTGTGGATTCCACGTCCTTTACTGGATGTATACCCTCACCGTTCTTGGCAAACGCATTGAGGACATGACGTACGTGGACTATCACGCATTACGGGGAAAGTTCACCGCCAATCTGCTCCGTTCTCATGGAGCCAATAAGGGTTTAACAGAACCTTGACACCCTTGCCCATGTACTTCTCAACTTATCACCTTGACACTCTGGGGACAGAGTGAGTGATAAGTTAGAGGGAGTACATTGGGTAAGGGAAGAGGTATTATATTCCAACCTTCTCTTTCCTCTCCCTTTTTCATTTACCTTTGTTTTTTTTTTTGAAATTGCACAGATTATTCTTTTTAACGTTTAGAGTTTCTGATAAATTCTTTGATAGAATAACTTTTGTACATAAGACAACATTCGCTTTGGTAAAGGGACACCCCCTGCTATGTTGGTCACAAAGTAGTCCTCAGAATCACTTACATAGTAGCAATTAGTCACGTAATGGAAAATTAATAAATCACTTCCACACTCGATTTCCATGCATTTGCTTCAATTCTATATCAGACTCTCTACAGGTCAAAATCACAGTCGAAACAAGCCAAACACTCTCAAGGACGGGAGGGAACCAGGTGAAATTCAAATCAAGGAACCTCATAAGTGGACCACCAAGTACAGAACCGGAACAAGTGCATGTCTGGAAACTCTAGGGAACAACTTTCTTCTCTTCAAAAAGAGGCTTGGAAGCCCAAATAAAATCCCTAAATACCCAATTCCCAAGCCGGTGAGCATATGAATAAAAGCTTGAGTGTTGAGTAAAAATATGAGAGTTGTGCCATGCATAAGGGCTTATATGAAGAACCAATAAAGGTCTTTCCCGGTTGGCACATTCAACTTCCCTCACAAAGGCAGATGTGTCACACCCGGTAGTAAGATCCTAAGGTCTCCAAATATATGAAAAGCTGACAAAGGTCTTGCCCGACCGGTACATTCAGCTGCCTTCAGAAAGGCATATGTGTCGTGCCCGGTAGTAAGACCCCAAAGTTTAGATAAGCCCTCCCCCCTTAAAGGGGGAGTTACACAACAGCCTTCAGCCAACCCTCATACCTACTTTAGCTTCCGGTAGAAATTTCAAAGAAGTATAAAACTGCTTAGAGTCGAAGACATGCACATAATATAGTCAAGGAAAAGGTGGTCCCAATGAGAGTTATGTGACACGGAAGAAACTTGAGGACCGCACAACTCTCAATACCTAAAAGTATCAGAGTAAGTAGAAGTCTCGACAAAAAACTAAGGGGATCTCTGGTATAGAACTGAAGCAATAGTATGGAAATCTTCACTAAATAAAATTGCCTCGCCACTACGTGCCTTAGCTTTTTCCAACTTGAGGACAAGCTAGACTCTAAGTTAGGGGGGTGATAACCTCCCATTTTGTGATGTTATCTTACTAGTTTTCCATACTCTTTCTTAGATAAATTAGATTAAATACTTAAGTTTCTGGCTTTATTGTGAATATACCAATAGACTGATATTTCTCTTTTCTTCTTATAGATAAACCCAAAAAAATTGTAAAAGTCTCAACCAAAATGGTCCTAAGATCGTGAAGGTCCAACCGGTCCCAAAACTGTGAGGACCCAAATGATCCCAAGACCAAGTGAAGCTTACTGGTCCTAAGACCGAATGAAGATCCATCGGTCCCAAGACCGAGTGAAGGCCTATCGGTCCTAAGATCGAGTGAAGGCCAAACGATCCCAAGACTGAGTGAAGGCCAAATGGTCCCAAGACCAAGTGAAGGCCTATCGGTCCCAAGACCGAGTAAACACCTATCAGTCCCAAGACTGAATGAAGACTCATTGATCCCAAGACCGTGTGAAAGGCTACCGGTCCCAAGACCATGAGGATCCAAATAGTCTCCATACTGTGAAGATCCAAACGATCTCAAGACTGTTCAAGACCCCCTTAGAGCCTATAAATAGGACTCAAGGGGTCCTCATTGAGGGGGGGTCATAGACACCCAAAGGTTGCTTCCATTGTTCGAGAGCTACTTCATCCTCCATCCTTCACCCCAAGGCTGCCGGTCTAAGATCCACTCTCCATCCATAAGCCTACTTTCTCTCTCATCGACATAGAAGGTGGGAAGTAAAGGATTCATCACCAAGACAACCACGTAGTGTGAAGATAGTTGTTCTCTACTATAAGGGATCGACCTTCCTCCCTCCTACGTGGAGATGATGTTTTCCTTCTCTTCTCTTGTCTCCTTCTTTGTTCTTACCATGAGCAAGTAGTTCCATACACTAGGGTGCGGAGAGTAGCCCTGCTACCCATGTTTTCATTCCATGCATTATAATTCATGAGTTTGCAATAAAAAAATACTATCTTTTCAATTCAACATCAATCGTTTAATGAATGCTAGTTGCTTGATCACCAACCTGCATTACTTATTATCTGCTAGTACAAATTGTCTATGTTTGTGCTTTTAGATTCAATTATCGATTATATGTTGGTTCTTGATGTATGTAGTCACCATATATTTGTTTCGGTATCTAGAAGTGCTTTTCAAGGAGTGGAGTAAACTCACATCCATCGTTGTACTTTCATACTATGAAATGGAATTAGTTGACGTATGAAAGTACAACTTTGATAGGTCGAAGAACATACTTTACGAAGGAAGTGATGCAAAGTAAGTGACCATTCGTTCGGGGATGGCTGGCATTGCAATACTCCCACATTTCTCGTAGTTAGTTATTCAAAAGGAAGCTAAGTATACAAAGATACTAACTATTTAGATTCTTATTGCAAGCCATGTTATTAAGATGTTTTTTATGATCCATGCGTAGTGGTGGTGAAACTGGATCACATCCTAGTGGTTTCCAAATATTGTTTACAACCTTAAGTTTACTTTCCTGCCATTTAATTTACATTTGCATATTAGTTTAATCATCAAATCAACTCTTCGATCTAGATAATTTTTTCCCTCGAGTAGATAAGTGGAATTATAACATTTTCCATCTTGTTAATCTTTAACAAGACCGTTGTCTCATGGATTCGACCCTCAACTATACTATGATAAAACTTCCACATACCTTAGCGTACGTGGGTGGAGATCTTATTATATCACACGCAAGGTAAAACTTAGAGACTTACTATCTCTAGGATTTTTAGTGGTGCATGCAACTCTACACGGGTGGAGGCTCCATCAGTAATGGGCAATGCCCTAGGGCATCGACATAGCAAAGTGGCAATCCCCTTAAAGTTCAGCAATGCTTCAAGCAACGCGTCTCCATCCATGACACAAAGTTGTGATGACCCAGGGCACATCGGTCAGCACTCCTCATATCACGATCCAACACCACGTCGTTCAACAGCCACCAACAAACTATCACCCTCATCTAACATTGGCTCACTCATTCCTAATGGCATGACGGTCAGAATGATTTGTCCTAGACCTAACCAAGGTCGTGACGACTTGTCATAAGGATAATGGACAGGGGCGTCATAGGTCATGATGACCACCCCAAGCCCAATGATCTAACCTATGTGTTGGCCTCCACATACCTATCGGCCACCTCATCTTCAACCCTAAGACAGTGTTATAATCAAGTTAAAAGAAGGTGGAATGCTAGCAGCAACTAAGCAAGCTCATTTTCCAAAATAGAACACAAGGCTACCAAGGAAAATTTACTATAATACAAGCAATAATGAGCCATAAATCTAGAGAAAGAGAACAAATAAAAGCTGATAACAACAAAGAGGGTTTAGAGTTATATAACCTGCCTCAAGAATCACCACCAAGATCTAAGATCCAAGGTTAAGCTCCAAGCTTCCCAAGCTCAAGGTAGAAGAAAATCCTCCAAGCTCGATCACCATAACACCTCCAAGAGAGAAGAGGGAACCATGGTTAAGAGAGAGAAAGAGAGGGAAAAAGAAGCAACCAAGGTCCATGGTCAAGAAGAAGAAAGAAGAGAAAGAAGAGCTAAGGATCATGGCTTACCAAGGAAGAAGATGAAAGGAGCACACAAGCATAGGTTTGTCCGCCAAACTTCCAAGGAAGAGCACTCCTTAAGCTCAAGATCGTTCACCAAGGAAGAGGAAGCAAAAATGGCCAAAGGATTCTCTTGCATGGAGAGAAAGAGGTATATATAAAAGAGAGATAAAACAGAGAACAAGGGGAAGGTGTCACCACCAAATAACTCTAGATGACACATGTCCATGAAGAAAGAGGCACATGCAACACCAAGCAACAAGTTGAAAAGAGATATAGCTCGCCCACTAAGCCTCCTTCCTAAGTCAAGGACAATACACACCTCCTCCTCCCTTCACAAACTGATAGGGATGAAACCCTAGAGCCACAAACTGATATGGTGTATCTAGAGACACCATAAAACTTATAGGTCTCCTCAAGATACCCACGACTGATACAGGGTCTCTCTAAGGCTCTCAAGCCCGAGACACACTCCTAGGTGTAAGATACACCTCAAACATGAGTGCAAAACATCACCAAGGATGTCATCACTCAACCAAGGCTCAACCAAGGTGTACATCTCTTTCTCACTCCTCTAGATGATGCCAAGAGAGAAAAGGAACACACTAAAGGTTCCAAACTTGCATATCAACCCCAAACCTGGGTAAATTGCAATTTGCACCAAACCTCTCCCCAAAAAACAAGCATCAACGAGACAAGCTCAAATAAGGAACTCAAACCTCCAACATGCCCTAATTACATCTCAGAGATGATTAGAGCAAGGAGCTAAGAAACATACTTAAGCAAAGCAAACATGGTTATCCCAAAATTTGGGTTAGGGTCCTTACATACATTGTGACCACAGCTATCAAACTGACAGCATAATTGCACAAAACTATGTGGAAATAATCATTAACAGCGGATTACCGAAAATCATTAAAAATTAAAATATTTTTGCCAAGAGATCCATTATTGGGAAACACTTTTTAGAAAGAATTAAACCATATATATACATCATGGTTCACTTGTATATACATTGCTCCATCACCTTGCAAGGATATGAGATAACAGCTGCTTTGCCAAAACATACAAAAAAGCACATTATGCATCGAGGCGTACAAGACAAAATCTCAGATCGATTATAAAACTATTTATGCTCTATCTCCTAAAGGACTTGAGAGTACAAGGATGACACATAGGACTCTATATCTACAAGACACATAATAGCGCATTCAACCTGAGCTGTTACTACTGTCTTTGATGTAGCTGCCCACTATCTGATGCATGATCTCTACCTCCTCGTGCACGTTCACCTAAAAAGTTGTGGAACCGACGGGGTGAAACAACAAGTCCCAGTAAGAGATATAACTCTCCGCCAATAGTATTATTATCATAGTTACATTTTTATGAATAAAAGCAGAAGAAACCTATATTGACTTAAGAAAGTATAATTGCTTGATTATATGCAGAACATAGCAATCTCATCTTCTATTAGTTCAAATATCTATAATTGAGAAATAGAGCATTTAATCACTTTTGAAAGGAATATGAAGAGCATGTATAATTGTTATTAACAAAATAGTACAAACATCAAAGCAAGGCTTCAACCAATGTTTCTATTTTGATCCTTAAACAAATACGCTACACGGCTGATTACATATTTAAACATTTTATCTTATGCCCTGTGGAAATGGAATATACCTTTCGCCTCCAACTGACCATTGCAAAGTTAGCATCAGTACCATATAGGTCTGTGGAAGAGCCAAAATCCATGACCTCTCCTTTCTTGGTCAGTACGAGAGTGGCAGTGACATTATGAGTCAATCTGCATTTTAGCTAGACTGACGCATAGAGTCTCTTTTCTATAGAGATACAACGCATAGCATGTTCTCTGTTCAGGATATGACCTACAGTCAATCTTTCTTGTATATATTAAGTCGTGGCTTGCATCAATACTCTTCTTAGGGCACGACTTTACCGCCAATCCCGAGGTTGCATTAGATCTACAGCCTACAACTGCACTCTTTTTAGGAAAATGGCTTAAGGCCAAATCCTGGGGTTTGAAGGAAGCAAGGAAATACTCATCTTACACCCTCCCATATTCAAAAATATGTGCTCCATGTAAAACTTGTTTCATCATTCAGCAAATCCTGACACTGAATGATTCTATGGCCATGGCAACTACATTTTTAGTTCACTTGATAGATTAAGTGCATTACATCATCTTTTAGCATCAATCAAGTTACAAGCATGAATTATAAATAAATGCTATATAGAAAGGTGTAACATACTTTCAAGAGATCTTATATCAATTGAATATCTTATTACACTTATCCTGGGATCTCAGTCCCCTGAACACTTTATTGTGAATCTCATCCCTTCAACATTATAATTATTATGAACATATGTTTTAGGTATCAAACTTTCAGATCATTATTGAACAGTGTCACCTTTTACCAGGCAACAATCATCTCTAGGTCATCGGACCCACATGTAAGTCATACATGTAGTAGAAGTATATCACAAGGCTCACAAGGCCTTATGTAATCTGTATTATGTTAAATCATCATAGCTCATACCTGGCTATGTTCATCATCTCATAATACCAGTATGGTTAGGTTTTCATAGAAAATGTAATATCAAGTAAATATCATGACCATGTCATAAAGAGAATCATTCAAATTGCAACCCTCTCATAATTAGGGTTAGGGTTTCCCTTATAACTGATTTAGGGTTTCCAAGTGCATATTTATCAACCAAACCCTTATTCTCATTATAAGAGTTATATAATTGTCATAATTGTTCAATCATACTTCATCCAATATCATCAATTGATTATCAACATGAAATAATACCTTTCTCATGTGAGTAGTACAAGTTTCTCTCTCATCCTTACTAGGATATTGACTTCAACATATTTATTACATTGATTTAACCTTCTTTAGGGTTATCAACCTACACTTATTAAAGTGTATTCATCTTATTACATTCATAATGTATTCATTGATTTTATTCAAGATGTATCAGCCTACACTCATTAAGATGTATCGGCCTTCACTCATTAAGGTGTATCAACCTTCATTCCAATCTTTGTATCAGCCTAGGCACATTCACTTGTGTCGTGTTAGACACATATTCTTGTGTCGGCCAAGGCATATCGAATGATATCATTTTAGATATGCTTAGAGTGGTATCATTTGTATGGTGCTTGAGGTATATCAACCATATTATATACTTGTGTATCATCCATACCATCAACTTATGTGTCAGTCACTCTATCTCTTTGTGTGTTGGCCACCATATCCTTTTGCATATCAACCACTCTATCCACTAGTGTGTCGACCACATCATGAACTAGGGTATCAGCCTCACCTTCAACTAGGGTATTAGCCTCACCTTCAACTAGGGTATCAGCCTCACCTTCAACTAGGGTATCGGCAACCTCAACATCAGCTAGGGTATCGGCCTAGCCATCCCTTTGAGTATCGGCCATTGCTCACTAGGGGTGTCGGCCTCTAGGGTTTTGTATTCTATCGGATGATCCCTCATTCAACACCTTAGTTCATGCACCTATCGGCCTCAACACTACTTCGTGTATCGGCCAAGGATTCTAAAAGTGCATTGACCATACTTCCACAAGGTATTTCAGGATAAGGGTGTCGCCCATCACACATGGGTTGAACTAAAGGGATATTGGATTGTGAGTGTATCATATTAGGGTTAGGATTGACCATGTCGGCCTCTACACTCAACTAAAGCATCATAGTTTAATATTCCCTCTTCACTAAACATCTCTTGGTCATGGCAAGCTAGTGCCTTTGAGGCATATAATTTTAGAGCATCTAACATATCGTCCTAACAACCACATATCATTTTAGTGCATCACAAGTCATATCAGCCATACATGTGATGGTGCAAACATATGTGTCAACTTGGCTATCTTCTAGATATTGTCCTGCCTTATTCTTAGCATTTTAGGTGAAAGGTTAAACAATTAAGAGGGCAGTAGTTCTACTCATATTACAAACAAAAAGTATAGGTATTCATGTGTATCTATTTTCATACATATTCCCTTATATCAGGTTAGGGTTTCCCACAAACCAATATCGATTGTGCATATCAGTTTCACCATCTTCAAGCTCAAACTCTTCGTCCATTACTACTCTAGTTTATGGACAACAACCCCATATATTCATTAGAACTCATAGAACCATCATTTAAACAAGAAAAGTCAAAATAGAAAAGGAATCACCAAGTATTGCATGATAGAAGATGAATAGTAAGTTGAGTTCAAGTTATATAACCCACCTCAAGATCAACTCAAGAGCTTCAAGCTCCAAAGCTCCACGTTCCCATGGTTGAATAAGATTTATCAAAATTCGAAGACTCGGTCACAACACTTCTCTATGAAAGAAGATATCATAGTTAGGAACTTTGTGAAGAAATAAGAGAAGGAAAGAATCATGAACCAAGAAGCATAGTCTTTCCAAGGTTAAAGATGATCATGGCTTCACCTTAGACAAGATGCTCAGCCTTTTCTTTACTCCTTGAGCTCCTAGGATCTTCCTCCAAGCAAGAGATGGTAAAGGAGTTGAAAGGTTTACTAGGAGGTTAAAAGAGAGGTATATATAGTTGAGGTTTATGAAAGAGAGTATGTATAAGGTGTCATCACCAAGTACACTTAAGTGACATGTGTCCATGCATGGTAACTTCATGCAACCATAATTATCTTGTCATGCAAAACTTTTGAGGATAATCCATAGATAAGATATCAGCCATTTGGGTATCTTGCTTGTCAAGATATCACCACTGAATCTTACTTTATGTGCAAACTGATATTACTTTTGCAAGGAAAATGCAAACCGATAGGCTTCACCTACTTGAGGTGCTTATCCCATCATGAACACTTTCAAAGGTTAGCAAACCAATATGGTACCTCCTCTATGTCTTCCAAGCTGATAGGCACTCCCATATACTTCATAACTTGACACAACCCCATTTAGGGTTCAAGGTACTCAACATTTCTTTGGTTCTTTCACCACAAAGAGTGTTACCATCCAACAAAGACTCAAACAAGACACCCCCTTTTTTCTCTTTCCTCTAGATGATACTAAGAGAGAGAAGAGACATTCTATAAGTGATAATTTTCACATAACCCCCTCATTCTATAAGTTATAAGACACAAACAATTTGCAATTAAGTTCAAAATTGAGAAATAAACTCTTCTCAAGTCTTAGTTACTTTTCAAAAGATTAAGACAAGGTTCTAAGAAACTTACATAGGCAAAGCTTCTAGGGTTATCCCAAAACCCGCGTCAGGGGTGTTACAAGTTATCAACCCCTAACAAGGATTTTGTCCCCAAAATATCAAGAGAAAAGAGAAGGGTACTTCCTCCTCATTTCTTCCTCCATCTCCCATGTGGCTTCTTCAACGCCACGATGATGCCAAAGAACTTTCACAAGCACTATGTCTTTCTTATTAAACTTTTTTATTATTCTGTCAAGAATCAACACTGGACCTTCCACATAAGATATATCCTCTTCCAATTCTACCTTTACAGGTTGTATACAAGTTCTGTATCAGGGTGACATTTTCTCAACATAGATACATGAAACACTGGATGCAATCTATGGAACTCAGGTGGAAGTTCCAACTTATAAGCTACCTTTCCAACATGTACTATCACTGGATAGGGTCCCATAATTCTAGGAGCCAACTCACTCTTCTTCCTGAATCTGAGAACACCTTTCTTAGGAGAAACCTTGAGATACACTTTGTCTCTGACTTGGAATTCTAAAGGTCTACATCAATTATCAACATATGATTTTTGCCATCCCTATACTACCTTTAACTGTTGTTGTATTACTTTAATCTTTTCTATTGTATGTTGCACAAGTTCAGGACTAAGAAGGTGGTAATCTCATGTTTCATACCAACATAGTGGAGATCTACAATGTCTACCATACAATGCTTCGTATGGTTCCATATCAATGTTGTTATGATAATTGTTATTGTAACCAAACTCTATCAAACTCAAATGTATATTCCATCTACCTATAAATAGAAAAACACATTCCCTAAGCAAGTCTTCCAAAGTCTGTATAGTCCTTTTAGATTGTCCATCTATCTGAGGGTGGAAAGCAATACTAAACTTTAACTGTGTGCCTAAAGTTTTGTGTAATCACTCCCAAAAGCAGTTTGTAAACTGAGGACCTCTGTCTGACACAATTATTACTCAAATTCTATGCAACTGCACTATATCATCTACATAAACTTGTGCAAGTTTCTTAGCTTTGTATGTTGTCTCAACAGGAAGAAAACGTGCCAATTTTGTCAACCTATCAACAATCACCCAAATGGAATCGTGACCCTTGGTTGTTCTAGGCAAACCAACTACAAAATCTATTGTCACATGATCCCACTTCCATTTTTGTATAGGTAATGGTTTTAATGTTCTTGTCGGCTTCTAGTGCTCAGCCTTAACTTGTTGACACACTAGACATTGCATAACAAACTCAGCTACATATTTCTTCAAACTAGGGCACCAATACATATCCTTCAGATTGTAATACATCTTGGTAATTCCTGGATGCATAGCATACATAGATGAGTGAGATTATTCCATAACTATTTTCCTTAAGTCATTAACATCGGGTACCATGATTCTACCATGGTAACAAACTATTCCATCTTCTGACTCATGAAAGCCATCCCGCTTCTCACTGCCATATTCTGATCTGATCTGCTGAATCACAGTATCAGTCTATTGTGCTTCTTTGATCTATTGTCACAATGTAGGTTTAACTTGCATCTGTGCCAACAATCCAGCTAGCAAAGATACTTCCAATTGTACATTCGTCTGGCATAAGGAAACTAGCATATCCCATTTATAACACACCAAAGAATTCAATTGTGCTTTATCTGTGCATGAAGATGAGTACTTTCTGCTTAATGTATTTGCCACCACATTAGCCTTTCTTGGATGATAATCAATTGTGCAATCATAATCTTTAATTAGTTCCATCCAGCGATGTTGTCTCATGTTTAATTCTTGTTGTGAAGAGATGTACTTTAGATTCTTATGGTCTGTGAAAATCTGACACTTCTCCCCATACAGGTAATGTCTCCAGATTTTCAAGGCATGCATCACTACATCTAATTCCAGATCATGTGTAGGATAATTCTCCTTGTGCTTCTTAAGTTGTAGAGAGGCAAAAGAAATCACTTGTTTATCTTGCATCAATACACATCCCAAACCATTTTTTGAAGCATCACAAAAAAACTATGTATCCTTTCCCTTGATCATATAAGACTAATACCAGTGCACTGGTCAACTTTTCCTTCAACAACTGGAAAGAGCGTTGACACTTGTCATTCCAGACAAAAGGAACATCCTTCCCGGTTAACCTAGTTAGGGGTAATGTTACAAAACTGAAGTCTTTGATGAATCTTCTATAGTAACCTGCCAAACATTGGAAACTGTGAATCTCTATTGGTGTCTTGGGCTGTTCCCATTCTAGAACAAACTCTACCTTTTTAGGATCAACACAAATACCTTTAGCAGATATGATATGTCCTAGAAAAGATACTTCTGACATCCAAAACTCACACTTGCTAAACTTAGCATATAGCTTGTGTTGTCTCAACAAAGTCAATGCTTAATGAAGATGTAGTTCATTTTGTTGGCTGTGTCGACTGTATATTAGAATATCATCTATATTGACCACTATAAATTGATCAAGGAACAATCGGAACACTCTATTCATTAGATCCATGAATGTTGCTAGTGCATTACTTAGTCAAAATGACATAACCATAAACTCACAATGACCATACCTTGTCCTAAAGGTTGACTTGGGTATGTCATCCTCCTTAATCTATAACTAATGATATCCTAAACTCGGGTCTATCTTAGAAAATATTGTTGCACAACACAACTGGTCAAACAAATCATCTATCCTTGGTAGAGGGTATTTGTTCTTTATTGTCACCTTATTCAACTGTCTGTAGTCTATACATAACCTCATAGATCCATCATTTTTCTTTACAAAAAGTATCGGATCACCCCACGGCGATGTACTTGGCCGGATAAAACCTTTATCAAGTAACTCTTCCAATTGTTTTTTTAATTCGGCCATCTCAAGTGGTACCATCCTATAATGTGTTTAAGCTATCAGTTGCGTACTGAGAACTAGATTGATCTCAAAATCAATCTCTCGAGGTAGAGGAACATCAAGAAATTCCTCAGAAAACACATCCTTAAACTCCCTGACAACTGGCACTTCTGGAATACTAGGAATTTCTACCTTGGTATCCACCACATGTGCTAAGAATGCCTCACACCCATGTCGCAACAGCCTCTTAGCTATCATTGTTGATACTAGACATATTGAAAGAATCTTCCTGTCTCCTAAAAAGACCCATGTCTCATCACCGTATGTGAACATAGCTTGCTTGGAACTACAATCCAAGACTACCTTACATTTTTCCAAGGTGTCCATCCCAAGGATTACATCGAATCCATGCATCTCAAGTGGTATAAGATCAACTTGAATGTTGTGTTTTGAGAAAGAAAGAACACAGGGGGAATATACCTCTTATAACACTACGGAACCAACTGACGGAGTTTCCAACAGCAAGTTATATGTTCTACGACTAACAAGCAAAAGATAGTTATGAATCACTTCACAAGTGATAAAGGAGTGTCTAGCACCTGGGTCAATCAAAGCAAATATGAAGCAAGATGAAGACATATCAGAATGAAATAATTCCATCTGACATGTCACCACTCGTGGGTTGACTACAGCTTCCAATGAACTCATAGCATAGAATCTTGCTATTGCCTACTGCCAACCATGTCCTCTATTACCTTGTGAAGATGAACCTACTTGAGATGCCCGTCCATGTCCTCGTACTCTTACACCACTACTAAACTATTACTTGTGAGATCCTTTCTGACTCTGCCTTGATTGTTGAGTTACCTCAGTATCTCTTATTGGACACTCTATCTTTAGATGTCTTATCTGCCCACACTTGTAGTAGATTCTAGTCTCCTGTTGTGGCCTAGATGGCCCTGTCACTGATATTAATGTTGTACTTTGGGCTCTAGTAGGAAGAAAATTACGGCCTCTACCCTTACTTGACGTCCATTACGTCTGAGCACTGAACCTCTGTGGTGCTAACGGTGCAGGAAACCTTGGTTTCTTGTAACTTCTGAACCTCTGTCCTTGGAACTGGGTAGGTCCTTTCCTATAATTGGCCTCACGTTTCTCAGTTACTGACCTTTCTATCCTGCTAACTTATTCCACAAATTTGCTATCAAATCTCTCCCTATTCTCTAGTGCAGCTGCAAATGTGGTCAATTCAGCATCCAAACCCTTTTCAAAATGATGAATCCTCTCCTGTCCGTTGTAGCCATGTGCGGACAAAACCACAAAAGCTCCATGAATTTAGCTTCATACTCATTAATATTCATAGACCCTTGCCTAATCTGTTCAAACTATGAGATTTTCTCATCCAGGTACGTATGAGGAAAGTACCTATTGGTGAACTCATGTCAGAATTCCTCCCATCCGACCTCAATAGTAGGCCTTTTCTCCTCTTTGATGGCCCACCAATGGCCAACACTTCCCTTCAATATATACACACCATGCCTAACTTTGTCAGTTTCTGGAATGTTAAGGATCTTAAAAGCTTTTTATAACTCAATGAGCCACAGATCTGTATCTACTAGGTCAGCTATGATCCAACATATTCTAGGGCTCCCGCACGGCGTAGCCATTCAAAAGTCTTACTAGAACTCAAAGATTCATTAGGAACTGGTGCCCTAGGGGGTGGTATTGGTATATTGTCCTCCATATGTATTAATGTCATCATGAAATGACCAAACAGAACATGGAAAGTAGGGTTTTCCAGCATAGTCTGATCTACCTGGGGATTCTCAAGCACTTGTTCTTCTCTCTCCTGTTCCCTTACACCTCTTCCCGGTGCAACAATGTTGCTTTTAGAAACATGTTCTTCTTGTTCTCCAAACTTCTTTGAGTTTTACTTCTTTGTCTATATAAGCAAAAGTCACTTATAAGATAAATTGGAGGATACTAGAATAGACTCAATGACCTTAATCCTATGTCCCTGTAGACTCAGTGAACCTAAGGCTCTGATGCCAAAAATTGTGATGACCGCTATCAAACCGATAACATAATCGCATAAAACTATGCGGAAATAATCATTAGCAACGGATTACCAAAAATCACTAAAAATTAAAACCTTTTTACCAAGAGATCCATTACCAAGAAACTCTTTTCAAAAAGAACCAAACCATATATATACATCATGGTTCACTTGCACATACATTGCTCCATCACCTTGTAAGGATATTAGATAACAATTGCTTTACCAAAACATACACAAAAGCACATTATGTATTGAGGCATATAAGCCATAATCTCATATGGATTATAAAACTGTTTACGCTCTATCTCCCAAAAGACTTAAGAGTACAAGAACGACACATAGGACTCTATATCTACAAGACACATAACATCGCATTCAGCCTGAGCTGTTACTGTTGTCCTTGTTGTTGCATCCCGCTATCTGTTGCACAATCTCTACCTCCTCATGCACGCCCACCTAAAAGGTTGTGGAACCCACAGGGTGAGACAACAAGTCCCATTGAGAGATATAACTCTCTGCCAATAGTATTATTATCATAGTTAATTTTCATGAATGAAAGCAGAAGATACCTATATTGAATTAAGCAAGTAAAACTGCTTGATTATATGCAGAGCAGAGCAATCTCATCTTCTTATTAGTTCAAATACCAATAACTGAGTAATAGATCATTTAATCACTTTTAAAAGGAATATGAAGAACATGTATAACTGTTATAAACTAAACAATATAAAAATCAAAGCAAGGCTTCAACTAATGTTTCCGTATTTGATCCTTAAACAAATACGCTACATGACTGATTACATCTTTAAACATTCCATCTTATGCCTTGTGGAGATGGGAATATACCTTTCATCTCCAACTGACCACTGCAAAGTTAGCATCAATACCATATAGGTCTATGGAAGAGTCAAAATCGACGACCTCTCCTTTCTCGGTCATTACGAGAGTGGCAATGACATTACGAGTCAATCTACATTTTAGCTAGGTTGGTTTATAGAAGCAGTTTGCTATAGAGATACAACATGTAGCATGTTCTCTGTTCAGGGTATGACCTACAGTCAATCCTGCTTGTATATATTGAGTCATGGCCTACATCCATACTCTTCTTAGGGTACGGCTTTACCGCCAATCCCGATGTTGCATTAGAGCTACGGCCTACAACCACACTCTTTTTAGGAAAACAGTTTAAGGAAAAATCTTGGGCTTGAATGAAGCAAGTAAATACTTGCCTTGCACCCTCACATATTCAAAAATATGCACTCCAAGTCAAACTCATTTCATCATTCAACAAATCCTGACACTGAATGATTCTATGGCCACGACAACTACATTTTTAATTCACTTGGTAGATTAAGTGCATCACAACATCTTTTAGGATCAATCAAGTTACAAGAATGAATTATAAATAAATGCTATGTAGAAACGTTTATCATACTTTCAAGAGATCTTATATCAATTAGTACATATCTTGTTACACTTATCCTGGAATCTCAGTCCCTTGAACACTTTATTGGGAATCTCATCCCTTCAACATTATCATTATTATGATCATATGTCTTGGGTATCAAACTCTCAGATCATTATTGAGCAGTGTCACCTTTTACCAGGAAACAATCATCTCTAGGTCATCGGACCCACATGTAAGTCATACATGTAGTACAAGTATATCACATGGCTCGCAAGGCCTTATAATCTGTATTATGCTAAATCATCATAGCTCATACATAGCTATTCTCATCATCTCATAATACCGTCATGGTTAGGTCTTCATAGAAAATGTAATATCAAGTAAATATCATGACCATGTCATAAAGAGAATCATTCAAATTGCAAACCTCTCATAATTAGGGTTAGGGTTTCCCTTGTAACTAATTTAGGGTTTCCAAGTGCATATTTATCAACCAAACCCTTATTTGGCTAAGACACATCTACTTGTGTCGGCCAAGGCATATCAAATGATATCATTTTAGAGATGCTTAGAGTAATATTATTTGTATGGTGCTTGAGGTATATCATCTATAGTATATACTTGTGTATCGGCCATACCATCAACTTATGTATCGACCACTTTATCTCTTTATGTATTGGCCACCATATCCTTTTGCATATTAGCCACTCTATCCACTGGTGTGTCAACCACATCATGAACTAGGGTATCAGCCTCACCTTCAACTAGGGTATCGGCCACCTCAACATTACCTAGGATATCGACCTAGCCATCCCTTTGAGTATCGGCCATTGCTCACTATGGGGTTTCGACCTCTAGGGTTTTGTATTCTATCAGAAGATCCCTCATTCAACACCTTAGTTCATGCACCTATCAGCCTCAACACTACTTGGTGTATCGGCCAAGGATTCTAAAAGTGTATTGACCATACTTCCACAAGGTATGTCAGGCTAAGGGTGTCGCCCATCACACATGGGTTGAACTAAAGGGATATCAGATTGTGAGTGTGTTAGATTAGGGTTAGGATTGACCATGTCGGCCTATGCACTCAACTAAAACATCATAGTTTAATATTCCCTCTTCACTCAACATCTCTTGGTCATGGCAAGCTAGTGACTTTGAGGCATATCATTTTAGAGCATCTAACATACCAGCCTAACAGCCACATGTCATTTTAGAGCATCACAAGTCATATCGGCCATTCATGTGATGGTGCAAACATATGTGTCAACTTGGCTATCTTCTAGATATTGGCATGCCTTATTCTTAGCATTTTAGGTGAAAGCTTAAACAATTAAGAGGACAACAGTTCTACTCATATTACAAACAAAAAGGATAGGTATTTATGTGTATCGATTTTCATACCTATTTCCTTGTATCGGGTTAGGGTTTCCCACAAACCAATATTGGTTTGTGCATATCGGTTTCATCATCTTCAAGCTCAAACTCTTCATCCATTAATACTCTAGTTTCTGGACAATAGCCCCATATATTCATTATAACTCATAGAACCATCATTTAAACAAGAAAAACTAAAATAAAAAAGGAATCACCAAGTATTGCATGATAGAAGGTGAATCCTAACAAAGTTGAGTTCAAGTTATATAACCCGCCTCAAGATCAACTCAAGAGCTTCAAGCTCGAAAGCTCCACATTCCCAAGGTTGAATATGACTTATCCAAAGTCCAAGACTCGATCACAACACTTCTCTATGAAAGAAGATATCATAGTTAGGAACTTTGTGAAGAAAGAAGAGAAGGAAAGAATCATGATCCAAGAAGCATAGTCTTTCCAAGGTTGAAGATGATCATGGCTTCACCTTATAAAAGATGCTTGGCATTCTCTTTGCTCCTTGAGCTCCTAATATCGTCCTCTAAGCAAGATATGGTAAAGGAGTTGAAAGGTTTACTAGGAGGTGAATAGAGAGGGATATATAGTTGAGGTTTATGAAAGAGAGTATGTATAAAGTGTCATCACCAAGTACACTTATGTGACATGTGTCCATGCATGGTAACTTCATGCAACCATAATTATATTGTCATGCAAAACTCTTGAGGATAATCCATAAATAAGATATTGGCCATTTGGGTATCTTTCTTGTCAAGATATCACCATTGAATCTTACTTTATGTGTAAACTGATATTACTTTTGCAAGGAAAATGCAAACCGATAGGCTTCACCTACTTGAGGTACTTAGCCCGTAATGAACATTTTTAAAGGTTAGCAAACCGATATGGGACCTCCTCCATGGCTTCCAAGCTGATAGGCACTCCCATATACTTCATAACTCGACACAACCCCGTTTAGGGTTCAAGGTACTCAACATTTCTTTGGTTCTTTCACCACAAAGAGTGTTACCATCCAACCAAGACTCAAACAAGGCACCCCCTTCTTTCTATTTCCTCTAGTTGATACTAAGAGAGAGAAGAGACATTCTAGAAGTGATAATTTGCACTTAAACCCCTCATTTGGGTGAATTACAATCTTTACCAAAGTTATCATATAAGGCAGAAACAATTTGCAATTAAGTTCAAAATTGAGAAATAAACTCTTCTCAGGTCTTAATTATTTTTCAAAATATTAAGACAAGGTTCTAAGAAACTTTCTTAGGCAAAGCTTCTAGGTTTATCCCAATATCCGAGTCAGGGTTGTTACATATATAACCTATTCTAGGACTTCGCCTCATCACACATGATCTTCCACCGGTCCTAATTTCTTCATTCCTTATTGTTTGTGTTGCCGCCAAATCAACCTTCACTTTGGCCTTGTGGCTCTTATCGACTGTGTTGAGCTTTTCTAAAGTGTGATAGCTCCTCGAGTAAGAAACTCCTGGCTATGTTCAACGTTTTTGACTCATTGGTTTCACTCGCAATCAATGAACACTGAAACCCCTATATCCGGCCCAAGAAACTACTTTAAAAGAGTGCAATCACCCATTTACTAAATTTTGAAAAATGAAAAATCCATTCCAAACACACTCAAAAGATATGCTGGAACATGTGTGAAATTTTCAAATCTTATTAATGGTATTCAAAACAACCAAAGTCTAGTAGCAGAATAAAAATATTGACTATATTCATGTCACCACAAAGTTATAAAAGATCATCATAATCTCCCACATGTAAATTTACATGTAAACCCTTTTGTGGGAGATTATGATGTTCTTTTGTAACTTTGTGGTAACTTGAATGTAGTCAATATTTTTATTCTGCTGTTAAAATTTGGTTGTTTTGAATACCGTTAATAAGATTTGAAAATTTTACATATGTTCCAGCACACCTTTTTTAGTGTGTTTGGAGTGGATGTATCATTCTTCAAATTTTATTAAAGGGATGATTACACTCTTTTACAGCAGTTGTTGGGGCCGGATATAGGGGTTCTGGTGTTCATTGATCACGAGTGAAACCAACAAGTCAAAAATGTCAAATAAAGCCAAGAAGTTCTTACCCGAGGAGCTATTGTGCTCTGGAAAAGCTCAACGCGGTGGAGAAGAGCCGCAAGGTCAGAGTAAAGGTTGATTTGGTGGCAGCACAAACAACAACGTATGAAGAAATTGAGGTTGATGGAAGATCGCAAGTGATGAGGCGAAGTCCTAGAATAAGTTTATATATATATATATATATATATATGATTGAGTACTATGGTGTATGGAGTTAGAGATCTAGGATAGGCTTGGGAAAAAGATTGGATGTTTCATGAATATTTGATAAAAATATGAGATCTTGTTTTTAGATAGATGCGGAATTGAATTTACAAACCAATGGAACTTGTTTCGCTAAGTTTTGTTGAGAAATGAGGGAGTTATACCCAAAATATTGAACCCCTTTGGTCTACATTTACTATTCATACGGGTGTCTCCTACTCAAGAAAGGAGACAACTAGCTAGCCACCTAATCTGCATCAAATTGTCGATGTTGATTTGCATTGAGTGACATTTAATACAACTTTTCAACTTTGTTTGTTTGATGTATTAAATGTACAAAATTTTCTATAATTATTTGAGGGTACAAACGAAGTCCAAATAAACTCAAATTTGGTATGTTGGATAATTTTTGGGTCAGGAATCCGATTTTGACATTAGTTTATTTAAAAAAAAACTTTTGATATTTTATTTAATATATTTAAATCTTATCACTTATTTTATCCTTTTAAATGAATTAGAGGCAAGTAGAAACTTTATAAAAATATGAAACTTGGCCTGTAGGTAATACTAAACACGAGGAAGATGATTTTGACATTATTTAATTTTTCAACATATTATAAATATTTTTGTTCTTTAAATTATATTCTCTCCTAAATTAACTAAAATATTTAGTGTCCAAATTAGATGAAAATTCACACGTAGGCTAATTTTGACATGAAGATTTCGAATTTGAGATTTATTTTTTCTTTTGAATTTATTTAATAATTTATTTAATATATTTGACTCTTATTCTTATTTTCTTTCCCAGTTAAAATAAAAATAGTTATTATTATGCAAATAATGTGAAACTTTACCCCTAAGCAAATTAAAATATATGAAAACAATTAACCATTAATTTTATCTCTTGGTATTATTTAATACATTATTTAATATTTTGAACTTTTACATACTTTCTCTCTACTAATTTACACATGTATATTAAAGATTATCCAAATTACATGAAATTTCACCCAAAGGCTATTTTTAATGTGTAGATTACGAATATAAGATTGTTTTCCACTTTTTGAGTTATTAAATGATTTATCTCATATTTTGAAGGAAAATCATATCTTATTTTCTAAATAAAATAGATATAGTTATTATTATCCCAAAATTTTGAAACTTGGCCTCCAAGTCAAAAAAAAGCCAAGAAAATGAATATCAAGTTATCTATAACCAATTATTCTTCCTTTTATGAACTTTGGCCTATTATCCATGATTACCAAAATTCCTCATAACTAATTCAATATCACATTATCTTGTTTAGAGAGTTATTACCTCTTATCTCATTCCTTATTCCAGAATACCATATAAAATCCTAGATTAAAATTAGTTTATCATTCTTCCAATTGTGTCCCATATTCACACATTACAACCAAAAGGATTATATATTATTGTGCACTAAAATCTATATATTTATCATTTATCTTATGTAATATGTATCCATTATTGGTCTTAAGATTAATATGAGGGTATTATGTCATATGTATTTTCATGCATATATGTTAGGGTGATTTATTCATGCATTATATATTAGGGTTAAAATTAACTACTATTACGTATATCTTCAACCTTGTTTGACTAAGCCTAAAGAACTAAGGTTTCTAACCTCTTAACCTTGGAATTGGATAAGGTTCTAGATTTTGGTATGTTACATGTTCTATATTGCTCGTAGAGTTGAAGAATAATACATGTATGATTCTATTGTAGTTTCCAACTAGTACTCGAGGAGGCATTTGGAAGTTTCACATAGGGAAACCTTTGTCATGCGTGCCAACTGAACATTAATTTACATGATGACTGTTAGTGGCAATAATTTGGTACATGCTTAACGTTTATACTAAGAATAATGGGAGTTCCTTGCATGTGAGAGACCAATTTGTGAGTAATGTTAGTCATTTGTTTATATTATGCTAATTATTGTTCTTTAGTATGATTATGATTTCTGCAAAGCACTGTAAATTGAGTCCTCCATTTATATAGAAACAATTTGAAGACTCTTGTCTTTCAATTTTAAGGCCTTTCTTGATTCAGTTCATATATTCTTTTATTGATGGTTAGTATTCATTTAAATTCTCTTAGTTCAAAAATTGTCCATTATAACCACTTTCTACAGGGGCAGTGGCGTCCATAGCAACAGAAGAAGCCACATGAAGTCTTCAGATAAGAGAAACATAGAAGTGTGGATTAGAGCAGCCTGAGTTTCGAACTGTAATAATGTGGTGGATAGGCAACACATCATACAAATCTAGTTCAACCTAAAATTACTCTAACCCATGGTTTTTTCCTCTAAATATGAATTTATACTACGTTATTAGTAGTTTAAAAACCTGGAATAGAAATAATATATATTGATTACCTAAAGTAAACAAGCTACAAAGACTTCTATTGTAAGTTCTTGTAATCATTGTGTCTCATTTATGTCTATGTTTGTTTCTTAAGAGATTTTATTAGGCTAATCTCATTGTATTGCTAATGGTTTGAAATATACACTGCCCCCAACAACTAATCTAATAGCACGTGGTCCTTTCAAATACTACTAGTTTCTCCATCAGTTTTCTAGGAGCCATCTATTCCTATCTTGAATATTTTCTGTAGTACTCTCTTCTTTAAGAAATAAGGATCAATACAACATCAAGTACTCTCATCTTTTTTTCAATCCTATCTCTTTTGGTGTATAATGGTTGAAGAGATAATATATACCATAAGATGGATGGATAATCACAGAGTATAAGTCATGTTATATTGCCTTTCTGAAGAGCAATGTTCTATCTACCTTGTTTGATACCACAATTTATTTTAGTTTATATTTCTTTGAAGTGTTTCATAATGATTTTTTCTGAAGAAGGACACCAAGTGAATTGGTTGGCATCTCTCTTCAATGTACATATTCCAGTATAGAACTCTATCTTGGAGTGTCTTCGTATTTTATTTAGGAAGAAAGTCAAGAGGCAGCTCTCCTCCAACAAGATCCAATTATTGGTAAAGTTTGTAGTTGTGTAGCCTTTTTTAGTTTGTTTGTTCTTGGCCCTTATGTGTTTGTTAGTGAAATGTGTCAATTATTGGTACTTCATTTTCTTCTCTGTATGCTACGGACATGTGCAATCATTGGTTCTTGGCCCAAGGTCAAGTACTTAATTGTTTGTTTGTTGATATATGTTTTGCATTTCCATGTCATGTATGAGGAATAACTCAAAACTATTCATGCTAAAGTGGAAAACTTTGAAGCAGGGGACCTTGAGGTTCTTCTGATTTAGGAATTTTGACAGTACCATGATAGCTTGGATATAGTCCTCCTGACTGGTTAGCATTTTTCACACTCTGAAACATATTCCATCTATCTATGTCTTTTCCTCACAACCATGTAGTCAACCTTGTCATAGTTCCTTTGAGGTCCTACTTCGGTCCACTATATGATTTAACTTCAGATTGAACAAGGTAGCATCCATCAGACTAAGTACAAATGTCTCATCATAGACATCATAGACCTATGACCCCATATGCCAAATTCCAAGGAGGAGGAGTGTTCCCCCATATGCTAGATTCTCTTGGCACCTTATCAGCATCTTTCTCTACACGACAACTGCATAGTTCAAAATAATCAATACACTAAAAGATTCATTAACTTTTTTCATGGAGAACCAACAAAGTGGTAAGGTCTTCCCCTAAAACAAAGACACCAGATTGTTGTCATTGAACTCCAAGCATGAGTTCAGGTTCAATTCCTCAATAAATTTAATGGATATGATCAGGGCTTGCATCCCAAGTTCCATATGATCAGAAGCTCTCAGCCCTGATGTGAAATCCATCACCACGTGTTCAAACGTTGCAGTATCAAGCTTTAGTGAGTAAATTATTGTGCAATCAGAACATTAACTCAGACGATCATGATTGACAAGACATGTACTTGAATTTCCAAATTGTTGTAGGATAAGTTAACAATTTTATATTTAGTTTTTATTTTCATGCATCCCTTGTGATTCTATATATATGATCACATTGTGTTATAAATCAGTGATTTGTTTTCAATGTGTTGGACACTTTGTTCATCTTCTTTTTAGCCATCAAGATGATGTCTAACATTTAAGACTACCACAGCTAACATATATAGGTCACATTTAGTTCAAAGAATGTAGCATGACATTGAACTACAATTCCTCTTAACATTGATTTCTTATGTTTGATTTCATTTAGTATGAGTTAGTTTGTTATAGTTATGTTTGCAAGGAATTATTCCATCTTGGAATTGCTCTCGTTAGAGAGATATGATGTAGAGTATAAGGTGAGGGTAGGAAAAGCAAGGAAGACATGATAGGATATCTTATAACAACAAAATAGTCTGTTTATGGTAGAAAAGTATGGCTCTTTATTGACTCTCTTGTCTTGAAGTCCTATGTCAGTATGTGGAACCTTTGAAGTTTTGAAGGTTCGTATTTCCGCTGATAAGGAATTCTTATTTAGTTTATTTTATGTTTGGATATGTCTTTGACTAGATAATATATGCATTTGCTATGAAGATCCAAGCTGCAACCTTTTCTACTTCTCTAGATTTAGGTTGCACACAACCTACTTGAGGAGCTTCTGGATTGACATAAGTGAATAAAGGAGCATTCTTTTATGGTAATTCTCATCCTTATGAAACTTTTTTTACTTAAAACTAATGTCATCATAATGCAATGATTAGGAAAAGCTAACAGTATTACTAAGGTTGTAAAATCTAAATCAATTAACCTTCTCATTTGAACAATCTATGAATATTGTAAAGTTTTGTAATGATATTACATCTGCGATGTTGGCAGAGATAATCATGTTGTCTTGACATTTTAACTTATAGTGAAGATATATTGAATTTTCCACCTTTCTTCATTGTTCCTCATCCACACAGTGTCATTATGGTTTTCTATTGCTGAACTGAGATGATAAGATCCACCTTTTTTCAAATAAAGTTTCTTTATGATCCACTAGAACTTTTAAATGCTCAAAATCTTTCTTGTTTCTGCTCTTCAAGGTGCACAAGAAGCTAATCACAAATTTTATATATTGAGAAGGATCTTTTCATAGGTTCAGACCCAACAACCCATTGAATAGACATATTTGGTTAAACATGATGCAATTGCAAAAACATTCAGGAAAAACGACATTTATCTACATTGATTTTCTGATCTAGTTCTTGATATGATAGTCCCATGAGCCATAAAGTTCAGTTGGAGGCTCCAAGGACACCTATTAATACCAATATCAAATATCTACCTTGATGTTCTGCTATTATATTGTCTATTTTTGAATTAAGAAACATTATCATCTCTACTAGCATGCATTTGCCATCTTCTACTTTCCTTTAATATATTGATACATATACACTTGTAGTTATTGCTAAAAAAAGCAAGGAGTGAAGTTATCAGTTCCACTAGCTCAGTTATTTAGTAGCATCGCATTATGTACTACATGGCTAGTTTATGCAATTATGACCTTCATAGAAGTATTACAAGGTGTACAGCTGGGAGTGAATTGAGTATAATGAATCCTTTTATGCAGGCAAGAATACTGCTCTATGTTTCTAATCTCTTATATGTAGATTCTTTTGGGAAAACTTGGAGGTCACTTGGTGTTCTGTAGCTCTTTTGCATCTCTTCTATTGTGTTTTGATTTAATGTTGTGCTCTCTAGTGGTTCATGGCTTCACTTTTTTTCTTAGTTGTTCAGTGGTCTTATGACAGTAAGAGAAGTAGGTCTTGATTGTGGTGCTTCTTTGGCATGTCCAACGGCAAGGCTTGAAATCTAGATTTCAAAGATTTTGGATGTGTTTTGAGTATATTCTTCTATTTATGGACAACTGAGGTAGGTTGTGATCTGTATATCTATTGATGATTGTTTATCATTGAGAGTTTTTTTTTTCATTTATACTTACAAAAGAAGTTATAATCGAATCTGCTACCTGCTTGATTTTCTTAGAGATGATCAATAAGTACATCTCAATGTATGTGGTTTGATGTCACATTTCCTGTACTATCATTTTGATGTTCAACCTTATTTCCATGGATATTATTTGAGAAAGAACATCTTGATATAGTAAGCTACAATTTGATTTCTACTAGATATATTGACCATGTTATTGTAGTAGCAACCTTTTGCTTTATTGAACTTGCTTTATATTTTTTTAGCAGATTGCAGAAACGTGGCATAACTAAAAAGATATTAGATTCTCATGGCAATGTAATTGAAGTGGAGGCTAGCATCAACATGTTATTTCAAGGGAGCTTGAATGGGCTAGTAATATGGCAACGAGGTGAAAGTGGACTACAAGACTCATAAGTAATATACAGAAAAGATTAGTGAAAAGTAAGCACTACTACATTTTTAGCCAATAACGTTGCTTCACAAAGCGTCAATTTTATTATAAAAAATGACCTAATAGGCTATGGTGTCAATTATTTGAAGAGAACTGAAGCTAAAAGTTGTCACAAAAAAACTCGGGTATCGGTTGAGGTACAACGTCGATTTTACAAAATTTAATTGTCACTACAAAAAATTCCAAATAAAATTTTGCAGCAAAAATTCATATACATTGACACGGCGTAGCTTTTTAATCAAAACTGACCTTACAAGTTTCCGGCTAAGAAAAATACCACATTTTGCCTACCCTCCAAAATCATATAGCATATGTTTTGATAAATTGAACTAAGTCTATAAATTTGGACTTTTAGGGTCGGTTTTTCCTTATGAACCGACCTAGCAGTTGAGCTCTAAGGTCGGTGTTTTCTTGTGAACCGACCTAGTAGGTGGTCATGTATGGGCATGTAAAATCTGGTGACTACATATTGTAGGGTCATTTTGCTACTTAATAATTGACCTTGTAGCTTGTTTGATTCCAAAGTTCGGGCTCTAGTTTCTCTGTTGGGTCAGTTTTGACCATAGAACCAACCCCATAGGTTTTAATAACTGATGCTCTCACATTTTGGTTTCTCCTCTCGCTTTCTAGGGTTTTGTTTGTGTTTTGGGGTTTCTACTCTCCACCGAAGATGGAGGCGATGACGACAATGACACCATCCACTAGCCATTAGCCTTCACTAATGAATACAATGCCATCTACTAGCCCTCCACCGACGACTGTGCCGCCATCCGCCAGCACTCCACTGATGACCGTGTGATGAGCTCCACCTCCGCATCAGCGTGATGAGGTCCACCTTCACATCCTAGAGCTTCTTCCCCTCCTCAGTGGGGCCACTAGCGGCTGCTACTTCTTTGGTCACTGCTCTCGCATCTCTGGCACCTCCCTTCTTCCCTCCTTCGACTACGACAACCTTTGTACCAAGGCGCCTCCTCCTCTAATAGTCATTCGTGCCCGCACACCCCTCCCCGAAGTGTCTCTGTGTCATCATCCCCTACCCATCCATCGAGGATAGTGGAATTCAACCTCTGCATCGGCGTGTCGTGCCCCACCTCTACACCACACCAGCGTCTTGCTTCCGCGCTTCCTTGGCAGAGCCACTATCAGGTCCAGTAGTTGTTGCCTTGGTCAGGCTGCAGCGTCTTGCTTTCACCCTTCCTCTTGCTCACAGAGGTCAACACTTCGGCACTCGACGGTCATTCTCTTACTCCTTACCACCTACGTGCCTTCTACCCATGGTCTTCTCTCATTTTCATCTTGGCGGCTCAGGTCAATTACATTGTTTTTCCATTTTATTTGACTAGCAACCCAACCAATAATAAAAACATGTATTCTTTCATATCTACATTTTATTATCAGTCACATAAGTAATCATTGTATACGTTCTACAAATATGAGAGTAGACATTGTGTAGTCCCAAATTGACACTTTAGGGTTTATAGATGCGATCATCGATGTATGATGTTTAACTTAATATATAAATATGACAATAATACATTTATATATTAACTTTGATATCCATTCAGAGTTTAAATTTTAGATAGTCCCTGATTTGGGACTATTTTTGGATATTTAATCTCACTTAGGACGTAAGTGTATTTGTATGTTTAGTTTTGAAGAAAATTTTAATAGTATATCCTCATTTGTTCTATGGGTACATATGTAGGTGGTTATTTGCCATTTACATCGATGGACTTGGAGAACTTAGGGAAAATGCTGCTGAAATTTTCTTGAAAACTAAATATACATTATACAGTTACTAGTGAGATTAAATATTCAAAAATGGGATAGGTGGTACACTTTAGTATAAAAGTAATCAACTTCCTGTCAATAAAAAATTACAACTTATAGTATCAATATTAAATGCTCAATTTTATAATTAATTTTAATGTGATCAAGAAAATGGATCGAAGTTGGATGTCTATCAAGAACTGTTGCAGTCTAGAGTTTGCCAAAGGTCTTGATGAATTTATCAGATTTGCTGAGGAACATAGGAAACTACCTACATATAGGTTCTATTATCCATGTAGAAATTGTGGTAACAATTTGAAATTTGATATTGTTGAGGAAATTAAGAATCATGACATATGCAACGGGATCATACAAGGTTATAATGAATGGTATTGGCATGGAGAGAAATTTAATTATGGATCAGAAATGTCGATACTAATAGTTGTGGCATAGAAGATATAGATAACGATGATAATGTCAATGATGAATCGATTCATATGATATGGTTGATGAGATGCTATGTAGTTGTCAGGACAATGTCATTGATCCACCTCTTTATTTGCAAATGTTATCCATGATGCTGAAAGACTATTATATAAGGGTTGCACTAAGTTCACGAGGTTGAGTGTTGTGATGCGATTATATACTCTTAAATCTCAAAATAGGTGGAGCAATAAGAGTTTCACTTCACTGTTATCTTTGTTAAAGGAAATTCTTCATGAAGGCAACGAGCTTCCAATTTCAACATATCAAGCAAAGAAAATAATGTGCCCAATGGAAATGAAGGCTAAGAAGATTCATGCATGTCCAAATGATTGTGTGTTATTTCAAAAGGACTATAGTAATTTGATAAATTGTCCAAAATGTGGTGCGTCAAGGTACAAGACCACAAATTCAGGTAAGGCTAAGAATGTCTCTCCTTCCAAGGTGATGTGGTATCTACCAATATTACCACGATTTCAACGCTTATTTGCTAATATTGAAGATGTACAAAATTTATCTTGGCATGGAGAGTTAAAGGCCAATGATGATAGTGTTGGGTTTTAGGGGAGGCAGAGAAGGTAGCGGAAACAAAAAAAAATTCTCCTCCCCAAACCCAGAACAAGGAAACGCATCAACGTCTATACAATAGGAAAGGATGGTTTGTGGAATCATACCTTGTCCCGAGGCTTGCTCAGCGACAATACCTCGCGACTTGTGCGGTCTTCACCTCCAGTCTTGGACGGTGTCTGTGCAGCTCCTGGTCGCACCGAGACTGACAACTCCTGGTCTCACTAGGACTATCGGGATTGACAGTTGTCCTCTAAGCGGCATAAATCTCCCGCCTCTGAAGTAGTCCACACAGACCACCTAGAACTCCAATCTCCTTGTCCCATAAGGAATTGGAAGGAGTCACACCCTCCTATCAGCGTACTAGTCACTGACACACTCTCCTGCCACCAGTCGCTTTCTGCAGTTGTCTTTCCCTTGTTGTGCCTCCCTTATTGGGTAGCACTTACTCAGGCTCTCTCGGTTACCAAAACCATAGAGAACGACAACTTTACAGAGCAACTGGTTGCACTGAGTTGTTCTTTGAGAAGCCCCCAATACCCCTATATATAGGAGGGTCATGGGATAGGGTTCTCTATCCCGGGCAATGCGAGACTAAAGCAGGAGTAGAAGGGTTTGAGATTTTCCACAAAAACAACCAACTGTGCAACCTGAACCGATTGTTTCATTTCTGAAATGGTCGGTTGGGGACCTGAGCCGGTCAGTTGACACCTCAACCGATCGGTTGGGACCCATGAAATGGTCGGTTCACTTCTGAATTGGTCGGTTCGTGGTCCTGGTCAGTTCCTGATTGACTTTTCATCTTTTGTTTCTAATTGGTATCAAATACCAATCCTTGTTCCAATCAAATTGGACAAGTGAAACGAAAAGAAATTTCTCACCAATCCTACTTTCCCAACTTGCGTGGTTGCATCAGTTGAACCGATCGTTTCAACACTTGAAGAGATCATTTCATCCTGTTCATGAGTCGATCGACTCAGCACCTGAGCCGATCGGTTCACCAAGCTGAGCCGATCAGTTCATCACATAAACCGATCGGTTGGGAGTGCAAATTGTGTAGAATCAGTCAATTGCAGTTTCAATCAATCTGATACTCCAATCAATGTGTCCAACACCTTGAACAGTATGACACTGAGCTATCAATTGATTGAGTGTTTAATTGAACTACTAAACTCCTTTAGTAATCAATCCAAACATTGTTTGTGGACAAAACTCCTCTTCCAGGTTAAATCCTATGTGTGTGACCCTACAGGTCCTTTTCACGTTGGCAGTGAAAGTCCATAACACTTATGACTTCACAAGCAAAGAGCGGTGTCTAGTCACACATCAGTGCTACCCAAGTGAAATAGAAAGTTGGAGAACAACTTTCAATCCTACAATCCGTGAATGGTGTTACAGTGAATGTATAATTCCTTTGTCACTGATATCCTGAATGAACTCGAGGCATGGAGCAGTCATCCTGTCAACGTTCATTCACTTTCTTGATCTCAGAGTAGATTGGAAGAGATATGTATGACATCGATATCACATATTGATTCACACATGCGTGCACGCCTTTCTCAATCCTACTCAATAAGTGGCCATGGATATCAAACTCCCTCAGGAGGGACAAATCCCATATCTATCACTCACCCCTCAAAAGCCCCATGTGTTAAAGCCACCCAATCATCACCTTTATAACAACCCATGTTTCAGTACTGCGTTTGATGATGTCAAAGTGTGCCCAACAACCTATGTTGAGTGCAGTGATTTCAGGTCAAAGAATCACATTCACCACCATCAGTGTGAGTACTAACTGTGACTACCATGTCATGGTTCCATGTGTCAAACTCACAGTGGGTCTGTCTGGTACACTTGTTCTCTAACAAGTACCTATGTGTTTGGTTTGATATCTCTATATCATGACTAATGAGATTTTGTCATCAACCAACACCACAATCTAGTCTTGTGTATCATTGTTGTCTATGTACCTTCCACAATGACATCCGACTAGGGACATAACAAGAATGTACAAACTCGTAGCATATGTATGATCTCATCGTTCAGGTCCTCAACCTGAAAGCATACGTCATTGAGTATTATCATTCTCTAGACATTCAATATGTTCTGTCACTATCTCATATGACTGAACCAGAAAGAATTGGAAGCTTGCCTTTAATGTTTATCAAATCAATCTTAATGTATCCCACCAATCATCCCATGATTGGCTCTCAGGGCATACATACCAACAGACTCCCATTTGCACTGTGAGCCAATCACCCTTGAATCATATTCATAGTGATCTTCAAACATGTCCCACATGTTACTGTGCTCTAGTACGAACATAGTGAGTTATGGAAACACCTTGCCAAAGTCAGTATAAATTGCATGTCTCACATCTCTTCGCTATACGTCACATGTATGAGATGTCGTTGTCGTAATATGCGATCTAGTATTCCTTTGCTAACCTTTAGCCACATTGCATGATCAAGGATTCCATACTTGTCATCAATGAATGGAATATCTATAAGTTCATCTCATGAACTTCCAGATCCATATAGTATCCGCTGTTGTTCTCTAACGCATAGATACTCGGCATTTCCTTTTAAATGGTTTTATTGGAACACTTCCAATTATCAACAAACTTTCACTTTTATATATCCTATATATATTTTGCGATTAATTTTCTGTCCTTTCAGAAGTTCGCATCAATGTAACTCTTTACATTGAACTCTTCCTTATCTACATAGAACTAGTACTTCTCAAGTACTTATCAAGTTCTCATGGTATTCCAGCAACCCTTACTGGAAGTAGACAGACATCCACTCGTCATGTCCCACATACGAGTTATTAGGATGAGCACATCATATTGCCATGTCCTACATACAAGATGATGAATGCATTTTGTTCTTGCCATGTCGATACATGCAAGATAATGGGATGGTTACATACATGATAGATCCATATCTATTCTTAGTGTTCCCATTCTTCATAAGAATTGGACACTTGGCCTTGGGATACTAACTCCATGTAACATGGACAAGTTTTCTCCCATTGAATCTGTGCATACTGAACCCTTCAGTACAGATTTCCAATGTATGTTTTCTCCTTTTAGGTCAAGAGGTTTTCGAGAACTATCTCTATAGATCTCTATTCCTATCACATAGGAAACATCTCTATCTTCCTTAAAGATAATTTCCACTTTTGGATTTCCATTCTAGAACATTTCCATTTCACATCAACATGTGGAATGTGAACACACTCCCACTAAATCATAGATCCTTCTTTATCTTTGACATAACAGTCAAACCCTTTGACTATATCATCAAAGTAAAGATCCAATTCTGAGTTGCTTGTACTCAATCAATCACATTGATTAGTCCATTGTAACTTATAGACTTCATTTGCATTAGTGGATTCATGAACCTTATAGGTTGTGTCACGTACACATCCTTGTTTTATTCCTCATAGGAATGTGGTTTTAGTATCCATATGCCAAATGTCTTAGTCATTAAGTTGCAATCAACAAGCATCATCCTTCTCAAAATGTTATCCATGTGTCTTAACACTTAAGATTCATTTGCACTTATGGATTTCATCCAATGGGTGCTACCATCAAGGTCATACCTTATGGTTCACATGGATGTCATTTAGGATGTAATGGTCATAAACCATAACTTAAAATTTGATTCCTCATATTCATCTAGATAGTTGACTCATCACATGAACAACTCATCACATAGATAAACGAGGTGTATCCGTCAAGGATATAAGAACTTACAACCCCTTGTGATTCTTAATGTCCTTTATTAGTGTGGGGTATTCTTTTATTAAGAAGAATTCAGTTATTTGATAATCATTCTCTAACTCCTTAGAGTATGATTCCTTCTTGATTTAGACATCACCATGCCTTAATCATGAGTTCACTATGATACATTATCATAATCACTCATAAGGATCTCAAACATTTGGTCCAAGTATTTCATTCATTGATCTCATCAAGAATTAACACTTTACCAAATTTGCACTTCATCTATGATAATCTTGAACACTTCAAGATATTCATATTGGTATTTCTCTAAACACCATTTGAAGTATTAGCATTTGTTCCAATAGGTATGTAAATACATCACATGTATCGTACCTAATAGGATAATCATTCTCCCACTACCTTTAATGAAGATTGATTAATCATGTCTAAGATATTCATGTCTCTTACTGGTTCTCTAACCAAAAGAGTCTAGATTTATCCATCATATGGAAACTAGAAATGAATCTCTCATGATTGATGCTAATTTGATTGTTTGAGTTATCAATAACTTTAGGTATCGTTTTATCTTATGCATATCAAGTACCACAAGATAAACAAGGCATTACCACAAAGATCATATCTTTGAGATTGAAACATCAACTTAATTGCTATCATTGTCATACAATATGCAAAATAAGGTGTTTCTATCTATTGGCAAATATGAAATAGCAGTTCTCAACTCTATTCCGTGCCCTTTAGGCTGAAATAAATTGAAAGGTACTCCTATCTATGGCAGCAACACTTGCTCCAATGATGGGTACTCCTTTCTTGGTCCTTTCACAAAGGCCATCACTTCTTTGTGGATATTGCATATCATATATGACATATCCATATCTTGGTATCATATACCTCAGATAAAGAAGAGGTTCATTTCATGATACCTTAGGTGGAGATCTACATCCCCTCCTTCATCTTCTTTTGTTCTTCCAGATATAGAGGGCAATCCCTCATACACCCTTTCCCCATGTGCCTTGAGGCTGAAGACGACTTGGATTGCTGGCTAGCATCAGAACACTTCTTTGCTTTGCCCTTATCCTTGCCCTTAAGAATTATCTTTTTCTTTGATCACATCAAATATTATGGTTTGTCTTTCTTCATCTTTGCCTCTACTATCCTCAACATGTCCAACAACTCTGTCAACGCTTGTCAAATTTGTTCATGTTGTAGCTTATCATGAATTGTATGGTCCTCGCAACATTTACAGTATCATACCAATAGACAACTCTTGGCTCAGAGGGAATCCTTCTTAGTCAGGTTTTCCACATACCCAATCACATTGAGTGTGTGAATACCTTATTGGATCTCCTTCTGTCATGACATACTAGGACAGTGTCTTGGAGACATCATATGTCTCATGTTGTCTCTGCAACTCATAGTTCAGAGAACACAACATCAAGCACTCCTCATCAATGTCTTCCTCGGTATGCTTCCATAAGCATACTTTCAGCCATTGATATGGTGGGATCAAGTTCATCTGGTTCTGGTATAACTAGGACTTAGAGCTTTCACTCTACAATTGAGAACACTTCTCAATGTCCTAACCAGTTGTGGAAAATTCCCATTTAATTTGTTGGTCTCAAAGACTGATCGCAAATAAGAGTGATTGTTGTTTGTTGCCATTTGTACTACAAAAGGAAATATGCAATTTTAGTCCAAAAACTCATTTTTGACTTATTTGATTGATTTGAAAAGTTGATGATATAATTAGGCCTTCAATTAATTATCACTCCCACTATTTTACTTCAAATTGATATCCCTCACCATCAATTCAGAAGATTGCAACGTACAACCTTCTAGTGGGCAAGATCCTGAAATCCTCTAAGTCATGGACTAGCTTGGGCTGTCACCCACAACTTAGATCTCTCAGGTAGGAAACTCTTTCCAATTGCATCATATGCAACTCTTGATAAGATGTCATATGCAACTCCTTGCCATGATCATCTCCATGCCTCAAGGTGCTAGATCCTATCTAGGTAACCTTGTTAAGTCCGACCCAAAGCCAACACGATGAATATGCACTCTGCTTGGGCAGACCCACATATCCATCTTTCACAATTCCACGAGATAGATGGTGCACCACGCTTGGGCGTGCCCACACTTGGTCGATCAAGCTTTTCACATGTGTCGCATTTGGAAGGCATCTAAAACTTAATACTTAATGAGGGATTTGGTTTTATATACATATACATATCCAATCACCACAATATATAGTACGTATCATATACATGTTATATCCCACAGAAAACATGTGAAATGATAAAAACGATGATTATGGCCATCCTAATGTGATTCCTCGAGCCAAGAGGAATCACAGTCATATAGGTCTACATCACATGCAACATGTACAAGACAAACTATGTGCCTTGCCTTTCTGGGTTTGATCAACTCATCACATGACTGATCGGCTCGCCATCAGGCCGGTCGGCTGGGTGCCACCAGCCGATCAGTTGGCTCCTCCAACTGATCGGTTCGCCTGGTCGTCGTGCATCTCATCATGGCCGCCACCCGCTCGTCTTGCTCCTCGAACCGGTCATCAACCGATCGACTCACTCCTTGAACCGATCATCTCGAACGTCAACCGATCGGTTCACACCTTGAACCAATCGTCTCAGTTGTCGTCAGGATGTCCTCTGTTCCTTGACATAACATGAAATAAAATTCTATCCTATTTTACAGTGTAAAAGGAGAAACCTCGAGTTACATTCGAGGGGAGCAAAGGTAGGAAAGAAATCTTGAATTATTTAGAGTTACATCAGGAATAGGAGAAGGAAGATCGGTGCGAAGACCGAGATGCAAGCAACCACATACAACCATACACAGATAGGGTTTATTGGCCATAACCACGCTATACATCCACCACAAAACTCATTTAAGGGTGACGTGTATCGAGTGCATTCATAATACATATCATATATGTAAATTGGGATTTGTAGATTTAGGATTGGACATGCATAAAGCCAATTTTATTCGCATCATATGCAATAAATAAAGGCGACAAACCAAAATCGATCATATCGATAATCCCTAAAGTATAGAGCAGTTGACGTGGCTCTGATACCACTGTTGGGTTTTAGGGGAGACAGAGAAGGTTGCGAAAGCAACAAAAAAATCTCTTCCCCAAACCCATAACAAGGAAACGCGTCAACGTCTATACAATAGGAAAGGATGGTTTGTGGAATCATACCTTGTCCCAAGGCTTGCTCGGCGACAATACCTCGCGGCTTGTACAGTCTTCACCTCCGGTCTTGGACGGTGTCTGTACAGCTCCTGGTCGCACCGGGACTGACAACTCCTGGTCTCACCGGGATTGTCGGGATTGACACATGTCCTCCGAGCGGCAGAAATCTCCCACCTCTAAAGTAGTCCACACAGACCACCTGGAACTCCAATCTCCTTGTCCCACAAGGAATTGGAAGGCGTTGCACCCTCCTGTCAGCGTCCTAGTCACTGACACACTCTCCTGCCACCACTCACTTTCTACAGTTGTCTTTCCCTTGTTGTGCCTCCCTTATCGGGTAGCACTTGCTCAGGCTCTCTCTGTTACCAAAACTAGAGAGAACGATAACTTTACAGAGCAACCGGTTGCACTGAGTTGTTCTTTGAGAAGCCCCCAATACCCCTATATATAGGAGGGTCATGGGACAGGATTCTCTATCCCGGGCAATGCAAGACTAAAGAAGGAGTAGAAGGGTTCACGATTTTCCACAAAAAGAACCAACTGCGCAACCTGAACTGATCGTTTCATTTCTGAAACAATCGGTTGGGGACCTGAGCCGGTTGGTTGACACCTCAACTGATCGGTTGGGACCCATGAAATGGTCAGTTCACTTCTAAACCGATCGGTTCGTGGTCCTGGTCAGTTCCCGGTTGACTTTTCATCTTTTGTTTCTAATTGGTATCAAATACCAATCCTTGTTCCAATCAAATTGGGCAAGTGAAATGAAAAGAAATTTCTCACCAATCCTACTTTCCCAACTTGCTCAGTTGCATCAGTTGAACTGATCATTTCAACACTTGAAGCAATCGTTTCATCCTATCCATGAGTCGATCGACTCACCACCTGAGCCGATCGGTTCACCAAGCTGAGCCGATCGGTTCATCACATGAGCTGATCGGTTGGGAGTGCAGATTGTGCAGAATCAGTCAATTGCAGTTTCAATCAATCCGATACTCCAATCAATGTGTCCAACACCTTGAACATTATCACACTGAGCTATCAATTAATTGAGTGTTTAATTGAACTACTAAACTCCTTTAGTAATCAATCCAAACATTATTTGTGGACAAAACTCCTCTTCTAGGTTAAATCCTATGTGTGTGACCCTGCAGGTCCTTTTCACGTTGGCAGTGAAAGTCCATAACACTTATGACTTCACAAGCAAAGAGCGGTGTCTAGTCACACATTAGTGCTACCCAAGTGAAATAGAAAGTTGGAGAACAACTTTCAATCCTACAATCCGTGAATGGTGTTACAGTGAATGTATAATTCCTTTGTCATTGATATCCTGAATGAACTCGAGGCATGGAACAATCATCTTGTCAACATTCATTCACTTTCTTGATCTCAGAGTAGATTGGAAGAGATATGTATGACATCGATATCACATATTGATTCACACATGTGTGCACGCCTTTATCAATCCTACTCATCAAGTGGCCATGGATATCAAACTCCCTCAGGAGGGACAAATCCCATATCTATCACTCACCCCTCAAAAGCCCCATGTGTCAAAGCCACCCAATCATCACCTTTATAACAACCCATGTTTCAGGACTGCGTTTGATGATGTCAAAGTGTGCCCAATGACATGTGTTGAGTGCAGTGATTTCAGGTCAAAGAATCACATTCACCACCATCACTGTGAGTACTGACTGTGACTACCATGTCATGGTTCCATGTGTCAAACTCACGGTGGGTCTGTCCGGTACAGTTGTTCTCTAACAAGTACCTATGTGTTTGGTTTGATATCTCTATATCATGACTACTGAGATTCTGTCATCAACCAACACCACAATCTAGTCTTGTGTGTCATTGCTGTCTATCTACCTTCTACAATGACATCCGACTAGGGACATAACAAGAATGTACAAACTCTTAGCATCTGTATGATCTCATCGTTCAGGTCCTCAACCTAAAAGCATATGTCATTGAGTATTATCATTCTCTAGACATTCAATCTGTTCTGTCACTATCTCATATGACTGAACCAGAAAGAATTGGAAGCTTGCCTTTGATGTTTATCAAATCAATCTTAATGTATCCCACCAATCATCCAATGATTGGCTCTCAGGGCATACATACCAACAGATGGCGTCCTACGACACGCATTTGATTCACCACAATGGAAGAAAATTGATTTATTATACCCTCAATTTGGTAAAGAAACAAGGAACTTAAGACTTGGACTTTGTACAAATGGAATGAATCCTTATGGTACATAAGCCACCAACATAGCACTTGGCATGTTATGATTGTTATATACAATCTTCCTCCTTGGTTGTGTATGAAAAATAAGTATGTCATGTTGTCAATATTGATATCAGGGCCTAAGAAACTTGGAAATGACATTGATGTTTACCTTCAACCTCTAATTGATGATCTAATGAAACCATGGGAAGAAGGTGTTATGACATATGATGTTTCACATGAAGAGATATTTAGTTTGTGTGCTATGTTGTTTTGCACGATTAATGACTTTCTAGCTTATGGAAATTTGTCTAGATATAGCATAAAGGGATACAAAGTGTGACGTCTGTTGCCAAACATCGATTAAGATAAGTGCAGAACCGATCATTAACAGTGGATTATTGAAAATCACTAAAAATTAAAACCATTTACAAAGAGATCCATTCTCAGAAAGATTCTTTGAACAAGAACCATAGTATTATATTTACATACTTGTCCACAAGGTACATCCACTGTACTATCTCTTCTCAAGGAATATATACAACATCTGCTCTATTAAATTTGTACATAGGCAACTTAAAATGTCAAGGCATCAAGCCAAAACCTCATATCGATTATAAAATCAAAAACTACTGACTCCTAGGACCTGAGAGTACAGAGACGACACATAGGACTCTTGACTACAAGACTCGACAGACAATATCTCCACCTGAGTTATTACTGTTGTCCATGTTGCTGCTCTTCCCCTACAGTAGGGTTTCTGTCTTTTTGTCTGCGTCTACCTAAAAATGTTGGATCCCACGGAGGTGAGACAATTATAAAAATTGCCCCAGTGATAGATATAACTCTTTGCCAAAAACATTATTATTGCAGTTTAATAGAAATAAACTGAGCAGTGGAATCAAAATAATCAACAACAGATAATTCACTTATTTAAAGCAGATTAGAGCAACATTCCCACTCAAGCTTATTAGTTGTAACTTAATAAAGCAGCATGTCTAATATTCAATAAAGAATTATAGGACATGTATAACATTTATCCATCTAGGATATCTTAAGCAAGATAATCATCAACCAATGATTCTTGTATTTCAATCTTATGCCAATACGCTACACAGTTGATTACATTTTTATAAACATACTTAAGCTCTGAGGAGATGAGGTATACCGCTCATACTCCAACCGACCATTGCTAAATCAAAATCGGTACCATACATAGGTCAATGGAAGAGCCGGATTCCCATGACCTCCCACATCCCGGTCAGTACGGGACCACAAGCAGGACTATGTCAACTGCAAAATATAGCTTTCCATGGTATACTGACAACTTCGCTATAGAGTTACAGCGTCAACTGCACTCTCATCAGCAATCGACAGATTTAATGTTTATCTCCATCGACCCGACATTGAATATCATTGGGAGATTAGTGATACATCCATCCCAATCATCGGGAGATTTGTGATACATCCATCCTGACACATGAAGGATTGAGAGGTTTAATGTTTACCTTCCTTCAATCTCTTCACTAGGACGTAAGGATATTTTCGCCCATTTACCCCGCATATTCAAAATATGCAAATTCCAGGAAATCCCATAGGAAAACCTATTTCACCATCACCAACTACTGACGATGATGGATCTATGGTCAAAGCACTACATGAACAGATTTCACTTGATTAAATAAGTACATTATCATATTCTTTTAGCATCATCCAAGTTCTTAAACATAACTTATTATGAAAATGCTATAAAGAAACATGTACTGTTTTCATCAATTACTTATCAGTCTTTAAAAGACATCGGGAACTCAGTCCCTCGTTTCAATACTGGGAATTCTCATCCCTTCACAATCTCAATACCATACTCATATGGTTCTGGGTATTCAAACCATTAGCTCATCACTGAGCACTGTTACCACTCTTTCAGGTAACTATCATTTTCAGGTCATCTGACCAGGGTAAACATGGTACTTGCTATACAAGCACTACTTATGGTACTTGAGGCCCATTAACTCTCTTGTTACCTCTTATCAGGAAGCAAGGCATATTATGGAACACAAGGCCCAATAAACAATAATGAATAAAACATCATAGCTTATACCTGGCCATGATCACCATTTCAGAATACCTGCATGGTTAGTGTAGATGATAACAGTAACTTCAATTAAATATCAGTACCATGCAGAACAAATATGGATTCACTATTCAAGGGTAACACCACTATTCCCTTACTAGGGTTAGGGTTTCCCATTTCATGTCATTTGGGAATGCTCATCCCATTACCCAGATCAAGGTTATGGTTTATCACCATATTGCCCCAGATTAGGGTTTCATAAATCATTGCATAGCATCACCCTGGATTTGAGCTCCACATCACATCAAACATCAGGGTTCCTCATAAAATCACCCTAAGTTAGGGTTTCACATAAGTTTCACCCCAGAATAGGGTCTACATTCAAGAACCCACAATTAGGGTTTACTATTCATCCCAATTAGGGTATCATGTTCCATTACCCATAATTAGGGTTTACTATTCATCCCAACTAGGGTTCTGAGTCGCATTACCCTAAATTAGGGTTACTCATATTTTCACCCTGGATTAGGGTTACATCCTTACCCTAGATTAGGGTTAGGGTTCAATAATCTTGTCAATTAGGGTTTATGTTCATGATTAGGGTTTTATGATCTATATGCTGAGGATCATACCCTTAATCACCACATGAATCATATTCATGTATGATCTCCTCTTTATCATACTCTCAAATTGATTAAGTTATATCAACCCTTCGATCAAGTACATACAACTATGATTGGCATAGTGTACTAAGTTATTGTTTTTATAAACAATTAGGGTTTATCCCTTTAAAGGTATTAATCAATTAGGTACTTTAGGGATTCAAAATTTGCACCTATCATTGATTGTCATTACTATCAATCATTGGATCATTGGAACAATCATCACCTTCAATTTCCAAATGATTGAATCACAATTGACCTTTTTTCAGTTTTGAGGTTTCATCACCAAACAGTTTTGAAACCGTTTGATTCCAAATGGTTTTGAAACCGTTTGACCCCAAATGGTTTCAAGACCATTTGGACTCAAATGGTCTCAAGACCGTTTGGGCCAAATCAGTTTCAAAACCACAAGGGTTCATTAGGTACATCCATCAATTGGTTGAACATGATTTGCTACATTGAAACCTTCAATCAATTGAGTTATTGAAGTTCAACAATTATTGGCTCTTGGATCTCCAGCCCTAAAATCTCAACCATTGGATCATCAAACAGTTTTGAAACCATTTGATCCCAAACGGTTTCAAGTACATTTGGGTTCCCACGGTCTCAAGACCGTTTGACCCAAAAAGTCTTGAAATCGAATGGATCAATCTATGGAACTTCCAATAAATCGATTAGGGTTGTAATTGGTGGATTGTCCATACATTTAATCAATGAATTGGATCCATTGGATCATAATCCAACATGTACTAGGGTTCAAACCTCAAACAGTCAACCCATCCAAACGGTCAACACTCTCATGCGGTTTGGGACTCAAATCACCAAACGGTTTGCAAACCGTTTGGACTAAAGGTCCAAAACCGTTTGCAACTCAAATTTGTTGAGATGTGTGCTTGTGATGATGTCATCATCATCAAGCTCAAACCCAATGAAATTTACTACCATTTCCATGGTGATTCCATCAATCAATCAAAGGAATTGCAAGAAAATCAATTGAACATAAAGGGTTGGGAAATTGAATTCAATAATAATGAATAAGGGTTCAAGTTATATAACCCACCTTCAATTGAGCTTCAAAGCTTGGAGCTTCACGTCAACAATGGTGGAATAAGCTTTTGAAACTCCCACAAGGCTCGTCCTCAAGTTTTGGAGTGAAAAGATTAGCTAGAGTTGAAGATGGGGTGAAGAAAAGAAGAAATTATGCATTAGTTTATGATTTCCACCATGAAATCAAGATGAAAGAAGGTCAAGAAGCTTACCAAAGGGTTGGGGGTCGTCCTCCTGGTCCTTCAAAGCTTCCTTGGTCGTTTTGCAAGTGAAGGGTGGAAGTGAATTCGAAATTTCCCTTTTACTCTATGGATAAATGAGCTTATATGTAATTTTTATTAAAAATTCAATTAGGAGAGAGAACGTAGGAATTATCTCCCCCTTATCCTTGACACTTGCCCCCTTATCTTCCATAGGGATGAGGCTATCCTCTTTGCCTCTTATTCCTCTCAATTATCTACAATTTAAAGAAAAGCAAATTAAGCACCATAATCCATTTAATAGTAATATCCATAAGTGAGTGGATATTTCTTTTTCTTATAATAATGTGAGTGGGTTTTTCACCTCTTTGAGATATTTCGTGGCCCCTTGAAAATCACAAGGACGTCCACACGTGTCTGAATTCAACCATTTTAATTTTGGTTGAAGGTCCTTCAAATTTTTTTTTTTTGCATTAATTCGAATTAAGGTTTTCATTATGCTTAAATCTTGATTATTTTAATATCAAGATTCTCTCTCCTTCAAAGAGATACAAATGAGACACCCCTCTCATTTTCTTTGCTTCACATGATCCCAAGGAACAGTAGGGACCATTTTGAAGTGGTAATTTGCATATTGAACCCTAGGTTTTGGGTAAATTGCACATTACACCAAAACTAGGTTTTAATGCACAAACATTGCTTTATCAGCTCTTTGTATTCAGGCTATCACAAGCCATACCTCTGCATCATCTTCACTCTCATGATGCTTCAACACATGAGGAACATATTATCATGCACAATTTGCAAATAAACCCCTCAACTTGGGTAATTTACACTTTAGTCCAAAACAAGCAAAACATTGATTTCAACAATATTAAAAAAGGACTAAAATTGCAATGTAAGTTCCTCTTGAGCCTTAATTACTTTTCAAAAGATAAGAGAACGCATATAATCAATTTTATCAAACAAAACACCTAGGGTTAAAACATAACCCAGGTCAGGGATGTTACACAAAGCATGTCCTATTTGTGAGGAAAATGTTGATTCAATTTGACTGAAACATGGTGGTAAAATCGTATATCTTGGTCATCGGAGATTTCTCCTACAAGTGCATCCTTATAGAAGGCAACACAAAACCTTTAATGGATCAACTAAGGAATGAAGTTCTCCTAAACCTATATCAGGAAATGTTGTATATGAAAGGGTGAAAGATATTGTCAATGAGTTTGAAAAGAGATCAAGTAGTCATACTCTCACATGTGACAAATCTTTATACAAGAAGAGGTCAATATTCTGGGATTTTCCTTATTGGAGATTCTTATCAATTAGACACTGCGTTGATGTCATGCATGTTGAAAAAAATGTTTGTGATAGCATCATTGGTACACTATTGAATATACCAGGAAAGACTAAAGACGACATCAAATCCAGAAAAGATTTAGAATTAATGGGTATAAGAAAAGAATTATCAGTGGAGATCAAGGGTCACCGCACATATTTACCACCATCTTGTTACACTTTGTCAAAGTAGGAGAAAATGACTTTTGGTGAGTGTTTGTATAATATTAAGGTTCCACAAAGATACTCTTCTAATATTCGTTGATATTAAAAAAGGATCTGAAGTTGATAGGTCTCAAATCTCATGATTGTCACACCTTAATGCAACAAATTTTACCTGTGGCTATTCAATCTATATTGCCGAAGCATATAAGGCTTGCAATCATAAGACTCTATTTCTTCTTCAATGAAATATGCAACAAAGTGACACATCCTGATACTCTCGATAAATTACAAAAAATGTAATTTTTACCAGTTTCAGCTTGAAATGTACTTTCCTCCTTCATTTTTTGATATCATGGTTCATCTTATAGTACATATAACAAGGGAGGTGAAGATGTTGGGTCCAGTTTTCTTACATTGGATGTATCCATTTGAACGCAACATGAGTGTTTTTAAAGGTGATGTTCGGAATCATTATCGTCCTGAAGGGAGTATTATTGAGGGTTATGTGGCTAGGGCGGTGATGGACTTTTGCAATGATTTTTTGAATTGCAATGAAACTTCTAGCGATCTAAAAAATTCCCATCACACTGAATCTTATTGTGGTAAAGGAACTCTGGGAGCACGAGTGAAAGGAATTAGTCGTGAATTGTGGGAACAAGCACATTTGTATATTTTACACAACATCGATGAAGTTGGTAGCTACATCACAGAACACAATGATCTTATCAAGAGAAATCATCCTCGATCCAGTTCAATGTGGCTTGCAAGAGAGCATAATCGAACATTTATTAGGTGGTTTGAAGAGAAAGTCTTTAGTCAACTATATGAATCATCGAATAATGTTGCTGAGAACATAAAATGGCTCGCCTTTAAGCCAAAAATGGATGTCATGTCATATGAAGGATATGACATAAACGAATCTTCATACTACATAAAGCGTCAAGATGAAAGTAGTGTAGTCCAAAATAGTGGGGTCACTGTTCAAGCTTGTTTGTTGTATTTTGCTAGTGCTAAAGATAAAAAACCATGTGAAGATGAGATGTCATATTACGGTGTCATTGAAGACATATAGGAATTGGATTATACAAATTTCAGAGTTACTATCTTTAGATGTAATTGGGTTGATAACAACAAAGGAGTTTTAGTGGATGAGTTGGGTTTCACATCGGTGAATTTTGAAAAGATTGGTGAGAAAGATGAGCCATTCATCATGGCAGACCAAGTAAAATAAGTATTCTATATTGATGACCCAACAAATAAAATTTGGTCTGTCGTTCTTCATAAAAAAGACAGTTTACTGTAGATCCTATAAATGAAGAAGAATACTATGAAAAGTATGATGATTCCAACCCATTCTCAATTGGTTTGCCAAGTGTAAATGTTGAAGTTAACACCAATGAATATTATAAACGTCAAGACCATGCTGAAGGAATTTTACTTGACTAGCAACTCAACCAATACTAGAGGCATGCATTCTTTGAAATCTATATTTTATTATCATTCAAGCATGTAATCTTTTAAATATACAACATATTACCACTTTTGCTTTTATTATCACATATGTTTTTATTTTATCATGTATACTTACAAGATGTTCTAAAATGGCAAGTGAAGATGAACATTCTGAGCATGAGCACCATGAGGATGGTAGTGGTGATGCTTCTGGTAGTGGTGATGCTTATGGTACTGGTGATGCTAAGAAATGTAGAGGTCCCACACTATTGCGTAGGCTGTAGGAGCTCAAGGCCAAAGGGGAGAAATTGCCAATACAGTTTGATGTCATAGGAGCACTTATTGGGGAACTGCTAGTGCTTTCAAGCATTACATAGGGGCAACCGCATGCAATAAGGTGGCAATAGATATAGAAAATTAGCATGATATTTCTATTGCCTTAAAAGACCTCCAATGGAAAGATATATCTATGAGTTGAAGTGATATTATTTTACTAATTTTATTGTTTTTGGATTCTAATTTAGTTTGCTTGGAAAGACATATCCTTGTTGAAATAACATTATTGCTTTTGTATGTATAGGGTGTTTTTCATCTAATGAAAAAGATCACAAGAAAAACGTGCTACATCATTGTGGTGTACGATGAAGGGCTTTTAAGACCTATCTCAAAAGGGATTATATAGATAACCCTAATCAAAAGAAGAAAGCAACAAATCAATATATTTTTATAGATCCTTCCATGTGGGAAAGATTTGTTGCATCTAGGAATTCAGATGAGTTTCAGGTAATAAAGTGTGTGATGTATTGTATGAATCTTCTTATACAATTTATATATATATATATATATGGGATTGTCTTTGTTGCCCGCCGGGTATTATAACAAATGCTACCCGTGCAGCGGATACACGGTGGCATCATTGTAAATAAATATAATACTCCCGTCTTCTCGAACATGCGCTCAACGCTATCTCGTCTTCTCCGTTCACGACCAAGTCTTCGAGTCAGCTTCCCATCGATCAAAATGACCTCCTCCAATTCTGTTATGTCTTGCACTCTCTGTCGTTGAATCTTTGGTTTCCATCTACTTGATTCGTATCTAGCTTGATGACGTATTGGGCTGCCCTACTCCTCACAACATGATGGCCACCCGATGCATCTGTCTCCGCCATGCCGTCGTCGTCGCCGCTCCCCAGCAAAAGGCCACCCAGTGCGTGTGTATCCGCAGCGTGGTCTTCCTTGCCGCTACTCCCCCAGCGGTCACGACCAACAAGGGGCTGAAGAAGAAGGCCATTTGCACCCTCCCAAAGCTCGTCTTCTTCCTTTCTCATTGGGCCATGTTAAATAATTGGCATCATTTGTCATGTCCACACCGTCTATTACAAGGCTACATAATATTTTACAGTTTTTCTACCATGCTGACGAGTCCCACATTCTTGCTCACCGTTAAAGCCTCGACCTTTATTGCAACAAGTTGTTCGACACCATCCTGAAATTCCTCTTCGCCATGTCAGTGGTCCGACACCTTGACCTTTCCAGAAATCACTTCTGTGTATAAAATCCCATCTGAACTTAGCGTACTTGCAGTTCAGACACATGAAGCGTGTATCAGTAGTTCGTATTTCTCACTGACAGAAATACACGGAGCTTGAAAGAAATACTGGAGAATAGAATTTTATGGTGATGTAATAGTCAGGCTAGTCCGGGTTCTTCGTGTCTGTGTCCGTTGACGGTGAGCTGTTCCTTATCATAGGAGATTCGCTTGAGGAGGCTAAAAGGAAGACCAAGATCAAGAAGCTGCCCAGCTGCTTCGATGGAACGGCGGCTCCTAGGGGCAGTCCAGAGAATCCGGTTCTGGTTTCTAGACGGGAGCACGTTGTGCTGTAGGATTCATCAGGTCCGTATGCTACCAAGGCGAGGATAGGCGACCAGGAGAGGGAAATCTCCATCGCTCCATCGACCTGGCGGAAGACAGTGGTACGGGCTAGAGTCGTGAGGATGAGGATTAGTCCGAGATGCCTGTGACTCTGTGAATGCTTCTAGTGGTTTGATCAAAGTGTCTAGTTATCATCACAAAGAAGAGTATGCGATTCATCCATGTAGGGCATCTCTATTTGTTATTTTGCCTAAGGAAACTACATAGTTGATGTATTTTTATAGAAATAGCGTTCTAGAATTTTACAAGTTCACTGGTGGATTTGTTGTAGTTGGGGACTTTACAATAGCGGTGGAATGGGAAAAGGTTCCAGCTTTGATTTTTTAGAGCATATTTGATTATTGACTCTAAAAGTGACAATGAATCAACAAAAATAATTATTTTCTTATTTTTAATGGTCTTTTGTTACTTTCTATGTCAAATAGTTACTTTATATGGTAAATAGTTACTTTTCACACCACACAGTTACTTTTTATACAAAGTAGTTACTTTTCGTAACACAGAGTTACTTTTTATACAAAATAGTTACTTTTTACGTCATATAGTTACTTTTTGTGTCCTGATGTCGGTGTCGGATGACTACTTTTGTACCATACAGTTACTTTTGAGTGATTGTGTTATTTTTAGTTACGGTAGACACTTTTTGTGTCTTGTTACTACTTTAAGATAGTTACTTTTTGTATTGTGTTGTAACTTTTCATACCATATAGTTATTTTAGTCCTGCTTATAATTCTTGTATAAAGTTACACCAACGCAACTTACCAAAATAAATTAATTATATCTGTTTGTCTCAAACTTTTTCAATTTGAACAATTTTGTTCTGGAGTTATGATATGTAACTGCAATGAGATACATTTACTTATGTGCTGCAAGCCTGAAAATACATTTACTCTGAATCATATTATAAATAGGAGTATTTTTGGATTTAATAGATAACATTTTATCCTTTGTCTGTGGTATTCTTGCATTAATAGTTGTAATTTTGTATGAAGATATATACTTTCAGTTAGCCTGTCAAAATAAACTAACTCAAGAGGAAGAGTGATGTTCTCATCATCGATAAAGTAATTATAATAACACCTAGAGTAATTGTAAGAGCACTATGAGTAATTATAAGAACACTAAGAGTAACTGTTACAGCAGAGAAAAGTAACCATGTGATTCAAAAAAGTAACTCTTATACTTTGTAAAAGTAACTCTAACAGAGGAAGGTAAAACATGTATCACAAAAACAATGTGTATCAAACACAGAGTAACAGGGACATCTTATAAGTAACTGTACGAATACGAAAGTAAGTGTTCTATTTCAAAAAAAAGTATCTATATCAGAACTCACTGACAAATAAAAGAGATGAACTCGTCATCGATAAAGTAATTATAATAACACCTAGAGTAACTGCAAGAGCACTACGAGTAACTGTAAGAACACTAAGAGTAACTGTTACAGCAGAGAAAAGTAATTATAATAACACCTAGAGTAACTGTAAGAGCACTACGAGTAACTATAAGAACACTAAGAGTAACTGTTACAGCAGAGAAAAGTAACCTTGTGATTCAAAAAAGTAACTCTTATACTTTGTAAAAGTAACTCTAACAGAGGAAGGTAAAACTCGTATCACAAAAACAATGTGTATCGACACAGAGTAACAGGAACATCTTGTAAGTAACTGTACGAACACGAAAGCAAGTGTTCTATTCCTAAAAAAAGTATCTATATAACAACTCGCTGACAAATAAAAGAGATGAACTCGTCATCGATAAAGTAATTATAATAACACCTAGAGTAACTGTAAGAGCACTATGAGTAACTGTGACAACACTAAGAGTAACTGTAAGTACACTAAGAGTAACTATAAGAGCACTAAGAGTAACTGTGACAGCAGAGAAAAGTAACTCTGTGATTCAAAAAAGTAACTCTTATACTTTGCAAAAGTAACTCTAACAGAGGAAGGTAAAACATGTATCACAAAAACAATGTGTATGGAACATAGAGTAACATGGACATCTTGTAAGTAACTATACGAACACGAAAGCAAGTGTTCTATTCCTTGAAGCTGCATTCATACCTTGATGAGGTCGAGAGAGGGTGGGTGGAACAACCGACCACCATGGCCGCGATCCCGCCCTCCACGAAACCCTTGACGACACTCATTTCTCAAGACAAGCTGGCTACTTCCTCACACCTATGTGAACGAGAGTGGGAGGAGAAAGAGTGTGGGCGACGACGCGTGTAGGTGATTATGAAGGGAGGGAGCTCCGTTTCAGTTTTGATACAGAAATAGCAACTGATGTGGTGGCCAGTAAAAAGCACAAAAAAATTCAGATCGAGAGGAGGGGGAAAGCAACGGGAACTGATTAAAATGGATTATTTATTAGTGTGCTACAAAAAGACTGAATGTACATCTGATCTTGAATGCTTCGAATACATTTATGGTTTGAATGCTTATGTTCTTGAATGCCTTAAATACCTTTATGCTTTGAATGTTGTAAGAGTAACTCTAAAACCACTACGAGTAACTGATACAACCATGTGAGTAACTGAACTGAAAGTATCAGAATGCTTGAGTAACTGAAAAGTAATGCTTGAGTAACTAAGAGTAATGCTTGAGTAACTGAGAGTAATGGTTGAGTAACTAAAACTAATGCTTTAGTTACTCGCATTGTTTTTTCAGTTATGCTTTGAATGTTGTAAGAGTAACTCTGAAACCACTATGAGTAACTGATACAACCATGTGAGTAACTGAACTGAAAGTAACAGAATGCTTGAGTAACTGAAAAGTAATGCTTGAGTAACTGAAATTAATTCTTGAGTAACTGAGAGTAATGGTTGAGTAACTGAGAGTAATGGTTGAGTAACTGAACAAACACTACGAGTAACTGTTACAACCCTAGAGTAACTGAAAAAATACTGTGAGTAACTGAAAAAGGACTACGAGTAACTAAAAAAACACTGCGAGTAACTGTGACAATACTGCGAGTAACTGTGACAATAATGTGAGTAACTAAAAAAACCCTACGAGTAATTGTAGTAGCAGTTAGAGTAACTGCGAAAACACTACGAGTAACTGAAAAAACACTGTGAGTAACTGTCACAACCCTGCGAGTAACTGAACAAACACTGTGAGTAACTGAAAAAAGCCTGTGAGTAACTGAAACAAGCCTGCGAGTAATTGAAAAAACCCTGCGAGTAACTGAAAAAAGCATGCGAGTAACTGTGAAACACTACGAGTAACTATGACAAGAATGCGAGTAACTGAAGGAGCACTACGAGTAACTCAAATAGCAGTTAGAGTAACTGTGAAAACAATATGAGTAACTGAAAAAGCACTACGAGTAACTGTGACAACCCTGTGAGTAACTGAACGAGCACCACGAGTAACTCTAACAGCAATAAGAGTAACTGTGATAGCCTAGAAAAGAAACATTATGATTCAAACTCAGTTACTCTTATACTTTGTAAGAGTAAATGTGACAACACTAAGAGTATCCATTGCACATGTGACATTATTCTCTTCTAATTACATAATTTTTTTTATTACAATGTATTCAGTACTAAGATTCATTCTCTAATAGAGTAGAATGTCATATATCCAGGTTGTATTACAAAACATAATCTTTGGTTACAATTTTCTCTTTTTCATTACAAATTTTCTATTCTAATTACATAATTTTTCTTTTATTACAATGTATTCAGTAGTGGGGTTCATTCTCATTCTTTATTCCTTCTTATTACAATTTTTGCTGGTTCGTTACAATATAGCAACTTTCTTTGTAGAGTGTTCTATAAAACAGTCTCTTAATTCCTTGGCCATGCCCTCAACGCCCACTATTCTATCATCCTTTCCATTCCGACCCCACACCTTTGCCACAGACCAAACTGAATCTGGATCCAAACCCCAACTCCGGTGTAAGTACTATTGGGATAATCTCAAAGCTCAATGGGGCCATAGTCTTGTATCTATACCGGTTTTTGCCAAGCGTCAAAGGATCCCAAATCCAATCCACTACGGATGCCAAACGCAGCCGCAAGGTGTTCACTGGCATCAGGTTTAAGGATACTTCATGTTTGTCCCTACAGAGCAGCCTGACATAAGCTATTTTGAAAGACATATTTCCAGATTCCTGTTGGAAAGAAATGAACATCATCGAGACTACTTCTATACTAAATAGTAGAGAAGTCAAGGATATTGCACAAACACTGATGCGTATTGAATCATATCTTAGCGAAACAACCATGCTCGTTGATCACCATTGTCTAATGTATCACGTAATTGAATTCCTTACCACTTAAAAGTAAAATAGTTTAGTTCTGTAAACTTGTTGTCTGTGGCATTTCATCCAATGATCTTGATGCAGACTCTTTATCACAGGGACAAGAGGCAGTCTGGGCTGCCATCCACTTCCCACACACCCCAGCAACAATCAGATCTCCCTTGCTGTGGAATCATAGCCTGGATATGCAGCCGCAAATGTAAACAATCGTTGTACATTCCGATCAAATTGATATGGCGGGATCCTTGTCGCAAATGTAAACGATCCTTGTACATTTCGATCGCCTAACCGGCTTCGGCACCATACTCGCCAGCTTCGCCCTTATCCATGTAACTGATATGACGAAGAAGATCACGCCTTCTAAGAACACCGCCCCCAACACGCTCCTATACGACAACGCCCCGCCGCCATGGAACCCGACGACGGAGTAGGCAAAGTAGGTATTGCTACCCATCCCGGGAGCCATAACAAAGGGCAAGTTGGGGAGCGTTCCCATGATGATGCAACCCACCACGGAGGATACTGCTGAGGTGACGATCAGGTCGCGTTTCACGCGCGCGACGTAGGAGGAGTACCCCGGGTCGATGGTCGATGTGAACGGGCAGGAAGGGAACAGGTTGATGCAGTCGTTGATTGTGCAGGTCGCGCCTGTGTCGGAGAGAATGGAGGCATTGACGGTGAGGATGTAGGACATTGTGAGCAACATCACGACTCCCGCTCTGAGCTCAGTGGTGAAGGTAGTGCCGCGGGAAGCCAGCTTGAAGTGGCGGTCGAAGCTGGACCGCGTCATGGCGGCGTCGAGGCGAGACACGATGGAGGAGGTTAAAGATGCCGGCAGCGGATGGGACAGGGAGATGGTGCTGGTGGTGACTTCGCATCCTCCTCAGATGCGCTACTCCCTCCTCACCGGTGGCAAGTGCGTCCGCCCCATGCTCTGCCTCACGGCCGCCGCCCTGGTCTCCTCCATCCCGGACTCATCGATTTTTTTTTTTGATATTTACCATTGATGCCACCGCGTCCGTGGAACGGGTAAGTAAGGTAAGATACCCGCGCGGGCATTGAATAAATTCCCTATATATATATATTTGATCTAAATTGCAATACCTCATTTGAAATGATCAGGCTATTCACGAGGCCCAAAAGGAAAGGCGAGCCAAAAATGTGCATGACCAACACTTGGGGACCGGTGGTTATGCCTTCCATCGCCAACTACAAGAGAAGCAACTCTCTTCTGGAGAAGAGTCTAGTACAAGTCAAGTTGAGCGTCCACCCTGACATTTGTTGTGGATTGATGCTAGAAAAAATCAAGTAGGTGAAATTCCCAACCCAGCAACTAAGGAGGTGGCATAAAAGATGGTAAGCAAAGAGTAACTCCCACAAACTTTGATTTATTTATATCTAATTGATTGTGATCTAATATTTTTATTAACTATGAATAGATTGATCTCCATGAGAAAAGGAAGGAAGGAAAGTTCATCCCAACTAGCCACATGGATGAACTAACACAGTTGCTCTTGGTACGAAGGAGCATCCTGGCCGTGTTAGGGCATTAGGAGCTGGCGTAGGATTCAAGTCTTATTTTGGCCCTTCACAAAAGCAATTTAGAAGAGGTCGTACATGAGGTCTTACATAAGAGGAAGTTGAAGCATTAGTAGCACTCAAAGTAAAAGAAATAATATCTTCATTTCAGCCTAGTCAACCTTCTCAACCTATTCAAACTGTGCATCTCTTAGATGATGAGGTACAAGCCCATGCTCTAGTTGTAGAAGGTCATGGGATCACTCCCAATGACCCACCACAACAATCTACAGTAAGTTTGTTTTATATGTTGTGTTACTAGTATGATATATATATATATATATATATATATATATATAGTTGTAGTAGGTATCTGGTTTACCGCTTCGTATATAACTTATATTATTTCAATTCTAGGTTGGTATGAATTGCAAACTTGCAGTGGAGGTTCCATAATATAATATTGTGGCAACGGGCAAGGTATACAACCTCGGTGGTACATTGCATTTTTAACCAATTACTGATGACATTTTTCGTGTGTCCATCCATCTTGTGTATGACGGAATGGGGGACAAATCACTGCCCATACATAATCCTGAATATAGTACAATTGAAGAAGCAGAGGGTGCTATGGTGGGGTGGCCTAGACACTTGGTTCTCAATGACAAGGTATACCTAAATTCTATCATGTTTTTCCTATTTGACTTCATATATGAACTTGTGTGTAGGTTTGTAAACCAAAAAGTTAGAATCCTACTAGTTGTCCTCCTATGCCCAAGCCATCATTCATTCCAGAATCCACAATCGATGGGAAGTAAATGTAAATGTTTGTGTCGATACTTAGCCAACCAAATCTCGAGATCACATATGTTGGTCAATTTGCAATTGGGAGGGACTTTGAGAATTATATTTTTCTTGAAGATATTATAGAGTTGTTTCGATATTAGAAGTATGTATAAGGTAAGGATCTATCAATATAGAAAATTCCAATACACATTTTAATTGATTTCTATGTATGAAATGATTATAAATGTTTTACAACTACTTATGTATCGAGGCCATAAACTTTGAAATAAATAATGTTGAATTCTTAGTTCCTTCAATCACTAGTCAGGTGGAAACACATATTGAGGATGTAAATGACTACTTCTCTACTGCATTCAAATATTTTGCTTGTGTGGGAAAGGAAATTATTCTAATTCCTTTTAATATCCAGTAAGTTTTATTATTGAATATAATTTTAATAGTGACTAAATTTATTTATTTTAATGTTTGTTTTATTCTTAATCAGATCTAGACATTGGGATTTAGTGGTGGTCGTCCCAAAATTGATGACTCTTTATTATCTTGACACAATGGGAAAAACAACAAGGGGCCACAAACTGAAATTGCCAACTATAGAGTAAGCATAAATTTAGTCTCTACCACATCAATTGTTATGCTTCAACATGATATCTCTTTTTAGAATTTATATATTGCCAACTATCTTAATCATTTAATTAATAGGGGTATAAAGGCTTTTTGTGAAGGTGGAGAACGAATACCCACAAAATTAAAGACATGGAGTTTGAAGAATGTCAAGGTAGCTACTTTGGCAGCTTAGTCTTATGTACATATCTTATAGTAATGTATTAGTGTCAACTCTTATAGTCTTATCTCAACTCTATTTATAGTAGTTTACTAACATTAAGTATAATTCCTTATTTGTAGTGTCCTATACAAAACAATGACTGGGCTTGTGGCTACTATGTAATGAAATATATGCAAACTATTGTCAAAGGAGCAGCACATGACATTAGACTATAGATCAGGTAATAAAGAATAACATCATAATTTTACAAGTGAGTTGTAGTCATTTTATAAAATATTAGCATGTGCATTTCTATTACAGATCTTTACAACTCAGCCTTACACACATGATGATTTAAATGAATTTCGAGAAGAGTGGTCAGATGTTTTTCTAAATGAAGTCGCTATGGAATTGGATTGAATGCATATGTTAGCTTCATTTATGTATGTAGTTTGAAACTCTTTCAAATTTACTTTTATATCTGACATGAATTTTAATATCATCTCAAACTTGGTTAATGCAATCTATCATTTTGTGAATGTTATGATGTGTTATGCATATGAATATGTCTCAACTGAATATGTTGAACTATTTTTGTTGTGAATGTGTGTGGTTTGGGAGTTAATATCAATTCAAATAGGATTGAACATAAAAACTAGCAAGTGACTTTAGAATGAATTTCAATCTTGCATCTTTGCATTTGCAAGTCTTCTTTCTATTGCAGATTTTGATCTTTGCAAAGCAGATTTCTGTTCTGCAGATTTTTCTATAAAAAAATTGTACACTACAGGGTTGGTTTTTTTAGTATAACTAGCCTTACAGACCTACATGGTTGGGATTTTTAGTATAACCAACCTTACCGACCTCAGGGTCAGTTCTTCAGGGTCAGTACCTCTATTGGGTCGATTTTCATAGTACAACCAACCTTACAGACCTTCAGGGTCAGTTTTTTTTTCATATAATCGACCTTACATACCTTCAAGGTCGGGTTTTTAAGTATAACTGACCTTACAGACACTACATAGTCATTTTTTTTAGTATAACCGACCTTACAGCCTCAGGGTCAGTTTCTTTCAGGGTTAGTTTCTTTGTACCTCTATTGGGTCGGGTTTTTTTTCTTCATATAATTGACCTTATAGACCTCTAGGGTCGGCTGTCTTCTTTACATTTCAAAATGATCAATTTTGGCTATAGGGTCAGTTTTGTTTGATATAAGTGACACAATAGTGTAACTATTGCCTCGGATTGTTATTTGTGCCAACCCGACACTGCTATCTAAGGTCAGTTTTCTTTGGTTAAAGAAACTGACACTATAGTGTAATTTCTATAGAGATGGTCACTTAAGTGTCGGTTAGAAGGTAACACTATAGGCCTTAAAAAACTCAACCCTATAGACCATTACTGTACTACTGAATATATGTTTGTATATGTTGTTAGATGTTATATCGAGCTCTACAATCCATGATTTGTTTTGAAGTTGTTTGTTTTGTTTGGCTTGCCTCTATTGTCATGCCTTGTAGAATGTTTATTGTTCTTGGTTTTTTTACTATCATTAGCATCTAAGATTAGGACATGCATATATTCAGTTTGCTAACTCTCTTCATGTGTTAAGTTGAATTAATGTTGCATGCATTTGTAGTTTCTTGAATCGCATCTCGATAGATAGTTCTAGCTTTGCATTGAATATTCCATGTACTTGCTATCTTGTAAGAGATGTCATCTCATACAGATCTAGCGGTACGATGATATGATGTGTTGCATTCTATAATGCATTGAAGCTAGTGACATTTGCACATATTGGAAGAGAACCTACCAAAGTGATAGTCATGGCTGCCTTAGAGGGTCCAACTACAACAAAGATTCCTCCACCAAAAATGAATCTCCTGGAAACCACTGCACTACCTTCCACGAACATTCCTACTGTCCCAAGGCCTCAACTTACCAATATGATGTCGCCTCAAAAGGAAAGCATGTCGCCTGCTACATTTTAGAATCTTGGAGTTAAGGGAGCACCACCTATATTGTGTCTCCTAATACCAACACAAATTAGAAGTCTATTATACCAAAAAGCAAAATCATGATAGAAGAAGATACACATGATTATGTGGCATATAGAGTCTGCAATAGACAGAGGCAGTCAGAAGAAGACATCAACATAACATACATGATCATGAGATGCATAGAGGATATTGTATACATGTATCTTTTTTCCATGCATATTGCAAAATAGGAGCCATGTTAATGTCCTCCCCATGTGTACTCATTGTAATAAAAGTATGAATGTTGAGATTACAAGTACAACTTGATATTGATCAATATTATTTTTTTCTTCTTTTTGAAAAATCACCACTACATCGACAAGTTACTGACTGGATACATAATCTAACTACATATGTATGTGTAGTACAAGATGTCTCTCAGTGCACACTAGTTATAATTATAAGTGTAGTAAATGCTAATTTTTTCTATACGTGAACTACATATACAAATTGTAACCAATATCATTCCCCCCTACATCTTATAACTACAAATAGAATTGTAGTCATATGTTTAACTACAATGGCAACTACATTTTTATGTGGACATCTTTTACCTATACAATTAGGGTTACATATGCATTTGTAGCGTGATGAATATCTAACTAAAATTTTGAAAATTGTAGCCTAAACAATTAGCTACACGGGTGATAGATTCATATTTCAAATGTAAGGATAAATGTAGCTAAAGCTTTTAGCTCTAGATTTTGGGGTTTTAACTACTATTTTTTTGTAGTTAAAGACCATATTTTTTGTAGTGCGATCAGTACCCCTCTATTTACTAGGAGAGGCCAGGATTAGGGTTTCCAATATGTGCAAGAATAAAAAAGACGGAATTCATGAGTTTTATGGAACATGCGCATGACAAACTGATCGTTTCGCATAGCCAAGCGGTCAGTTCGTGCATGAACCGATCATTTCACATAGCCAAATGGTCGGTTCATGCGCGAACCAGTTGTTTCGTGCAGTTTCATGTTCTAAATAAAATTGGTAATCAATGCTTGATTAATATTAAACATGACATCAACATCAATATATCCTTATTCCAATCGAATTAACAACTGAACCGGGTGACCCAGATGGTGATATAGTTGATTCACATAGTGAAAGGGTCGTTTCACATGTTCAGATTAGGCAGAGTTCAACCAATATTGATTCCAATTGACCTGACACTCCAATAGATCAGTTCAACACTTGAACTAATTTGTTTAGAGTCCAGTCAATCAACTTTGAACCTTAGTTGTTTAATTGAATACCTAAACACTTTTAACAATCAAATTAAACATCATTTGTGAATGTACTCCTATTCCAAGTGTATCCTATGTGTGTGACCCTATAGGTCTCAATTACGTTGGCGGTGAATGTCCATAATCAATTATGACATCACAAGCAAAAAGAGGCGTCTAACAACACATCATTGCTACCTAAATAATTCAGAAAGTTGGAGAACAACTTCAAACTGCATTATGTGATTAGTGTCACTGTGATCGTATAGTTCCTTTGTCTCTGATATCCGGATTGAACTCGAGGAATTGAATTGTCATCCTCTCAATGCTCAATCCATGTTCCTTGAACTAGAGTAGACTGTCTGAGATGCATGTGAGTTCATATATCACATATTGAATCACATGAGTAGGACCCCTACATTTCTCAGTCTCGCTTGTCAAGTGGCCTAGATATCACTCCTATAGGAGAGACAAATCCCATCTACATCACTCACACTCAATCCCCATGTGTCACAATGCACCCAAGCACCACCTTTATGGAAACCCTTATTCAGGATCACGATGGATGATTTCAAAGTACATGAATGACATGTGGTGAATGTAGTGACTTCAGGTCTAAGAACCACAATCACCTCTATCACTATGAGAGCTAATTCTGACTACCATTCCATGGTATACGTGTATCAGTCTCATGGTGGGTATGTCCGATACACTATTCTCTAACATGTCTGTGTGCTTGACTGGATATCACATATCCAGGCTAATGAGATTTTGTCATTAGTCAACACACACTCTAGTCTTATGCATTATTGTTCTCTATTTTGCTTCCACAATAATATCTGATTAGGGACATAACAAGAATGTATGTACTCTGAACATTCGTATGATCTCATTGTACAAGTCACACACTTGAAGACATACATCATCGAGTAACATCATTCTTTAGATATATACTATGTATGTGTCATCATCTAATGTTGAGACAAATATAATAAATAGAATTACCTTTATTATTATTATCATCATCAAATTTCATGTATCTAATTCCCCATTGCAATCATAATATGATTGACTTTCTGGGTATACATACCAATAGGGTTAGCCATGAGGAGGGCTACCAAGGCTGTTGATTTGATGCATCTTCTTCCACAGTTGCATGATCTACAGAGTGAGATCCTCTCTTCAATCATGCATGGGTATTGTTAAGTTGTTGTTTGGCTTGTGGACATGCCAAACTATACATATGAAGGAGACAATTACCTTTCTCGACATGAGATTCTATAGAGAACACTGTGGTCTTTGGAGGCCCTTTCTTCGGGGACCTTCAATGGTGGATGGCTTCCTTACCCATTTGACTTGGAGGCTTAGGTCTACACTCAATTTTGGATGCTTCCTCATATGCTTTTATAGCCTCCAAGGCCCAATATTAGGGACTTCAAGATCATATTCTGTGAAGCAGCAAAGTTTATGATATGGACTATGATTTTCATAGCACTTTGGATTGTCTTCATTCCATGATTCCAATCTTTCACCTTAATATTTTTGCCAACAAGGACATCGTCCTCCCCCCCCAAAGCGTGACATGCTTTGGCGAGTGCCTTTTTTAGCAAAATAGTTGAGGAAATGAAAGTTAACTTTGATATGATTGCTAGACCAAAAGCAGTGTTTAGATGTCTACAAGTTGATCATACACAAGATTTTCTTCTTGCTATTCCTATTGATGGATTAGGATCGCACATGTCATCCTTGGAGTACCATACTATCCTCAAATACCATCTTATAATTCCTTTATATCCAATTGATGATGCATGCCTAATTTTTCGTAAGGCTTGTTTAGATTCTTTTGGAGAACATGCAGTTCACTATAGAGAGCTCCCTGGTTTCAAGTAAATACATAATATTTTTAGGGATGTTCACTATGATGTACTCAGACATGCATGTGTTGCTGCAAAGAAAAAGGCACATGTGGACTTTTTGACGGACCCACTCGAGGGGAGATCAACAATAACGCCTTCTTAAGCTTCCTACCATCACATATAGGCCAAAAAAGCTCAATTTTATGAATATTCAACTCAAGACCCAACCTTGGATCAGTCCTCTGAATGATGTCAAGTACCTTGGCCACCTCCTTTGTGTCCTTAATAACAACCCATCGTCCAGATAACAAGCATTAAGTAGAAGGTTGTAGTTGTCTCTGATATCATGAACAAGTGTATTCAAGGGAAAAAAGAAGTGACCCCAAAAGATTGCCTTGTTGCACGCCAGTGGATGAGCAAATATATCCATCCCCAATGTACAACCTTACAACCTGATCATATAAAACTCCACCCATAAAGAAATAGATGGGCACCTCACCCTAATCTCAAAAAGTAACACAAACTTATCCATCATGTGGAAAGCATTTGACAAATTTGCCGTAAGCATGGACAGAGAACCGTCTTCATACCATACATTAAATATCATGTTGGCATTGTGCAAAACTACCTCTACGTCACCAGATACACCAACTCCAAATTAAAATTCATTGAGATAAATAGTCATATCTTTACCCACACCTAGCATGACAATCTTGGACACCAAATGCCTCCAAATGGTACCCACCGCAATAGGACATATCCCATTGTCGGGCTAAGCAAAGGCGTAATAGGTGATTAAGCTAAACATTCTGCCAAACTCATTGGACACCTCCTTGCCAACCATAAACTAATGAAATTGATGGCATGCAGACCCCCTCCGTACAAAGCGTCTAAGATGTTTTGGGCCCTCCAACCTTCTCCACCACTTAGGCTCCAATTCGTTTGTCGTAAATGGTCTGAAAAACTTATGAACTGAAATTTCTTAAGAAGGTTTTCATGATTGGTTTAAAGTAAATACTCAAACTTGAGTTCTGTGACTTTTGGTCAATTATAAACTTACATACAAAATATAGTTCCTGAATCCCTCTTAAAAAGAGCAAAAAATGAGTTCTAGAATAATTATACACATTCTAGATACAATCTACATAAACGAGATATGTAGAATATTTATGACTAGAAATTTTCTTGATATGATATTGTCTATTGCAAACCACAACAAAACATGTCAAAATATGATACGATCTAATTACACTATACAAAATATTTTACACTGTCAGTGCGATTCATAATATAAAAAAATACGAACACTATGAAAAAAATGAACGTATACCATGTGAAAAAATGTGATTTAACTAACATATTTTTATTCTTCATGTTTAAACAATAATAAACTAAAATTTATATTTACAACACATATAATATAAATATTATTACAATTCTTTGTTCATACAAAGTGAAATAAAATATTTTGATGTGATTTTTTACCATTGAATTTTTATTAAAATCATAATTATAACACACTAAAATGTTTTTTTTTTATAGAAGCAACATCCTCATCTTGTTGAGGTTATCATGGTTAAAAGATATTATAATTATTTACAAATATGATTCTTTATTTATGTCATTGCCTTTTATACTTATCATTTATTACACAATAAAGATCAACAACATTTTTCAACAATTTCTATTTTTGTACTTACGACAAACCAATCGTCACAAGTAAATGACACTTAGAATGAAACTAGATCTAGAAAATGAATTCCTCATAACTTATGACTTACTCCAAATTAAGAAAATATTTTTTTAGATAGTGGGAAATTTCAACCCTGTAGGGGAACAACCAATAGCTAGCTGGCAAGTGCCCAAACTAAGAAAATGTGACACATCTAAGGACCCGTCTGGTTCCAACTTATGACTTCCAACTTCATGTGTTTGGTTGGATGGAAGTCCAACTCATGCTGCGGAAACGAACTATTTGACAATGGCTGATTACACACAAAAGTCTAGAAAATGAACTATGCCAGGCGCGGTTCATTCTCATAGTTGGGCACATGGACTTTTTCGGGTATTGCCATGTCCACGAATAATTACAGCCTTCAAGCATCTCCTAGCAAACGCTAAACAAACAAACCAGTTCATCATCCAACCAATAATTACAGCCTTCAAGCATCTCCTAGCAAAAGCTAAACAAACAAACCAGTTCATCATCGTTTCAAAACATGTTTTGCAATTTCTGTTTTGAAATTCACCTACAGTCTCGCAACTGCGAATAACGAAACAAGCCCTAAGAATCAAACCTACTTCGATAAATCCCGGTCCATTCCGTCACCGGTCTAAAAGAAATTTCGTGACCCGAGTTAGCATGCTTGCCGTGCCGGAGCCCGGAGGCTGAGCCGCTGAGGGGTCCGTCTCTGCTTGGAAAAATTCTCTTGCCGGCACCAACAGCAACAGCAGCAGCGGCACCAGCTGAGCTACTACATCATCCAGGCAGGCTCTCCTACCCTCGCTAGAGCAACGCGGTCTCCCTCTCACTCCCGCGGACGTCACACGACGCCCGCCGTTCATCCAAATGCTGCGGAGGTTCGTATCTTTCCTGACGCTCCTCCTATTTATTTCGTCCTGTACTGATGCTTTAGGGTTGTATCACCGTCCATGCGGCGGGACACAGCCTCATTTTTCATAGCATTGGTGGTTGGGAATTGTTGAGTGTATTTTCTTTTGTATCTCCGTCATTAAAAGGCAATCCTGGATTTGTCTCGATTTTAAGAATCTCAAGTTATTATCCGATTTGATGCTCAGGTGCGCGCTCGACCTTTCGTCCACTGGTCGATCCACTTGGAGATATCGAAGAACTCTCGCAGCTCGGGTACTGTCTTAAATTTATCCTTTGAAGAGTTATCGGACCTTTGCTGCTGGCACAGTTAAACTTGTGAGATAAGCCGTCATTTGGGCCCGCGAGCTACTTAACATGAACATGATATTATTGAGCAAAGGCTCTAGATATATGGATAATATGTGTTAACTCTGTTTCTTCTCGATAGTTATTGACATACATACTTGTCTAGATGGAAACAGTAGCCAGTGCTCTTGAGAAGATGCTGGCCTCGTTTTCTCATTGATTTACTTTTGTATCTCAGCTTTTGACCCTTGTGTTCTTTCTTTTTGGATGCGAAGGTGCCATTTTCCCTCTCATCCAGAAGTGCATCGTCGAGTGTTCCAAAGCCTCCTCAAGCGCCTTTCACAAGCAATAAACCATCAAACTCATCTCAAGGTCGAGGACAGGGCAGTGACGAGTCTTCTGGTTCTGGGAGTGTTTTGCCAAAGCTTTTACTAGGAGGAATCGTGGTTGGGGCAGCTGTTGCAGCAGCCAATGAGGCAGGCTATATTAATATCACCAGGGATCTATCTGGGATTGGGATCTCTTCCACCCGAACCAATAAACAAGAAGATGACGTGGTCAAACAAATGGAATTTAATCCCGAAGAACTAAGGGAAGAGTCAACTGAATCTGATCTTACAAACGAGAACTCAGAACCAGTGAAACCTGTTCCTGTTGAGGAGCCAGAGGTCAAAGCACACGGTTCTGAGGATGAACTAGCTTCACATGGTGAAGCAGTGGCTTCTGAAGAGAGAATGGATCCGGGGGAACTTCAGCCCGATCAGCTACCTCCAAAAGAAGTACAAATGCCTGGTTCTTACTTGGCGGCAGTTGACAGTACTGAAATAAAAAATAATGGAGAAACTACCGGCGTGTATGCTGAATTGAAAGAAAATGAGAAGACAACTGAAGCGGGAATTGCGGTTAGCCAGGAAGAAGTACCTCCTATACACGAGGAACATGCAACCAGTGAAAATGTACCTGACCATCTTTCGTCCGAGCTACCGCCAAAGGTACAATGCTAGTATCTCCTCTTATTCAATTACTAGAAAGTTTGTTGTTGTATGTCTAGGAAACATGTAGTAAACGGACACCAATGACTTGTTCAATAATTGATTCTTATATGTTATCTGATCATTGACCTCTACAGAAGCATTCACCGATGGGGTGCAAAAGATCTAATTCGCCTGCTCAGATTTATTTAATTGGGTAAATCGATGTTCCAACTTTTCAGATCTTTAACCAGCCAAATTAAAATAGTTGGGCAATGGAATCAATGTAATCAGTTAACTACATAATTATCAAGGTGGGTGCCTAGGTGCTCCATGGGTGTCCAAAACCTAGATGCCTAGGTGTCTGCTGGGTAACTGGCCAGGCTAGACAGAATGCTCAGGTACTACTAAGCCAAGTTGGCATGTGCAAGGATCTATATACCCTGTTACTTTTCATTTTTCTTCCCCTCTCTGGCTTCTACATCTCCTACTTTTGTGTTACAACTTTCTCCTTTTTTCCTTGTCCTCATGCTGCTTCATACTGCTGTCTACTCCCTCCTCCTCGTCCTCCTGCCGCTCTTTACTATTGTTGTCTTGTTCTTCCTTCTCCCCCCTCCTCTTCCCCTTCTTTCTTACATCTCATTCTTCCACCCTTGCTGCAAAACAAATACTTAGGAAATTTTATCTCGTAAATCTGTATCATCATCATCTAAGCCTCAATCCCAACCACGTTGGGGTCGGCTACATGGATCATTCTTTTCCAACCAACTCTATTATGGGTCATACTCTGATCAAGATGTAAAGATTCAAAATCTCTCTATATAAGTTCTTCTCAAGTTAATATAGTTCTGCGGCATCTGCCTGTGCTTCTTTTACTTGTGCTTGACTCAATAACCTTGCTTCGAATAGTTGCATTTGTCAGGTGTGCGCTGCACATGTTCATACCATCTTAGACGGCCTTCACACAACTTGTCCTAGATGCTCACCACCGCCACTTTGTTCCGCATATAGTCGTTTCTCAAACGATTTTTTTCTTGTCTTCCCACACATCCATCTCAACATACATATTTTGGCCACTTTCATCTTGTTGAGACCTTGTTTCTTCACTGCCCAACATTTATTCTCATATATCATAGCTGGCCTTATAGTTCTATAGAACTTTTAAATCTGAGAGGGATCTTCTGGTCACATACTACCCTAGTGCACTCCTCCTTCAACCATCCTATTGTGATCCTGTGACAAACATCATCTTGAACGTCACCCCCCCTTTTAATAATCTAGTATATATAACACTTAAATTAAAAATTCACGCATAGATATATTTGGCTGAAAGAAAACACCTCTGATTAAGCTCACCGCCTATCTGTCTTGACAAGTCTGGTTAATCTAACCAAATTAACCATCTAATTTTACTTCTGTTAATTAAAAACTAGTAGAACTGAACTAGCCACTCAGTTAGTTAGTCATAGAACTTAAAATAATAGAAATATTCGGATGCTAGCTTTACTTGTTATTACCCAAAGCAAAACATTGTCCATTGACATGCTAGGGTGAGCATAATTTGGTAATAATAATACCTAGGTTGTCAAGGCGGCCAGACATTGCATACGGGCGCCAGACAACCTAGGCGCTTTTTATATACTTTTATATAAAAAAAATCAACAAGGGGAGGGAGGGATGGATGGATTAACCTATGCATAATATATGAATCAGTAGGAATTAGGAAGAGGATGAGAGAAAAGGAAAAAGAACATTGGTTGACGCGAGGAGGAAGAACAAATTTCAGAAAAGAAATCAATAAGGAGGTTACAGGAAGATGAAGAACAAAGAAAGAATGAAAAAAGTGCAAAAAGAAAAAGTGGAGCATCAACATGAACCTTATGTATGGTGAAACCGTGGAGGAAAAAACAAAGCAAAACATGATTGATAGAGGAAGAAGAACAAATAGCAAATTGAAAGTAGAAAGGAGGTAGAAAATATGAGAAACAATATAGTGCCGACATGCATTGTTTATATATAGTTATGCATATGCCGACTTTGGTTTCACTCACGCTTTTCCTATGAAAGACAGGCTTTCCACAAGTGCTAGTGGCATCCCACAAACCCAATTACCAAAATTATTCCAGCCACCCCTTCATAGCAGGGGACTATGTAAAAGATTCTCAAGACATCATAATCCCTCTCCTAACAACCTAACATAGTGCCATATTTGGATTAGGCGGACAACATTTTTTGATCCTTCCATTCATTGATTGAAAAAGCGGTCCGCTCAACTTCAGTGGCCGCTTAAGCGATCAACCCAATAGCTATGTGGAAAATAAGATGGAAGGCTAATGAGATATTACTTATTGATAGACAGTCTACTCGACTCCTATATATAGGAGAGGATGAAATTACAAGGAAGCAAACTTAACCCTAATGGGCCAAGATAATTAGGCCACATACATAATTAACTAATAACTCTAACACTCCCCCTTAAGCTAAGCACGAATGAAAGACATGTCTAGCTTGTCAATACATGAAAATATAAAATAGTTCATACAAACATTGATCTCCCTTGACAAGAAATAATCTCCCCCTGAATCTTGTAATACAAGAATTGAAGAACTTTAACACTCCCCCTGAAGAAGATACCACATAGAAGGTAATAAGTGGTCTTCATCCCCAGATGAAGGTAACACTAATGTAGAAACGATAACAACAGAATCGACTCCCCTTGAAAATTGATAATTGCCAAACCAATAAGAGCGATCATGAAGGAACATTAAATCTTTAGCGAGCATCCCAAGTAGTATAGTGGAGAATATGTGTAGAAGTCATCTGACTCGCCATTGTTATCGAAGTAGTTCCACACAAGAAGCAACAATACCAGAATAATGCGTAGTAGTTGGGATAAGAGCAGTGTTATAGGCATATTGCGCCATAGCAGATCATTATGTTTTAGACACGTTACTATAGGAATATGCGCTATAGTAGGTGTCAACAACACGCAATGATTTAAAAGCGGGTGAAGCGGCCGCTTAAGCGAAGCATATGTCCCGTTGTAACTTCAGCTGAAGCGGGCTTTGAAGCGTTTTGGACCGAAGCGGCCACTTTTTGCCGCTTCAGGCCGCTTTTTCAGCCTCGCTTAAGTGGCCGCTTCAGGGTTCTTCATGGCAAGTATTGTTGGAGTGGCCCAATTACACGCCAAATCTATAGAAAAATGAAAGCACTACTTTTGGGAGATGTGATGCTCCAGCTATTGTATCTCAAAAGGTGTAAGAAAGTTTAGTAATTAGCATTTATTCCTTACTTTGTTACTGCTATTTGTACACTCTGTACAGCTAGACTAGTACTTTGTACTGTCAAGTTTGTATATGATATTACCATATATGTTTAATGTTCTTTATTACCACTGATACTCTAATAGTTTGACATTTAGTATACTTGAGCAAAACCTTTGCACAACTATCTGTGGATTGTAACAAAATGATGTCGTAAAATATTGTTATAATGTCAATTATGTACTTAGTGTAGTAGTTTATTGTTCTTTATGATTTACTATGTATGATATTGGCATGTATGTTTAATGTTGTTCATTACCACTGACAAATTAATAGTCAGCCATTTTGTATACTTGTCCAAAAACTTTGCACAACCATCTATAGACTGTAACAAAATAAGGTAGTAAAATTTGTAATATTGTCTATTATGTACTAAGCCTAGTAGTTTATTGCTCTTTAGGATTTACTGAGTAATATCTAATTCTCTTGATTCTACAATATTGTCATGGATTTCTCTTTTAATGTTTAAATGTGCATCTATTTATATTATGTTGAAGACTACCATACTTAGTCAACAATATTTGTACAAAATACTAGTATCTAACTACTGCTACCTACTATTTTTTTTACTAAATGATAATTTCTAAGCCCAACTGTCGAAACAATATCAAGTACATAGTACTAGTATGATACTTGATTGTTGAGCGAGGACTATGCGATTTTATGATGTTCTAGTGTTTTTAGCTTGTAACAATTTGCTTTTGTGAATAGGACCCTTTTTAATATGTGAAAGTCATTCTGATGCAATGAAATATCATTTAGATGCTTGATTAATGAATGTTAGCAGTATGGCGGTCATTAAATTTTTCTACATTTTTAAAACAATTCAGACCGCTTTTTTCAAAAAGTGCCTGCTTTAGTCCGCTTTAAAGCCCGCTTTCCGCTTTGAAAGGGTCAATCCGCACGCTTCCCGCTTCGCGCTTTCCAAAACCTAGACAACACATATGAATGTGCATAAACTAGGCAACATGGTTAGATGGCATGACTTCTTATCTTCATCATCTCTCCTCCATCTCATCTCTTCCCTCTACTCATCTTCCTCTATTTCCCCCCCACGCCAACCACGAAAAGGATTACGAGAGCGATTGGGGTGGAAAGTCATAAAGACTGGTAGAAGAATGGATATGTAAATTACGCTATAAAAATAAACCACTATCGATATAAAGACATGTTAGGAAGAACAAATCATCACCAGTTTATAGGACAATAGGAAAAATAAAATCACATGAATATAAGCGTTGTGATATGCAACATAGAAGATCCCTATTTTGAATAAAGACACTCAACCATGTGGGCTAGGAGAACCACATGGAAACGAAGAAATTTTTTAGTGCAATGCACCTTCTCTTTTTTGTGCTTTATATAGCATGAGGTCATTTGTGTTTCTCTTTTTTTACTGGAAACGATCACTCGGGTGTAACTATTAATAGTTGGGCTTGCCAGATGGGCAATGTTGTTGGTGCTTGAACCCTGAAGGAAGGGTCTGCTAGCAACGGTGTGTGGGGGCACTATTGGATCTTAGGTTGCTAGCTGTAGAGGCCATGGGGTGCCGGATGTAGTGCAAGCGAGGATCAAGACCCTGGACAAGGAAGTCATGACGTTGGACATCAACAAGCCAAACAAGGTGACACTCAGTATGTGGGACTAGGAGTGCCTCATGTATGAACAACGTACGCTTACGTTGACACGTTCTTGTCCTTTAAGATCACAATTTGTCCAACTGCTGAATCTGCTCCAATCAAGAAAATAATGATTTAGAACTGATGGTTGAAAGTGGTTTTGCGGATGCATCATGCATGAGTGCGAGGGAGGGGGAGGCATTGGGGAGAAGATTAGTCAAGAAATTTAGAAAAGTTGCTGGCCCTCTCCGTTTTTCCATGAATCAACGTCGATTATTTTAAGGGGAGCCGGTCTATTGGAAGGAGAATCCACAAAGGCAAGGAGTTGCCGAGTCCGTTGGAGATGAAATCGGAAAAACATCCTTGGTCTTCAAATAGATGTAGTGATGTTCGGCCGATGACGGCAATCATCATGAGAGTATATGAAATTTTTATTGAAAGAAGAGAGGAGATGGCAATGGGGACGAGAAGATGCCTGGATGGCGACCAAGCCAAGAAGAGCGGCGACCGTCCACATCTAAAGACTCTATTTCTCTCTAGGGTTAGGATCTATGCTCTCATACCATGCGGAAAATAAGATGGATGGCTAATGAGATATTATTTATTGATAGACAACATACCGCCCTCTTATATATTGGAGAGAAGGAAAGTACAAGGTAGCAAACTTAACCCTAATGGGCCAAGACAATTAGGCCCACATACATAATTAACTAATAACTCTAACAAGCACCATAGGAATTAGTGCTGAAGCGGCCTATTAAGTGGATTGCAGTGAAGCTGGGGCTGTAGACTGCTTTTTCTCGCTTTGGTCGCTTAAGCAGGCCTGCTTATGCCGTTAGGCGGCTTATTAAGCATGCTTTTGTTAGAAAAGTAATTGGGCCGACAATTAACTATTATGTAAGTACTATACTCATATTGTATCCATTCTTTATACTGCTACTACTTAGTAGGAATGCTAAATGCTAACAAAGACGTTTGTTATTTATGTCTTATGCTATCATAAAATACTGCCTCTTACCAGATAGTAGGTTGTCTGCTTAAAACTGTATCTTCATCCCACCATCTTGCTGCAATTCATTCTTATACCAAATAAATTTCCGAATTCAGAGGCAAACAACAAATCAATTATAATACATCACGTATTGTGATGTATTATAATACATCTATTTCAGCAGTAACTTAAGATTTTTGTTTGAATGCTATTGCTGTCTTAATTATCCTTGTTGGTAGAGCCTAGTATTCTTGATTATGTATGCTTTAAAAAAAAACCCTACTATTAGAGCAGTAATCACTACTGTTAAAGTGTCTAAATTAGTCTATTAGTTAAATAGGCTAATTAGTTTAGTGGGCCTTTATCTTCCGGCCCGTCTAGTTTAGATTACTTGGGTCCTAAGTAATAGGGCGTCTCTCCTCCTTCTATATAAAGGAGAGGCCGTCAGTCTTTGTATCACAATCCATTCATATTCAATCAATCTTATATTCTAACACGGTATCAGAGCGGGTTCCATCCTGAGAGAACCCTAGCCGCCGCTTCCCTTTCTCTCTCTCTCCAAGACCGCCGACTTCTCCCTTGCAGCCGCCGCCGCTCCTCTCTCCGAAGAGAGCAACCGCGGGCTCTCTCCGCCTGCGGGCGGCCGCAGCCGCCATCTCCATGGCTTGGCCGGCTGCCCGCTAGGCATATTCCGGCCTCCATGGTCATCTCCATTCATCTATTCTTTCATTCTTTCCATACAACACCTCCGCTGCCTATTATAGCAGCCGTCCTCCATCATCATCCGCAACAATCGCCGCCGTAGGCATCCGCCGCGGTAATCTCCTTCCGCCATCTGAAAACAGCAGCGCCTCGCCACAATCAGCAGCAGTAGCCGTCAGCAACCATCTCCACAGAGTCGTCGACCATCAGAAATTGGTTCCCATCCGCAAGGAACAGCCAACTCCACCTTCCGGAGCAGCCGCCGCCGCCGCCGCGTCGATACTATCGACACGAGTGTCGATAGTATCGACATCAGACCAGACGCAAACAGCCGCCGACCTCCCGTGACGCAACCCGCATCGCCGGCGTCGATACTATCGACAGGAGGTCGATAGTATCGACTTTATCACAGCGACAAGGAGAGAGTCGGTCGATACCATCGACAGTCCTGTCGATGGTATCGACAGTTGATCAGCAGCGATCGGCAATCCGTCGAAGGATCCATCTCATGACGTCTTCAGATCAGCCTTCATCGCCGCTTTGGAGAGGCTCCGCCTTGGCTCCGCATGCATCCTCTTGGCATGCAATATCTCCGGAGTCACGCAGGAGACCCTTTGTCATCTCCTATGTTGCGACAAAGTGCTTCATCAGCCGAGCGTCATATCCAACCATCATCCGCAAGCTGCTGCTCCTCCACTTCATCATCATCCCGACAATCTTCATCCGCAAGTTGCTGTTGCGTTGTGCGTCATCATGCTACTACTGCCATCTACAGTAGGCGATCACCCATCACTCTCCACCGCTACCAAACAACCATGTTTACTACCCCCATATGCATTATCCCTATCTCTATTCGGATCCTTAATCGGTTCTATCTTTTGCTAATCGGATCCTATTTTGACCCTAATCGGATTTTCGCGGGGGCTCCGCCCCCGCACCCCCGGATTTTTTTCCCTAACGGGCCAACAAACCCCCTTTTCGGGTCGGGACTAGATCCATTTATTTTTCTACCCGGATCTCATGTTGACCCATTTAGTATACTCTCTTTGGCTATCAGTTTCATTCTCCACATATTACCCATCTCCATTTCACATATTTCTCTCTTTTTCCACCATTTTCTTTCCCACCCACCCATATTATGTGAGCGTCCCTTTTCCACATTGCGGGGGGTCATGTGTCCATTTCTCCACACCAAACACTCACTTTCGTCGTATTTGGTGTGCGGGGGGGATAGAGAGGAGAGAAAGAGATGAGAAGAGAGAGGAGAGAAAGAGATGAGAAGAGAAAGAGATGAGAAGAGAATGTATGAGAGAGAGAGTATGAGATGAGATGATGATATATGTATTCAGATTATATATATATTCCAAGCTATCTTCATGAAGCTTCACATTGTTCAGCACACCGGTTCTCTACTTCAGCCAGCATTGAAGATTCAGCGTCGACACCGTATCCGCGTTCGTACCGCGTTATGTACGTCAAGTGTTGATGGTGTATTCCTTCAGCCGCATTCACATGAGACAGATGGGTGCTTCTTCAGAAGCTCGGAGTTTTATCTTCACCGAGCTGCTTCATCACGTCTTCTCCGAGCCGTATCTGCTGTATCGACATCGACTGTAGCTGATCCTCTTGGGACTTTCCTTGATGGATGATCTCCTTTCCCGTCAAGCCCCCAAGTTTCATGGTTCCTGCATCGTATCAAGCAGCAGATCGTCCGTCCGCGTTCGTGCCGCGTTAAGCACGTATTCCAGTGGCGACTTGTTGTAGTATCAGGACCATTCTTCAGCCTACAGAGTATCTTCAGATGTCTTCATTTCAGATGCACTTCAAGGAAGACCTTCTTCAAAGCTCGAGTATCTTCAACCTGCAAAGTCATCATCACTATTTGATTCAGGGGGAGTAACATATTTTGTATGAGAGTGATATTTATCTTCATCTTTCATTTATCATTTCTTTTTATCGAGTCTTGTAACTCTCCAAGCTTGGACATGTGTTTCACCCATGCTCCAGCTTGAGGGGGAGTGTTAAAGTGTCTAAATTAGTCTATTAGTTAAATAGGCTAATTAGTTTAGTGGGCCTTTATCTTCCGGCCCGTCTAGTTTAGATTACTTGGGTCCTAAGTAATAGGGCGTCTCTCCTCCTTCTATATAAAGGAGAGGCCGTCAGTCTTTGTATCACAATCCATTCATATTCAATCAATCTTATATTCTAACAACTACTGAATAATTACTTAAAATGTTCTCAAGTTCCATGTTTTTAACATTCTCAGCTGTTGCTAGTCATTCAAGAGTGTCAAGTAGTTATTTAGTCCAACTCCAAGTAATTGTTCAATAGTAATTTACTACTTTTGGACACTGCACGATATTGTTAATTACTACTAAGCTGCTGAATATGCTACTTTGGAAGCTTTCCTACTATGCAACTTAAGATCTTTGTAATTACTACAAAGCTTTTGAACAATGAATAAAAAATGGGCCGCTTCACGCTTGAGCGGTCGCTTAAGCGTTCCCAAACCAGGCCGTTGAAGAGGGTGTCTCCGTCGGCCTAAACCCGCTTTGGGCTGCTTCACTTGGCCCGATTAGGCGGCCGCTTAAAGACACTTCTTGTTAAATCGGGTCAGGCACATTAGTTAATGCCAAATAATAAGATAGGAAACCCATATTTTTTCCTGCCCGAGCCTTTGTTCTCCTCTGAACTTCCGTCAGTGTCCTTTCCTTCCTCAAGTGGGAAACAACGCCTTTAATGACTCTGATTGGGAGGCCTCCTTCCAAACTCCCAGGTGCCCCTTTCCCTCTATTTATTTAAGGCCAAAAACGTTCCTTCTCTTCACATCTTCTCCCGCAAAGGAACCTAGTCGGTTGCCTTTGTGTTGACAAAGTTGCACAGTGGCAGGAGGCTTGTTATCGCATCTTGGCATCAGGAGTCCTGTGTTTTAGGAGCTGCCAAAAAGTGAACAAGCCAGCAATAGGCCCTTCCTTCTGTGATAAGCATTACTGAAGCCCGTAAATTAGCTGCGAGAGGCAGATACCGGCGCATGTGTGTTTTTAACATTTTCTTTTTTATTGTATTTACTTCGTCTCTCCTCAGTCCTCATACATCACGGTTATTGTATTCCTCTAATTCTCAAGAGTTAAGACATATGTATTGCTTCTTTCAAATCTGGTCTCTGGCTGCCCTTGTTACTTCTTTTCTAATCACGATCCTTGCTAAGTATTGCTCTTTTCATCAAATTATGATGTTCCTTAATGTTAGTGCTATCTGCTTTATAGATGACTTTTCCTATTATTCATTGAATTAGATGCATCTTCTAACTTACCATGCTTTCAGTGCTACATGCTATATACATGGTGTTCTACTATAACAGCTTTCTACTGTATTCATCTAATTCTTACTTCATTGACTTAGATGACGGTATATTGCTTTCTTGATGGATTTCTTTAACGTTTGAGTTTTTTTAGCTTGTAGCCATTTACTTTTGCAATTAGGACTTTTTTTATCTATTGAACTTATTTTAATGCAGTGAATTATAATTTGGAATGCTTGATTGTTTAGTAATATTTCTTTATATTAGTAGTATGGAAGTCACTGCATTTTCTCATTTTTTTAAACAATGCGGGCCGCTTTTTCAAAAATTTCTGTCTGCTTGAAAATCCGCTTCGCGCTTAAGCGGTCCATGGGGTTAATCTGCTCTCTTTCTGCTTCACGCTTTCAAAAACCTAGCTTCCATTTAATGTGACATACTTATGCATAAGAGATTGATAGACCTGAGGTCGCTCTAGTTCGCATAAGAGGAAACCTCACATAGCCTTGCGCACATTCATGCATCTTTGTAATAATATCTTCCTTGAGCAGAGTTCCCATCACTTACTTAAAATCTTGTAATTACTTATCCCTAGTTGTTACAACAATGCTTATAGGATTTTATTATCAGACTGGCATCTAGTTTCTCCTTTTCCCCCTTTTTCCTGGTTTGAGAAATGTATGATACTTATCATTTCCTGGTCTAGTTAGACCCAGAGTATAAATATTTTTCCTGATATCACATGCCTGTTCCTACATTATCTGAGGTACTCAGCCTTTGGAGATTAAAGTTGTTACAACTAGCAAGTGAAAATTGATTTGGCATGCAAATTATCGTCACAATGATATATTCAAGCATTTCCTATATAAATTAAATTTGAACTAAAACATTGGTTTCTCAAACCAGATGTTTCGCATTATCCATATTATTCTATGCAATAAACCGACTAAGCGAGGTAATCCAAGACAAGCGAGACGATACCAGGACTAATCTACCTTTTCAAACATCTTCTGTACTGTGTTTCTGAAATCACTGTGCTATTTGTTGACTGCTGCCATTTGCTACTGATTATAATGTTTCTTAGGTAATCACTTCTTCTGATAACTTTTTAGCTGAAAGTGATAAAACGGTCCAACCTGTTTTTTTATAGGGTCCACTTCATCCAGAGGAGGAAATAAATTCTCTTTCCAATGATTATACATTGCAAAAACAAGATAGATATGAAGCTCCACAAGATGAAAAGACATTGGATTTTCCGTTTGGTCTTGACAAAGAGGTTATAAACGACAAGAACTTATGCAGTTTCACTTCATCTTGCTATAGTTACAAACTACTAAACGAAGCTTCTACCTTGGCTTTACTGCTTTTCTTTAATACATTCTTTTTCTTGCTGCCAATACTTAGTAGTCTTAGTTATGTGATCTCTGGTATCTAAATCTGTAACTGCAGGACCAAACCATTGAGGTCAATAACACTGATCCTGAAAATGAAGTAGGGAGTGAAAAGATGATACTTGATCTTATTCAAACCATTCATGCTGCTGAGAAAAGACAAGCTGAATCAGATTTTCGAGTATTCGAAGAGGAAAAGAAAGTGCTAAAGGTTGTCATTCATGAGCTTAATTGAAGCTGTCTTTAGAGGCTAACTTTTATGTGGTGCTAAATTCAGGAGAAGTATGAAAAAGAACTTAGGGATGCTAGAGCGAGGGAGCTTATGTACGCGGAAGAGGCGGCTTTACTTGAGAAGGTAATAATGATAAATTACTTAATGTTGCTTTAGTATCCTCCAAACGTTTATGAGATCCGTCGTTCATCTTGAACATAGTTTCTCTATTTTTGTTATACCGGGTTAGCTAAATCTTTCTTCAAAGGACATACTCATGTTTGCTCCCTGTTGGCACATATGTCCCTCTAAAAGTAAATTTGCTTCATTATTGTTGGCCATATTAATACTGCCACGAAAGCCTTCACTTCTTCCTCAAGACCGTGTCAATAGTATGCACGTAATGATTACCGCCATGGTACCTATTGCGGTACATGTATCTAGTCTTACACCTTCCATCAAACACACTACCTATGCTTTGTTGCGCCACTAGTAGATGCAGCCAGAATTGTCTGGTTGTGATCTAGGAGAGGCTATAATGCTTGTACTAAGATGCTAACTTTTGAAGAACTCTCAAAATGTTTAGCCCATCATCCATAGATGATAGGATGAGGTAGTGCTATATGATCATGGTTTCCTATTATTCAAGTAACATTATCTTTAGACTGTGAGAAATGGGTTGTGTAGTTGGCTGTTGTGTTTTGGGTTAATCTGCATGACACACTTGGTAATTAACCGGGCTAAAGTACTCACTGCTTAGGTTTTAGTTCTTTGTAGATGGTATCCCTCTATCCCCTCTAGTGGGCCTAGGATTGAGATGAATATGTGGCTCTTGACCCTTGACTCAGGTGGTTCAGACATGGGTGTGGAAAGGGCTATCATTGGTAGAGACAAGATCGAGCAACCCTCGCATTAAGAATCGTCAAGAGAAACTCTAGATGTACATACATGATTCTAGACTTGTATGGAAGCAGAAAGAAGGTTATGAGCTTATACAAATAGAGGAGTGTAGACGAGGAAGTCAAATAATTTCAAGTGGGCAACATTGTGACATATTGTACCAAAGTTTTAGTAGGGGCAGACCCTAGAGATTTACTCTTAAATCGCTAGATGTTTGGAAGGGATACTGTACCATCCATGCTTACACATTTTTGAGAACTGGGCCTAGTTTTTTTTGATTATAGAAGTCTGTTCATTCACTCCACACTCCCTGTGGGCTCATCAAAATAGTTACATCGTGTGCTACTGTTAACAACAGCGTATGAACCGGGCCTAGTTGTCTAGCTTTTGTGTTGCTTGGTCCTTGGTCTAGTAGGGCCACATGCTTGGAAACTAGCTAGACCAGCGCACTTTTCCTTGCACTTGGTATTTTTTGCGATGCTCTATCTAACTACTGGCTAAGTACTTGATCATGAATTCAGTATGTGGTATAGGTTTGGCTCAAGATGAATTATTCAGATTCAGGTAAAAATGGTAAAAGTACAGTCGACTATCAAGGAAAAAATGGAAAATAATCTGAGGATATGTAGGTAATATATATGTATATACATATATATATGTGGACATATATACATGTATATACATATATACAATACAAATATATGCATATATACACATTTATATGTATATATATGTATACATATACATGTCTATATATATGCGTATATGTATGGGCTAAAATTCTATTGCCCACACGGGTAACAAACTTTTATTACTCACCGGTGTTGTTTTGTAGCTGAAAGCATCGAATAGTTAATACAAGGAATTATAAATACGAGACAAAAATTGTAAATGCACTACGAATTTCTCTCTCACCAACAACAGTAACACCGATTTCATGACAAAAAAATTTACTGCTCAACTGTAACCATGAATGTGAAATTGTAATAAATTCACCCAAAATGTAATAATTCCAAGCCAAACCTGTGTCATTAGCGTAGTTATAATACCCATGCGGGTATTTAATCTTGCTCTATATGTGTATATGTATGTAGATATATCTATGTGCATATGGGAATAAGAGAAGCATTCTCCCCTCTCTCCCATGCCTGTGACGGAGGCCGAACGTCCGGGAGGGTGGTAAACCAAGGTGGCAACTGGGATTTGAACCCGGGTCGCTTTGTTAGGAGACACCGTGCTTGACCACTTGAGCCACTCCTTGTCGGCAGATATATGTATGTGCATATATATGGGATTAAGAGGGGCATTCTCTCCCCCTCTCCCACGCCCATGACGGAGGCCAAATGCCAGAGAGGGTGGTAAATCAAGGCGGCAACTGAGATTCGAACCTGGGTCCCTTTGTTAGGGGACACCGTGCTTGACCACTTGAGCCCCTCCTTGTCGGCATAAAATGAGTCATTAAGGAGACTTCTTCTCCCTGACCCCTCATTAACCTGTGGAGGCCCGACACAGGAGGAGTAAGGTAAACTAAGTGTGCAACCCATTAGTTCCGACGCAAACCATGTTAGACATAAATCCCAATTTTATTCGTCTCCGTGAGGATTCGAATCTAAGACCTCTGTCTGCGTTCACGGTCCGATCACCAGTGAGTTACACCCTTGTGGGCTGTATTTGCCGACAAGGAGTGGCTGAAGTGGTCAAGCACGGTGTCGCCTAACAAAGGGACCCGAGTTCGTATGTATTTATGTATGTATGCGTATATATATGCGCTAGAGCCTCATCAACAATTTTTGGTACAAAAATAGCAGACAAGGAACCAGTAAAACTGAAAGATGGATCCCAATTTGCAGTAGCTGCATTACTGAACAATATCATATTCTGTATGTTTTGTCATAGCCTCATAGGTTTGTGTAACGAAATCGACAAGTCTAACTCAGATATGCCAGAAACTAGATCAGAGCCATTAATACCTCCTTCGATGAGTGGATTCTTCAACAAGAGTAGAAGAGTTGGTGGGGACTGAAGGAGTAGCAACTTTAGGCTTCTGTCGCTCATAGACGTAGAGAGGCTTGGCCATGCCAAGGGAGGAAGATGACACCATGGGAAGAGGAAGCATGGAAGAAGTGAGTTCATCGATAAAAGACACAATCTTTGGTACAAGAGAATGATTTGAGCAAGAAAAAAAGGTGTGTTCTCGAAGAAGTCATCTAGATCAAAAGATATGTATCCTTTTTGGTCATGAGGATACTCGAGAAAGATACATTTCGTGGAGTGATGAGAAAATTTGTCAGGCTTAGGTTTTAGGTTTTTAAAAAAAAAGTGCAACCAAAAACTCAAGGTGGTAATGAAAAGTGAGGCATCAAGATAGAAAATTTTGAATGGTATCTTACTATAGAGCATAGAGGAGCATATGCAGTTGATCTTAAAAATAGGTAGTCAACAAAGTGTCAAGCCAGAAAGACTTGAGGACATTGGTGTGATACATTATTGTACGACTACATCAAGCTGATGCCTATTTTTTGGCTCCGCAATGCCATTTTGTTGGGGTGTATAAGGGAAAGACGTTTAATGCAACACACCTATATCAAGATAAAAACAATTTAGATCATGTTGAACAAATTCAAATGCATTGTCATTGCAACACACTTTTATGGTTTTTGAAAATTGCATTTTATTATCAACAAAGCAAAGTTTCACAATAAGCAAAACAACATATCTATCTTTCAGAAGGTAAAGTCAAGTAGTTATGGAAAATCATCAATAAAACTGATAAGCATCGAAAACCACAACAAGTGAAAAATTCATAGGGTACACATGAAGTGTACAATATCAAATTGTTCAAAGCTACTGATGGAATGCTTTGACAACAAAATAACAAGTTTGTTTACCTAATTGACAAGACTTTAAATCAAAAGAAATAACACAAATAGAAAGGACATGATGCTACTTGCTAGCCAAAGAGTGGCCAAGACGCCAATGCCACTGCAGTGGTGAAACTAAAGAAGATAGGCCCACATTTGTAGCAATGAGACAAAGTATCAAGGCAGTACATGCCATCATGTCCCCACCAGTCTCATCCTCTTGTGCAGATCCTACACAATGCAACAAGGGATAAATGTAATATCACAACACAATTTGTGGGCAAGCTTGCTCATAAATAGTAGATTCCTAAGAAACTTAGGAGCATATGAATCTAAAGACAATGATAAGTTGGAAGTAGTTTTGTGGTCCCCATGCCATTAACTGGAGGTTGATATCCATTTGCTAAGAGGGTCAGGTGAAAGATTGTGTACGATAACAAGCCTGTGTTGCTAGTAATGTGTGACATAACACTTAAATCAATAATCCATTTATTTTTATTACCATATGAAGAATGGAGATGGAGTGGAGATAAAAAAAGATTCCGTTTGATTGGAAGTGCTCGCAACCGCACCGCTTAAAAGATGGTCAAGATTCGTCTTGGATAACACAACGTGACCCTCATGAGCACTAGTAGAGGTTTCAACAAAAACCTTTTGGAGTCTCAAGAACATGATTCGCCCAAGTCGGCTTGCCATGATTGATCTAACATTTTTCTTCCACATAGTTTGTGTGCTCGCAATAAGAGCATTAATGAGGACCATTGGGCTGTCCTTATCTATGTCTAATGGCTCCACTCCAGTAGAACGGTTGCTTTCTCGAGAAGAACCACGACCACGTCCATCTCCACCTGCAACAAGAAGAATAGATCGAGGAGTAGACGCAGTAGGCGAAAAGTTCATGGTAAGGCGTTGTAGGCGTTTGAGAACATCATCAACAAAAGGAAGTTGATCATTGCCTAAGATTTGATCAGCCAGACTGGAGAATGAGTCAGGATAACTGCAGAAGATCTGGACAAGTTGGAGTTCTATCCTTTTCTTTTATAAAGTGGCTGCTAAGGTTATAGACATGGGGTGATGCTCCTCAAGATCCCCGCAGAGGGATTTAAAGGATGCATAATGATCTTCTAAGTCGACACCAATAGACGATTTGAGTTTTGTCAAGTTCTGATAGATCTCATAAACTTGCTTAGGATTCTCCTTGTGTGCATATTTAGTCTCCCATATTACTTTGGTAGAGTCTAGATGAATGAGAGATGAATGGAAGTGTAGGTCGACACTATTGAGAATGCAACTTTTATCAAGCGAATCATCATTTTTCTAGATGGTGTAGGCGTTTTTGATCGTGGCATGGCCTTAGCATGTGGTACGGCATGAGCAACATTAGTTGGTTGGGAAGCTTTATCTTGGGAATTGGCACAATCTCGAGGGATTTATGCCAAGCTGCATAATTTTTCTTGGTTAGTTGGACAAATATTACTTGGTAACGAGATATCTCTAGTGAAGAAGCTATTAAACAAACAACCAGGGGTAGAAGACAAGCGCATGATCTATACGGTCATAGATCAGAAGCCAAACAAATAGGGTGCATGATCTAGCACATTTGGCAGTAGCATAGGAAGCAACCCTTATCGTGAGCAAGAGATGAAAGGAGACATCACAATGTCATTAGACAAACTTGTGCCCCCCTTAGAAGGGGGAGTAGCCCCTAATAGAAAAGGAAAGAGAAAAAACTCCTTGGTAGAAGTAAGGGTTATAAAAGAGGTTACATGTGGTTATGTAAGCAAACATGGATGTAAATATGATAGGGTAGGCGGTGATGATTGTATGAAATATGAGATGACAGACTGGGAGGCTAGCAAGGAAGAAGGCAGCGAGAAGGGTGAGTAGGGAAACAACAAGAAGTCAGGGAGGAGGTGATGGTAGTAGGTGAGGATGAGGTGGTAACAACTGACAACAACATGAGGGCAGGGGGTGTAGCAATGACAACAGGTGGATGAGGAGTTCTTTGGCGTTAGTAGGAGTAGCAGTGCAGGAAAAAGAGCGGCGACATGGGCAACATGGCAGAGGGGACAAGCGGCGTCATGGGCAATAGGGAAGGGGGAAGGGTGGCAGTAGGGAAGGGAACATGGAGCAGAATCGAGGACTGGGGTAGGGAGCAAAGGCAGCAACATGGGCAACAAGGCATGGGAGGGGGTGATACAGGGAGGCAACTGGGATAGGGTTAGGGCCGGGGGATGAGGGAGAAGGCTGGGGTGGCAACATGGATATGGCTAGGTTGCTAGAATCGAGAAGCGGTTTATGGTCGTACCGATCTGATACCATGAATTTAACTGTATTATGATGGGTTGATTTTTAGAAGTACAATATGCCTCTCCTTTATAAAGGATGGAGAGACACTAAGAAAGAGATAATTCAACAATATGGGACAAAAAGTAAACATAAGAATATATATTCAACATATAAAGAAACATTATACCTTCTTGTTGTATTTTTGATCTTCCTTTAGCGCACCAGACAACTTGCTGAACAAGTAAAATATTAGATTGTACAAATAATGGTGAATGGAATGGAAATAATATACAACTTTAGGGTCTATCCATCTAGACACTACCTGGGCCAAAGGAAGTCCAATAGAAAGGTGTCTTGGCCCCTTCACAAGTAACAATTGCAATTCCAAAGAAGTAATTGTCGATATTTTCATTTTTTCTGCTATAACTTCTCCTAGACTATTATCTAATAGATTTGGTATGTCCGTCCTTGTTTTATGCATGGCTTGTAATGATGGGAGGTGTAATGATGGGAGGTACATTCCTTGAGATTTATTGTATGGGAAAAATAATAAATACCATAACATCGTGGACTAGAGTGTAAACATATCTCTAAGTGTGTGCCATCTATGGTGGCTTTGAATGTGCAAGCATGAAAATGAGTAGGAATAGTGCAACATAGAGATATTCTAACTTGTATATAGTTAATGTGTAACCAAGGAAGAAAATGTCCGATTTCAATGCTGTTTCGGTGGCCACAAAAACAAAAATTTTGACAGAAATTTCGATACATGCGTTCCTGGCGTTTCGACGGCAAAATAAACGAATTATTTTATGAAATTTTACCAGAATGATCAACTAGTGTAGATCTACTCAAATATGTAATAATATTTCATATTGGATATGTGGGGGGTGGGGTCTCATCATATTTTAGTGAATGACCCTGAACTATTTCGATAGGCATTTCGATGGGGATTTTTGATGTTAATTTTCAATGGTGAAATCAATAAATTAAGTCATTATAGTTTGCAAGCACAATATATAGACTTAAAAACACAAAACTGTGCAATAAAAAAATGCTCTAGGTAGTACATAGTATATGAAAACGTAGAAAAAAAAATCGATGATCAGCCTGTTTCGAGAGTTTCCTCAATCAATTTCGATGTCCGATTGCCACAGAAACAAAAATTTCGACCGAAATTTCAACAATTTCGTCGAAATTTTGAACATTGTGTGTAACTATGTAAGCCTCTCATGATAAATGCACAACCTCTATAACAAGGAATGAGGTTTTGATTTCGCCCAAAAATTTCAATTTCGATGGGATCTAGTACCGAAACGTGCGACTGTGCCGATTTCGATGAGTTTTGCCAAATTTCGATGAATTTCGCCAAATTTTGATGAAAATTTCGATAATTGCAATCCTTGTTGTTATTGTTGTTTTTTGAAGAGGAGCAAAGGGGGATTGGAGTTATTTCACCATTTAGTACTCATTCATAGTATATACTTATAGTATATCATAATTGCATTGCATTTCCCTAATATTTGCTATTCAAATTATTAAATACTTATGCAATGCATTCTTTTTAGTTTCTGCAACGTGGACGAGATATATCCTAGTGGAGGTTTATTAGACAATGAGGGTGCTAGGAAGCCAACCACACCAACAAATAATGATTTAGCTTGGAAACATTGCACTAGTGTTCTTGGGACCAATGAAATGATTGACTATTGAGTCAATATCAACAACAAACTATCAAGCCAAGTAAAATGTGTGGGGATGGCCTACATATCCAATATTTGATATTATAACACAAATAGTACATGCATGTATATAGCTCATGTTAAAGTGTCTATATTAGTCTATTAGTTAAATAGGCTAATTAGTTTAGTGGGCCTTTATATTCCGGCCCGTCTAGTTTAGATTACTTGGGTCCTAAGTAATAGGGCGTCTCTCCTCCTTCTATATAAAGGAGAGGCCGTCAGTCTTTGTAATCAATCTATTCCTATTCAATCAATCTCATATTTTAACAACTCATACTTGCAAAATTGCATAACTTAATTCCTACATTTTCGCATCGAAATCCTCAAGAAATAGGACAACTCCCTTACCTCCCACATGAAGGACCCCCCCCCCCCCCCCAACAACCAACCCCCACATAATTTTATTGCATAAACCGATGCATTTAGGTGTAGAGATCACGCCTGTCAAATCTCATAAATTAATTTGTTTATTTTGGCATCGAAAAATGCACAGTTGCATTTATCAAAATTTTTGTCGAAATTTCCAAAAATTTCGGTTTCCATGCTGTTGAAACAGCATTGAAATCGGATACCTCGTTCCTTGCTCTATAATGAGGTGCAGCAGCTGCCGCCCTAAGACACGTTGGACATGATTCTAAAACAAAAGTACGTAATGGAATATATGTACCACACTACCACCCCTCCAAGCACACATATATCAGTTGAAGCAAACCCATGTTTTCCATAACATGGTCTACTCTGCTTGGAGGAACATTACAATTCAAGATATTTGAACCAACTCAGTATAATATAACCACTATGCATTAATAGAAAAGAGATTCGTACAATGTTCAGAAAGGGAAACATAAACTGTTTCATCTTCAATACATGTAGTCTAAGAGATCCTAAATCATAGAATAAAAACTATGGTATATAAAAGCTCTTTTCGAATGATAGACTGTCCCACCAAGCTGAAGTTTTCTGGTGTCAGCTATGCGAAAGTTCTCACTTCAGTCCTCCTTGGCTCCTTGGTCTAGGGACATCTCGTCCCATGACCATGTGAAAGAAAGCAACAACGTAAGTTGCAATAAGTATGTTATAACTTGAAAAGTAAATATAATATTTTCAATTGAAAAGACTGGACATGACATTTATTTGGTAACTTCTTGGTCATCTTTCATCATTAAATTACATGACTGAATTGAGATAGATGCTATATAAACTTCCCTCTATGATCGCCACTTAAGGGCATATGATGCTAGGAAAGTCCCCGAGTGCTAGGAAGGCCCTTGAATTACTTGACTGGGAAGCATATAACATTACTTCGATTTCATTTAATTACATGATTATCTTAACTTGATCTCTTAACATGAAGGGAAAAACTCCCTCCTTAACATGACAAGAACTCTCCCTATGTGAAGTTGAATATGAATATGATTCTTGAATATGAATATTGAATGTTACATGAACATGATTTCTTAATGACTTCTTTATCATAGTCTTAGATATAACATGTATATCATGCTATTCATAGGACATTAATGTAAGGCAATCAACAAGCATTATAAATACAACTTGAAAATAAATCATCATTATCCATGACCATTGATCATTAAAAGAAAGCATGAATCATAATGTATACTTAACAAGCAATCATCAATTTATATATACTCAACGACAAGACCCACTTACATGGTGCCAAGCAATCCTAGTTCAACCATCTTGATTCAAACCCTAATTCTTTTTAAATACATTGCTCTCATTACTCTCCATATTAGTTAATATCTAACTCGAATATTGTAATAAGGGTCCGTTGAAGTGGGATTTAAAGTCTAAAAACTATAAATAGGGTTCTCCTTGAAAAAATGCATTCCAAAACATATCTATACTTATTTTTTCTGACCATCGATATATTTACTGTGTATTTTTAAACTTTCGGCCAATTAAAATACTTCACAAAAATCTGACAAACCCAATTATCAATGTAACATGTGGAATGACCCCAAGCTGAGATGGCCCAATAAGGTTTGGCCACCTGCCCCGAGTTTGCCCAGCCAAGGAGCGCTGTGGCTAAAAGAACCAATGGCGAAAAGCCTGATAAGCCCATTGTAGCATGACAAGAATATCACCGATCTGGGAGTAATGTCGTCAAACATCCCTTTGGATTCATCAATCAAACACTCGAGAACCAATGCTCTGAGTTGCAGAAGCTCGATCTCCAGAGGGAGAATCGCGATGCAAAACCTAGCATCAACTAGAGATTCTTGCCAGAAGAATGCGACAGCACCTTCGTTAAAGTCTCACAGTCACAAAGACCCGTGGTTCAGGCTCAAAAGTAGAAAAAATAGCCAAGAAGCACCCTCAATTGTGGCGGAGAAATAGGGGAGAACAAAGAATCATGCAAAGCCAAAAACTTTGAGATCTGGACACACGAGCAAGTTCGGGTGTCCTGCGAACTCAACTGAAAGACGAGCAATCCACAATAGGGGTCGAAAATGGAGATTGAACGACAAAGACTCGGGACAATAATTCATGGGGATAAAAAGGGGATCAAAGATTTACATATCAAACAACCAAAAAGACCGCAGGGCAAGCGTCGTCGAGGAGTACTGATATGCCCTAGTTCAATTGCAAAGGTCACACACCGCTGCGATGTCGAGGCAGACCTTCAGTGCAAGTCAACAATGTGGGGTTTGGAGTTATTAAGAAGGGCAGTAAGCAGGCACAACAACACTCATTCTTGTTTTGTGAAGGGTCCTCGGTCATTTTTGTGGGGCTGTATTTATAGTTTGAGGCTTTAGGCTGAGTGGGTGATCACTAGAAGTTGGATAAAGGTGAACTACAATGTTTGGATCATTTAGGACATAGGACAATCTGATGGAAGAAACCCTAGAAATCTAGGGCTTGCTTTCCTTGCGGAGATGTCAGGAAGCTCAAGGAGGGGTCAAGGCTCTATGGGATTCTGTAGAGGATGAGACATGAAGGTGAAGTGGAGCCATGGACAATAGAGTTTGAATAGGAGAGGACTCAGGCGAGTGTGATAATCGGACCACTCCTAATCCTGCCTGGATCCGGAAACCCAAACCAAGGTCTCATTGACATGAAGGGGCACAGAAAACTCCGGACGACTGGGATCAACAGAGAAAATGCCCTAAATCGTCTGACGCGTGGGCCCGACACATGACAAAGCTGCAATTAGATCGGTCTTAGGATGGTTTAGTTATATTTTGGTATTTTCTTTCATGATTTATTTAATGGGTCTGAGATTATCCGATTGAGACCAAATTTTGTAGGTTACCTAATTGGACCATGAGGAATCCAAAAATGAACTTCATTTGATACACAACTATCTAGATTTACCTTTTTTGGATAAACCTATAATTAACTATTTAGGGTTATCCGAAAATAGATAAAAACCAATATTTTGAGGCGATCAACTTATTAGCGTATTAAATTCAAATAGTTTTTTTGGGCCATATTATGGAAAGGAATTAGGTTAATTGCACTATAACCCCTATGCGTGTCACTTATTAATTAGTTCGGATTCAAACTCGTATAATTAAATATTAAGGACCTAATTTTAACTATTAATTTTGAGGATGTTACAGTATTACACTGGAATGTGTTCATAAAACACTTTAATTTAAATCTTTTCAGATTATTGTTCTTACTTGGGTCCTGTCTGTTTCAAGATTATCATCACCTTTTACTGTTTTACATCTATTCAACCTAAATTTAGGAATTAATCAAGGAGAGAACTAAAGCAGCAGCTACAGTGAAGACACTTCAGGAAAAGGCCGAGAAGAATCTTAGGGACGAGTTGCAAAGAAAGGTGGTTAAGTTTGGTTTTGTCTTGGTTTCCTTGAAATGCATGGTCGTTACTTGTTCTTTCGATTCACAGGCAGAAGAAACAGAGAAGGAAATTCAGAAAGTCAAAGAACTGGCAAAAGCAGAATTAAATGCTGCTTTAGCTAGTGAGAAATCATCTCAGATGGAAAAGATAGCAGAGGCCGACCTCAATGTATGTGATAGTCGAAACTTCATCATCTCTGCTAGAATTGTTGAGTCTGATTTTATGAAGGTGGCATTCACTATGGTCCTTGATCTTGTAGATAAATGCTTTGTGCATGGCATTCTATGCAAGATCAGAGGAGGCTCGTCAGAATCTCACTGTGCACAAGCTGGCATTGGTAAGTCTTTCAAGTTAATGGTTGTCCATTCTTAAATGAGCCAACTTTATCCCTATCTTGCAATTATGCAGCTGATAGAACGCCTATACTTATAATGGGCAAAATGGGTTTTCTAACAGGGCACACTTGCTCTAGAAGATGCACTTGCCAAGGGGCTTCCAATTCGTTCCGAAGTGGAGGCACTGAAATCCTCTCTGGGAGATATAAAGAACGATTCACTTTTGGAATTGGTGCTTTCATCACTGCCTGAAGAAATTCTGGATCAAGGGGCGATCACCAAACCACAGTTAAATCAGAAGGCAAGTAACACTTCGACATAGTTATTAAGTCACACCTCTTTTGATTATTACTATACTATAAAGTTGGAGGAGCGAGTAAAAGCAAAACTTAGGCTGACTTATCAAACGTTTGGGTATATTATTATATATATCAGGTTTTGGCTTTTGGCCGTTATTTAATAATTAATAGAATGATTGCCCTAGTGTCACCACCAATTTGACAATGAATTGGAAAATGAGGGTGTATGTATGCATTATACAAATAACTAAGGGTGAGATCTATGAGGGTGAGAGGGTCGTATTGTAAACTTGGAAATGAGCTTTATGGCTTCTTCATTTGGAAAAAGAGGCACTAAAGCTCAGTATACTCTCTTATATACTATTTTATAAATATTTTCATTGTATAAACAATGTGCATACATATAAAACTATATTTTTACGTTTTTTATGACTTGATATCTTTTTTTTTTTGTATTTCTATATGATTAGGGTTGCGCCTTGGGTGTTCAGATAAGTCTTGACTGCTCAACGCTAATCTTGCCCATGTAAATGTGTGTGCCTAAATTCAAGTCCCTAGCCTAAGCAGTAAAATCATGGCTTGAATTTCAGTTGAGTGGGGATAACTGCTGGACCAAGTCCAATCGAACCCCGTGCTCAACTACAATTATTGTGTGCCTTATATGCCCTTCTAGATGAGGATATTGTTAAAGGATGATTCCTCCTATGCAGAGAGACCCACGCTTGTGCACAAGTTGCTTCAAACCCTTCTTGTTGGCGTCATTGCGGACCCCACTAGAAAGGGGGAGGCACTAATGGCTCGAATTGCAGTGCGGTCAAAATTTCTGTGTGTGGACCATCAGAGACGACATCAAAATTCACATTTTAAACCGTGCATACGAATTTGCATAACATGCAAACTAAAGTAGGATAAATAGACATTCATTACAAGTTCCCTAGAACTATGAAGTACAAGTAATCAAGGTTATATTGTTGTTTAATGGTTTAGTCATTTACTTACATCTGCAATATCTATCATAAATTAAAGCAAATAACAAGAGGTATGATAGATCTACTAACTAACATCTTTGAATGATGTGCTAAGTGTCCTGTTAGGGTCTGTGCTTGCTAGAATTGGGTGTAGATGCACCAAAATCTAATAACCAATTGGAGGAGGATTTCAAAGTAGAATCCTGCAAGCAAGTAAAACTGCCTACAAGGTGTTCAGCAATGTTTGCCTATGAGCTTGATGTAGAGGTAATAGAAACGTGTCTTGGTCAACTGATTAAATTTGCAACTTGATTTTGTCACCATGCCATAAGAACTTTGAGAAGTGTAGTAGCAATAGAGAAGTCAATGATGGAAATTCATGATCAGTAGAGACATGATTTTCTCATTAGAGCTTACTATGTTTCTCCTCGAGTTGTGCGGTGATAATTGTAGTATCACTATGAACTAGAGGAAGCATGGAGTTGAACTTCCTCATCTTGAAGAGAGATGCATTCATAGCACTACTAATGCCATGAGATGCATTCATAGCACTACTAATGCCATGATCATGACCAAAAGAATCTATAAATGCAGAATGCTTAATAGACCGTGCAACAAAGTTTAAAATATCCAACAAGCAACCTTACACCTCACGAAGTGTAGATAGTGGATCTGACACCAAGATGTGATGACCAGCTTACCTTGAGGCTGGCAAGGAATAGGGCTGGCTAAATCTCGTCCAGTTGCTGTTGCATAAATTTGAGATCAGTGCTCAAGGATGATAAATATCCAACGGATCTCACAATCCCTACAAAAAGTAACAGTAGCAAAATGACCAGTTTAGGAAATCTACTCATCAAGCAATAATGTATTCAAATGTTCGTAAAAAAAATCAAGAAAGGTTCTTGTGATCAGTGTACATCTGAGTGAAAATGATCAAGAAGCTTCTTGATTGTAGACATATAAACCATGTTAATCTTGAATCATGCATGGTCCCATGATATTGAGAAGTCAGGAATGCTTGGATATCTCTAGTAGACCTATTCAGGGTACAACACCATCTTCCATCTTTGACTAGCGCTGAAAAATAAGATGCACAACATAGGCTGAATGTGGACAACTCTTGAATATTGATTCCGGACAGGGCATGGTTTGCTATCCATTTTGATAGATGTTACCCGCACACAGGAGTGAGTGCTGGTCATAGAAGTCACACATGACCACACTATTAGAAAGCATTCGACTAAAATCCTTAAAAGGCAAACAGGTAATCAAAGTCAACCACAATAATCATGCTAACACAGCCTGCACACATAGACAAACACACTAGTGGGTCTATGTAAAATGGACCCACAATTTTCCTACATAAATATAGGAAGGGTTCTCCCTGGCCTATTTAGTTGATAGAATTAATGGATTGGGGGTGGGCTACAAGGACCACGTCAATAACAATGATTGGTAGAAGAAGTCAAGCCATGACGCTAAGGAATGACAACAAGTGTCCAACAACTTTAGCTTCTTACATGCCGACCCTAGACATCAACATTGACATCCTCTCTTCTTGCTGTTGGCTTTTGGTGCAACAACACCTGTTGGTGGTGGTGACAGGATATCCAAATGGCTAGGAGTAGAAATAAGTGATGGTCCAACCAAAGGGGATGAACCCCTTGTTGATCGAAACACGCTGCGAGAGCCAAGAGTGACCATACATCAACAGAAATGTTGTGACATGCATTAATCAAAATAACATTTCAAACTAAGTACAAGAAAGAGTTGATTTCCTTAAAGTCATGTGAGTTGCCTAGAAATTGAATTTATGGAAGATTGGTGTTGATTCATATTTGGGTAGCTTAATGACAAGAGATGAGAGCAAGGGATAAACAGTGACAGAACCAAAGTCACATCCCATGCTGCTGCTAATCATAGTTGGTTAGGTAATGTGCTTGAAGCTACTAATAATTATTCCCTTTGGGTTCTCGCCATGGTATTAAAAAACCCGCCTTGAGGCTTTAGAGGCGTACGCCTCGAGGTGAGGCTATCCCGTTTGAACCTCAAGGCTAACACCTCGATGTCTGGGACTGAGGCTTACGCCTTGAAATGTCTATGGCTTTCCTCACATCATTGAGGCTCTGAGGCTTGGCTGAGGCGCAAGCCTCAAGTATGGATGATGATGTCCTATGTTGACTATCAAGTTTTTTTACATTTGAGACAATTACATAACACTTTTATTGCTATCCCTTTATTTGCAACAACATCTCATTTATTGCTATAGATTTATTGCTATTGGGTCAAGCACAATAAATAGAAGAAGAGGAAGACCTAAATTAACATGGGATGAGTTTATAAAGAGAGATTTTGAATCTCTACATCTCAACCAGAATATGGCCCATGATAGAGCTGAATGGAAACGAAGGATCCATGTAGCCGACCCCAACATAGTTGGGACTGAGGCTTAGATGATGATGATGGTGGTGGTCTTGTTATTAACATTGCTCTTAATTCATGTTTCTCATGGTCAATTTAGGCAAAAGATTTCTATTTAGTTTTACTTTTTCTTATTCATACATATTGTATTATAAATAAACACATATGTAAATATATACACACACACAATAATACATACATATATCTCCTTGTTATCATACATATAAATATGTACATATTATTTATTTATGAACGCCTCACACATATTTAAGGCTTACACTTACCTCATTGAGAGAAAAACACCTCACATTTTACAACCTGGGTTCTCGCATTAGATCAATTTGTGCATTTATCCCTAAGCATTCAAAAACCAAAGACAACCTTCTGGCTTTTTGCCTTCTACTTCGAGTTGAGGTAGTTATATCCAATTTTGAGGTTGAGCGATATAAGGAGAAGGTGTAGGTAGTTTCAAGTTGAAATGCAAAGTGAGATTGTTTTACTCAGAAAAGACACATATGAGTAGTTATGTAGCTAAAATCTGTCATAAAAGTTAATTAGACCATACATAGAGGTGTTAGATGCAATAACCAATAGAACACTGAGCAGAGAGAAACAATAACAAACACATATATTAGTGATGAAAAATATACTAGTGGGATAAGGGGTAAAAATAATGATAATGGGAGTGCACTATTTGGAAGAAGGGGATGACACTTGGAAAAGAGTCGGTCATGAGGGACTAAGTCCCATATAGCATAAGTCAACCATTACTACCGAAAATATGACCCAAAGAAAAAGGACAAAAAAATGACCATATAGATGGCACACAAGTGAGGTATGCCACCATTGTCTTCTAGGGTAGGACATACAAGGGAATCACGTAGGTCTACTTAAGGTCATGGTGCGTAACACCTCATCAAGGGAGAATTTTCTGCTGCCTCCCTAAAGCTGTGTCAATATGAAGGAACAAATGCACCAGTAGGGACATGGAAACATGGATAGATGGAAACTTATAGGACAAGTGCCAAGTGGTAGTCACAATGGAGGCTAAAGTGGAGCCAGATCAACTAGTTTATTGGGGGGAGACAATGTGTTAGCCAAGGCCCCAAGTTGGAGTGACCACATGAGACAACTCCGAAGAGTCACTGGTGACATGGGAGGCAGGTGGACAAAAACTCCATCAAGGGCGGTGAAATTTAGGATAAAAAGGCCATGTGGAAGCTAAAGTTATACTTTAAGCATGGGATCGTTTACGATGCTGAAGGAGCTAACATCAAAGACTATACGTAAGAGAGCGTCAGTTGCAAGATGCAGTGCAAGGAGTAGCAAAGGAGGTGTCTAGGATGCATTAGAAACACTTCTGGAAGAGGAGCTACTAGTCATGGACAATGTAGGGACAACGACAAACCAAGTCGGAAACTCATGCACTAAATGCTACTGACGTAGAAATATCAGAGTATACGAGTGGAGCCTTTCAACAATATAAGAGCAAGAGGAAGCAAGGAAGAGCCGTGATCCAATGATGCTTGTAGGTGGCCAAGTCAGGGACAAGTGCCTACCAACTAGGGAACAATTTCGATTTTGTAGGGTCCTCCTAGATAGACTATTTGGTAACATGCATTATAGATCAAGAAGCTATTTGTTGCATTGTAATAGGAAAAGCCTACTCCAATATGTAGGAGAGTGAAGAAAAACATATCTGACACAAAACCCTAATTAGCCAACAAACTTGGACCTACTTGTGTTTTCCACATGATGTTGGGGTTGGCTATGTGGATCCTTTTTTTTCCAATCAGCTATGTTATGGTCACATTCTTAAAAGCTTTTCCCAAATCAATTTAAGGTCTACCTCTTCTTTTAACTGTGCTCAACTCAATATCATTGCTTTGAATTGACACATGTGTCTATACTCTATACCATCTCAAGCGACCCTCTTACAACTTGTCCTTAATACTCGCCACCTCCACTTTGTTCATTCTGTAATCATTTGTCAAATGATCTTTCCTTGTCTTCCCTTACATCCATCTCAACATATGTATATCGATCAAAGTCATCTTGTTCAGACCATACTTGCTAAGGCGCCCCAAGGGGGTCCGCCTAAAGATGAGAAGGGCCGGCTCGATCCGATCCATGTTCCGTATCACATAATCCGATCCGTACCTGGTCTATATCTTTATGTGGACGAGGCAGGCTAAAAATTTGACCTAGATTTTTATATGGTCCGGGTTAGGGCCGACGTAAATCCAGACCTGAAATACCAGATACTCAGATTCCTTACATATACAAGACATGTATCTACAACCAAATCACTATATATACTATATAACTGTTGTAAGATATATTTGAATACAAGCTTTCCAAATTACGTTTTATATCTAAAGTATTTATATTAATAAGGTTTGATGAATAGTGTACAAGAGTACATATATTTATATGAACACATTTTCTATTTAACATGTTCACAATAATATACAACACAATCTAACCTTAATGGGATGTATACTACTTTTATTTATATATTCTTCAAAAACCATCTCAATCAGACATATATGGACCTTCATTGAAATAAAATTTGCAGTTCTAATCGATTATAAGTTACATACATTTTGGAAATTTTTTTTGGATGTTTTTGTACTTATAACTCATATGTACATGGGATATGATTGTGTTTTTTGAACATGTCTAATTTGGACAATATCATTTTCTTTCATTTGGTTCAATTCAGTCATTAAGTTGTAACTTGTAAGTGTATTAGATTTATCGGTAGGTAGATATAGGTTGCATCTGTACTAGTCGGTGTACACTTTCTAAATTCTACCATAAATATGTATTCACATGCATATTTGAAATATCTTCATTTTAGTATGTTATCCGTGCGGCCGTGCCGATCTGACCTCAAACCGAAAGCCAGGTTTATTCGTGGGTTGAGTGTGGATCAAAATTTTCAAATATTATCTGGGCCTCATGCAACCCATTTAACAATATGGGTTTGGGCACATACATGCCAAGGCTTAGTATAACTCAGTCTGACACTCATCCCTAGACACGCCTTGCCTAATTTCTGCCTTCGTCGCTTTTTTTAGATCGTAGTTTCTAGTTGAATTTATATTGTTTTTTCAATTTTTAAGATGTCCATATGAAATATTTCTGTCTATATTATGTGCCAACTACCACTTCAGGATCAAATACTGAATAATATTTTCCGCTTCCATCTTATTTTGCGCCTTCAGTTTAGTTTCTATTTTAGGGGCTTATGAAGGATCGTCATTACATCTTGATTTTGAATCTTTACATCTTAATCAGAGGCAAACCTAAATTAACTTGGGAAGAGCTTATAAAGAGAGATTTTTAATCTTTACATCTTGATCAGAGTATGATCCACAACAGATCTGATTGGAAAAGAAGGATCCATGTAGCCGACCCCAACATGGTTGGGATTGAGGCTTATATGATGATGATGATGAAGGATCGTTACTTAGATGAAGGCTTAGAGATATGCCGTATAATATTTTAATTCCTGCATACTTTCTAATCATTTTTTCTAGTCTTTGCCATTAATGTTAATTTGAAATTACTGAATATGTAATTGCTTTCATACCAAAATATACATGTATATAAGGGGATCGATAATGAACAAATACCTATATCTACATATATTTATAAAATATATGTATATAATGGGGGAAGTGCCCATACAAGCCATGAAGCATTTGTTTATAAATTGGTGAAATGTACATGAATTAATAATTAAAAAGTGAATAAGGTGACTCTTGGGTGCATCAAGGCTCCTGGATTTGATGCCTTGCCGCTCCCTTAATCAATATGGGTAACACCTTGTTTCTTCACCACCCGACATTCACTCCCGCATAACATGGCTGGTCGTATAGTTGTTCTATAAACTTCTTTTTTGATTAGAGAGGGATCTTTCAGCTACTTTTTACTTTAGTTGCACCCCTTCATTTCAACCATCCTACTGTAATCTTGTGACAAACATCATCTTGAACACCGTAATCCACTTAATTAATACGTCCCAAGTAATGGCTTATCACATTTGGTACATTCTCTCCATCCAACTTGGCCCCACCATTCACAATTCTAGACTGGATGAGATTGCTGTGCATATACTCTGCGTTACTTCTATTTAAGGTTGTCAATGGGGAGGGTAATGGTCTACCGTAAGGGTAATTACCTACCTCAACAGTCCCCTTACCCTCTTCCCCATCGGGTAAGCAGGGAGGATAAGGGTAAACGGGGAATTCTGTTTCATATGCATCTAATACACACTAGTCTTTAGCTTACAAGAATACAATTTTAAATTACTCTTTCACAATAACTATAACATGTCAATATACACAATGATGTACCTAATTAAACACGACATGTTGGTCCATAAAATAGAAATATATGCTATATATCCTAAAGTTATATGTCCAACTTTCATTTATAAATATACATACATAAATATATATATGTCACAAGTCACATCTCATTAGCTATATTGTAAAATTAAATGGTATCTTCTTGTACATCAACCTTACATTTCATATTCAGAGACCACACAACTACACAAGTGACTTAATGGCTGCTTTCCGTTCTTTGTTAACTTCAATAGAGGTGACATTCCCAGAAATTCGAAGCCTGGTTGTTTCATTCAGTGGATTGCAAATGATCAAAAAATAGAATAATACGATCTGAGCACCGTTGGAACCCAGAACAAATATTCTTTTAGAACAAACCATTCACATTCATTCCTTTAATGCCATCTACATGGATCAGGGTGAAAACTTACTAACGTACGAGGCTGTCTAACAGTGGTATTTCAAAGAGAAAACATGCCTAGAAGAATAGTCTCAGCGGCGCTCCCACAATGGAGTACAAACCAGACCCTCTAAGAGGGCGACTATCAAGCAATGAGGACAACTGACAAAGAACTTCCACTGACCAACGAGACCAACAGGAAATGGAACAAAAGAAAACAGCAAGATAAGCCGCTGTTGGATCGAACAATTAGGCAGGGAGGATGTTGGCATCCCCTGGGCTTCACGGAAAAGAGAGATGGCAGCACGGCTAGACCTCGCTCGTAGGCATCAGCCTTGAATCCTCGCCGAGCGCCGCCTGTAATTTGACCCTAGGGTCCAACAGTAGACATTGCTAGCTCAGAGAAAAAAATACAAAGACCAACAACGCCCAACCACTCCTAATCCCTTCCCACACATGAACAGGTGAGGGAAGACGTGGGGGGTAGAGGGGCGGGCGTGATCGGACGGGAGAAGATGGCACCTCACCTGTGCACTACACCGAGGCCGGAGTGATCGGAAACTCAGAGCTTGGAACCGAGCGGGAGACAAGAAATTATAGGGTAGGGGACGATGCTACTGCTGGTTGCGATTCTAGGATGGCGATCCTGGCATTGGGTGTCCTGTGTATCAGAGGTTTTATATTAGAGAAGTTAGGGTCTGTGTTGTACAGGCGGGTGCCTAGGTGCACCTAAGCGGCCCAGGCGGCCATGCCCCGCCCCAATCTGGGCGCCCAGAAGTAATACACATAACTATGCTTTTAATTTTACTGATTTCTATCAACTGATTAGTATTTACTTATCTACTGATTTGTATATACTTATCTACTGATTTATATTTACTTATCTACTGATTTGTATTTATGTATCTACTGATTTGTGTTTACTTATCTACTGATTTGAATTTATGTATCTACTGATTTCAATTTATGTATCTACTGATTTGTATTTACTTATCTACTGATTTGCATTTACTTATATACTGATTTGTATTTACTTATCTACTGATTTGAATTTATGTATCTATTGATTTGTATTTATGTATCTACTGATTTGTATTTACTTATCTACTGATTTATATTTACTTATCTACTGATTTGTATTTACTTATCTACTGATTTGTATTTACTTATCTACTGATTTGTTCATCTACTGATTTTTGATTCATCACATTATTCAAATTTAGGGCTTTGTATTTGTTCATCTACTCTTTAAAATTATTTAATCATCTACTGATTTATATTTGTTTATCAACTGAGTTGTGCTTTTTTATTTAATGCTTGATATTTTTTTTTGGTCAGTCCAAAAAGCGTGTTACTATTAATACCAAAAACTTTGGGCACTAAGTACCCCATTACATCAACATGAGCTAAAAGCTCATTACAACCAGGATGTAAGACACCCAGAGAACGAAAGCAAAAAATAGAGCTCCTATTGAGCCATCTATCTGGACAAGAAGAGGGACGAACCTGCCAGCCAGACGGCAGTCCAGAGAACACCTAACTAACCAAGACATCAATAGCAATATCCACATCCTACTGAAATTATGATGCCTTAGGAAGCAGATAATAAAAAAAACGACAACATAACTAGCAGGTCCAAAATCAAACGCTATTCAGAACCCAGATCAAAAGCATCCAGCTAGCAAGATCTCAGAACACCAAGATTTCAAACCCTGAAGACAAGGAACCAGAACCAAGACCTACAGTTGATCATCCAAGCACTTGCAATAAACCTCAGCCTCTGAAAGTGTGCCGGACAAACAACTAAGGAACATGGTGTTGACCCATGAAAACAGGCTTATCCCCTGATGAACTGATAGGTTGCAGCCTGGAAGCCAAACTCCATGTCACACGAGTAGCAAGGCTCCTCGTCAGATCCCTGGTAAACCTGCAAGAGAGCAAGAGACACCCACACAAGGCTTGAAGCCCCTGTTTGCACTGGGTCGTATCAACAAGCACCTAGCAGGCGTCAGTCAGATCAGCTACTGGTTGCCCTGAGGCAAAACATCGAACACCAAAGGTGTCCCAAACGCTGCAACAGAGAAGATCTGCAGCCGAGCCCAAAGGGACACAACCCACACACTCCCAGCGGTGAAGACGGATGCACGCTGTCGCCGCCGACCTCCATCTCCGCCAGATGATGAACGAAAAAAGCACTAGTCTAGTGAGGACTGAGCACTCCTGGCTTGTGTGGCGTCCGAAGAAACACGGAGGCGCATGAACCTCCACGCTCCAGTTGAGCCGCGCCGCCTGGAGCCGAGGAACCATCGATCAGCCATCCGGTGGCCCAAGGCCAGAAGCAAGCGGCAGCCAAGAAGGACGCGCCACTGGCAGCATAGCACGCCTGAAGTCACGTCGCCGCCGATGCAGTAGACGAAGCCAAAACCTAGCTTGAGAAGGAGGGACATGCTTGGAGAAGGAGATCAAACGCCTCCCTTACTCCGCCTACGACGACGGCACAACAGAGCGAGAAGCCGGATCCAGCGAACGCAGCACCTCTCCATCCGTCCCTATTAACGGGCTGAAGCCGACGAGGTCGATACAACCACGATCGCCCAGATCCGAGCTTCAAACTGCTCGCCACATCTACCCCTCTTCCAAGCCATGTACAGCCTCGACCGATAGCCTCCAGCAAGTCTCCCTCTCTCCACAGATCGCAGTTACCTGAGTCCAGGCCGAAGACGATGAAGGCCAGGGGGAGGAAGACGCTGAAGCAGCGCTCCCTCCCCCCAGCGATAGCCGCCGGGGATTCTAGAGCGGGGCAAGAGCAGCCCTAGGGAGAGAGAGGAGCTTGGACTCTTAATGTGCCGTCGTCGTAGTATTTGTTTATCTACTATTAGTATTTATTATCTAATGCTTTGAGTTTACTTATCTAACGCTTTGAATTTTTTTATTTACTGATTTGTATTTACTTATCTACTGTTTTTTATTTATTTATGTACTTATTTGTACTTATCTAATGTTTTGAATTTTTTTATCTACTGATTTGTATTTACTTATCTACTGATTTGTATTTATTTATCTACTGGTTGGTATTTACTTATCCACTGATTTGTATTTATTATCTACTGTATTTTATTTATTTATCTACTGATTAGTATTAATGTAATGTTTTACTTGTCTACTATTTGACTTTATTAATCTGCTGTCTTGTTTTATAAATGTACTGCCTCATGAATAGAAATACAAATATAGTTAACATTTTTGATTTCTGATTTATGAGTAATCAATTTGTGATTAACTCAAATCGGCTTTACAAAAACCCAATAACGGAAATGACAAATATCTCCTAAAAAGTACTACAAATTTAGCATTTTAAATGTACTATTTTTACTATATATGAAATTTAGATATATCTATTAATATATATATATATGTGTGTGTGTCTGTGTGTGTGTGTAAAAACGCCTGGAAACCATGGAACATGACTTCGACTTCGAGTCAACTTCGACAGGTGTGGAAGTGGAAGTTTGTGGAAATGTCAAGGAAACTTCGAGGATTTTTACAACCAAACTTCGATGCATCTTTGACAAAAAATGAGCTCAAAATAGTGATTTCATGATGAAAATTGATAGAATTCATTAAATCTATCTTAAAAACTAAATGTATGTTTATATATAGCCATCCATACATGTTTATATATGTAGAAAAGCACAGTCATGTGCAAATGTACAAGACGTCTTAGTGTCAACTTCGACAAGCATGGAAGTGGAAGCTTCTGGAAAATGTAGGGAAACTTTGAGGAAGTTTTGGACTAACACTTCGCAAATAAGCTAAAAGATAGTGAGATTGTGAGCACTGAGGGAATTTTCACATAAAATATCAAATGTTTGGTAAACACATACTCCATCTATAATCTTCTATATGAACTGTTTAGAACTTAAATCTGTTCTATATTTGTGGTGTTCGGTATCTACAGGAATCCCAATTGGATCACATTCTAGAATTAAAAAACAAGAGCTTATTTCCAAATACTTCAATTTGTAAAGAGGGGGAATAGTAAAAGAGGTGAAATGGTATTATGGCTATGCCAAATTTTACAAACCTTGTGGAAATATAGTAGAGGAATGAACTTAACATTACTCTCTCTAGTTAGAAACTAAGGAAATGGTCATCTCAATGTCAAACAAGGCTTCCTACAAGTTTCTTTATGCCTTCACTATGTGTGCAACAATAATAACTAATGAACTATAAAGATCATCGAGAAAATGGGAGGTTTTGAGCTAGCTGAGTCGATTTCATCACCTAGGCTAAAGTCATTGACACATGTCAACAAATAGGCTACCAATGGGGCATGGAAGTTTACTAGGCTTCGACATCGACAAGCGTAGACATATGTAACATCGAGGATATATCGCCAGATGTCGAGGATGTTTAGTACCATGCTGGAAACTCCTGGGCCTCCGCCTGGGCGCCTAAGCTGCTTGGGCGTCCATATGGAACGCCTGGTCGCTTGGCCGCCTATACAACCATGGTTAGGGTTGGGTTATTTCTCTGTAGAACCCTGTGGTATATATTTAACATGTAATTTATAGCTATAAGTGGGTAAACGGGTAAAAGGGTATGATTAATGTCTATTCCTTACCCTCCCCTTTTAATATAGCAGGGAAACAAGGAGCGGATAAACGGGTAAAGGGTAACAAAAACCCTTATCCTTACCCTTACCCTTACCCGATAGGGTATGGATAAAGGGTAAACGAGTAATGCCCTCACCATTGACAACCCTACTTCTACTAATCTAAAATCCATTAGATTCCAACACATTTCTCCAAACTTCAACTTTATCATTCAGTCTTTCGTTAATTTCATCAATGAACACAATATTATCAATAAATAACATCCATCAAAGAATATCATCCTGGAAATGCTTTGTCAACTCATCCATAACAAGGAATAGATATGGGCTCAATGCTTGTTGATGTACCCCAACTGTGATAGAAAATCTTGGTGTCTCTCCGCTAGGAGACCTAACACTTACAACTGAGGCATTATACATGTCTTTCATTAAGTCAATGTATTGTATTGGCACAACCTTATTCTCCAAAACTTGTTACAACACTTTCCTAGGTACTCGATCATAAGCTTTTTCCAAACCAATTTGATCCATGTGGAGATCTTTTTTGTTGTCTCTATATTCCTTTGTAAGCCTCCTTATTAGAAAGATAACATCTGTAGCGGATCTTCCAGGAATGAAACCAAATTGGTTGTCTGGTATCTATGTAGTAAATTTTAGCCTTTGCTCAATAATCCTCTTTCATAGCTTCATAGCATGACCCATCAACTTGATACCTCTTATGGTTTGTGCAACTTTGATCATCTTCTTTGTTTTATAGATGGGGACTATGAATCTGCTTCTCCACTCATCTAGCTTTCTCTTGGTCTTCATAATCTTGTTGAAGTTAGTCTTTAGCCACATAACTAAGCTTCCCCATACTCTTTCATACATCAATATGAATATTGTCCGACCCACATACCTTTCCCATTTTCATCTTTTTTGAAGCATTCTTGATCATAGATAGTGAAACTCGTTGTGTGTAACTGTAAGTGTCTCTTGTATTCATGTCACACAAGACTTTACATAATCCAAAATATCTTTATTGAAGAGCTTGTGAAAGTAATTTTTCCATTGGCTCTTCATATCATCATCCTTTATTAACACTCTACCATCTTCATTCTTGATGATTTTACTTGACAGTCTCTTCCTTTCCTTTCTCTTATATAAGGCATTTTATACGTATCATTTTTGCCTTCTCTAGTGTCCACCTTATATATCTTTAAAGATTCTACATCTGGCATGTTAGACTTCTTTCTTTGCTAGCGTATATCTCTAAAAATTTGCTTTATTTTGAGATTTGGGAGTCTCCTATAGTTCTCCTGCTTGAGTTGGATAGATTATGTACTTCATCATTGTGGAGGCTCACACTCTTTGGACTCCCCCAAAACCTTCTTGTCCATTATTGTTATGCGGCAGCTCCTAACATGCCAAATAGTGTTAACATCACTATCAAGTTCCAAGTGCCCTCCTTGATAAGTTTATAGTAAAATGTCAAGTTCTTTTCTCCTTTAAATTTCATCACTTGATTCTTCTATCTTGGTTGTGTACTAGTGTTGATCTTCACGCCAATATAAAAAACCACCAACCTATGTAGGGTGGGGAATTCCTCTACATGTGTCACTTTGCAATCTTTGTGTACTTTTCAATGCAACACATCTTGTAATGAAGCAATCAATCTGGCTACAATTGCACCCACTTTGTTTTTTTTAATAAGGAGGGATATCTATTCATTTGGCACTCGACCAGCGAGAAAAATACAAGGATCAGAGGTCCAACCGCCCCAACTCCTTATTAAGCACTAGCCGTCGTCCCAATAGCAAGGGGCAACCATCAAAGAACGCTACAAGACCAAAAAAGAAAACCCACCAATACCACTTGTCCCCTTTACGGTGTGTACAAGTAACTTTATCTACCACCCCAAAACTCAAAAAATCAGCTAAAACGTCAGTTAGTGTATCTATCAACCAATCTAACTATGTAGCTCTCCATGAGCATACCATAGGCAACTACAAACTAGTATCGTCTCTCTATTCCTACTGTCATATCCCAAAACCACCATGACCTCTCTTATAACCAACACTACTACCAAGAAATGAGATTTCAGCGAAATTGGGGAAATTTCGCCCAAATTTTTTGATTTCGATGGGATCTGGTACCGAAACGTGCGTCTGTGTCGATTTCGATGAGTTTCGCCAAATTTCGATGATTTCGATGAATTTCGGAAAATTTTGATGAAAATTTCGATAATTGCAATCCTTGTTGTTGTTGTTGTTTTTTGAAGAGGAGCAAAGGGGGATTGGAGTTATTTCACCATTTAGTACTTATACATAGTATATACTTATAGTATATCATAATAGCATTGCATTTCCCTAGTATTTGCTATTCAAATTATTAAATACTTATGCAATGCATGCTTTTTTAGTTTCTACAATGTGGACGACATGTATCCTAGTGGTGGTTTATTAGACAATGAAGGTGCTAGGAAGCCAACCACACCAACAAATAATGATTTAGCTTGGAAACATTGCACTAGTGTTCTTGGGACCAATGAAATAATTGACTATTGAGTCAATATCAACAACCAACTATCAACCCAAGTAAAATGTGTGGGGATGCTCGACATATCCAATATTTGATATTATAACACAAATAAGTTCATGCATGTATATATATCATTCTTGCAAAATTGCATAACTTAATTCCTACAATTTCTCATCAAAACCCTTCATCAAAATCCTAAAGAAACAGGATACTTCCCTTACCTCCCACATGAAGGACCACCCCCCCCCCCCCAACCTACCCCCACATAAATTTTATTGCATAAAACGATGCATTTAGGTGTAGAGATCACGTCTGTAAAATTTCATAAGTTAATTTGTTCATTTTGGCGTCGAAACGGGAACGGTTGCATCTATCGAAATTTTTATCGAAATTTCAAAAAATTTCGGTTTCCATGCCGCCATAACGACATCGAAACCGGATACCTCGTTCCTTGACCACTACTCCCACATGACTATTTAAGTCACTCCCATTAATGATCTTCTCCTATATCAATATTCCTTATTTCCTTGTATCATCTCATCCATGATGTCCTAAAAAACCTTCTCAGCCTCCTTGCCAAGGCCAACTGGGGGATAAGCACTAATATTATAAGAAATATTTCATTCAAGAGCATGCTTAATAGCTATGATTTTATCACCCGTCCTTGTGATCTTGACAATATCATCCTTCAACATCTTATAAACAATAATTACCACGCCATGTCTATGTATGTCAAGACTTATATACCAGATTTTGTACATTGTCTCTCCAATCTCTCTGCATTGTTCCTTTGTTCATTTGGTTTCCTGCCAGCAAGCTATATTGATTTTTCTTTAGATCATGTCATCCACTATCTCCAAATAACTTTCATGTCAAAGAGCCAATATTTCAAAATCCCACCATAAACCTTGTCGTAAACTTGCTTCTTTATCGGCCTCCATCGAAAATATTGCACTTGTACATTTTTCTAACAAATATTAATTGGTCTAGGTGTTATTTTAGGCGATAAACAGCACATGTATATATGACTGTTCTTAGTAACTTTTTTCTCCCCAAAAAGTTCCTGGAAATTGAGTTCATGCATGTATATATATCATTCTTGCAAAATTGCATAACTTAATTCCTACAATTTCTCATCAAAACCCTTCATCAAAATCCTAAAGAAACAGGATAGTTCCCTTACCTCCCACATGAAGGACCACCCCCCCCCCCAACCTACCCCCACATAAATTTTATTGCATAAAACGATGCATTTAGGTGTAGAGATCACGTCTGTAAAATTTCATAAGTTAATTTGTTCATTTTGGCGTCGAAACGGGAACGGTTGCATCTATCGAAATTTTTATCGAAATTTCAAAAAATTTCGGTTTCCATGCCGCCATAACGACATCGAAACCGGATACCTCGTTCCTTGACCACTACTCCCACATGACTATTTAAGTCACTCCCATTAACGATCTTCTCCTATATCAATATTCCTTATTTCCTTGTATAGTTGTATCATCTCATCCATGATGTCCTAAAAAACCTTCTCAGCCTCCTTGCCAAGGCCAATTGGGGGATAAGCACTAATATTATAAGAAATATTTCATTCAAGAGCATGCTTAATAGCTATGATTTTATCACCCGTCCTTGTGATCTTGACAATATCATCCTTCAACATCTTATAAACAATAATTACCACGCCATGTCTATGTATGTCAAGACTTATATACCAGATTTTGTACATTGTCTCTCCAATCTCTCTGCATTGTTCCTTTGTTCATTTGGTTTCCTGCCAGCAAGCTATATTGATTTTTCTTTAGATCATGTCATCCACTATCTCCAAATAACTTTCATGTCAAAGAGCCAATATTTCAAAATCCCACCATAAACCTTGTCGTAAACTTGCTTCTTTATCGGCCTCCATCGAAAATATTGCACTTGTACATTTTTCTAACAAATATTAATTGGTCTAGGTGTTATTTTAGGCGATAAACAGCACATGTATATATGACTGTTCTTAGTAACTTTTTTCTCCCCAAAAATTTCCTGGAAATTGAGTGCGTTTTGACCATACTTATGCTGGGTTTTCCTTGTATATTTTTTTGGCTAGGGTGTGTGCATGTGAAACTTGAGTTATGCATTTGTGATTATGGCTGCTCCATGTACACTACTTTAACTTGTTCAAGATATTCATCAATCTCCGGCTTTCAAAGTTATTCCAAGGGGTGTATTTGTTTCATGTGATTCATGCTTGGTACTTGGTAGGGTGAAAATTTATTTCTTGGTTATTTTTTCATCTAAGCAATCTCACGTGCTACAATATGGGTGTTATTAAGAGAGAACAAAATTGCTTGCACATGCGACTTTAGTTTTCTTTATCCCTCTCCTTATTATGTATATCAGATATTTCTACTTTGATATATTTTAATTCCTACTTTTATTGCACCTTTATCGACCCCCCCCCCCCCGCACACACAAACACAAACAACTGCGAACTCTTTTTCATTGTCATTGTTGTAGTCATAGCAAAAATATGAGAAAGATTAACATGCTTTAAAAAGAAATAGATTGGCAGTCAACCTATATCTAAAACAAAAATATAACACCCCATAATCAAACCCTAATTGATGGAGAAAGCCCCAGTGGCTTAGACCCTACTTGCTGTTGGGTGAGATGATTACTGAGCTGCATAATCACTGACTCCTACTACCCAAATGCCACAGGTTTAATCTTATCTTATTGAATAATAAGGGGTGAATTGTTCGGTCTTCATATGGCTCATGGCTATTAGGTACTTAGGTTGATAACTAACAAGGCTACAACTTGATACCTGGGTTCGTATGGTAAAACCAGCATCAAGCCAGGTATCTGAGCTTCTATTGTTATTTTCTCACCAACATCACCTTCTAACTATTGTCTTTGTGTAATCTTATCATTAAATGTCTTATCTGCAGATGTCCGTGCTACTTTCTCCATTGTTTATGTGTAGTTATAGTTTCTCGAGTTTGTATTTCACATTTTGAAGTTTCACTTTTAACTTGAGGATTCTTTAAATTGGTTCAGTAGTATATCTTTCTTTTCTAAAAAGTGATGCAAGTCTGACGTGATACCACATTTAGCTTAGGTCTCTTTCTATCTTTATAGACTTGGATGCCACCAAGAAGCTCATGTTCAGTTATCTATGTAAGTGGCTGATTAGTTTCTCTTTACATAATCACAATTTGCAGTTTGATTTGTTGAAAGGAACGCTTCGTCACTTCGGCCTCATTCCACCTGGTGGTGGTGGCTTACTGACCCACACAATTGCATATGTCGCTTCAAATATCAAGGTAACAGAATTTGATTTGGATGTTGAACAATATCTGCTAGCTTTATCATGCAACTGTTTCAATATATAGATGAAAAATGAACTTATTTTTAAAATGAAAAATTGTTGATGTACGAATTGCCAAGTTGGAGATTATTAACTTCAAAGATAGTTCACTGGGAAATAGGAGCAATACGATACTGAATCAATTGGGCCATGCTTGCATTCTGTGATTGTGCATCGCGGCATGTGCACATAACAAAAGGGTGTATATGTAAAACACCCTATATCCCTTGTCCTATAGAAAAGGAGAAGCACTGAAAAGTATCTTTCCCGGGTTCTAAGTTTATTGACCATGATGTGGCTTTTCGTAAGCTTGTCCGCAAATTCGTCACACCCAAGGAACAAGCTATCAAGTAGCAATATGATTTCGAGAACATGAAAACCAGTATTAACAATATACTGGAAAAAAATCTGGCAGATGCAAATCGTGGCTTTTCGGATGTCAAAATGAACAAATCAAGTCATGAAATTGTAGGTTCAATATTTAGGACTAAGTACACTCACGTATACAATGATATTTGATATTGGATTGTGCCGGTGGGACACACATACAACTATATTTGATACTGGATTGTGCCTATGGGTCCTTTCATATGTTGTAAGCTAAGGAAACCGAGCCGTTTCCTTGCGAGTTAGATGGTAAAATCAGCAATGAAATTATGAAATTGAAGGCAGGGTTCAAATGTTACTATTTTTAGTGATTTAGAGTCTATTAAATACATGTCATAGAATTAGATAGTAATTAATTTAAATGAACAAAATACTTCAGTAGCATGATGGACGCAGTGGCTGATCCCCCACTTGGCGGTTGAAATCTATATATGAGATGTGTTGACATTGTTCCTAGCTCATGCAATTTCTATAAACCTATGCACAAGTCCCTATACACATCATACAATATATGAGATGAACTCCTTTAAGGCCTTCTCATGTTCTTCAAACTCCATTTGTGACTTTAATACTTGATTTTGAGGCCGTGAAGGAACTTGGGCAACATCTCTAACGCAACACATGATGCCACCATCATTTATTACCATACGATCTTGGTTTGCTGTGTAGTAGAAGCCCCCATGGCTCATTCACATAAGTAGTAGGATAGATGTAAGAAGCATAGTTACCATGTCCACAATGGACATATTCTTTCATTTTTATGTCAAGGAGGCTTCTGTGTATAAAAATACAAAAGATATCTTCATTTGATTTTTGTTGATTTGGAAAAAAGCTTATGTTTGAGTAGTGAGGGAAGTGTTGTCATCGAGAAAAAGGGTGTGCCACTCCAATACATGAAATTGATTAAAAGACAGGAATGATAGTTCAATTGCAGGTGCTAGGACTCATGGAGAAGAAATAACAAAATTTCCTATTACAATTTGGGTACATCAAGGATCGACCTTTAGCCTATATCTCTTTGTTCTTGCAAGTGTTGTCGTCGAGAAAAAGGTTGTGCCACTCCAATACATGAAATTGATTAAAAGACACGGATGATAGTTCAATTGCAGGTGCTAGGACTCGTGGAGAATAAATAACAAAATTTCCTATTACAATTGGGGTACATCAAGGATCAGCCTATAGCCTATATCTCTTTGTTCTTGCTATGAATGAGTTGACAATGATATTCGCTAATGATATTGTGCTGATTGATGAAACGAAAGAAAGATTGAATGACAAAGTTGAATTTTGAAGAAATACATTGTCAACAGAAGCAAAACTTATTATTTGCATTGCAACTTCAGCCAAACTAGAATTGTGAAAACTTGAGCCAATTCGGATGGTGTGGTTGTACCTAAATATGATAAGTTTCTTACCTTGGTTCTGTTTTTCAAATGGATAGTGATTTTCAAGATGATGTTTGTCATAAAATCGCAACAATATGTTTGAAATGGAAAGTGTAACTCGACTAGTATGTCACTAGAAGATCCCCATCATATCAAAAAGTTAATTTTATAGAAAAACTATACAACCTGCCATGTGATATGGAAGTGAACATTGGGTGGTGAAGAAACAAGGTCTCAACAAGGTAAATGTAGCCAAAATGCTTATGGCGGAAAGACAAGGAAAGATCACTTGAGAAATAACTATATAAGGAAGAAAGTGGGGATGGCGGGTATCAATGACAAGTTAAACAAGGTCGCTTGATATGGTATGGACAGGTGTAACGCAGACCGAACCTGCACCAATTAGATATATTGCTATTGAGTCAAGAACAACCAGAAGAAGAAAAGATAGGCCCAAATTAATTTGGGAAGGGCTTATAAGGTTAGATTTTTAATCTTCACATCTTGATGAGAATATGACCCATCCATAACGTAGCTGATTGGAAAGGAAAGATCCATGTGGCTAACTGTTAAATGGTTGGGATTGAGGTTCAAATGATGATGAGTTACCATGTCCATGATATGCATGTTGTTATGGTGGTTGTGCAACAAGTGCTATGATACAATTAGGCCTCCTTTTATAGATGGAGACTAGAGACAACCCTATATAAGGGTGGAGTCAGGGGCAAGCATGGGTCATGCCCCCTCCCCCCAAAAAAAATGAAAATTCTAAATATTTATATATATTTAAAAGTATATATATATATATATATATATATATATGCTAGAGCGATTAAAGACGCAGACTGAGTAGTGGCGCAGTGGTCGGATCTTTGTCTTTCGACCTGCTAGTCGCAGATTCGATTCTCGCTGCATGGATATTAATGATTTTTTCGCAATGTGTACGCATAATTGATTGTTCAGATACATAAAATACGTAACAAAGTCACAAAGTAATATTGGTCCAATGGTTGATTGTTCATAGTTAGACCTATAGGTCAGAGTTTCCACTCTGAGTCTCAACAATTGTCATTTTTAACAAAATTTTGCCCCCCACCAATGTAGGGATGGCAATTGGTCCATCCATTCACTGTCCCTGAGGAAGCTGTTAAATGCAGAATAAATGGCCACCAGATTAGGCTATGGACACCCGAGACTGGATTCCCATGATCGGGGATCTGCGGGGATCCACATGCTTCCATATCAACTATTGTCTTTCCTAGCAACGTGTTTCACCATGGTCTTATAGGAAGGTGAAGCCATCGCCGTTGCCGAGCTTCTCCACTGTCTTGTGATGTCCGACACCTCTTTAATTAGTCCCCAGCACTCACGCCCCCACTGGCCTCCATCGATCTCGCTGAGATCCCCAACATGGCACCGCCGTCACCTCCTCCGCTACCATTGTCATCCCCGTCGAAGCGTCTTCCTCCCCGCCATTGCCATCGTCCCCTTCAACCGCGTCTTGTCGGGTGGCAACAGTATGTTGTTGGGATGCAGTGGCACCATCTTGCGTCAACAGTAGAAGTGCCGACAATGCCGCCATGGCAGCGCCGTCTTGCACAACTGTAGAAAAGCCGCAGAGTTAGCGGGGTGGGTGGGCTCTACTCCTGTGGAAGTCGATCTTCGGTTGTCGGCGGTGATGATGACGTGTTCCCGATGTGGCTGTCAACGGCTGACAGGAGGCTGCTTGAGTTGTTCGCGTTGGAGATCGTCCCTCATGCGGTCGTGTAAAGGATGATAACAATGCACACATCAGTGGGAAGAGGACGATCATCTAGGTTAGGGAACCACAACGGTTCGAGTTTTCACGATCCCCCGTACCATGCAGTGGTATTTTTTAATCACCCGAACCAATATTTACCATACCAATTGGATATTCAAAATAATGGAGTAGATCAGAGTGGTTCGGTTGGTTTGGATGGTGGATGACGGTTTACTTTGCCAGCCCTACCCCAATGATCAAATCCTAGCTCTGCCATTGACACTATATACAATGTACCACATGTACAAAATAAGAGTAAGGAGACATAAGAGAGAAAACAGAGCACCTAACTTGTTAAGGCGGCCAATAAGTCACCCTGATTCCTTGGGCGACCAGGCCGACCAGTTGGCCGCCCATGCGTAGTTGTTTTGCATATAATTAGTTATATATAGTAATTTATGTAGTTATATACTTATATACAACACATTATATAAAAAAATAAATATAAACACGTATCTAAGGAAGTAATAATGCATATTTGTTAAATATTATCAGAAACACAGCAAAAAATAATCAATAAGAGTGATTGAGTGACATACCATTTTTGAATTCAGACTTGCAGTACTTGTTGAATTGCTGCAACTAAAAGTTTAAAATAAAAGGCAATTGGTACAAGACAAACACAAACACTTCTAACTATTTGAATGACAAATATTCGAAAGGCAAAAACCGAACATGCATATTGTTTAAATTCAGAATTTAAATAAAAATCAAAACATGTCTAAAGCTGTCTGAAATGCACTGAAGAAAATGAACTAAAAATCAAATGGCTCTTCTTTTTCATCCTCTGGCTCCTCTTCATCATGTTAACCCTCATCTTCAACATTATTATTATCCATTGTGTCATCATCCATGTCTTCCTCTTCTGTGTCATCATCCATCTTTTCCTATGTTGTGTCATCATTTGTCAAATCTATGTCCCTACTAGTCCCCACATCACTAGTACCTCTCCTTGGCCTGTTAGGGCCAGCTTGATATCGAGATGCACCCATGCCAACATCAAATTGACTCAATCTCACTCTTAGAGAAACCATAAGATCATCTGGAACTCCTGTCATCCACTCACTACCACAATCAAGATCATCTAGGGCAAAAAGATCATAACTCTTATGCAAGTTGTCCAATTGCCTCTTCTTAAATCTTTTATGCAGTTGGCTATTGTATTAGATATAGACAAGCTTATTCGTCCCTTTGACCTCAAGCTTGCTCCTCCTTGTATGAACCTATAAAGTAACAATGAACGTTAAACCATATTTCAAAATACATTTATATGTAGTTATTAGTTACAAATAATATTTCAAGAGCACAAACAAGGTCAAAAGTGCTCCAAGCTCTCTCTGCAACAAATGATGTGCAACAAAGCCCTAGTATACGCTTAACCATCCATTGTAGATTTCGAGTCTGCCCCCATATGCATCCCACAAGCAACTGAAGCAAATTATAATTCACAATCATTAAGTAATAAGTTCAATAATATAGCAGTCCACCCACAAAATAAAAAAATTTAAGATACTTACGTGGTGTCTTTACAGTCCTATGTTGAATGGCAATATCTTTGCCAAACATCCCACGGGCCTCCTTGTAACAATCTGACTCAGCTGAAATTTTATATTACCATTTTTGCTAGGCAATCTACAAAACTTAGAATCATATGTGCTAAGCATCAGGTCATTCTTCACTCTAGCTTCATAATACAATGAGGGGTTAAGTAAGAAACCCGCTTCATAGAGAGGTCGAGACATCTGAAATGTCCATTTCTTCTCTACAATATCTATGATGGGCTTGTGATCCCTCTCTTTTTGGGCAAAATTTAACTTTATTTCTTCTTTTGCTTTCTCAATAGCAGCTGCAATATAGCCCATGGCCGGCTTCTCATCTGCATCTACAACTCTTAAAACCTACATGAGGGGCTGTGAAGATCTCAATAAATCTTGAACTGCTTTCCAAAATGCCTGTGAGTGACAACTTGCATATACCATCTTCCCTGCACTTGTCTTTGACCAACTGCCCTCCTCCCAAGCAGTTGAATTGAACAAGGAAAACGAAGTGTCCCTATGGCCTAGCATGCTCTATAGGGTAAGAAAGGAAGTAGCAAATCTAGTGACTCCAGGTCGCATCAACTCACTTTGTTCTTACTCTTCTTGATAAATGCATCGTGCAACTGGACATGTTGGTATATGTAGGCAGGGTCACTTTCCTTGCCTTTGTGATAATATGGGCATACTTTCTCATCTTGCCAATATCTTCCAACATGGGATCTACACAATGTGCAACATACGGGGCCAAAATAAATGACTCCTCTACATCAACTTGTTCCCTGCACTTACATAGTAAGTTGCATTATCGGTTACAACTTGCATAATGTTTTCAGCCCCTATCCTCTCAATTGCCTCTTTAAGACGGTGAACATTTTTTTTTTGAGGGTGAGGTGAACATATAATCATCATATGTGTGCACAACAAAAGAAGAGTCAATAGAATATAAATAAAAAGAACCATCTGGAGTATTCACTAGGGAGTTTATTAAATTTCTGTCTCCTAACAAACCGACTGTCTGACATCAAAGTGCAACCATACAACTTCGAGTACTTTTCATGCTCCCGCTCCAACTCTTTGGCCATTGTATATTGTCTCTCCAAAAGTGGTTGCCTCATCTGGTGGTATGGAGGAGGGGGAAGTCCTCTGCCGAATTGTCCGATTGCTTCCACCATCACATTAAAAGATGTACGGTTCACAACATTGAAGCGTATACATGCATCATAAAAAAGGTAGAAATACTATCATATGCTACTTGTAAGGCCTCCTTAAAGGCAGTCTCAATGGTCTTCTGCAGTTTTCCCGCCTTCCTTTGTGCTACGTACTCAGCAGGAATAGGATTTGTAAAACCCTCTACAGAGTCCTGTACAACAACTTTCCTTTTAGAACCAGCGGGAAATGGAATTTTCATATTCTCACCAATTGTTGGTTGAACATGATTCTCCCTATCAGCAACATCCTCAAGATTAACAACAATATTATCACCAACATTGAAGGTTGTGTCAACCATGCACTTCTTGTTATGTTCTCTATAGTTCCTCAACTCATCACTTATATTTTGAGAACATCTTGCACATTTGACGGTATTAGAAAACCCTCCAATGAGATGTTGCTTCAAACAGTTGATCCCACCACTGCTCACATGACCACACTAAACGCATTGTACTTTGTTCTTATCTGACAAATTTGGCCAAAACCATAATTCCAACTTGGATCCTTGGATTTTTCCTTACAGGTGAGGTTGTTAACCAACTCCGAAAATCATGGAAGAATCTCCCCAATCGGTGTTGAAACTTCTTCCTCACCTTCCATGGTTTTGTTTCTACATACACACAAAACAACATAATAGCAAAATATATTCAATATATATGTGGACTATACAAGTGAGATCCAAAAGTTAAAATCAGTCGGTACTATGTAGGCTTACCGTTGACTTTGGATGTGGAGAACGATGATCACCAAACTTGGACTATGTGGGGATGTAGTCCAGGGGAGAAAGTCTGTTGCCAAGGAGGAAAAACAAACCGGAGTTTGTCCTAACGTAGGAGATGTAGAGCAGGGGAGAAATGATCAACATAGAGGACTTCCACCGGAGAAGAGAGGCAGAGGAGTTAGTGGAGAAGGGAGATACAAGACCCGCTGGAGATCGTTGCTCGTCGGAGAACAGGAGATGAAGCCGTGTGGCTAGCGTCGTCCGTCCCTGTGCGCTGTGCGACTGCTGTCCCGTGTGCGATGGAAGTCCAAGGGACGTGCGGTTTCATGCGTCCCAAAATCAGTGACTGTTAAAACGTAGTAAGAAAAATGTCGAGTCCACCACAAAAGCGGCCAACTCCCAAGGACAGGCCGACTGGCCGACTAGTTGACCGACCCGACTGCTTCACTTGGCGAAAAATCTTCGCGACAAGCCAGTCGCAGGTCTCAAAAACACCCGACCGCCCAGTCGCCGACTAGTCACCGGCTAGTCGAGTGACTCAAAAAGTCTGAGCGCCTAATGCCCATTACTTCAAAAATATGATTAGCCAAATGCTGTATGTATGTGTATATATATATTCAGGATATGATACACTCAAGTACATAGAATATAGATCATGTTGTACACTCAAGTCAGATTTACATATATTTGTCTAATTTATTGGAAAAGCCAAACCATTCGTTTTATTCAATATCACATAGATAGACTATGGACAAGGTTTGAGCTCAGTGGGTACTTGTATGATGTTCATTGGGAGATCACAAAAGCGATGCACATGGAATTTTTTTAGATGCATCATATCCGAATCTTCTAGATGCATGAATGGACTCAAATTTGGTATCTAGTCTATTCATTTGATATATAAGAGAATTATCGGTTTTGATTTTCAAAAATATAGTTGCTTGGTGCAAAATGACATGAGGTACAATGTACACTACACTGTTACACTTGAGTCAGTGTACCGTAACCTAACTCTCTCTCTCTCTCTCTCTATACATGTGTGTGTATATATATTCACAATGAACCGTGTGCTTATGTTTGTTTTATTGATTAGTACATTTTCTTCCATCATAAGCTTAATAATACTAGTATTTAGTGGAGCATTCGGGTAGATGTGATTATAATCTCTATTGCCGACATAAAAGAGAATGCTGTAGGTCTATGGTTAGATACCATTAGGGATAAAGATATAGATATCGATATGGGGTTAGGGGGATGGGTAGCCATTTAGACTTGATTATTGGTTGAAGCAAAATATTAATTAAGAAAGAGGGCATGTGACATGAAATGGTAGGAAATATAAAACTTATCTTGGATTAGGCCTATCTGGGCTTTGATAGTTAAAATCCTCCTTTCTCTCCCTTTTCTCCTATCAAACATCAGCACGAGACTCGCACACACAAAATTGGTATATACATATGGGTAAATACTGTCAAAATTTGGTGGGTATTAGGGAGATCTATCAAAATCTGGCAATAATACCCCGCCTGATTATTGAGATGTGCAATCTATTCAGCACGTGTTCATAGATTCCAATCCAATGGCTTCAAAATAAAAATATCAAGCTAAATTTCTTTCCTTGATCACACCTGTGGCCTCTTTGGGATCATTTGACTTTTGGCTGGAGATGATGTTCAAAATTTCACCAAATTTTTCTATTTCGGTGGCAACTGGACATCGAAATGGATTGACGAAACTCTCGAAAGAGGCAGATTGTCGATTGTGTTTTCTTACTTTTTCATATACTATGTATGGCCGATAGCATTTTTTTTGCACAGTTTGTGTCTTTAAGTCTATGTATTGTGCTTGCAAACTATGATGACTTGATTCATTGATTTCTCCCATTGAAAATTGACATCAAAATTCCCCATCGAAATGCCCACCGAAATAGTTCAGGGTCATTCACTAACAAATGACGAAAACCCACCCCCACATATCCAATATGAAACATTATTACATATTTGAGTAGATCTACACTAGTAGATCATTTTGGTAAAATTTCATAAATTAATTAGTAGTTAAATTTTCCTTCGATTCTGTGGCCACCGAAACGGCATCGAAGTCAAGACATTTTTATCCTTGGCTGGAGGTTTAGTCAGGGTAAGTCCGGGGACTATGCTCTATGCAACTTAGGGTGTTAAATCTGGTTAGTCGATGGTGGTCTATGGCAGATGGACTGATTTGGGGGTTTACTGATTTTTTTTGTTTATCTTTTGCTTGGCACATGTCGTTAGTTGAAGGATTATACCAGAGATAAACGGCGACTATATCAGTGACATGACATATAAGTCGCTAGTGGAGATGGATATGACTATAGACTCCATCGTCGGATATTGTTTACAACATATCTGACATTGTTTTTAATAATTGTTGAATAATCAAAGAGAAATAATATGGAGATAAAAGAGTTCGTTATTGAACTGTTATTCTCTCTGTGATTAATGGCAAAAAGGAGTATAGCATAATAGAAATAATCCTAACAAAGCGAAATCAGTGGATCAGGTTGAAACAAAGCAGTTCACAATTGCTTTGACAGCTTCACAAATGCTTTGATCGGAAATGCCAGTAAGTCTGACAATTTCATCAAGCAACCTGTTGCATTGATCGGAAATGCCAATAAGTCTGACAATTTCATCAAGCAATCTGTGGTGGCACAAGATCAAAGGGACTGTATATGGTATGGAGGGGATCAAGCACTGACAGATCCCTCTTGCCATACATATTAGTGTGATCAAGGCGATGCGAGTAAACATGGCAATGGAGACAGAGGCGAAGGGTGAAGTACAACAGAGTAGAAAACGGGCAGATGCAGCAAAATGAAATGTCGGAGACAAAACCCCTATAGTACTTCTGGTGAGCAGTTGCATTATGAGAATCAAGTCCCCATTATGCGAATTAAGCTTCTGTTCGCTTGGTGTCTAGGTTTAAACCCCCATTTGAAATCCTAGTCTAGTTAAACAGGGACAAAACCTGAATAAGTCGCCTCCCAAATTTGCTGTCGTTAATAATGATCCAAGGTGGCTGTCCACTGCTTCTTCTGAGTTTCTTTGCATACTGTCCCTGAACCTAGGTTTCCTCTCTCCCCAATAGTTAAATGGAAATATATCCTCAGTTGTCTAATTGTTATGTAAGTAATCCAAAACGCTAATCCTTGTAGATGGAATCAGGATGGACAAGAAACTGTCTTAGTACAAGTTTGATGCTGATAGTGTACGGTAAACTAATTATTTAGAGCCAACTTCACTTTGGGATTTTTGAAGTTGGTTTGAAGTTGAAAAATCCATCTTAGCTACGAATCCAAGATCACTTGTTTAATTCTTATTACTATATTAAATCCACAACTACAACTCAATTCTGGCTCCTTTTCAGGTTAAAGAAAGCAATGTGTCTGGAGATGGAATAGAGTCTGTTATCAGCAGGGTTGATAGTCTTTTAGCAGAGGGGAGGCTTTTGGAAGCAGCAGATGCTCTGGAAGGAGGTGTCTCTGGAACTGAAGCACAGGGTGTAATTCGAGATTGGGTGATACAGGCTAAGAATCGTGCGATCAGTGAGCAGGCTCTGACACTCCTTCAGTCATATGCAACATCAGTCAGCCTTGCTTGAGATCGCCTGGCTGTTTCATGAATGTAAGATTTTGTATGTGCAGCTCTAACCCTTGTTTTTTTTATTTCAGTGGTTGCATTTTGCAACACCTCTCTTGTTTTACCGAGGCATTCTTCCCTTTCTGGCTGGATTAATGCCATGAGTTCTATGCCACATTAATTGAGGAAATAATAAGAGGTCATACTTTGTTTTTTTGTTTTTTGCTGTAAACTGTATTGGTTCCTCCAGAACTCGAGTGTTTCAAAACCATTCACTGAACAGTGCAAAGCTAATATCTGATAGTGTTACATTTTGAATGCCTGCTTTATCAACACGTCTGTATGATTCTTTTCCCGTTCCAATGTCTGATCGTTCTGTCCTTGTAATGGCTACTTACTGGATGCATAGCAGGGTCATTATTCTAAATCTGAACTGTTTTTATCATCCTTCCTAAAGCTATCTACTTTATTTTTTGATCAACGGAGTCTGCTATCTTATGCTACATTGAAGAGCATTTTCCCTTTATTGCTTGGGTGTATATATTGATGAACACTTGAATATATATATTTAGTTTTGAGTCTTTGCACAATTTGAGATGGTGTAGGATTTTAGATATTATAGTTTAGCTATAAAACTAGTGTGCCCCAATGATTTGGCCTGATCTGCTAAAGTGATTGTCTTTTAGTGGACTTACTACTGATTTGAGTTTTGGATGGGTGCTGTGTTGTGCTACCAGTCATCCCAACATGTGCCTTTTTGGTGTCCTTGGTCGAACTAAGCGTATTGTCTTTGAAGAAGCAGTTGTACTAGACAGATGCAAGGGTGTTTTTGGGATATGCTACAAGTGGAAGAAGTTATATGCCATAATCATGTATTGGAGAAGGATCGTAACTGAACGAGGATGTCGAATTGTGGTCATTTTCCCCCATGTCTATTGTTCAGCTGCTCTAGAATTACCGCACCGGCAAAGCCTTGGGCTATGCTTGGGGGCCGGCTGAGTTATCCTTTTGGTGGGTAATAATATAAAAAGCTTCTTATCCAGTAATGGCGGAGGAATATAGGCTCAAGTTACCTGTGGCAGGCCTACTATCCCACGCTATCCGACGAAAAAGTGTAGTGGTGAGAATGTTCATCTCAAGAGTTGATATTAAACAAAGGAAAAAAAGAAGATGCAAGGGAATCAAATATAGAATTAATGATATCAATGGTAAGTTGCATGAGAGTGTTACTGGATAAATGAGGTTCACGTGGAGGTCGATTTTCGGTAGACTCGTATGTGAGTTAATTTGCCGCTGTTTACTTGTATCTATAAAATGACATATATCATGTGTGCTTATAAGATCGTCACGATTGACAAACGAAAAACAAAAGGAAACGACTCAAGAAGGCATAGAGTATTACGGTTTTCTATCGTTAACTCTTTCAAGTCAATTAGTATATGCTTGGAATATGGTCTGTTGGGGGCACGATGCTATACTTTACCAGACACCCCCTCTGAACCGTCAGACAAACCCAGTTGCCATTATGTAGGGGGCTAGCACCTAGCCTATATCTATCCCTTAGAGCCTTGGGACGAGGGCTCACTCTTCTTTTAATGATTCGTAAGAGAATATGGCCGCCCTAGCAACCCCATGGTTTATGGTACGGACGGGGCAGCTGCCTCGTGGGTGTCACGTCGCCTCCCTTTCTTTGTGGTGTGGGAGTTTAGGAAAACAAAGCCCAGCCCCACTTGTTGGGCGCAGCGCACTACGCCACAGCCCGATTTGCTGGTTGGGATGGGTCCGGCCCCATGCAGGGATTCAATCATCAGTCTCCAAATCACAAAAAGAGATCCCAAATGGATCAAGATCCCATTTGGCGCGTACCTACCTCATCCATCCGTCTATCCTCGATTTATTGAGATCCACTACCATTCTCTAGCCTTGAGAGAGAGAGAGAGAGAGAGAGAGAGAGAGAGAGCGAGCTTGAATACTCACATAATTCTTCACGGATTGGAACCAAGCAACAACTTTTGGAAAAAAAAAAATACAACTAATATTGATCAAGGAGCCACAGTGAAACAACAGAGTGGAGTTTCCGCATTATGGACATGAATACGCCTCCTCATATATAGCTGATGGGCTTAGGGGCCGTTCGGGTCCTGTCATTGGAAATGCGGCAGTTAGGTACGTCTTTCACATTACATTTTCGGATCATCAGCCCTGGCAGCTCTGAAAATCTTATTACGCAGCGAGCGGCAGCATGCAAAAAGATTTGACGATCGGAGACACCAAGGTTGATGGCGGGCTCGCCGTGCGGCAGTCTTTACTCTCGCTAAACACGGCGGGATTCTGAAGCTCGTCAAATAACGAGATGAATACCGAATCGAATACAACAAATATTATTTACTGTTAAATCAAGGCTCAATTTATATATAAAAAGCCGTAGTTATAAAGATGCCGGCCAAACAGGGCCTTAGTGTTTTGGCCAACAATATTTGCTCTCCTTCTCTCACTAGTAGTTCCACTATTTGGAGCTCCCTCCCTCCATCAGTATCATAAGACTTCAACAACAACACCAACAACATCAACACCATGCTGGTAGCGACTTTACTTTAACAAACACATCACCAACACAAACATAGCACAAACCCTTTCCTTTTCCGTGTCTATTCCTGTCCTCCGCCCACACTGCCGCTGTGCCAGTGATAGAGACGGTGGGTTTTAACTTTACTCCACCCACTAGCTCGAGAGCTAATATTCATTAGTGATGCAAGTGTGGTTACTGGTGGTTGTGGGGTTGCGGTGGCAGTGGATAAGCTAGCCCTTTCTCAGTCCAAGCTTCCGTCATCCTTAAATTAATACGTGGTGTTGTTTCGATGACATGTTTTCTAGCTAAATCTACTCTCGCTCCTCCTCCTTGTTCAGTTTTGAGTGTGTGGGTGCAACTTTTTGTAGGTATTATTATATACCTTGTCCTTTAGTGCGGGGTGCACCCAAGGACGAGAGCGAGGGGTGATGAAGTAAGCTTTTAGTAGTAGAATACCAGGTTACGTGACTGATTGACTGACCGACTCTTCTTGGGCGCGGTTTAACCTACTCTCATCTTATGTCTATCGTTTCCTTAATTATCAACTTGAACTCTAGATAGGCTGGCCTATTCATTGTAGCAAGTACGGAGCCCTTATTCAAGAAGGTTGCATCAAGGGAAGATGATGGCAGAACACCACATACGCTGGAAGATTGGGACAGATAATATCTCCTTCTGGCATGATACCTGGTTTGGATACAAACCTTTGGCTGACAGAACTGAGGTTCATAATGATCACTTGATGGTAAAACAGTTATGGTTTGAAGGCAACTGGGATATACAAAAGTTGTCACAGGTAGTCCACCCTCAGTTGGCTATCCAGATCAGTCAGGTTCCTATCTTCCCACCAACGTTGGTAATATAGTAGATGCTACAAGCTGTTTGGAGCACGCACAGAGACCATCGTAGACGTTTATGCTTTTTAGTCCATATGGAGTCACAATGAAGCTCGTAAGTCGCTACCCACCCTTCGGAGCAATTCAAAGGCTGTATAACATAGATGCTCATTTGTTTTGGCTTCAAGATTAAATTATTCGTAGTTGTTCCTAGACGGTAAGGATATAGTCGTGGTCAAGTTCTTTTTCTTAAGAGAAAAAGTTGGTTCTAAATAATTATTAGCTTACTGCTGAAAATGGTCGAAACCGTTTTCTCTGCTTACGCCAGTTGCCACCGTGAGCCTTCAAACAAATGTAACATTCCAATCGGTTTAATTTTAACTAATATATTGATGACGTCCTCGTTTCATGGTCATTCAGATAGTGATGATCTCAGTGTTTCTCTCACTTTCTCTCTGTTTGATAACTAATATAACACTTAATCACGGAAGTGCATCGCTGCATCACTACCTACATGACATCCGTCCAAGTTACCCACCATTCCGTTTTCACCAACATATTAAATGTTTAACCTGTCGCCCCGTTCAAGTAATGGGTTTGGTCAACTTGTGATAACTACCATTTACCTGAAATTATGATTGACACGCATGTGATGAATTGATGTATACACATGGATGCGAACCTGTTGGGTTATATCACTGCGGCAGATATTATTGATAAACGATATCACTGCTTAGGCAAAATCACAATATATAAACTATAACAAACAACAATTAAAATAAAATTGAACAATATATAAACAAGGTGGAGGCTCAACAGTGAAAGCGGCGGGGGTCGAGTTTTTAAGCTGGAGGAGGTGGAACCTTTGAGTTGGAGGATGGGTTGGTAGTGGAGGTGGAGCATGATGTGGTGGTGGCGACTAGGAAGGGATTGCTTTGCAGGAGTTTGCGGGAGGTGGTGGTATTGGAGGTTGAAGCGACAACGTCGGAAGTTTTGGAACTAGTAGCAATACCAGTACCAGTGGCGGTGGCAACATTGTTGATGGTGAGGATTTTGGTGGCGGCAATGGGTATGGTGGATGCGATGACAGTGGTGGGCTCAATAGTGGAGGTGGGGTAGATAGTAGAGTTGGTGATCAAGTAGGAGGTGGTGCTAGTGATGATTTTTACATATACAAAGGTAGTTTTTGGGTTGCTTTTGGCGATTGGCGGTTCTACTGTTGTTTTCTACTAGATATTTTCAAATTTACTTTTACATATAATGCACACTGCTTTTGTGGCTCGATGTAATGAAATTCATTTAAATTACATGGGTTCTATGAGAAAATAGAAACTTTTTTTTTAAGATCAGCTAGGATAATGACACACCAATAATGAACACTACCACAAAGACAATTGAACCAATGTTTTTGCACGAATAAATTAAAGCTCCGCCTCTCAGATTTGGTCATTTCCATGACTTGGTCTTATCTCCAAGAAGATACAAAGTTGAATCATTCATTGGCTCTTATTCCTTGTCAAAAAGCCAATGGAAACACTAATCACACACAATTGCAACAAGGTGCGATGGGAGAATGAAGCTGAGGAAGACTGCTTGAGGTGGAGATGGGTAACTCAAATTACACAAAGCAACAACAATGAAAAGTATAAAAATAATATTGAACTTGTATGCAATAAATGACATCAATGTTTCTAGATATAGTCAATATTCTAGATATGTTTGGATATGTGGCAAATGAACAATACAAGTTTTCCAATATAGAAGTATGATTGAAAGGACACCAAAATGTAACAATTTTATTTTGAATATCAACAATCTTCGTGTCCAAGAAACATAAATACCAATATATTCATGAAGACATAATAATATATTTAACATAACTGAATACATACGAAAAAAGCATATGGACTACAATCAAATGGTTTTTACTAGATATAAAATGTATCTGACCGAGACAAGCATCTTTGATTATTAAGAAAGACATAACATGGAGTGGTTGCACATGAGTACAAACTACACAACATATGTTGTTGAACAACAACTATATATGAACAAATATGGAGTGTACTTGGCTAAATAGCAATATTATTCAAGTAGTTATAAAACATACTTACTTAGATGGCTACTATATTTGACCATGTACATGGTACTTGATATGAAATGACCTGATTACGAGAGAGACAATTTGAACGACCAAAGGTAGTTCAAGATTTTAACGATGAAAATTAATAATGACAACAATGTTAGTAATTTCATCATATACTAGTGTGTAGTTTGGTTTTTAGGCCACATAATAAAGAATTCAAATAAAACAAGAATATTTATTCTTTTCAAATTATCACACATTGCATTACACTGAAGTAAATTGCCTGAACCAAGTGTCTCATGTTGGACGTGCTATGTCACGTACGAACATGTGTTTTTGTTTAAGCAAAAGGACATACAAACAAATCAATATGATCAACCTTGAAATTCCTATGTACTTTCGATTGGTTGTATGTCCTAAGTGCCAATGATATGATGATCATAATGATATACATTGTACTTATGTGGATTAATTATATAGGCATTTTCATTTGTTATGTTTACTTCAATATGAGATAATGCTTAAACATAATAATGTCCTAAGGATGTATTATTCAATGACATGTGATTTTAGGTTGATGACCTAACATGAGATCATGTGTATATTAAGAGTAATCATTCTCGTCAAAATCCCTAGTTAGATATTATTGTAGAAATATAGGATAACAACGATATCTACGACTAGTATATGTGTTGACTGATGACTACGTCTAATTGCTTATGATATTTGATATCAAGTCAAACACATTGGTACTTATTAAATGAAAAAGTATATCAGACAAACCCACCTTAAGTGTGATACATGTAAGCCAAAAATAACAATCAAAATCATATCTTAATGTGACAACGGTGACTGTGATCCTTAAATTTGAAGTTACTACAATGATACATGTTATTCTGTGCACTTTAGCACTACTGATGTGACCTTCAATAAGGGTAGCCATATAATTGGTGCTTGGGTTCACTGTTAAATATGTTAAATATTATAGTAATGTAGATGTAATTTGTCCCTCCTATTAAAGTGATATCCCAACAATTTATGAGTGAGACTATGAATGACATGACCATGCTCATGTGAGTTGATAGTTGATATTGAGCTTAGTGTGTCTCAAATAGTTTACTCTTAATCAAGGAAAAAAACTAAATATTAAGATGATACTATTCTACATGTCAGATTCAATTAAACATGATTAGCCAATCAACTGTATGGAAAGTCCAATCGGTCAATTGGACAAGATCATCCTGATTAATTGACTGGAATGTCTAGTTGGTCAACTAAACAAGATCAGTAAGTTAGCTGATTAGTTTCAAAAAGTAGTCAGATGTAATCCATTCGATCAAATCTAGGAGCACAACATGGGTTCTTGTCGTTCGCCTGGACTATGACTAGGATTTTGGTGTATTTGACACTTGGATCCTAGTCATCATTACACTCAAGGAAGAGTGAGATAGAGATGAGAGAAAGCACAATGCTAGAACGTTGCAAAGCAAAAGATACTCCTTCCTATTGACTCTTGGAGCATGAGATGGAGTCCTCATTGTCTCTGTGGACTACATAGAGACACATGCATTATATGGATGCATTGTGAGGACATGGTAAACTACTGTTAGAGTGCCAACATGAGAATAATATATCCCTACATGAGGAACATCACTACATTTACTCCATAAAAGGTATATTTCACGCCCCTCCTTCCTGATACATTCTAGTGGACAAGATATGCTCGTGGAAAAAGTGGAATATTTATTTCTTCCTCTATGCAAACATCTCCATATTATCCAACAATGGTATTAGATCCACACTAATATACAATATATTAAGATCTACGATCAGTGTGATTGGATTTGGTTTTACACTAATTTGTGAAGTTGTATATGACGTCAACAATAAAATGTTAATGTAAATATATTATTAATATCACATACTTGAATTATAGATTTTTGATATGGAGGGTGGGGTTGACTATGAAAATAAAATCTATTTTTTCTTAGTGCATGGAAGAAAAAATTCAGAGACCTTTTTAAGGGAACTGCCTCTGAGACACCAGAAGGGGAGGCATCTCCTCGACTCCCTGCCCACTAACTGGACAACATGATCCCCACGTTGGGTGCTGTCCCTATGTAACCTTTCTTATTTGTGTGCATGTTAAAATTAATTCATAAGAAATGTCCCGTATGAAAAGATGCAATCTTTAATGTATATAAGTATATGATATGTTATATCTATAAATTCATACACGTCACCTTCAAATATATGATTTATATGGTAGATGTTTGGATGCTTATGGTCAAAGAACCTATTTCATGTGTGCATGTTGTGGATATGAACATATCTTTTTGGTTAAATATTCAGATTACATATCAAGCCTCATTTTTTTTCTTCTTTCATATGTTATGACTTCTATACCTTCTTAATTCACTTCAAATATGGATCAAGGTTTCTACATATTCTATAAAACATATATGAATATAATTAGTTTTGAAGGACTTGGCACAAAGAGACATACTTCAAGATACAAGTTTAGGGAGCATCCATGGAGATTTTCACCATGGTCGAACACAGGTTTATGTTTACATGGAAGTTCATAGGATGATGTCTGCATAAGATGCAAAGGATGCTAGGTGGACAATAATCCTTTATGGATCCAAAAGATTATATTAGTGTGCCCATAACAAATGTTGTATGTTTGTGGATTGTGACTGTGGATATTACATGCATATGATTCATATTAAAGTATGTAGTGTTTGAATCTAGATATGTATACAATAAAACTCTTCAAATAAAATATTAAGTATTAGATACTTTCCAATGTGCAACCCACATATAAACCTTGATCTTATGCGTGGGCACACCAAAGCGTGGCACATTCTCTATCTTGGGGAAGTGTGAGAATAGATATTTGGTTCTTCCAAATGGGGTGCATATCTATTGTATTGGTCTTTGGACCCGACTTAACTAGGTGATCTTAATGGGATTAATCACCTAGAAGAAAATATATGGTATATGACCAAGAGTTGTGAACCAATCTATCAAAAGTTGCATTGGGTGCAATTGGCAAACATTAAGTATCTTAATAATCAAGTTGTAGGTGATTAGGTAAAGCTGAATCATGACTTGATGAAATACATACCTTGATCCACTAGAAGTTTGTTTGCTGCAATCTTCCAAATTTTTAGAGAGGTCTATAAACATGAGATAAATAGTGGGTCTAATATTTAATCAAAGAACAAATTAATATCAATTTTTTCCTTAAATAAAAATTCTAAACTCTTGTAAATGTTTCTTGTTGATTAAATGGAAAACTACAACCACTTTTCTTTTTGATTGGTCCTTGAGAAGGAGAAACATAATGGCAATAAATTTCCAAACTAGTTTAGGACTCTAAGAATTGTTCTCACACATGAGCTAAGCTATATGTTGAGGATGCACCTATACTAGATGAACTGGCTCAGAATGCGCACGTGGAAGCAAGGAAAGCTTATCATAAGAATTCCAATGAGACATGGACAACAAGTGCCTCCTGACATGCTCTTATGAGACTCTTAAGAAAAATGATAATATGGGAATTGTTGAGATGATACCACATCTCACAAGCATGTACCAAGGACAAGCACGACAAGAGAGGTATGATGTCTCCAAGACATTATTCAAGTGTAATATGGAAGAAGGTAATCTAGTTGGGCCGCATGTGCTCAAGCTAACTGGGTATGTAGAAGGTCAAGAGGGACGAAAATTCCCTTCAAGTCAAGAGTTGTCCATGGATGTGATCCTATAATCATTATCTATATCATATTGTAAATTTTGTTGGATCTTTAATGGGCTCTAGAGGGGGTGAATAGAGCTAAATTGCTTAAAACAAAATTCATTAGACCTTCAAGATATTTCCTAAGATAATATTGCAAGTATGAAATTTAATTACGACTAAATATGCATAGAAATGGAGAGAGAGAGAGACTGAACAAGCACTAACATAAGTTATTTATAGCGGTTTAATCTCCAAAATAGGATATGTAAATATACTACCTATATGGGTCAATCTTAAGGATTTTCAACTATCTCACTCCTTATATTCCATTATAAGAGTTAAAACATAAGACCACCATTTTCTAGGCTAAGGGCTAAACTAGTATTTGTTTTTAGATCAAGGACCCAATAACCATTATAAAGGACTTACCTATTCATGACCAAGAGTATTCTATCTTACCAAAGACTTACTACTCTTGTAACGAGTCTTTGACGTTCTCCAACATCTTACCCACTCTTACAATGAATCTTCAGCCTTCAAGGTCTTACCCGCTTTTAACTTGGATCTTTTGCCTTTGACTTCACCTTCACTGAGGAGAGGTTTTTCACAAATGAACTCCTTCCCTTCTTCTTCTTCTTCTTCTTCTTCTCATCTCTTAGCCAAGAGAGAGAATCTTCATCTTCATGGTATTGGGAGGTAGAGGAAAGAGAGAGCATCATAAGATATACATGTAGAATTATCTCTCTTATAATATCGTAATCACTGTAATGGATGTAGAAAGTGATTAATATCATGAGAGTGGATGGAGGATATTGGAGGCAACATTTCTCTCACCTATAGTATAAGGACCTTCATAGTGCTTGGATAAGCATGGAATGAAGCCCAAGGTGTCCTATTAATAGTTGAGGATGCCTCCTATCTATTAGAACCATTTAGGATGAACTATATTGATTATTGGGGTGTCCAAAAAATCTTTTTTCCCACCTTTTTCACCCCTCCAACATATATTTCACTCTAGAAAATGACTACAACAATACTGTAGTTCTAGTTACCTTTAGGGATGACTCAACTGACATGGTTTCTATAATACTATCATTCGAGTTACATTTAGGGACAATTTGACCAACATACCTTTTTGTCTAGGTCATTTTATGGTTGTATGAGTTGCATTTTGGAAAGAACTTGGCCGACAAAAGGTCTTGAAAACCCCCGTGAACAATTCTACTGACAAAGTTATCCCATGGGAAACTCGACTGACTGAACTTGTTGTTTCAGGTGTTCCAAAAACCTATCAAGTGAAATATAATTCGTCCTAATTAATTGTATTACACATATGATCTTAATTACAAGTCATACAATCATTACAAGTGATTTACATCAAAGACATAAGAAGAAAACTATTTATTCTTCAATATTGATCTTTATGCTTGTATGACTTGATTTCACCACATTAGCATTTGCATGATTATACATTTGGAGTGTGTTGATCTAATCTGAAATCACTCAAGTATAAGTATTAGACACCAATAGGTGGAATTGTTTAGTCATCATAAATACAAGGGATTAGTCAATTTAGACGTTGAGTCAATATTCTCCCCCTTTTTGAAGATGACAAACCATTCCATAAATGTATTGAAAGATTTTTAAATAAGATAAATAAAATCATATCTTTGGATAAATCTAGGGGTTTCAATGAATTGCGTACATATGCTCCCCTTCAATTTATGCCTAATTGAGTTAATATACTTCCCCACTATTTAGGCTATTTCCCTTGAAAGGTTATCTTTCATAACATTTATATAAACTATGTCATCACCTCAGATATGTTCTACATAAATGTCTTTTCCCCTTTACATAAGACACATCACTCCCCCTTTGTCATTCCAAAAAGTGTGTGTGGGGGGTTGAAGAGTTAAAACACAATTGGTAAGAGAAAGGGAGTAGTAGAGCAAAAACCAATGGCTTGTCCAATCAAGGCATGTAAAGCAAATCAAAACATGCAATTGAACAACACTAGATGTAATCTAACTACAATATGAATAAGGATATGCAAGAAAGTAACTCAAGATAGTAGATATGCAAATCAAGGAGCAAGCTTGAGTATGTATGAAAAAATACAAACATAGCATATAGTTGGATACCAATATATGAACAAAAAATAGAACTATATGTCGATTAACAACTACTTGATTGTGTCACAAGTTAGAAAAAACTAGCAGGATCTAGGTCATAGCAAAGGATTCACAAATTAAAAAGCAAGTTGTGATTAGACACAGAGGAAAAAATATACAAGATAATATGCAATTCAAGGATCATGAATGGATATTACTCAACAACAAATATGCATAATTACCAAAAGATGATTACCACTAAGTAAGACAAGGTTGCACAAAAACAAGATATACAACTAGATAGAAGTAGCAAGTTAGAGAACAACAAAAATAAGTTAATCATAACCATAGCTTTCAAAGAGATCATCATCAAAACATTTTTTTAGTTTTACAAGAGAACCCACCCCAGGCAGGGTAACTAGTGGAACCACCCTAGCATGGTAAACTCTCAGGGTCTAAGAGGGTGTGGTCTGGTCACCCCCTCCTATGCCCAATTAGCATAAATGTCTTTCATAGATAGCCTTTCGGTGTGATTTGAACCTGGGTCCTTCATCGAGACTAACCCAGTTCTTACCAGTTGGACTACTATGGCTCGACACATCATTAAAACATTCATAACAACTCAGGACAAGATATTTTAAGGTGTAGAGATGCCGATATAAAGAGAAATTATAAAGACAAAGTTGTATGCAAGATAGGTATCTCACAACATGTCAAATATGCATACCATAAGAAGGTACTAAGGGGAGTGCGAATACAATTAGGTTATAGGTTGAGAAAGTCTAATTGAGAGGGAAATTCTCATCCAAAAAGCCATATGTATATTCATTGCACAGTGTTGGGTTGGAGAATAACTCAACAACAACAGATGCTGGAAAACCCCAAGATACTTACCATTTAAGTTCCCTTAGGGAAAACTCGACCAACAATAACTATTGGTAAATCAAAGGATGCCTGTCAGTAGAGTTTCCTCAGGACAAACTTGTTTGACAACCACTACTATCCAAAAGCACATATTTTCAGAAAAAACATATCTAGAGGCATGATAAAAATATATAAAATGTATAAGAAGTTAGTAATGCACTATGAAAGCATCATGGAAGTTTTTGAGCAACAACGTGATTATAATAACAAAATACCATTTTTAACAATAAAGCCATATGCAAAGTGCATACAAACTTGGCAAAAATAAGCAATGATTGGATAGGAGAAGAATATCATTACCTATATTCTTACCATTTTTTTCCACTTTTTGACATTCGATACACATATCACCTTTCTTCTTTTATGTGGCTATTTGCAAGTGACCTACAAGAAGAAATATGAAATGGTCCCCAATCAATTTTTTAGGTTCAATGGGGTTAGCTTAGAAACCCAAGTCTTATTGATTTTTAGTGCTTTCCTAAAGGGGAAATATGCAAAATAATAACCAATTTCATTGCAACGATTACATGTGCCCATATCCTTGGAACTAGATGATTCTCCATTTAAAATTGGAGGTCTTTGTCGTTGTTGTTCCTTTGTTTACTATCAAGTTCAATAACATCTCTACTCATTTGTTTAGTAGTATGGTCTAGTATTTGATCAAGATTCTTTTTACCTTCTAAAAATCTTTACAATGAGTATCTACAACTCTGATTATCATGCATAAGAGAAGTAATAGAAGAAGATAGTTGATTAATATAATCTCTAGCATGCAAAAAATTGATTTATAAGCAATTTTTTTTGTCATATAAGAATGTTTTCTATATAAAGAGTAGCAATGTAATTCTTTCTACTAGTAGAATTAGAACAAGAAATTCTAGGACATTGATTTTAGCAAGCAAGGAAGCATTTTATTCAAGCATAGAGATCTTGATGTACACAATTTCCAGATTCCATTCCTTACAAAACAAAGTCTTTGTACTCATTTTCAGTTCTAAGAAGATCAATATTAAACATGAGACAATTCACAATTTTAATATGCCCTTCATCAGAATTAGGCATAAAAGGTTGAGATTTTAAAAATTTAATGTTATCAAGAAAGCTAGCATTGACAAGTTCAAGAACATCTACTTATTTAAGATAAAACATTTTTTTAATCTCAACACCGTTGAATTTCAATTCAAGTTCTAGATAAAAGTTTTGGAGATTGGTAACATCATCTTGAAAGAAAATATTAACATGTTCAACCTTTTTTTCTTCTTCTTTATGAAGGTTATCAACAATCTTAGCAAGTTTTTTTTTCTTATTTTAATGCTTAGTAGACTTAAGAGATGCATGAGTAGCATGAAAGACGAATATTAGAGATTCATTATCTAAAGAGTTTATATTTACCTCATTTGAATCATAGTTTGGAATTGCCATGAGAGAAAAGTGGCATTCTCCACTTTCACTAGAGCTTTCACTAGAATCTTCACTTGATCTTGAGTTGGAGGAGTCACTAGATCTTTTGTACCATTTCTCTTTCTTCTTATACTTCTTTTCCCTTCTCTCATGATGATGGGTCTTTTGGCCTTATTGGCAATCATCCCTGAAGTGACCCTTCTTTCCACATTTGAAGCACCACGTCAAGGAAGAAAATTTGTCTTTTTGTAGAATCTACCTTTGGAGTACGTGGAATCTTCTTCAACTTGATAGGATTTGTGACTTGATGAAGCATGTAAAGTAATCATCTTATCCTTCTTATTTTGATTCTTTTTTTTAAAATCCTCTTCTTCTTATTGGTTGAGTCTTACTTAATGGGCTTGAAGGTTTCCTATGAATTCTTCAATAGGAATGTTAGAGAGGGACTTTTTTTCCTCTATGGAAGCCATTTCCATTTCCCAATGACAAGGAAGAGTATGGAGAATTGTTGTGTTCACCTTTCCTTGATCCATAACTTGACCTAGGACAACAAAAACATTTGCAATGGTGTTGAGCCTTGAGAACATTCCTGCCATACTCTTCTCCTTTACCATATTAAAGGATTCAAATAGTTCATTGGGCGTAAATACTCTACTCCTTCACTTGCTTTGTCCCTTCATAAGTGACACATTGTTTCCTCCATATCTCATAGGTTGTCTCATAAGAAGAAATCTAGTTTAACTAGATGGGAAGGAAAAAGTCATAGAGGATGCTGATGGCTTTGACATTTAATGTTGCTTTCATCAAAGCAACCTCATCCTATTCTTCTAGCTTTGCCTCTGGTTGCTTGTACAGAAGATCCACCAGCCTTCATACTACATTCTTCTCTTCCAATAAAGGAAGTTGCTCCCATCAAAGACCGAAATGTTGTAGTAGTATTTCCTTCCTTGATTGTCACCCATCTTCTCCTACTTGTGTAAGTATTGCTTGGAGAAGACCTTTATCTGATACCAATTGTTGGATCTATAATGGGATCTAGAGGGGGAGGGAGGTGAATAGATATAAAACAATTTAAAAAAAATTCATTAGACCTTCAAGATATTTCCCAAGACAATATTACAAGCATGGAATTTGATTGCAGCTAAACATGCATAGTAAGGGAGAGAGATATTTAACAAGTTTTAAATAATACAAGATATTTATAGTGGTTCAACCTCCAAACTAGGAGATGTACAACCACTACTTAGAGGTGTCAATCTTTAAGATTTTCAACCATGCCTCACTCCTTATATTCCATTATAAGAGTTACAACACAAGAACACACTTTTCTAGGTTAAGGGATAAATTAGCATTCCTTTTCACAAGGACCCAATAACCATTATAAAGAACTTACTTACCCATGGACAAGAGTCTCCCGTCTTACCAAGGACTTACTTAATCTTGCAAAGAGTCTTCAACCTTCTCCAATGGCTTACTCTTACAACGAGTCTTCGACCTTCAAGGTCTTACCCACTCTTGACTTGGATCTCTTACATTTGACTTCATCTTTACCAAGGAGAAGCTTTTCACCAAGGGATTCCTTCCCTACTTCTTCTTATCCACTTTTATCTAAGATACAATCTTCATCTTCATGTTAGAAAGAGAGATTGGGAGATAGAGGAAGTGAGAGACTCACAAGATATGCATATATAACTATCTCTCTTACAAATATCATACTCACTCTAATGGATATAGCAAGTGATTAAGCATATGAGAGTGGATGGAGGCTTATGGAGGCAAAGTATCTCTCAACTATACTATAGGGACCTTCATATTGCTTGGATAACCATGGGATAAAGCCCAAGGGGTCATACTTATAGTTGAGGATGCTTCCTAGCCACTAGAACCATTTATGATGCATTATAGCCGTTATTGGGGTGTCGAACATATCCTTTTTCACCCCTCCAATAAATATATTTCACTCCCAAAAATGACTACTATAATAATATTTTTTGAGTTACCTTTAGGGACAACTTAACCAACATGGTTACTACAATACTTTCATTTGAGTTGTCTTCAGGGACAACTCGACTGACAAACCTTGCTGTCTGGGCCATTTTTTGGTCCACCAAGTTGTATTCTGGCAAGAAACTCAGTCTATAAAAGGTCCTAGAAACCCCCATGAACAAGGCTATTGGCTGAGTCACCCCAGGGAGAACTTGACCAATTTCACTTGCTATTTTGGGTGTTCCAAAACCTCCTAAGTGGAATATAATTTATCCTAATTAATTTTGTTACACATATGAGATAAATTCAACTCACACAATCATTACAAGTGATTTACATCAAATATATAAGGAGAACTATCTATTCTTCAATATTTATCTTAATGCTTGTATGACTTGATTTTTCCTCATTAGGATTTTCAAGTTTATGCATTTGGATTGTGTCTACCTAATATGAAATCAGTCAAGTAGGTGCACCAGACACAAATAAGTGGAATGGTCTAGTCATCATCAAAATAAGGGATTAGTTAATCTAGACCTCGAGTCAACATATAGCCTCAAATTACAACATGAATAATTTCTTCACCCCATTATCAGATCTAATTGGCATGTTAAGCACAACTAAGGAAAAAATGTTGAAAGACAAACCCAAATTGGATTTGATGATTAATGAAGGAAAATGAAAGTACAAGGGTAAAGGCAAAGCTAATTGAAGTTATAAGGCTAGCCAAATATCTAAATCTTATACACTTAAAGAAAAGGAAGAGTTGGTAAAGAAGACAAATATCACGATTGCAACCAAGATTGACATTACAAAATAAGTTTCCATCTCTACCTAGAGAAAATAAAGAATAAGAAGCAAGAGATGTAAATCTCCACTTCAGTTATATATGTTGTATAGATAAAACTAACCACTCCTTCGTCATGGGTATTTAGTACTAGATGTGGATTTCATATTTGTTCAAATATGCATGTATTGAAAAGAAGTAGACCCTTAAAGAGGGGGGGGGGGTGGGGATGTAGTGTCGAAAATGGAGCAAGAGTTGCTGCAACTAATGTAGGAACCTACTCTTATATATGCCTAGTATGCTTGTAATAAAGTTAGAGAACTTCTATTATGTACCCACATATCTAGGAGCATCATTTTTGTTTTATGTTTAGACAAAAATAGTTTGAATTTCACATTAAAAAGGGTAGATATTCTATTTATGATGGTGAGATCTTTTATTGCAATGCTTCTACTCCTATGATATTTATTTGTTAGATCTTGAGACAAATGTCAATAACATAAATACTAAGAAGATTAAACTCGATGAATATCTTTTATATTGTCGTTTAAGTCATATAAATGAGAAACACATTTATAGACTCCATAAATATGGATGTATAGATTCATTTGGTTTTGAATCAATCAAGACATGCAAATCTTATTTATTAGGCAAGTTGACAAAATCACCTTTAACTAGTAATAATGAATGGGCAAGTTACTTATCAGGTTCTCATACATATTGATTTATGTCGACCTTTTAGCACAAATGCTAGATGTTGGAATATATACTACATTACATATAATGAAGACCTTAGCACATATAGATATGTGTATCTAATGAAACACAAGTCAAGAATTCTTTGAAGAATTCAAAGAATTCATGAATGAAGTAAAAAATCAACTTGACAAGAGCATTAAAGCACTTCAATCAGACCGAGGAGGGAAATACTTAAGCCAAGAGTTTGAGGATCTATTGAGAGATTGTGGTATTGTATAATGATGGACTCCTCCCGATCCACAAATTAATGGTGCATCAGAAAGAAGGAATCACACCTTGTTGGACATAATACGATCAATGATGTGTTTTTGTTACTCTTTTGACTTCCTTTTGGGGAAATTATTTAAAAACCACATGGACACTTAACCACATAATTTTTGATTTTGTTCAAAAGATACCATATGGGATATGGATTGGGAAACATTCCAATATGTCTTTTATGTAAATTTGGGATGTGAAGCATATGTAAAGAAATAATTTTAGAAAAACTTAGATCGAAATCAACCAAATGTCATTTTTTTGACATCATAAGGAAACCAATAGATATTAATTTTATATTAGATCTTACAACATACTCTTTATTTCTAGAATGCTTTATTCCTCATAAATAATTTATTTCTAGAGGAACCAGTGCGAGAGATAGAACTCAAATAACTTTTCATATCGACAAGATAACATTGAAAATAATGACATGGATAAGGAACAAGATGAATCAAAACTATTGTCGAATCTCAATTTCCTCATATATACAAGAACCTCGAAGGTCTAGTAGGGCACATCTTGAGACAATGAGATTTGGATTCCTGATGTGTTGCATGGATGATGATGAACCTACAATGGTCCTTAATAGGATCTGAGATATACTTCACGTCAAAATGGTGTGAGGCTATGAGATCTGAGATAGACTTCACGTCCACCAATAAAGTATGGATTTTGGTGGATGAAACTAAAGGGTTAAAGCCCATAGGATGCAAATGGGTCTTCTAGAAGAAGACTAACATGGATGGTAATGTACAAACCTATAGCAGACGAGTGGTTGCAAAAGGTTTTAGACAAGTTCAAGGTGTTGACTATGATAAGTTTTTTACCAGTTGCTATGGTTAAATCCGTTAGTATCATACTTGCCATTACATGACTATAAAATTTGGAAAATGGATGTGAAAATTGCTTTCTTCAATGGGTTTTTTTTGAGGATGTGTACATGACATAGCATGAAGGTTCCATTAGTCCAAATGAAGCTAATAAAATCTATAAGCTACAATCATCAATCTATGGATTGAAGCAAGCATCTAGAAGCTAGAATCTTCATTTTATGAGACAATCAAATAGTTTGGTTATATATAAAATAAAGACAAACCTTGTGTTTACAAGAAGGTTAGTGGGATGATAATCATATTCCTTATATTGTATGTAGTTGACATATATTTATAGAGAATAAAATCCTATTAGTAGTATGTGAAAAACCACTAGAGGGGGGTGAATAGGGTTTTATAAATATTTTAATAATAAATCAACTCAAGCAACCAAAATTGAGATAAGAAGAAAGAGGCAAGGTGTTTAGAGTGGTTCCACCGTTAGCAAAAACTAAGGGAGTCAGTCCACTACCCAATTATTTCCAATTGGGATTTTGAAAGTATTTAAATTTTATTACCTCGTAAGGATGTTGCATAAAATTACAAATACTTTCACCACCCTTTGGAAAACCTTCACCTAGAAGTAGTCCCACCAACCTCGAAGCAGCCTTCCTTGAAGTAACTTCAAGCTCCCCCTTGAAGTAGCCTTCCTCTTGAAGTAGCTTCCCATTGAGACAACCTTATTGAAGTAGTCCAAAGTCCTCCTTCTCAACCTGAGAAGATAGCACCCTCTCCAATCCGCAGCCTCCAACCCTAGGAGTAGCAAGGAGAGTATAAAGCAAATAAGAATGAACAAGAAGGGAAAAAGGAAATTACAATTACCACTGTAGCACAAGGATTGAATCCTATATCAAGCATTTTGATCTCCTAACCAATGTGTATGAAAGGGAAGTGTAGTGGGTAGGAGATACTAGCCTATAGGACATGAGCTTGTAGCAATGGGAAAGATTAGCAAGTGTATAACTTGCTCAATTGCTTACAAGAAAGGATTGCCAATTGCAAGTATGTATGCTCAAGTATTGCAAATGTGTGTTTTGGGTGTCCTAAGGCATGTCCTATTTATAGGAATGGCCTATGAGTGCTTAAGGACGTTCTAGACACTTTCTAGGGGGTTCTAAGTGCTCAACTAGCCGTTAGGTATCCACTAATTGCTTTAGCAACGACTAGTTTATTAATTCTAAAAACTACAGATAGAGTTCTTCTCAGTCGAGAAATTATCGACTGAGACATCAGTCGGTCGAAGACTTTGTCAACCGAGGGATGGTCTGGAGCAAGTGTATATAACATTCTATTCCAACTTCCAACCACCTTGTCTGCTAGGTCTAACGACTATAGAACCTTTTAGAAGGATTAACCCTGGAGACTCTCAGTCGAGAAGATGTTCGACTGAGTGTGTCTCAATTGACAATTAATTCGACTGAGAATGTCTCTGTTTGGGTGGTTCTAGATAAATACTAAGTGTGTGTATGAGTGTGCTGTTGTGACACTATTATAGGGGATGACTTGTGAATGGATAGAGAAGACCTCAATGCTTGATTTACATGATATCTAAGTACTTGTACATTATATACTTGTACAAGTTTTTACATTTGATTTACAATCATAAAAGTAAAGCATTTTGAGCATGTAGATATTCCAAAGGTTAGTCATCCACCTTGTTCCTGCAACACTCAAATAGCACGTTAGATCCACAAGAATGAAATGTTTGCCATTATCAAAACAAAGGGATTTAAATGATGTCCATTTAGCCAACAATCTCCCCCTTTTTGAAGATGACAAACATTTCCAAAATATAAATCAAATAATCCTAAAATGAGTTGAGTTTCATACTTGAGATTTATCTTGTGTATTCCTTCTCTTGTTTATGGAATTTGTGCTTATTATTCCCAAAGAAGTATGGAACATCAAGTCCAACTCTTAGGGAATATAACAACTTTTAATGTAAAGCCAAGAGATCATGAAACTCATTGATTGAGTATTTAAGATTTATATTATTTCTCCCCCTTTGTCATTTCAAAAAGATAGCTGTTAAAATCATGTGTTAAAACTCCCCCTTAATTTGTTCTCCCCTTAAAAAGATAACCATCAAATCATTTGAAAGGATGTCCATTTGAAGCCAAAATGTAAGGATCAGAAAAACCAACTGATTTAAGAAGCACAAATGTCAAAGAAAACATCTTCTAAGGGAGTAATGAGTAGTTGATTCCTTATTTTATTGAATTGATCTAATGGAAGTAGTTTTGTGAAAATATCAGCCAATTGATCTTCCGTATCAACATGATGAAGGGATACATGATTTTTAGAGATATGATCCCTTAGAAAATGATGACGGATTTCAATATCTTTGGCACGAATGTGTAAAATTGGGTTATGTGCCAAGTTTATAGCACTTGTATTGTCACAAAAGATAGGCGTGGATGAAAATGTAAAACCATAATCATTTAAAACTTATTGCATATAAAGCACTTGAGCACAACAAGACCCAACTGCCATATATTCAACTTCAACTGTAGAGAGGGCAACCATGTTTTGTTTCTTGCTAAACCAAGATACTAAGGCTCTTCTGAACAAGAAACAACTTTTGCTTGTGCTCTTTCAATCAATTCGACAACCAGTGTAATCGACATCGGTATAAGCTTTAAATTCCAAAGATTGTCCTTTAGGATACCATAGACCATAACTTGTAGTGCCGACTAAATATCTTAAAATCCGTTTGACGACTTGAAAATGAGTTTTCATAGGTTGTGATTAAAATATAGCACAAAGATCAACGTAAAACATGATGTCCGGTCTAGAAGCGGTTAAGTAAAGCAAGCTACCAATTATGGCCCTATATAAGGAATCATCAATAGGTTCCCCATTTTCATCCTTATCAATTTTAGTGGAGGTAGCCATTGGAGTGGTAGCATGTTTGCAATGTTCCATCTCGAAACATTTTAAAAGTTCATTTGTATACTTCTCTTGGCTTATAAAAATACCAGCGGACGTTTGCTTTATTTGAAAATCAAGAAAGAAAGTCAATTCTCCCATGCGACTCATTTCAAATTCCTTTTGCATAATATCACTAAATTATTTACATAAAGATTCATTTGATGCACCAAAGATAATATCATCAACATAAATTTGAACAACTAGAAAGTCAGATTCATATGTTTTGAAAAATAAAGTAGAATCTGAATTTCCAATTGGAAAACTGTTGTTAAAGAGATAGTTTTTGAGCCTTTCATACCAATTTCTAAGTGCTTGTTTTAAACCATAAAGTGCTTTCTTAAGTTTGTATACATAGTCACCTTTTTCTGGAATTTCAAAACCAGGTGGTTGGGCAACATATACTTCTTCTTGTATTATTCCATTTAGAAATGCACTTTTTACATCCATTTGGAATAGTTTGATGTTTTTTGGGTAGCTATAACTAGTAGCATTCTAATGGCTTCAAGTCTTGCCACTGGTGCATAAGTTTCATCAAAATCTATTCCTTCTTGTTGATTATACCCTTGTGCTACCAACTGAGCTTTATTTCTTACTACTTCCCCGACTTCATTTAACTTATTTCTAAAAACCCACTTAGTTCCAATAATGGTTTTATCTTGAGGTTTAGGAACTAAGTCCCACACATCATTCATAGTAAATTGGTTTAATTCTTCTTACATAGCCACTATCCAATAATCATCTTTTATAACTTCAGTTACTTTCTTGGGTTCTATTATAGATAAAAATGCCATATTTGCAACATCTCTTAAAGATGAATGGGTTTTTACTTTATCATTAGGATTTCCAATGATTAGTTCTTGAGGATGATCCTTAATGAGTCTAGGAATGGGTTGTTGTGTCTCAACTTGTTGATCATTTTTACCATTTTGATCATCTTTAGTTGATATGGTTAGATTTTCTACTTGATGAGTAATATCAACTACATCATTATTTTTAGTACTTAGTTCTTCATGAAAAGTAATGTGAATGGATTCTTCAACTTTTCTAGAGATAGTGTTGTAAACTCTAAATGCTTTACTAGAAGTTGAATATCCCAAGAAAAAGGCTTTTTGTGATCTAGAGTCAAACTTTTCTCTATCATCTTTTGTGTTCAAGATATAGCAAGTTGAGCCAAAAGTATGAAAATAGTCAACCTTGGTTTCTTAGTATACATGATTTCATATGGTGTTTTCTTCAAATAAGAGTGTACAGTTACTCTATTTAGCACATAACAAGCTGTGTTTACTGCTTCAACCCAAAAAGTTTTAGGTGTATTATGTTCAAGCATCATAGTCCTAGCCATTTCTTGTAATGACCGATTTTTCCTTTCAACTATGCCATTTTGTTGTGGAGTGTGTGGAGCAGAAAAATCGTGAGTGTAGCCTTGAGATGTGCAGAATTCTTCAAATAGATGATTCTCAAATTCTCCACCATGATCACTTCTAATTGTGCATATTTTGTTTTGTAATTGATTTTCAATCTTTGAACAAAATTGTATGAAAACTTGAATAGTATCGTCTTTATTTGCAAGAAAATGTACCCATGTATATCTATTGTAGTCATCAATAATAAAAAAGTAATATCTTTTCCCACCAATAGATTGTGTCCTCATAGGTCCAAAAAAATCCATATGAATAAGTTCTAGCGATCTACTGGTGCTGAGCATGTTTTTGGGTTTAAAAGAAGTTTTAGTTTGTTTACCCAAAGTACATGGTTCACAATTTTTAGATTGATCAAAAGATAACTTAGGTAAACCACAAACAAGATCATATTTAACTAGCTTTTTGATAACATATGAACTAGCATGACCTAAGTTTCTATTCCATAGTTGTAAAGAATTTTCTTTTGCAAGTAAGCATTTTCCAACTACAGATTACATAGAGTTAGGTCTAAGGATATATAGATTTCCAACTCTTTTCCCTTCATAAACAACATTTGTAGTGTTTTCTATTAGTAACTTGCAGCAATTTTTGTTGAATAAAACATCATATCCACTATCACATAATTGACTGACACTTATTAAATTATGGTGCAAACCATCAACAAGTAAAACATTCCAACGAGGACCTTGGTTCTTTGATGACCAACTGGTCTTGGTCAGAAGATGGACACCCGAGGCTGATATTCGTAGAACTGCTCTGAAGACTGCCCCCGTCTGGATTTCTCTCCCAGATGTGGGGAAGCACTGGTCTTTTAGGGCTATAAATGTGATCGCTCACGCCATAGGGGAGCCAAGATCCATCGACCGTAGGGCGGATGGATCTGTGATGGGCTGCGCTCGAGTGTGCGTCAACATCACCGCTGAAGAGGAACCCCCACTGGAGATTACGGTTGAACTACCAAATGGTGGGGAGTGGGAGGTGAAGCTGAGGTTGTGAGTACCAATACTATGGAGGTTGTGGTACCTATCACCACAAGCAGTACCAACCCTTTCTCTGTATTGGAGCAACTTGAAGAAGGAGAAATGCCCACAAGTGTAGAAGGGGGAAGAAGTAGAAGCCCGAGAGCTACTAGAAGCTCCACAACAAAGCCAAAGAACAGACCCAAATCCGGAGGTGGAGGAGGGTCAAAAGAGAAAGGTAAATGACTTTCCTTGCATGGAATGTGTGAGGGGCTTCCTTACCTAGGACTCAATCTAGGTTAAGGAATATTCTTAGGAGGATACAAGCTGATGTGGTTTTTTGTTTTGAGATAAGAATAAAGAGAGATGTCTCGGAGAGAGTTATGACCTTATTTCCTCCAAATTGGGAGTCCCTGTCCAACCTTCAGGTTGTGGATGGGGGCAGGATTGTGCTAGGGTGGAACCCAAAGAAGTGGACCATTGAACCAATAGCAATACATGATCAAATCATTACTGTCAGTTGCTTCAATCCTGGGGGTTTCTCGTGCATTCTTTCTGCTGTTTATGGTGAAAACTTAGAGAGTGACAGGGAGAGGTTGTGGCCTGCGCTGAAGGAAACTGCTCAAAATCAAATTCTGTGGATTGTCCTTGGGGATTTCAACAACATCCGGAGTGCCAATGAGAAGAAAGGAGGGATGATAGTTCTTGAGAGAATTCTGAACAAGTTCAATAACTACTTGGATGCTGCTGACCTCCATGAAGTTAATACGGTAGGTGGACACAATACTTGGTCTATCAAACAAAATAGGTGGATAGCTACTCGCCTAGACAGATGCCTGGTTAATAATGCATGGCTGGAGGTTTTCCCCAGAGTGGTTGCTAAAATCGGATCACGTCACTTTAGTGGTCATGCATGGTTGGAGGTGAGCCTCATCAACAAACTGCAAAAAGCAAAACCCTTCAGGTACTTGAACTTCTGGAGCAAATGGGAGGGGTTTACGCAAATCATTGAAGAAACTTGGTTGCCTAATGTGGAAGGGAACCCCCTATTTAGTTTCCTCAAAAAACTCCAAAGAACCAAAGCCAAGTTGAAAGTGTGGACGAAAGAAAACATCAATATACCAAATCTCCTAAATGAAGCCATAGAGAAATACAACACTATTGCCACAATGCTGAGAGATGATCTACTCAACGATATCCTTATAAAAGAACAAAACCTTAGTGAAGACAGAGTCAGAAATCTAGAGAAGGTTGAGGAACAATATGAATGGCATATTAGTAGGATGCGTTGGATAAACGATGGTGATCGGAACACCAAGATTTATCATGCGGCTACTAAGAAAAAGATAATGAGGGATAGCATAAACAATCTGACTGATGAGCAGGGGCGATTTCGTACAACCATGAGGAAATAGCGTCGCAAGCTGTTGATTTCTTCAACAACTTATACAACAACAACAACAACAACTATGAAGGGGAACTTAATTTGCTGAGCAATAAAGTCAATGACAACATGAACATAGATCTCTGCCGAGATATTGATGAAGAAGAAGTTAAAGCTGCCCTCTTTTCCATTAACTCCTCCAATGCACCAGGACCTGACGGGTTCAATAGTCATTTCTTTAAGACTACATGGCATATCATTAAAGATGACCTTTGTGATGCTATCAGATGGTTCATTAATGGGGGTAACATGGTCCTCGCTGTAAACCATTCTTTCATCAAGCTAATTCCCAAGTTCAAAGATGCGAGAACTATGAGCGACTACCATGTAATAGCCTGCTGTAGCGTTCTTTACAAAATGATTGCAAAGCTACTTGCAAAAATACTAAAAGAGGTTCTGCCACACATCATATCTGATGACCAAAATGCTTTTATCAAAGATAGGAAGATGGAAGATTGTTCTCTCTTGGCGTCTGAGTTCCTTATTGATTTCAATAGAGGTAAATATAACGCTAAACCTATTATGAAAATCGACATAAGTAAAGCCTACGGCCATGTCAGCTGGTCCTTTCTTTACAACATGATGAATTCCTTGGGGTTCAATCAAAAGTTGATTCGCCTGATGCAACAATGCTATGAAACCTGCTCCTTTTCTGTGCTTATTAATGGCACCCCTGAAGGGTTATTTAGATCCTCTAATGGGTTACAACAGGGGGACCCTTTATCCCCTCTGTTGTTCACCTTGATCATGGAGGGCCTAAGCCACCTCATCAAAGAAGCGAATAACAACAATTTGGTGAAGAATTTTAAGGTGAAAGGTGTCAAAGTTAAACTGACTCTCATTTTTGCAGATGACGCCCTCCTCTTCTCTGTGGGACATGCTAGAAGACTTAAAGAAATGACTAAAGTTCTAAAAACTTTCGGGAAGATGACATCCTTGTACATTAGTGCCATTAAGTCAAGGGTCTACTTCTCTAAATCTTGTGATAACAGAAGAGGGAGATTAAAGGCTGCTGTTGGTATGGAGATAGGTTCTTTACCTACTAGATATCTTGGCATCCCTTTGGATTTGGGGAGAGTTAAAACCAATGACTACAACGATCTCATGAACAACCTTCGCCAAAGGATTGAAGAATGGAGTGGTATGAATTTATCAATGGCTGGCCGATTGGTTTTGATCAGAACAGTTGTCCAAGCTATTGTAAGATTTTGGGCTCGTATGGGGGACATCCCAAACCCTGTCCTATACAATATCCGATCCCTCACTGCCAATTTTCTATCGGTGGGCAAGGCTCATGGTATTGCTTGGGAAAAGATAGCTAAACCTTTCTCACAGGGGGGGTTACAAATTGCTGATCCGATGACTATTATGGAGACAAATACAAAAAAGTGAGTTGATAGATTACTATCTCTTTCTGAAAGCTACTGGGGGACATGGATAAAGCAAAGGTACAACAATTTGAGATCTCCTGCTACTGACAACAACCCTTCGAAGACCTGGAGAGCTATGTGTACCTTTGTTACAAAAAACCCCAACCTATATAGTGTGGATGCAAATGGTGGATGGGCTGCCTTAACCCCTCCATCATTAATCAACACCAATATAGCGTTGACTGCTGGGGAGGTGCACGCAGACCTACTTTGGGGCCGTTTCCATTGTACCAAATGGAGTACCCTTGCCTACCGTGTTTTACTTAACAAATTACCCACTGCTGACAGGTTACTAAGGTGGGGTTTACATGTTGAACCCACTTGCTGCTTGTGCAAGGAGGCTGAGGAGACGAAAGATCACATTGTCTTTGATTGTAAGTATTCCAAACAAATGCTTACCATCATTTGCCTCAGGAATGGATTGTCTTATAATGGTCCATCAAAACCGCATGACATTTTGAGCTGGGTCAAAGACATATACAAAAACAATAGAACCTTATGCAGTTTTTCTAACCTCTGCATAACGGGGCTGATGTTTGGGATATGGAGCGAAAGAAACAGGAGGATACACAACAAGGGGGAGATGGATGAGTTAAACCTCATCAAAATCTTCTCCACTAACTTAACCTGGAATGTAAAGAATAGGCAGAAACTCTTAGACAGTTTGAGTTTGACGACAAGTACATACTGGGGCTTTTTGTATACAACCCCTGTATAGTTTGCCTCTTTGTTGACTTTTGGGGTCTCTTTTCAAGATGCCCTGCAGTATTTTTATAGCTTATCTATACCCTCTTTTGGCAATATATTTACCTTATTCAAAAAAAAAATTCTTTATTTCAAGGTTTGTACCAATATTACCTATTCCAACAATTTTACCTTTACCATTGTCTCCAAAAGTGACTGTTCCACTTTTCTTTTCCTCAAGAGTTTGAAATGCATCCTTGTTCCCGGTCATGTGTTTGGAACATCCACTATCAACTACCCAATCCTCTTGAGAATCATCACTATCATCTTCTTTGGCCATGAGACACTCCACATTCTCTTCTCGACTTTCACTATCACTTGATTCATCCCATGCAACTTTGTATGCTTTTTCTCCCTTCTTCTTGGATGAGCTTTTCTTTCCTTTATTTTCTTTAGGACATTCATTCTTGAGATGTCCCTTCTTTCTACATTCAAAACACCTAGGAGTAGAAGAAGAAGAACCAACAATTTTGTTAGATCTAAATCTTCTATATTTCTTACCATTAACAATTAGAGCTTCTTCTCCTTCATCTCCATCACTTGTTTCATCACTTTCTTGAGTGATGATCTTGTTGAAGTTCACGCCCTTGTCATTCTTATTCCTCCAAGGTTGCCTCATGTGCTTCTAAGTTGCCAATGAGTTGCTCCATCCTTAGTCGGGTGAGATCATTTGCTTCTTCAATAGCATCACCTTGGGCTTGTACTTTGGAGGAAGAGACCTAAGGATTTTTGAAACTTGATCTTCTTCACTGATTACTTTACCTAAAGCATTTAAACCATTTACAATGGAAGAAAATTTTGCATACATTTCACTAATAGACTCACTTTGATCCATACAAAATTGTTCAAACTTTTGTTTAAGCCTTCTGATTTTAGAATTCTTAACTTAAACAGTTCCTTCATAGGTTATAGAGAGTCTATGCCATATCTCATATGCTGTTTCACAATTTGATATTCTATTGAATTCACCAACAAAAACTGAACAACAACTTTTGCAGTCATTTGGGCTGATCTTACCAGATTAGCATCCCAAGTTGCATACTCTATTTGAGGAAAGTCATATGGATTTGACACCATCCTCTAGAGATCCCAGCTAATTCCCTGGAAATATAACTACATCCTCCTCTTCCAGTAGGTGTAGTTAGTGCCATCAAAAGGTGGAGGTCTAGCCACGAGTGTCCCTTCCAAGTTGAGGGTGTCGAGTACCCCGTCACCCATTCTTCAAGACTTTGTTAGAGTTCCTTGAAGCCTTGCTCTGATACCAAATGAAAAACCACATAAGGGGGATGAATAGGGTTTTATAAATATTTTAACAATAAATCAACTCAAGCAACCACAATTGAGATAAGAAGAAAGAGGGTTCCACCCTTAGCAAAAACTAAGGGAGTCAGTCCACTACCCAATTGTTTCCAATTGGGATTTTGAAAGTATTTAAATTTTATTACCTCACAAGGATGTTACATAAAATTACAAATACTTTCACCACCCTTTGGACAGCCTTCACCTAGAAGTAGTCCCACCAACCTCAAAGCAGCCTTCCTTGAAGTAACTTCAAGCTCCCCCTTAAAGTAGCCTTCCTCTTGAAGTAGCTTCCCATTGAGACATCCTTCGTGAATTAGTCCAAAGTCCTCCTTCTCCACCTGAGAAGATAGAACACTCTCCAATCCGTAGCCTCCAACCCTAGGAGTAACAAGGAGAGTACAAAGCAAATAAGAATGAACAAGAAGGGAAAAAGGAAATTACAATTACCGCTGTAGCACAATGCTTGAATCCTATATCAAGCATTTTGATCTCCTAACCAATGTGTATGAAAGTGGAAGTGCAGTGGGTAGGAGATGCTAGCCTATAGGATACGAGCTTGTAGCAATGGGAAAGATTAGCAAGTGTAGAAGTTGCTCAATTGCTCACAAGAAAGGATTGCCAATTGCAAGTATGTATGCTCAAGTATTGCACAAGTGTGTTTTGGATGTCCTAAGGCATGTCCTATTTATAGGAATGGCCTATGAGTGCTTAAGGACGTTCTAGACACTTTCTAGGGGGTTCTAAGTGCTCAACTAGTCGTTAGGTATCCACTAATTGCTTTAGCAACGACTAGTTTATTAATTCTAAAAACTATAGATAGAGTTCTTCTCGGTCGAGAAGTTGTCGACCGAGACATTAGTTGGTCGAAGACTTTGTCGACCGAGGGATGGTCTAGAGCAAGTGTATATAACGTTCGATTCTAACTTCTAACCACCTTGTCTGCTAGGTCTAACAACTATAGAACCTTTTAGAAGGATTAACCTAGGAGACTCTCAGTCGAGAAGATGTTCGACCGAGTGTGTCTCAGTCGACAATTAGTTCGACTGAGAATGTCTCTGTTTTGGTGGTTCTAGATAAATACTAAGTGTGTGTATGAGTGTGCAGTTGTGACACTATTATAGGGGATGACTTGTGAATGGCTAGAGAAGATCTAAATGCTTGATTTACATGATATCTAAGTACTTGTACATTATATACTTGTACACGTTTTTACATTTGATTTACAATCAGAAAAGTAAAGCATTTTGAGCATGTAGATCTTCCAAAGATTAGTCATCCACCTTGTTCCTGCAACACTCAAGTAGCATGTTAGATCCACAAGAATGAAATGTTTGTCATTATCAAAACAAAGGGATTTAAATGATGTCCATTTAGCCAATAGTATGACCTGAGGCCAATCATATGATGATTGTAATGACACACTTCGTAGCTTGATTGATTATTAAGGAAATTCGAGTTATTATGTTTGCATAAGTATAAGATAATGCATTGATATAATAATTTCCTAAGAATGTATAACTCAAAGACGTGTTTTGGGTTGAGGACCTAAACATGAGATCATGTGTATGCTATAAGTATTCATTCTTGTATATGTCCCTAGTCAGATATAATTGTCGAAATTAGGACAACAATAATAGATTAATACTAGTATGTGTCTTGAAAGATGACTAAGTCTCACTAGATATGATAGTGGATATCAAGTACAATACATAAGTAATTGTTATGAACAAGTGTATTGGACATACCCAATTTGAGTATCATACATGGAAGACATAAAATGACAACCATACATATCTTACATGATAGTTGTGATACTGGTCCTTAGACCCAAAGTCACTTCAATAGTCACATGTAGTTTGATGTACTTTAATACTAATCAATGTGACCTTGAATAACAGTTTCCATACATGTAGTGCTTGGGGTGAATTGTGACACATATGGATCATTGTGAGTGATGTAGAGGTAATTTATCCCTCCTAGTGATGTGATATCTTTGCAACTTCAGAGTGAGACTATGAAATGCATGGAAATGCTCATGTGATTCAATATATGATATTGAGCTCATATGTATCTTAAACAATCTACTCTAGATGAAGGTACAAAAATTAGATATTAAGAGGATGCAATTTGCATGTCTCAATTTTGATATGGATATTGGAGACAAAGGGATTATATAATCATTGTAACACATCCAAACTAGGTTTAAGTTGTTCTCCAACTTATCCAATTATTGGGTGGCAATGAAATCTTACTCGATACCAATCTTACGAAAAGCTTTAGGTAACTAATTGGATCATTGATGGACTGACTAGAAATCAGTCGATCGATAGGAAAGCCCATATTCTCGATTGGATATATCAACTATAAGGTCTAGTTGATCGACTAGGTTGAGAAATAGCCAATCACTTGATTAGCTAACCTAGTTTCTTGACTAGACAAGATCAACCAATTGGTTGACAAGCTAGTCTAGTCACAGACTAGACAAGATCAATAGATGTGCTGGTGGACCCAGAACGTGACCCAATCTAGTTTCCTGACTGGTTCACCTGGAGATGTCGCTAAAATGAAGCCTGACCTGGTCACTCGACTAGTTGTCCATAAAAAACTACTAAAAAGCAGCCACCTTATTTTTGTTTCCTAGGTATTATTAGAAACCCTACTTCTTTCCCTCTCTAATATAAAGGGGCATGATGGTCAATTTCTTTGATTAAACTACTAGACATGTAAAACCTTGCAGTTATTACCTACAAGGAGAGAGAGAGAGGAAGAGAGATTGTGGAACACTAGCATGTTTCCAAAATAAAGACTACTCCATCCCCGCCAGCTCTAGGAGTATGACGTAGAGTTCCCATTTATCCATATGGATGATATAAAGACATATATGAATTTGTGGATATGTTGGAAGAATGTCATGAAACCTTCATTTGTCTATATTCTCATAAGTGCCTCAACAAATATACATTGTTTTCGAGATGGGGGCACAATGGAATAACAAAATTTCCCTATATAACATAGCCATTAGATCTATCGTAGCTATGTTGGTGAATAAAAGACACAAGAAGGGGAAAATGTTATACCTTAACTCACACTAGTTGTAGGACAACTAGACATGTTTTTCATTGGTGAAGAAAATTATGTTCTAGATCTAGATCCAGAATGGCCACCAAGAAATCCAATTGAATCAATAAGAGATCTGGATTAGCCACCAAGCTATTGCACACATGTCTTCTTGTGGAACAACTTTTCCAAGCCTCCACACTTGTACCTCAGCCTCTACTTCATCCACACAATCAGGGAGAATGTGATGCACTACCTTGGTCACCAAGTCGAATCTAAATAAGAGTTGTTGATTTGCTAGTCATCTCGAAACTCCATTTCTTCTCCTATCTTAGGGTGGCTTCCTCTTTTTAGAGAGAAGTTTGATGGACAATTTGTCTCACAAGTTGTCTCAAGTGTTACGTCAAACCCTTCTAGATGTGCCCTCTTTATGTAGGAGAATCATGGGTTTGGAAAATCTTAATTCAAATCCCTTTACTAATCACAATAACAAAAACAGTCCAATGCTAAAAAACTCAAACTAGATTCTGATTGGCCGATTAGGTTACCTGATCGTCTGATCAGGATCCCAGTGGGTACTCAAATTGGTCGACAACGTTAGTAGATTAGCCGATCTAAAACTGACCTGATCTGACAATCAAGGTCCAAATGGGCACTCTTATCAGTCAATTGGGATAGTAGATTGGCTGATCAGATCAGGTCAATTCAGATCTAGATTTGAGTTGCTTTCCAATTTGAGACTTTTCCTATTGCATTGTGATTTCCAACATATTGACTTTTTAGCTGATCATATCAGTCACGTGGAAAACTCAATTGTTTAATTAAAAATTAATTGATCCTTGATCCAACCAATCCGATCGATCGATTAGACATTCTAGTTTCCCAATCCGAGCATTAAATAGCATGTTCATTCTTTAGAACGATTCAAATCATATGTTTGATTATAAAATTCAATTTCCTTATGCATCGTTATGCGTGTGACCCGCTAGGTTCATATTTACAATGGTAGTGATGTTCAAAACATCACAAGAAAAAGTTAGTGTCAAGCCACATATCGTTGCCATCCAAGTAATAGGAATGAGTTGGAGAACAACTACAACATGTAAGGTGACCAATGTTTCCAAGACCTGATAATTTTTTTATCATAGATATCCAAATTCAAACTAAGGCATGGAATGAAATCCCTTTAACATTCTTCCAGTACTAGAGAAGATTATTCTATATGATGTGAGGTCATTAACATATATTGACTCACATGAGCATGGTCATGAATTTCATAGTCTCTCAATATATTCACAATGTGTCATAGTGTACCCAATCACCAACTTTGTCACAACTCTTATTTTAGAGCATGAGGGGCTAGTGTCAAAGTACACAAAACAAATGTTTTACTGTAGTGACTTAAGGTATAAGGATCATATTCATCACTATCACTTGAGATATGACTTAGACATGTCATTACATGACATTCATGTGTTAGTATCAACGTGGGGATGTCCACTACAACTTGTTCTCTGAAAAGTACCGATGTATATGACTTGATACCCTACTATCACAACTAAAGAAACATATCCATAATTTTCCATACATGCTAGTCTTGTATATTTTGTTTTCCTATAATATATGGTGTGTGAATGGGATACACACACTAGGTCATTCAAATTTATAAGGCCCTAATGATATACATGCTCAAATACACTAACACGCTTCACCTGTAAGCACAACACACAAACTAGGTCTTTCACAAGTGTGACTAGGGTTCAAGGGTTAGATTTGGGTTGGATTTATTACACTAGAGGTTTGAAAAAGCAACTAAGAAAAGGAATGATCAAAACCTAAGTTAACCCTATACAATTTAGTTCAAATTAACAAGAAACAAAGCTAAGCAAGTAAAAGATCAAGTTACAGTAAGGCAAAGAAGAAGTGATCTACACCACTAAACTTTCAAGTTAGGCAACTAGAGAAATTAAGGACCTACACTAGCAAGAGACTAGTACAATCAAGCTCAAAGTAACACTAAATACTCTAGAAAGACCACACTATCAATAACAAGACAATTAATTAAGAAGGCAAGTAAGGAAACTAACTAGGCAAACATTAACTAGCAAGGATGCAATTTGGATTTTAAGCAAGTTATGGAGGTGTGGGCCGATTGTGGGAATGTGAATAGAATCTAGTTTGGGGGTCATAACATGCAAACCATACTCATTTATTTAGATTGTTAAGCCAAAAAATAAGATCAATGCTAGATAATTATCCTAAACTACTAATTGCCCATGGAAGGAATAGGGTGTGTGAAGGGGAACTACACCTTAGGACACCCTATTCAACATCATCTAGATTAGGGTTGATGTGAAATTATACTAGATTTGATCAGGTTTAGGTTTCTAGGATCGAGGTTCTTGGGGCAATCGGGGCCAAGGGTAGTAATGGAGGATGGAAATGATGGTTTTTCACCTCACATCACCCACCATTTAGCCTTTAGATAGATCTAATCAAATTGCACCAAGTGCCTCTAGATTAGGTACTTAGATCTCACACTTAAAGTAGGAGAAATGATATTTATGTGGGAAGATAGGATGCTAGCTAGGGATCCATTAGTAGGACCTAGGTTCAATCCCTAAAATAGCCACACATAAGCCTTCCTCTCCTAGAGTCTAGGCGGTTTCAAGCACAAACCAATAAACAATCCAAATTTTCAAGCATAAACCACAAGATAATTTATGAGAAATAGATGGAAGTAGAAGAAAATTGCTATCAAATTAAATGTTAAGGTTTACAAGTTATTCCCCCCAACATGGTATCACAGTCACATTTCAATCCCAAACAACCTAAGTAAGGGGATTAACTACTCATAATAATGGAAAATATGAAAAGAGAGGAGAAATGGGTAGAAGTAGCCATGGAGCTTGGTGTAGAGGAATAAATCTCCTTATCTAGAAACTCCAATCTTGAACACTTCCCTCCGTTAAGGTGGAATGCCATGGAAATGGAAAGGAAAGTGACCAAAACCCTAAAAAGGAGAGTTTTGGGGTGAAAAGTGATGGTATGGAAGTGGAATGGGCTAGGGAGGTGATAGGAATCCTCAAGGGAGCCAAAGACTTCTAACAAGTGTCTAACCATGTGATACAACTGTTGGGTTTTGTGGAGAAAACATGCGCGGCGGAAGCGATAAAATCCACGTACCCAAAACAGGATCTCGTCGATAACAACGTATTCGGAAACAAGTTTGCGGGATATACCTTATCGCGGAGCAAGTCCGGCGATGTCCCTTTGCGGCGGTGACGTACGTTGCTTGCAGCACATACAGGTGGTCGTCGACGTCCTCTGAACGCAGGCGTCAAGGCGTCTGCGTCTCTACTTCGTCCACGCGGATGGACGGAACTCCACGTCGCGCTTCTCAAGCCGGCGGGAAGGAGCGTGTCTCTGCGGCGGCGTGCTAGCGGCGCGTTGCTCTCCTTTCTCTCCTAAGGACGGAGACGGCTAGGTTTACGTGCGTGAGCGTAACCTAAAAGCGTCTCTCTATATCTTATATAGATATCGGCCGTCTATCCTCCTTTAAATAGGATAAGAAGAGAAGTAGGGTTTCCTAAACCCATCGGTAAACAGAAACGTTGCGTTAATTAAAACGCTCGTGGATTAATTAGAATATTTCGGAATTCATTAATTAACCAAATAATCACATTAATTGATTAATTAATATCCGACTCCATGCAATCGCTTGGGATGGCTCTACGGGCATACATATACCAACAACAACCACCACTCATGTATATATTGGTGGTAGGGAAGCACTGGGTTAAGTGGGGGGTAATATGGGAAAATAAATGCATAAAATACTAGGGTTTTGGTGGTAGCACGAGTGTGTTGGGAAACACATATGTTGTGACTTCCCCAAATTTTCTAAAACTTAATCTGATGTGTGACATCCAAATTGAAACCCTCACCTCAGTGAGAATCCCAATTTAGGCACCACACACTAGGTTAAGAATAAGAAAATCATAGAAAGTTAGAAGGAAATAACAGTAGCACATGTACATGAACAATAATAAAACCATACAACATAGGTTCACCATTCAACATATAATTACATAATGAATTGTTACAACATTTGATATTACACATTAAATAGAAAACTTATACATATACATGTACTACATCTAAAATATGATCTTAAGACAACATGTCCACCTGTACATTAGCTCGCCACACAACTCTCAACTATCTTGGTTCTCTGTGGGTGTGCTACTGTGACCCAGGTGAGTCAACGATTTGTTTTGGGATTTGGTCATCTTATTTCTGATCTGAGTGAACTAGGACTGGACCTGTCACTCCATCTTTCATTCACGTTCTTAGCTCCAGGCACCGCTGGGTCTCGGTTCTGGGTCCGTGAACTGTCGTTCCTCATCTCTCATGTGATCGTAGGGTGTTGTGATCTCTGCTTTGTGCTAGCATGGTCGCCTCCATGGCTAAAAACCCCAGTGAGTGAAGTAGCTTATGTTAGGCCCTCCTCGTGGGTGCTGCTTCCTCCTATGCAATCATAGGATCCATTACGACCGAGACCTTCAACTGGTCTAGTTGTGTGCCGTCGGCCTAGACAGATTTTGGCAAGGAATCACTACAAATCCTCACCTCCTCCTCCACTTCTCACCTACTCCAACACGAGCTACACTTCTATCCACCTCCGTAGACAAGCCTAGAGTGGCTCACCCTCTCTTACCTCGAGTCTTCTCACATCCACAATGTTGCGCCCGTCTGATACCATGCCGCCATTGCCGTGACTGGTCCTTCTCCGGTGTATCTGAGTTCCTCCTCACTGTCAACACCGCTGTGGAGTGCCCCTCTCTCATTCGTGATCTTAGAGTACGACACCTGCATGTGCACCACATGTCTCCTCCTCGATGCCAGCCTACAGTTTTCATGTGCCGATGGAGAGGGCAGGGGGGAACGACCACTAGTTCTCTGTTGTTTCTAAGCCAAAACCACCAATGTAAAGGTCTAGTAGTGGCTTTCATCATGGAGAGGTTGACCATCTAGTTAGTTCCCTCGTGCAGCTACGATCACGATGTGGGACAGTTCGAGGCTTGCCTCACTGCTGATGCCCCATGATCTCTCAGATGATCTACTAGACAGCTAGATTTCGCCTCTACATAGCCAATTCATGACACTTTTCAACAAGAGGGAAGGTTAAGCCATACATATCCGTCAAACTAATATAACAATCTAAAACCTAGGCTAAAACTTATATGCATTGACTCATCATCCATCAATAATGTGTATTATTTCACAAAACTTGAACCTAAATAACATCTTCCAGGTACCTCTAAATATTATCAAATTTCTACTATATCTTTATCATAAATCAAGGTACATTCCATTCTATTTTGGTCCCTAAAATCAACTGTATTACCAATCAAATAAATACCTCAAGAATAATAAGCTTATGGATCATTTCTAGGAGGTCAACTTTGGCCAATACTCAGGTTTCTCCAAGACACTTAGAACTCTCAAAACAACTCAACATGCAAGAATTCACTTATGTCACTGGACATTTAAGGATTCCAAAAGTCCACTCCATCACATCCTACACACCTTAAGAGAAATTTTGTCCTCAAAATTAAGCCATCCTCTTACTTCAAGGAACTTCCTCCATATGTAGGACACCACTCTATGTGCAACATATCCACACATGATACCTAGAACCATATATCCAAAGCACTTCTAAGAGATTTTAAAAGCATTTAAGGTGAACCCCTCAACAAATAACATGAAGTAGATACTTCGGCTGTGTCACATTTTCAATTAGATTTTTTTGTACTAATTTCACCCAAGCATAAGATTCAAACAATAGATTATACATGACATTTTTCAAAATTTAGGATTTTCATCCTCATTTTATCCAAACATCAGGTTCTAACATTATGTCCTCATTTTAGGAAGTGCTATTTGTAATTAACTCATTTTTATCAATATAGGTCATAACAAGGCGCCATCATCATTATATTGTGCAAAATTGTTAGAACATGTTCAACATTAACATATGCCTTTTAGGAGGGAGTTAACTATAATTAACTCACTTTATCCATCTTCATCATATTATTGTGTCTCCATCATCTCATCGTTCTGACTTTCAAATTATGTTCAATATATTTATTAACTACACACATTCAATGTTTATCATTAATATTATCTCATTTCACTTTCTCATATCAAGTTACAGACTTTATGAGTGACTTCATCACTAGATTAACCAACTATATTGCATTATCATTATTATTCATGTATATGGTTAACCATTTATGCATTGATATATATAAAGAAATTTCTAGGTTCCCATCATATCATGCCTATATATCACGTCATCAAGATCATATCACATTCTTATCTGTGTTATATCATGGTTGTACTAAACCAACTCATACAAGTGGCTTGTCAACATATATCCAAACTTTATCTAGTCCAATTGAGGTTATCCTGACCTGTATCATGAGGGTAGTTCCATGCTCAGTCTCTTTGATCTCACTCAACTCAATGAGCATCTCATATGCACCAACTTTATCTTCCTCTTTCGTCTAGGGTTACCAGATTACCTCATTGGTACTAGTGATAGCCTTCACAAACTCTAGCCACATAAGCACAAACCAAAACATGATATGACATTCATTTCATAGGTTATCTACCCATGATACATGCTATATCTCATCTCTCTCTTACATGTACACCACTAGAGTCCTACATGGGAACTACCAACCCGAGCATGAGGCTTCATAGAAACCAACACAATTACCTCCTCCAGGGTCTTGGGTCTCTTTCTCCCTTGCCCAGATGGCAGATTCTCATATTCATGTTCACATATGCAAACATATAATGAGCCTCTCTCTATCTCTAGGGTTTGATCTTCCAAAGGACATCTAGGGTTCAACAAAACTATAGGAATCAAGCATAAAGCAACTCAGGTCATTCACTTAGGAGTAGTCTAGTTTAGGACATATCATAACACACATTTCTTATAATTCTCATACCTTGGAGTTTAGGTTCTCTGACCTTCTCCCAATGGGTCTCACTCTCTCTGGAGTTAACCCTATAACTAGTCCCAACACTAGAGGTCCTCCTTTGTAAAATATCTTGAGGCTCATGTTGACTCACAACCTCATCTTAGCTTATCTTAACTTAGCTTATCTTATCTTGTAAAAGCCTATGTACTTGCATCATCAACCTTATCTCAAATCCTCAAATATAAACTTAGGTCCTCAAAGACAAACATCAATCATCATAAACCATCTTATATCATCTCCATACATATTAGATTGTCATATAATCTTTTCCATCTATCATGTATTCCAACAAGGCTCTAGACACCTAATCTAGAACTACTCTCTCTTCTAGACTGATGTCATTCACTTTCACTTAGGTTGCATGACCACCTCCTACTCGTACATGTGTGGGGACACATTTTTGTAATACTTACATAGATAATAAAATATCATATAGTTTTTCTCGAGTAAAACATGCATCAGAGAAAACTATCGAGGTTCGATCTGATTGGAATAAAAAACCAAATCCAAGAAATGTGTGTCCCACACATCGTAGAGAGTACAGTGCCATGAAAACTAGTGAAAAAGGGTGAGAACATGGTGTAGACTAGTATAGCTACTCTAGACAACGAGCACCATATATCTAGGGTCTCTCTTCCCTTGATGTACGCCATTTCCAAATAATGCAACATCCCATACCGCTGCACGATAAGGAAAGAACGACATCTAAGGACTTGCTATACAACAAGCACCAGCCTAAACCTAGATCTCTGACATCTAGGTGCTAACCTAGAGGCTAGGTCAGATCTAGTCTCTAAAATACGACTACTCTAACCCTAAAGATTTTTAAAGTTCAAGGTTTTCTTTAGTTTGAGTTGCATAATGAGCAAATGCCAAGCTTTGCTAATGTTCATGCTTTGATACCACCTGTGACGTCCCCAGATTTTTTAAAAGTTAATCTGATGTGTGACATACAAATTGAAACCCTCACCTCAGTGAGAATCCCAATTTAAACACCACACACTAGTCTAAGAAGAAGAAAATCAGAGGAAGTCCTAAGGAAACAACAATAGCACATGCACATGAACAATAATAAAACTATACAACACAAGTTCACCATTCAACATATGATTACATAATGAATTGTTACAACATTTGATATTACACATTGAACAAAAAACTTATACATATACATGTACTACATCTAAAACATGATCTTAAGACAATAGGTCCACCTATACATCAGTTCGCCACACAAATCTCAACTATCTTGGTTCTCTGTGGGCACGCTGCTGTGACCCAAGTGAGTTAGCGGTTTGTTTTGGGATTTGGTTGACTTATTTCTGATCTGAGTGAACTGGGATTGGACTGGTCACTCCATCTTTCATTCGTGATCTCAGTGCCAGGCACTGTTGGGTCTCCGTTCTGGGTCTATGAACTACTGTTCCTCGTCTCTCATGTGATCGTAGGGTGTTGCGATCTCTGCTTTGCACTAGAATGGCTGCCGCCATGGATGGAAATCCCAGTGAGCAAAGCAGCTTCTGTTAGGCCCTCTTCGTGGGTGCTGCTTCCTCCTATGCAATCACATGATCCATTACAGTCGAGACCTTCAACTGGTCTAATTGTGTGCTGTAAGCCTAGACAGATTTCGGTGAGGGATCACTGCAAATCCTCACCTTCTCCTCTGCTTCTTACCTACTCCAACACGACATGCACTTCTGGCCACTTCCATGGACAAGCCTGGAGTGGCTCCCCCTCTCTTGCCTCGTGCCTTCTCACATCCGCAATGTTGTGCCCGTCTGATCCCATGCCGCCGTTGCCGTGACTAGTCCTTCTCTAGTGTATCTGAGTTCCTCCTCATCGTCGACACTACTATGGAGTGCCCCTCTCTCATTTGCAATCTCAGAGTATGACACCTGCCTATGCACCACACGTCTCCTCCTTAACACCGACCTGTGCTTTTCATGTGCCGATGGAGAGGGCAGGGGGAACTACCACTAGTTCTCTATTATTTCTAAGACAAAACCACCAATGTAAAGGCCTAGTAGTGGCTTTCATCATGGAGAGGTTGACCATCTGGTTAGTTCCCTCATCCAACCACGATCACTACGTGGGACAGTTCAAGGCTTGCCTCACTGCTGGTGCCCCATGATCTCTCAGATGATCTACTAGACAGCTAGATTTTGCCTCTGCATAGCCAAATTGTGACACTCTTCAATGAGAGGGAAGGTTAAGCCATACATCTCTTTCATACTAATATATAAATCTAAAACCTAGGCTAAAACTTATATGCGTTCACTCATCATCCATCAATAATGTGTATTATTTCATAAAACTTGAACCTAAATAACATCTTCCAGGGACTCTAAATATTATGAAACTTCTACTATATCTTTATCATAAATTGAGGTACATTCCATTCCATTTTGGTCCCTAAACTCAAATGTATGACCAGTCAAATAAATACCTCAAGAATCATAAGCTTATGGATCATTTCCAGGATGTCAACATTGGCTAATACTCAAGTTTCACCAAGACACTTGGAACTCTCAAAACAACTCAACATGCAAGAATTCACTTATGTCATTGGACATTTAAGGATTTCAAAAGTCACATCAGAAGGAAACAACAGTACACATTCACATAAACAATAATAAAACCATACAAAACAGGTTCACCATTCAACATATAATTACATAATGAATTGTTACAACATTTGATATTGCACATTGAATAGAAAACGTATACATATACATGTACTACATCTAAAATAGGATCTTAAGACAATAGGTCCACCTATACATCAGCTCGCCACACAACTCTCAACTATCTTGGTTCTCTGTGGGCGGGCGCTGTTGTGACCCAGGTGAGTTGGCAGTTTATGTTGAGATTTGGTTAGCTTATTTCTGATCTGAGTGAACTAGGATTGGATCGGTCACTCCATCTTTTGTTCATGATCTCAATGCCAGGTGCCGTTGGGTCTCTGTTCTGGGTCTGTGAACTACCGTTCCTCATCTCTCACGTGATCGTAGGGCATTGTGATCTCTGCTTTCACTAGCATGTTCGCCACCATGGTTGGAAACTCCAGTGAGCGAAGTAGCTTTTGTTAGGCCCTCTTCATGGGTACTTCTTCCTCCTATGCAATCACATGATCCATCACGAGCGAGACCTTCAACTAGTCTAGTTGTGCGCCATTGGCCTAGATAGATTCTGGAAAGGGATCACTGCAAATCCTCACCTTCTCCTCTGCTTCTCACCTACTCCAACACGAGCTACACTTTTGGATACCACCATGGACAAGCCTAGAGTGGCTCCCCTTCTTTTGCCTCGAGTCTTCTCACATCCACAACATTGTGCCTGTCTGATCCCATGCCGCCGCTACTATGACTGGTCCTTCTTCAGTGTATCTGAGTTCCTCCTCACTGTCGACACTACTATAGAGCACCCCTCTCTCATTCATGATCTCAGAGTATGACACCTGCCTATGCACCGTGCGTCTCCTCCTCGACACCGGCCTGTAGTTTTCATGCGCTGATGGAGAGAGCAGGGGGAACGACCACTAGTTATCTATTGGTTCTAAGCCAAAACCACCGATGTGAAGGTCTAGTAGTGGCTTCATCATGGAGAGGGTGACCGTCCGATTAGTTCCCTTATCCATCCACTTTCAAACGTGGGACAGTTCGAGGCTTGCCTTGCTGTTGGTGCCCCATGATCTCTCAGATGATCTACTAGACGACTAGATTTTGCCTCTTCATAGCCAATTCATGACATTCTTCAACGAGAGGGAAGGTTAAGCCATACATCTCTGTCAAACTATTATAACAATCTAAACCCTAGGCTAAAACTTATATGCATTGACTCATAATCCATCAATAATGTGTATTATTTCATCTAACTTGAACCTAAATACCATCTTCCAGGGACCTCTAAATATTATGAAACTTCTACTATATATTTATCATAAATCAAGGTACATTCCATTCTGTTTTGGTCCCTAAACTCAAATGTATGACCAGTCAAATAAATACCTCAAGAATTATAAGCTTATGGATCATTGCGAGGATGTCAACATTGGCCAATACTCAAGTTTCACCAAGACACTTGGAACTCTCAAAACAGCTCAACATCCAAGAATTCACTTATGTCATTGGACATTTAAGGATTCCAAAAGTCCACTCCATCACATCTGTGGTGGGTAGAGGGTAGCATGAATGTGCTAGGAGGGGAATGGGTGTGCTGATGGAGGTGAAAATGTCAGGTTGGGGGTGAATTTTTGGAAGGGTGGTAGCACAATCGTGGTGGTCAACACGACCATGGTGGGAACTAGGTAGCACGACTATGGTGGGAGCTAGGTAGCACAATCGTGGTGGATACAACATTCTTGGTCGATAGGTGGCATCATGGTTGTGGAGGACACCACGGATGTGGTGGAGGGATTGCTGTAGATGCTTCAAAATTGACATTTCCCTTATGATTTTTTCATTTGTAGGACAACTGTTTCATGTCACCATGGTCGTATTGGGGGCTTTGCTTGCACTAGAAGCTTCAATTTTCATTATTAATGGACTTCTTTTATTTGTCTTGATCCTTGTCCACTATGGGTAGGATGGGAGAGCTCTTGGACCTACTTAGACTCCTCCAATAATGAAAGAGCCCGTAGAACATCTTGCTTCTCTCACGTCCATCCAAAGCACAATACAAGTACCCAAAAATATGCAAAGAACATCCATAACTACATTTGATAGTAATACACATATTAGAGGAAATAACATGCATTTTAACATGTTTAGATGGGATTAGACAACAAGTATGCACAAAATGAAGCGCTATAATAGGGCTACATCTTATATAAAATTTAGGGCTGCATCAATATCCACAATAATAACATACTAGGAACATAATAAAAACGAACATTCTTATTATACATATGATCTCATGTTCAGGTCCTCAACCCAAACCATACTTCATTGAGTCTAAACATTCTTAGTACTTTACCATAGGAATTTTTTGAACCAAAAACACATTAGAATATTTTTTTCCCAGGAATCCTTCAAACATGATCCATTTAATGCAACGAACTCAGATTAGGGTTTACATGTTTATACCTTATCATGGAGGATGTTACAACAATTCAACTTGTGGTGTTTGATGATGATTTGGACCCCCCAATATAGGCCTCACTTGAATTTTGCCAAATCAGCAAGCAAAATGCCTTTCTAGGGTTTCTAGCACTTTGGGCGTTGCCTTTGGATGTGTGTAGAAAATTATTTTTTTTCTGTCTAATCACGACGATTTGCTAGTGACTGTCAGTGATGTATTGAGAATCCATCGATGATTTGCACATATACCAAGGTCATAGAGATGGCTATGTGGACCCCAAAACTGATTCCAAAGTCAACTCGGGCAGACCACACCAATCCACTGTGCACATATGTGGCGGATTGGACTATTCCACCACAAAGATTCTCACCTCAATTTGCATATCTAGGTGGCGAATTGTAGAGTTTTATTTGGGAGACCTCTCCTCTTGTGTTCTTGGAAAATTGTGTTATTCTACTATCAACTCCTATGGCAGATTGTGTCATTCTACCAGTTCCTCATTCCACATGCTATCGATGAAGATAATTATCTGGAAGAATCCACTGTGTAAACTCATCTCCATGGTGTCCACATCAGATCCTGAAGATACTCGGAGTTGATAGTCTCCTCCTCTCCCATTTTCTTTCTCTACGTTTCTATTAGGGTTTCTCAAACATTAGAGGAAAGTGACAAGAAGATCCGACTGCATGTCATGAAGACTTCCTAGATGAATGCATATTCATCATGTTATTCATTTGCCATCTTGAACTCATTTTTTACTCAATACATCCATTTTCACTCACTAAATATCACAAGGTATCACAGAGTGCAAAATTACTTAATTGATTTGATTTTTAGGATTTTAACTAAGTTTATGTTGATTTTATGCAGATCGTTATCAGGTTCAACCATCATATGTCACCTACCTCCATTCAACACTAATCCACTACAATCACCACCATTCGATCTTCATCTCAAACAACTATCATCCACATCAAACCCAAATGAGTGGGACCCACATTTATCTACCCTTGATCTACCATCACTCATCCTTGGTCTTGACCATATGGTCTCGCCCATTCGGTTTCATCCATACAGTGTCGCCCATTCGGTTTCATCCATACGGTTTCAAGACCGTATGGGCTACCTCACCTCAAACCATTTGGATCACTGTCATTCAAGACCGTTTGGGCTACTATCTCTCATCACCATAGGATATTGGATCTACGATCCCTGTTCATTTGGACAAACAGTCTTCCCTATCACTCTCCTTCTAACGGTCCCTCAAGACTGTGTGAGCAACACCTACTTTCTCAAACTATTTGGATAGTAACCTTCTCAAGACCGAATGGAGGACCTCTCGCTCCCACTCCCCTCCTTCCTCCCTTCATCTTCAACCTCTGCAAACCCTAATCCGCAGTACCCCTGCACCCGGCGGCACAGCCCTACACCAGCCTTAACACCCTCTCCCTTCACCCTACAGCTGCATTACTGCTGAGCTTGCCACCTGCTGCAGTGACCGTCGCATCTGACCGCTAACACACCAACAACGTTGACACCTCCTCACCTGCAACTCTCTCCGCCATAGCTTTCACCGTGCCCCAGTGTTCCTGAGCTTCAGCAGCACCGTCGCCTGCCACTACAACAACAGACGTCGTCGCAGACTGTGCAGCAGCAAACGATCTTCTAAGATCGTTTGGCCAGCAGAGGTATCATGATCGGTTGATCAACTAATGCACAAAACTGATTGGATGACAACCACCGACACCGGTTGGGCAACTCATGACTCCCAGATCGTTTGGAGCGGAGAGAGTTATCCTTGCGAGGACCGTTTGGAGCTGTGTTGCATGAAACCAATTAGAGGATATCGGTCTGCAAGACCATTAGAAGCAGACCATTTGGAGACCGATCGACCATTACATACTGTTTTAAGGGCACAGACAATCATTTGGATGAGTATCGATCGCCAAGATCATGTGACAGTATTGGGAAGTTCAAGACCATAAGGGCATAAGGACCGTTTGGAGGAAATCACCAAGACTGCTTGGAGCCTAGGGTTGAGAGACCGATAGAGCCAAGGGTTGGAGACCATTTGAGGCTGGACTTGTACGAGACTGATTGGAAAAGGTCTGTGTGAGACCGTTTGATGCTGTTGGCTCTGCCAAACTGAATGAAAAAGGGATGCATGCAAGACCGTTTAGTCACATGCAAGCAAACTGTTTGGACGTAAATTACACTAAACCGTTTGGAAAAGGTCTTGCACGACCATTTGATAAAGTCATGTATACCAAGACCGTATGGACACTTACATCAACCAAACTGTATGGTCACTTAACTCTAGACCGTATGGAGGACTCACAAAAAAAATGTGAGGACCCCATCTAAGCCTATAAATAGGACTACAAGGGTCCTCATTTGGGCATCAGTTTCAGGATGCCGACAGGCTGCCTGTACACTGGTCCGATCCTGCCACTATCACTTTACCTACTGTTCCTACTGCAACTCAAGGAGACTGAGAAGAGAAGGAAGGAGGAGTGAGAAAGATTGCTTGGTCTGTCTTGGCATCCCTCATTTTTCATCCAGATCTGCTCCGACACGACACAGGAGACCACATCATCTTCACTGAGCTGTGACCACCTTCTAAATCATGTTCATGGAGGAATCCTCTCTCTCTCTCTCTCTTATTCTTCTTATTTCTCGCATCATGAGCGAGTAGTCCACTTTCACTGGGGTACGGGGACTAGCCCCACTGCCCATGCAAGCATGTTCTCTTGTTAAACTTTCCATGACAATGCATATAACTTTTCATTTCATTGCTAATTGATATGCTTGTAGTTGATTACCTGCTTGCCTTAATCTTGTTCTTATCTTTGTAGTGTAGAATGTCGATTAATGAGGTAGAATCCTTGACGAGAAATCTGATAGGGTTCCTTGAGGTCGCAAGTGTATGATCCGTGAGGGGACGAGCCATCTAGCCTATGGTGATGCTTCTGTGGTCTAAACATCCCTCAGGGAGGACCACAACCTTAGTTGAATGTTGTATCTTCTTGTTATTTGTTGATGTTTGCTTGCAGACTAATTTCCTACATGTGTGTTGATTAGCACGGTTGACTCCAGGACTAGAAATAGAATGGGGTTCCTTGAGGTCGTAAGTGTATGATCCATGAGGGGATGATCCATCTAGCCCACGATGATGCTTTTGTGGTCTAAACATCCCTCAGGGAGGATCACAACCTTAGTTGGATGTTGTATCTTCAGAATCGTAAGTGCATGATTCAGATGGTGACCAGAAATCTAATGCCGAAGGGGATGCTTATGTGGGACTAAACATCCCTCCAGGAGGGTTTGCAACAATTCCATTTGGATAGTTAGATGCTTGCCTGGATGTTATGTGTTTGGATGTGTTTGCATGTGCAGTGGCGGTGAAACCCGATACCATCCCAGCGATTCCATATCATTTAATCTAAAACAACTTTCATTCTTCTCATTTACTTTCCTGCAATTAGTTTAATCAACCAAAAACCAATCAATCATTTTAAATATTAGTCTTGCTTGAGCTAGATTTGACTGACAAAGATTCTTAAAAAAGTTGTCTCTTGGGATTCGATCCTTAACTATACTGCGATAAGACCCATCCGCTTGCAGGTGGTATTATTGCATGTTGTTTTGGTAAAAGCTCGAGGATCTCAACCCCGAGTGAATTTGTTAGTGCGATATTTGCCACGTCAAATTCTGGCACCGTTGCCGGGGATAACGAAATCAATTAGTCAAATCTAGATCTTTTAAGGCTAGTCTAGGATTTTACTTTTTCTTTTTGAAACCAATTGATCATCTACTTGAATTTCGCTCTACTCCATCAATCTTACTTCAAATCGTTTTATTTCCGGTACTTCAAGAAGGACTAGTGCATGCACCATTTGAATAGTCCTGGACTCACTACCAGCTTTGATCCCGAGATTGACAGAACCTTTCATTGTCAAAATAGAGAAAACCAAGAAAGAATGGTTCAAGAGGAGGAAATAGCCTGAAGGGTAGCTCAAGCCCTTAATGCGCAGAGAGAAAGGCTCATGCAAGAAGCCAGAGCTGTGGTTGAAGAAGAAATCCAAGCAGCACAAGCAACAAAACTACAAAAGGATCTTAGAGAATTCTCAATCCCCAAAGCTACAAATGTTCATCATCCAATACAACCTCCTCCTATCAATGTTGCCAATTTTGAGATTAGGGCACATTGGATCACATTGCTTCAAAATAGTCCATTCTATGGATAACTAGGAGAGGATAATCAGGAGCATCTTTTGAGGTTTATTGATCTATGTGCTATGACAAAGCAAAATGGAGTATCCGACGATGCCATTCGTCTCCGTCTCTTCAAGTATTCACTTGTTGATAGAGCAATAAGCTTGTACAATTCATTCCAAAGTGAACCCATAACCACTTGGGAACAACTTCAAAATGTATTTCTGGAAAAGTTCTACCCTCCCTCTCTCACCTATGAAATTAGGGGACATATAAAAAATTTCACTCAAGTCCCTGGAGAAACCCTTGTAGAAGCATGGGATAGATACAAAGAGCTTCTACGCAAGTGTCCACACCATGTGATTTCTAAGAATCAACTCATCAAGATCTTCTATAGAGGTGTAGACGATGATATCAAGAGATTCTTAGACTCCTCATCCGGAGGAAACTTCATGCACCAAAGTTATGACAGCGCATGGAGGGTCGTCACCCTGGGAGTTGAGAATCAAGCTAATTGGGGAAGGTCTGTAGGAAAAGGTGTGTTGAAAGTAGCTATGGCCGAAGCTACTCCTGAGTAAAAATCTATCACTGAAACCCTAAAACTCTTAGTTGCCAAGCAAGATCATATCGAATCATCCCTTGCTGCATTTGGAAGAGAACGTGCACCCCCTCAACAACAAGAACAGATCAAGTATGCTTCACTATTCTGTGAAGCATGTAAAGGTACTGATCATTCCACTTTAGCATGCAATGTTCTTTACAATGTTGTCCTAAGTAACGTATGTGTACAAGGATATAATAGTCAAATGGAAAATCTTAATGCTATCAACACCATTCCTGGTCAAGGATATTACAATCCGAATCAGAATAGGAACCATCTTGGTTTTCAATATGGAAATCCTTCAGGAGCTGAAAACTCACGACAACTTGGTTCGAACAATCAACCATGAGGCCCACCAAGATTTCAGTATAATCAACAACAGAATTTTGGAAATCAAGGAAATTTCAAGGGAAACTTTTAGAATAGGAACTTCAATAATTATCAAAACAATTCCCAGTACCAGAGTCTTAACCAAGTTCCTTATCAACAACAAGGACAACAAGCATGTCCTGTCTCTCCTGATGACAAGTTGACAACCATTGAAAAGATGTTGCAAACTCAACAAACTATGATAGCTAACCAGCAAGCCCAATAGAAGGCTATTGAATCTCAACTATCTCAACTCGCATCTAGCATAAAGCCACCTGCTGGAGTCTTTGCTGGCCAACCGAAAAACAATCCTAAACACCCTGAACAACTGAAGGTGGTTACCACCAGGTCGGGAAAAGACTATTCTAATCCTCATGTCAAGCCACATGTGGTTGTTACAGATGAGGATGAATCTATGATTATACAAGACTCCACAACTCCTGAATCTCAACCAAAAGAACCAGTAACTAATGGTAAGTCGAACAAAGAAAACTCTGTGAAGGCTACTCAAGAAGAGGAAGAAGCATCACCAGAACCTGATATCCCTGTGTACAAACCTCGTATACCTTTTCTAGCTCGTCTAAGGTAGACAAAGCTTGATACCCATTTCAACAAGTTCAAGGAAGCCATGAAGAAACTTCATGTTGATATACCCTTTTTGGATGCACTGGCTGAGATACCATCCTGGACAAAGTACCTAAAGTCACTCCTCACCAGGAAATATATATCTGAAGATTATGAGACAGTCAAGTTAGCTAAAACCACTTCAGATATCATCCAGAGTAAGATGCCAAAGAAGCAGATTGATCCAGGATATTTTGGGATTTCCTGCCATATTGATGATTCTTCATGCAAGAAAGGACTGACTGACCTTGGTGCTAGCATCTCCATCATGCCACTCAGCATTTGCAAAAGGCTAGGGTTTGCTGAACTTATCCCAACTGGAATGACCATACAACTCGCAGACAATTCGATAAAACACCCGTTAGGAATTATTGAGGATGTACCTATCAAGGTAGGAAAAGATTCCTATGTTCCATGTGACTTTGTCATCATGGACATAAAAGAATACCCCGGATATCCTCTCATATTTGGACATCCATTCCTAGCCATTGCAAGAGTTCTAATTGATGTTGAAGAAGGAACATTGCTGCTCAGACTTGGTAAAGAAACTCTCGAATTCAAAGTTTTTGAAAGCATGCGAAGACCAAGCATGCATGAAGAAGTCTATCTGATTGACTGCATTGAGAAAATGTCACTCCTCACACAAGAGGAATACAAACAAGACGATCCTTTAGAAGTGACTCTAACGAACCCATCTGATGGTAATTCAATCAATGAACAAGTTAAAGAATGCGTTCTCGACCTTGACACTGCTGAAGAAGACTCTGAAGCCAAAATTGAAGAACTCAAAGCTGTGGAAGCTACTGAAGAAACATGCGAAAAACTAGAGGCCCCCGAAATGAAGCCCCTGCCCAAGGGACTGAAGTACGTGTTTCTGGATGATCTCAAGGTTTGTCCAGTTATTATAAATTCCAATCTAACGTCTGAACAAGAAGATAAAATCCTGAAAGAACTAAAGGAAAGAAAGAAAGCCATCAATTACAAAATGAGTGACCTCACTGAGGTTAGTCAAGCACTGTGTATGCACATGATCCCTATGATGGAATATCTCAAGCCAACTATTGAACATCAATGGAAATTGAATCCAAATATGAAGGAAGTAGTCCGTTGCAAAGTCATTAAACTGCTCACCGCTGGAATAATCTATCTGATATCAGACTCACCATGGGTGAGCCCAGTGCATGTAGTCCCGAAGAAAGGTGGAACAACTGTGATACGAAATGAAAACAATGAACTCATCCCCACTCAAACAGTCACAGGGTGGAGGATGTGCATTCATTATAGGAAGTTAAACAAGGCAACTCGAAAGGATCATTTTCTAATGCCTTTTCTTGATCAAGTATTAGAGTGGCTGGCTCATCAAGAATACTTCTATTACCTCGATGGTTACTCTGGATTCTATCAAATGCCCATACATCTAGACAACCAAGAGAAAACTACTTTCACCTTCCCATTCAGAACATATGCATTTAGAAGAATGCCATTCGGCCTCTGTAATGCACCTGCAACTTTCCAGCGTTGCATGGCTACCATATTCGCCGGTCTCACTGAAATAATTATGGAGGTTTTTATGGATGACTTTTCTGTGTATGGAGACTCATTCGATTCATGCCTAAAACACCTCTCCTTTGTTCTCAAATGGTGTGAATAACCACATCTTGTGCTCAATTAGGAGAAATGTCACTTTATGGTAAGGGAAGGCATTGTCCTCAGCCATAGGGTCAACAATAGAGGGATCAAAGTAGATAAGGCCAAAATCGAAGTGATTTCCAAGCTCTCCATCCCTGTCAATGTAAAGGAAGTTCGAGCATTCCTAGGTCATGAGGGCTTCTATAGACAGTTTATAAAGGACTTCTCAAAGATAACCAAGCCGATGACAAACCTTTTACTAAAGGATGTTGAATTCAATTTTGACGAAGAATGTGTTAAAAGTTTCAACAAACTGAAACATGTCCTTACTACTACACCCATCATGAGAGCTTCCAATTGGGACCACCCTTTTGAAATTATGTGTGATGCAAGTGATTATGCTGTGGGTGCTGTCTTGGGACAATGCATAGAAAAGAAACATTATGTGATCTATTATGCATCGAAGACCCTCGATGAAGCTTAGAGGAATTATGCTACTACTGAGAAAGAACTTCTGGCAGTTGTGTATGCCTTTGACAAATTCAGATCCTACCTTATTGGTTCAAAAGTTATTGTCTACACGGATCATGCCGCTATCCGTTACCTTCTGACAAAGAAAGATGCAAAACTGAGGCTAATTAGATGGATTCTCCTATTGCAAGAATTTGATTTGGAGATAAGAGATCAAAAGGGTACGGAGAATGTTGTAACATACCACCTCAGTCACATCCACACTCTGGATACTGAGAAGATTTTGATTAATGATTCCCTTCCAGATGATCAACTAATGAAGGTCTCAGAAGCCACACTGTGGTACTCAGATTATGTGAACTACCTTGCTGCTGAGGTTATTCATCCTCAATGCACTGGAAATGCAATGAAGAAATTTATGCATGATGTGAAACAATACTACTGGGATGAGCCGTACCTTTTTAAACTATGTGCTGATGGTCTATACAGACAATGTATTGGTGAGGAAGAAGCTCAACTTATCTTAGAGCAATGTCACTCAGGACCAGTTGGAGGACATATGAGCTCTAAAAAGACTACCTTGAAGGTGTTGCAATGTGGATTCTTTTGGCCAACCATATCCAAAGATTCCTTTGACTTTGTCCTGTCATGTGACAGGTGTCAAAGAATGGGCAATATAACAAAGAGAGATGAAATGCCGCTAAACTTGTGGCAAGAAGTTGAGATATTTGACATTTGGGGTGTGGACTACATGGGTCCATTCCCATCTTCTCATGGATTTTCATACATCCTAGTGGTGGTATATTATGTCTCAAAATGGGTTGAAGCCATACCATCTGTCACTAGTGATTCCAAACCCATCATCAAGTTGTTCAAAGATATCATTTCCCCCCATTTCGGAACCCCACGTATTGTGATATCTAACAGAGGGTCTCATTTCCTTGAAAGAAGTTTTGAAGCTCTATTGAGGAAATATGGTGTGACTCACAAGGTAGCCTCACCCTACCATCCACAAACAAGTGGACATGTAGAGGTTTCTAACCACCAACTCAAGGCTATTTTGGAAAAGAATGTAGGCCGCAACCAAAAAGATTGGTCAATAAAAACCAATGATGCCTTGTGGGCCTACCGAACTACTTATAAAACTCCCCTTGGAACTAAAACATTTAGATTAATATATGGAAAGTCATGTCACTTTCCGGTAGAACTGGAAAACAAGGCATGGTGGGCAATTAAACAACTAAATTTTGATATGATGAAAGCGGGCCAAGCCAGGATACTACAACTACAAGAACTAGAAGAGCTCAGAATGACAGCTTATGAGAATGCCAAAATCCATAAAGAACACACAAAGTTGTTGCACGATGGTCATTTGAAGAGGAAGGACATTCAAGTTGGAGACCAAGTTCTTCTGTTCAATTCCAGATTGAGGTTATTCCTAGCAAAACTCTATTCTCACTGGTCAGGACTGTACATTATCAAGAGCATCTACCCACATGGTGCTTTCTCTTTATGGAGTGAAAAGACAGGTGAATTTGTGGCAAATGGTCAACGATTGAAGAGATATTTCACCTCTGCTGATACAGGCTCTGAAACGAAGCTGGATCTCACCAATCCAACATATCCACCGTAGAAGTTGAAGGAATCAATTCGAGCCATCGACGTAAAAAAAGGCGCTTGTCGGGAGACAACCTGATAAATAAATTCATATTTTTAATTCTGCATTAGGATTTTCCCCTAATTTTGTTTTTACTTTTCTTAGATAATTTTACACCAAATAAAATTGCATCGTAAGATGCTATTTTGAGTTCTGAATGGTCTTTATGTTTGAGATTTTCAGATGGAGGAAATACGCTAATTGGAACGCAGCCACATCTGGTGGTCCAAACAGCATGAACTTTCTCCTCCATCTTAGATTTAGAGTTTGCTTGAGATGAGAAAATTTCTAAGGTCGGGGTGGAGTGTGGGTGGTACGTATCTTGCTTCCCACCTTCACCATCTAAATCAGACTTAAGATTTCATTGCCACATTTTTGACCTAAATTTTCAAAAATTTCAAATAAATTTTTCAACAGAAATTTGAACAGATACCAGATGAAGTTTTGACACTTTTCGTTTCAATCTTTATGCATTTTGAATCATTATATCATCCTTATTTGAAGAAGATACTCAAAAGGATCACTTTCTGAAAACTAGCCTTTTGATTGAATCATCTTGTGAAGCTTATGAATCCTAACATCATGATCTGTATGCAAAAATGGCAAGTGTTTGTCGAACTGATAGGGATCAAACACATCATGCTTCCTAACTGACTAGTGGAACAACAACATGAAATCCCCACTGGATCGTCATCAAGTCATTATTTGAGCAGAGTACAATAAAGAGAACAACCCGATGCACAGAACTGTGAATCAAGTTGTATTTTGATCTGAACTCTCTTCTACACTTCTTCTATCATCCTCGTACCCCTCCATCCTTAAAAAAGAAACAAAAATAGTCGAAATAGTGCCAAACCCTAAGTTTGGGGTGGCACACCACTTCCCTCTATATCTGTTTCTTCCATACCCCTCGCAATGAAATAGGGGTGTACCACCAAGAAAAGATGCCAAAGCGCACACAAAAAGAAATGTAATCTCGAGTCGAATAGAGGAGAGATTCACACAAAAAATGTAATAAATGAAATTGCAAATAATATAATAAAAATCTCAAATCGAATAGAGGGGATATTTATTTCTTCCTTCCATACCTCCCTTCACTCCCTTTTCTACCTAAAGGCACAAATAAATGCTTCCACCACCCTGAAATACACCAGTGTCAGATCAGATGCACACTTGTTGTTCTGCGGGTATCTCTGGACTCTTACAAACCTTTTTAACATGCTTGTTTTTGGAAAAAGTGAGGAGGAAGTGAAGTTGGAAAGCAAACTTAGGAACAAAGATATGGTAAGATGTGTTCATTGGTCTCAGGAAGTTGAGATGCGTAGTCATACTAAGCAAAAAGGAAACAATCATGATGTGAAGAGGAGGCAATCACATGACCAGAAAGTATTCATTTGGCAACTGTTTCAGATTTTGTGTTACTCGATGACGAGCAACGTTTAAGTTTGGGGTGTTTTGATGAATGCATATTCATCATGTTATTCATTTGCCATCTTGAACTCATTTTTTACTCAATACATCCATTTTCACTCACTAAATATCACAAGGTATCACAAAGTGCAAAATTACTTAATTGATTTGATTTTCAGGGGTTTAACTGAGTTTTTGTTGATTTTATGCAGATCGTCATCAGGTTCAACCATCAAATGTCACCTACCTCCATTCAACCCTAATACACTACAATCACCACCATTCGATCTTCATCTCAAACAACTATCATCCACATTAAACCCAAATGAGTGGGACCCACCTTTATCTACCCTTGATCTACCCTCACTCATCTTTGGTCTTGACCATATGGTCTCGCCCATTCAGTTTCATCCATAAGGTCTCACCCATTCGGTTTCATCCATATGGTCTCAAGATCGTATGGGCTACCTCGTATCAAACTATTTGGATCACTATCATTCAAGACCGTTTGGGCTTATATCTCTCCTCGCCATCGGATCTTGGATCTATGGCCCCCGTTCATTTGGGCAATCGGTCTGCCCTATCGTTCTCCTTCTAACGGTCCCTCAAGATTGTGTGAGCAACACCCACTTTCACAAACCATTTGGGCAATAACCTTCTCAAGACCGAATGGAGGACCTCTCGCTCTCGCTTCCCTCCTTCCTCCCATCATCTTCAACCTCTGCAAACCCTAATCCACAATACCCCTGCACCCGACGGTGCAACCCTGCACCAGCCTCGACGCACTCTCCCTTCGCCCTGCACCTGCATTACCTTCGAGCTTGCCACCTATTGCAGTGACCCCTGCATCTGACCGCTAACACACAAACATCGTCAGTACCTCCTCACCTGTAACTCTCTCCGCCGTGGCTTTCACTGCACCCCAACATTACTGAGCTTCAATAGCACCGCCTCCCGCCACTGCAACAACAGATGTCGTCGCAGACCGTGCAGCAGCAAACAGTCTTCAAAGACCATTTGGCCAGCAGAGGTATCATGATCAGTTGACCGACTGATGCATGAAACCGATTGGATGAAAACCACCAAGACCGGTTGGGCAACACATGACTCCTAGATCGTTTGGAGTGGAGGGAGTTATCCTTGCGAGGACCATTTGGAGTTGTGTTACATGAAATCAATTGGAGGATATCGGTCAGCAAGACCATTAGAAGCAGATCATTTGGAGACCGATCGACCGGCATAGACTGTTTGAAGGGCACTGCCGATTGTTTGGATGAGTATCGATCGCCAAGATCGTGTGACAACATTGGGAAGTTCAAGGCCATATGGGCATAAGGACCGTTTGGAGGAAATCACTGAGACCGCTTGGAGCCCAGCGTTGAGAGACCGATAGAGCCAAGGGTTGGAGATCGTTTGAGGCTAGACTTGTACGATACCGATTGGAAAAGGTATGTGCGGGACCGTTTGATGCTATTGGCTTTGCCAAACCGAATGAAAAAGGGATGCATGCAATACTATTTAGTCACATGCAAGCAAACCGTTTGGACATAAATTACACTAAACCGTTTGGAAAAGATCTTGCAAGACCGTTTGATAAAGGCATGTATACCAAGACCGTATGGACACTTACAACAACCAAACTGTATGGTCACTTAACTCCAGACCGTATGGAGGACTCATAGCAAAAATGTGAGGATCCCATATAAGCCTATAAATAGGACCACAAGGGTCCTCATTTGGGCATCGGTTCCAGGACGCCGACAGGCTGCCTATACGCTGGTTCGATCCTGCCACTGTCACTTCACCTGCCGTTCCTACTGCAACTCAAGGAGACCGAGAAGAGAAGGAAGGAGGAGTGAGAAAGACTTCCTGGTCTGTCTTGGCATCCCTCGTTCTTCGTCCGGATCTACTCCGACATGACCTAGGAGACCACATCATCTTCACCGAGCTGCGACCAACTTCTACATCATGTTCATGACAGAATCCTCTCTCTTTCTTATTCTTCTTATTTCTCGCATCATGAGCGAGTAGTCCACTTTCGCTGGGGTGTGGGGACTAGTCCCGCTGCCCATGCAAGCATGTTCTCTTATTAAACTTTCCATGGCAATGTATATAACTTTTTATTTCGTTGCTAATTGATATGCTTGTAGTTGATTACCTCCTTGATTTAATCTTAGTCTTATCTTTGTAGTGTAGAATGTCGATTAATGAGGTAGACTCTTTGATGAGAAATCTTCTAGGGTTCCTTGAGGTCGCAAGTGTATGATCTGTGAGGGGACAAGCCATCTAGCCTATGGTGACGCTTCCGTGGTCTAAACATCCCTCAGGGAGGACCACAACCTTAGTTGGATGTTGTATCTTCTTATTAATTGTCAATGTTTTCTTACAGACTAATTTCCTAAATGCGTGTCGATTAGCACGGTTGACTCCTGGACTAGAAATAGAATGGGGTTCCTCGAGGTCATAAGTGTATGATCCATGAGGGGACGAGCCATCTAGCCCACGGTGACGCTTCTGCGGTCTAAACATCCCTCAGGGAGGATCACTGCCTTAGTTGGATGTTGTATCTTCGGAACCGTAAGTGCATGATCCGGATGGAGACAAGAAATCGGATGCCTAAAGGATGCTTACGCGGGCCTAAACATCCCTCCGGGAGGGTTCACAACAGTTCCATTTGGATAGTTATATGCTTTCCTGGATGTTATGTGTTTGGATGTGTTTGCATGTGCAGTGGCGGTGAAACCCGATACCATCCCAGTGATTCCATATCATTTAATCTAAAACAACTTTCATTCTGCTCGTTTACTTTCCTGCAATTAGTTTAATCAACCAAAAACCAATCAATCATTTTAAATATTAGTCTTTCTTGAGCTAGATTCGATTGACAAAGATTCTTAAAAAATGTTGTCTCTTGGGATTCGATCCTTAACTATACTGTGATAAGACCCATCCTCTTGCGGGTGGTATTATTGCACGTTGTTTTGGTAAAAGCTCGGGGATCTCAACCCCGAGTGAATATGTTAGTGCGATATTTGCCACATCATTCCTCTCATATCATATGTGTAGAGGAGTGGAGAGTTAGGGTTTCTTAAATCCTATTTGGTGTAGGCTATGGACTCCCTGAATTTTATAAACTTATTCCTAAAGTTTAAATCCATATTTTATTTAGGTCCTCAAAACTTACTTTTAGGTCCCTAGATTTATTATAAAAACTACAATAAGGTCCAATTCAGTCTTTCTTCAAGCTATCTCTATGTGTCTGATCCTATAGGCACAATACTGTGTTGGCAATGGATTCATTTGTCAATATTATGACCCATAAGCAATGAGCAGTGTCTAGACACACATCATTGCTACTAATGCAGTAGGATTAATCAGACATGACTAAACCATCAATGACCAACATTATCACATTGTATAATCCTTTTGTCACTAATATCTAGATTGAGCTAGATGCATGGACATATCATCCTCATTAGACTCATTCTAGGTTCCTTGATCTCCTAAGTAGACTAGCAAGATACATATGAGCCCAATATCATGTACCAATTTTGATGAACATGGCCATGCATTTGTCTAATCTCTCATATCAAGAGGCCTTGGATATTGCTCATGTTATATGGGAATGACAAATTCCGTCTACATTATCACACCCAATTGCTACCTTTATCAACCTTCTTCAAGATCACATTGGGTTGTGTCAAAGCTTGAAGTTGTCTCATCACCATTGTAGTGTCTTTAGGTCGAAGGACCACAATGTCACTTTTGCATCTGAGATTCGATTATGACTATCATATAATGTTCATGAATCACTCTCCAGGTGGGTTTGTCCAGTACATTTGTTCTCTAACAAATTCCTATGTGTCTGACTCGGAGTCCAATACCTATGACCCATGAGACATGGTCATCTGTCACCACACATACTAGTCTTACATGTATTATCATTGTCAAATTGTCAACAATACTTGACTAGGGACTTTTGAGAATATTGTTCTTAGCTCCCATTAGGATCTCATGATCAACTCATTTACTTGAAGTCCCACAAATTTGAACCAATCATTCTAGGGACATTTATTATGTACATCAATATAAGAATAAATAATTGTGCATTAGTAAACCAGAATAACCTTTTATTTATCAAATTAGAAGTAAAAAATATCCTATACCAATCATATAATGATTGTCTTCTAGGGCATATACGTGAAAAGACTCCCACTTGCATAAAAGTCAACCACTCACATATCTATTACCAAGTGATATAGCATGACCATTACACTTCTTCCGTGACAATGCCTTAGTCAAGGGATAGAAAAACTTGGTTTTTGTCAGTATCCTATAGATCTTCTCATGTCCTCACTGAATGATATCTCGTATGATATTGAAGCATCAAAGCATATTCTTGGAATACATATGCCATCTGGGTTCCTTGTTTAGAACAACATTCCCATTGTTTTCATAGAAGATGTACTACATCATCAATGCTAGGAACAACACTAAGTTCATCAAATGAACTTCCTAATCCATATAAATTCATTGTAGCATGCTAACATCACATTCAATTTCTATTTTATAATTAGTCATTGTCTCTAACTTGGAACTCTTCCAATTGACAGTACCACTATTGAGGAAAAACATAGAACCATATTGCGATAAGTAATCATCCTTGTGGGTTTGGAATATTGTATTTGTGTAACTCTTTACAACTAATTGTTCATCACATCTTCATCTTAAGTTCTTCATAAGTACTTCAAGATTTTCTATACTGTAAATCAATGAATTTCACTCAAATATGTTTTGAGATGCTTACATTGCTCAATACATACGAGACATATAGACATGTACATAGAATTGCATACATGATATATCCAATTGTAGAGGCATGTGTAATCTTACTCATGCGGTTCCTTTCTTCTAAATATTTGGGACAATAGGCTTTAGAAATACTTTCCACATGAGATATGGGTAATATCCCTTTCTTAGACTATTGCATGCTGAACCATTTCAACACTTTGTCAATGTATGTATTTTGCTTTAAGCCAAGAAGCATTCTAAATCCCATATCCATAGATATTGATACCTAGAATATATGTGTCTTCTCCTAAGTCTTTCATTGAGAAAGTATCCTACAATGACGTCTTAACCTTTTGCAGATTTGGAATATCATTTCCCATGAGCAGTATATCATCCACATGCAATATGAGGAATACTACAATGAACCCACTAACATTCTTGTAAACACAAAGGTTCATATTATCCCTTGATGAAGCCAAACCCTTTACCGAATCATCAAAACAAAGATTCTAGCTTTTGGATGCTTTCTTCAATCTATATATTGAACTTTTTTGCAACTTACATAACTTTCCAACATCCTTTGGAGATTCAAAACCCTCACGTTGCGTCATGTAAAAATCCTCAAGTAGATTCCTATGAAGGACTGAAACTTTAACATCTATCTATTAGATTTCATAGTCATAGCATGCTACAATGGCAAGCATGATCCTAATAGACTTGAATAGGGCAACTCATAAGAAAATTTCATCATAGTCAACACCTTGAACTTGTTTGAAACCTTTAACCACTACTTATCCTTTGTAGGTTTAAACAAATTCCATCCATGTCAGTATTATTCCTGAAGATCCACTTTCACCCAATGGGTTTTACCCCTTTAAGTAGTTCCACCAAGGTCCATACCTTGTTGGTATACCTGGAGTCCATTTCATATCTCATGGCTTCAATCCATTTACTAGATTTTGGTCCCTTCATAGCTTCCTCATGTGATGTCAAACCCAGCCAAGCAGAAAGCTTGGTGAATTTCCACACACTTGAATTTTTTGAGTTTATAATGGATACCTAGTCCAAAACACTCACTTAGACCACCCACACTACACCTACAAGTGCACGAGGTCGTGTTATAGTATAAACAAGAGGCAATATAAGGGTCGATCCGTAGGGAGATAGGGGGTACTAGAGCTTAGTTAGTGTGGGATACGTTCCTAAGGTGGAGGTTAGGGTTTTAGGGTTTAATCTTGATTTGGGTTGATTACACTATGATGCAAGCAATTGAACAAGAAAGGAAACAAGACAAACAAAAACCTTAGTTTAACCCTAAACAATAAAATTCTAATTAATAAGGAAACCAACTCCTTAAGAAAGAGAACAAGACCACACTAGACTAGCAATTAGGATACTAAAACAATTAGATACCTAGACTACTACTATCTAGATTAAGCAAGCAAAAAGATGCACTAAGTACCTTAGCAATGATTGAATACTAAAAACCAAACAATTGACTAAGGAGCAATTAAAGCAATCAACTAAACTAGCATGAAATAACTAAGAGAGCAAGACAAGTTTTAAGTAATGTTAAAGAGAGGTGGGCTATTTGGGGAAATGATACTAAGATATTAGTTGGGGGCATATCAAACAAAACATAATGACATTTTAGATTGCTAAACCAAACAAGTAGTCAAATGCAATGGAATCTCCCTAGACTATTGGTTGGTCATGGATAGAGTAGAGTGTGGGAAGGGGAACTACACCCTTACACACCCCAACTAGCCTTACGAGGCTCAATTGGACCAATGTTAGGTGGGATTTCAATCATATTTGACTAATCGAGGTGTCTAGGGTAAGAGTGCTTATGGTAATTGGGAGCCAAAGGTAGGAATGGGGAGTAGAGGTGAGGGTATTTCACCTTACATTACTCAACATCTAGCTTATAGTAAACTCCTAGGAAATTACACTAAACAATCCTATACTAGCTACTTCAATCTCGCACCTAAGAGTAGGAGAAGGGATATATGTGTTGGAAGATGAGATGCTGGCTAGGGATCCACTATTTGGACCTAGGAGAAACTCCAAAGACAGCCTCACATATGCATCTTCTCCTAGACTTAGGTGGTTTCAAGCATAAAACCACAAGAAAATTAGGTTTTCAAGCACCAATCATAAGTAGAATCATGGGAAATAAGATAGAAGTAGAAAGCAATCATCATAAAATGAAATCATAAAGTTTACAAGATATATTCCCCCAACATGGTATCAAAGTAACATTTTAAGCCCAAACAACCCACCACAAGGGCCTTAGCTAAAAATAATCAAACAAAATAACAAAAGAGAGAGAGAAGAATGAAGATAGACATAGAATCTCGTGGAAGATCCTTCTTCTTCACCTCCTAGCTTCTGTAACTCGAGCAACTCCCTCCAAGGTGGGTAGATGGCATGAAAATATGAGGTTTTGTGGTGGAAACTCTATAAAACAAGGGTTTTGAGGTAGTGGAAGGTGGAAATGGAGTGGGTGATTTTGTAGGTAGGTGAGAGCTCCCAGAATGCTAAGGAGGGTGTAGGAGCGGCTAACCTTCATGCTATGGTCACCACTCTAGTATATATAGGTGATGGGTAAGCACTAGGCTAAGTGGGGGTAATATTGGAAATGCAATGCAATAGTAAGTACAGTTTGGATAATCACCACGACCATGGTGATCAATGCAAACATGGTGGATGGGGGTCATCTCGATCATGGTGGATGGGTGTGGATGAGGTGGAGAAGGTTAAAATGATAGTTTGAAGTGGAACCTTGGAGGGTTAGTGGCCACAACCGTGTTTAGTGGATGGTGACTTGGGCATGTTGTGGAGCACAACCATGTTGGAGGGAGGCAGCCACTGTCATTCTGTGAGGTGGATGTTGTCAATGTTGAGTGCCATGGCTGTGACGGGCTCCACGACCGAGGTGGCTCTGAAGAGCCACACCCCTACTGATGGCCAATGAGGTGAGTCTTCAATGCTAAAACCGTGGCAAGTCCTTGGTTTCCTTGACATATTTATTGTGATTTTGATCCATCTTGCCATGTCCATGGTAGAGTACCACGACCCATGGTGAGGGCTTAGCTGCTCATCTTTGCTCTTAGCTTCTACAAATGGTTTCTTTTCACCTTGGACCAAGTTTTTACTATTCAAGTGATGCTTGGGGAAGATCTAGGTCCAATCTCGGGGTGTAGAAACCTAAGCATCCTCTCCTTCTCTCTCCTTTACATCTAATGCATGTACAAAATCCTAAAAAACACACAAAAATCATCCATGCGTGCATTTGATATGAAATCACATATTAGGGGAATAACTTGCATTCTAACAATGTTAAGATGTTATAATAGTGCAAAAAGAAAAAAGATGAAGCCCTAAAATAGGGCTCTAGCAACACCCTAAACTTAAAACATACATGTCCTCAAGTATGCTCCAACTTAATTTTTGTTCAGTTTCTTTCAACAAACAAGAATGATAAATGCATTGCAATGAATGATTATTGACTAAATGGTCTTAAAGATGACTATGTACGTGTTCCATGTCTCTCCTCTCCACTTTCACAATTCAATCATGAAAAGAGCACTGAGCATACAAACTTTGAATATAGGGCATATCACATAATCAGTACATATGGCTTTCACATAGCTTCGAGTAGACCGTTTCATGGTGGCATTGATCAAAGACGACTAGGAGTGGTGTTTTACTTTCATGCATTCAATTTCATATTACAAACCACACTATGTGACCCACATGGCTATAGAAAAAGGGTGAAGTGAGCTAAGTTTGATGTTGCTTATCTCAACGAGTATGAAAGTAGAAGAAAAGGATGTAGTAAGAGATTGTAGTGCTATTACATAGAGCACTCATCTTTTCTTTATTTAGATGCCACTATATAGGAACATCTTTTATTTTCTTTTTACATTTACTTATTCTTTTCTTTTTCCCTTGGTGAAGCTAGGGCACACGGTGGTGAGAGTAAAGAGGGGAAATATAGATATGGCCACCCCAAACTTTTTGGAGGTGGCCAAGGCTGAAAATGTGCACTTTGGCATCCTTTCATGAGGTGGAGGGGTATGAAGATGATGAAAGAAAAATCAGGTCGAAGAGGGGTCACTAGTATGGTTGTCAACACAAAATATATTGCACGAAAACTATTCCAACACTTCATAAAGTAATGTCACACCGCATGAGTGAAAAACATGAAATTCAGACTTTTATCATATGACCCCAAAAGCCCTAAACGTCATAGATTGCTCAAATTACAATTCATCCAAAACATTCTCAAACATGAGAGGAGTGATTCACATGTATAAAGTCAACCATTAAGGGCATTCAACAATAGAACAGAGAAACTTAGCATGCATTTGTCATCGATCAACATTTTCACTTCAATAGGTGGAGATTATGTCAAAACATGCTTTTTAGGCAAGATGTTCTAAATTTGGGCAAAATTGGCCAAAATGGTGCCAATTTGCACTAAATTACATCCAAACCTACTTTTAGGGAAAAGACAACATAAAGCAAGAAAATCCTAACTAAAACCCACAAAAATTACCAAAAATCTACATGAGATGAAATGCATGGCACAGAATGACAAAAAGAGCATTTTTTTTGAATAACTACTAAAAATGCATGAAAAAGAACTACATGTTATGCATGGATGCAAACCAGGAACACATAGATAGGATAGACAAGCACAAGAGTTATTCAAATTGTTTGATCATCTAAAAAAAATGTAGAACAAGGAATATAGAGGAAAACTAAGGCAAATCAAGGGATTCCCACCCTAACACTTGAACTTTTGAACCATGCTATCCTCAAATTGAAATATAAGTTTATTTTAGTTGGGTAAAGTGTATGGAGTCATGGAATACAACCTCCAAGATGTGGAGTGATCAACGTAGTACTAGGTGAGTAGGGAAGTGCCGCCACATTCGTGCTATAGAGAATGACCGTTATTAACTTCTTCTTGTAGCTCTTCTACTGATTAATGTTCTTCTTTTTGAATTCGATATTCTCATTCATTAGCTCCTTCATTTATCACCTTTCCTCCATTTACCTGCACTAACATGATTCACAAATAGAGAAATCATCAAGTGTGGTGTGTGTGTATTTCTTGGAATGTGTAAAAGCACATGAAAAGAAAGGGGTTTTGATAATCTCAAACCGACGTAGGTTGCCTCCCACTAGCACTAAGTTTATTGCCATTAGTCAGACATGTTTTTGTTTTCTCATCAAGTGTTCACATTGAAAGTGTCATTATTCTCTTCCAAAGTGACCCTTTCCAAAGTTTTGACTACACAGTCTTCATCCCAAGGAACATGCATGCTTATTTAACTGTTGCTGGCCAACCACTGCTCACAAAAGTCGATATAATCCAAGTTGGTACACAGATCATCATCCCTCAGCCTTTGTCTTTCTTCCTCTATGAACATGAAAACATCTATCTTCTTTCTATTATATGTGACTATCATAGTGCTGGTGTGCACTTTGATTTCCACATCCACTGTAGACAGGAAGGGTCTCCCTAAGATGATGTATACATTTCCATCTAAGGGCTCAAAATCCACAACTAGAAGATCTATCAGGTAGTCAACACTCATTCTATTGACAATTGACACCATCTGATTGAGCAAGATGCCAATAGGAAATTGTGTAGACCCATCGACTAGATACAAATAACATCTTTTTGGCATCATTCTCTCTATACCTAGCTGCATAACCATGTTATAGGATATGATACTCACACTAAAGCCCATATCTAGAAGTACATGTTTGACGCACTGACAGTTTATGTTACACAAAATATAGGATATCCCTAGGTCTCTATGACGTCCCCACATTTTCTAAAACTTAATCAAGTGTGTGATGTCCAAATTAAAACCTCACCTCAGCGAGAATCCCAATTTAAGAACCCACACTAGGCTAAGGAGAAGAAAATCAAGGGATTCAGAAGTAAACAACAATAGCGCATACACATGAACAATAGACAAACCACAACACATGTTCACCATTCAACATATAATTACAAGATGACTTATTACAAATTGATATTACATATTGAATAGTAAAATTTTACATATACATGTGCTACATCTACAAAAGGATCTTGAGACAATAGGTCCACCTGTACATCAGCTTGCCATACAACTCTCAACTATCCTGGTCTTCAAGATCATATGTCCACATCACCTAAACAAAAGATTACATGTGGTACACATCAGCACAATATTCAAGAATATTATACTAAGTATGCCTATATGTCTTTTATATACCTCTCATTACTAAGATTTGGAAAATAAGATAAAACTAGAACTTGGCAGCAATAAACAAATATAAGAAAAAGCATATACTTGCACAAAGATATTTATTAATAAAAGAGAACACATGGTTTTAAGTACATTTCCATTATATGCTCGTACATCTACCTACCAATGGGATAGATGCAATAAGGCCTTATGATATGCTTATCAAAGATATAGATCATTGTACATGTGATCTGCTTACCAAAGAGATAGATCACTCACTAGCATTATGCTTACCAAAGAGATATAGTGCTTTCATATAATGGAACATATATATTATGTTTCATGTGTTCATAACTATATGTACCGAAAAACAACCAAGACAATATACAAAAACAATAATTCTATCCAATATCAGATGCCAAGTATTTGTACACACATAATACAACCATACTACATAGTAGGCCAAGTAAGAGGTAAAGGCGTACCTTCCAAAGAGATATTCTAAACCACATTCTGATGTCAACTACCACTTTTGGTCAAACCCTGATTAAGACAAGATCATATTCTTTCATTAGATTCTCATCATCTTAACCCTAATATGTCCATTTTAGGGTTTGACTAAGTCATTAGGATATTTCCATTATCAATTACATTCTTATCTTGGAATTATCTTACTGATGTTATTTTCCAATTATGTTACAGATTAGGGTTCATCATTTAAACATTAGATTCCACATCATTTTATGTAAATATTAACCCTATGTTATATACTTTATTGCAATTAGGGTTTCAAACTATATATTACGAGTCATCACCATGTAACATGGATTTCATGCATCAACTGATGTATTAGTCACACATCATGTTCCACATACTATTATGAATGTATTTTGGAAATTCCAACATATATTAACTATATATGTATTTTCTACATTTTTTCAGGGTTAATAGCCCTAGATAGACATACCTAGCAAATTGCATGATTTCATGCATCAACATTATAATTACTAACATCAGATGGATCATAAGTCACATTTAGGAGTTACTAGAATATTCTCATAATTTTAGATCTTCATTAGATATTTACTATACATGATATAAGCATTTCACAACTTACATGATATTCCTGACATTAGTGCATAAAAATTATTATTTCATTGTGTTCTACATGTTTTTTTTGAGAATTTTGATATCTTATTTGTAAACTTTGGACAAACAATCTAATTTCTATGAATTATACAAGATTTGAGATTTATTGAAGATAATTTACTTTTTGGGCCAATCGTATGCCGCCATGTGGCTCCAAAGGGCAAGCGGCTCCTGCTGGTTTGTGCTTGTGGATCACCTGGTTTAGATGTGAGTCAACCTACCTATTCCTTTGGCATCCAGTTCTTAGCTAGACCATCTGGTCTGTGAGCCGACCGATCTCCCTCTCTTACGCACGCACACATAACTTGCACTCTCTGTAACCCGCTCAGGGTGTCGCCGCTCTAGGATAAGATCCAATGAGGAATAGGTAGAGTTATCATTGTCCTCGACATCTGAAAGTGCCTCCTCAGGTTGTGGCAAGGAAAATGGGACCTACTCGACTGATTCGATCTTTTGGTTCCACTCCAAAACTCTATCCTTTGTAAGTCGCTGTCACCTGGTTCCGACTGCGATCGAGAAAAGAGGCAAAATGCCTTTTCTCAACCTTGCACCAACATGAAGCTTATGAAAGCTTTGCAAGACCCCTACGAATTTGAGACAAGGCTAAAGTTCATCTGTTGTAAGATCCATGCCTATCTACCAAGCTCTGCAAGCTTCCTCCTAAGATGGGGGGTTTGTCTACTAGGTAAACATCACAAAAGCCACTGAATACACCACGAAGCTTCCCCTCCAATCTTCCTCATCATTTCCCCTCACTTTGGTTCCCTCAAAGGGCTCTCTATCTCCATTCTCCACCTCCGACTACCACCTTCTTGCCACAATGGAGAGACATTGCTAATTGGGATCTTGTTCTCCTCCGTTTTGTAACCTCTAATCCTGAAAGAACTGTCAAGCTTCTCATATCGGTGATCCAAGTTCAACTGATGGGTTAAAAATATCATCCACCCTCGACATCCCAACAACACATCATGGAGGGTCATCACCGGTGGTTTCTTGTAACCACAATGAAGAAGGAGATCTAGCTGTCGTTCCATCAAAAGATCCAAGGGCTGTCAGCAGTCTTGCACAACCGATCCATGGCTACCCCCTTGTGTCCGCCTGTAACTACAAGATCAGAGATCTAGGGTATAGAAGAGGCCACACAGCTTGAAACTTATGAAGGGGCACATGACAACCAACTTAGGGTAGGAATATTAAACTTTGGTCCACCAAACACCAATAATGCACATTATTTCCCAAATTTCAAACCTTAATAACTTCCTCTAGGATAATCCAATTTCTCTAAAATTTTAACTATAGCTTTATCATACCTCAAGGTACAATCCATTCAATTTTGGTGCCAAAAATAAATTATTTGACCATTCAATTAAATACTTCACAAAAGTATAAATTCAAGGATCTTAATCATGATATCAATATCATTTAACATCCAAACTTTGACAAAACAACTTGGACTCTTAAAACAACTCAACATGCATGAATTCACTTATGTCATTGGACATTTAAGGATTAAAAAAGTCCACTCCATCACATCCTACACACCTTAAGAGAAATTTTGTCCTCAAAATTAAGCCAAAGTCCAATCCATCACATCATTTAATCTTAAAAAGAATTTTGTCCTCAAAATTAAGATACATTCTTACTCCAAAGAAAACTAAGAGATATATATTTGTATGTAGGATACCACTCTAGGTGTAACATATCAATAAACAAAAGCTTCATAACTATGTTCATGTCTTTATAGGGCATTTAAAAAGAATCTAGGGCTATCTACCCCTTCATATATGGTTGAAACAAGGGTGTTTATGATCAGCCCTATTTTAGGGCTTCATGTTGTGTCATTTTGCATTTCAATCATATCTATACCTGTTATATTACATGTTATTTCTCCTAATATGCATATTTGTGTAAAATGTACTTATGGATGATTTTTTCATTTTTTATAGGTACTTTGGCCACTACTTGATGGAATGGAGAGAAGATGGTTGAATCTAGGGTTTCCCCAGGCTTGGAGGAGCCCAAAATGAGGCCAAAACCTCTCCCAACCTACCCCAAGTGGTCAAATAATGTATTGAAGAAATAACCTTTATGGATGGCCAAGGTCAAGACTCAAATGTAGGGGAAGGACCCCAGAACGGCCGTGCTACCATGGAATGGCCATTCCGGGACATGCCCCAATTAGTAGAGTCTTCAAAAACTGACCTAGTTGGCCAGAACGACCGTGCTATCAAGAATGGCCGTTTTAGGAGTTCCCAGAATGGCCGTGCTGGATAGAATGACCATGCTACCAATCCCAGAATCCAAAAATTCCTCTATTCATTCTATTTACCCCCCACAACCGTGGTGACTACCACGACCATGCTACCCTAGCCCCACCACATCCGTGGTGACCACCACGGCCGTGCCAGCTTTTATACAAAAGTGACCCTCAACCTATGATTTTCACATTTTAATTTACACGATCGTTCTAACCCACCATGACCGTGCTCACCCCTACCCAACACAGCCGTGGTGATCCACCACGGCCGTGCTACTCATAAAACCTAGTTACTTCTACACTGCTTTTCCCATACTACCCCTACTTGAACTAGTGCTTCCCCCACACCTATAGATACCTAGGTGGAAGATGGAGGCTCAGGTTGGCCACCCCTAGCTACCTCATAGCTCCCCATTTTTGCCCCTTAGCCATTCCACTCCATTTCCACCTCCATTTCACCATTTCCACCAAAAAAAACCCCATTTCCAAGCCTTCCATCCACTTCCCACCATCATTCCACACCATTCCATCCAACAAGAAGGAGGAGGTCGACGTAGCAGCAGTTGGAGAGGAGGATTCACTCATATACACCGCTCTCTTCTCTTTTTGTAGTTTGCATTGTTATGAGTAGCTAGGCCCCTTGGGTGGGCTGTTTGGGGTGTAAAATGTTTGATACCATGTCGGGGGAAAATGATATGTAAACTTTGTAATTCCATTTGCTAATGATTATGTTCTATTTCTATCTCATTCTCCATTAATTGCTTATTGGTTTGTGTGTGAAATCACCTAGGAATTTAGAGAAATTGCTTATATGTGTGAATTTTGGGATTTTCCCCTATGTCTAATCTTTGGACCCCTAGGTTGCCTCCCATCTTCCTACATCCTAATCAATCTCCCTAAGCATACGTGAGAGATCTAAGTAGCTAGATTAGGTGACTAGTGCAATTAGCATGGAGCCTTCTCAAGGCTAGAATGTGGGGGAATTTGGTCCAAAACCCTAATTTCACCTCCCCATTACTACCCTCGACCCCTAATTGCCCTAGGAATGTCTAATCTAGAAACCTAGACTTGATTAGACTCTAATTGAATTGAACCTAATCCCTAACCCAATTGGGCCTCACAAGGGTAGTAGGGAGTGTTAGGGACTAGTTCTCCTATACACAAACTAGCATATCCATGGCCAGTTAGTAGCTTAGGTTAATTCATTAGACTCAAATTTGTTGTTTGGTTTGGATAATCTAAATGGAATCATAATGTTTATATGTCATCCCCCAACTTAAGTGATAAGTGCATCCCCTAAATAGCCCACATCTTCATTAATTGCTTTAAAACCCAAATTTTCATATTGCTTAGTTAGTGTTAGCTTAGTTAGCTCTTTTCTTGCCTAGATAGCTTCTTGCTTTGTTCTTTCTTTATTCTTGCTAGCTTAGGTCATTACTTGCTCTGTTTCTCTTCTCTTGCTTGCCTTAGTGTAAATTTCCTTTTCATATATAGTTTAGTCTTTTTCTTCTTAATTAGTCTTAATCTAGTCTAGGGTTAGCTTAGATTTCATTCTTACCTTTAATTGCTTTCGTTCTCACCTTAGTTTAACAATCAAACAACCTTCAAACCCTTAACCCTAGTCTCCATAGTAGGAACCCAACAAAACAAACCTAGCTCTAGTGCCCACTTTTCTCCATGTGGATTGACCCTATACTTACCACCCTCCTATACTACGACATGACCCCATGAACTTATGGGTGTAGTGTTTTAATAGAGGTAGGTGTGTTTAAGTCTAGGTCATTATAAATTTTGAAAGTAAATCCACCGTGTGTTCCGATCTCGTGTGGCACATCTAGTCGAATCTAATTGGCTTGGTGTGCGCACCTCTAGTGGACACACCAAGCTTTCTGGCACCGTTTCTGGGGAGTAAAGGCACTCGACCTAGCTAGTTTGTTTTGCTTTGACTTTTCCTACTACCCTCAACATTGCTATTATTTATTCATTATTCTTTGTTTTCTTTTTGCATATTGGTTTGCTAACTTACTTTCTTTTGTTTGGTTGTGACTTGTGCATGTGACAAGTCCTCGGGGAAGACAAGATGGAAGGACAAAATGCAAAAACCCATCCATTTCCTCCATTTCCCTACCTCCAAGGTTATCCTAAGCCTTACACACCCCCACCACCTCCATCACCCCAACCTTCCCACCAATTCACCTTCCAACCTCAATTCCCTCCTCCACCTTAATTCTAAAGGGCATTAATGCCAGTGCCACCACCACAACTATCACATGCTCCATCTACTTTGCATGAGCAAATGGATATGGCTTCGATCATGGGGTGTGACATGGCTGTTGAGAAGCTTAACAAGGGAGGGAAGCAATTTGACAAAGATCTTAATGAAGAGCCCTTACCAGAAAGTCCCTATTCGCAAGTGTCCCATATGATTGAGACCCCTCTCTTTGATGCCTATGAAGAACCATTCCTAGAGAGAGGGAAAAACTATGGCATGGAATTTTTGAAGGTCATAAAGCTGATTAAGATCTATGATGATGATCCCCAAGGAGAGAAAACTGCTGAAAAATACTTGAGAATCTCGCATGAGTCTTGGGAGGAAGATCAATCAAGGAAAACATTTGAGAGGATTTCCTATGATGGGGATGTAAAATTTTTGTTTTTGGATAATGGTTGATGGTGAAAGAACAACAAGCCCAACTGAAGGCATGAAACTCAACTCTTGTGGGAGGCAACCCACCTAGGTTTGGGATTTTTTCACCCAAACTTAAATTTTGGACCTTTTGCTTTGTTTTTACACTTTCCAAGAATACACACACACACTAGACTTGATGGTTTTGTTGTTTTTGAATCATTTTAGAATAGGTGAAATGGAGGAAAGATGATGCATGGAAGATCCAAGCAAGGAGAATATCAAAATTGAAGAGAAGATTGCAAATTTGTAGAAAAGTTACAAAAAGGAGATTAACACGCCCGTGCCACACAACTCGGCCGTTGTGGAGGCAAATACAAAACGACCATGGTGGATATCCCTTGCTCACTGTACACCTTGAGATCTCTCCCCCTTGTTGGCGTTTGTCTACCATGACTCCATGCCCCCTACCCTATCATCCAAAACTTCTATTTCATGTTGAGGACAACATGGTTTAAAAGTTTGGGGTGGTAGGGCGGTAAGCCCTTTCCCTACCTCACTTTTCTATATGTTCCTTGTTATAAATTTTTTCTTAAGATGATAAAATAATATAACCATCTCTCATACTTGTGTATCCATGCTTTGTGTGCTTGCTTTGCATACCTGCATGCCATGTAGTTCATTTTTTGTTTTTTTAATGCTAAGTTTTTGTGCTCTTTTTGCCATGCATTGCATATCATGTATATTTTTTGGTAATTTTTGCATGTTTTAGCTAGGATTTGCTTGTTTACTACTTTAAGTTCAATAATATAGGCTTAGATGTGATTGAAAGAAACTTGGCACCGTTTTGGTCATTTTTTCCCAAATTTGAGATTTCTTGCCTAAAAGTGTGTTTCAACCCAATCTCTACTTTTTGGATTAAAAATGGTGACCTTTGACAAATGCAAGTGAATTATCTCTATTTATTGCTAAATGGTATCAATTCTTGACTTTTTACATGCACACCACCTCTCTTGTGTTTGTGAATGATTTGGTTGAATTGTGACTTGAGCAAGCTATGAACGCTTAGTGCCTATGAAATCACTTGATTGAAGTATCAATTTTAGGTTGTTCATTCATCTGGTGTGATATTGTTGGATGAAGTGTTGCATTAATTTTCATGCAGGATACCTTATGTTGAGAATCACGTCAGTGATCCCTCTTTGACTTGACTATTCACTCACCATCTTCTTATCCCTCCACCTCATGAAAGGATGCCAAAGTGTACATATCAACCGTGGCCACCTTGAAAAGTTTGGGGTGGCCACATGTATATCTCACCACTTCACTCTCATCACCATGTGCCTTGTCTACTCCAAGGGCAAAGAAAAAGAAAAAAAAGAAAAGTAAAAAAGAAAATAAAAGATGCTCCCGTTTAAGAGCATCTAAATAAAGAAAAAAAGAGTGTTCTATGTAATAGCACACCAAAATCTTACCACAATCCTTTATTCCATTGTAATACTCATTGAGCTAGGAAACATCAAACCTAGCTCATTTTTCCCTTTCTGCAGCCACGTGGGTCATTTGGTGTGGTTTGAAACATAAGGTTGAATGAATGAAGGTGAAACAAGAATCCTTATCATCCTTGATTAACTCCATCATGAAACAGTCTACCTGGAACCACATGAAAGAAATATGGATAGGTTGTGTGTTTTATGCACTATATTTGAAGTTCATATGCTTTGTGCTCTTTTCATGATTGGTTTTTGAAAGTATGAGACGAGAGAGGTGGGATACATGTACTTAGTCAACATTGATCTCATTTAGTCAATAATCATCTCTTACATTGCATTTTCCATTTCTTGATGTGAAACAATTTTAGAGAGAGTTGGAGCATACTTGAGGACAAGTATGTTTCAAGTTTGGGGTGGTGATTCATCCCTATTCTAGGGCTCCATCTTGTGTCATTTTTCATTTCAATCACATCTATACATGTTATATTACATGTTATTTCCCCTAATATGCATATTTGTGTAAAATGCACTTATGGATGGTTTTTGCATGTTTTATAGGTACTTTGGCCACTACTTGGTGGAATGGAGAGAAGATGGTTGAATCTAGGGTTTCCCCAAGCTTGGAGGAGCCCAAATGAGGACAAACCACTCCCAACCTACCCCAAGTGGTCAAAGAATGTATTGAAGCAATAACCTTTATGCATGGACAAGTTCAAGACTCAAATGCAGGGGTAGGACCCCAGAACGGCTGTGCTACTATGGAATGGCCGTTTTGGGACATGCCCCAATTAGCAGAATCTACAAAAATTGACCCAGTTGGCCAGAATGGATGTGCTATAAAGAATGACCATTTTTGGAGTTCCCAGCACAACCGTATTGGCCAGAACGGTCGTGCTACCAGTCCTAGAAACCTAAAATTCCCCTATTCATTCTATTTTTCCCTGACGACCGTGGTGACCACCATGGCCGTGCTACCCTAGCCCCACCACGGCCGTGGTGACCACCATGGCCGTGTCAGCTTTAGTACAAAAGTGACCCTCAACCTGTGATTTTCACATTTTAATTCACACAATCGTTCTACCCCACCACGACCGTGCTCACCCCTACTCACCACTATCGTTCTACTCACAAAACCTATCTACTTCTACAATGCTTTTCCCATACTACCCCTACTTGACCTAGTACTTCCCCCACACCTATATGTACCTAGGTGGTGGATGGAGGCCGACTTTGGCCACCCCTAGCTACCTCCTACCACCTCCTAGCTCCCCATTTTCGTCCCTTAGCCATTCCACTCCATTTCCACCTCCATTTCACCATTTCCACCATAAAACCCCCATTTCCAAGTCTTCTATCCACTTCCCACCATCATTCCACACCATTCCATCCAATAAGAAGGAGGAGGTTGACCTTACATCAATTGGAGAGGAGGATTCACTCATCTACACCAAGCTCCATGGCTACTTCTTCCTCTTTCTCTTCTCTTTTTGTATTTTGCATTGTTATGAGTAGCTAGCCCCCTTGGGTGGCCTGTTTGGGGTGTAAAATGTTACTTTGATACCATGTTGGGGGAAAATGATATGTAAACCTTGTAATTCCATTTGCTAATGATTATGGTATATTTCTATATTTTTTTTTGAAACCAATACCTTGTATTAAAACAACTAATAGAAAGTCTCCGTACAGATGTTTGGGACATCCTCAAAGGATGTACTACCACATTCTCCACCTAAGCCCAAACGGGCAAGGTTATGGGCAACAATATTTGCCTCTCTTCTCACATGATAGAAGGTGAGTTTTACAAAGCATGACCTCAGGTTTTGGATATTAGTTACGGCGCTCATACTCGTCCCTCTCCCCGTATGCTTGCTGTTAACCGCGAATATTACAACAGACGAGTCTGAATCTAGCGCCACTTCAGATAAGCCCAAATCGTGCACCAGCTCCACTCCCAGCAGCAGTGAGGCAGCCTCAGCGGAGAAAACCGACCACGCAGCTTTGAAGGTCTTGGTGCGAGAAGCAAGCAGTCTTCCCCTGTAGTCCCAGATAACAACAGTTAGGCTGATTAAATCGCCAGGAAGAAATGCTGTGTCAGAGTTAACTTTATAACAGCTCGGTGTAGGTGGGGACCAAGCAGCCGTCCTTCTTTGGGCTTCTATATTCGGAGCAACATCACCGTTACCCGGGTAAAAACCGTGCGCCTCGGTCCAGTGAAGAGGCCCAATAACAGAAAGGTATGGGTTAGAAATATCATTGTCAAACAACAAAGTGTTCCTGTAGTTCCAAGCAGCCATGCATAGCGTACAGAAGATCCGAAAATCTTCGTTTGATTCCCTTTCTTTGATTTGTAGAATACTGTCCAGCAGACACATATTGTTAGCTCCAACCAAAGCTCTTAGATGGGGGTAGGATTGCCATACTGTGATGGCGTTGCTGTAGTTGAACAGCGCATGGTGAACACTTTCAGGTTCCCTCTGGAAGATGCTACACAGCTCATCATCAAGGACGTGGCGGCGAGTGAGAGATTATTTGATGGGTAAGAGATTTGAGCACGCCCTCCACAGAAAATGCTTCAGCTTCGGGGGTACATTAATTTTCCAGAAGATTTTCTAAGGGGAAGATACGTCTTGTCGTTTCCCACACCACGATGGGGCAGAACCGTTGACACCCAACCAGTAGGCAGAGCTAACCGTAAAGCAGCCATCAAGACAAGGATACCAGTATCTCTCAGAAAGGCATTGGGTAGCCAGTGGCAACATTCTAATAGTTGCGGCATCTTCCTCAAGAATTGCTTGTTGGTTTGTGTGTGAAATCACCTAGGAATTTAGGGAAATTGCTTATATGTGTGAATTTTGGGATTTTTCCCCTAGGTCCAATCCTTAGATCCCTAGGTTGCCTCCCATCTGCCTACATCCTAATCAATCTCCCTAAGCCTAAGTGAGAGATCTAAGTAGTTACATTAGGTGACTCTAGTGCAATTAGCATGGAGCCTTCTCAAGGCTAGAATGTGGGGGAATTGGGGTCCAAAACCCTAATTTCACCTCCCCATTACAATCCTCTACCCCTAATTGCCCTAGGAATGTCTAATCTAGTAACTTAGACTTGATTATACTCTAATTGAATTGAACCTATTCTCTAACCCAATTAGGCCTCACAAGGGTAGTAGGGAGTGTTAGGGACTACTTCTCCTATACACAACCTAGAATATCCATGGCCAGTTAGTAGCTTAGGTTAATTCATTAGACTCTAACTTGTTGTACGGTTTGGATAATCTAAATGGAATCATAATTTTTATATGTCATCCCCCAACTTAAGTGATAAGTGCATCCCCTAATCAGTCCACATCTTCATTAATTTCTTTAAAACCCTAGTTTTCATCTTGCTTAGCTAGTGTTAGCTTAGTTAGCGCTTTTCTTGCCTAGATAACTTCTTGCCCTGTTCTTTCTTTGTTCTTGCTAGCTTAGGTCTTTACTTGCTCTGTTGTTCTTCTCTTGCTTGCCTTAGTGTAAATTGCCTTTTCATATCTAGATTAGTCTTTTTATGCTTAATTAGTCTTAATCTAGTCTAGAGTTAACTTAGATTTCATTCTTGCCTTTAATTTCTTTCTTGCTGACCTTAGTTTAACAATCAAACAACCTTCAAACCCTTAAACCTAGTCTCCATAGTAGGAACCCAACAATACAAACCTAGCTCTAGTGCCCCATTTTCTCCCTGTGGATCGACCCTATACTTACCGCCCTCCTATACTACGACATGACCCCGTGCACTTATGGGTGTAGTGTTTTAGACGTAGGTGTGTTTAAGTCCAGGTCATTATAAATTTTGAAAGTAAATCCACCATGTGTTCTGATCTCGTGGGGCACATCTAGTTGAATCTAATCTGCTTGGTGTGCACACCTCTGGGTGACACACTGATTTCCTTTAGAAGTTCAATTTATGTCACAACATATTTCATATTTTAGGATTTACATACTTAAATAACCCAAGATTTAAGGATTCCATCATTTCACTTATCATGTTCAAAAGGAGTTAATTATAACTATACCACTTTATCTATCTACATAATATCTAGGTGCCTTCATCATTATGTTGTGCTAATTTTTCAAGCTATATTAAACATATTTATTGATCAATAACATTAACATCACATTCAATTTTTATCATAATATTGTCTAATTTCACTTTCTCATATCAGATTTCAACTTTATTTGTGACTTCATCACTAGATTAACCAACTATATTACATGATAATTATTTATGTAACATGTATCATTAGTGTCATTTCATTTTACTTTCTCAGATTAGGTTGAAAACTCTATTAGAGATTTATCATGATATTAGCCAACTATTCACATTATCATCATTATTCATGTATATGGTTAACTATTTAAACATTCATATCTATTAAACCATCTCTATGTTTCCATCATATCATGTCTATATATCACATCTCGAGATTAGATCACATCCTTACATATATTATATCATGGTTGTGCTAAACAAACTTATGTGAGTGGCTCGCCAAACATATATTAAAACTTTATCTAGTTTAAATGAGGTTCTCTTGACCCATATCATGAGGGTAGTGTCATGCTTAATCTCTATGAGCTAACTCAACTCTATGAGTATCACATATGCACATACTTTATCTTTCCTCTCTTAGTCTAGGGTTCTAAGATTACCACATTGACACTAGTAATAGCCTTACAAGCTCTAACCACATAAGCACAAACCAAAACATGATATGACATTATCTTCATAGGTTCTCTACCCATGAGGCATGCTTACCCAAAACTCTCTCTTTATATACAACACTAGGGACCTACATGGGGAACCACCAACACGAGCATGAGGCTTTACATCATAGTAATGTAGCTACCTCCTCTAGGGTCTTGGGACTCTCTCCCTCATCCAGATGGTAGGTGTTTATATCCTTGTTCACATATGCATATATAACCATCCTCTCTTTGAATCTAGGGTTTGGTCCTTTCAAGGACACTTAGGGTTCAAAAAATCTATATGAATCATGCATAAAGCAACTCACCTCATTCACTCAGGAGTAGTCTAATATAGGACATATCATATCACATATTTCTCATCATCTCATATCTTGGAGTGTAGGTTCTCTGATCTTCTCCCTATGGGTCTCACTCTCTGTGGAGTTAACCCAGTAACTGGTCCTAACACTAGAGGTCCTCTTTTGTAAAGATCTTGAGGTTCATGTTGACTCATGACCTTGTCTTAACTTAGCCTATCTTAACTTAGAAAGGAACACATACTTGCATCATCAAAACTTGTCTCAAATCCTCAAAATTTAACCTTAATACTTAAAGACAACATTGATCATCATAAACCATCTTATATCATCTATATAAGACCTACATAATATCATCAAAAATTATTTCATCTATTCCATCTATCATATATTCTAACAAGGCTCTAGACATCTAATCTAGAACTACTCTCTCTTCTAGACTGATGTCATTCACTTTCAATTAGGTTGCATGACCGCTTCCTACTCATACATGTGTGGGGACACATTTTTGTAATACTTACATATATAATAAAATATTGTATAGTTTTTATTTGATAAAACATGCGTCAAAGAAAACTATCGAGCTTCGATCTGATTGGAATAAAAAACCAAATCCACAAAACAAGTGTTCCACACACAATAGAGAGTCTAGTGCCATGTCACCTACTGAAAAGGGTGAGAACAAAGTATAGACTTGTGTAGATACTCTAGACAATGAGTGCCATATGTCTAGGGTTTCTCTTCCCTTGATGTATGTCATTTCCAAATAATGCAACGTCCCATACCACTGCATTATAAGGAAAGAAAGACACCTAAGGACTTTCTATACAGTAAGCACCAATCTAGACCAAGTTCTTAGATGTATAGGTGCTAACCTAGAGGCTAGGTCAGATCTAGTCTCTAAAAGATGACTAATCTAACCCTAAAGATTTTTTCCAAGTTCAAGGTTCTTTAGTTTCAAGTTGCATAATGAGGAAATGTCAGGCTTTTCTGTTGTTCATGCTCTGATACCACCTATGACATCCCCTGATTTTCTAAAACTTAATCTAGTGTGTGACGTCCAAATTGAAACCTCACATCAATGAGAATCCCAATTTAAGAACCCACACTAGGCTAAGGAGAAGAAAATCAAGGGAGTCAGAAGGAAACAACAACAACACATGCACATGAACAATAACCAAACCACAACACATGTTCACTATTCAACATACAATTACAAGACGACTTATTACAAATTGATATTACATATTGAATAGTAAACTTTTACATATACATGTACTACATCTACAACAAGATCTTAAGATAGTAGGTCCACCTATACATCAGCTCACCATACAACTCTCAACTATCCTGGTCTTCAAGATCATATGTCCACATCACCTAAACAAAAGATTACATGTGGTACATGTCAGCATAATATTCAAGAATATTGTACTGAGTACGCCTACGTGTCTTTTATATACCTCTCATTACTAAGAATGGGCAAACAAGATAAAACTAGAACTTGGTAGTAATAAACAAATATAAGAAAAAACATATACTTGCACAAAGATATTTATTACCAAAAGAGAACACATATTTTATGCACAGTTTCCATTATACACTCGTGCATCTTCCTACCAATGGTATAGATGGATTAAGGCCTTACAATCTGCTTACCAAAGAGATAGATCATTGCACATGTGATATGCTTACCAAAGAGATAGATTACTGACTACCACTATGCTTACCAAAGAGATATAGTGCTTTCATATACTGGAATAGATATATTATGTTTCATGTGTTCATAACTATATGTATGGAAAAACAACTAAGATAATATACAAGAACAATCATTTCATTCAATATCATATACCAAGTATTTGTTCACACATAATACAACCATACTACATAGTAGGCCAACTAAGAGGTAAGGGCATACCTTCCAAAGAGATATTTTAAACCACATTCTGATGTCAACTACCACTCTTGGTCAAACCCTGATTAAGACAAGATCATATACTTTCATCAAACTCTCATCATCTTAACCCTAATATGTCCATTTTAGGGTTTTCCTTAGTCATTAGGATATTTCCATTATCACTTGCATTCTTATCTTAGAATTATCTTACTGATGTAATTTTCCAATTATGTTACAAATTAGGGTTCATCATTTGAACATTAGGTTCCACATCATTATGTGTACATATTAACCCTATGTTATATACTTTATTTCAATTAGGGTTTCAAACTATATATTATGAGTCATCACCATGTATCACGAATTTCGTGCATTAGATTGCTGTATTAGTCACACATCGTGTTCCATATACTGTTATGAACGTATTTTGGAAATTCCAACATATATTAACCATATATGTATTTTCTATATTTTATTTAGGGTTGTTAGACCCAGATAGGCATATGGCAAATTACATGATTTCATGCATCAATATAATTACTGACATCAGATGGATCATAAGTTATATTTAGGAGTTACTAGAACATTCTCATAATTTTATGTCTTCATTAGATATTTATTACACATGATATAATCATTTCACAACTTACATGATATTCCTGACATTAGTGCATCAGAATCCTACTTTTATTATTTCATTATGTTCTACATGTTTTCTAAGAATTTTGATATCTTATTTGTAATTTTTAGACAAATGAACTAATTTTTGTGAATTATACAAGATTTGAGATTTATTTAAAATAATTAGCTTTTTGGGCCAATCGTGTGCCACCACGTGGCTCCTAAGGGCGAGCGGCTCCTGCTAATTTGTGCTCATGGACTGCCTAGTTCAGATGTGAGTAAGCCTGTCTATTCCTTTGGCATCTGGTTCTTAGCTACACCAGCCGGTCTGTGAGCCAACCCATCTCCCTCCCTCACGCATGTGCATAGAGCTTGCATTCTCTATAACTCACTCAAGGTGCCTCCGCTCTAGGATAAGCTCCAATGAGGAATAGGTAGAGTTATCATTGTCCTAGACATCTAAAAGTTCCTCCTCAGGCTACGACAAGGAAAATCGGACCTACTCGACTGATCCGATCTCCTGGTTCCACTCCAAAACTCTATCATTTGTAAGTCACCGTCACCTGGTTCTGGCTGCGGCGGAACAAGGAGGTGAAATGCCTTTTCTCTATCACATGCCAACATGAAGTTCCAAAAGCTTCACAATACCCCTACAAACTTGAGCCAAGGCAAAAATACATATACTGTAAGCTCCATGCCTATCTACCAAGCTCCGCAAGCTTCCTCCTAAGATGGGGGGTTCGTCTACTGGGTAAACATCCACGGAAGCCACTGAATATACCACAAAACTTCCCCTCCATTCTTCATTGTCATTTCCCCTCTCTTTGGTTCCCTCAAAGGGCTCTCTATCTCCATTCTCCACCTCTGGCTGCCACCTGCTTGCCGCAATGGAGAAACACTACAAACTGGAAGCACGTTCTCCCTCGTTCCTTAACCTCTAACCCTGAAAGAAGTGTCAAGCTTCTCATATCGGTGAGCCAAGTTCAATTGCTGGGTCAAAACTATCATCCACCCATGAAAACCCAACAACAAGTCGTGGCGGGTCATCACCAGTGGTTGCTTGTAACAATAAGGAAGAAGGAGAGCTAAATGTAGTTCGATCAAAAGATCCAAGGGTTGTTGGTAGTCTTGTAGAACTGATATGTGGATACCCCTTTGTGACTACCTGCAACCATAAGATCAAATATCTAGGGCACACATGAGGCCATGTATCCTGCCACTTAAAAAAGAGGCACTTGACACAACCAACTTAGGACAAGAATATTAAATTTTGGCCCATCAAACACCAATAATGCACATTATTTCCCAAATTTCAAACCTTAATAACTTCCTATAGGATAATCCAATTTCTCTAAGATGTTAACCATATCTTTATCATACCTCAAGGTACAATCTTTTAAATTTTGGTGTGAATATTGACTATTTGACCATTCAATCAAATACTTCACAAAGGTATAAATTTAAGGATCTTAACCAGGATATCAACATCGTTTGACATCCAAACTTTGACAAAACACTTGGGATTCTCAAAAAAACTCAACATGCATGAATTCACTTATGTCATTGGACATTTAAGGATCCTAAAAGTCCACTCCATCATAGTCTCCCCTCTTTTTTGGCAAGTATATGCCCAAAAAGAAGTTCAATCGTTCTGTAGCAATTATTTCTTTGGGTGTTTCTTTGTCTACCCTTATCTTAGTGGTGAATGCATTTCTAATTAGGGACATGGATGTTGATAAGTGCATTCTTATTTTCTTTGGTACTTTCACCATGTAATAATGATTCATTGGGTGATGGGGATTTTCCAAGTTACCACGAACCAATTGTAGTAGTTCCTGATTGTTACCATCTTAGGAGAATGCGGAGCAATACATATTATCTCATCACATGATGGGGAGAAAATTGGATTTCCAGTGACCTTGGTATGCTCATGAAATGATGGGACAACTAGTCTCATGACCTTTACTGGAAGTGAGATTAGTGTGTTTGCCTTCTCAAACAACATGGGACATTGGGTGACATTTTCCCAAGAGTAACGGGGGTAGCAAGCACTTGAGTGCACATGGTACTTTCAAACAAAAAGGGAACAAAATTTTCTTTGATGCTCTTATCATCTCCATAAGACTTTTGTGATAATGGTTCTTCATCACAAACCTTGGTCACCTTATCCTCCCCTTCCAAAAATTCCTCAACAGCCTTCTTCCCCCATATGATGGACACCATATTCACTTGCTCATGGGAATAAGGGGGAGCTTGTGAGTATTATGGTGGTTGTGGTGTTGGTCTTTGGTGAGTGGGATTAGGATTTTAGAGGATGTAACTTGGTTGTTGTAGAGATTGTTGTGGCTATTGGGGAGAGGAGTGATATTGGGTTGGGTTTTTTTGGTATGAATGTGGTGGAGGTGGAGCATATTGGTAGTTTATAGGGGGTTGTGGAGGTGGATGAGCATATGGATGAGGGGGTACTTGTTATTGTTGCAATGTTGTGACTTCCCCTTGTGGTGGGACATAGACACCTTGAGGAGTACTCATAGAACCACCATCACTATTTGGGTTGGCCATGGTTTGGGAAGGGACTCTTCCATCCTCACGATGGGCAAGTAAAAGAGGATCTAGCCTTTGCTCGAGGCGGATGATTGTTTGTCAATGAAAGGACACATCACTCTTCACTTCATTTAGGTTTTGTATTCTCCCAAGAACTTCATTTTCAAATTTTGAGTTGTACCTTGTCCCTTGGTGTTTCCTTGGTTGTTCTTGTCCTTCTTCATCTTGTTTCTTTCAAGAAATATTGGGGTGATTCCTCCATTCTTGAGATTAGGAGTTAGACATGGGGCCATGGTTGTTGTAGTTCCTAAAAGCACACAAATCCTTCACCTCTTCATCAAAAGAATCAATGGCCATGTTAGACTGACTGGTAGAACCCCCAACTTGACTCTTCATTAAATTCATCATGTCAACTAGAATATTCATCATTTAGGGATTGGCCTCATCTCTAGTTGGAGCTGGACGAGGAGGTGTCCAATTTCTATCACAATGTACTCCCATGCTTGAGGCCCGATGTCGTGAATTCTCAACTAGGAGCTCAAAGAGTGGCTATGGCTCTTTTGGGGGCTTGGTCATGAAGGTTCCACTAAAATAGGATTCAACCACCATTTGACCCAATTTAGACAACCTGATGTAGAAGGATTGCACAAGTTTCCAGATAGGATCCTTATGGTGAGGGCAATCACTCAGAAGCTTCTGGAATATTTTCCAAGTCTCATGAAACGATGCATTCTCCTTTTGAGTGAATGAGATGATGTACCTCCTCATTTGTGTCAGCCTTGATATGGGGTTGAATTTCTTCACGAACTCATTCTTCATTGCCACCCAAGTAAGAAGTTATGGCTTGGACATGTACCATTCTTTAGCTTTCTCCTTGAGCGAAAAGGGGGATAGGTTCCTTCTAATGGAGTCATCTGTGTCATTGGGAGTGCAGAAAGTGGAGCATGTCTCGAGGAATGCATCAACATTATGGTAAGGATTTTTGTTTTCAAGCCCCTAGAAGGTAGGAATGAGTCTAAGGTGGGTTGGTGGAATTTAAAATTGTTAACCTAACATCTGGTCAACAATGTTGGAAATGGGGGAGGTGTAGTTCCCATGAATGAATTACTCATGGAGTGGTTTGGGTGGTGGAGATTTGGGCCTTGTATTTCATCCTCTTGATGTTTTCTACGTTGGTATTGAGGTCTCCTCATACCTATCTTAGGATTGAATGGAACCAAATTAGTAGAAGTCCAACATCACCCAAGATTGTACAATTGTCACCTGTACAAGGCACAAACAAACAATAAGAGCTAAGATAGAATACAAGAATGCAAAAGTAAACAAAGAATAAAGAATAGCAATGGTGAGGGAAGTAGGAAAAGCTAAGCTACACTAACTAGATAGGTCGAGAACTTCACTCCCTGACAACGGTTCCAGAAAGCTTGGTGTGATTCTCAAACACAACCAAGAAGAAAGCTTGGTGCTTTTCCACACAGTTGGATATTTTGAATTTATAATGTATACCCAGTCTAACACACTCACTTAGACGAATGACACTTCACCTGCAAGCGCACATCAATGTGTTATAGAATAGGGAAGGGGCAAGATAAGGGTCGATCCGTAAGGAGAGAGGGGGCACTAGAGATTACTTAATGTAAGCTACATTCCTAAAGTGGAGATTAGGGTTTAATCTTGATTTGGGTTGATTACACTATGATGCAAGCAATTGAACAATAAAGGAAACAAAACAAGAAAAAAACCTTAGTTTAACCCTAAATAGACAATTCTAATTAACAGGGAAACCAACTACTTAAGAAAGAGAACAAGACTACACTAGATTAGCAATTAGGACACTAAAACAATTAGAGACCTAGGCTACCACCATTTAGATTAAGAAAGCATAGAGATGCACTAACTACCCTACCAATGATTAAATACCCAAAACAAAGCAATAGACTAGGGAGAGATTAGAGCAATCAACTAAACTTGCATGAAACAACTAAGAGAGCAATTTGGGTTTTAAGCAATGTTAAAGAGAGGTGGGCTGTTAGGGGAATGATACTAAAATATTAGTTGGGGGAGCATATCTTGCAAAACCTAACCATTCATTCAAGATTGCTAAACCAAACAAGTAGTCAAATGTAATGGAATCACCATAGACTATTGGTTGACCGTGGTTAGAATAGAGTGTGGGAAGGGGAACTACACCCTTGCACACCCCAACTAGCCTTACGAGGCTCAATTGGACCAAGGTTAGGTGGGATTTCAATCAGATTTGACTAATCTAGGTTTCTATGGTAAGAGTGCTTAAGGTAATTGGGAGCCAAAGGTAGGAATGGGGAGTAGAGGTGAGAGTATTTCACCTCACATCACTCACCATCCAACTTTTAGTAAACTCCCAGGCAATTAAACTAAACAATTCTACACTAGGTACTTAGATCTCACACCTAAGAGTAGGAGAAGGGATATATGTGTGGGAAGATGGGGTTCTAGCTAGGGATCCACTATTTGGATCTAGGAGAAACTCTCAAGATAGCCTCACATATGCTATATTATCCTAGACTTCGATAGTTTCATGCATAAAACCACAAGAAAATTAGGTTTTCAAGCACCAATCACAAGTAGAATCATGGGAAGTAAGATATAAGTAGAAAGCAATCATCATAGAATGAAATTATAGATTTTACAAGATATATTCCCCCAACATGGTATCAAAGATAACATTTTAAGTCCAAACAACCCACCACAAGGGGATTAGTACACATAATCAAACAAACTAACAAAAGAGAGAGAAGAAGGAAGATAGCCATGGAATCTCATGGAAGCTCCTTCTTCTTCACCTACTAGCTATTGTATCTCGAGCATCTCTCTCCAGGGTGGGTAAATAACATGGAAATAAGAGGTTTTGTGGTGGAAACCCTAGAAAACTAGGGTTTTGAGGTAGTGGCATGTGGAAATCTAGTGGGTGATGGATGTAGGTAGGTGAGAGCTCCTAGAATGCTAAGGAGGGTGTAGGAGAGTCTAACCTTTGTGCTATGGATGCCACTCTAGTATATATAGATTAGGTGGTAGGGAAGCACTAGGGTAAGTGGGGGAAATATTGGAAATGGAGTGCAAGAGTAAGTAGGGGTTGGTTATTCACCAATACATGGTGGTTACCATGGCCGTGGTGGATGGGGGTCATCTTAGTCATGATGGATGGGCACGAGCGAGGTGGAGAAGGTTAAAATGATAGTTTGAAGTGGATCCTTGGAGGGTTAGTGTCCACGACCATGGTAGGCACCATGACTGTATTGAGTGGAAGGCGACACATGTGTGTTGCGGAGAATGACCGTATTGGAGGTAGGCGGCCACTGTCATTTTGCTGAGGTGGTCATTGTTGATGCTGAGTTCCACGAGCGTGGCATGCTCCATGATTGAGGTGGCTCTAAAGTGGCACAACTGTGCTGATGGCCACGTGCGAGGTGAGCCTTTAGCGCTACCGCCATTTTGGAGGCCACATCCATGGTGAATGCTTGGTTTTATTGACATCTTTGCTATGATTCTGAGCCATCTTGCCACAGCCGTGGAAGAATACCATGTCCCGTGGTGAGGCTTAGCTGCTCATATTTGCTCTTAGCTCATCTAAATGGTTGCTTTTTGTCTTTTACCAATTTTTTCCTATTCAAAGGATGCTTGGGGAATATCTGGGTGCAATCCTAGGGTGTAGAAACCCAAAGATACTCTCCTTCGCTCTCCTTTACACCAATGCATGTACAAAAACCCTAAAAACACAAAAGCAACCATGAGTGGATTTGATATGAAATCACATATTAGGGAATAACTTGCATTATAACAATGCTTAGATGTGATAATAGTGCAAAAGGACACAATATGAAGCCCTAAAATGGGACTGCATCACTTCCTTTTAGATGGTTGGCTCATCTTGATCCATGGCTAACACCTCACCATTTTGATCCATGAGAAATCAAATCTCTCTGGATCATGGCGACTCCTACTAGATCTATAAAATTCTTGTATTAGTTGATGGTGTAGTGGTGCCACAACAACTTGTGGTTCTTCCTCTATTACTATTCATGTTCATTAACATTTTGTCTATCTCAAACTTATTTTAATTCTATTTCTTCCCACCAGTATTTATAGATATGGACTCCCTTCTCTAATAAGGTATTGTTCTAACAACAAACACTTTGTTGTGAGAAGGAATATAGAAGTAGTATCTTTTGGTTTCCTTAGGATACCCCACAAAATAATACTTGTCATATTTTGGTCTCAATTTACCAATAAATGAATGCTTAACATAAGCTTCACAACCCCAAACCCTCACGAAAGACACGTTGGTACGCTTCCCAATCCATATCTCATTTAGCTTCCACTTTGGTTCATACATATTCCTTCTCCAAGGACATACGTCTCTTATTATCTTATAATAATGTAAGACTCCATGTCGCATTCAATACACATTCTTAGGAAGAGGCTAATTTATATCAATATTGTAACTACCTAATGTGGAGATCTTGATCTCCTAGTACATCTCAATTCCTCTAGGTAAGACGGATATCATCCAATGTCCAACATTTATACAGTTTGCATGTGTGCCCATAATTTCCTTTACCTTCTTTTCAAAAGAATTTGACTTTGTTGGAATAGTCCCACACTGTGGATCTCAAGGATGGTCTTGGGACTTACAAGGTGTGTGGTCCCTTCACTCATTGCCAATTGGTTCTACATTTGATACCACACATTCTAATATGGTATCAGAGCAGATCCCATTGACAAGTGTGAGGACCACACCCTACGTAAAATAACAAGTGCAAGCACACAAAAGTGGCTGCACTTGAGTGGGGATGTTGGAATAGTCCTACACCATGGAGCTTAGGGGTGGTCCTGGGACTTATGAGGTGTGTGATCCCTTCACTCATTTCCATTTGGTTTTGGGTTGAAAACTGCACATTCTAATAGACTTAAATTTGACTTAATTCCATCTTAATTTTAACATTTCTAGTTATACCCCAACTTCTCATTTTGACCCTCAAAATAGGATTTGGTTATAAATTATAAGTGTTATCTTAGTTTTGTATAACATCATAAGATATTATGATAATTATATTTGGACATTTTTCATAATGATTGGCAATAATATATTTGCGGCATTTACATCTTTAGTCTCATGGTCAACTTTTGGCCAAGGGAAGTCACATACTCACTAGGTTCTCCACACAATCAAATTGTCTAAGCATGTAAGAATCTAATGTGAGTGGGATCACAAGGGAAAAATGCTCCAATATATTGATCTCACACTCTATTTTGAGAACTCTTCTCAAGTTGATGTACTAATCCACAAAACTTGTCTCATAAAACAAGTATTCTCAAGGACTAATTACAATAACAAGTGATTCAGGGATTTAACTTTGATTTGTAAACTTCATTATTTAGTTAGGCATTTAATTAAATGTTTAGTTCACTATTTCCTTCAAATTAACACCCCTCACCATTAATCCAAAAATACAATGAATAACTTTCTAGTGGGACAGGGTCCATAATTTTATTGTGTCATGAGTCAACTTTGGCTAACTGCTCACAAAGCACTTATAAAGGTAGGTGACTTTTTCCAATTGCATGACATGCATCCCTTAGATGAATGGGAACAACTATTGTTAAATTACATCATAAGAAACACCCATCCACATGCCTCAAGTAGCTTAATCATATTAAGGTTACCTAGTGAAGTCAATCCCAACCGTCGATACCGATAGGACTGTGTACCCTACTTTGGCAGACATACACGATTACTCCACACCTCACCAAAATGGAAAATACACCTCTATTTGGTGAGCCCGCATAAATCGATCGAGATGTTGATGTGTGTAGAATGTTGGAAGGCATCTTATGCTTAATATTTAATGATGAATTTTTTATAATACACATACATATCAAATCATCACATATGTATATATTATATATCATATATACAGACAAGCACCACAAGTGTAAAATTTAAAATGCAATGATTATGGTCTCCAAGCACAATGTTTTCAAGATAATGGAAGATTGACGTGATCTAAAATTCCTGCATTACATGCATAAAAAATAATAAACCCTCTTGAATTATTCAATCATGTGCAGTCACCATGGACGATCCATCATTGTTGATGTTTGTTTGCATTAGTCCTTCTTCATGTCCACAATGTTCTTTCCTAAATTATTACATCATATGTAAGAGAAACCTCAACTTACATTAAAGGAGGGAAGTCATACATTTGGAATCATAAGAGAAAGTACAACATGCAAATAATGTTAAGATTTTTAAAAAAATCAACCACACGTCATAAAAGCAATCACAATTAGAGTTTGGCCATAATCATGCATCACAATCCAAACAAAACCATGTTGAGGCATCTCTTTGCATTTGCATATATATATATATATATATATATATATATATATATATATATATATATATATATAGACATACATTATCATATCATAATATGATCATGGTGATATTCATTGGGACATCCCATTAACTGGATTTGCACATCATTCAATTTCATCATATGAAATATACATGCTATCATTGTCCAATGACAAAAACTTATTATAATATACAATTTGGTAAAGAGAATTAGATGTAGTTCTGATACCACTATAGGAATCTCACGAGTAGAGAACATAGTGGGTTTTTGTTTCTCAAGAATTCTTCAAGCAAGATGTATCTAATGCAACAAAACCAAAATATGTTTTACAAGTTTATACTGTATCATAGAAGAGGTTGCAACAATTCAATGTGTAATGATCAAGATTGACCTAGACCCTCCAATCTAAGCCTCACTTAAGTTTTGCTAGATCAATAGCCGAAATTCCTTTCTAGGGTTTCTGGCACTCTAGGAGTCACCTCAGCATGTGTGTAGAAAACTATTTTTTGGTATCTTATGATAATTCATTGGTGACTATCAATGGAGGATCTTGGGAATCCACTAGTGATTTGCAAAGATTCTAAGGTCATAGAGATGGCTCTATTAACCCTAGAATTGACTTCAAAATTAACTCTAGAGGATCACATCAATATTCCATGCACATGTGTGGCAGATCGTGCTATTCTGCCACTAAGATGCTCACCTCAATTTGCATGGTCTAGGTGGACAATCATAGCATTCCACCATGAGACCTTCTCCTCGATTAGCATTCTTGCAGATCATGTTGTTCCACTCTCAACTCCTACAACAGATTGTGTAGTTCTTCCAGCTCCCTTTTCACATGTCATCGACGAAGATCCTCATCTTGAATGAATCTGGTGTGCGAACTCATCTCCATAGTATCCAAACAAATGCCCAAATATGACCAGATTTACTAGTCTCCTCCTCTCCCTCTTTCTCTCTCTAAGTTTCTCTTAAGGTTTATAAAAACTTGGAGGGAACAATGAGAAGATCTGAGTGCATATCCTGAAGTCTTCCTCTCATATCATATACGTCAATGAATGGAGAGTCTGGGTTTTCTAAACCCTATTTGTCCCAGATGTGGACTCCATGAATTATGGAAACTTATTTCTTAAGTATGGGTCCATATTTTAAATGGATCCACAAAACTTACTTTCAAGTCATTGGATTTTTTTATTAAGGTCTAGTTTAGCCTTTCTTTAAGCTATCTCTATGCATGTGACCCAGTAGGCACCATAATGTTGGTAATGGATTCACTAATCAATATTATGATTAATAAGAAATGAGAGGTGTCTAGCCACATATTATTTCCACCCAAGTAGTAGGATTAGTTGCACAAGACCAAACCATTAATGAACAATGTTACCATAATGTAATTTTTATCAAAGATATCCAAATTGAATTGGAGGCATGGACATATCATCATCATTGCCTTCAGGCCAAGTTCATTGATCTCCTAAGTATACCAACAAGGTGCGTATGAGCCCAATATCATATACTAACTCACATAAGAATGTCCATGCATTTCTCGAGTCTTACTTATTAAGAGGCCTTGGATATCACTCCGATTATATGGGAGGGACAAATTCCTTCTTCACCACTCATAATTTGTAGCATGATTCCCATCACACCCAATCACTAATTTTGTGGCATCCTTCTTCAAGATCATGTTGGGTAGTGTCAAAAGCATGATGATTGTCATATCACCATTGTAGTGACTTTAGGTCAAAGGATCACAACACCACTATTTAATTTTAGATTCAATTATGACTATCATACAATGGTCCATGAATCACTCTCAAGGTGGGTCTATCTAGTGCAATTGTTCTATAACAAGTACCTATTTATATGTCTTGGTATCCAATACCTATGTCCCATGAGACATGGTCATCAATCACCACACATACTAATCTAAAATGTATTGTTATTGTCCACTCAATGATACTTGACTACGAACATTCAAAAATTGTTCTTAGCACCCATTAGGGTCTCATGTTCAAGTTACATACTTGAAGTCCCATGTCTTTGAACCAATCATTCTAAGGATATTTATTATGTACATTAATATCATAGTAATTAAAATGTACGTAAATAATCGAAATAACCTTAATTAAATAAATTAAAATTAGAAAATATCCCTATAGCCATCATATAATGATTAACTTCTAGGGCATATTCACCAACAATTATTAGGTTTATTGATTATGTAAATACTAAAACAAACATGATAACTGGGTTTGCCTTTTATTAATAATCAAATCAAGTAAACGATATCCCTTTTACAATCATATAATGAATAATATCCCACTTGCAATAGATCCAATCACTCATGAACCTATGTGCAATCAATTTAACATGACCAACATGTTTTTAGTGTAAAAGTTCATTAGTTAGAGGATCAAGAACATTGATTTTAGTTGGTACTATGCATATCTTTATATCTCCTTACTATAAGATCTCACATATGAGATGGTAATGCTTGAGTATATGCTTGAGGATAAAGATGTGATATATGTTCCTTAGCTTGTGCGAGAGCTCAACTTTTGTTTGATCAAAATAAAAATAATGATATTATATGTCTCAAATGAAACCATAACAATATAATTTCCATATCTACCCTCACCAAACAAAATGATTTTCAAGGCATCACATAGATATATGTAATATATATCATATCATATATGATATTAGGTTATTATCTTGGATACAAGTTTTCACTTAATTCTTCCAACAAATATTTTATGGTTTAAAATCCAAACCAGTATTAAAAGTGTTCAACATCGGCTCTGATACCACTATAGGGTTTTCAGGAGGGTATACAATGTTTTTTTTTCAATTTATACCCTGATCATTGCATCCAATACATGATGTCTTCCTCTCTATAAGAGATAAGTTTGATGGCCAACCTATCTTGCAAGTTGTCCCAAGTGTTGTGTCAAACCCCTTGGGATGTGCCTCCTTTATATAGGAGAGTCATGTGACCAAAAAATCCTAATTACAATGCCTTTCCTCATTGCAATCCTAAAATCATTCCAATGTTGATAAACTCATATTGCATTTTGATCACCAGATTAGGTTACCTAATCATCTAATCAGGGCTCTACTGGGCACTTTGATTTGCCGATCAAGTTAGCTGATTGTTTGATTAGGTTAGCTTAGATCTAAGTTGCTTTCCAATTTGATACTTTCCATATTGCATTGTGATACTTGACCCAGTTGCTTGATCGAGTGATCATGTCAGTCTAGTGGAAAACACAATTGACCAGTTGATAGTGAATTGGTCCATTGACCTAACCAATCTGATCGACCAATCAAACACTCCAACCAACCATTAGAGGATTGATCACCCTGCTCGTGATTCAAAATCATTTTAATAAGATGTTTGAATGTGTTTATCCATCCTTATGTGCGTGACTTGGTAGGTTCCTAATTACATTAGTAGTGATGTTTAAACAAAACAAGAACATATTGGTGTTTAGCCACACATTATTGCGACATGAGTAATATGAATGAGTTGAAGAACAACTACAACATTTAAAGTGATCAATGTTTCCATGAACGTATAATTCCTTTATCATATATTTCCTAAATGAAATCAAGGAATTGAATGTCATCCTCTTAAAATTCATTCTATGTTCCTTGAACTAGAGCAAGAAATTCATGCTAATGCATGATCAATATCATAATTGACTCACATGAGCATTGCCATGCATTCCATACTGTCGCTTATCAAGTGTCTAGGGATATCACTCCAAAGTAGGGGTAAATTCCATCTATATTACTTATAGTATTCCCCATATGTCACAGTGTACCCTATTTCAACCTTTTTGGCATCTTGTATTTCAGAGCATGTTGGGATCGTGTCAAAGTATACATAACAATATGTGTTACAACAATGTTTTTAGGGATAAAGATCTCAGTCACCAGTGTCACATTGAGATATGACTCTAACATGTAATTATATGACCTCCATTTTTCAATCTAGAGGTGTGTCTATCTAGTACAAATTTCTCTCTAATAGGTACCCATGTATCTGAGATGATATCCAATATCATGACTGTAGAGTTGATAACCAACTAGGAACATAGAAATAATGATTAATCTTATTATAATATGATCTCATGTTCATGTTCTCATCCAAAACCATATATATCGAGTCTAAACACTCTTAAGACATTAGTAGGTTCATCCATTATCTCAATACTGGTATAAACATTATAAGTGGAATTGTCTCTTATTAACTAATAAAATCAAGTACAAAATATTGCTTATACAATCATCGCATGATGGCTCTCAAGACATATGACCAACACGATCTACTCTACAATAAAGGTATATCTCACATGCCTTCCTTCCTGATATATTATTATTGACAATATCTGCTCATGAGAACTTGGATTTTTTTATTTGTTCTGGTGCACATGTTGCCTCCACCAAACCCTATAGTGGTATCAAACCCACATCAATGTATGATATATCGAGATTAATAATTGATAAGATCACACTTGGTTTTATGCTACTTGTGTCGTTACATGTGATGTGAATGATTAAATGTTAAAATGTATATCTTGTCAATCCTACTTGCATCGAAAGATGAATTTTTTATATGGAGGATGGGGTTGGCTATGGAAAAATCTAATTTTCCCTAGTGCATGGAAGTAAAAATATATATACCATTTTTGCAGCATTGTCCTTGAGAACCACAAAGGGGCGACATCCCCTCAACTCCTCCCCCACTGACCAGACAACATGATTCCTAGGTAGGGGCACTATCCCTGCGTACCTCGTCTAATTAGTGTGTACATATTTATTCATGGATATTTTTCACATGAAAATGATCTTTTTTTAATATATATATATATGTATGTATAAGATACAATATAGCTATAAATCTTACACGCCACTATAGAATTATGGTTTTTTTAGTGGATGAGTGCATGGTTATGACCTAATACACCTTTTGTCTATGCATGATGTGGTTATGAATGGGTGGTGTTTAGATTTTGGTTGATAAGTCTTCCTCTTGCAGACTAGCCTCATCGTTTATTCCATATGTAATAGTTTATATCCCTTCTTACTCCCCTCAAATGTAACTAAGGCGTTCTACATATCATATAATATTGGACAAAAATAGAATAAGTTTTGGAGGATTTGGTGTGGCGAGGCAATCATGAAGATCCGAGGAGCATCCATCAAATTGCTGATGTGATGAAACACAAATATTGTTTCGTAGATTAATGATACATATGATGCAAATGACCTTGGGTGGATAATAATCCCTTGTGGCTCTAGAGGAATTAGATTGACATGACCATAACTGGTGTTGTATGTTTGTGTATTGTTGATATAATGTGTATATGATATGAATTATAATCATTTTGTGTTTGAATATGTGTGTGTATATATATATAAACCTATGCAATAAAATATGATTTTTATGATGCTTTCCAATGTGAAACACACATGAAAACCTTGATTGATAAAGTGTGGGCACACCAAATCATGGTGCCATTGTCTATCTTAGGGAAGTGTGAGAATATATATGTGGCTAATGCCAAAGCAAGGTGTATATTCTATTGTGCTAGCCTTTGCCTCATACTTAATTAGGTGATTGTAATAGAATTAAGAACCCAGGGCATATATATGGTTATGATAAAGGGTTGTGCATCCATCTTTCAAGATTTGCATTTGCTACAATTTCCAAATGTTGCCTACCTAAATAGTCAAGTTGTGGGTGATGAGAAAAAGCTGACTTATGACTTGATGAAATACAGAACATGTCTCACTAGAGATTTTACATTAGAATTTTCAAATTAATAATAAGGGCTATACATTTGATATACAATTGTGGTATAAAATTTTCATTAAAGTTCAAATAATATCAATAAAATATTTCTAGACCAGATATTTAATATTATAGATCAAATGACAACCAACACCAATAAGTTTTCACCATGATCGATCCTTGAGAAGGTATAATGTAATAAAAATAACTTCAAAGATTAGTTTAGGACTTAAAAAATTGTCACAAATGAGTATAATCTCTATGTCATGGATACACCAATACTAAATGAACTAGCTCCAAATGCACCTAGGTCAGAATGGGAGGCTTACCAGAAATAGTTTGATGACGTCATAGACATCAAGGTGCCTTATGTTATGATCCATGAATGGTGAGCTTTATAAGAAACATGAGAACATGGGAGTGATTGAGGTAATAACACATTTAGGGAACATGTACCAAGAATTAGCAAAACAAGAGAGGTATGATGTCTCCAATGCATTATTTAAGTACAAAATGATAGAAGGTGAACTAGTTGGACCAATATACTCAAGTTAATTGGGTATGTGGAATTATAGAGAGAATGGAATTTTCTTTAGGCCAATAGTTTTCTATGGATGTGATCCTAAATTTTTTTCCAGATTCATACAAATATTTTGTTGTGAACTAAAATAAGAATTTTTGTGTTAAACCACTGAAAAAACTACTTGGCATGTTAAGAACACCTGAGGGGCAAATGAAAGACAACTTGATCCAATGTTTATGGTCAACAGAGGAAAAAGAAAGTCCAATGGAAAAGACAAAGCCCAGAAAGGTTCCGTGTCTGGCCAAAAGTCTATCTTTTGCACTGAAGGAAAAAGGAGTGGGTGAAGAAGGCAATTGTCACCATTGTCACTAGGCTTAAAATTTGAAGAATATTTTTTATATCTACCTAGAGGGTTGAAGAACAAGAAGAAGGAGATAGAGATTTGCACTTTAGGTATATATGTTATGAAAATAAACTTAGTTACTTATTTAGCATGGGTATTACATAATAGATGTGGATATCACATATTTTCACACACACACACAAACACACACACATACACATATAAATAAATAAATAAATAAATAAATATATATATATATATATATATATATATATATATATATATATATATATATATATATATATATATATATATATATGAGTCAGGCTAGAATACACTCAAATGTACAGATTGCACGCTACACTCAAGTGGTGTTTGCATATCTAGACTATTTTTTTGCAAAATGTAAACCATTTATCTTCATTGTTATACTATAATTAGGCTACATGCAAAACATATAAATAAATATATAAATAAATAAATAAATAAATAAATATATATATATATATATATATATATACATACATATATATATATATATATATATGAGTCAGGCTAGAATACACTCAAATGTACAGATTGCACGCTACACTCAAGTGGTGTTTGCATATCTAGACTATTTTTTTGCAAAATGTAAACCATTTATCTTCATTGTTATACTATAATTAGGCTACATGCAAAATTTGAGCTCATTTGGATGAGTATAAGTCACTGATATGAGGGCAAAAAAATCGACACATGAAACTAATTTGAACTCCATAATTTTTGTGGTCTTCATAACATGACATGTAAATGTACAAATGGGCTCAAATTTTGTATATGTGCTATTCACATGATGTTTAAGGAAGATCTATATATTAGATTTTTTTTTTTGCATCATGGAAAACTACTTGAGTGTATTCTGCTCCAGATACACACGAGTGCATTCTAGCCTCTCTCTCTCTCTCTCTCTCTCTCTCTATATATATATATATATATATATATATATATATATATATATATATATATATATATATATATATATATATATATATATATATATATATATATATATATATATATATATAGGTCTGATAAGAAGTATACCGTTGAATAAAAGGGAGGTGGAGCTATTGTAAATGAACCAATAATTACTTCCATTTCTATAAGAAACTATTGTTTATCATGCCTAGTGGACTTTAATAGAGTTACATAACTACTGTTTCATACCTTCCATAAATAGAAACATCATTTATATTTCATGTTTGGACAAGAATGGCTTTAATTTCATATCTAGTATAGTTGTGTTCTATTTATAAGATCAGATCTTTCATGGAAATGGCTCTATTCCTTATGGTATTTATTTATAGATTTAGAGACAACTGTCTATAACATAAATACTATGAATACTAAACTTGATGACTAAATAAAAACTAATATGTGGCATTCTCATATAGGCTAGATGAATGAGAAGTGCATTTTGAACTCCAGATATCTAAACTCAACTGATTTTGAATAATTTCAAAAATGTAAATCTTGTTTATCAGGAAAGATGAAAAAAACACCATATACTAATCTATGATGAGCTTTTCTATTCTAAAATCTATGATGAGATTTTCCATTCTTCTAACTTCCTTATGGGGATATGCTCTAGAAACTGTATCATTTACACTGAACAACATACCTTCTAAATTGGTTCAAAAGACACCATATGAGATATGGGCTGGGGAAGCCCAATATATCTTTTATGAATATTTAGGGATGTGAAGCTTATGGTTGGAAATAGTTTTCTAAAAAGCTTGGACCCAAATTTGACAAACTTAATTTTGTTGGATATCCTAAGGAAACCAAGGGATATTGCTTCTACATTCCATCTGAAAACATGTTGTTTGTTGCCAAAACTATTGTATTGTTTGAAAAATAATTTATTTACAAAGAACCAGTCAGAGGAAAATAGAACTCAAAGAAGTTCAAGATAACATTCAACTTATTTAGGTTTATAAAGAATAAGAGGAATCATAAATTTTTATGTAATCTCAAGTTCCTCTCGTAACACAGGAACCTTGAAGGTCTAGTTGGGTACATATTGAGCTAGAATGATTTGGATTTCTCATGACCCATTAAGATGATGTGTTGATCATTGATGATGATGAACCAATAATCTAAAAAAAATGAGGCTATTGAGGGGACAAATCATGATGAATGGATTGAATCCATGGGATTTGAGATGGAATCTAGTATACCAACAAGGTATGGACCTTGGTGAATCCTTTTGAAGAGGTAAACCCATAGAATGCAAATAGGTCTTCAAGAATAAGTCTAACAAGGATGGTATAGTACAAAACCTTTACAAACCTACAAAGGTCAATTGGTAGAAAAAAGGTTTCAAACAAGTTCAAGGTGTTGCCTAGGATGAAATTTTTTTACTAGTTCCATGGTTGAATCAATCAGGACCACGATTGCTATTGCAACTTACCATGACTAAGAAATTTGGAAAATGGACACTAAAGCTTCATTACTTAAGTGGAATCTCCTTGAGGATCTCTAAATAACATAACATGGACGTTTTATTGCTCCAATTGAATCTGAAAAGGTCTGTAGACTACAAAGGTCAATCTAAGGATTGAAGCAAGCATCTCAAAGTTGGAATTTTTATTTTGATTAGACAGTAAAATAACCTATCTTTGTCAAAAATGAAGATGAACCTTGTGTTTACAAGAAGATTTGTGGGAGAATAATTGTATTCCTCATATTGTATGTGAATAACATACTATTGATGAGGAATGACATCCCTACTCTACAAATGGTTAAAACATGGTTATTTTATGACACCTTATCAATGAAGGAGTTTGGACAAGCATCATATATTCTAGGAATATATATATATATATATATATATATATATATAGATAGATCTAGAAAGCTTCTTGGTCTAAGTCAAATTGCATACATTGACAAAGTGATAAAGGTTCAACATGCAAGAGTCTAACAGTGGAAACTTACCCATGTCTCATGGAATAAGTCTCCCTATACCCCAATGACCCATCAATTTCGAAGAAAGTGCACACATGAATTAGATTCTATATGGATTTGTAGTTGGATCTATCATGTATGCAAAGTTATGTACACGTCCCAATGAATCGTACACTTTAAGAATGATGAGTAGGTATTAGTCAGATTCGGTGAAGGTCACCAGACTACTGTAAAGAAAATCCTTAAGTAATTCATTAAAACTAAGGATCAAATCCTTATTTATGGTAGTGAGAAAGAGTTGTTTGTAAAGGGTTACCATGACACAAGCTTTCAAACCAACAAGGACACTTAATGATTGCAATCATGTTTTTTTTTACCATGACGATAGATCTATGAGTTGGAAAAGTTCCATGCAAGAGACAAAGCTTGATTCTAAAATAGAGGCTGAGTACATTATTGCCTCCAGTGTAACAAAAAACTATACATATCAAGAAGTTCATTAGTGAGCTAGGAATGGTTCCATCCATTGACGATGCAATAGAACTATACTGTGACAATAATAGACCCATCAAAAAATCTAAGGAACCCAAATCACATAACCATTCTAAGAATATATTATAGTGTTACCATCTCACCTGAGAGATTATACAATGAGGATATGTCAAGATTTACATAATTACATAGTACCGATAGAAAGCAATGTTGTTGTTCCTATGAAAAATTCACTTTCACAGCAAAAACATGATGGCCATTATAGATCACTTAGAATTATATTGTGAGTGATTGACCTAGTGCAAGTAAGAGAGTGTTGGTATTATGATGTCATATCTAGTCATGTGATGATCGTATTGACACACTTTGTAATTAATTTGATTATTTTGGGAATTCCAATTATTATGTTTGCTTCAGTATGAAATAATGTGTAGATATAATAATGTCCTAATAATACATGACTCTATGACATGTGACTTTAGGTCGATGACCTGAACATGAGATCATGTGTATGTTAAGAGTATCCAATCTTTTATATGTCACTAGTCAGATTTTATTGTAGAAGTTAGCATTAAGACTAGTATGTGTGTTGACTGGAACACACCCTCTCATGCCTCGAGAGTTTATTATGTCTGGCTTGCCCTCTCTCAATTATTGAAAAATAAGTATGTGTTTTGATTGATGACTACATCTCATTATTCATGATATTGGATAACAAGTCAAACACATAAGTACTTGTTATGAACAAGTGTATTGGACATACCCAACCCAAGTATGATGCATGGAAGACATGAAATGGTAGTTTGAATCATAATTCATGTAATAGTGTTGGTTTTCATCCTTAGACATAAGTCACTACAAGGATCACATGTTGTTCAATATACTTTAACAATACTAAATGTGACCTTAAAGAAGGGTTTCCATACAAGTATTGCTTGGGTGCACTGTGACACACATGGATTATTACAAATGATGTAGATGTAATTTGCCCATCCTATTGGAGTGATGTCCCAGCCACATGATGAGTGAGACTTGTTGGATTAAAGGGCTCTAGAGGGGGTGAATAGAGCTAAAATACTTGCACAAAATAGTTAGACTTTCAAGTTACTTCAACTAGGCACAATTACAAATAATGAATTTGATGGCAATCTAAACATGCATAACAAGGATGAGAGAGATTAAAACAAGCACTTGAACGAAATGATTAGAGTGGTTCCACTCTCCAAACTAGGAGAGAGTCATTCCACTACCTAGAGAGGCCAAGCCCTTGTGATAAACTCGACTTTTGTCTTAATTTCGAGGATGAAATTTTCTTTTAAGGTGTGTAGGATGTGATGGTGTGGACTTTTGAGATCCTAAATGTCCAATGACATAAATGAATTAATATTTTGAGTTATCTTGAGAGTTCCAAGTGGTTTAATGAAGTTTGAGTGTTGATATCATGACTAATATCCCTAAATTTATACCTTTGTGAAGTATTAAATTGAATGGTCTAATAGTTATTTTTTGGAACCGAAATTGAATGGATTGTGCCTCAAGTTATGATAAAGCTATGGTTAAATTTTGGTGATAATTGAAGGTTCCTAGAGGAAGTTATGTAGGTTTGAAAATAATGAAATAATGTGAATCATTAATGATTTTAGCTCTGAGTTGTGATTTTTTTAATCTTGTATCACGTGCTCTTTGGTTTGGGTAGGCTCCGTGGACTAATCATGGCCCTAGATCTATGATACAGTGGCAGTCAGCCTGAAGGATGAAAAACCACAGATTCGATTAAGTGGACATTGGCCTTTAGCTCTTGGATTATGATCTGAGGGATGTCATCTTGTCTCCTACCTTGCGATTAGAGAAAGGTAGTGAGGCAGCTGACCCTGTGACCATCCTAGCCACAACTCACCTAAATCGTGGGGTGAGGGGAGAGATGTAACTGGGAGTTGGAGTCTCGTCCTCTTTGTGATCTATTTGATACCTTGGGCAGGGAAAATGAGAAAGTGTCAAGAGAGAACGAGCCACCATCCTTTGTTACTTCTCCATCACAGCAAGCAGGGGGTAGCTAGGGTAGATAAGGGAGCTAGAAGGTGGTTCGGAAGAAGGTGAGGAGGGGATGATGTTCCCAGTAGTTATCCGAACCCACCAATTTACCTCATTTTCCTTTCTTATATGTTGTCCATGGCTGACGAGGTAAAGGCTTCTGGGGATGAAGATGGGTTGGGAAGGCATAGTGGGAAACTCCTCTAATTCTTACTACCAACCAAGATGAGTTGTTTAGGCCTTGGAAACACTCTTGGACTTACCTCAGAAGGATTTGGATGCATGAGACCCATTCCCCTTTTTTGGCTCTGTCGCAACAGCTGTGAGCGGTGGCAGCCTTGTGGAGAATGAGCTCCACACCCGCATCCTAGAGTTATAGCAACCGTGGAGGTCCGGAACAGGTAGCCGAACTTGGTGATATCCTTGGGAGATGAGTTGGAGCACGGTGAAACCATTGATTCCTCACCGGTGCAGGTCATCCACGATGGTGCTCATTAGCATAGAACTTAGTTCTCATGCAGGACCCAGACGCGAGACCAGAAGAGCGAGGCAGAGCCGAATCGGGCAAGTGGATCATTGAATCTATGGATCCAACACCAGATCCAAACCAAGCGGGTCCTATCACCCAAAGAAGACTGGGTCCGAACTAGCAAACCAAATAGACCAATCGGTGAACCAGATGGCTTAGCAAGGACCATGAAGTCTGGAGCAACGCCCCCCCCCCCCCACATACACGCGACATAATTTGATTGGCCCTAAGAGGTAAATATATCAATTAATTCATTGATCTTACATAAATCACAATAAATAGCTCCTTCATCAAAAAATTACAAACAAAGTATCAAAATTCTTAGAAAAATGTGTAGAACAACACAAAAGTATAATATCATGCTTTTGATGCACAAATATTAGTGGTATCATGTAAGTTATGAAATACTTGTTTCATGGATAATACATATCAAACAATGGCCTAAAATTATGATAATATGCTAGTAAATCCTTTTTGATGTCTATAATCCATATAAGGTCAGTGATTATGATGTTGTTGCACGAAATCATGTAATTTTCTCCATAAGGCTAATTAGGGCTAATAACCTCAAATGAAATGTAATACATACATACATGCTCAATAAATGATGGAATTTATGGAACACCCTCATATCTGTAATTGGAAGCTAATATATAATCTTGAGATCATAATTATGCATATAAATCAGGTTACATGTTAAATGATCCTAAAATGATAATAAAACCCAAACTTGACTAATGAATGTAACCTAAGTTAATATGTTCACATAGTCAAGTGACATATGGGTATATCCAGTTAATGAACCATATGGAAAATAACATTAGTAAGATATCTCCAAGATAAGAAATAATGATGGGAATATCCTAATGAGCTAAGTGAACCCTAAAATGAACATGACTAGGGTTAAGATGATGAGAATCTGATGATGGTATATATGATTTTATCTTTGTCAGGGTTTGACCTGGGAAACATAGTTGACATCACTAATGTGATATGTGATGATTAGGATATCTGTGATCAAGGTACGCCATTACCTATTTCTTGGCTTATTGTACAATATGCTTGTGGTATATGTGTAGTAAAATACTTGGCATATGATATTGGATGAAATGATTGTTCTTGTATGATATGTTGCATGATTTTCCATACTTATTGCTATGAACACATGAGACATAATATATCTATTCCATTATATCCAAGCACTTCAACTCTTTCATAGTAAATTGCTAGCAAGTATGTACTTCAACTCTTTGGTAGTAAAGTACTTAGAAATGATCGAACTCTTAGGTAGTAGATCGCATTGTGAAATGATCCAACTCTTTGGTAGTAGATCATAAAGGCATTAATGCATTAAACTCTCAGGTAGTAAATGCATGGATGATATAATGGAAAATGTGCTTAAAGTATGTGTTCTTTTTGTTAATGAACATCTTTGTGCAAGTATATACTTTTTCTTATATTTCTATATAACTGCCAAGTATTAGTTTTATCTTATTTCCAAGATATGATGAGAGGTATATAAAAGACATGTAGGTGTACTCAGTACAATAATCTTGAATATTGTGTTGATGCGTATCACATGTAATCTTTTGTTTAGGTTGTGGACATGTGATCTTGAAGAACCAAGATAGTTGAGAGTTGTATAGCGAGCTGATGTACAAGTGGACATGTTGTCTTAAGATTTTGTTGTTTAGTGGTAGTACATGTATATGTTAAAATATTCTGTTCAATATGTAATATCAAATGTTGTGACAATTCATGTTGTAATTATATGTTGAATGGTGAACATGTGTTGTATGATTTTATTATTGTTCATGTACATGTGCTATGGATTGTTTCCTTATGACTTCCTTTGATTTTCTTCTTCTGAGCCTAGTGTGGGGTGTTTAAATTGGGACTCTCGCTAAGGTGAGGTTTCAATTTGAACTTCACACATAAGGTTAAGTTTTAGAAAATCTGAGGACATCACAACCCTAGTATTTTTACAACCTATGTATACTTATACTCCATTATAAGACATACAATTGACCTTCCTTTTTCAGGACAAGGATACCCAACATCCCTTTGAGGTCAAGGGATCCAATAACCTTACAAACAAGCTCTTACCTATCTAGAGCTAGAGTATTCTACCTCACCAAGGTCTTACCCACTCTTACAAGCAGTTGGAAACCTTCACCAAGGAGATCCCCTCTTTGAAACAAGTCTACCGCCTTGAAGGATTTACCCAATCTACTCCTGAATCTTACACCTTGTCCTCCTTCAGGGACAAAAGGATCAAACCCTTCTGCGCCCCACGCGGGGGTTACAGGTTGCACTTTTCCAGTTAGCCCATAAGGATCCGATACCCATATTCCAGGACCATACAAGCCTGTTACATGAAATGCACCAAAACCAAAGCAAGCTAACCCTGAGAGAAATAAATGAATTCCAAAGATTTTTGGCAAATCGAAAGAGGGTTTTCCTGTACGTTCATCGGAGTATATTTCTAGGTCCCAATATACCCAATGCCAGATAGCTGCCAAAAAGCACAAGCCAGAAAACACAATATGTGCCCCTGCCACACCTTCATAACTCCAAATACCTGGATTCGTTATAGTCCCTCCTGTAATACTCCAACCACCCCATGAATTGGTTATTCCTAAACGAGTCATCTAGAGAAGCTTTCTCCACCTTCTTCTACAGCTTGAAGTACCTTGCACCTTCTCCTTCACTTCAAGAAGCTTTCACCAACTTGACCTTGAAGAAAGGGGTTGTGAAAAGAGAATCTTTGAGAGATTTACAAGTATAAAATGAAGTAGCTCTCTCACATAGATCATATCTCACTCATATGGACGAATTGAAGTGTAATCAAAAGAGAGAAAGGAGCTCAAGTGGACTGGATTCTCTTAACTATAGCAAGGAGCTTGAACAGAGTTAAGGAGCAACCTTGGAATGAACTCCAAAAGGACCTATTTATAATTGAGGGTGTCTACTAGAGGGTAGGAAAACTTAAGAATGTTTTATAGTCATTTGGGGTGTTGCAACAAATATAATTTTGAGTTTTACAACACTCCAATGGTTGGAATCACATTTTCTATGTTTTCCATACAGTGCAGTCAGTCGAGTTTTCATAAAGGCAACTCGACCAATTGCACTATGCACCAAAGACGATGTGAAGCATCGGTCGAGTTTGTCCTGTGTGAAACTTGACCAATTGCTTGAAATCAGTTTTGTTGAGTGTAGGGATCGATCGAGTTTTATGGAAGTGAAAATCGACCGAACCAAGGAATTATCAAAATCCATCAAGGGATTAGTCGAATTTGTATCTCGATTGATAAATAGCCTGTAATGAATTTAGGAAAATTATTTTTGAGTGATCAAAGTTTCAAATTAAGGGTTATTGATTTTTCTCATCTTAGTTGCAAGTCATATCATCAATACAAATGATTACAAAAATAATCTAATGTGTTTTGAAGTGTTTTCCATAAAAGTGCATTTGCATTACTTTTGACTTGAACTAGAACAAGCTAGGTCTTGATAGATTTGATCCTTTTCATGTACCTCATACCTGAAATCAATCTCAAACAAACATATTAGATACATATGAATGGAATGGTTGGGTCATTATAAAAATATGGACAATATGTAACACTTAGGTCAATATTCTCCCCCTTTTTGATAATGACAAACCATTCCTCAACATATCAGAAAGGGTATGAAATTTAAACATTTACCTTTGAGAAAGGATGTGAGAGTTAATCCTTTACCTTGTGAATTGCAAGGGGATACATGAATGAACAATGTTATTGGCTCCCCCTCAATTCATGCTTTCCTATGCTTGCATGATTAGTCTTTCCACAAATAACCATAACACATATATATACTATATGGTCCTCTAGCAAGTCACATGATATGTAGATAATTGACAAGAAAAGGATATATAAGAAATAATCAATATGGATGAGGTCATTTCTCTTCTATGGTAACTGTAGTACATTTTCTCTCCCCCTTTGTCATTTCATTAAGGCATGGGGTAGAAGAGCTAAGAGTATATGTCTTCTCCAAAGTCACAAACTAAAGCAAGCAACCACATATAGCACACACCAAATATAGACGAATAAAGAGAAATAAGTAGCCTATGTCATAATCAAAATATGGGATAACATACCAAGAACTCATAAGATAAGGTCAATCATAGATTTAAGGGTAGAAAGATTGAGATTGCAACACAAAGCATGTCCTATTAGAATGAAACTACAAACCAACGAGAACTGACTAGGTGATATATACATACATATATATATATATATATATATATATATATATATATATATATGAGCACTCTAAAAACTATAGAACTAAATATATATGTCATCTACTACATCTGAAATGTCATCATCCTTGTCCTCAGTATGGTAGTTCTCATCATCGTCAGATGGTGTAGCAGAGACAATAGTTGTGGCTTCACCATCATCACCAAAAGAAACAACAAACCCCTCATCAGATCCATCATCAGAAACATCATCATCCTCGACATCCTCAACATCATCCTCATCCTCAACATCTTGGTCAAGAATCTCCTCATCAGTAGGAGGTCTAAAGGCTCGACCAAGACAATGGGCAATCTGTTCATCCGTGACATGACACTTGCATGTAACACATTTTCTTGCAAAAAAGTAGGAAGATCAACTCCATCATAACTAGCGAGTAGAGTGGTAGGCCAGCAGGCAAAGCCAACAAAGGAAAAGCACTAGGGGTAGGGGTAGGTCCACCATAAGTAACTGGGGTGGAAGTGGAAGCAACAAGAGGTGGGGCTCCAGGGTAGAATTGACTTTATGCATAAGAGGCATAGTCAACACCAAGGTACACTTGGTAGGGTAGGGATGGCTGCATGATAGGTTCATGTTGGACATGATCAGGAATAGGTCCCGATGAAGATGATCCTGAACCCTAAGATTGTACACCTATTGATGAATCATGTATCTCATGAAGGCTTCATTGGATATAGAAAAAGAGGCACCGTCAGGGTGGGGTGGTGGTGGTGGAGGTGGCTGGGTGAAGGTGGAGGCTCCAGGAGTGGTAGGAAGAAAAGTCTTCTTGATTGTAGTATTACTCATGCTGACTCCTTTCTGACTATATTTTTTAGTGGAGATCATGGAAAAAAGACTTCTGAGTCATAGAGGAAAAGAGACCACATATCAAGGTAGGATAAGGAGGATGGGTGCCAGAGGTGTTCTTCCAGGAATCAAAGCAAGTCATGTGATGAAGAATGTAGTGAGACCACTTGACTCTGATATTCTTCAAAAGACAATACATTATCACAGTGGTGTTTTCTGCATCTCCATTTTATTTTTCTTTGGATGGATATTGCAGTTTACCACCAATGTAATAAGACAATTTTTGATATCAAGGGAAGATGATGTCAGTGTTGACTTCTTCCTATAGGGGACATTGGGTTTCTTAAAAAAATTATGAATGTCTGGGAGTGTAAGATCATAGATTTTGTAGAAAGCCTCAGGGACAAGTAGGTCATGATACTCAGGGTAGTCATACCTCCATGCGTCGGTAACCTCACTACCATTGAAATATATTCAGAGAATCTTCAGAGATGGTAATTTTGGTACTGGCGATCATGGAAGTCAAAACCACTTGAGTATTGGGTAGTGGCATGATTGTGTCATAGTTCCATTGGAGAATGGAACTCATGGACCGACTTAGTGCTAGTGAAAGAATTTGAGAAGCACCGACATTCTATATAATGTGCTAAAGTGATGGGTCAAATACACCTCGGTGACCTCCTTATAACCTCACTCATTGTGAAATGAGGTTCATATAAAGCTCAAAATGGGAAATGATTCCTAGGGAGGAGTTCCTTATAGCAATTCAAAGCTTGAGAGGATATGAAGGAGGTGCCATCATAGGATATGGGGTGATAAGTAGAGGAAGAGGATGGTGCTCCAGTAGGGATGCCTCTTTTCCTACGGTTTGAGGCCATGTAGGTGGAAAGAGAAGAAAAGGTCACTGAAAGAGAAAGAAAACATCACAAGCAAGCTGCCTAACCTCCTAGGTTGAGGTTGGAAGAGGCAAGGAAGGAAAATGAGGGCTAGGAAGGGAAGGTCAAACCAAGGGATGATAACTACTACACTGGAGGTCCGGATTAGTTGATTTTTCTCTAGTTGAGAGGGAAAAAAGTCGGTCGATACCCCTTTTTAGTTTACTCAAGTCGCACGATCAATCGGTTTCTGTGGGCTGGAAACTCGACCGAACATGTAGTTTAACTAAGTCCTCGTATGGTGGTCGATCGAGTTGTTATCAGGAAAAACTTGACCGAATGGTCAACTAGTTCAAACCTAGAAAATTTAGTTCCAAGCCTCTAGGGTGCTTTATAAATTTAGTTTTCTAGCCTACCATAAATTTTAAACATATTGGGACACATTTAACTCATCACAGGGTACTATTTTGCAGTAAAACATTTTTTAGCAAATAATGCCCAAAAACAATCAACACAAGGCATGAAAACATGGCATATTTAGCACTTAGCAAGCATAAGGTGAGAAAGACATATAGGTAAGATAACTTCTATATAGATGGAATGCCAATATCATCAAGAGCAATTATAAGCAGTTTTGATCTAATAAAAGCAAATTGCTCTCTAGCTGGAGGTTTAGTGAAAAGGTTTGCAAGCTAATTCTCTGTGTCCACATGCGTGATATAAATATCCTTCTTAGCAATGTGATCATGAAGAAAGTGTCGACATACCTCTATATATTTATCTCTATTATTCAATATAGGATTGTAAGACAACTTAATTGCTTGGGTAGTATCATAGTAGATAGGAGAAGCATCAAAATGAATATTAAAGTCTTGGAGCATTTTCTTCATACATAGGACTTGGGCACAACAACTCCCAGCTGCAATGTATTCAGCCTCGATAGTTGAAAGAAACATAGTGCTTTATTTCTTAGAGAACCAAGAAACTAGGCATAGTTCTAGGAAGAAGAAAGTGCCACTTGTGCACTTTATATCAATCAAACAACCTGCATAATCAACATAACTATAGGCCAAAAGAGTAAAGTCCCTTGACTTGGATTACCATAGTCCAAAATTTTGGGTTTTGTCTAGATACTTGAGAATCCTCTCAACCTCTATGAGATCTGATTTTATTGGACTGGATTAAAACCGAGAACACAAGGCAACACTAAACATTATTTTAGATCTAGAAGTAGTTAAATAAAATAAACTTCCAATCATACGTCTATAGAGCTTCTCATCTACCTTTTCTCCTTGCTCATCTCTGTCAAGCTTGGTAGTGTTTGGCATGGGGGTGTCCATTTTCTTGGTGTTCTCCATCCCAAAGTCCTTAATTAGTTCACTTGTGTACTTGACTTAGTTGATGAAGTTCCCATCTTTTGTTTATTTGATTTGAAAGCCAAGGAAGAAAGTAAGCTCCCCCATCATGCTCATCTTGAAATCACTCTGCATAAGAGTACTAAACTCCTTGCAAAGACCAAGGCTAGTTCCTCTAATATATTATCATCAATATAAATTTGAATAATTAAGAAATTTCTAGAAGTATGTTTTAGAAACAATGTAGAATCAAATTTTCCCATGATATAGCCATTGTCTAGCAAAAAGTTCTTTTGTTTCTCATACCGAGCTTGTGGTGCTTGTTTGAGTTCGTAAAGAGCTTTTTGTAACAAATAAACATGGTTAGGAAATTTATCATGTTCAAAGCTGGGAGGTTGAGCAACATATACTTCCTCCTCAACTGTACAATTCAAAAATACACTTTTAACATCCATTTGATAAAGAAGAAAATTCTTATAATCAGTAAAAGCAAGAAACATTCTAACTAACTCAAATCTATCTATAGATGCATATGTTTCATCAAAATCAATACCTTCCTACTGATTGTAGCCCTGAGCAACTAACCTTGCTTTGTTTCTTATCACTTTTCCAATTTCATCAAGTTTGTCGTAGTAAACCAACTTGGTGCCAATGATCTTTCTATCACTTGGTCTTGGCACAAGAGTCCACACCTGGTTCTTCTCAAATTGTTCCAACTCTTCTTGCATGGATAGTATCCATTCATCACCCTTGAGAGCTTCTTTTACATCTTTTGGCTCAAGCTGAGAGATGAATGATCTGTCTACTTGTTATTTGTTGTAAACAACCCATGTCTTCACCCTTTCAAAAGTATTTCCCATGATGAGCTCTTTAGGATGATGCTTTGCAAAACAGAGGGTTGAATCCTTCTTTTCTTCTTCATCACCTAACACCTCTTTTCATTTATCAACAATGTTGAGTTCTTTTAAGTGAGGAATCACCTCATATGCAACATCATCATTAACAACATTCTTAGAAATAGAGGGGTTAGTCTCAACAAATCTAACATTGATAGATTCTTCTAGTTTACACAATTTAATATTAAATACTCTATAACCCTTGCTAGTAGTGCTATAGCCAAGAAAGAATGCCTTGCAATACTTCAGATGAAACTTGTTGAGGGAATCCTTGGTGTTCAAAACAAAACAAGGACAACCAAAAACTTGAAAGTAATCAATGGAAGGATTTCTACCATGCCATACCTCATAGGGGGTTTTCTTCAAAGACGGATGAGTAAAAACCCAATTTTGCACAAAACATGAAGTACTAACAGCTTCGACCCAGAACTTCTTTGAAGTGTCATACTCTAGAAGCATAATACTCACCATTTCCTATAGTGACCTTGGAGTAGTTGGCTTCATGATCACTTAGGCCATCATCTTCACTTGAGGAGGGAGGAGAGGACCGAAAAGAATGTTTTTGTTGGAGAATCATTGCCTCCAATTGAGCTTTGAATGCATTGTCTTTGATCTTCTTTGATTCATTCTCCTTTTGCTTGTCATATTCTTCTTGCTTCTCTAGTCTTGTCTCATGAGCTTGAATGCTGTCATGAGCTCCTTGGTAGCTAAGTCACCAAGACTTCTAAATTCTACAATGGAAGTGACCTTGGCTTCCCATATCTTGGGAAGAGACCTTAGGATCTTGGAGTTGATAGTTCCTCTATCCACAGTGTGGCCCAAGGCAGCAAGCCCATTGATGATGGTGTTGATCCTTGTGTACATCTCGGCCACTCTTTCCTTCTTGCCCATCTTGAAGTTTTCAAGCATTCCATTGAACATTTAGATATTTGACTCCTTGACTTGTTGTGTGGCTTCATAGGTAATGCACAACGTATTCCAAATCTCATGGGCTATGTCCCAAGATGAGATCCAATTGAACTCAGAGGAAGTGAGGACAACATAGATGATGCTTATTTCCTAGGAATTCAGTTGTGCCTTCTTGAATGTAGCTTCATCCCAAGTAGCTACATCATGCACTGGTTCCTTGTGTGGAAGAATCATCACCTTCCACATGTTGTAGTTCATCCCTTGAAGGTAGAACTACATTTGTGCTATCGAAGATCGGGGGTCTCATGGAGAATCCTCCCTATAGGTTGAGGGACCCAAGTAAGTCACCCATCTTCTCATCTCATGAGAGATGTGTCAGAGAAGATTGCGGCTCTGATACCACTTGTTGGATCAAATTGCTCTAGGGGGGTTGAATGGATCTAAAACACTTGCATAAAAATTGTTAGACCTTCAAGTTACTTCAATTAGGCACAATTGCAAATAGTGATTTGATGGCAAATCTAAACATGCATAGAAAGGACGAGAGAGATTGAACAAGCACTTAAACAAGTTGTTTAGAGTGGTTCCACTCTCTAAACTAGTAGAGAGTCAGTGCACTACCTAGAGAGGTCAAGCCCTAGGATTTTTACTCCTATGTATACTTATACTCCATTATAAGACATACAATTGACCTTCCTTTTTGGGGTAAGGATACCAAGCTTCCCTTTGAGGTCAAGGGAGCCAATAACCTTACAACCAAGGTCTTACCTATCCAGAGCTAGAGTCTTCTACCACACCAAGGTCTTACCCACTCTTGGAAGCAGCTGGACACCTTCGTCACAGAGATCCCTTCTCTGAATTGAGTCTTTTGCCTTGAGCGATTTACCTACTATACTCCCGAATCTTTATTCCTATCCTCCCCTTTCACTGAGAGAAGTGTTTCACACCTTCTTCTACAACTTTAAGAAGGTTGCACCTTCTCCTTCACTTGGATACATTTTCATTAACTTCATCTTAAAGAAAGGGGTGGGGAAAAGAGAATCTTTTAGAGCTTTACAAAGTATACAATGAAGTAGCTCTCTCATGCAGATCCTATCTCACTCATATGGATGAATTGAAGTGCAATCAAAAGAGATATAGGGATAAAGTGGATTGGATGCACTCAACTATAGCAAGCAACATGAATAGCATGAAGGAACAACCTTGGAATGAACTCCAAGAGGTCCTATTTATAGTTGAGGATGTCAACTAGATGGTAGGGACACTTAAGAATGTTTTCTAGCCATTTGGGGTGTTGCAATAGATATAATTTTGAGTTTTGCAACACTCCAACCGTTGGAATCACTTTTTATGCATTATCCATACAGTGTAGTCAGTTGAGTTTTCATAAAGGTAACTCGACTGATTGCACTGTGCGCCAAAGCCAATTTGGAGCATCGGTCGAGTTTGTCCTGTGTGCAACTCAAACGATCACTTGAAATCAATTTTGCTAAGTGTAGGGATCGATCGAGTTCTGTGAAAGTGAAAATCGAGTGAACCAAGGAATTTTCAAAATCCATCAAGGGATCTGTCAAGTTTGTATCTCGACTGATAAACAACCTGTAATGAATTTTTGAAAATTACTTTTGAGTGATAAAACATTCGAATTAAGGGTTCCTGATTTTTTATCATCTTAGTTAAAAGTCATATCATCAATACAAATATTTACAAAAATAATCTACAGTGATTTGAAGTGTTTTCCAAAAAAGTGCATTGGCATCACTTTTGACTTGAACTAGAATAGGCTAGGACTTAACAGATTTGATTCTTTTCATGTACCTAATACCTAAAATAAATATCAAAAAAACATATTAGATACATATGAATGGAATGGTTGAGCCATTATCCAAATATGGACAATGTATAACACTTAGGTCAACAAGACTATGAAATACATGGCCTTGCTCATGTGAGACAATATGTGATATTCAAGATCATATGTAGCTCAAATAGTCTAATCTAGATCAAGGAACAAATATTGGATATTAAGAGGATGAAATTTCCATGACCAGATTCAATCTGGATATCAGAGACAAGGGATTATACAAACACTATAACACTGGTTACAACACTATTGTCTCCAACTTATCCAATTAATTGGGTGGTAAGGAAGTATTTCTAGATGCCAATCACTGTCCATAAAATCATAATATGATTATAGATATCTCTACCAACATAATTTGAAGCCTAAAGGGTCACACATAGAGGGTGCATAGGGAAGAGGAGTACAATCATGGGGATTCAATTAATTGGCTACTAAAAGGTTTAGTCAATCAAATAGTTCATATATGGATTAATTGGAAGCCCAATTGATCGATTGGAAAGTCCATTCTCCTGACTAGAGAGACCAGTCCCCCGACTGGATAGACTAGTCAATCAACTAGAATGTCCAATTGATTGACTAGGCTGAGATCCGTCCACTCAGTCAACAACTAGCCTAGTCACCTGAGTGGAAAAGATCAACCAATTGGTCGACTGGCTAGTCAAGTCATCTTATTGGGCTAGATTAGAGGATTGATCGATAGGATACAAATTGTTCTGACCTCGTCTAGTCACACGGCTATCCTATCCCATCCTATCCTATCCTATCACCTGATTGGTTTTCCTAGACATGCCATTGAAAAGCAACCCGAACCGACTAGTCACCTGACTAGATTAAACCAATTGCCTAATTGGATGTCTACATGAGACTACTAAAATGAAGCCACCATCTTTTCATTTCCTAGGGTTTGTTAAAAATCCAACTTCCCTGCCTCTTATATATAAAGGGGCATGACAACCATATGCTTTTGGTTATGCAACTAGACACTTGAACGCTAGATGTTATTATACACAAGGAGAGAGAGAGGGAGAGATTGTGTAATGGTAGCATGTTGCCAACATAAATATTGTTCCTCCCTTCGGCTAAAGATGGACAATGTGGATATTCTATTCATCCATGTAGACAATAAGGAGATGTAAACGCCTTTGCAACTATGTATGTCATCAAATTCTTTTTTATCTATATTTTTGTGAGTATTGTTGTCAAATCTACGATGTGGAAAAGGTATATCTCACATCCCTTCCATCTTGATATATTATTGTTAATGAGATATGGTTGTGGGAATGTGGATTCTTTTTGTTACTTCTACTGCACCCGTCACCTCCAAAAATCCCTACACATCCCTAATCTACAATTGGTCAAAATTTAGTTCAAAAATATATTCTCGTGAAGGACTTAGGATAAACATCCTATATTATAGGAATCAAGATCTATATACATAGACATAAAAGGATTTTTAGTCTAAGTCAAAGTACATATATTGACAAAATACTTAAAAGGTTTATCATGCAAGAGTATAAGAGATGAAACTTACCATATCTCATGGAATAAGTTTCTTTGGAGCTCAATGCCCAACTCTATAGAAGATTGGAAACATATGAGTAAGACTGCACATGCATTTGCAATAAGGTCTATCATTTATGTGGTGTTATGTACACATCTTGACATATCAACTGCTTTAAGCAGGACAATCAAGTACCAGTCAGACCATTGTGAAGGACACTTGGTTGTCGAATAAAACATCCTTAAGTACTTGGGAAGAATTATGGATCAATTCCTTATTTATGGAGGTGAGGAAGATTTATTGTAAGCAATTACACTAACAAAAGCTTTCATACCAAAAAGGATGGTCACTGATCACAATTAGGTTTTGTGTTTTGTTGTAACAGTGGAGCTGTAAGCTAGAAAAGTATAGACCAAGATAAAGTGGCTGATTCTACACCAGAGGCTCAGTATGTTTTTGCATTAAACACATCAATAAAAGTTGTATGGATCGATAAGTTCATTGGTGAACTTGGGGTATTTCCAACCATTGATGATGCAATAGATCTCAATGTGACATCAAAAGAAGCATAACTTAAGCTAAGGAACCTAGATGACATTAGCTTTTCAAGCACATACTCTTTCATTATCTTCTTAGACAAGAGATCATATATAGAGGAGATGTGACGATTTGTAGAGAGCCAATTGAAAGCAATGTAGCTAACCCTATGAAGAAATTACTTTCACAATAGGAGTATGATGGTCATGTTAGATCACTTGGAATTAGATTGATGAGTGATTGACTCAAGTCAAGTGAGAGACTGTTGGTTTTATGCCTTGAGATCCAATCATATGATGATTGTAATGCTATATAATGTACTTGATTTGATTAATAATACAGACATTTCTATTTATTATGTTCACTTAAATATGTGATACTTATCAAACAATATAATGTCCTAAGTATGTATTACTCAATGCCATATTATTCTAGGTTGAAGACCTACATATGAGAGATCATGTGCATGTTAATAGTAATCAATCTTGTCCCCCCCCAGTTCCACTAGATCACCTTTATTCTTATTTAGTAATGTCAAGTGGTTTTTGAATCCCATCATGTGATTGAAGTGCCTCTAACTGCAGTCTGTCCATCATTTCCCTATAAAGTAGAAAGGCCATCTCCCCTTAAAATATTTTTTACGAGGATAGATTGGGAGCGTAAGCCATGTTTATCAATTCTCATCTTCTTATGGGACAATATGAATAATGAAATTCTTACAAAATTACGTACAATCTTAGTCTTGGAACTAGAAGATTCTTCATGCAATTTTGGAGCTCCTTTTCCATTCTTGTTGTCTCTTAGATATCATCATAACCAATATCATGTATACCAAATTATTTGGTACCATGATGAAAGACTTCATCAAGGTTCTTACTACCCTTGAGAATCTTTTGTAGATAATATCTAATATAATAGTTATCTTAGGTAAGTGAAGTAATTGTGACATCCTTATATTTTCTAAAACTTAAACTGATGTGTGATGTCCAAATTGAAACCCTCACCTCAGTGAGAATCCCAATTTAAACACCCCACACTAGGCTAAGAAGAAAATCAGAAGGAAACACAGTAGCACATGCACATGAACAATAATAAAACCATACAACACATGTTCACCATTCAACATATAATTACAACATGAATTGTTACAACATTTGATATTACATATTGAACAACAAACTTCTACATATACATGTACGACAACTAAACAACATGATTTTAAGACAACATGTCCACCTATAAATCAACTCGCCACACAACTCTCAACTATCCTGGTCTTCAAGATCACATGTCCACAACCTAAACAAAAGATTACATGTGGTACACGTCAGCACAATATTCAAGAATATTGTACTGAGTACACCTATATGTCTTTCATATACCTCTCATCATATCTTGGCAATAAGATAAAACTAATACTTGGCAGTTATAAATAAATATAAGAAAATCATATACTTGCACAAGATGTTCATTAACAAAAGAGAACACATATTTTAAGCTCATTTTCCATTATATGTAAAGTTGTAACGACCCCGCCTCCCAGTAACCCCCAATTAAGGGAGACCGAAAGGTCGGTGCCGTTATCCAATTAATAGGATCAAAGGTTCGACAAATAATCAATAACAATTATGAAATTCTACTAACTAACTGAAATTTGGTATAAAATTTAAACTTTACTTACCTTTGAAAACCTTGGGAATCTATCTATTCAAGCTTGAATCCACTCTAACTAATCCTCCTTGCACTTTATGTTTTACTTTCACAATGTGTCACTTTACTGTTTGTTCTTTCAATTGTTGTTCCTAAAACGCCGACAAATAAAACGTCGGTCAGTATATCGAAATATACTGGTATGTGGGAACAACCAAAATCTTGCAAATATGGCTAACAATTTAATAATCACAATCAAATTAATTAACAAGCCAATTTACACTTTTCAGTATGACATTCTCCACCGCTTTTTCCCTAACCCTGGCATACCCACCTTAGGGTGCCCTTTGCCAATGACTTATGGCCACCTTCTCAATCCCGAGCTTGGTGCCTGAGGGTCACCACTCATGGTGCCCACTAGTCATGCAATATCATAGGCCACCTTCTTGATGCCTGGAGTCACCACTCAAGGTGTCCATTGGTCTACCCATCTAGGCCTGACCTTTGGCATCATCCATCAGGGTGGCATGTAGGTGCGAGAATCCATACTTCTATTATTAATGTGATAATCATAGTGACTTTATAATTTGCAAGTATGAACATCCAACAGATAATTTGCATTCAATGCGATCAACCATCCGAAAAATCATCGGGAAACTAAGGCGGTTATTCATAATTAACCACATACCTGATCTAGAGCAACTTGGTGTCCAAGCAATAAGGATAAAGAACAAGCAACCATCAATCAACCATATCCTGAAATTAATGCATGGCATCCAAGTGTTATAGTTTATGTAGAACATTTTAAAGCTAGACTTGGATTCCGTCTTAGGCTTTCTACGCCACTTTTAGGGTTTCCATTGCAATTTGGGTTTCCTTTTATCTTTTACTATTTTAAACCCTAATTTAACACAATTGATCACAAACCCTAATTATTTCCACATCTAATCCTCAATTTCGGATTAAAGGCATAATTAACCCTTAATTCAGCTCATTAAGCCTCTTTTTATTAAAGCTACTATTTTTATCGTTTTAATCCATGACAAGATCAGTATACGCATTTATCATTAACTCATAGTTCATTATGGTCCAAATCCCATATGAACTCGATTTGTTATAATTCCATCTTTTATTCATCAGAAAACCCTAATTACTACATTTAGGGCATTTATCCACAAATTAGGAACTTAATGCTCAAATTAGCTTAGATTCAGCATATTCCAACTTTAATCATGAAATTAATCAATTAAAGCCATTAATAGTCGAATTAGTCAACATTAGGGTTTCAAGGCTTATTAAAACATATTCATGCACATGGACTTTCAATTAAACTAATTACGTGCAAAAATTCATCCTTTTTCTGCCTAATGTTCTTTTTTTATCATTAATAGGCTAATATCAACTTTAATCATCTATTAAACCCTACTAATCGCTTTAATCATATCAAAATAGGGTTCTTTAAACATTAATACATTAAAGTTGATATCTTCCATTACTTTTCGAATTTCATAAGGAATCAGGCTTCAATTATATTTTATTTAGATTCCTCTCGATTTTCTGAGCAAGTTTCATATTTTATGCATACTCATCCGAGCTACCATTAGAGAGATATGAATTTTGCATTAAAAGTACCTTTTTAGCCAATGGTGGCTCGCCACGTCAGCAGGAAACCAAATTCTTAAGTAGCCGGCTTTGCAAGTGGTAAAGGACCGCCCTACCCCTCCCTTAGTGCACACGCTCCAGGGGCAGTCACGTCTTTTAAGTTTATTATCCCCTGCCTCGCGAAGCAGGGCTCCGTCCATCTGCCGTGACGATGGCCGCGGATCTACCTCCGGCTCAGGTCGTCTTCTCTCTCTCGAGTCCCACGCACGGTCCAGAAGGACCGCCTCCTCCTCGCCGGAGATGAGGAGAGCGGCCGTTCTACGGTTGATGGCCAGAGGTGGTTCGGTTCAGGCTTCTACGCCCGCCAGTCAGTGCAGATGAAGGGGGACCTTCGGACCCATGGGAAACCCTTCTTCTAGCGCCACCACCCGCGCTCTAGGTAAAGGAGACATGGAGGAAGATATACGTGGTCATCCCAGGTTCTGGGGTCGACGGAAAAACCCATGAACGAACTTGGTTCTTCGTGAAGGTGAAGGAGCTGCGTCCCTATGGCACCTCAGGTTCCGCATGGTTTGCCACCCCAGGAGGGGTTCTGGGTATGATTCACTCCTCCCTCGACGACCCTCATGCCCTCTAGCACACTCCTTAAATGTGAGGGAAAGAAACGGCTAACAAGGTCTAGGGTTTGTAATGAAGAAGGAGAAGGAGAAGAGAAAAGGTTGCTTGGATTTATTTTAACTCGGCCAAAGGCACTTCCCCTTATATAGGGGGGAGGTATTTACACCCCAAGACTTCACTCAAGAGGGAAACAAGTCCCTTTCTTAATAGGAAAATAATTCTCCTTAGTTAAGAAACAATCATTACTTTCTCTCTCTCTCTTCATTATCTTTTAGGTAACCATATTTCATGGATAATTAAGAATACAAAAATTATCCTTTTTATTATATCCAGCCTTGCCTTATAATCTCTTGGCCATGAAAACTATTTCCTTAAAGCAAAAAGCATTATCTTTTTGATATTAGCAAAAAGTCGTTGATGAATTATCTTCTTATTTTGCAATTTTGGAATTTTGTCCATATTTCTTCTTCATTGGGGATCTTTGGACCCCAAGAAACTCTAATATTTAGAAATCCTTTTATTGGATACTCATTATCCTTCTAGGTGCATCTAAATGCATTATTCTTCATTATTTCTCATTATCTTGTTTATTTCTTATTAAATAGTTCTTTTTGAGGATTTCTCTTTATTTCCCTTTTATTTTCCTCATTGGTATCCCTTTTATCATTAGCAATCCTTGGGATACGAAATTCCACCAAGGATCACTTAATTATACCTCTTTTTACTTATTTTCCACATTTCATCAATATTTTCAATTTCTTTCTTAATAAAGTAATACTTAATTGATCTCTTCTTTTCTTATTACTCTCTTTATGCAACTTTGGACTCCTTGGTACCCAAGGAACCCAAGAGGCACGAAATCCCTCCTTGGATTTGCCTTCTAGAGGTTTCTACCTCTTTCTTTTCTCAAATATTCAATTATTCATTAATTAATTGAATTTTCCTTGTTATTGGGCCCAATAGCCAATAAAGCCCACAAATCAAACAACAAGGCTATTTAAACGAAATCCATTTATTCTCAACAAATTATATTATTTGTCCAAATATCTTTAATATGAGAAATTACATTTCTCACCAAATGAACCCAAAATTGGGGTTGTAACATCCTTCCCCTCTTATAAGAATTTTGTCCTCAAAATTCCATCAAGCAAGCAAACAAACAGGATAAACCCTTCTTATACCCATCAGGGCTACCATGTGGCTTCACCCTTTCCATGGTGCTTTCGAAGAACCTTCATTATCTCATATTCTTCCATCTGAGTTCTTTCTTACCTTGGTATATTGTACCCTCATAGGTGACTCAGGACATTTCAGCCTCTTAAAAGCTGAATAGGTTCAGGGCTCAACACATGGCTTAGGTACCTCACATAGTACTCTAGATCGGACTCATGTAACACATTATACATCATGTTATCCTGAGGATTAAGGCTAAACACAACCTTCTCCACCAATCCATCTCAAATGGACCCATATATCGGGGTCTCAGCTTTCTCAGCTATAGCTTAGAGGGGTCGGATTTTCACGTCACATATTCTCCCATAGTGAACTGCATATCAGTCTGCTTTGCATCAGATCGTGACTCATGTCACCACTGGGCTCTCTCTCTCAGCCATTGCACGATCAAAGTGACTTCATCTGCACACACTTGTGGTTCTTTTCTGACCTTCACGAGGCCTCCTTCACCAACATCATCATAATGAAGTGGTGACCGACACAACCTCCCTATAGAACTTCTTGCATCCTGATAAAGGCTATGGTGGTTAACATCACATCTTAAGAACTATCTCTATGTATCACCCTAAATGAGCACACATGCTCTCATCAGACCCTCTAGTCTGGATCATACTGTCCACTAGTATGGGGTGATAAACTGTACAACAAATGAGCTCTTCATGTATCTACTTCCACCTCATGGAAGTGAACCTTTAGGTCACATCAAGAACCTTTGAATTCACATCATGGTGTAGTTGAACTGTCTCTTTTCATATGTAGTTCAACCGGATCTGTCCCTTGACAGAACTCTTCCTTTCTCATGTCATCTAGGTAAGGAGATCTACCATAACCCATATTGTATCTTGACCTTCTTGGTTTAGGAGAAAATCACAACCTCCATAATGATGAATTCCCATTCCCTCTCGGGAACTCTTTATACTTTATATCCATGCACTGGGTTCATGGTGTTCGTCGTTCACCTCCTGGCTTGCATGGCCACATGCTACATGCAACTTTGTTTTAAGCATCCAGAATGCTACCATCACTTACTATCTTTGTAGTACCAAGGTATATCATGTCCTCCTATACATTATGATTCCTCAAGCTTGATACCTCGGAAACCCTAAACCACTCTCAAAAGGGTTTTATTACCTTCCTATCCAAAGAAGTGTATCTGAGGTTCTATCACCATCCTCTTACTACATCAAAGACTAAACTAGCTACCCAAACAACCATTAACTTGTTCAACATATCTTATTACATTCGAGTGTTAGCCAAAACACATCTTCTTTCCAAACTTAGCCAAACGACCTCAACCTCTTCTAGCCTCTATCTAAACTAGGCAGCTATATCTCAAACAGAGCATTCATTACCACTTCACCTCCTTAGGTGTCAGGTAATGTAGAAGACATACACCTCCACATATTTCACTTATCATCTCATATCAGACTCTACGTTTGTCTCCATCAAGATACTCTGAGCTCATCCTCATGGTGATTCAACTCAGCTTTGCAAATTCCACATAGCTCATGATAAAACATCCTCACAAGATGATTTCTTTAATACTCTTAGTGGTTGTAAACCATCCATGTATCATTCACTCCACAAAGGTATGTTATCATTTCTATCCTTATGTAACATCCCTGACCTGGGTTAATGCTTTAACCCTAGGTGTTTTGATTAAGAAAGATGATTATATGCTTAATCTCATCTTGTAAAAAGTAATTAAGGCTCAAAAGGAACCTATGTTTCGATTTTGGTCCTGTTTGAACAATGTTGAAGCAATGTTTGCTTATTTTGGACTAAAGTGCAAATTACCCAAGTTGAGGGGTTAAATTGCAAATGTTGCATGATAAGATGTTCCTCTGATGTTGAGACATCATAAGAATGAATATAATATAGTGGTATGGTTTCCAAAAACTTGGACACCAAGATTAAGCTTGTAAAGCAATCCTTGTGCATTAAAACCTAGTTTTGGTGTAATGTGCAATTTACCCAAAATCTAGGGTTCAATATGCAAATTACCACTTCAATATGGTCCTTAATGTTTCTTGGCATCATGTAGAGCAAATAAAATGAGAGGGGTGCTTCATTTGAATTAAGTTGGAGGAGAGAGAATCTTGATATTAAAATAATCAAGATTAATGCCTAATTGAAACCCTAATTCGATTTAGGGCAAAAATGAATAAAAATAATTGAAGGGCTTTCAACCAAAATGTTTTGGGTTGATTTTGAATAAGGATGGACGTTCGTTTAACAAGATAAGGAACGAAAATATCTTAAGTAGGTGAAATTCCACTCACCTTTTTATAAAGAAAAGTAATATCCACTCACATGTGGGATATTATATTATAAGCATTAAGGTGCTTAATTTGCTTTTCTTTAAATTGAGGATAATGAAGGAGAATTAAAGGCAAGGAAGGTGCCTCGTACCCAAGGTAGTTGAGGGGGAAGAGGCGGCCACTTTATTGGGATTAATTGGATTTTTATAAGGCATTTTCTCTCTCATCAATTTCCTTATAAAAGTGCCATTTCTAAGCCCAAACCAAGGCCTTTTTCGGATTTTCTTCTTCCCCTTGCTTGAAAAACCGACCAAGGAGCTAGGGAGAAGCAGGGAGCACGTCCCCAACCTGTGGGTAAGCCCTTGACCTTCGTTCTCCATGATTTCATGGTGGAAATCGAAAATAAATTATGGATTCCTTCTTATTTCGATCTCCTCTTCAACCCTAGCCAACTTTTACAATCAAAAGCTTGAGGACGAGCCTAGGAGGAGTTGCAAGAGCTTCATCCACCATTAATGGCGTGATCTTGGAGCTTTGGAGCTCAATTGGAGGCGGGTTTTATAACTCAAACCCTTAAACATTGCTATTGCATCGATTCTCTATGCTTTGTTGATTGATTTCTTTAAATTGCTACACTCTTGTTTCTTTGCTGCAATTTCCATCAAGAACGGTTTCTGTTCTTGGTTGTTCGAAGGAAGGGGATGATGACATCATACTAGATGCTTATCCAAAGAAAATTACCAAGCAAAACCGTTTTGATAGCTACTCCAAATCATTTTAATTTGATTGGCTATGCGGTTTCAGCAAACCGTTTAAGGGAAAACGGTTTGAAACCGTCTGGGAGAAAACGGTTTCAAGACCGTTTTATATGGTTGAACAAGCATTGACCGTTTGGGAATTTTGTTCCTAATTATTTAGGCTGATAACCCTCCAAATTTGAGGGATTAAATCCAAAGGAATCGAGAGTTGAAGGCCAATCAATTAGGCAATCAGATTGAATTATGTGCTGATTTTCAACCTGATTAACTTGACCTGGTTGAGAAAACGGTTTCAATACCATTTGAGATGGTTGACCAAGCATTGAACGTTTGGGATTCCTTTTCATCATTATGTTTATTAATAACCCTCCAAAGTTGAGGGATTAACTCCAAAGGAATCGTGAGTTGAAGCCTAATCGATTTGGGAAACCTAATTGGATTAAGTGCTGATTTTCAATCTGATTTAATTGAACGTTTTGGGCAAACGGTCTCAAGACCGTTTGAGTGCGTTGACCAAGCATTGACCGTTTGGGATTACTGTTCCTAATGATGTTATCTAATGACGCACCGAATTTTAGGGATTAACTCCCAAGGAATAATGAGTTGAAGGCTATTCAATTAGGCAAACCCTAATTGACAACAGTGCTGAAATTCCAATGAGTTAAGTTGAGATTTTGGGTTGTTTAGCCCAAACGGTTTCAAGACCGTTTGGGGATCACCCAAACGGTCTCAAGACCGTTTGGGGATCACCCCAAGACCGTTTTGAGGTCTGGGGTCAAGTATAGTTGACCAATTGAAGGTCCAAAGGTACTAATCATATTGCAATGTAGTGCTGATCTGTTGATCAACTCGATAGACCAATCCATGATGATTTTTCACTAGAATCCAAAGGTTGGATGGGCCAAACGGTCTCAAGACCGTTTGGTGGTCACCCAAGACCGTTTGGAGGTCTAGGGTTGAGTATGGTTAGGTGTTTGAAGGTCTAAAGGTACCAAGCTGTTATACAATGCAATGCTGATTTGGTGATCAATCCAATGATCCAAACCTTAATTGGATGGCTTGGATTTGAGTGATATGATGGGAAAACGGTCTCAAGACCGTTTGGAGGTCATCCAAACGACCTCAAGACCGTTTGGGGTCAGGTCATACCCAATTTGGATAATGGTTCAATAGTTTCAAAGTAACCAATCTTGCATTGATGAGTGTTGTTGGATCTTCGATTCCAAACCCTAATTCAATTGAATCAAGCCCTAATTGATGACCAATTGAGGGTCAATTGAGGGTCAAATTAGTTGAAGGTTGACTTATTAAACTCAATTGAAGTATGAGCATAGGTCCAATTGATGATTGGTTCCATGAATTCAATGGTTGAAGGTCCAATGCAATCAATTGAAACACAATTAGTAGCATGATTGATGATCAACTTCAAAGCTCTAATTGGTGTTTATAAACCCTAATCCCATTGAGATCAGACCATAATTGAAGTCCCAATTGAGGGGTGAGCCATGATTCAAATGATGATTGAGTTGATGATCCAATTGGTTGAAGTTCCATTGATTAGAATTGAGTGTGGTTCAATTTGGTTAATTCAATTGGATACCTCATGTTATTGAAGGTCTAATTGATCAAACCTTTTTGAAAAACTAATGTGATTAGGTGGGAGATGCCTTTAATGGTACTAGTCATTAATGCATAACAAATGCATGGACCCAATACATGATGTAAACCCTAATTGAGGCTGATTCAATGTATAACCTTAATAAGAGGTTGTCTACATGTGAAATCACTAATTAGGATGTTAGTAAACCCTAGTTGAGGGTGTATCCTTGTGAAACCCTAGTGGAGGGTGTATCATTGTGAACCCTGGTTGAGGGTGTAACCTTGTGAAACCCTAGTGGAGGGTGTATCATTGTGAACCCTGGTTGAGGGTGTAACCTTGTGAAACCCTAGTTGAGGGTGTATCATTGCGATGGTTTATAGGCAACTTTATAATAAAGTTATGCCTTAAACTAAGATAAGTCCATATCATGTGAGATAGCTGAACAATTCTAATGTGTGGCCTATGCATTATATGCTAAGGGTGAGTATTCTGTGATGGAATGTATTAAGAGGGGAAATACCTTAATACAAGATAAAGTTGGTTAACTCAAGAGGGTCTGAATTAATGAGAAATGGGAAACCCTAACCCTGGTAAGGGAATAGTGGTGTTACCCTTGAATAATGATGTTATATATTGTTTTGCATGGTGCTGATATGAAATTGATGTATTATCATCTGTACTAACCATGCAGGTATGATGTGATGATGAACATAGCCAGGTATGAGCTATGACATTTTATGTATTGACATTGTTTATTGGGCCTTATGTGCCATGCTATACCTTATTGCCTAGTATGAGGTAATAAGAGAAGTAATGGGCCTTAAGTGCCATGAGAAGATGTTTATGTAATAAGCATCATATTTACCTTGGTCAGGTGACCTGAAGGTGATAATTACCTGAAAAAGTGGTAATAATGCTCAATGATGAGCTAAGGTTTTGAATACCCAGAACCATATGATTATGGCATTGAGTTGCAAAGGAATGAAAATTCCCAGTATTGAAATGAGGGACTGAGATCCCCATGTCTTATAAAGACTGAGAAGTGATTAATGGAAATAGTACATGTTTTCTTTATAGCATTTGTCTTATTAAGTTATGTTTGGAAACTTGGCTGATGCTAAAAGAATATGATAATGTACTTAATTAATCAAGTGATACCATATAATGTAGTTGCCCTGATCATAGATCCATCAGCGTCAGAATTAGCTGAATGGTGAAACGAGTTTACTCGGAACGCATATTTTTGAATATGTGGGGGTAATTGGGCAATTATATCCTTATGCCCCATAGGCATTGCTACAGGCTATGTCCTATGAACGGGATTGGTTACGGACCATACCCCAATAAGAGCATGGCTACGGGCCATGACTCCACAAAATAATACCGGGCATTGGCTACGGGCCATATCCTGAAGAGAGTATATGCTATGGGCTATAACTCTAATAGCGATGTTGCCAGTATACCCTGGAAAGATATCTAGCAGAGACACAAGATGTCCTGCATGTTATCTCGTACTGACCGAGATAGTTGAGGTCATGGGAATCCGGCTCTTCCATTGACCTATGTGTGGTACTGATGCTTTACGTAACCGTGGTCGGTTGGAGTATGAGCGGTATACCTCATCTTCTCAGGGCATAAGTGTGATTGTAAAATGTAATCAGCTGTATAGCATGTTTGCTTAAGGATTGAATACGGAGATTCATTGGCTGATGTTGCATTTCTTTGTGCATTTCTTAGTAGATAAATGTTAATTATGTTTCTTTATATTCTCTGCAAAGTAGACAGATGAATTACTTATCTACCTTGGGTAGATGCAATGACCTCCTTGAGAATGGAGATTATCTTATTCTGTTCTATGATGAATAATTCTACCTGATAATGTAAAAGTAACCCCTGCTCAGTTTTAATTTGATAAACTGCAATAACAATGTTTTTGGCGGAGAGTTATATCTCTCGCTGCGGCAATTTTCAATTGTCTCACCCCCGTGGGAAACATTTTTAGGTATGCATGGAAGGCAGAGCAGAAACCCTAGAATAGGGAAAGAGCAGCAGTAACAGCAGGGACATCAATAAGATCTCAGGTGGAAATATTGTCTGTCTAGTCATATAGATAGTAGTCTTTTGTGTCATCTCTGTACTCTCAGGTCCTCGAAGTTTTAAATGTATCAATCTGAGTTTTGGCTTAGTGCCTCGAAGTTTTTATACTGCCTGTGTATATTTGTTAACAGGGCAGTCAATGTTGTAATCCTTGAAAAGGAATGGTACAGGTTGTGTAGTTGTGAACCATGATGAATTTGGAATACTTTGGTTCATGGTTAAAGAGTTTTCCTATGAATGGATCTCTTTGCAAAAAGTTTTAAATTTTCAGTGATTTTCAGTAATCCGCTGCAAATAATTCGCTTCCGCATTAGTTTATCCTGTTTTCGCGAGACGGTCGTTACAATTAGTGGTATCAGAGCTCTAGGTTCGTTGAGTCTACAGAGACATAGGACTAAGTTGTTGAGTTTGTGTTAGTGTCCTCCAGTATACCCTATAATGATTTCTGCTTCTACAGAGAAAGGGTAAAGTTTAAAATGACTGGAGAGCACAATGAACACATTGCTTAGGGCAATGTTGTTGCACCAAGAAGAGGTGCAAGGGATCATGCAAGAATAGAATGAGTGCCTGAGAATCCCCATTAAGACCTGATCAGGATAGAGAATCCTATGATCATGCTCTTGTTGGGAAGATTAGGGCAACAATAATGCATATGAGTGGACTGGATGCTAGGCTTACAACCTAGGTTATCAGTCCTTAATACAGAAAGCTTGAGCTTTAAATGAGTTCCTAAATGACTTAGTCATGTTGGAACAAGGGAAAATATGGAAAAGATTAACTTATAGCAAGAAAGTGGACTCTGCTATGAGTTCAGACAGATAATAAATATGTGATGGTAGTGCCCAATAAGGGGAAATAAGATGAGAAGTAGGGAATGGTCACTATAATTCTAGAGACATTTGCCTAATGGTTTTAAAAAGCCAAGTTTTTGGTACTAATAGTGCAATAAATGCCTAGTGTACCAGGGAAGTAGCCACTAAGTAAGTGTAAAGGTCTTAACCTTTCACCTGTAAGATTCTATGGCTTAGTTTTTGCTTCAGTAATAAGACTAGTAAGACCATGATATGAGTACAAGGTATGTTATAAATGTGTACATGTTGAGTACACTAAACCCTTTTTGTTATTAAAAGGAGGATTGTTGATATTGTTTTCCCCATTGGTTGCTATATAGGGATGAAATGATGAGAACTAGAATTTGAATTCTGTTCAGTATTCTTTTAAATGCTCTATATTGATCTTACCTCCATGAAAGAGGAAGAGGTATAGAAGAGATGCCTGGATAAAATCCAGGGATGTTAAATCTTATGTTATGGTAATATGAAAAGAAAGGAATATGATAGCATGTAAGTGCATACTACTTGATCTCAGTACTTGTAAACCCTGATCAGGTGTAAAACTATTGATGATAAAGTGAGTATGGAAACTCTTCGATTGATATCTTTTTGATTGCCCTGATCAAGCAATCATTCTGATACAATCTAAAGAGTATCATGAAATTGGAAATATGATATGGATAAATGTATCATATCTTAAGAACAAGAAAGAAGGATCTGATAGGAATTCAGATCAGTATGTGTATATGAGGAAGTAAAAGTATGACCCTCATATGATGAGAAAGAGAACAAGGGAGGTGATCCCTGTTCTATAAAGTTGTAAATATGATAAAAGAAAGATGAGAATATAATGTGTTTTCAACACATGCGACTGATACTAAGGTAAGAGATTCTAGTATCTGAGAATTATCAGATGGTTTAGATTGGCTACCTGGAATGGTCAACTATGAAATCAGTCTGATTATATAAAATGATATGAACATCATATGTTAGGGGTTTATGCTTTGCATAAACATAACAACTAAATATGTCTTTAAGATAAGTTCTCATTTGACTCTATGAGAATATTGTGTGAAGGAACTTTGTGCTGATCAAAGTTATATGATGTCTATATAACAATGAGGTGTTATGAAGAGACATGATGATATGATGAATGAATAATATCTATTCCCTTTATCTGGGATTTCGGGGACGAAATCCTTGTTAGGGGTTTATAATTTGTAACATCCCTGACCTGGGTTAATGCTTTAACCCTAGGTGTTTTGATTAAGAAAGATGATTATATGCTTAATCTCATCTTGTAAAAAGTAATTAAGGCTCAAAAGGAACCTATGTTTCGATTTTGGTCCTGTTTGAACAATGTTGAAGCAATGTTTGCTTATTTTGGACTAAAGTGCAAATTACCCAAGTTGAGGGGTTAAATTGCAAATGTTGCATGATAAGATGTTCCTCTGATGTTGAGACATCATAATAATGAATATAATGTAGTGGTATGGTTTCCAAAAACTTGGACACCAAGATTAAGCTTGTAAAGCAATCCTTGTGCATTAAAACCTAGTTTTGGTGTAATGTGCAATTTACCCAAAATCTAGGGTTCAATATGCAAATTACCACTTCAATATGGTCCTTAATGTTTCTTGGCATCATGTAGAGAAAATAAAATGAGAGGGGTGCTTCATTTGAATTAAGTTGGAGGAGAGAGAATCTTGATATTAAAATAATCAAGATTAATGCCTAATTGAAACCCTAATTCGATTTAGGGAAAAAATGAATAAAAATAATTGAAGGGCTTTCAACCAAAATGTTTTGGGTTGATTTTGAATAAGGATGGACGTTCGTTTAACAAGATAAGGAACGAAAATATCTTAAGTAGGTGAAATTCCACTCACCTTTTTATAAAGAAAAGTAATATCCACTCACATGTGGGATATTATATTATAAGCATTAAGGTGCTTAATTTGCTTTTCTTTAAATTGAGGATAATGAAGGATAATTAAAGGCAAGTAAGGTGCCTCGTACCCAAGGTAGTTGAGGGGGAAGAGGCGGCCACTTTATTGGGATTAATTGGATTTTTATAAGGCATTTTCTCTCTCATCAATTTCCTTATAAAAGTGCCATTTCTAAGCCCAAACCGAGGCCTTTTTCGGATTTTCTTCTTCCCCTTGCTTGAAAAACCGACCAAGGAGCTAGGGAGGAGCAGGGAGCACGTCCCCAACCTGTGGGTAAGCCCTTGACCTTCGTTCTCCATGATTTCATGGTGGAAATCGAAAATAAATTATGGATTCCTTCTTATTTCGATCTCCTCTTCAACCCTAGCCAACCTTTACAATCAAAAGCTTGAGGACGAGCCTAGGGGGAGTTGCAAGAGCTTCATCCACCATTAATGGCGTGAGCTTGGAGCTTTGGAGCTCAATTGGAGGCGGTTTTTATAACTCAAACCCTTAAACATTGCTATTGCATCAATTCTCTATGCTTTGTTGATTGATTTCTTTAAATTGCTACACTCTTGTTTCTTTGCTGCAATTTCCATCAAGAATGGTTTCTGTTCTTGGTTGTTCGAAGGAAGGGGATGATGACATCATCCTAGATGCTTATCCAAAGAAAATTACCAAGCAAAACCGTTTTGATAGCTACTCCAAATCGTTTTAATTTGATTGGCTATGTGGTTTCAGCAAACCGTTTAAGGAAAAACGGTTTGAAACCGTTTGGGAGAAAACGGTTTCAAGACCGTTTGAGATGGTTGAACAAGCGTTGACCGTTTGGGAATTTTGTTCCTAATTATGTAGGCTGATAACCCTCCAAATTTGAGGGATTAACTCCAAAGGAATCGAGAGTTGAAGGCCAATCAATTAGGCAATCGGATTGAATTATGTGCTGATTTTCAACCTGATTAACTTGACCTGGTTGAGCAAACGGTTTCAAGACCGTTTGAGATGGTTGAACAAGCATTGACCGTTTGGGATTCCTGTTCATCATTATGTTTATTAATAACCCTCCAAAGTTGAGGGATTAACTCCAAAGGAATCGTGAGTTGAAGCCTAATCAATTAGGGAAACCTAATTGGATTAAGTGCTGATTTTCAATCTGATTTAATTGAACGTTTTGGAAAAACGGTCTCAAGACCGTTTGAGTGCATTGACCAAGCATTGACCGTTTGGGATTACTGTTCCTAATGATGTTATCTAATGACGCACCGAATTTTAGGGATTAAATCCCAAGGAATAATGAGTTGAAGGCTATTCAATTAGGCAAACCCTAATTGAAAACAGTGCTGAAATTCCAATGAGTTAAGTTGAGATTTTGGGTTGATTAGCCCAAACGGTTTCAAGACCGTTTGGGGATCACCCAAACGGTCTCAAGACCGTTTGGGGATCACCCCAAGACCGTTTGGAGGTCTGAGGTCAAGTATAGTTGACCAATTGAAGGTCCAAAGGTACTAATCATATTGCAATGTAGTGTTGATCTGTTGATCAACTCGATAGACCAATCCACGATGATTTTTCACTAGAATCCAAAGGTTGGATGGGCCAAACGGTCTCAAGACCGTTTGGTGGTCACCCAAGACCGTTTGGAGGTCTATGGTTGAGTATGGTTAGGTGTTTGAAGGTCTAAAGGTACCAAGCTGTTATACAATGCAATGCTGATTTGGTGATCAATCCAATGTTCCAAACCTTAATTGGATGGCTTGGATTTGAGTGATATGATGGGCAAACGGTCTCAAGACCGTTTGGAGGTCATCCAAACGTCCTCAAGACCGTTTGGGGTCAGGTCATACCCAATTTGGATAATGGTTCAATAGTTTCAAAGTAACCAATCTTGCATTGATGAGTGTTGTTGGATCTTCGATTCCAAACCCTAATTCAATTGAATCAAGCCCTAATTGATGACCAATTGAGGGTCAATTGAGGGTCAAATTAGTTGAAGGTTGACTTATTAAACTCAAATGAAGTATGATCATAGGTCCAATTGATGATTGGTTCCATGAATTCAATGGTTGAAGGTCCAATGCAATCAATTGAAACACAATTAGTAGCATGATTGATGATCAACTTCAAAGCTCTAATTGGTGTTTATAAACCCTAATCCCATTGAGATCAGACCATAATTGAAGTCCCAATTGAGGGGTGAGCCATGATTCAAATGATGATTGAGTTGATGATCCAATTGGTTGAAGTTCCATTGATTAGAATTGAGTGTGGTTCAATTTGGTTAATTCAATTGGATACCTCATGTTATTGAAGGTCTAATTGATCAAACCTTTTTGAAAAACTAATGTGATTAGGTGGGAGATGCCTTTAATGGTACTAGTCATTAATGCATAACAAATGCATGGACCCAATACATGATGTAAACCCTAATTGAGGCTGATTCAATGTATAACCTTAATAAGAGGTTGTCTACATGTGAAATCACTAATTAGGATGTTAGTAAACCTTAGTTGAGGGTGTATCCTTGTGAAACCCTAGTGGAGGGTGTATCATTGTGAACCCTGGTTGAGGGTGTAACCTTGTGAAACCCTAGTGGAGGGTGTATCATTGTGAACCCTGGTTGAGGGTGTAACCTTGTGAAACCCTAGTTGAGGGTGTATCATTGCGATTGTTTATAAGCAACTTTATAATAAAGTTATGCCTTAAACTAAGATAAGTCCATATCATGTGAGATAGCTGGACAATTCTAATGTGTGGCCTATGCATTATATGCTAAGGGTGAGTATTCTGTGATGGAATGTATGAAGAGGGGAAATACCTTAATACAAGATAAAGTTGGTTAACTCAAGAGGGTCTGAATTAATGAGAAATGGGAAACCCTAACCCTGGTAAGGGAATAGTGGTGTTACCCTTGAATAATGATGTTATATATTGTTTTGCATGGTGCTGATATGAAATTGATGTATTATCATCTGTACTAACCATGCAGGTATGATGTGATGATGAACATAGCCAGGTATGAGCTATGACATTTTATGTATTGACATTGTTTATTGGGCCTTATGTGCCATGCTATACCTTATTGCCTAGTATGAGGTAATAAGAGAAGTAATGGGCCTTAAGTGCCATGAGAAGATGTTTATGTAATAAGCATCATATTTACCTTGGTCAGGTGACCTGAAGGTGATAATTACCTGAAAAAGTGGTAATAATGCTCAATGATGAGCTAAGGTTTTTGAATACCCAGAACCATATGATTATGGCATTGAGTTGCAAAGGAATGAAAATTCCCAGTATTGAAATGAGGGACTGAGATCCCCATGTCTTATAAAGACTGAGAAGTGATTAATGGAAATAGTACATGTTTTCTTTATAGCATTTGTCTTATTAAGTTATGTTTGGAAACTTGGCTGATGCTAAAAGAATATGATAATGTACTTAATTAATCAAGTGATACCATATAATGTAGTTGCTCTGATCATAGATCCATCAGCGTCAGAATTAGCTGAATGGTGAAACGAGTTTACTCGGAACGCATATTTTTGAATATGTGGGGGTAATTGGGCAATTATATCCTTATGCCCCATAGGCATTGCTACGGGCTATGTCCTATGAACGGGATTGGTTACGGACCATACCCCAATAAGAGCATGGCTACGGGCCATGACTCCACAAAATAATACCGGGCATTGGCTACGGGCCATATCCTAAAGAGAGTATATGCTATGGGCTATAACTCTAATAGCGATGTTGCCAGTATACCCTGGAAAGCTATCTAGCAGAGACACAAGATGTCCTGCATGTTATCTCGTACTGACCGAGATAGTTGAGGTCATGGGAATCTGGCTCTTCCATTGACCTATGTGTGGTACTGATGCTTTACGTAACCGTGGTCGGTTGGAGTATGAGCGGTATACCTCATCTCCTCAGGGCATAAGTGTGATTGTAAAATGTAATCAGCCGTATAGCATGTTTGCTTAAGGATTGAATACGGAGATTCATTGGCTGATGTTGCATTTCTTTGTGCATTTCTTAGTAGATAAATGTTAATTATGTTTCTTTATATTCTCTACAAAGTAGACAGATGAATTACTTATCTACCTTGGGTAGATGCAATGACCTCCTTGAAAATGGAGATTATCTTATTCTGTTCTATGATGAATAATTCTACCTGATAATGTAAAAGTAACCCCTGCTCAGTTTTAATTTGATAAACTGCAATAACAATGTTTTTGGCGGAGAGTTATATCTCTCGCTGGGGCAATTTTCAATTGTCTCACCCCTGTGGGAAACATTTTTAGGTATGCATGGAAGGCAGAGCAGAAACCCTAGAACAGGGAAAGAGCAGCAGCAACAGTAGGGACATCAATAAGATCTCAGGTGGAAATATTGTTTGTCTAGTCATATAGATAGTAGTCTTATGTGTCGTCTCTGTACTCTCAGGTCCTCGAAGTTTTAAATGTATCAATATGAGTTTTGGCTTAGTGCCTCGAAGTTTTTATACTGCCTGTGTATATTTGTTAACATGGCAGTCAATGTTGTAATCCTTGAAAAGGAATGGTACAGGTTGTGTAGTTGTGAACCATGATGAATTTGGAATACTTTGGTTCATGGTTAAAGAGTTTTCCTATGAATGGATCTCTTTGCAAAAAGTTTTAAATTTTCAGTGATTTTCAGTAATCCGCTGCAAATAATTCGCTTCCGCATTAGTTAATCCTGTTTTCGCGAGACGGTCGTTACACCTTATTCCTTGTAGCAACGTTCCAACTTACATCGTCTTTATCCTTGGTGTAAGGCATGCATACTGTCCTATCTCTCACTCCATAACAAGAAGAAATAAGCATTTGGCTGCAGTCCAAATACAGAGTTCTTCCTGTTCCAAGAGTAGAGATGGTACAACCCACCTTGCCCGTACACTTTCAAATCCAAGTTGAAACCTGCAGCTTATGTATCTATATCACAAACATCATGATATCCACACTACTTCCAGGAAAACTGGTCTCGGACTTACTTGGTCCAAGCATAATCCTAGGTCATCTCCTCTAGGTCTATAGGGTGTCGGTACTTTTGGGGTCATCCCTCTTCCCTTATGCATCCAGAGAGTGTCGTACTCATCTTCCCTTTGGGTCCCATGAGTTCATGAAGGTGATCAATCTCCTAACCCATGGCCCTCAGACAATGATAGCTGTTACCTCCCGACCCTATGGTCATGTGCAACTAGGGAATTAGGCAACTCCTTCTTCCATCGGTCTTATCCCTACCTGACCCTTGGATAGACTTAGGATTCTAACATAGTACATGTTCAACTTAGAACCTTACCCAATCCTTCATCATCTCTCTCTGCATTCATGACTGACTTTCATCCTTTCTCAGGGATCATGGCGACCTGCCTACCTTGGTCAGGCCCCATACTGGTTACCTTCATGGTAACACATCAATATGCACTTAGAGATGGTTATGTATGGGTCTACATGTTCATTTTCACGCCATGTACTTTTCACTTAGCTTCTCAAGATCCTATGAAACCTCTTTAGGTCACCTCAAAACCAACAGAACTGGTATACAACCTACCAAAGGGGTCCCTCTCCTAGGATGGGAGGAAAACTAACTCTTGACAACCAGGTCACAAAAGCTCTTACGTCTAGGGTTTACATCCACATGAGCTTACTTAACTCTAGCAAGCTATTAAGGCACAAGCAGATCACCTTACTATACCATGCTAGGTCATACTTGTCCTCTTTCCTCGATGCTGGATCAAGATCATACTTTCCTGTATCATCAACCTAGTTGTGAGGGGTTCATCAAACATACCTTAAACTTAAGAGGTTTCCTTTACCTATACACACGAGGAGTACCATGCTCGAACTATAGAGACTCAAATCTCATCATGAGCATTGGATACACTACTTCCCCTCTTAGGCCTAGGAACCGTATGTTCTCTTTTGGGTATCCAACTGCATGCTCAATCTCTTAACTACGAATCAAGCATGTCATGTACTTCCATGATCCTTTTATATAGGCAACACCTCAAAGTTGAGTCTTCCTCAAGGACAACTAACTAGGTATGATGCCCCACATCTTGCTACTTCATCCTCTTCAAGTCTAAGAAACTCTTCTACCTATCTCAGGAGGTAAACACCTATACCATAGGCACAGAGGTACCAATAGACTCATCCTCTCTCTAGGGTTTGGTTCCTCACATGGCAACCAAGACATCACTAGCCTCCAAGGGTCAAGCATACGACAACCACTATCATCCACTTAGGTCGCATCATCCTCAACTCCCACTGTTTGTCAAGTTTGTGGTTTTAGGCTTCCAACCTTCTTGCCTGAGGTTTGCTCTCTCTCTGGAGCTAATCCTACAACCAACCTCTCTATAAGAGGTCCTTTCTTCATGAAGGATCAAGCTCATCATCATGCCCCTACCTTAGTGAAGCCTATACTCGAACTTATGTTTACTCAAGATTATCCATAGCCCTTTCATTATCCATCCATCATGATCTCTTAACCATGATTTCATCAAGATATACCCTACTTGCCTAAGCCCATAGGGTAACTATAGGTTCATCTCTAACCTTATCCAGGAAGGAGCTATCCTTTGCTCAAACATGCACGATCCTTCTCAGGGTTGGGGTGCCAAAGGTGCTAGGCCATCTAACCTCTCATGACTCATATGACAAACCATAGGCATGGCATCTAATCTCATCATGTCTCTCTCTAACCTTCTCTTAGGATTAGGGTTAACATCATCCTCAAAGGATGTGCGAGGTCTCTACCTTCAATGGAGGTCTCTACCTCCAAGACTAACTCTCTTTACTCATCCTCCTGACAAGGAGGTGTATCCTCAGGTCTCTCCTGAGGGCTATGACAACTTGTGTCACATGACCTAGGCATGTATCTATTCTTTAGTTTGTGCTTAATCCATTAAGCTTATGTCCATGACATCTTATTTACATGCTTTTAATTAGTTTGGTGGAGGATTCCTTAGACCTTATTAACTTTTCCCATACCTCAAGAGGGTGAGGAGAAGAGAGAAAACTCTAATCCTTAAGGTCCTTAACAAAATTTGAGTTGAGAAGGGATGAACAAGATGAGAGAGTCCTAAAGGTATCTTATTTCGAATCATACCCTAAGACTTTGGCCAGGCAGTCACACAGATCCGGGAGTCCTCATATTCCGAATAGCGGTGTGGAGGAAAATATTGCCAACCCCCGATCGTGATCCTTTTCTAGACACCTTTATCTTTCAAATAATCCTCTAATAACTCCCTTGGGTTCTATAGAATTTGTAAAATTTAATAATTATTAAAGATTACTTGAGGGACCTATGCTCTGATACCAATTGTAACGACCCCGCCTCCCGGTAACCCCCAATTAAGGGAGACCGAAAGGTCGGTGCCGTTATCCAATTAACAAGATCAAAGGTTCGACAAATAATCAATAACAATTATGAAATTCTACTAACTAGCTGAAATTTGGTATAAAATTAAAACTTTACTTACCTTTGAAAACCTTGGGAATCTATCTATCCAAGCTTGAATCCACTCTAACTAATCCTCCTTGCACTTTATGTTTTACTTTCACAATGTGTCAATTTACTATTTGTTCTTTCAATTGTTGTTCCTAAAACGCCGACAAACAAAACGTCAGTCAGTATATCAAAATATACTGGTATGTGGGAACAACCAAAATCTTGCAAATATGGCTAACAATTTAATAATCACAATCAAATTAATTAACAAGCCAATTTACACTTTTCAGTATGACATTCTCCACCGCTTTTGCCCTAACCCTGGCATACCCACCTTAGGGTGCCCTTTGCCAATGACTTATGGCCACCTTCTCAATCCTGAGCTTGGTGCCTGAGGGTCACCACTCATGGTGCCCACTAGTCATGCAATATCATAGGCCACCTTCTTGGTGCCTGGAGTCACCACTCAAGGTGTCCATTGGTCTACCCATCTGGGCCTGACCTTTGGCATCATCCATCAGGGTGGCATGTAGGTGCGAGAATCCATACTTCTATTATTAATGTGATAATCATAGTGACTTTATAATTTGCAAGTATGAACATCCAACAGATAATTTTCATTCAATGCGATTAACCATCTGAAAAATCATCGAGAAACTAAGGCAGTTATTCATAATTAACCACATACCTGATCCAGAGTAACTTGGTGTCCAAGCAATAAGGATAAAGAACAAGCAACCATCAATCAACCATATCCTGAAAATAATGCATGGCATCCAAGTGTTATAGTTTATCTAGAACATTTTAAAGCTAGACTTGGATTCCGTCTTAGGTTTTCTACGCCACTTTTAGGGTTTCCATTGCAATTTGGGTTTCCTTTTATCTTTTACTATTTTAAACCCTAATTTAACACAATTGATCACAAACAATTATTTCCACATCTAATACTCAATTTCGGATTAAAGGCATAATTAACCCTTAATTCAGCTCATTAAGCCTCTTTTTATTAAAGCTACTATTTTTATCTTTTTAATCCATGACAAGATCATTATACGCATTTATCATTAACTCATAGTTCATTATGGTCCAAATCCCATATGAACTCGATTTGTTATAATTCCATCTTTTATTCATCAGAAAACCCTAATTACTACATTTAGGGCATTTATCCACAAATTAGGAACTTAATACTCGAATTAGCTTAGATTCAACATATTCCAACTTTAATCATGAAATTAATCAATTAAAGCCATTAATAGTCGAATTAATCAACATTAGGGTTTCAAGGCTTATTAAAACATATTCATGCACATGGACTTTCAATTAAACTAATTACGTGCAAAAATTCATCCTTTTTCTGCCTAATCTTCTTTTTTATCATTAACAGGCTAATATCAACTTTAATCATCTATTAAACCCTACTAATCGCTTTAATCATATCAAAATAGGGTTCTTTAAACATTAATACATTAAAGTTGATATCTTCCATTACATTGCGAATTTCATAAGGAATCAGGCTTCAATTATATTTTATTTAGATTCCCCTAAGTTTTCTGAGCAAGTTTCATATTTTATGCATACTCATCCGAGCTACCATTAGAGAGATATGAATTTTGCATTAAAAGTACCTTTTTAGCCAATGGCGGCTCGCCACGTCAGTAGGAAACCAAATTCTTAAGTAGCCGGCTTTGCAAGTGGTAAAGGACCGCCCTACCCCTCCCTTGGTGCACACGCGCCAGGGGCAGTCACGTCTTTTAAGTTTATTATCCCCTACCTCACGAAGCAGGGCTCCGTCCATCTGCCGTGACGACGACCACAGATATACCTCCGGCTCAGGTCGTCTTCTCTCTCTCGAGTCCCACGCACGGTCCAGAAGGACAGCCTCCTCCTTGCCGGAGATGAGGAGAGCGTCCGTTCTGCAGTTGGTGGCCAGAGGTGGTTCGGTTCAGGCTTCTACGCCCGCCGGTCAGTGCAGAGGAAGGGGGACCTTCGGACCTATGGGAAACCCTTCTTCTAGTGCCACCACCCGCGCTCTAGGTAAAGGAGACATGGAGGAAGATATACGTGGTCATCCCAGGTTCTGGGGTCGACGGAAAAACCCATGAACGAACTTGGTTCTTCGTGAAGGTGAAGGAGCTGCGTCCCTATGGCACCTCGGGTTCCACATGGTTTGCCACCCCAGGAGGGGTTCTGGGTACGATTCACTCCTCCCTCGATGACCCTCATGCCCTCTGGCACACTCCTTAAACGTGAGGGAAAGAAATGACCAACAAGGTCTAGGGTTTGTAATGAAGAAGGAGAAGGAGAAGAGAAAAGGTTGCTTGGATTTATTTTAACTCGGCCAAAGGCCCTTCCCCTTATATAGGGGGGAGGTATGTAAACCCCAAGACTTCACTCAAGAGGGAAATAAGTCCCTTTCTTAATAGGAAAATAATTCTCCTTAGTTAAGAAACAATAATTACTTTCTCTCTCCCTCTCTTCATTATCTTTTAGGTAGCCATATTTCATGGATAATTAAGAATTCGAAAATTATCCTTTTTATTATCTCCAGCCTTGCCTTATAATCTCTTGGCCATGAAAACTATTTCCTTAAAGCAAAAAGCATTATCTTTTTGATATTATCAAAAAGTCGTTGATGAATTATCTTCTTATTTTGCAATTTTGGAATTTTCTCCATATTTCTTCTTCATTGGGGCTCTTTGGACCCCAAGAAACTCTAATATTTAGAAATCCTTTTATTGGATACTCATTATCCTTCTAGGTGCATCTAAATGCGTTATTCTTCATTATTTCTCATTATCTTGTTTATTTCTTATTAAATAGTTCTTTTTGAGGATTTCTCTTTATTTCCCTTTTATTTTCCTCATTGGTATCCCTTTTATCATAAGCAATCCTTGGGATACGAAATTCCACCAAGGATCACTTAATTATACCTCTTTTTACTTATTTTCCACATTTCATCAATATTTTCAATTTCTTTCTTAATAAAGTAATACTTAATTGATCTCTTCTTTTCTTATTACTCTCTTTATGCAACTTTGGACTCCTTGGTACCCAAGGAACCCAAGAGGCACGAAATCCCTCCTTGGATTTGCCTTCTAGAGGTTTCTACCTCTTTCTTTTCTCAAATATTCAATTATTCATTAATTAATTGAATTTTCCTTGTTATTGGGCCCAATAGCCAATAAAGCCCACAAATCAAACAACAAGGCTATTTAAACGAAATCAATTTATTCTCAAAAAATTATATTATTTGTCCAAATATATTTAATATGCGAAATTACATTTCTCACCAAATGAACCCAAAATTGGGGTTGTAACAAAAGTTGATCAACCACATGCACTATTCTGCCAATGAGATTTAGTGCTCACATGTACTATTCTGCCAAAGAGATTTAGTACTTTCATCAATGCACTATTCTACCAAAGATATTTAGTGCTATCATATAATCGATCATATTTCTTATGTTTCATGTGTTCAAAACCATAAGTACGGAAAATCAAGTAACATATCATACAAGAACAATCATTTCATCCAATATCATATGCCAAGTATTTTACTACATATATAACACAAGCATATTGTATAATAAGCCAAGTAAGAGATAATGGCTTACATTCATCCGAGATAATCTAAACCATATTCTTGATGTCAACTATATCCTTAGTCAAACCCCTGGTTAAGACCAAATCACATATCACCATCAGGTTCTCATCATCTTAACCCTAGTTATATCCATTAGGGTTTAGTTTAGTTCATTAGGATATGTACATCATTATTTGTCTTCTTGTCTTGGAATTATCCTACTAATGTCACTTTCCAATTATTTTGCGATTATAGTTCATTATCTGAGCATTAAGTTCCATATCATTTTTGTGAACATATTAACCCTAGTTTATATATACCTTATTCAGATTAGGGTTGCAACCCCATGTATTAAGGGTCATCTTCATAGAACATGGATTTTGTGTATAAAATTGATCTCAGATTTACATATTATCTTCCAGTTACTAATATGAGGGTATTTTGTGAATTTCAACATTTATTGAACATCTATGTATTAATTGCATTTTATTTAGGGTTATTAGCCCTAGATAGCCATATGAAGCAAATTACATGATTTTATGCATCCACATTATAATCACAGACCTTAAATGGATTATAGACATGAATATAGATTTAATGACATTTTATCATAATTTTAGGCCATTGTTTGTTATTTATTATCCATAAAACAAGTATAATGCATCTTGCATGATATTACTATGATTAGTGCATCAAAAGCTTAGTATTTCACACCAACCGTATGCGTCCGTTGATGGATAAAATCATTTCAGAACAGCAAAGTGCTTTCATCCCGGGAAGGCTTATTACCGACAATGTGCTGGTGGCATACGAATTATTTCACACCATGAAAGGAGAGAAGAGGAAAAAGAAGGGACATATAGCACTGAAACTTGACATGTCTAAAGCCTATGACCGAGTAGAATGGGGGTTTGTGGATTACGTGCAGGAGAGGTTGGGATTCGGAGAGCTTTGGAGGAGAAAAATTATGAACTGTATGTCGTCAGTATCTCATTCCTTTGCTATCAATGGGGATCGTACCAGGAAGACTCAACCATCCAGAGGACTGCGACAGGGTGACCCTCTCTCCCCTTACCTTTTCATTTTATGTGCTGAAGCTTTTTCTTCTTTATTAAACTTGGCAACACAACAGAAAAAAATCCATGGAGTGCGAGCCAGCCGGCATGGGCCGCACATTTCTCACCTTTTCTTTGCAAATGACTCCATTCTTTTTGCGAGGGCAACCAAAGAAGAATGCCTGATATTAGCTGACATTATCAGCCAGTACGAACGGGCATCCGGAGAGAAAATCAACCTATCAAAAACTGAGGTGGCCTTCAGCAAAGGAGTGTCCAGGGAGAGGAAAGACGAGATTTGCCAAGTACTTCAAGTTAAAGAGGTGGAGAAACATGGAAAGTACCTAGGACTACCAGCAGTGGTGGGGAGGTCCAAGAAGCAAGCCTTCTCGTACATTCAGGAGCGGGTATGGAATAAACTTCAAGGTTGGAAGGAAAAACTGTTATCCAAAGCGGGAAAGGAGGTTCTAATCAAGGCAGTGGCGCAAGCAATTCCAACGTACCTGATGAGTATTTTCCAGTTGCCAGCTTATCTTCTAGATGCCATCAACGTTTCCATTGCCAGATTTTGGTGGGGAGCCAAAGATAGTGAAAGGAAAATAGCATGGGTCAGTTGGGAAAAGCTCTGTACACCGAAAAACCAAGGAGGTATGGGTTTCCGGGATATTGGTGTCTTCAATCAAGTCCTTCTTGCCAAACAAATTTGGAGGTTGTTCCACAGAAGCGAGACGTTGGTGTACAAAGTTCTCAAGGCTAAGTATTTCCCATCCAGCAGTGTTCTCAAAGCAAGACGGGGCCACAACCCAAGTTTCACTTGGAGGAGCATATGGAATTCTAAGAGCATAATACTAGATGGCATGCAGTGGAGAGTGGGTGACGGCAAAGACATAAACATATGGTCCGACAACTGGATTCCCAATCTAGATGGCAGCATCGAATCTAGGTTGGGAATATCTTCACTGACAGTACAGCAGGTGCACCAATTAATAGACCATGATACCATGCAATGGAACCGGGGGCTGATCTACGAGATGCTAGCACAACATGTGGCTGATATGGTTTGTGCGACTCCTTTAGGAATCTCGACGAGACCGGATGGTATCTTCTGGAGACCAAGCAGAAGCGAGGAGTATACAGTGAGGTCCGCCTATTGGATGGCTACACAACAACCAAGCAGCAATGAACATCCGATCAACCACGTGGAAAGAGAAGTGTGGCGGGCGATATGGAAGACGGGATTAGCTCCCAAAGCAACACACTTTCGTTGGCGATGTGTCGTTGGCTCGTTGGCCACCGTGGGAAGGTTGTTTGATAGGTACTGCCATCAAGATGGGATTTGTAATATTTGCAGGAAGGTAAAAGAAGATATCAGTCACATGCTCTTCAAGTGTGACCAGGCTTGGGAACTATGGAAGGATTATCCGATGGAAACACAGTGGCGTGTGAGCCAACTGGGCACCAAACCGGTGCGGGCAGCTCTCATGGCAGCAGTGTGGCCTTTACGTGGGAAAGCAGATGATGATATGATTGCTGCTCTTTGGGCAATATGGAGCAGGAGAAATGACGTTACGTTTGGGAACAAGGTCCGCAGCCCGATGATCATTAAGAACTCACTTCTTCCATTGGTTCGTTATCATCCGGAGGCGTCGAGCAGGCAGCCGGGCTGCACGAGCGCAGACGCAACTGCGGGTTGGACCAGGCCGCCGGCAGGGAACGTGAAGATCAATTGTGATGCTGCTGTGAACGTGAAGGGCATGGACGGGCTTGGGATGGTGTGGAGGACAGCGGATGGTGAAGCAACAAGAATCGTCGGGAAGAAGCAGCCGTCACTTAAGGACCCGCGATGCGCTGAAGCACTAGCCATTAGAGAAGGACTCATCCTCTCCAAAGACATGAACCTCACCCATGTGATTCTGGAATCTGATGTTGAAGCAGTGATCAAGTTTATTGAGGCCGGGACTAGAAGAGCAGATCTCCTGGGAACCATCCTTGATGACATAGCTCACCTTAGCTTATCATTTACTAGCATTTCTTTTGTGTTCTGTCGTAGATTGGCAAATGGGGTTGCACATCATGTAGCCCGACTAGCCTCTAGTAGTAGTTTTTCTTTCAGTAGCTTTAGTTCTTTCCCTACTATTGTAAAGAACTGCATTAGAGCAGATTTGCAAATCTAATATAAAAGATCGCTTATCCTAAAAAAAAGCTTAGTATTAGGATTTCATGTTGTTCTACACATTTTTCCTGAACATATTGGTATATTATTTGTAATTTTCTGATAAGCAGGCTATTTACTACAATTTATCAAAGATCCAAGTAATTCTGGGATTTTACTTTTTTGAGCCAATCTGCAGCCGCTATGTAGCCTCTGTGGGTCACTGGTTTGGCTCAGTTTTACGCCTAGTTTGGTTCAGTTTTGGACTGGGTGGTCTGGTCTCTAGACCCAGTTCCACTCCGCTTTCCCCTTTGCTTCACGATCTACGCGATCTGCAAGTCAGGACTCTATTCTTCCGTGAACAGGTCCGCCGCCGCCAGGTCCTACCTAGCGAGCAATCTATTGCTCAGGGGTGATCCCCGCATGATCCTAAGGCCATGTTTAGCTTTTTCCATGCCTTCCAGACCTCTACAGCTGACCAGTTTGCTGCTCGAGGCACCTCCTGGTGAGCTCGAGGAGGTTGCCCGTGGCTACTGCTGCCATGGCAGAACCAAAAGGGGAAAACCACCCAGTCCCTCCTCGTGCACGATTGAAGGTGTGGAAGCAAACTCAAAGCCTCCAGAAACTCACCCGCGACCATTGTTCGTGGTGGAAATAAGTGTGTAGGGTCCCCGAGCTCCATCTTCATATGGCAAAAAGGTGCTCCTCGTCTAGCATCGAAACTGCAATGAAGGTCAACGGGGCGGATGGGTTGGACTCCGCTAAATCTGTGCTTTCTTTCTCATTCCTTGTCTTCCTCAGAATGGCCTTCTAGCTCTCTTATCTACTCATGTCCACCACCTACTCATGGCTGTGGAGAGGCAACGCGAGACTGGGGCTCCTTCTCTCTACTGGTGTGGTATTGCATCTCTCTTAAGGGGTCAAAAGAAAGCTCGTCCCAGTCTGAAGCCAACTGCTCAGTTAGTCTCTCCCCTCGCCCCACGATCTTGGCGAGTGGGTGGTAGGGAACCACTGCCTCTGGTTTCCCCCCACAATCTCCAGTCTAACTGGAGGTAGGGTAGGAAGACTAAGCCATCCGATCAAGAATCTATGGCCTGGATCGATGCACGTGAAAGGGTAATATGTGGCTTCTCCTTTTCAAAGGCACACAACCACTAGATCGGCAATCTAAGGCCACAAGTTGGTCATGTGGACCTAGCCCAAAACCAACAGGTGTGACACCGCCTGACATAGGCTCAGTTAGCAAACTTAGGTCTATTAACCATCAAATATACACAATATTTATCCAATTTCAAACCTCAATAACTTCCTCTAGGAACATCCAATTGCCACCAAATTTTAACCACAACTTCCTCACTACTCAAGATGCCTTGTGCACGAATTTGGTGTAAAAACCCAACTGTTAGACCAGTCAGTTAAATTCCTCAAATAGGTATAACTTATGGATCCAAATCATTATACAAACCTCAATCAACACTCCAACTTTACTAAAACACTTGGTATTATAAAAAAAACTCAACATGTATGACTTCACTTGTATCATTGGACATTTTAGGATTCCAAAAGTCCACCCCATCAAATCCTACACACCTTAAAAGAAATTCTATCCTCAGAATTAAGCCAGAAACCACTTTGTCACAGTAATCATAGAGGAAAGTCAAACAATATCATGGTTTTATTGTTAAGATTAGATTTCAAACATTAAGACCCATAAAATAAGAATCATTTTAAGTGTAAGGGAAGCAAACTTACTTTCTCTACTACGCATGGTAGGTTGAGATTCTAAATCATTAATCTTATCAAGTAAGTTAACATTTTGATTTTGAATAGCATTAACTTGACTAAGATAAACATTTGTCTCCAAATCAACACCATTATATCTCACCACTCAATCAAGGTTAAGTTCCTTAAGATCATGACTATAATATAATAAGTAAAGTCACCATGCTCAAGCTCATATTTCTCTTCACAAAAGTATAAATAATTTTAGCTAATTTATTCTTCTTAACCTTATGAACATCAAGTGACAGACCTAAGGCAAATTAAAACATTTTGGAAAGTTACATTGAGATTTACCTTGATTTCCTCATCTTCATCACTTGATTTAGCCACAAAAGTCAAGTTGCACTCATATTCCTCACTTGAGCTGGAATCACTAGAAGCTTGGAAAGTACCTAAGAAGCTTTTTGGGCTACCTCCTTGCCCTTCTTTTCCTTCTTGTCCCATCTCTTGTACTTGTCATTTTCTTGTACCTCTATTTTATCTTCTTGCTATGATGATGGTGCTTCTTTAGCTTTGGGCATTCATTCTTAAAATGCCCCTTTTGGCCACACTCATAGCAACAAAAAGAGGAAGAGTTAGTCTTTCCCTTGAATGAATTGCCCTTGGTGTACATGGCTTCTTCCTCACTTAAGGAACATTCTTCATTTGATAGAACTATTATTCTTTGAAGACACCATACTTCTACTTCTTTGAGGACTTCTTCTTTTCTTCTTCATCCCTAATATTAATTTTAACTTCATAGGTATGAATGTTACATATGAGGTCTTCCACTAGAAGAGACAAGAGGTTGGTGGACTCCTCTATGGCTGTCACCTTCTTCTCAAAGAAATGAGGGAGAGAGCAAAGGATCTTGTAGAAATAATCTTTTGATTCAATGGGATTTCCAAGAACTGTAAGGCCATTGATGGGGTTGAAGAGTCTTGAATACATTTTGTCTATGGACTCAATCTTTTTTTTATCAGGAAGATCTCAAGTTGATGTGTGAGCCTGTTGATCTTTGACTCATTCACTTGTACCATCCCTTCATGATAGTGATGGAGAGCACCTTCCATATGTTCACTGTCATCTCGCATGTAGATATGTGGCTAAAGTTGAAGGTAGAGAGGGCGTCATATCGTAGAAGATTCTAAATGTCTTAGTATTAAGTTAAGCTCTCTTCATGGTGCTCTCATCTCAAATGATCAAGTATTCAATGTGCATGATGTAGGGGAGGGCCACCACAATTGGAAGCTCAAGCCTTGAACATAGAATTGTATGCATGTAACGACCCCGCCTCCCGATAACCCCCAATTAAAGGGAGACCGAAAGGTCGATGCCGTTATCCAATTAACAAGATCAAACGTTCGACAAATAATCAATAACAATTATGAAGTTCTACTAACTAACTGGAATTTGGTATAAAATTAAAACTTTACTTACCTTTGAAAACCTTGGAAATCTATCTATCCCGGTCTTGAATTATTCTATCTAATCCTCCTTGCACTTTATTTCTTTTTCCGCAATGTATCACTTTACTATTTGTTCTTTCAATTGTTGTTCCTAAAACACCGACAAACAAAACGTCGGTCAGTATATCGAAATATACTGGTATGTGGGAACAACCAAAATCTTGCAAATATGGCTAACAATTTAATAATCACAATCAAATTAATTAACAAGCCAATTTACACTTTTCAGTAAGACATTCTCCACCGCTTTTGTCCTAACCCTGGCATACCCACCTTAGGGTGCCCTTTGCCAATGAATTAAGGCCACCTTCTCAATCTCGAGCTTGGTGCCTGGGGGTCACCACTCATGGTGCCCACTAGTCATGCAATATCATAGGCCACCTTCTTGGTGCCTGGGGTCACCACTCAAGGTGTCCATTGGTCTACCCATCTGGGCCTGACCTTTGGCATCATCCATCCGGGTGGCATGTAGGTGCGAGAATCCATACTTCTATTATTAATGTGATAATCATAGTGACGTTATAATTTGCAAGTATGAACATCCAAACTGATAATTTGCATTCAATGCGATTAACCATCCGAAAAATCATCGGGAAACTAAGGCGGTTATTCATAATTAACCACATATCTGATCCAGAGAAACTTGATTGTCCAAGCAATAAGGATAAAGAACAAGCAACAAGCAATCAACAACATCCTGAAATTAATGCATGGGATCCAAGTGTTATAGTTTATCCAGAACATTATAAAGCTAGACTTGGATTCCACCTTAGGCTTTCTAGATCTCTTTAGGGTTTTATTAGAGTTTTAGTCTCCATAATAGTTTTATCACGTTTAATGTTCTCTTAGTTCACAAACCCTAATTTCAACATTATAAGCCCAATTAAAGTTGATTATTTCTCTTTTATATCAAAACTACCATCTTTATCCTTTTAAGTTATTCCAAGATCATTAGACTCAATTACCACCTTTAGTTTCCTTCGAATTGACAACTCATACTTTATCAGGATTTAATTCATAATTGTATTCATTTTACTATTAGTTCCTCATTTATCCATTAGAAAACCCTAATCACCAACTTGAGGGTATTATATCATGAAAACCCAATTCTATAATTATATTTTTAGATTTAACCCATTAAAACCCATATTTTCTCAAATTAGGGTTTCTAAACATAATTACGTGAATAAACCCTAAAATAAGCATGAAACTACCTTTTTCAAAATTAACTCTTCATTTTATTCTTAATAGGTTAGTTTCTCAGAATTCGGGTTCCAAACCAAATTAACCCAAAAGAGTTATTAATTTCGAGTTCCATATCAAATTAGGGCTTCACCATAATTTAATACAACAAAGGTGATAACTTCGGGTATTTTTTACATTGCAAGAAATATCAGGTTCCAATTATATTTTTATTGGCTTCTTCATGTTTTTATGATTAACTTTCATGTATAACTTATTTTCATCCGAGTTTGCTAGCAAATTCTATGAATTTTGCAAAAAGTAATACCTTTGGGCCAATCGTGGCCTGCCACGTCAGTGCCTTCACTTGCTAAAATGATCCTCTTCCTTCTCTCACGGATCCTTCCTTGGATCCGATTGCTTGACAGCCCGATAGCCCACTCCCCGTGTCGTCTTCTTCGTCTGTCGCTGCTCCTACGAGCAGAGCTCCTCCGCCCAGTCAACTCTATGGTTGACTCTTGCTGCTGGAGCCCGAACTCCGAATCTAACGGCAGAGGCACCCTCACGAGCCCCCCCCTAACTGTACTGGGGCTTCAATTGCTCTGTCTCCTCCATCTATCACTGGTACCAATCTGTTCTTCCTCCGATGACTACCTGCTCTAACCCGAGGTGGAAGATCGTGCCTATTCTTCGAATTGAGGGCATCGAGGTGTTCGTTTTCGCACTGTGGTTGCGCAACGACCGGTTGTGGAATTGCTGACATCACCAAGTCCTCCCCCTATATATAGGGTCGACGGAGGAGTTCTGTTGGATTGGAGACTCTCCCAATCGGTGACCAAAGTACCCAAAAATAGGGTCTAGATCCTTCGGATCGGTCCCCCGAAGATGATGGACTCATCAGTTCATCGATTTAATGCACTGAGTGCGAGAAACTCAGATTCCTATTCCTCTCTCTTTCCTTCTGTGACTTAAGGTAGGCGATGAGCAGCCGCCCTTGGATCCATGATCCTATGGACCACGCGGTGCATCCAACGGCTGGCATTGCTCCCTTACATTTATTTTCTTAAAAATGAGTTATAAAGGGTATTTAACAAGAAAACTTGGGAAAATCATATCTCTCTACTTGTTTAATATTTTTTGCTCAAATTTTAAAGGAAACTTTATCTTGGCATTATCTACTGGAGTTCTAAATTTGCAACCCAAATTCTAAAGGAAAAGGGTGTTTCCTTTATATGCAAGCTATTCATTTAATAAACCAAATTAATTGATATCTCCTCTTTCTTTGATGTTAATTTATTATTATGGGTTCCTTGCACCTCAGGGAACTTTAATGGCTCGAAATCCCCTCTTGGGAATATTTCCTTAGCCTCTTTCCTTCTTTTTCATCCCTTTTCTTATTATCTTACTTTTTCTTTATTAAAATATCTCTTTTTGAATATTTCTCTTTATTTGTATTTTATTTTCCTCTTTGGTATTCCTTTAACATTAGGAATCCTTGAGATATGAAATTCCACCAAGAATAACTCAATTATACCTCTTTTCACTTGTTTTCCACATATTACCATTATTTTCAATTTCTTTCTTAATAAAGAAATACTTAATTGATCTTTTCTTTTCTTATTGCTTTTCTTTGCAACTTTGGGCTCCTTGGAACCCAAGGAACCCATGTGGCACGAAATCCACCTTTGGATTAAGTTCTTTTTCCTTCTAGAGGTTTACACACTTTTCTCAAAACTCAATTATTCATTTATTAATTGGATTTCCTTGTTATTGGGCCCAATAGCCAATAAAGTCCACAACAAAATCATCAAGGCTATTGTAAACGAAATCCATTTATTCGAACCAAATTATATCATTATTTGTTCGAATATATTTTATGTGAGAAATTACATTTCTCACCCAAATGAATCCAAAATTGGGGTTGTAACAATGCACCTCTTCCTCTAATATTGGCAGTCTATGTCGTCGAAGATCACCTGATGCAAGGCAAACTAAAACAATGATTACAACTTGAGCAACTCTAGGGAAGCAGTAACAACAAACTTAAGCAACTCCAGGGAAGCAAAGTGTACGAAAAACAATGGTGACATATATGGTAATTATGAAAGAACAAGAGCACAATTCCTTTTAATAATATAGCATGACCCACATGCAAAAATATTAAATACCAAAGACAATTCTTGCAAGCTGTGTGGTATCCATACCCTTGATACCCTCATCCAACTCTCATGAACAAATGTCTATTTATCTTGAGCTACACTACACACACCCTCCCACCCACTCAGTCATCCACCCAGTGGGAGGCGTGGTCAGTGCTAATATGGTAGAAAAAGTAAATACACCATGAAAGAGAAAAAAAACTGGAGAGAGAACAACATTTTACACACAACTCTCAAATCGTAAGGAATTATTAGTCAAAATAAACATCAATTAGGTTTGTCATAAAAAATATTTTCTATCAAGACCAATGTTGACATACTTTCGAAAGAATAATATTAGAAGTATAATAAAAGAGGAGAGAAGTATACAAAAGTATAGTACATTTTCGAGTACTGTACTCAAGTTGACCATTCAGGTACAATACTTTTTGCCTCCTTATTTCTTCATAGTTCATATTATGTCACAAATCCATAAGTACTGTATATTTTATCATTTATATTAATTTTTACATACATTCATAATGTAGCATTTGGCAAAAATCATATAAAAAGATACCCACACATTTTATAAGAAATACAGTACTAACAATCAAATTTTGTAAAACAAATTATACTACTAGAAGTACAGTACTAACAACTACATTCTATTTTTTTAAAGTATTCACATTCATAATATGTATAGACGTACAATGTTAATTACCTCCTTATTTTTCACATTCAATATTCTACACAAATCCATAAGTATTGTATATTTTATCATTTATATTAATTTTTGTATACATTTATACTGTAGCGTTTGACTAAAATTATATACAAGGATATACAAACATTTTACAAGAAGTACAATAATAACAACCACATTTTGTAATATAAAGTATAGTATTAGACGTACAGTACTAGAGGTACCGTACGAGACATAACAATAATACATGATTTGATGATCTTGTTAGTACTGTACGAGACATGTCATGTATAAAAGAATGTCAATAACCACATATAATACCTATATAAACTAATTCACATTTCACTAAAACATACACATTTTACTAAAGTACATTACTTTCAACTATTATTTAAGAAAAACTAATCTTTTCTCCTTTATTTCAAAGTACAATACTAAACTCATTACTATTGTAAGTTCAATCGAATCAATAGATGAACAAGTAGCTATTGTACATGAATTGGATAAAACACGTAGGTGATGTACTGTACTTACGAGTATTGTACCCAGAACATGTGTATGCTATCTTAAAATACAGATACTATATTTCTCTCATATTATCATCATTTCAAAGTATGTCAACACTAGTCTTGTTGGAAAGTATTTTTTTACAAAGATTCTAATGCAATTAATTTCATCAAAAAATACACTCCGGATTGAAAGTTATGGACAAAAATATTTTCTCTCTCTTCTACTTCCCTCATCCTTTATTGTTTTGTTATTGCTGACTGTATGAGATGAAGCGTCCTCTCCTATTCTCCAAAATGGGTGGGTGGGCGGGTAGATAAGTGACTATGTCTAGAATTTTTCTTTATCTTCCATAGGCAACATATAAACTGTATATGTGAGATCAAATTTCCACTCACATATACAAAAGTACAACACTCCTCTCTCTTATTCATGTTTGCTTAAGCGACTGAACTTACACTTAAACCATGTTTGCCTAAATGTCTAAAAAAAATTCTAGCCACAACCAGCCACCCACCCGCACCCCCACCCAGAAGTGAAACGGCTGCTAGCCAGTCTATTTTTTCTGTGACAATAACTCCTTTTTAGAAAAAAAGGAGAGAACCATAGGAAAAAAGAGAAAAGAGAAAACTATTTTGTTCATAACTCTTAATCCATACTGATTTTTTTACTTAAAATAAAACCAATAGATTCCTTGTAAAAAATACTTTCTCATAAGACTAATGTTGACAAATTTTAGAAAAAAAATAATATGAGATATATACATACATCACTCATCTTTCGTATTGTACACACCATGTACATCTCGTACTGTACGTATTGATTTCTGGTAAAATACTAATGCGTGCTTTGTCTCATCTTTCCTCTGTTCTACTATACGTCTCGTAAAAATGTACATATATATTTCTCGTATAGTACTAATGTGTATGTCTTACTTCTTTTTCTCTCTTGTATCGTACGTCTCGTAGAAATTATACATACACCTCGTACAGTACGTCTCTCCTGACAAACTTTAGAGAAAAAATAATATGAGATATATACATACATTGCTCATCTTTCATACTATACACACCATGTACGAATCGTACTATACATATTTTACTTCTGGTAAAACACTAATGTATACTTCTCTCATCTTTCCTCTGTCGTACCATATGTCTTGTAAAAATATACATATATATATTTTTCCTACAAGATTCATGTGTATGTCCTACTTCTTTTCCTCTCGTGTACCATACGTCTCATAGACTGTACGTACGTCTCATACAATAAGTCTCGTGCAGTATGTCTCGTACAGTACAAGAGAAGTACATATTAGTAGTGTATTGAAGTAACATTCATGTACAGTACAAGAGCATTTGCATTGTACAAGAGAAGGGAGAAACATACATGTCCCATATTTTTTTAAAAAGATGCCAACATTAATCTTGTTGGAAAGTACTTTTTACAAGGAATACAATGATATTTATTTCAGAAAAAAATTCATTTAGTTTTAAAAGTTATGAGTAAAATGAATTTCTCTTTATTCAATGATAGTATTTCTCTCTTAGAAGATAAAGTTGAATTAATGGGGGATTCTCCATTTTTATTACAACAACGCTCCTATATCTCTCTCTCCTCATTACCACCCCATTAATATATCTGAAAGTGGCCTGCAGATAACAATTCCGGATGACCGGAGATCGAGGATGAGCACGGGTGAGTATCGCGTAACTCAAAAAAGAAGTTGAATAGATGGGACGACAATTATTGGCAATTCATTGGACACCCCCCACCCCCACCCCAATGTTATTTTTTTCCTAATGAAACAAGCTCATTCTTGTGCTTACCGTCGCTTCCTTCATAACCTGAAACACTTTCTAGTCTGTCTGGCAACAAAAATACTTGTTCCCTCTTAACTTTCATTCTTATCCACGTTTATCTAACACAACTAACTAATATGTGACGATAAGAAGGGTTTCCTATCTGACAACTTTGACTGGAAGGAGCTATGAACCAATGGTTTGCCTGGATATGATATCCAGATACAGATTTACTCCTGGACATTTTACATATGTCATTAGGACCTGGGAGTGGTTACATATGTCATTGGATGATACCAAATCATGTCTCGGTCATAAAGTTTTAGGACTGCCTCTCACCTAGCAGCCTTCTAGGGCTGGGAGGGTGCATATTCTCTTCTGCAAGAAGCTCTCGTGATCGCATCGCCACCTTTTGCATAAAGGAGTGGAGACTAAAGCCATGGTGGGTTCCCGGCTCTCTTTTGCTGCTTCATTCTTTTCTTTTCACGGAACATTTCATTCCTCCCCTCTTGTCTTATAATAATAAAGTGGGTGGGATTTCGATGCCAACATATAGTTTCACGCACGTCACTCGTTATTATAGTTATTATAAGAGATCTGCCATAAGGAGGCAGACATGGACATACTTTGGGACGAATTTTGACATTTAACATGCTAGATAACAAAATAGAGGAGGGAAGCAAACCTTCTCTATTTTGTTATCTAACTGGCTAAATGCGTTGCTTTTCTCCTCTATTTTGTTATCTAGCAGGTTAAATGTCAAAATTCGTCTCAAAGTGTGTCTAAATATGCCTCTGTATAGCATTTTCCTTATTATAATTGAAAAGGGGGAAGCTTCTTACGTACCTGCAACTACCAGGGGGAGGAGGTGGGGGAATGAAACTGGCCTAGCCGTTAGCTAGGTCCTGATCCACTACCAGCTGCGGATAACGAATATTTAAGCTTGGGGGTTAGCCCCTCTTATGCAATTTGGCAATATCTGGCTGATTGCATTTTTATATTCGGAAAAGAGAAAGGAACACTTGCATGTTTTGGTGATTGTACGCCACCACTGTCACCTGTTGTGGTCATCAATGCTGCCTTTTGAATCGGAGTTTTTTCTGCTGAAATGGACGTCCCACTGTCTTTTGGCGTGCTCGAACTTAATTTGTTAAACCCACTAATTAATCACGCTCGGCTGCATCCGTGTAATGTTCTGAGCCACGCCTTTGCAGCTTTAGATACCCCTCTAAAAGTTAGTTTAAGGGAAAGTTTATGTAGGATTGCAGAGAATCATGCATTGGGAGGTTTGGTTTGCTGGATTACTGAGTATCTCATATTTAACCAATTCATTGTTGGCAGCGTATATATGCCCGCCCGAATGCAGTGTTTGTGTTAGGTTAGGTAGTGTGTACGTAAGGATACATGGCATCTAAATGACACGTGTTATTTATTTACAAAATCAAACTATACATATTGAAAGAATATATAGTAGATTAGATGTGTTTAAAAATTCACGCTCATTATATATCTAATTTATATTATCAGAGATATATAAAATCAATTAATAAATTACACAATTTCTATAACTTAGCATTGATGTTAGGATTTCCACTTCAATCAACGGATAAGATGCAAATGTTAAACTGAGTTGAGTTTTAAAATATATTTAATCCAACAAGCATGCATGGAATGAGATAAAGAACTCTTTCTCGGCCGCAACCCTAGTAGCTCTGGCGGATTAGCGCGCGACGGTGAAAGACCCTCTTCCCGTGTGGTTACCCTAATCTCCCGAGTGGTTACCCTATCTCTTACAGGTTCAAGGTTAGGTTCACGTTCTCCGTAGACACGACCTTCTCAGGATGGCTGACGAGTTGGCTACACGATGCACACAACTAGGTCTAGATGATGAAGAGGACGACGACGTTATAGATCTGGAATCCCATGTTACCCCGACCCTGGCAGCTAGACTGCTAACTGAACATCCCTTTAACTTTTGGGCGATGAAGAGAACCCTTAAGCAATCTTGGGCTCTCTTGCATAAGGTTCTTTTCAAACAACTGGATGCACCCATCTTCATTATCCAGTTCTTCCATTGGAAGAACAAGAAGAAAGTTCTGGATGGTGGCCCTTGGAATTTTGTGAACATGCTTCTCCTCACCAAGGAAGTCGACGATGACGACCAACCACATAAGATGACTTTCACAGAAAGCTTGTTTTGGGTGAAACTCTATGGTCTACCTCTATGCCACAAATCAGATACAACGATCAGGTCAATTGTAGGCAAGATTGGACGCGTGTTTGAGGTGGATAGAAATGACTCAAATGGGAGACATCCCCACGAATTCGGGTGGGATTGAATGTGTCCAAACCTCTCAAAAGAACCCAGAAGATTTGAGATAGAAGAGGAAACCTAATTGAACTGGAACTGAAGTATGAAAGATTTCCCAACTTCCGTTACCTCTGTGGCCTGCTAGGTCATGTGGATAAAGACTATGCTCTTGAGGATGATGGGGAGGAAAGGGAGAGAAACTGGGGGCGTGGCTTAAAGCAAGGGCACAATGAAGAGGACTATGTCCTTCTACAAAAAGCCAGATGGAAACACAAGTAACAACTTATAGAAGGTAGAGCACAAGTCAGAACACAACACCGGCAGAGGTATCCTTGATCGCGAGCGGAACCCTAGCGGCAAACTCTATGAAGTCAAAGGATTGAATGTAGAGGAACCATGACCAACAAAATCAAGTAAACTGCTGGAGAGTCATGTTATGACAAGCGTTGAGAACTATATGATGCAAAACACTCCCTCACTGAAGATGACGGGGGATGGAGGAACACAGATGGAAACCACCCTCAATAAAGGTGGGTTTGCTTATTCAGAGAAGATGATGGGGTGCCATCTATTGCAGAAGCTACTCAGAATGTGGAAGGTGATCAAATCGGAGAAGAGGCATTCATGAACAATGGTGTGATCGGATTGGGGTGCAACAATCCACAGATACAAGGTGCCTCTACCGACCCAAGGGGCCCTCTAGACACACCAGCATATACAATAGAGGTTGATAGAGTTTTCAAGGTCCTTGATGCATATCTGAACAAGGGAGTCGATGGGGTGGCTTTGACTGCATCCAAAAACCCTATGGGTAACTTCCTAAATTTTGAATGTGGGTGGAGTGCAACAAAAATGCAGACTAGGGGGTAGAAAAAAAAGCCACATCACATCAGAGTAGTGAGTTTGTAGACAACAATAAGAGCACTGTAAAGAGGCTATGAAAACCAATAATCAGCAAATGAAGGGTGTTAATAAGCGATAAGGAACTAAAACTTTTTGATGAGGAGATTCTGTGTGGACATGGAAAAAGGTCCAAGCAATATGATTGCATGTTGGAAGATGAACCTTTTGCTGAGAATACCAGAGAGTCGTATAAGAAACAATTTAGAGGGGAGGAAGCAACATCATCGTGGTGTTTAACACTTCAAGTAGTGGGATTTGGTGTTGACCAATCCTACAAACAACAATGAAAATCCTGAGTTGGAACTATAGGGGAATGGGCAAACTTGGCAGTTCAAATTCTCTCTGTAGCTGGTGCTGGAGAGAACACCCATCTTTGATTTTCATCTTGGAAACCAAAGTCAGCGACATGCATCTAGAAATAGTTTGAAGGAAATGTGGCTTCAATGATGATTTGTGCATCCCTAGTGTGGGAAGATCTGGAGGCTTGGGCATGTGATGGAGAGATGTTGATGTAGAAATTCTCTCTTTCTCACAACATCACGTGGAGGCACTTGTCATAGAAGCTACGGGAGACTTTCAATGGAGGGCTATCAAGATTTATGGATGGTCAGAGTAGCAACACAAACACAGGACGTGGGATCTCATGAGGAACTTGAGAACTAAATCTGAACTTCCAGTCATTTTCTTTGGTGATTTCAATGAAATAATCTCAAATGAGTAGAAGTTGGGCGATCCACCAAAAAATGAGAAATGGATCCAGGACTTTAAAGATGCTATGAATGATTGTGCCCTTCTTGATCTGGGTTTCTCATGTAGTCCCTACACCTGGGAATGTGGTCTATCTATTTGCACTCTAGTCTGGGAAAGACTTCACAGAGCCCTAGCTACTTATGATTGGTGCCATAATTTCTTTTATTATAAAGTGTTCCATATCCCTATGTACAAATCTAATCACTCCACCATCATCATATCATTTGACAAGAGAGAAATATAGAGCAAAAGAAGGGAGACATTCTTCCAATTTGAACCTTTCTGGACAGTAGAGCAATATTGTGGGGATACCATTGCCTCTTTCTGGGAAGGAGCTCCACATGGAGGTATGCAATCAAATTTAGAGGGATGTGGTAAAAAACTTGAGGAATGGGTGCCAAAAAGTTTGGAAACCAACATAAAAAATTAAAAGAGATGGAGGATCTTTTAAAGGAGGAGCCGAGGAAAACACTTGATAACACGATGCTTAAAAGATGTGAAGAATTGTCAAAGCAACTTGAGTATTGGCATAGACTACATGATGAGTACTAGTGCACCCGTGCTAGGGAGAACTAGATGAAAGTGGGGGGGGGGACAAAAATACCGAGTATTTCCACCACAAAGCCACCCATAGGAAAAAGAGGAACCATATTACAGGACTGAAAGATAGTACTGGTGCATGGCAAGAAGATGAGAAAGAAATCTCAAAGGTGGTTCTTGATTTCTCTGAAAAACTATTTCTAACCAAAAATCCTTCAAGTTTTGAAGAAGCTATTGTAGGAGTCACTGTGTAAGTTAATGAAGCCATGATTATGCCCTTGAAAAAGATATATCAGATGAAGAAATTACTACGAATTTAAATCAAAAGCATCATAATAAATCTCCGCGTCCAGATGGTATGAAAGCAATTCTTTTCCAAAATTGTTGGCACATTGTTGGTGAGGAGGTATCTAACTACATCAAAGGATGGTGGAAAGTAAATCACAATATTGAGGAGGTGAATTCCACTTTGGTCATCCTCGTACCAAAAGTGGAACAACCAAAAGAGATGGCTGAATTTCGTCCTATTACTTTGTGCAATGTTGAGTATAAGATTGTCACAAAGGTCCTTGCAAACAGGATGAAACCAATAATGAACCAAATCATTTCTTTGAACCAAAGTGCTTTTATCCATGGGAGGATTTTTACAAACAATGCCCTCATTGCCTATGAGCTATTACATAAGATGAAATCAGGGGGGAAGACTAGAAGAGGAAGTATGGCTATCAAACTAGATATGTCTATGGCCTATGATAGGGTGGAATGGAGTTTTTAGAACCATGTGAAGAAGAAAATAAGGTTTTCTACCCTTTAGAGAAACAAAATCCTAGAATGTGTGCCATCAATTAGCCACTCATTTTGCATTAACAGGGACCGCTATACGGAGATCAAACCTTCCCACGGCTTGCGTCAGGGTGACCCTCTCTCTTTCTACCTTTTTATTTTATATGCTGAAGCTTTTTCTACCTCTATTATCCATGCTGCAAGTAGCAAGCTCGTGCATGACCTTAGTGTCTGTAGACTTACACCACACATATCTCACCTCTTTTTCACAAATGACATCATTCTTTTCACAAGAGAAACTCAAAATGAATGCCTGACTATAGCTATTTTGATTAGCCAATACGAACAGACATCAGGCTAGAAAATCAACTACGCCAAAATTGAGATTTCCTTTAGTAAAGGAATGATCCCCAAGGCAAAGAGGAGTTTGCAGGAGATCCATAATGTTCGAGAAGTGGACAGACATGCCAACTACCTGGGACTTCCCAAATCCATTGGAAGGCCCAAAAGACAAGTCTTCAACTTTCACTACTATAGAAATGGCTTATAACGTCACTTTTTAAGGCGTCGGTTGCATAAATACACCGACACCTAAACAATAAAGCGTCGGTTTATAAAATAAACTGACATCAATATGTGAAGGGAGATCAGATACGGGTATCACTTTTATTCGGTATCAGTTCCTTAATAACAAACCAATGCCGAAAATTAACTGCCAAATCTAAAATTTCCAGCGAAAAAAATTACCTCCAAAATTTAACATATGGCGTCAGTCATTAACTCATAAACCGAAAACTAAAGGTTATCCGCGAAATAGAAATTGGGCACATTTTGATCGTCAGTTTTACAACAATGACTGACACTTATGGGTTTTCCCACGCTGTTCGCGGACAATTTTTCACACCCTTTGAGCGTCGGATTTGTAAAAAAACCGACGATATGGTCATTAACCGAGACCAAAATTTTTAATCAACATATGTAGATAGACTTCGATTTTTATCTAGTTAAAACCGATGATTATCATTGAGAAGAGGTGTCGGTTTTTATGGTTAACTGACACCTTTGGTTTTATGTGTCGATGCTGTTGAATAACCGACACTGAATGTTAACTTATAGCGCGCGAGCAAGCCTGACTCTTCCCCTTTCTCTCTGTGTTACAATCGGCTTAGGGTCTGGCAATTCTGGTGAGCAAGCAGATCTCCCTCCACACCGCTTCCCACCGCCGCCGTTCTCCTTGCTCGCCGCCAGCCACCTGCTGCTCGCTGCTTGTTGGTTGATCTCTGCTCCTCTGCCACCGCCGCTCGCTTCTCCAACGGCCTGGTCTCATGCTCTCTGGCGGCCTACTCTCTTTCTACTCCGGCGCCTCCGACGGCCTGCTCTCTTAGTGCTCCTGCCAACTCCGGCGGCCTGCTCTCTAACTGCTCCAACTCCGGTGCCGCCTTCCTTCTGCCTTCTGCCGCCGCTGCTCCGGCCAATCAAAGGTAATGGAACTATCTCTGTTTCTACGTGTGTGCTATGTGTGTGACCTGTAGGAGTACCTTATAGTCTGGTCTCCATCTCTATTTCTAATGTGGTTGATCCACTGGTTTCTATGTGTGTGCTATTGCAACTAGGAGTACCGTACAGTCTGGTCTCCATCTTCATTTATTGTATCCAATGTTGATTTTTGTAGGGTTCTTGTCTGACCCGACTCTAGTATTGGTGTCATTTTTACTTGATTAGTCCTTTAATACATTGTTAAGAGTGGATTTGATGTCTACCTGCATGGGAGTTGTGATCTTGAATCAATATATATATTTTCAGAGTATTTAAGACATGACTTTGTGCCTAATATTAGATCCTCTAAGGGAGTGTTTATTTAAATTGAACATTGTATATGAAACAAAATATGATTGTCTAGTATTTTTTCAATGATCACTTCCATTATAGTTCAGGAGCTCGCCGGCCTTCTTCCTAGCTACTCTAGAGCTCACCACCTTCTCCAGAGCTCGCTGGCCTTCTACCTGCTCTAGAGATCGCCACTCTTCGGCTTCCTACTCCAGAGCTCACCGCCTACTGCCTGTTCACCGCCGCCCTTCTCCCTCCTCCTTGCTCGCTCACTGGCTGCCTGCTCACCGCTCTTCCACGCTCGCCTGCCCGCTCGGCTTACCCGTTTGGCTTCCACGTGCACCCATCCGTCTCGCCCTCTCTCCCTGCTCCAGAGCAAGATGCCCGACTGGGCTCAAATAGAGGTAAACATCCCCAAAAACCCTCTGTCTCGCCCTCTCTTCCAGCTCCAGAGCAAGACACTCTAATTTGTATTTACTTAAATACTAATTTTTATTTACTTATCTACTCATTCGTTCATCTAATGATTTTTTATTCATCACAATATTTAAATTTAGGGCTTTATATTTATTCATCTACTTTTTAAAATTATTTAATCATCTCTTGATTTATATTTGTTTATCAACTGAGATGTACTTTTTTATCTATTGCTTTGTATTTGTTTATCTACTGATTATATTTATTTATCTAATGTTTTGCGTTTACTTATTTAGATGTTGCTATTGTAAATCAACCTAGGATACAAATAAATCTTGTGCTTGCATATATTTGTGCTTCTAATCCTCATGCTTGACCTAATTCAGTAAACCCTAGGAATTGATAGTATAAATGCATCTAAACATTCATAAGCTATTAATGTTGATTAATTTAGGAAGCATTGATATGTTGTCATGTCTGTCCACAAGTGTTTTTATAAGAAATTGTGTATTGAATGGGGTTGTGAATAAGGAACTGGTGTTGTATTTGTTGGCCTAGAAACCCGTACAAGATTTACTCATTAGGAGTAAGTCTTGGATAGTCCTCGGTTTGGGACTGTTCTTGAAAACCTAATATCACTTAGGATGTAAGTGTATAATGTGTATTGGGTTTTTAAGAAAATTTCGGCAGCATTTCCCCGTTTGTTCTCTAAGTACATATGTACTTGGAGAACAACGAGGAAATGCTGCCGAAATTTTCTTGAAAACCCAATACACATTATACACTTACTAGTGAGATTAGGTGTTCAAGAATGGGATAGGTGGTACACATTTATTATATATAAGAATGACATTACATGTATAAACCCTAAAGTTTTAACCATAAACTCTAATCTGTTTACCCTAGACCCTAATCTTGTTGTAATATATACTTATTTTCTCTTTGATTATAGAATGGATATATCATGGATGTCCATTCGCAATCGTTGCACCCCAAAGTTTATTTCTGGTCTTAATCAGTATATTAGATTTGCCGAAGAACATAGGAAACACCTTGGAGATAGGTTCTACTGTCCATGTAGGCATTGTGGTAACAACTTGAAAGTCAGTACTGGTGACGAAATTTGAAGTCATGTCATGTGCGACAGGATTGTACAAGGCTATACGGAATGACACTAGCATGGAGAGATTTCAAACTTGAAACCAGTGGATGTCGATAGCAGTGCTCAGTGTTCAGGAAATCGGTCCGTGCGGCCGCATATGCGACCTCTTAAGCGGTTCAGACAGGGGACCGCACCACATTTGTCAAAGCGGACTAATAATCGGTCCAGGCCCGATTATGCGGCCAATTACCCGCTTATGCGACCGTTTAATCACCGCTTTTCCAAACACACATACATGGAATTGAAGAAATGAAATTTATATGATATTTTTGTTGTTTCTAATTAAATATTTATATAATATTGCTGCTCCCTTTCTTCTAATTAATCATTCTATGTTGTCCTTGTATGTAATTGTTCAATGTGATATATAATTCTATATGACTGATATATAAATATACATAGATATATTAATTTATTAAAAAAATCCAAAACTGCATATACTCCCACATATACTCCCACATACCGCATATACTCTATTCAGTGCCCCGTATGCCCGTACACCGAATATCGCTTTTCTAAACACTGGCAGTGCTTGTGTAGAAGAAGAAATTGCCTCCAATGATGTAGATGTGAATGAACCAGTTCCAGTAGATATCGTTGATGCGATGCTGGATAGTTGTGGGGTAGAGCACATCGATCCACCTGCCATGTTTAGAAACATTGTGCATGATGCTGAGATACCATTATACACGGGGTGTAAGTTTACGAAGCTTAGAGCTGTGTTGAGATTGTATAAACTGAAAGCTAACAATCGATGGAGCGACAAAAGCTTCACGTCATTGTTGTCTTTGTTGAAAGAAATTCTTCCGGAAAGAAACGAGCTGCCGATCTCAACATACCAGTTAAAGAAATTGTTGCGCCGAATGGGAATGGAGGCCAAGAAGATACACACATGCAAGAATGATTGTGTATTATTTCAAAAGGACTATGTGGATTTGAAAGATTGTCTGAAATGTGGTGCGTCAAGGTATAAATTGACGACTTCAGGGGAGTCCAAAACTGGTTCTCCCGCCAAGGTGATGTGGTATCTACCTATAATACCACAGTTTCAATGCTTGTTTTCCAATCCTATAGATGCGAAGAATTTGAGGTGGCATGCAGATGTTAAGAAAAATAATGATGGGATCCTACGACATGCGTCTGATTCCCCACAGTGGAAGAAGATTGATTTATTATACCCTAAATTCGGTGAAGAGGATAGGAATCTAAGACTTGGGCTTTGTATAGATGGGATGAATCTGTACGGGACATTGAGCAGCCAACATAACACTTGGCCAGTCATGCTTGTTATATACAATCTTCCTCCCTGGTTGTGTATGAAAAATAAGTACGTCATGTTGTCGTTATTGATATCGGGCCCTAAACAACCTGGAAATGATATCGATGTTTATCTTGAACCTCTGATTGATGACTTAAAGAAACTCTGGGGTGAAGGTGTGATGACCTATGATGATTCACGAAGAGAGACATTTTGTTTGCATGCTATGTTGTTTTGCACTGTGAATGACTTTCCAGCATATGTGAATCTGTCTGGATATAGTGTCAAAGGATCTAAAGCATGTCCTATACGTGAAGAGAACACTGATTCAATACGACTAAAACATGGTGGCAAGACTTTATATCTTGCTCATTGAAGGTTTCTTCCAAAATTTCATCTGTATCGTAGGTTGCACAAAGCATTCAATGGACGAAATGAGGAATGTAGTGCACCTAAACCTATATCAGGGGAGGACGTTTATGAAAGAGTGAAAGACATCACCAATGAATTTGGTAAGAGATCACAATGTACGATGGCCACAAGGAGTGACAAGTCTTTATTCAAGAAGAAGTCGATATTTTTGGATCTTCCTTATTGGATTTCTTTGACAGTCAGACATTGTATCGATGTCATACACGTTGAGAAAAATGTATGTGATAGTGTCATCGGTACTCTATTGAATATACCAGGTAAAACTAAATATGTGATAAAATCTAGAATGGACCTACGTGAAATGGGAATAAGGACAGAATTAACAGAAGTAGTTAGTAGCGATCGGAGAACATACTTACCTCCCGCTTGTTACATGTTGTCTAGAAAGGAGAAGAAAGCATTTTGTGAATTCTTGGTAAATGTTAAGGTGCCACAAGGTTACTCATCCAAAATCCGTACATTGGTATCAATGAAAGATCTGAAGTTGATAGGTCTTAAATCTCATGATTGTCACATTCTAATGCAACAAATATTGCCTGTGGCTATTAGATCTATATTGCCGAAGCATGTAAGGTTTGCAATCACCAGACTTTGTTTCTTTTTCAACAGTCTGTGTAGCAAAGTTATTGACCCTGATACTCTTGATAATTTGCAAAGAGAAGTGGTTGTTACCCTATGCCATCTTGAGATGTATTTTCCTCCATCGTTCTTTGATATCATGGTACATCTTGTTGTCCACTTGACTAGGGAAGTGAAAATGTTGGGACCAGTTTTCTTGCATTGGATGTATCCCTTTGAACGATATATGAGCATTTTTAAAGGTGATGTTCGAAACCGTTATCAGCCTGAAGGGAGTATTATTGAGGGTTATGTGGCGAGAGAGGTTATGGATTTTTGCAATGACTTTCTGAGTGGTAATGACGCTCCCGTGAATGACAAGAATATTGAGGAACATTTTGGCAAAGGAGTTTTGGGATCACGGGTGAAAGTAATCAGCCGTGAGCAGTTGGAGCAAGGTCACTTGTATATTTTACACAACATCGACGAAGTGAGTGTTTATATCGAGGAACATACCAATTTCATCAAGAGACAATATCCTCGATCCAATTCAATGTGGCTTTCCAGAGAGCATAACAAGACATTTATTAAGTGGTTTGAAGATAAAGTCTTACATCAACTATCTCAAACACCAGATAATGTTACTGAAACCATCAAATGCCTCGCCTTTAAACCAAAATTGAATGTTATCTCTTATGAAGGGTTTGACATAAATGGTTTCTCATATTACACATAGCGTCAAGATGATAAGAGTGTCATCCAAAACAGCGGGGTCACCCTTCAAGCGTCTTCATTGTTTTTTGCAAGTGCAAAGGATAAAAGTCCACATGAAGCTAAAATGTCATATTATGGTGTCATTGAAGACATATGGGAGTTTGACTATGTAGATTTCAGAATTCCGCTCTTTAAATGTAATTGGGTTGACAACAACAAAGGAGTTATTGTGGATGAATTGCATGTTAGTGAACTTTGAAAAGATTGGCGAGAAGGGTGAACCATTCATATTGGCATCACAGGAAAAACAAGTATTTTATATCGATGATCCTGCAAATGATAAATGGTCGGTTGTTCTTCATGGTAAAAGATAGTTCATTGAAGATCCTATAGGTGAAGAAGAGTACTATGATAAGTATGATGACTCCAATCCATTCTCAGTTGGGTTGCCAACACTACCAAACATTGAAGTTGGGGATCACAATGACTTGTATGTTCACGGGTATCATAATGAAGGATTGTTAATTGATAAAAGATCACAATATTAGAGGCATGGATGTTTATATTTTTATTATGTTCCCATGATGACCGTGCCGATGATCACCGTGAGGGTGAGGACGTGCTTGCACCACATGACAATGTAAGTTTTAAGAATATATCCATGAGGTTTCTATCTATATGTTCATTTATAATTATATTATGTGTGTTTTTTATCAAATTTTTAGGATGCTAGTTAATAGCAATTCTATTTAATTTGCAGGAATTCGCCAAAGATTACAGGCTATGCAGGATGGCCATGACATAGCTATGCATGCCATCGACATTGCTTTGTAAATTCAAAGCACAACAGTCGGAGAGAAAGCAAGAATCACACACTAAGGTTATATAGATATATAGTGGGACTAAGGTGACAATCCCACCTGCTAAAATAGGTTACCGACAACTACATGTTACGAATGGGAGGTCATGATTCAGCAATCATATGCATTAGTAGGAGGACAAACAAATTTCACCACGAGTTAACATTAAAGAAGGTCTACTAATCTACACTGAGCTAAACAAGTTTATCAGTACTAGCCTAAGGCACAAGTACCGTTTGTCGAGACAATGATGGTCGTGGAAGCTTAGTGGCCACTACACGTTCAACTGGCCAGCCATTGTCCTGATGAACGGTACTTGTGCCTTAGGCTAGTGCTGATAAACTTGTTTATCTCAGTGTAGGTTAGTAGACCTTCTTCAATGTTAACTCGTGGTGAAATCTGTTTGTCCTCTTGCTAATGCATACGGTTGCTGAATCATGACCTCCCAGTCGTAACATGTAGTTGTCGGTAACCTATTTTAGCAGGTGGGATCGTCACCTTAGTCCCACTATATATGTACTAAGCTAGTGTTGTATGTAAATTTGGCGCTGCTGTTGTTATGCACTATACATGTGTTAGTCTGTCATATTGTTATATGAATCTGCAACACTTGTGCGTGCTACACTTTATGTATTGTATCTGTATCATGCTTCTCTTCATTGTGACTTCTTTTGCTGTTTCATGGCTCTTCAATTTTGTTGACAATGATGGGAATGATGCATGAATAAAGAATAACTTTGTTCTCATAATTAATTTTGTGTGAATGTGAATGAATTTTTATAAATTGTCATATGTGTGTGAAAATCATCAATACATGAATGTTTCTACATGTGTCTGAATGTGAAAAGAGATGAAATAAATGGAACTGTAGGTTGCTACTGGTTTCTACATGCGTGTGATGAAAAAAAATAATATGAATTAAATGTTCTTATACATGAGTGTGAATCACATATATATAATATTGTCCATCATGTTAATTTTGCAGGTTCATGGCATGTTGTTGGCTGATATCAATGGATGTCGTAAAACCTGAAGTTCATAACTAAACTACAAGTTTCTCATCTTGCGACCAGCCACAGCAGGTCTGCAGACTGACAGAAAAATAAAAATAAAAATAAAAACATAGGCGTCGGTTATTTGAACAAAACCGACACCTATGATATACGGCGACAATTTTTCACCTAAAACCGACATCTATGTGACCAGGTACCACGACCGTACTGGGAAGCACGGTCATGGTGGCATAAAGGGGATAGGGCGTCAGTTATTATCACAAAACCGACGTCAGTTCAGTTGATGTGGCATCGGTTTCTCTTAGAAAACCGACGCCTATAATCCTTTTGCTGGCGTATTTTGGTGGCGGGAAGAGTTTTGGCGGCGGTTGTTTAGTAAACAACTGACGCATATAGTCCCTTTGCTGGCGAAAAATGTTTTGGCGTCAGTTGGGATCCGACACCGAAGGTGTCCCCCTTTAGCGGTGCCAACTTGGGTGTCACTTTGACACCGACACTAAAGAGCTTAAATAACCGACGCTAAAAGGCTTTTATGTAGTAGTGTTGAGAAAGAAAGGATATGGAAAAAGCTACAAGGTTGGAAGGAATTTTTTTTTATCAAAGCCAGGTAAGGAGGTCCTAATAAAAACTATCACAAAAGCCATACCATCCTATATCATGAGTCTTTTTCAACTACCATCTACTCTTCTGCACAAAATACATACTTGTGTAGCAAAGTCTTGGTGGGGGTGCTAAAGGCTCAGAATGTAAAATCTCGTGATAGTGTTGGGAAAACTTGTGCAAACCAAAGAAAGCAGGGGGGATGGGCTTCAGAGATCTACACAATTTAAACCAAGCTTTTTTGGCTAAGCAAGGGTGGAGACTACTAACTAACACAAACTACCTTACACATAGAGTTTTAAAAGCTTGATACTTCCCTCGGTCATCGTTCTTGGAAGGCACAAGAGGAAATAACCCAAGTTACACCTGGAGGAGCATATGAGGGGCTAAGTTGTAACCTGTGACACTCTGCGCCACAACCATGAGATAACTCAAAACTAACCGTGGACACAAACTTAAACAAACAGATTACCAGAAAACTTTGGAAATTAAAACCATTTTCATTCAGATCCAAATAGCAAAAACCTTTACATATGAGTCCTTTCATGTCACAATGTACTTACCATGTATGGCATCATCCTGTTATAAGAAAACCTATTCCAAACATATATATACATATCCATTGTGTCCATACATGAAAAGGACATACAAGACAAGCCACATCTCAAAACACGTCTACAAAATACACCTAAAAACCAACCCAAAGACCTGAGTGTACATAGATGACTCTAGGACTCTAACAACAAAAGGACCACCAACAACACTTCCAACCTTGTCAGCTACTGTCCTTCTTGCTGCTGCTCAACCTCTGCTGCACGATCTCTACCTCCTCATGCATGTAAATCTAAAAAGATGTGGGGAACCTACAGGGTGAGATTCTAAATCTCAGTGGGAGCTATAACTCTCCATCAACACTATTATTAGCACAAATAAGATGGTTAAAGAATAGCAATAAAGCTACAACCATGATAAGCAGGTAATCATCACTAGTAGAATAAGCAACTGGCAATAGATCATGAAACATCTTATCATCATGAAAGGAATATGAAGAACATGTAAATTTGCTACCAACTATACTATACAAAAGCAAGCAAGGCCTCATCTAATATTTTCATATTTGAACCTAAGCAAGTATGCTAGACGGCTAATTATGTATTTTATTATTCCCTGAGGATTTGAATCGTACACCCAAATCCAACCGACCACTACTAAGTCAAAATTAGTGCCATACAAGGTCTAGTGAAGATCCAGAATCCACGACCTCACCCCCTCAGTCAGTACAATTGAACCTAAAGTGACATCATCAGTCAAACTACTACCAACAACATATAGTCCAACTATACAAGTCTATCCCACCTTGGTACTGGTCACGGTGCTAGTGAAACTAAGCTACGGCCCACAACCACACTCCTACCAGGGTATGGCCCGCAACCAATCCTATATCACATATCAGTGAGCTACGTCCTAAAGCTGCACTCCTACCAGGGTATGGCCTGCAACCAATCCAATATCACATATCAGTGAGCTACGACCCAAAGCCTCACTCCTACCAGGGCATGGATCACATCCAATCCTGTATCACATATCTTGGACGTAAGGGGATATTCATCCTCACCCCCGCATATTCAAAAATATGCGCTCTGAGTTAAAATCATTTCACCATTCAACAAGTGCTGAAACTGAATGGTTCTATGGTACACAGAAAAGCTACATGATTAGATTCCACTTGATTAGTTAGGTCATTTAAGTGTCTTTTAGCATCAATCAAGTTACAATATATAAAATCATAACAAATTCTACAAACATAAGGGCATAGTACTCTTTTAGCAGATGAAACATATAGGGTGTGAGCTTGTCACACTATCACCACATGATGTATCTATTGTTTCCATTCACACCATCATCAACAAAGACTCATGCCATGGGATATCAACCCCTCAACTTTATCAGTAGGAAACATCCTTTCATGTCAGAACAATAACCACTGTGAGGTCATAAGGCCCAACCACCATAATCCTATATCACCAGTATAATCAGCATGCCCCACAAGGGCATATTTAATCCTTATCTCACATCATAGCCATCATAGTACACACTAGCTATGATGATCATTTCCACAAAAATTACATGGTTAGAAGATCATAATAGGGAGAGATGATTGCATAACATCAGAGCCATCCATGGTAAGGATATAAGAAAGACTTGTTCATTTTTAGGGTTTAGGGTTTCCACTTTTGCTGAATAGGGTCCACAAGGTTAAGGTTAACCAACCACCATAGAACCATCACCCTCCACCATCATGGAGAGTGTTAGGATTAAGCAACATCATTAGAGAAAATTAGAGATCATACAAAATAGCATAACACATATGTATACACAATTAGCATTAGGTGTTCATTTATGTTTCATAACAAACTACCATCACCACATGTTAACCATTTAGGCACATATGTCACCTCCATTGTATGTCACGACCACAACGTACACCATGGGTACCTTGACCCACACCCCCTCACCATGTCACAACCACCTCCTATACATCACACCCATGCCATTAGGGTTAGAGTTTCTTTTCACCGTTACCCCATGTGTCATGACCAAGCTCCTCAAGTACCTCTATGTTGCGACCATGATGCCTCAATACCACCACTTCATGACCGCAACATCCCCTTATCATGATCACCACTCCAAGGGTTGTCTCCATAAAGCTAAGGTAAGAAACTAAGAGTTCCAAGGTTACTAGGCTCCATAGGTCTCAACCCAACGTCACTAGGTCAAACATCACTACAACAAGGGACATCTTGACTAAATCCAACTAGGGCATGACCACCTCAATGGGTTATGCCATGACCATGACGCCCATAACCATACATCAGACACCAAACCTCCTAGGTTGTGGCCACACCAAGGGTAGACACCTAGGTTACCAAAACAGGCTCAAAACTAAGCAAGAACCATGGTCTTCATGGAAGGAGACTCAAGCAAGCTGATCTCCACAAACCCTACGGTAAAGGTCCAAGAAAAGCATGACTAAAGGAAGATAAACTATATCCAAGAAGACCAAAACTGAAACTAACCTCTCACTTACTTCTAGGTTCACAAACACCAAGCATGGAGACTAGATCAAGGGTCAAACGTAAGGAAGAAACTCCATATAATCATCTCTACTCAAAACTGATATAAGAAGGTTAGGGTTTTGGGTTACTTCCAAACCAAGCATGATAACTCTCCCAAATGAATTTTTAGGGTTAAGATTCATATGCTAGGATGATGTAGGAACATCTTAAAGAGGGAAAACAACAACACAACATAGCAAGAAGTACAAAAATAGAGAGGGTTTAGTGTTATATAACCCACCTTAAGAAGATCACCACCAAAGATCCAAGCTCGAAGATTAAGAGCTCCAAGCACACGATCCAAGGGTTGGAAAAGATCCACTCTCAACCACAAGAGCACCTCAAGAAGGAAGAAACACTAAGGTTAAAGGATAGCTCAAGAAGAGAGAGCAAAACCCCAAAATTGAACCAAAGAAAAAGGGAGAAAAGAGAAAATAAACTCTCTCTCTCACACTCACTTGAGTGTCAACTTGGCAAAACATGGCCCAATGATGATAAAAGGGAAGAAGATAGGGTATAAGATCTAAAGGAACACCAAAGAAAGAAGATAAAACACTCACCAGAGCTAGAGCCACCAATCCGCATATTGGCTTTGCCATCTTGGCAAACCAAATTTCTTAGCTAGTCAGACATCTAACAACTCAAGGACCTGGGATTGGGTTTGGAGATCGGGCTGGCCACCACGCCTTTCCCACTTCATGTGGTAGGTCTTCTCTAGTAGTCTAACCACCCTTGCCCTGCTATATGATCATCATTGTGATGTGGACCAGCATTGCCCTATCTGTAAGATTGACAAAGAAACAACAGGAAACATGTTGTTTGATTGCCCTGAGGTCATGAAGGTTTGGGAGCGACATCCACTGAAGCACCGTGTCAACACCTCAAACCAGCTCGCTCTTGAAGACAAGTTACAATACTTGGTGGGGAAATTAGACTTAGAGAAAAAAGTTTATTTTTAACTAGTAGGATAAAAAAAGAGACACACTTATTAATTTCTATGTGGGCATTATTTTTTATTACAGATCAGTGAATTCGGTCAAGGGAGGAACCACCAATGAACTGGAATAGGGCAGGCTAGAAAGATGGCAACATCCACCAATTGATAGCTTGAAGATGAACACTAACGTTGCCACAGACAACCAGGGACACATTGGAGTAGGATGCATCATTCAAGATTGGGAAGGGAAGGTGATGAAACCGATCGTAGATAGATGGAGTTTCTCAAGGTCGGCCAAGCTAGGGGAAGCTCATGCTCTTCTCATTGCCTCCAACATGTGAAGGATAAGGGATACACAAACCTCCTCTGTGAAATGGACTCATTGATTATATTTACAACTCTAAGATTGACTCGCAGCAGACCAGATTACATGTGTTTGTTAGTCGATGATATCCACAGTGTAGCTTTTTCTTTTATGTCAGTGTCCTTTTCTTTTGCCAAGAGGTCTTGTAACATGGTGGCCCAATCTATTTCCAAGATGGAACTAGATGGTACCATAGATAGTGCCTCAGTGGATGGAGGTATTCCTCCATTGATCGCAAACCTTGTTTTGTATAACTATAATGGTTAATTCAATGCAGTTGGCTTTCCCCTCACACAAAAAGAAATCCAACAAGCATGCATGAAATCTACACAATTAGATTTTGTATTACAACATTGAAAAAAATGTCAAATTACCTTTTTTTTTGCAACGACGGGATAACTTTTATTGATCCTACTCCCTAATGCAGGAGAGAATAGGAGAAATGTCTACACTGGCTGTATTCAACCAAGGAGGAGTAACATCTAGAAAAGAAATAGAATGCAATAATTCAATGACTTTTTTAGCAAGGGCGTCCGCAGTCCCATTATGCACTCTTGGTAGAAAGCATACTTGTATCCTAGGTTGGTTTGCAAGGATCCTTCTAAGGTGAAGGATGTATGGTTGATACTTTGTCGGAGCAGGTCCATCTTGCCTGATGAAAGAGATTGCTTGCAGTGAGTCAGACAGAATGAGCCGATTGCTTAGCGCTCTATCCCTACCAATCATGACAACATTGGTAAGTGCTTGAAGTTCCACCTCAAGAGGGCAGGTGGCCGTCGTTGGAGCTACCCAGCCTTGGCAGGTTGCTCCACTACTATCAATCATGTGAATTCCAATACCAGCCCATTTGCTGCTGGCTTGGAAAGAGGCATAAAAAAAAAATAAGGAGGTCAGGTTTAGTAATCTGGCTGAGAGGGCGCCAACAAGTCGAGGGGATGCATGTGGTGTTGTGGAGAGGGAGACTTGCAATGGTGGCCACTCTCTCTTTGATGAATTTGGAAATTTTTCTAGGATCTTTAGGAATACCTTGGTGTAGATGATCCATTCGGCATGACCAGATATGCCAACATGCAATCGTTGTAGTGAGGAAGGTGAATGAGCCATCATGTGTGCCACGAATAATGAAGGGAATCTAGTCTTTCTCCGAAAGGAAGAAGTGATTTTGATTAATACCAAGGGCTTTCCAAGAGGCTCTGCTATAAGGACAATATCTTAGCACATGCAAGAGTGTGCCAGTGTCATTGTGACAGATTGAGCATTGGGTATCGACATCAATATGGTGATGGTGTTTCTCTTCATTCATGAGCAGCGCCCAATGAAGGAGAAGCCATAGGAAGGTATTTACCCTTGCAGGTAAAGAGCAATTCCAAATCGATGACCGGTTTCCAAGTGTATCCACCTCTCTATCCTGTCTAGACCAAGCATATGCTGACTTTGAAGTGAAAATGTCAGAGTCTTCAAGCGACCAACTCCAGCGATCCTCTTCGGCAATGTTATCAGGGGGAGGGATTGCATTGATAACAGGCCATACCTCCTCAGGAATGTAATGATGAATGAAGTCCCAGTCCCAGGAGTCTGGGGAAGAAGACATGGAAGCAACTTTCAGATCAATCAGGTCAGCTGGAGGCTGAAAGTTTGGGGCAAGATCTTTGACAGGTTTCCCCATAAGCCATTTGTCGTGCCAAACATTGGTGGTGTTGCCATTGTTGATGATGCAGTGACTCAGTAATTGCAAGGAGGGAAGGTGTTTACTAATGAAACTCCAAGCTGAGGAGCTGGGTTTATTCTTGAAAATGCCTGATCACATGTATTTGTCTGACATGACACTCACCCAAAGCATAGAGGAATGATTCATGAAATTCCAAACATTCTTGAGCATCAAAGCCTGGTTTTGATCTTGAGCATCCTTGACACCCATACCTCCTTTCTTCTTACTTGAAGTGACTTTCTTCGAGGAGGCCAATGAAAGTTTTTGATGTTCCCAATTACCACTATAGATAAAACGCCTGGTGTGACGATTGATCTCATCACACAATGCTGGTGAGAGCCTAAATGTCTGCATTGTGTAGGAGGGAAGGGCCTGTAGGGTAGAACGGGAAAGTGTGATACGGCCTGCTAGAGACAAATGTCTCATGGTCCAGCTATTCATGCGATCTCTAATTGAATTTAACAAGTAAGCATGAGTTTCTTTATTAACCTGATGGTGTAGGATAGGAACACCAAGATACCTACCCAAATCATCAGTCCACTGAAAGCTAAACTGTCTACTGATAGAACGCTTCTCGGGTATTGGTGTGTTGGTTCTGAAGAAGCACCAAGATTTTTCCAAAGAAATCATCTGGACAGATGCTGCTGCAAACTTTTGGAGTAACTATTTCATTGTCCTAGCCTGTGCTGGCGAGACTTCACCCATGAGGAGGATGTCGTCGACGAAGAACACATGACTTAAAGGAGTACCACCTCAGGTAAGAACCAAGGGCTTCCATGCCCCTTCTACAACAAATAGGGAAATTACGTGATTGAGCTGTTCCATACAGAGGACAATGACGTATGGACTGATCAGGTCACCTTGCCTAACCCCCTGAGTGGGTTTGAAAGGCGCAAGGGGAACACCTTCCCAAAGAATGGAAGTGGAACCTTGAGTGATTATCTGCATGATGATGATGTAGATTCTCAGAGGTAGACCTGTGCGGTTAAGTGTATTGCTGATGAAGTCCCAATGCATTCGATCAAAAGCCTTTAAGAGATCTAGCTTGACACACATCATGTATTTCTTGGTGGACTTCAACCTCATTGAGTGTATGACTTCTTGGACTAGAAGAACATTATCGCTGATATGATGACTAGGGATGAAGCTATACTGGGTCAGTGAAATCCAAGAGTTAAGGAATGGTTTGATGCATTCAACCATAATTTTTGAAATTAGTTTGAAGCATCCATTAGTCAATGAGATAGGCTTCAGATCACTGCAACACTGTGGTACCTTGACCTTTGGGATAAGGACCATATGAGCGTCCGCCAGGGAAGAGTCAATACGCTTTGAGACTAATATTGTTTTGATGGTACTTGCCACTGAATATTTGATAGTATTCTAGTTAGACTGCAAGAATTCATTATACACGCCACCTGGGCCCGACGCTTTCAAGGGCGACATCTTGAAGAGAGTGGCATAGATTTCCTCTAACTCTGGCAATGTTTCCAAACAGAGATAGTCGGAGGAAGGAATTGGTGGGAAGACTCCAGGGTAAGTAATGATGTCTGCCGTTGTCGGTGGAAAAGTGGCAGTGAGAAGGGACTTGAAATATTGAGAAACTAGGCGTTGGATTCCATCGGGTGATGAGATCCAGCTTCCAGACAGATCCTTCAACTGAGTAATTTTGTTGAAATGCTAGCAAGCCTTGACATAAGATTGGAATAAATGGGTATTGTTATCCCCATACCGAAGCCAGTCAATATGCACCTTTTGTTGCCAATCGACCTCCTCACGCATAAGGAGGGTGGTATATTGTTCCTAGAGGACAATGGAGGTATGAGGTGAGAATTGAGGCTGGGAAAGGGAATTTACCTGACATCGCTCAATACGCTTCTGCAAAGTCTGTTTCTCCTTGTGGTGTTGCTTCAAACATTTATCCTCCCATCATAGAGCGATTTTGCTGAAGGAGGTGAGGGCGTCTTGGAAATTTGCAGATGAATCCCATTAAGGAAGAAGGCTTGACTGGAAGCTGGGCACAAGGCACCAACTAGATTTTGTTTTAAAAACTTTGGTTGAAGAGTGTGATTTGCTCGCAAGGTTTGTGAGAATAGGGTGATGGTCAGATTCGACTTGAGGAAGAACCACGACAGTAGCATCAGGGAAAAGGTCTAGCCAGTGCTCGTTGGCTACAACCCTATCTAACTTCTCCTGTAGATCACCTTTCTGGAAAGTGAAGATATGGCCGCTCGCTTTCATCTCTAGCAAACAACATTTGAATAGGCATTCATTGAAATGAGTGCTAGCAATCTTTTCAAAGTATTTACCCCTAGACTTCTCAAAGACATCCAACATGGTGTTGAAGTCCCCCATGACAGTCCAGGCCGAAGAAATAGAGGAATAGAGTTCTTCCAGTCTGCTGCAAAGAAGACGATGCTTAATTGGATTTGGACTGGCATAGACAACAGTTAGGAACCATGTTTTATTCACCTAACAATGAATAAATTGGTGATGGTTCATGATGATCTCAATGTGGCATTTGTTGCTATCCCACAACAACCAAATGCCACTGGAGAAGCAAAGGGCTTCTACCTGATGAGAGGAAGGGGAACCATTTTTTTATGATTTTCTCAGCTAATGGGCCACTACATCTGGGCTCCTGAATAGCAAGAATATGGAGGTTGTGTGATCATTTAATATCCTTCATGATAGGCAATTTGCCTTTAGAACTTGCACCTTGGACATTCCAGCAATAGAGATTCATTAAATGTTCTATGGTGGTTGACTAGAGTGGGGGATTTAATTGATGGCAGCTCACAGTCCAGTCGACTGCTCGTCACCTTTTTCAGAAATGTGCATCATTGCAACAACATTGTCAGGGGGATCCAGCTCCTTGAAGAAGAGGGACCGTGCAACACTGCTAGAGTTCTCCTGAGCATCAGGTTTATCGGTAGAATCGAGACATCCCTTTTTCCTAACTCTTTCAGGACTGGTGATAGTTTGATAGATTATCCTTCGATTCCGCAACATTACACCCCCAGGGCCACCTGTATGGTGATGAGAGGGAATGCACAAGTGCTTCTTGTTTGGTGGCATGTCAGCCCCAAACTGGAAGTTTTTACTCGAAGCATTTGCCTGTGCTCTCCCAACAGTTGTTTCATCATCGTGGAGGATGACAACAGTTTTGGGTGTCATTCCATCTCCTGAATCTTTGTTCAGATTAGGTTTACTCTTGTTAGCCGCCTCTTTTCCCTTGGCCTTGTTCAACTATTGTTTGTTCTTCGTAGTAACAATAGTTTCCCAATCCTCCTCATCCTCAGATACAGGAGTAGCGTCGGACTTGGCCTCTCCCGACTTGCCCCGTTGGTTACCCATGGGGTTGTCTGTAGTTTTTCTTTTTTCCTTATTCGCCATCTTGTGCCTATCTGGCTTTTGGGAGTGAATGTCCATGGTGTACTTGACATTGGGCATAGGAATCAGGATGGAGGAGGTGGAAAGGTCTGTCACAGGGCTGATGACATATTTACAATCAGCGTCTGCATGACCTAGACGTCCACACTTCATGCACATCAGCGGTAGGTTTTCATATTGGAGATGATAGTACTCGTTATTGATGAAGACAGCTGGGAGTAGGGGTTTCTGTGTTTCTACCTCCACAACAGCCCGAGAAAATTTCCCTCGGTTGCCTAACACAGTGTTTGAGTCAACCCTAATCATCTTCCCCACCAGATCTCCAATCATGGAGAGTAACTAGTTCTGATAGAGAAAGACTGGGAGATCCGAGATACACAGCCAAACAATGAGTTTTCACAGGATGGGATCCGATGGTCTGAAGGAAGGAGACCACGATTGCACTGAGAGGTAATTGCCAAAGACCGTCTAGGGGCCACCAATCATGGCCGTTAGGTAGTCTCCTTGATTAATGAATTGTACTATATAGTAACCTTGGTCTAGATATATCACACAGAAGTGCTCCTTGGGTGACCACATGGTTTTGATCTTATTAACCAGGGCTTGAAACCCTAAGTTATTGCCGATCGCTTTGACCACGACAGCATGTTGAAACAGAACCAGAAGTGGTTGGATGGCATCGTGCTTGACTGAAACTGTAGGAAGATGTCCATTCATGTCGACTGAGATGTCATCTGCCTTCAGCAGATTGGGGGAGATAGGGTTCATATATGTTAATGAACCACAAAGTTTTTCCTTGAAGGAGGAATTTGCCGCCTTCATGTTTCCTTCAGTCATCTCCATGGGTACATTAGAAACCTCTACAGATTCTTAGATTGCGGTTGCACTGGATTCTGGTGGCCGATTGTGGTGTGGATGGCCCCTGCCGCCACGGCCTCCGCCGCGGCTGCCACCACGACCAAACCCTACCGAAGCCATCTAATGTCAAATTACACTGAATACATATAACTTATATATACTTGATTGCACAATCTTTTAGTCGGCACGTCCACATACACATATAAATAATACGGTTGGATTTATACATAAATTATTGTAAACATACTAAATAGAAAATGCCTACATATAAGTCACACGATATAGTCCTATATGATTTTTCTATAGCATATATATATATATTTGTAACATATAAAAATAATTTTTTTGGTATCATGGATTTGATAACAACTTTGGTTGCCCAACAAGAACCCTAAATTAGATTTTGGAACATATGATGTTTAAGTATAATCCATAATACCACAATACAATGTCAAAATATAATATAACACTAACCCATTTCCCTTATTTGCAAACCAAACACACCAAAATCTTTAAGAAATATGTTCTTCCTTGAAATTGGTTAAACTTGTAGACATGGCTGTACATGAAAAGTTTGTGTTTTATGATCAATCACATGTTAAATTAAAAAAAAACTAGTTTGACCTACAAAATATTGAGTTACCTGACATATGAGATGATACAATCTCGACTATTCCACTTGGTTCTTTCTTTGAAGAACCTTGTAAGACACTCCCTTCACTAGGGAAACATTAAGAGACAACCATCAAAGGGATTTCTATCTTGGTGGTTTGATATGGTCCTTCCATAAATTCTAAATATTTTCCTATGAAATTTAAACTACTTGATGATGATATATTAATTTAAAACTAATTGGGAATCATGTGTGATGAATCCCAAATCTGTTTCATCTAGAGGCATCCATGTGTCACTTATCTTCATGGGATTCACCCTCTCTATTATCAACATGCCCTAGCTTATCATGTAACATAGGGTTTGACAAACCCGAAACAAGCTAATTGACTTTATTTGTTTATTTCTAGCTAAACTATGTTGAAAATTGTGATGTACTTTGTCTAAATGGTTATCACACTTACTATGCAATTTTGTGTGAAACCTAGATTCAATTCTTGAACAAAATTTGTTATTGAATATCATAAAAAATATGTTATTCTTTTATTCTAAATATTTTTATATGAAATTTAAACTGGTTGATGATGATCTATTAATTTAAAACTAATTGGGAACCATATGCAATGAATCCCAAAACTATTCCATCTAGAGGCATCCATGTGTCACTCATCTTCATGGGATTCACCCTTTGTGTTATCACCCTGCCCTAGTGTATCATGTAACATAGGGTTTGGTGAACCCAATTCTAGCTAATTGACTTTTGTTTTTAATTTCTAGCTAAACTATGTTGAAAATTGTGATGTACTTTGTCTAAATGGTTATCATACATAATATATAATTTTGTGAGAAACCTAGATTCAATGCTTGAACACTTTCTTTTATTGAATACCATAAAAAATGTTGATGTTGGAATTTAACAACTTTTTGAGTATTTAGCTTGAATGATTGACTTACAATTTTGTTAAAATGTATTTGAGTCATAAAATGATTCTTTAGAAGTTTGAAAGGCCATATAAATGCCAACATCACATTAAAGACATCTAATTTGTACCGAAATAACCATTAGTTTTTTCGAGCGAACTAAGTACATGTAGATGTACATGATAAATTCTAATATATATATATATATATATATATATATATATATATATATATATATATATATATGACCGACATTGACCTAGAAGATATCAATGTTGTTCCAAAAATGGTGATGTTAGTCTAGATTGAATCAACACTAAATGATAGTTAGTGGGTGTGGGCCAGGTCTAGGTTGGTGTTGATTAGAGACTAAAGGTGGAATACTAATCTACTTAGTATACATGCGGTTTGAAATCACACAAATGTAGAGTGATGCCAAACCAAGCCTTAGGTTGACACATATTCAAGGAGGTCAATCTTAATCAAATTTTGTTTGAAGAGGTTGATTGATGTCATGTAAAAATAATTTTCCATAAACAACAACTATAGCTGTCATAGATGGTATAAACCTAATTAATTTCATCTACTTTGATTGACAATTTAAAACTCAAGGTGTATACCATTTATATCATATTCTACCTATTCCAAACATTTATTTGCATCAAAGTGGTGATTTACAATGATTTTGAATTTCGGTAGGAATGGAAAGAACAATGGTAAGCACGAATTTTAATTTAAGAAAGTAGTGCTAGGATTATTCATTATATTTGTTTCGTTCCCCTTCCATCCACACTCTAGTGGACATATACATTCCAATCCTTCAAAACTATTGTTAACTTCTATTACATTTTTCTCTCTCCTTATTTTGGATCTAAACTAGGATACCATTAGTGAAGAATGCAAGGTTCAAAGCAAATGTTCAATTATAAAGCTATACCTAATGATTAATAAAGAGTTTTTATGTATTAGTGAGTGTATTCTTTAGATTCACCATAGTTAATCACTTTTGAGCTTAAATGCAAGAATTAGATGTTCCTATATTGTTTTTACTATTTTAACAAATTATGGAGTTATGAACAAATTATTATCTAATAATTTGCATGTTATAGTAAATATAAGCGATTTACTCTAATAATAGAGCTTAAATATGAATTTAGTGTGTTTATATTGATTGGTGAAGATTAATTGAATTAGATTCAATTAAGTTTTTCATTATCTCACAAGATACATTTTTAGTCTCTAATTTATGAATTATACTGTGATAAAGTGAGTTTTTACTCATAGTTTTGTCCAATTTTCAATTTTGACCTCATTATGTTCACTTTTATTCCCAATTTATTTTTCTTAGCTACATAATTAATTTTGAGACTCAATTACAAAATTTGGTGACCAATATGGCTTGTCTACACTTTATAACATTTTAATTAGGTTTAATGATCACTTTAATGAATAAAATAAATTCGTTCCTCAAACTTCATTATCTTGTCCTCAAACTATATGTTCTACGCAATTTCGTGAAGCTATGGTCCAAATTTCACTCAAATTTGACACTCCTACTAATTTCTATAATTTTCTGAAGTTTAATCATGAAATTCCTCTTGTTTTCCTTTTATTCTAGCCCTTTTATGGGTCTGCGATCCTGTGAGGTGGGCAGGGGCAATCCCTGACCCTTGGATCAGGCAATCACAGATTGGGGCCCTGATCGGATGGTCTCAGGGTCGTCCCCTACCTCTCGCAAGAAACAGAGGAGACCAGGGGGAGGGGCCGAGACCCGATTTCACTCCTATCGTGACCATTTTGAAAATTGAACGAACCTGGATACTTCCCCCGCCAATCCGGATGAAATCACATTGTTTTTCCCCCTAAAATCCCCGCATAGCGAGGGCGAGTGTGAGATGCCTCTCTAGACCGTCGAAATGGGAACATACCTCCCCGATAACCCTAACCCTAGCTCCTTTGAGCTATAAAAGCTGGGCCATCACCTTCAGCGAGCCCTAACGACCCCATCTGGCACCTCGCCTCCCCCAATCTCCCCTTAGCTCGCGTTCCCCTAATCCCTATGGCTGCTGCACCTCCACGGAGCAACCTACTCACAGGCAGGTTCTTTTGTTGAGACGATCAACAACAACCCTAGGATCTGGGTCCACACTGATCCAAACCAGGATCAACTGTCCTCGCGCTCTCCCCCTGCTCCTTCAGTCTTACACAAGCGATCAACAGCGGGCAACCTCCCTGCCACAAGATCTGATCTGATCAAGATAGACTGAAGAATCCAACGACTGTCCTTTATTCTCGGCCTTTTCTTTTTGGGTAATTGCCTCCCCTCTGCTCAAATATTCATGTATATGTCCACATCTCCTTTTAATCATAGAAAATGCATTCGAACTCTAAAAGTGACAAACAAATAGTCAATCTTGATCGGAAAAATCGAATAAACCTTTTAACAATACTTTTGAAGCTTAATTCTTGATGTTTATCACTGATATCCCTAAATATTTTTCCTTTACTTATTTAAGTTGTCTAATTATTCAACCAGAATGACTAATCTTTGAGAGACCCCTTTTTCCTGATTCTAATGATCATTATGAGACACCAAATCGATTTTGACAGAATAAGGGTTAGATCTAAACATCTTAACTCATTGCCCTGAAACATGAATCATATACCTAGAAATAAGATTTAATCTTGATATGGGGATAATTAACTTTAATCTGGAAAGCCCTCTTAATCATATGTTTGGCCTTGAATCTCCTTGAGTCTAATGATACTATCTTCATACTGGAAATAATCTAGAGAGTTGAATGATGATAATAGTAATTAGGGATAGCATGTGTTCCTAAATATACCTGGGTAGGTCATCCATTCATGAAACATGTTTGATACTTGAATAATTGTTGGATTTTGGGAAATATTGTTGATGACCTAACCCTAAGGTAGAAATAGGAAAATGTAACCCTAATCTTGAATTATGAAGCATGATCTTTTTAAAACTATGATCTGGACCCTTGATCCAATATTTTGATCTAGGATCTGACTCAAGGGGTTGATCTACTCTTTCTTGGGATCTATACTCCAAATACTCTTTTAGAAAGGTACGCTATTATACAACTCCTCCTTGATTGTAATGATGATACTTTTAGGTATCTCTTGACTTATGCTTGGATATTTATTTGGATGAACTATTGTTCCCTATGAGTAGTCTTCTATTTTTCTTTTATACTATATTTTGAGAAACATGAAACCCTAAATTGCAATACCCATTATGACTGCCCGTATATTGATGTTAATAATGATGTTGGAAAAGTTGATGATGTTGATATTGAATATAAGCAAAAGCCCCCTTGATTGAAGGGTGGGTTTTTTGTACATTGACCTCCTATCTCCTTGGTGAGAAGGAGCTTGGTGACCTCCCCATCATGTTGGGGTAATAGAGTCACATAAACTAATATAAGCATGCTTCTTGATTAAATCATAATGGGAAATTTGTAATAAAATTCTTATTGAACAACATTTTGGTTTTTGGAAGATCATTTGATATGTTTTTGAAATATTAGTCCTAACAAGCATACTAGTTTTCTTATAAATTGCTTTACTTGTTTTTATATAGCGTACCTTGCAATTGCATTGACATTGTGTCTTGATTTTCTCGATTTTAGGTAATGCAAGGAACTAGAGATTTACATTCATCTACTCAATTATCCACTGCAATAAAGACTGCTACATCAATTATGGACTCTACATGGGAGCTAATTGTAAAAGGGATGTAGTTGTTGGCTAGCTTCTTATATTTTTCTCTTTCCATGTTGCCTATGGGCCTTATGTACTAAACCTTTTGGTTCATTTTAATAAAGAAGAATGTTATTTCATTTTTTGCATATTATCTGTGTGTGATTTTCGGGCCACTCAGGGACGGGCGCTCTAATCCCTTTAGCACTGCCCTTTTGGATAGTGGGATTGGGATTAGGGTAAGAACGGATCTGTGACAGTTGGTATCAGAGCCATAACACACTTCATATGCATTAGTGAAAAGATGTTTTTAATTGTTGAACCAAGGAAGCCCTAAAATTCACTATGGTGAAAACTGTGGTGTCTAGAAAGAGCACAAAGGGGGTTCTGGCATAATTCCTCCTATCCATCTTCATGGTGGCTGAGGTTCCTCCTGCTCTACCTAGCCTTAGTTGATCCAGAAATGGATGGAAGGACTTCCTATAACCCTAGAGAGTCTTCTAGCATCTTATCTCTTCTTTAAGGATTTCCCAAGCCACCTATTAGAAGGAACTAGGATGACTCCTCATCTTCTCGTTCTCTTTAAGGTGTCATGACTTGATCTATGTACTCTCTCTATTTTGGGTAATTTAAGGACGGGAAGAACTAAAATCCAAAAATAAATTGAGAAAACTTGTTACAATATTTCCATGATCTATCATATTTGTTCTTTGAAAGTTATAAATAAGAAACTTATATCAGTTGAACTCTTACAGATGGCCCCAAAAACCAAGAACAATAGGGATGGTGAAGGGACCTCTGGTACTAAAGACAAGGGGAAGAAACCCCGTATGAATGATGATGAAGATGTCAGTTCTTCCAATAAGACCATCAATATGGGGGAGTGGGAGTTGAAACAGAAGGCCATTATGGATGCCCTCCATGACCTAGCCATTCGTACAACATCCCTTGTGCCAACCCATAACCCAAAACCCATCACTATCCAGGATTTTCTGAAACTCAGCCCAGAAGCCTTCTATGGGGAAGACAAAGATGATGTCCTAGACAAGGCTGATGTCTGGTTAGTGTCCATGGAAAACACCTTTAGGGTTTTGAGGTGCCCTGAACAAGATAGGGTTGGTTTTTCTACCTACCAGTTGAAGGGGGCGGCCAAGTTGTGGTGGGAGAATTATATCCGGTCACAATAGGTCATCCCTGCCAACTGGGAAGCCTTCAAACCCATTTTCACCAATTGTTTCCAACCCACATCTGAGAGAAAGGAGAAACAAAAACAATTCCTCACCCTTACCCAAGGAACTAACACAGTGGCTGAATATAGCCGACAGTTCTGCCTTCTGGAGAGGCATGTCCCCAACCTCACTGAAGAACAAAAATTGGACCGTTACATTGATGGACTCTTTCTCACCCTAAAAGCTTTTGTATCCTCATCCAAACCCACCACTTTTCAAGATGCCTATGACCATGCCTTATCCATGGAAAGAACCCTAGGGATGGGACACGGGAAACCATTACCTACTCTTGCCTATCTAGGACTGACTGAAGTTGTGCTTGCAAAACCTAAACAGAAGGGAAAACCCCATATTGGTGGCAATAAGAACAAGAACCGACAGAAGAACCAGAGAAATCCCCCTGCCCAGAACTACAATCAAGGTTAGAACTAGAATTAAAAATGTGGTATGACACAAAACCAGAATCATGGCCAAAATAGGGGTCAAGGCTAGAACGTCAATATTCCTCGTTGCCGCAACTGTGGTAACTTCCACACTGGCCAGTGCAAGTATCTGTCCCTAGTCTGCCATTACTGCAAACAAGAGGGTCACTTCAGAGACATCTGCCCCCACCCTCCTCTAGCATGGGCCAGGCAAGGTGAACATCGACATGCCCGTGTCTTTGTTGTGAATGCAGATGAGGCGAAGGCCAATGAAAACAAACTCATGGAAGGTACCTTTTAAATTCAAAATGATTTCCAGAGCATTATATCATGATTGTCTTATACAAATATCCTTACGCAAAATATATGTATATGTAGGTATGATGCAAATCTCTGACCATTTTGTTGTTACTCTATTTGACTCTAGGTCAACAAACACCTTCATGTCTAAGAATCTTACCTCTATGTTGAATCTTGAAACAAGGGACTTAGGGTACATACTTGATGTAACTACCCCAAGAGGGAAGATGAAAGTCTCCTACTATATTGTCGAAAAAGTCCCTTTATCTTATGTTGGATGTAGTTTTGAGTCAAATTTTATAATCTTAGACATGGAAGACTTTGACCTTATTTTAGGGATGGATTGGCTCCATAAAAATCATGCTCTGATCGATTGTCATGCTAAGAAAGTCATTATTTCCAAACCCAACCTCCCTATTCTTGTAATTCCTCAAAGGAAAGATCGAAATCAAAATGTTGTTATTTCTCTGATTATATCCCAAAACATGATAGCTAAAGGGTACAAAGCATACCTAGCAACTATAACCATAGTCAATCCTGATATGAGTGCCCTAGAAAACATTGATATAGTGTGAGAATACCAGAGTTTCTTTCCTGAGGAGCTCCCTGGGCTACCACCAGATCGTGATGTCGAGTTTTCTATCGTTTTAGCACCCGGTACCGTACCCATTTCTCGGGCACCCTATCGGATGGCTCCTACTGAATTGACTGATATGAAAAAGCAGTTGCAGGAATTGCTTGACAAGGGTTTCATCCACCCTAGTACCTATCCTTGGGGAGCCCCCATTCTATTTGTTAAGAAAAAGGATGGTTCCCTTCGCATGTGTATTGACTATCGTCTGATTAATCAAGCTACTATGAAAAACAAGTATCCGCTGCCTAGAATTGATGACCTTTTCGATCAACTCCGTTCTTCCCATGTCTTTTCAAAAATTTATCTCCGTTCTGGTTACCATCAACTCAAAGTTAAGGACGATGACATTCCTAAAACAACCTTCTGAACCTGATACAGGCATTATGAATTCCTTGTCATGCCTTTTGGGTTGACTAATGCCCCTGGTGTGTTTATGAACTTGATGAATAGTGTCTTCCAACCTTTCCTCGATGAGTTTGTAGTGGTCTTCATTGATGACATATTGATATATTCGACTGATGCTGAATCACACCGTATTCACCTTCGCAAAGTTCTTGACATCCTCCAATCTCAGAAATTCTATGCAAAGTTGTCAAAATGTGAATTTTGGATTTCTGAAGTCATGTTCTTAGGCCACATAATTTCTGGTGGGAAAATTTCTGTTGACCCCGCCAAAGTCTCAGCTGTTCTAGAGTGGCTAGCCCCAAAGAATGTTTCTGAGATTCAAAGTTTTCTGGGTCTTGATGGCTATTATCGCCGTTTCATTCAGAACTTCAGCAGGACTGCCTTGCCTCTCACTAAGCTCACCAGGAAAGGGGAACAGTTTATTTGGTTAAAGGAGTTTGAGTCTAGTTTTCAAGAGCTAAAGACAAAGCTGACAACTACACCTGTCTTGACTATTCCCTCAGGAAATGATGGGTTCGTCATCTTCACCGACACATCAAGGTTTGGTCTGGGTTGTGTCCTCATGCAAGAGAGAAAGGTAATTGCTTATGCCTCTCGACAATTGAAGCCAAATGAGGTCAACTACCCAACCCATGACCTCGAGCTTGCCGCCATCATATATTCTTTGAAGAAATGGAGACACTACTTGTATGGTGCCACCTTTGACATCCTCACCGACCACAAGAGTCTGAAATACATCCTGACACAAGAGGATCTCAATCTCAGATAGAGGCGTTGGCTCGAGTACCTTAAAGACTATGACTTCACCATTGCCTACCACCCCAGTAAGGCAAATGTGGTGGCTGATGCACTCAATAGGAAGCATGCTAAATGTGTTGCTGTCTTTACTACTGAATGGAAGAACATGGAAGTCATGTCACCTTGGGCCCCAAGGTGCATGGGCAACGTTCTTAGATTGGCCAGTGTCCATGTAAAACTAGGCCTCCAGTCCAAAATCCTGTCATCCCAAAAGAATAACAAGAGCATTGATGAAATGACTAAGCTATTAGAGAAGCCCCAAACTCATCTGATAGTCGGTATGGATGGTGGAATCTGATACAAACAATGCATATGGGTCCCAAAAGATTCAGTCATGATAGAAAAGGTATTACAAGAAGCTCACGAGTCAAAATATAATGTGCATCCTGGATCGACAAAAATGTACAAGGATCTGCAAAGGCACTTTTGGTGGAGGAATATGAAGACTGACATTGCTACTTTCATCTCCAAGTATCTGACCTGCCAACAGATCAAGGTTGAACATCAACGTCCAGGAGGTCTTCTACAACCCCTGCCTATCCCTAAGTGGAAATGGGAAAACATCACCATGGATTTTGTGGTGGGTCTACCCAGGACCAGGAAAGGGAGTGACACCATTTGGGTTGTAGTTGATCGTCTAACTAAATCAGCCCGTTTTATTCCGATCAAGATGATGACCAAGGTTCCTGAGTTAGCAGAACTTTACGTTCGGGAGATAGTCATGCTGCATGGAATTCCCGTATCTATAGTATCCGATCGTGATGCAAAGTTCACTTCTCACTTGTGGTGGCAGGTACAAGAAGAATTGGGAACTCAGCTGAATTTTATTACTACTTATCACCCACAAACTGATGGACAGTCTGAGAGGACAATCCAAGTTCTAGAAGACTTGCTGAGATCATGCGTCCTTGATTGGGGTGGTTCTTGGGACCACTACCTTCCTCTTGTTGAATTTTCCTACAACAATAGCTACCAGCCCAGTATAGGCATGACTCCCTATGAAGCTTTGTATGGAAGACCGTGTAGATCTCCACTTTACTGGGATGAAGTGAGCGAAAGACGAATTCTAAAATCTGAGGAACTACAACTCTATTCTGACAATGTCAACCTAATCAAGCAAAGGTTAAAAAGGGCACAAGATCATTAGAAGTCTTATGCTGACGCGCATAGGACTGACACTCAGTTCTTAGTAGGTGATCATGTTTTCCTAAAGATTCGACCGATTCGAGCCATTGCAAAGAACAAAGGAAAACATAGCTCTAGATATGTGGGTCCATTTGAAATTTTGGATCGTATTGGGGAATGTGCTTACAGGTTGGCTCTACCTCCACAATATAGCATGATGCACAATGTCTTTCATGCGTCAAACCTAAAGTGGTATGTCAAAGACCCTAGCCATGTCCTCAATCATGAACCAATTGAACTAAAGGACACCCTTGTATACCAAGAAGATCCAGTCAAGATACTTGATACTTGCACCAAGGAGCTCAAAAACAAGAAGATTGAAATGGTTAAAGTGTTGTGGAAGAACCATGATAGTGATGATGCTACTTGGGAGTTGAAGTCAGACATGGAGGAATGATTTCCTGACCTTTTCAAAGAAGCCTGAATTTTGAGGACAAAATTCTTAATAAGGAGGGGGGATGTGATAAAGTGAGTTTTTACTCATACTTTTGTCCAATTTTCAATTTTGACATCCTTATGTTCACTTTTAGTCCCAATCTATTTTTCTTAGCTACATAATTAATTTTGAGACTCAATTACAAAATTTGGTGACCAATATGGCTTGTCTACACTTTGCAACATTTTAATTAGATTTAATGATCACTTTACTCAAAGAAATAAATTCGTTACTCAAACTTCATTATCTTGTCCTCAAACTTTTTCTATATGTTATAAACATTTTTGTGAAGCTATGGTCCAAATTTCACTCAAATTGGACACTCCTACTAATTTCTATAATTTTCTGAAGTTTAATCATGAAATTCCTCTTGTTTTCCTTTTATTCTCGCCCTTTTATGGGCCTGCGATCCTGTGAGGTGGGCGGGGGCGATCCCTAACCCTTGGATTAGGCACCCATGGATTGGGGCCCTAATCGAATGGTCTCAGGGTCATCCCCTACCTCCCACAATCAGTAGAGGAGACCAGGGGAGGGGCTGAGACCCGATTTCACTCCTACCGTGACCATTTTGAAAATTGAACGAACCAGGATACTTCCCCCGCGAATCCGGATGTGATCGCATTGTTTTTCCCCCTAAAATCCCTATGTAGCTAGGGCGAGTGTGAGTCACTTCTCTAGGCCGCCGCCATGGTAACAGACCTCCCCGATAACCCTAACCGTAGCTCCTTTGGGCTATAAAAGATGGGCCATCACCTTCAGCGAGCCCTGACGACCCCATCCGACACCTCGCCTCCCCCAGCTCTCCCTAGCTCACGTTCCCCTAATCCCTCTGGCCACTGCACCATCACGGAGCAACCTGCTCGTGGGCGGGTTCTTTTGTTGGGACAATCAATAGAAACCCTAGGATTTGGGTCCACGTTGATCCAAACCAGGATCAACGGTCCTCACGCTCTCCCCTTGCTCCTTCAGTCTTGCGTAAGTAATCAGTAACGGGCAGCCTCCTTGCCACATGATTGGATCGGATCAAGATAGACCGAAGAATCCAACGACTATCCTTTTTTCTCGACCTTTTCTTTTCATGTAATAGCCTCCCCTCTGCTCAAATATTCATGTATATGTCCAGATTTCCTTTTAAAAATAGAAAATGCATCCGAACTCCAAAAGTGACAAACAAATAGTCAATCTTGATCGGAAAATTCAATAAACCTTTTAAAAAAATTTTTGAATCTTAATTCTTGATGTTTATCACTAATATCCCTAAATATAGTTCCTTTACTTATTTAACTTGTCTAATGATTCAACCACGATGACTAATCTTTGAGAGACCCCTTTTCCTGATTCTAATGATCATTTTGAGACACCAAATCGATTTTGGCAGAATAAGGGTTAGATATAAACTTCTTAACTCATCGCCCTAAAACATGAATCATATACCTAGAAATAAGATTTACTCTTGATATGATGATGATTGACTTTTATCTGGAAAGCCCTCTTAATCATATGTTTGGCCTTGAATCTCCTTGAATCTAATGATACTATCTTCATACTAGAAATTATCTAGAGAGTTGAATGATGATAATAATAATTAGGGATAGCATGTGTTCCTAAATATACCTAGGTAGGTCATCCATTCATGAAACATGTTTGATACTTGAATAATTGTTGGATTTTGGGAAATATTGTTGATGAACTAACCCTAAGGTAGAAATAGGAAAATGTAACCCTAATCTTGAATTGTGAAGCATGATCTTTTTAAAACTATGATCTTGACCCTTGATCCAATATTTTGATCTAGGATCTGACTCAAGGGGTTGATCTACTCTTTCTTGGGATCTATACTCCAAATAATCTTTTAGAAAGGTACCCTATTATACAACTCCTCCTTGATTTTAATGATGATACATTTAGGTATCTCTTGACTTATGCTTGGCTATTTATTTGGATGAACTATTGTTCCCTATGAGTAGTCTTCCATTTTTCTTTTATACTATATTTTGAGAAACATGAAACCCTAAATTGCAATACCCATTATGACTGCCCGTATATTGATGTTAGAAAAGTTGATGATGTTGATATTAAATATAAGCAAAACCCCCCATTGATTGAAGGGTGGGGTTTTTGTACATTGACCTCCTATCTCCTTGGTGAGAAGGAGCTTGGTGACCTCCCCATTGTGTTGGGGTAATAGAGTAACATAAACGAATATAAGCATGCTTCTTGATTACAACATAATGGGAAATTTGTATTAAAATTCTTGTTGAACAACATTTTGGTTTTTGGAAGATCGTTCGATATGTTTTTTAAACATAAGTCCTGCCAAGCATACTAGTTTTCTTATAAATTGGTTTACTTGTTTTTATATAGTGTACCATGTAATTGCATTGACATTGTGTCTTGATTTTCTCAATTTTAGGTAATGCAAGGAACTAGAGATTTACATTCATCTACTCAATTATCCACTGCAATAAAGACTGCTACATCAATTATGGTCTCTACACGGGAGCTAATTGTAAAAGGGATGTAGTTGTTGGCTAGCTTCTTATCTTTTTCTCTTTCCATGTTACCTACGGGCCTTATGTACTAAACCTTTTGGTTCATTTTAATAAAGAAGACTGTTATTTAATTTTTGCATATTATCTGTGTGTGATTTTTGGGCTACTCAGGGACGGGCGCTCTAATCCCTTTGACACTGCCCTTTTGGACAGTGGGATTGGGATTAGGGTAAGAACAGATCTATGACATATACTTAAATAATCATGTCTATGAGTGTACAATGTTCTTCTAGGTATGTTAATTAACTCATTAAAATCATGCTTATGAAGTTGGTTAGCTGACCATAAATCCTAAATTAGAAAAGTTGTTTTAATTAAGCTTACAATAGAATGCAAATGGGGAAGTACCATTCATAATCTAAGTGAATGATGTTTAAGTGATTAAGCATATCACTAGACATCTTTATGCCCTGAATGCTATATAGATGTCTGATATGTGATGAAAGAAACATGCTTACTTGGGAGTATCCATGATGACATAGTTTTAGGCATATTGGTGTATAATGTGCCTTAGGAACACTGAGCTAACATGATTTAGAAAATGATATTAGCATAGTCATATAACATGATCTGCAAGCACATAGGTTTGGGATGTAGTTTAAAGTGGAGGCAAGTTGGGGTCAAATTTAATAGAGTGAATAAGACACTATATATGGGTTGTTTCTTTGAGTTTTCAGAGAGGAGAGTTAGTGTTCTAATGGTTTAAATGTTGGTTTTAGTTAAACAAAGAAGGACCATACAATTAAGTGGACAAGATTGAAATCTAGATTAACCCTAGCAACTATGTCTAGAGAACTAGCTTACAGAGAAATCATGACTACACTTAACAAGTTCAATTTATTTCACTAAACCAAGATTGGAAATTTTAAGGTATGAACTAAATAAGAGAATTTAACTATACAAGGAAATTCTACACTAAGGAATCAATCATAAACAACTGCAATGTCGATTATGAAATAATTAATAAAACAACTCACTATTAACTACTTAGATTACACTTTGTGAACAAGAAAGCAATCTAAGCTAACAAAACCTAAAAATTAGGGTTTTAATGATTGAAAGTGGGCCATTTTGGGCATGAGAATAAACAACCATGTAACTAGGGTTCACATGAATGCATGCATTGAATAATTGTGTCACCAAACCAAACTGGAATAGAGAGATGAGGTAATAGTCATATATTACTAGATGGTGCCAACAGTAGTGTCACCAAACCCAACAAGCATAGGGAGATGATGGTAATAGGCATCTCTTACTAGAAGTCCATGGGTGGCAAAAGATATGAACATGTCCAATCTCTGCAAGGAAAAAAGTATAGGGGAACTAGTCCCTATCACACCTTGTACATCCTTGTGAAGCTCAGTTGACTAGGGGATATGTAATCTTGGCCTAGATCAAACCTGGTATAAGTTTCTAAACAATTTTTTTCTCATTCACTTAATGTCATGGGGTGGTATAAGAGTAGTGCAAGAGATAGGAGCTGATGTATGGGTGAAAAATTTATATTAGGAAAAAGAGTTAAGATTCTCAAGTTAACATTCAAACTCAAGACCTAATGCAAAGTAAGAAACATACAAACTATTGACTCAAGGTCTAAACTGAAAATCCCTTGTTTTTGATGACTACACCTTTGCAATCATTTGTATCTAATGTTTCTACTTGAGTGATTTCAGATAGACACTCCAAATGCCTGGAATTGCAAATATGAGGTTGGAGAAATCAAGACATACATGCAAAAAGATCAAGTTTGAAGATTTCAGATAGACACTCCAAATGGCTAGAATTTGTTCTAAATGACTCTAATACCTAGGAGGCATCCTCAACTATAAATAGGACCCCTTGGGCTTCATCACATGGTTATACATAACTATGAAGGCCCCTCTACCGTAGTTGAGAGAGAATTCCTCAAAAGGCCCCTTCCTCTCTATGAGCCTAATTACTTGCTGATCCATTAGAGTGAGTAGGAGTTTTGTAAGAGAGGTAGTCCTACATATATATCTTGTGAGTATTTCATTCCTTTACCTCCTAATATCTTTTTATACCATGAAGATGAAGATTCTCTATCTTGGCTAAGAGAGGAGAATAAGAAGAAGGGAAGGAGATCCTTGGTGAAAAGATTCTCCTTGGAGAAGGTAAAGTCAAAGGCTGAAGATCCAAGACAAGAGTGTATAATCCCTTAAAGGCCGAAGACGCATTACAAGAGTGGGTAAGTCATTGGTGAAGGCTGATGACTCATTGTAAGAGTATGTAAGTCCTTGGTAAGGTAAATAACTCTTTCACATGGATAGGTAAATCCTTTACATGGTTGTTGGCTGACTTGTCCTAAAAGGGAAGATAGTTATACCTTGATCTAGAAAAGGTTGGTCTTATGTTGTAACTCTTATAGTGAAATATAAAAAGTTACACAATGGTGGAAAATCCTAAAGATTGACCCCTCTAGATAATGGATTTACACCTCCTCGTTTGAAGGTTGGAGCCACCATAAATACTTGTGTTATTTAGTGTTTGTTCAATATGTCTCTCTCTTGCTATGCTTGTTTAGTTGCACTCAAATTGTATACTTGCAATATTGTCTTGGGAAATATCTAGAAGGTCTATTGAATTTTATATAAGTGGTTTTATCTCTATTCACCCCTTCTAGAGCCCATATAAACCCAACAATTGGTATTTGAGCAAGGACTTCTCCAAGCAAATACTTTCACAAGTAGGAGAAGATAAGTTATAATCAAGGAGGGAAATACTACTTCAACATTTTAGTCTTTGATTGGAGCAACTTCCTCTATTGGAAGGGAAGAATGCAATTCTACATTCAAGGATCAAGTCTTGAGCTATGGAGAATGGTGGATCTCTGATACAAGCAGCCAAATACAAATCTAGAAGAATGGAATGAGGATACTTTGAAGAAAGCAACATTGAATGCCAAATCCATCAACATACTCTATGCCACTCTCTCCCCCATAGAGTTCAACCGGATATCTTCTTGTGACAAACCTATGAGATATGGAGAAAGATAAGTGTCACTTATGAGTGGATGGGTCAAATGAAAGGAAGAATAGTCTATATGATAAATTAGCTCTTTTAAGGATTAAAAATGGGAAAGATAAAGATTGTGGATAAAATGTTCTCAAGTCTTAACACCATTCTAAATGGTCTTTCCGTCCTAGGTTATGTCATGGATCAAATAAAGGTGAACTAAAAAAATCTTCATACTCTTCCTCTCTAGTGGGACACATGACTACCATAGAAAAATATAAATCTCTTTCTTATACTCCCATGTAAGAACTTATAGGAAACCTTCAATACCATTAAGTTAGACCAAAAATAAGAAGAGTAACTTGAAGGAGAGAATCAAAAGAATAACGAGAAGGTGACTACTTTCCATGTTTCATCAAGTCACAAATCCTCCAAAGTTAGAATCAAGGTCTAAATTGACAATCCTTTCTTTTGATGATTACTACACCAATCCAATCATTTGTGTTTATTGTTTCTACTTGAGTGATTTAAAATAGACACACTCAAAATGCCAAAATTGCAAAGCCAAGGTTGAAGAAATGAAGTCATACATGTAAAAGGATCAAGTTTGAAGATTGAAGAGTTCACTCCTTAGATCATTCTTGTAATTTGTATTAATTGTATGACTTGTAGTTAAGATCAAAAGTATAGTAGAATTAACTATATTGAATTCATATTTCACTCATCATTATTCATGTTTCTTCAAACAATGGTCCTCACCATATGAAATTATCTTGGAACATAACTCGACTGATGGTACTATTGGTTGCTTATTTAATTCCTTCAACCAATTTTTTAACTGATAAGACTTTCAACTGATGAACAAAATGTTCATGTTCATATCTGCTCATCGGTGAGATAACTTTCTCATCATACTATATTTTTTTGGTCATCTATTGAGATAGGTTTTTCATCATCTGACATTTTTTGTTGTTTTGCAAAGTGCAAAAACTAGCCGTTAGAGAGAGATAAAAAAAGTAAAATAAGTATGTCAGACTCTCTCTCAAATGGGTAGAATTCATTCTAAAAGTTACTAATGACTAGGACGCATCCTAAACTATAAATAAGACCTCTTGAGCTTCATCCCATGGTTAGCAAAACACTATTAAGGCCGCTATATTGAAGTTGAGAGAAAATTTGCCTCAAAGAGCCCCTTTCACTCTTCTGAGCTTAATCACTTTTTACATCCACTAGAGTGAGTAGGAGATTGCAAAAGATCTAGTCCTACATGTATATCTTTTGGTTCTCTCATTCCTCTAGCTCCTAATATCTCTTTCTCCATGAAGATGAAGATTCTCTCTCTTGGCTAAGAGAGGAGGAAAATAAGAAGGGCAGGAGGCACTTGGTGAAAAAATTCTCCTTGGTAAAGATGAAGTCAAAGGTAGAGGATCCAAGATGTGGGTAAGCCCTTGAAGCCAAAGACTCATTGTAAAAGTGGGTAAGTCCTTGGTGAAGGCCAAAGACTTGTTGCAAGAGTATGTAAGTCCTTGGTAAGGTAAAAAACTCTTGGTCATGGATAGGTAAACCCTTTGTATGGTTGTTGGCACCCTTGTCATAAAAGGGAAGATAGTCATCTCTTGACCTAGAAAAAGGTGGTCTTATGTTGTAACTCTTATAATAGAATATTAGGAGTGACATATGATTGAAAATCCTAGAGATTGACCCTCTCAGTAGTGGATGTACATCTTCAATTTTGGAGGATGGAACCAATATAACTACTTGTGTTATTTGGTGTTAGTATAATCTCTCTCTCCCTTTCTATGCTTGTTTAGTTGCACTCAAATTTAATACTTGAACTATTATCTTTGGAAATATCTTTATGGTCTAATTAATTTCATTTAAGTGGTTTTAGCTCTATTCACCCCTCCAGAGGCCATATTAGATTACATAAAAGTTAATGGTGCACAACGAGGGGAGTGCAGAGGGCGGAGGTACAACAGGCAACTTGCGAACAACCCTAGAAGACGACAATGGGGGGACAAGGAACAAAGACCCTAGATCCATACCAGTCTCGAACTCGACCAAATTGGTGGGGTCAGGTGAGCCTGCAGAAGGTCAGTATTAACCTCACATATAAGGGGATGAGAGGGGAAAACCCTAATGGGAAGATGGACGACACCAACCAGATGGAGGTGGACCAGAGCAGACACGATGATGGGAACCTTTCCCACCAGAAGACACACCACCAACCAACACAAAATCTTTCAAACAAGCCATCACAGGTAATGGTGGCGACACAACAACCGATCCTTTCTATATAGATGATGAACCAGAGGAGATCGTCAACCCTGAAGATATCAAACTTGTCTATGAGAGAGGTTTCCTAAGATCTACGTTGCGTCGGAAGCGGAAGAAATTATGAGCAGGCCTTTCAAGTATGCAGTCATAGTCAAGCTTATCGACAGACATGTTGGCTTCCTCACCATGGTTGAAAGATTAAAACTCCTCTGGAAACCGGCGGGTCGATTTGAACTCTACAAAATCACCAAGCAACACTATGTGGTGCAATTTTATAGTAGAATGGATCAAGAAAGCATCCTAACAAAAGGGTCGTGGTCCTTATTCGGCAGTTGTCTTTAGGTTTGGCCTTGGGATGGGTACTTTGAACCCTCTAAAGGTCTTTCGAGCCACATCGTAACATGGATTCGTGTTATGGGTCTCCCTATCCACTAATACAATACAGAGATATTTCAAAGGATAGGTCAAGCAGTCAGGCGCTTAATGAGAGTAGATGATCACTCCACTAATCGAACTAGAAGTAGATTTGCTAGATTAGCAGTTGAAATTGAAACAAAACAGCCTATCCAACCTGCAATCATCATTAATGGCCACGAGTACAAGATCAAATATTAATCACTGCCAAACATGTGCCTCAAGTGTGGGAGACTTGGGCATGATGTGGAGGACTGTGAGGGAGATGATAAAGAACCATCACACCCTAATGCTAATCCTACTGAAGATGAAGCCGGGGTTAGATGGATAGAGGAAGAAGAGAAATGTCAAGTTTACTATGGCAAAAACGTCAAAACCCGAAGGCCACAATGAATTAAGGATCTGAAAAGAAGCCAAACTAGGGATTCAGGGAACAAATTCCAAGTGATAGAAGAGGATGAGGAAGGCAAGATCATCGATGATGAGGAGAGGGACGATGCCCATACAGTTCATACTATTTCCGAGGATACACGTGGACCCAAAACCTGGAAGAAGAAGTAAAGAAGAAACGAGGACATTGATGTATCAACCAAAAAGGACTCGGATGCACCACCAGACACTGAAGATGCCCAAGACTCTCCGACGGTGTCAAACCAACCTAATTCTGCATCTAAACACATTGTTGTTACACCAGTTGACAATGAAGTCATTGATGGCAGACTAGAGGACAATGTTGCTGCAACTACTATGTCTTATGCTAATGGGGATATTGTTGTCTTTACTGACAACAACAAAACCAACGATGGAGCAAAGAAACCAATGCTTCCAAGCAGGAAAGCAAAAGAGAAGACAACCCAGTCAGGGTTAGGCAGTCCACAAAAGGAGCATCCATATGTTATAAGAGGCAGAATGAGGAAAGGCTCTAAGGCCAATGAAGGAGTTCCTCCACCTAGATAAATCGCTATTTCTTCATGATCAATATAATATCTTGGAATATAAGGGGTTTTGGCTAGAAGAATGCCATGCACTTCCTCAAACACCTTGTTGTTAAATATAAGGTAAAACTTTTATCTATGTCTGAACCTCGTATCTCAAGCAAGGAGGCGCAAACTGCTATTAATGAAATAAATTTCTTTATCTCACATAGAGTAGAGGCTAATGGTTTCTCTGGAGGAATATGGATTCTGTGGAATGAAGATGAATGTGATGTCCAAATCCTTGAAAGCCATAAATATTTTATTCGCTACTGCATAAACGAAGATACCCTATCTACTTTCATCTATGCTTCACCCACTCTCGAGGGGCGTCCTATCCTTTGGGAACACTTAATAAGGCTTAGTCATAACATAAGTATGGCTTGGATTACTATGGGAAATTTCAACTGCATGTTAAACCCAAACGAGAAGCTGGGCAGCAACAGGTTCAATGTGTCGGAGGCTGCACGGTTAAGAAATGCCCTTATTTAGGCTGGAATTGCCGATATAGGTAGTACTGGTTATGCTTTTACTTACAAGAAAGGCCTTCTGCATGAAAAACTCGACCGCGCTCTAGCCAATAAGGAGTGGATACAACGTTACCCAAACTTTATCTGCAAGAACTTGCCTTATCGGATCAGATCACAACCCCATTGCTTTTCTTAACTCGGACATCCCAACTCAGGCTGCGAGATTCAGAACCCGAGCATCGTGGAGCACTGACCCTGCTTTCCACAACATTCTGGAACTCCACTGGAACCCTAATGCCCAGTTTCACATGATCCTTCAATAAGCAAAAGGTCCCATAACCAAGTGGGACACCAGGTCCAGGCATTCCCAAGGTGAAATCAAACAACAACTCATCACTCAAATAACTCATATTCAATGAAATCTGGAAATGAATTACACTGAAATGAGATATCAGGAGTGCCTTAGTCTTGAAGGTAATCTTAAAGACATCCTTAGGAAGGAAGAAGAAGATTGGAAATAGAAAATTCATATTAATTGGCTTGTAGATGGGGACAGTAATACTAGGTTTTACCATACCTATGTCAACAACATGAGAAGAATTAATAATATCAGAAGTCTCAAGAATAGCCAAGGCTTTTGGGTGTCAAACAGTGCTAAGATCAAACTTCTTGTCTCCAACATTTTTGAAAACATGCTGACAGAAACATGGCCGCCAACTGCAGCAAAGATGGTTAGTATTCCTACCTATTTCAAACCCCTTCAATTGAGCCACGTTAGAAGACTAGGAGCAGCTGCCACTGAGAATGAGGTATGGAAAATCATCAAAGCATCCGACCCTTTCAAAGCAGCTGGTCCTGACGGCGTAGATATGCATTTCATCAAAATGAATTGGAAGCAAATCTGAAGATCTATTCTCCTCCTCATCAAAAGCATGTTAAATGGAAATGAAATCCCAAATGTTGTTGCTGATGCTAGTATTGCTCTTATTCCTGAAGTTAAACACCTGTTTAGCTGCAGTGACATCAGACCTATCACTCTAAATAACATTTGTCTTAAACTGGCATCAAAGGTTGTCGTGGAAAGAGTTAAAAAACTCATGCCTCAATGGGTGTCACCTGTACATGCCAACTTCATTCTGAGTAGATGTATTGCTGATAATATTATCATCGTCTAGAATATTATCCACAACCTTAGGTGCAAATCCAATGCTCCCTATATGGCTACATAAGTAGATCTCTCTAAAGTTTATGACTGCATGTCTTGGAAGTTCATCGAGAACACTCTCAATAAAATAACTTGGCTTCCTAATATTAAATCCTATATCCTGAACTCTATTTCTATGGGTAGCATGAGTATCTTCTTCAATGGTGAATCTCTCCCTCCCTTCAAGACATCTAGAGGTCTATGACAGGGACATCCATTGTCACCGTACCTCTTTGTCCTCTGTATGGAATGCCTAACCTAACTCATCAATCACTATGTTATATCTAAACAATGGATACCGATAAAAATGTCTCAACAAGGTCCACATATCTCTCACATAAGATTTGTAGACGACATAGTCATCTTTGCCAAGGCTTCTCTGGAACAGGTCGCGGCCATTACCTAGTGCTTCAAGAGATTTAAGGAAGCCTTAGGACAACAAATATCTGTTGACAAATCTAAAATTTTCTTCACTGCCTCAGTTGACAGAACTACACGATCTTCCATATGCAGAGCTAGCGGCATCATGGAAACCGATGATCTAGGCAAATATTTGGGAGTACCTCTATTACATAAAAGGGTTACTAGGCAAACTTATTCTTTCCTAACAAACAATATGGAAGCAAAAATCAATGGTTGGACTGTGAAATCTCTATCCTTGGTAGGGCACATTTGTTTATCCAAGTCAGTCCTAGCCTCCTTACCTACATATGTTATGCAAATTGCCAGTATTCCAACCTTCACGTGCAAGAGGCTAGACAGAACCATTCAGAACTTCATTTGGGGCGGCTGTAAAAAAAAGAAACATGTATCCTTAGTTTCTTGGAGCAAAGTGAGTACAAGAATTAACAATGGAGGCCTGGGTATTAAGTCCTTGTCGGCTCGGAACAAAGCCCTTCTTTGGAAAAATTCTTGGAAGCTTCTCAATAATAAACATTCGTTGTGGGCCAAGGGACTGAATTACAAGTATAAGAATTTCAATGCAAACTCTAGTAGTAGAGCTGCTCCTTTCTAGAGAGGTATCCAATCGGGATTGGACTTCATCAAAGCTAACTGTATCAAAACTGTCAATAATGGGGAAACGACCCTTGTTTGGACTAATCATTGGGTCCCAGGTTTTATAGATCTGCAATCCCTGAGTACCAAACCAATATGCATTGAGGTGTATGATCTCACAATAGGGTGTCTGTGTAACCTAAGTGGTGAATGGGATGAGGAATTCCAACTGAACTATCTCCCTGAACACTGCATCCTCCGCATTACTGACCTTCCCATCCCAGTGAGAGCAAGGGTGATGATATCTGGAGCTGGATGCATAGTGGTAGTGGAAGTTACACCACCTCCTCATCCTATGACCTGATCAACGCTGATAACCAGTACCCCGCAAATAAACTCTGGCCGGTCATTTGGAAGTTGCAGGTGCCCAATAAAATTAAAGTTTTCATCTGGCTTGTTGCCCATGAAGCAATCATGACCAATAGAAGGCGCAAGAAATACACCTTTACCGATTGTGCCATTTACCCCAGGTGTGATGCATCTAAGGAAGATACACTACATGCATTATGGTCCCGTTCTCAAGCGCAGGATGTATGGTTAAAACTCAATATTAATATTGGGGGTAGTCCCTTCAATACATCCATTCAATAGTGGCTCATGTGTTATCTGAAAGGCAGGCATGAAGACACTACTCGATTCTATATTACCTGTTGGATCATCTGGAAAGCGATAAATATAATGGTTTTTGACAAAATCTACACTAGTAGTGTACATCAAGTTGTCCAAATTGACAACCTCTGTAGAAAAATTGATAAAGGCAAACATATGAAGCTTAAGGACAAGTATAAACACCATCAGGCGGACAATGACAATACATACATCCCTAGTGGGCATAATATGGTTTATGTATACGCTACTGTTAAGGGCAAATGGGATGCTATTCCTGTAGTTGCACTCGACGAGAACAAAATCTAGACTGGAGGAGTAGCTTTGTATACCCAAGTGGAATCTGTCACTGAAGCTGAGCTTCAAGCCATAGATCTAGCACTAAGAATTGGAAATGTTGCTATGAGAGACTCTACAATCATTATAACAGATAGTGCCAGAGCCATCAAACCCATTAAGGGGCCTTCTGACTTGTTCCCAACCTTCAACACATGGATATGATCTATCAATGAAGTCATCAAAAAGAACCCTGGCATACAGATTGTCAATCCTCCTAGAGAACATAATGTTCTGGCCGACGCACTGGCCAAGCACCACCTAAAACACTTCAAGGATGGTCGTACCTACACGGACCCTCCACTCGACCTTGTGGGTCACCACCCTATCTCTTTTCCTCTATGCAATGGTAGGAGTCCTACCAAATTTCATTTTGAAGATGATAATGTACTAAATTTTCAGTTTATGCCTGCAAGAGGAGAGAGGGATGAATAAGATGGTCTCCTCACTTACTATAAAAAAGAGGCCATATTAGATCCAACACAAACCACTATACCCTATAAACCACTATACCCTATTTTTGTGTTGAATTGCAACTTTTATATCAAGTGGCGCCAACATAATAACATATTGAGGATTGAAATATAAGAAAAGCAAAGCTAAGAATCTATCCTGGGACCTCGCTCACAAGGTTACAAAAATGTTATGCTAATATAGATTTTTTAATTAGCTTGCATTGTAGACCATATATTTTATAAACATAATTTATGAACATATGTATATGTTACCATTTTTGATATTTTTAGGGTATCTTGGCTCCTACTTACCAAACAATGGCTCCACTGGTGTATAATAGATAGGAGGGAGGTATTTCACCCCCAATTATCTCTTATCTGACATCTAGATATGATCTTTTCTAAGAGAGAGGAGATCCATAGTTAGATACTTTGGATTCACACCTTCAATTAGTGGGATATGGGCATATTGCGGAAGAAAGAAGAACTAGTCAATGCTCCACTAGGGAACATGGGAGATTTACCCCCTATAAGCCCAAAAATCTCTCTTTTATCTATACCTTAGGTGGTTCCATAGATCAGATAACAAAAGCAAGATACAAGGTAAGATAAAAAGTATAACATGAAACTAATAAGCAAGATATAACGTTTCAACATGAATTATTCCCCAATTTATGGATTAACATTTTGATCAAAATTGTAAAATTGCAATCAATGTTTCAGTTTTAGTGGCTACCAGACATTAAAACCCCCTCTAAATCACTAAAGTTTTACCATGTAATTTTAATTTATGTATTACCTAATTGAACACATGATATTAAATACTAACATTCTATTGGATGAGAATATATATACTTCTACATTGCACAATTGAAGTGCTATATGAAATAGTTTTGTATATTTTCAGTCACACATGTAGGAGCCCCCATACTATACCAACATATTATTTTATTGAAAATTAGGTGCATATATGTATGTATATTATCCTAATAAAATTTCATGACTTAATTCCTTTATTTAGTTGTTGAAATCATTGAACTAGTGTCGAAAGCTTGTGTCAATTGAAGCATAATTATAAATTTCAACTGAAAATTGTATAAATTTGGTTTCTAGACCAAAGTCAAAATCAATGTTTAAAACTATGCACCAATTACATGGTATCAAAGTAATAGTTCCCCCCTAATCAGGTTACAAGAGGGGGTTAGCCACATAGTGAAAGAAAGTGTAAAAGAAGGGGAAGAGGAATAGTAGAAAGCCATGGATGTGGATCAAGGGTCCTCCTTCTTCATGTTGAGCTAAAAGAAGGTCAACATCCTCACTGTACCAATGGTATAAAGAATGGAAATGTGGCGCTAAATGGTCAAAACCTAGAAAACTTGGATTTTGAGGTAGAAGTTGAAGTGGGTAGGTGGGATGTAGGTGTGGAGTGATCAATGTTGGATGAGTGAGTAAATGAGCTCTCTTCCTCACCCTTGCCACCACTAAGTATAATAGCATAGGGAAGATAGGGTGAGTGAGGAGAAAAGTGGTTAAACTATTACTGGAAATACAATTGTTTCTTTGGTAGAATGACCATTCAACCCACCATGACTGTGGTGTTGTAGGTGTGGCAAAGTCATGGTAATTGAGAATTGTTATAGTGATAAAAATCAGATGTTAAGGTGTTGGGGAGAAAATTAGTCTATGTAGAACAATTTTTCTGGTCAGAATGGTTGTAGTGGATTTGAAGTAACTGTTCTAGGTAGAACAGTCATGGCTATGCATGCATGGTTGAAAGGATGTTCTAGGTGGAATTGTGAATGTTCATTATGGATGGAGGGTATCGTTACCATGACAAGGTGGAATGGCCATGGTGGTTGAGGGGATCTTTAAGGGAATGGGGGAAGTTGGGAAGCTCGAACATCATGACCATGGTGGGTGAAGCAACCATTTTGGCCATCACTGACCATGACCATTCTCTTTATAGAACAACCATTTTGAGGGATATTTCTATCTATGAAATCCTTGTAACACAAACAATAGTATCAAGGTTGTTCGCTGACAGAATGACCATTTTGGGGACTTCTTTACATTTCAATCCTTCACTTGGTCATCCATGCATCTTTTTGCTTCAACAACTTCCTTGATCACTTGGGGTTGGTTCAGGTTGATGTTAACATCACTTTGGGGTCCTCTGGCCTGACAAGCCCTTGATCAAGCTCCTTCTCTCCCTTCCATCATCTAGTGGTCAAGTACCTATAAAACATAGAAAAAAACATCAATAAGTGCATTTGATGATAAATGAAAATTATTGGGGAATAACATGAACTATGAACATATTGATGTGAATAATGGGAAACAAGACAATACATTATGCCCAATATTGGGTTCCATAACCAACCAAATCTTAAAGAACTCTTACCCTTACTCACATCAAAAGAAATAATTATCCTTACATATTCTCCAACAAAATCTCTTCTCAACAATTAATGAAGGAATGACAAAGGCACCCATGAGGGTACTTGTTAACCAAATAAGTTCAATCATTACTGACACATACATTCCACTTCGCTTGTTGTCTCTTTAACATACAAAATTCAATCAAATGACAACAACCAAAAACTTTGCATGTAGGGAATCAAATACTCATTCAAACAACATTGCACTCATATGGATCTAGGTAAAACCATTTCATATTGGTAATATCCAAATTGATTAGGATCACTCTTTCTTGTGCATGCATTTAGTATTATGTCTAAATCCATCCTAATCAACCCACTAGGATTTGTAAAAGGGGGAATGACGGGGATAGGGTATGGAATTAGAAGAAGGGGGTTGCAGCAAGACACTAGAGTGCTGTTTGTTTTGGTAAGTAAGAGATGATATTGTTGAGAATAAATGATATACTACATGATAGGGGGAAGAAAGGCTCCTATATGTACATTTCCTATAAACTGTCAAAATATAACTTGATAGTATGCCAAATGGCCATACCATCAAGTTTACAATCATAAAAAATGATGCTACTCAAGTGGTCAAGCACGATATCTCCTAACAAAGGGACTCGGGTTCGAATCTCAGGTGTCACCTTGATTTACCACCCTCCCAGGTGTTCAGCCTCTGCAACGGGCATGGGAGAGGGGGGAGAAATCTTTCTCTCTTAATCCCATAAAAATGATGCTATTTATGTACTTCCATATGTGATGTAGAGCAATAAGAATGAAAAGGTGATTTTTTTGCTCGATCAGTTGATGATGTCTTCATAGGACTTGGGTGCAATGGGGAGGATTCCATACCTTGATCTTCCCAAAGGATCTTTGTATTTTGGCAGTTGAAAAATATATGCTCATTAGTCTCGAAACTACATTGACAGAGTGATCATCATGAGGCAAGGGTGAATCCTCTCATTTTAATTTTGTCATCTGTAAGAAGCTTTTTATTCATCACTTTCCATCCATGTACTTAAATGCACCTTGGCACAGGCTCTGACCAAAGTCTCTAATTGGAGTGCAATTACATAGGAGAACTCATATTTTCTTCTCTTGAATTTTATACTATTATGTAAGAGCACCCTTTGCTTTCTTTTTGCAACTTTCTTTTCCTTACCCTTTGTTTAGCTAGGGATTTTGGGTAGTAGGAAAAAGAGGAATGGATGAAGGATAGGCCACCCCACACATAAAGTTGGAAAAAGCTCACTCCTTTTGTGCTTTTTAGCATTTTTCATTAGGCAGAGAGATAATAATGTAGAAGAGTGGTGGATGAAAAGATGGGTCAACTAGTGTTGATCTTCATATAAGGAATCCTATAAGAAAGTTATTCCAATATTCTTAATGAAAGAAATGGTAAACCACTATGAGTGAGCCAAAAAAACGAACCACATTTTTATCATGAGCCTTGACTAAAACCCTTAATGTTCATGTCTTGCTAAGATTGCATTCCAACTAATCAATTCACATTTCATGAGAGAGGTAGAACAGATGTATTGTAATGACCCTAGCCTGGCTTAGCTTCCTGATCTTGTTTTGATATCTTAATCATGTTTGGATGTTTGATGCTACCTATTGTAACTGTATTTCAATCAATGTTTTATTTAGATTCCTATGTGCAAATTAGCTATGTCTGAGGATTTCTTTAAGATTTGCGCATAGAATGTTTGCATTCCCTTGTCTCCCTCTTTCTTGGATTTGGTGTATACACTTGGATAATCTAACTAAGTCTTTGTGATTTTCCATCTATAGAGGACTGATGGAAATGGTATTCCTTCCCATCAGTTGTGACCAATGTAAGTCTGCTTGGTTCTTTGTTGGTTGAGAATTGATGAGGTTCTTTTGCTTTTCTCTAGTTGTGGCATGTTTGTATTTTTGTCGATTGAGAACCAAAGGAGTTATTCTACCACCTCATCAGCTGAGAACTAATGGAGGTGGCCGATTTTGCGATCATCGATGTTTTCATTGGTTTGTTATTGATGAAGCCATTGGATGGCACTACAACAAACATTCACATTAGTGGCCTTTTAGAAATGCCACTGAAAAAAAATAAACGCCAGTAAACATGTTTAGTGGCATTTGATGACACTTAATAAATGCCTCTAGTACCAATGCCACTAGAAAGATAGTGGTGTATGTTGTAAACGCCACTAAACGTTTGGCTTTAGTGGCTTCCAATAAATGCCAAATAAAGGCCACTAAAACATCATGTGGCAATGATAAAAAAGCCACCATCCATAAATTGGCTTTTATACAAATGCCACTATTTTATATTATGTTGGTGTATGAAACGATTCTTTTTTAGTGTAATGGCGTGTAAAAAAGCCACTAATGACATACTAGTTCTGTATTACTACATTTTTATGGCTTTTAGTTATTTAATTTTTAGTTCATTATTAGGTTTTATAATTGAATGCCAATTGCAGCCAAACTTAGTTTTCCAAAAGTATGAATATTTTTTATTTATAATCAAATGACAATTACATGGGGAGGACATTTTACCTTGCCCCTTATATTGAATAAAACACCATTGATATACTTTCATACAACATTTTTCTATTCAATACAATAACTTCTACATCATTGGATTTGTCTTTTCTTCCCTGATATGACTATCTACTTTTCAGCATGCCGACTTCAGAGCTCCTTCAGGAAATAGATTTACATTATGGTGGAATCCTTGAACCACCTCCTAAAACCACTGGATATTAGGTGATGCATTGTTGTAGTCAGAGTCACCTCCCAGAACCTATAGCTGCTTGGATATTGCAATGAATGGTTGAACATCTTCTCTTGTTCCAACAACAAGAATGGTGATATTCAATTTAGGAATAGACTTGTTAAGCTTGACAAAATCATCTTCCATTGTGGCAAGAGTCAATGTGCCATCCCTTTTTATCTTGATCATGTTTTCTATGATTCTTTTCTGGGTCACAGATGAAGTAAACGCATATTATCAATCTTTGAGACAAGGATAGTTAATGCAACATTCTAGTGTGAAGTTCAGACCATAATAACGAGCCTTGTAAAAGCATTGAAAAGGATCCCAGGGTTGGGAGTACATAGGGAGTGGATAGCAGGTAGAGTTATCATCATTCAGAATGTCTTGTGGCAGTGTAATACATTGTGAGAAGAGAAGCAGAATAGAAGCACCTTTTCAGTATCAGAGAGATTGTCCAGTCTGGAGTTGTACTTGGAAGCTTCCCTCTTGTCAGTCCTGCATCAAGTGAAAGAAAGCTGTTGGCCGCTAAGGAATTGGATCCCACTATTTGAATGCACCAGCGTAGTTTTGCAATGCTCCAGAACTGGAAAAGTCAGTCAGATACATTCTTGTTGGACCATGCCAACTGGATATGCAATTTCTGTCTTTCATTCCAAACTAGAAGTTCAAGTGAGTAGACAATTATTGACCTTCTTAGGCATTTGACGAGTCCAAAGACACCAACCTCACTTGATTTCTTGGTTCATTACTCTAATAAGGTTCTTGGCATAATTCAAGACTTCAAGTTAATGAATTCAGCCCCATCCAAAGTAATAGCATAATCTTCTATAGAAGAGTTACCAACATAATTTAAGAAAATAGACATGTTTCATTCAACTTGTATCATTAGTATTCCACTTACCTTTGAGAATAACAAAGCTATGAGTAGTCAACCCACTTTAGTGGGTCTTCTTAAGCACCCCCCTTTGTCCATTTTGAAATAGAGTATTGTTATTGCTATCAAAATACATATACAGAGTTATTGCATATACAAATACTTATCAAGACATCCTACATCATAGTTTTTACTTACATTATGGTGGAATCCTTGAACCACCTCCCAGAACCACTGGATAAAAGGTGATGCATTGTTGTAGCCAGAGTATTATGTATTTTCCCTCAAAGCTTCCACTACAATAAACCATAAGACAATTAGAAGTTAATATAACCACACAACTGCAAAGTGTGGATATCAAACAACATATACTTACAATCAATATCTGGAAGTCCACTAATAAGCAACTCCAAGTCTGAACCAATAGAGATCCACCCAAAGAATCATCCAAGTGCACTATAACTATATTTAAGTGTGCATGTGCATGCACACATATCCTTGTGCATGAAAACCTGTCAAAAGATACAATTTCTGTGTTATTGAAGATGTAAACGGCAAGAATGCATCAAACTTAGATAGGAGTTTTTCCTTGTACTTTAGATAGGATGCCCTACATGGATAATGGATAACTTGTAGTAAGCTACTTTATATCTGCTGGCAGTTGTCTTGTGTTTCTTGCTGCTGCTATTATATTTTGCATGGCATCTTCAGTACATGATGGGTCATTACCAACCATCCTCATGGTAATAATTAGAGCATTGTTCCTTACCAACAAAACCTTCATTATTTGAGTAGTGGTCCTTTTTTGTTCTATCCCATACCAGACTGTAGGGTAATATAGATCCCAAAACATGTATTCTTTGGGGAAGCTATAGAAACACCAAAGATAAGCAAAGTCATGACGGAAAGAGATGCCATGAAAGATGTATTAAATAGTGCATGAAGTAGATCCAGTTTACTGTAATGATAAATGGCTCACTGAATTTGAAACTGTTGCAGACCAACATATTAGAAACTCTTACACACCAGCATAATTGAGCAATTATGTAAATCCTATGGTATATCGTGCTGCAAGCCAATAGATTAGATACTCTTTCTCGAAGAAAGCCTTCTTCTATAGATTCCCTACAAAATAACAATGAAATTTCCCATCAAAATTAGAGCACCATAGGTTATTGCACATACGAAATAGAAAATGCATCACATTAACCATAAACAAACCATCAACATAAGCCTTATTGACTCTACTACCTTTAAAGCAACCATTAAAAAATGATCTACGACAGATGCATTGAATGAGGCCACTGCTCTATTTTCAATCCCTAATCAGCTGGATATTCACAAAGGGAGACCAAAACTTGCTAACCACATTTGCTGCAAATTGCTTCGCAGCTTGGATATGCAAGAATTCACAAGAGTTCCAAATAATGACTTACGATCATTCCTGCATGAGCACACATATAGAAATAAAAATTCTTCAGGTGGAAGATACTGCTATCGATAACCATACCTGCATTGGTAGTATAAAGAACAAGAGTATCAAGGATAGTAGGTAGTATAAAGAACATAATTATCAAGTCATTATAGAAAGTAGAGAGATCATGATCATGCGATCATGGTCTTACCTCAATAATTTGATCAAGCTATTTGTTTAGCACCTGGACGAATTGAGACTCACTAACTACATCCCTAAATGGAGAAAAAATTGAGCCAAAGAAAATTACAATAGCTTAACAAAGAAAAATAGATAATCATGACATAGAATCACAAAAATAGTGCATTTAATAAATATATGCCCATTGAAGAAAATCCATTTGACTAAATAGAATGAGTATGGCGTCAGATTGAACTAGGTTGGATTAATTACCTATGTTCCCAACATTTGAATATATGTGTAAGCGTACTTCCAGTAAAAAGTTATACATATTCAATTTATGCTTTAACAAAAAACAAAAGTACAGAGTAATAAAACTCTGATAAACTATTCATTCTACTAAAGCCCTTATAGCTACAACCAAACATCATAACATAAACAATCAAAGCAGATTGCATTCAAGTACAATGAAAAGTACAAAGGTCTAGATTATACCTAAATATGATAATATGTTTAGGCTTTCTACACTTGGTACTTTGGTAGAAATCCACCATGACCTCCCTATAGACATACAAATAGCCAATATACCAAAACAGATAAGATAAAATGACCCCGTATAAAGATAGCCAATATGCCAATGCAAAGTATAGATGATAAAAAGGTAGAGACAAGAACGAAAAAGAGGCAACAAACCTGATAAGACCCTCATCCCCATTATTATCGATGGGTTTAAACATAGAGTCTATCATTTCTACCGTGGGTGACTGAGTCCTAATAGCAACTCTGTACTTGGAGATTAAAGGTCCTTCTCGAGAGCTGACAACCTAAGATACAAGCAGAGCAACATAGAACACCCCAGATAAGAAAAATGAACACACCGACATAAATATTTGATCCCAACAAAAATAATGGGATGAAAAACCCATATATATGCTAAGGAGTCAAAATTCAATACTTACAACAGCTATTGATGGCTTGTCCGACTGCCCAAGGCTCCCATGGGACACATCCATTCCTAGTATAATAGTTGGCACTTGGGAGATCTTTGGCATGGATGGAGGATGCTCAGTTGTGGTGAACTTCTCTGCGCACTATGACACCCGTAGGCTTATTCAGGATCTCATTCGTTGTGGAAACATGAAGGGCATTGTAAGTCAAATCTTTTTATGTATTTTGTTTAACTAATTTTTGTTAAAAGAAATACATAAAAATATTTTACTTACATAAAAAGATTTTACTTACAACACCCTTCATGTTTCCACAACGAACGAGATCCTGAATAAGCCTGCGGGTGTCACAGTGTGTAGAGAAGTTCACCACAGCTGAGCATCCTCCATCCATGCCAAAGATCTCCCAATTGCCAACTATTATACTAGGAATGGATGTGTCCCATGGGAGCCCTGGATAGTCAAACAAGCCATCAATAGCTGTTGTAAGTTTTGATATTTGACTCCTTAGCATATATATGGGTTTTTCATCCCATTATTTTTGTTGGGCTCAAATCTATATGTTGTTGTGTTCATTTTTCTTATCTGGGGTGTTCTATGTTGCTCTGCTTGTGTCTTAGGTTGTTAGCTCTCAAGAATGGCCTTTAATCTCCAAGTACAGAGCTGCTATTAGGACTCAGTCACCCAAGGTAGAAATGATAGGCTCTCTGGGTGGAGCTCTTCTCATGGAAGGATTTTCTTCAAAGACATCAAATGGATGATCTATATTCTGTAAGGACAAACAATGAGAAGTGAAAACCATTAGTTAGTTGAACAAAAAGGAAAGGATCAGGAACACACAAATTAGTTAAAAAAAATACATAAAAAGCTTTTACTTACAACGCCCTTCATGTTTCCACAGCGAATGAGATCCTGAATAAGCCTGCGGGTGTCACAGTACACAGAGAAGTTCACCACAACCCACTTAACAAATACTGTGCAGCAGTAGAGTTTCTGTAAAAGAGTGGGTGGCATGGTTGAAAATAGAAACTTATTAAAAAAGGAACAACAAACTATAGATGTTAAAACTGGACGAGGCATCACCTTGTTGTTAAAATTCCACCTCCAATTATGTGGGATAAAATCTTCACCATTTCCAACTTTTAGATGGGGGATACAAAAAATAGAATGCATATGAATTATAGATACTCAGCATCCTTTAGGCAATGCAAGAAGGAAAAAAAAGAACATAGCATACCTTTGTAGCAGTAACACACCTCAATAGGTACATAAGTGGGTCGCTTGGGCCTCCCTAGATTAAGGCAAGGCAAAGGGTCTGAATAATTGAGCTCTATTTGATGATGTTTTCTGAAATAATCAGAGACAAGTAGTGTCAGGATATTACTTGTTTCATTCTAACAACTCATTTTCCTTTACATATATAAAGTCGTGTTTCATGCACATACAAGCACAACTCAAATGAATTACCCAGAAGGTAAGATCTGAGACCTCAAGTGATGTGAGACCTCAAGATAAACATCGATGTCACCTACATCAGGAACAACACGATACACCTTGCTGCTATTTTCAGAGATATGAGAGGCTACTTTAGACATATGAAGAGCTCTAAAACAAAAGACAAAATACTCAAAAAACCTCTAAAAATGTTAAAACCTCATAGTATGTGAGGGTACATATCTACAAGAAACTTGGAACAAATTTCCTTGGAAATACAAAAAATATTTATGCATGTCAGATCTATGCTTTGAGGCAATGGGTGGACGTATCACATTATTCCCAAAAACCATGTACATATAAAAAATACCATACCACATGTTTGTTCATACCCGCAAATGCCCATTGGATATGGTCATGATGCCATGCACAATCTTTGTGAGGTAACCATTCTGACATAGATATCATTAGCTTCAAAAATTTCCAACATCTTCTTCAATACATCACCTACAAGCCTTAGCAGTTCAATGTTTTCACTTCATATGCAATATCAATACAAGGCAAGCACATGAAACAGATTTATATTCTCACAACCAATTAAGTAAGAAAGTACCTAAAGCCAACAAAATACATGGCTCAGAGGACTGGTTCATCAATTACGTAGTGACATGTTGTTTGTTGTGGAAGGCATAAAATGCACAAGTCTTCAAAAATCAGACCTCAATGACACACGGCCTGTTAGCCAAAATCCCGGCTATGGTCAGAATCATCAAATAAAACTTTCACATAGAATACTGGATCTCAAGGGTCAAAGAATAGAGTTAGTTTAGTGGGAAGAACACCCTACAAGTTGCACAATTATAAATGTAGACACTACACTTAAAGCTAATTATGGAATTTATAACACTTTATGGTGGAAAGCACCCCCTACAGGCGGCATGGTTACCTCCAAATTCACATCATCAACAAAATGCAAGTGATGAGAAAAATAGCATGCCATCTGACACAAACCATTTGACAAATATGTCCTTGCCTACAAAGTAAAGATTTCAAAAAACTATTCCTACATATCAAATTACCCTGAAAAGAACCAATAAAATATATAAATATAGCCTCATTTAAAATGTTGCACCAACTAGTCTAGGATTCAACAAAATGTTGGGTGGAGCTTGAGGATTGTAGTGTGGTTGCTAGAATCCTGATCCCTACATTGTTAAGATATCCTGCAACATGTGATCAAGTAATGAAAGAAAAATTAATATGCCATAAGAAATATATCATGATCTGACATGATGCAAGTTGGATATGAAGCCCACAAATATGAAGCACCTGCAATATGCATTCCAACTTATATAAGCATTTGCATTTCAAGATATTATCAAACAGAATCAAACATGCATAGGTTAGAAAACAAAAAATCATGGTATACGATGTGTGGCTATCATACAAAAGGGACAATTACCCTTTTACTGTAGTAGTGTATACATTCAAAAAGAATTATTCAGTCCACATCACCCATCCACATTAGTTGTAAATTTTGAATATCCAAACCATAATAATCCATTTACTAGTTAAGTAATTACAAAATGGAAAGAAATGGATCAAATAATCATAACTCATTTGCAACTAAATTTTTCATCTATACCCACAAACAAGAAACTAAAATGCTACTCATAGCGAAAAACCACAATCCAATCATAGTGCGTGTATTGTCCATAATACTAAGATTCTCCATAACAAAAGTAAAAGCAGGTCAAAACAAATAGGATTGTTATTTGGCAACATTGTCTACGACAATAGACATGAAACACCATTATTTGGATCGTCATGTACAAATAAAAAATTGGATTAAATAAAAACAACTATATCTCTCCTCTCTTTAGAAAGTATCCAAGAATGCAATTAACTTTAAACTTCATGTCCTGCAACAAATGGAAATGACTTTAGATACTACTTTTGTTTTCAATTATGCAATAGTATAAGCAATACTTTATGCTCAGCTTGGCAACATATGTGTTTTCGGCCATGCTATGACGTTTCCAACAACATCATCAATAGATTGATATTGATCATAAGGTCTCACTCGAGGATCATTTCCCATAAAGCAACCTCTACAAAAATAACAACAAATGATGAGCCTAAAATTGCACCTCCCACCCTTTTCATGGGGTCAACCTCAGAGACTCGACCAAATGCAATTCTCGCATCTAGATCTATAAAACTCAGCAGATACACATATTAGAAACAAAATATAGTTTACATAAAAATTTATATAATCGTAAAATGAAGTGAAATTTACACAAATACAAACATACTTGTCCCTTCTTAAATGATGAATGTCTTATATGGAGTGGAGTTTGCATTGATAAGTTTGTCTGCACAATTATTTTATTTTTGTCATAAGTCCATAAAAGTCAACATGGAAAATAATTGATACCACACATCTTGTATAAAATTTATTCATACTTGGCCAGTGCCAACATGTTGTGCTTGACTATTTCCTACTCTAGTTAAGGCAAGTAACTCCTCTAATTTTTGGTTGAATTCATCCTTTTATTGTTGAAGTTTTGCATCAAATTCCAACCGTTGTTCTTCAAGCTTATCCTGGAAATGCTTCCTTTGCACTTCTTCAGCTTCTTGGGATTTATGATTCTTGCCCCAGATATCAGAAGGTGATGGTCCAAGTCCATAACCACGAACATATCCTGGTCTCTCTTCTCCCATAACATGCCTAAAAATTTCATCTGAAGTTACATCAGGTTGTTTTCTTCGTAACTCTTCTCCTACCTCAGAAAATTTTTCCTACATACAAAAAATCATAGGAGATGCATTTTATACCAAATATATACCTCTTTGAAATTAGTATATGTAACATAATACTATAGGATATTATGTGTTGTACCAAAATTTTGGTGGATTCAACATCAATTATGCTCCCGTCTATTTTACGATGAGTTTTCTCAAAAAACATTATGGGATCCACTTCTCTGCCTATTTCCTTCTACATCTTTATCATTCAAACAAGGTTATTGTAAACATCAAGTAAACGTATGCCATCAAATTGTCTAAATGGATCACAAAAATTACTAACTTACATCATATTTCAGACATGCAAATGACTTGGTTCCTGTTGTGTGGCTAACCTTTTGAAATTTTCTGCTTGTTTTGTTAGTTATAGACTTCCTCTGTAGAAAACATTACAGTATTGTGCATAGTAATTATCTTTGCGGTACTATAAGTATCAATGAACAGAAAATAAATATTACCTTTCCTTTATTACTCCTCTAATAATCAACAAGAAAATTTCCAATGCGACTTGTCGACGTGGGGAACAACTTGTTCAAGCTGCTGTTCGTATGGACTATCTTCTAGGAAGTATAGTATCCTTAACTCCCACTTGTGGTCCTTCCATTTCTTTCCTAGTCTCTTCATTTTCCACTCCTTCAGATCTGAATCCATACTAAATTTACTCTACCGACATAAAGGATATCAATTAGAAGCTTCATTTAACCATTTAAAAATAAAATTTAATAATATACCTTCACAAAATTCCATATAGAATCTTTTTTATTTGCTGGAAACTGTCTGCAGTCCTCATAGTTTAGTGGACAAAGATTGGGATCTCTTGTAATGGTTGTCAGAAAACTTGATAAGTGACATTGATTTTCACCTACTGGTTGTCCAAATTGATCTTTCTCAATGGGAATTGGATTGTCAGGCTTTCTTTTTTATAATTTCAAACATTGTGTTCGGCCACGTGCTCAATTTTTTTGACCTAAGAATTCATTCATAAAGGATAAAATATATATGCAAAACTATATATCATTAAATGCAACACTATGTAAGCAATGATATGAATGAAATGATTACCGAGCCCATCAAAAGGTGTTGTTGTAACATTCAATGACTCAACATGGTGATCAGTGATGTCATTTTGGTCCATGTTATCAAGAAATACATTGCTATTTTGGTTACTGAAAACTGTATTCTCTGCAATTCTTGAATGAAGAGACACAAAAGCATTGACATTAGGCACACATGATAGCTGTGAATTTCTTGATCTTGTAACTTTATCACCACTTTCTTTGTTATGCTGATTTTGGAACCTTGTTCCCATCTCCTTTTCAGTTGTGCATGTTTGAGAGGATTTTGAACCACCAACCATATTAAAGTCTTGGGGAGATGTGGCTGATTGGGTAATTTTTGCAGAGCTAGCAGCAATTTTATTGCATTTGTTTGCTCTAACAATACAAATTTCAGCTGGAAGGGAAGCTAATTTTTTTGGGAGTAATTTGAGGATGACATGTTCAAAGATTGCCAACAACCATGTCGAGTAATGCTAGGTAAATGCGTTGTCGTACAAGAGTCATTGTTGTTGTTCTTATCATTCCTTGTGGCTGTCTTGTTATGATAGTTGTCACTGGACTGTTCTCTCATCCTGAGCATATCAAGTCACATAAAAATGAAGACATTTAAAAAAATATTGAACAAGATTACTCAGTTACTCTCTACATAGACTATGGAATTTGCCCTATTCCCTTTAGTTTCTTTAGGTGTTTTTGGTGTTATGGAGGTTTGCCTTTTTTTTGCATTTTGACTCAAAATGCATCATGATCATGATTATCTAATAATTCAAATATTTTGTATGATAGATATGAAACATAAAGTGTCCCTAAGTAGCTAACTCAAATAGAAATAGGAGTAATACATATATATATATATCTTTATTTATATATTTCAATATGTATATATATATTAATATTGAAAAATGGAAAAATATCCCATTTTAGGAGTGAAATGAAACTATTAACGCACACCTATCCATACAAAAAACCATTTCTATCTATTTCTTACACTTTTGACACTAGATTACCTTTATTTATGATAAACCAAATGAACAAAAAATATGAATTTTCTTTTTAGAAGAATCATTAAAGTTCAAAATGAAAGAGGTTCTTTTCTTTAACATTTTATTTAATTGAAATGTTATGTTGAGTGCAATGTGATCCAATCCTTAGATTCCATTAGAATCAACTTGGGATGGAAGGATTCAAACCTCTGATTAACATGATCAAAACCAGTTGCCTTACCACTTGGCCACACCCCATTCTTGTTTATATTCCATACTAGACTAATAACCATTAGTATAATTTTAGTAATTATAGGCTATTCGTCAATAATAGACTTAATCCCATATAAACAATAACAAATTCAAAATAAATTTGAATAATTTCGAATAAAAACAGTTTCTCATTTAATATATTAGTCTAGTAAGGATTTCTTCTCTACAAATATAATAATCTATATTAGATTAGTTAAATTTAGAAATTGCATCTATATTCAATTTTTTATATTGGAAAATGGAATTAGAAATAGAAAGCATATTATATACCTATATATAATAAATAATATATAATCATGGATTTAGTTAATAATAATATAATTAGTTCTAATTAGCTAATTAACTGTTTAATTGGTATTAGTTATTGATTGGAGTTCTTATTTTTGTTCCTGGGATTAGACATATGTGGATATCAAATCAAAACAAATTCATTGCTCATTATATAGAATTCAATTAAGATATTGTATGAAAGTATAATTCCTTATATTTGCAAATGAAAAAATAAGGATTTTTTATTTTTGAAATTTTACAAACAAGAAGGAATTTTAGCCCCTCTTATTTCTTCATTTTCTCCCTATATCAATAAAATAAACTCAATAAAATTATCTGCAAAAATCTAGTATTGAATTCACATCATTCTGTTTCCTTTTTTCTATCTTTGTAGGGTTCTATTCTATTAAGTTACCACACTTGATTGTGAATATAGCAAACAAGAATATTATGGCAACGAAAGAGTTAGAATCTTATTACATACAAATAAATTTGTGAAAATAAAATCTCTTCTCCCCCTTTTTTTCAAATTTTTTTCTCTTTTTTGGTCTCATATCAAAATATGTGGTACGAAAATGGAAAATCTACTCCCTTTTGAAAAAAAAAGATCTTGGTGGTTGTGTAATTCTTACTCTCAAACTCTTTATTTACACGGTAGTAATATTCTTTGTTTCTCTCTTCATTTTTGGATTCTTATCTAATGATCCATGATGTAACCCCGAGCGCGAAGAATAAAAAAGAAAACAGGAAAACCTTTCTTTTTTTATTTCTTTATTTTATATATAACTATGACAAAATGGGGGACCCCTATTTTTTTTCAAATGAGAAAGTATCAAGTGACTAGAGAGAACGAAGAGAGAGGGATTCAAACCCTTGATATGAATAACTTGTACAATGGATTAGCAATCCGACGCTTTAGTCCACTCAACCATCTCTCCCAAATCTAAGATTTCCTATTTTGGATGTTACACATGAAGCAAATATTAATAAAAAACCATTGTTATCCTTCGCTTTTTTCATTTCATATATGAGTTCTATTTTTATTCATTATATTAGAATTACATTATAATATAATATTGAATTGATTAGAATTTGGATGATTATTTGATTATAAATCATATTGATTATAAATCAATGATTATAAACAAATAATATTTATTTAGAATAGAAGTTTGAATTCTTTAACGATATAAATGATACATATATATATATATACGAATTTGATTAGCAATTCCATTTAGATAACAATAAGGATTCAAAATAGATATACCAATAAAGATAAAAAAAACACCTTACATTTTTGTACGAGATATTCCCCTGGCCTGGCTAGGTACTAGCCGGGCCATTACTTTTTTTGTTCCAATGAATGATTTTTATTACTAAATAAATGGGACATAATATAACCACAATCAAAATCAACAAACAAAATCTATAACAAAAATATATTCAAGATTTTCTTAAATTAATTAAATCAAATAAAAAATCTAATGAATTTCATAATAATTATTATTATAACTTAATTCATTTACTTGTTCAATTCAAGGAGCAAACTTTATTTTAACATTTGAGATCCAATTCATTAATCGGAAGTCATTACATCTAGCTGTGAAAAAAAGAGGGAACTCACTAATCTTGTTGAACTCATTAACTAATTGATTTTCTCAAGTAACCCCCGGATACGTAGTAGGTATATAATTTTTATTATTTTTCTGAGAGTTGTTTCATAGATCCGCAATAGAGTACTTGGGTTCTCCCAATAAATAAAAAGTGTATCATGCCTGAATCTAACTGGGGTTCGCGATGGTGGAGGAACCATATCAGAAAAAAGAGGGATTCTAGTTGTAAGATATCTAATGAAACCGTAGATGGAATTGAGAACTCATTCAAAGAGAAAGATATCAAATACATGGACAAAGTACATATATTTCCATATGTTATCTAGTTGTCATTTTGTTCTAGGATTCTTCCTATTTGTGGGTCATTGATGGCATGTAGGAAGGGCTCGTGCAGCTGCAATAGGATTGGTCATTATGCTTTCAGGGCCTTGACTTGTTATATGAGTCTAAATTTCATATTTCTGTATGTGAAAAGAAGTATAGATATCGTCATATACTAGAAATTCACTAATAAGTACTACATCCTCAAAATTGTAGCATTCACGTGGCATATAAGCTACTAATACATTTTTCCCCAAAGCGAGTTCCCCACCAACGGTAGCCGAACCATCCGCTAAAATTTGTCCCTTTTTAATGTATTTACCCCTCTGAACCTGAGGTTTTTGGCGCATACAAGTATTTTTGTTAGAATGTTCATACATAACTAATGGAATGCTTCTAGTGTTCCCATTACTTGATAAAATGATCTTGTGAGTGTCAGTATAAATTATCTTTCCCTCAAGTTTGGCTATAGTAGAAACTCCCAATTCTAGGGCTGCTTGGCCTTCTAGCCTAGTTCCAACAATGCACTTCTCGAATCGAGAAAGTGGAACTACATGACGTTGCTATGCTCGATAAAAGGAATGAGGGAGGCCTTTATAGAAAAATATTGGACATAAAAAATTCTTCGAAAATGAATATGTTCCCATGTAGACTTGTCATCTTTTATCATTTTTCTTGAAACTACTTGTCTTGTATCTTGCCAAGTAGAAGTCATCACGCCTGATTCTTCTTTCAATGACTCACCATCTCTATCTTGCAGTCTAGCCGGCCACTCTAAGATATCAACAACAAACCCTAGTACACCATAGGGTTTCCTGTAGAGGCTCACATTCTCATCTTGATTACATGATATAGGAACTAACAAAACAAAATATGAAAAATCACCATGAATATCACATAACATCATATATCATCATACATCACATGTTTTATAGTTTCAGTTCATCAATCTATTCCTCATGGACATAGACTTTTAGAATAGAGGATTTACGGTCATAATCACATCATGTGACCAAATCCTGAATCTTGGTGGTCTATCCTCTAACGTATTGATCCATACTCTAGAAATATTTCTCATAATTATTTGATTACTACAAGGAGATCGATTTCATTTTTAGAGTATGGATCTTGGGGAAACTCATGGTGTTCATGGCATCTAACTAGATGTGCCATCACTTCCCTTGTTATTTAATCCATTAACTCATCTAAAAAACAATTCTAATAATTACTTATCAAGTGTGTATTCTCACACCAGTAGAATGATATAAAGTAGATTAGGGTTAACAAGAAAGACAATGATTGAAATAAAAAACACAACAATATGTAATTTGTGACATCTATGTTTTTTTTCTTCTATTTCACATCATCTCATATCAGTCATCATCACTGGGTTGTCATCCTGATACATAATCTCATTATCCAACATTTACCCTAAACGTGGTATCTTAAAAGTAATCAATGCATGTTTTTGATATCATTGTTCTTGACAATGATTGACAGAGACATTAGAACTAGAAACAAAATAAGCATGTAGGAATCTTGTGTCATTCATCATACTTAAAACATGTTTATCATACAAATTTACTTATTCCATCTAATTTCTACATAGATGAATAGATCTCAAAGCATAAACACACATAACACACTTCCAAATTTCTATTTTACTATTTACCAATTTTCAATTGGGGTCACTATCTAGCACAAATCTAGTTTTATTTGAAATCCATCAGATTAGACCATTCTTAGAATATGAGTTTTCTACACTCAATTACAATCATCTTATGAATCAGATTTCATCCTTGAACTTCATCTTGTAATTGAGTTATCCGTAATCCCTTATCTCTGGGTATTATTCATTGAAATGATATATCTCATCATATTAGGGTTACAATTAGGTTCTCAGATAAAACTATCAATTTTCTTCATTTTTCCTTAATTTCACAATCATTAGTCATATCTTCTTTCATATCATGTACACTAGTATTCTCGAAACCAATAATTCGAAATTTACTTAATGCATAAAGTTTCTCACATTAAAACCCTTCATAATTTGATTTTAGTGTTTCCGATTCAATTTAGGTCAACCCAAATACATTTATGATAAACAAATGAACTACTTTGACTTACTCATTACATTAATATTTGTTTCATTATATACCAACATAGTTTGTCTCACCCTTGTCTATTTCTTTATTTCCTTTATCTACAAGTACCATGTCATTTGACTTCTAATGGGATTTTGGTAACTAAAAGAAATCCACCCATTCCTTATAAAGTTCTTAATTTTTGAAGTACCACAAATTTAGGTTACTTGTTCTTGCTCCTTAATCTTTAGTCTTCTTCTCAGTTCATAATTATGTGACTTAAATAACAAACTTACATTCATGCGGTGTTTACTTATTTACCATATATTATGCTAGAATAGATGCATTATATTTAGATCATCCTAATCATACTTTTCACCTTCAATTAAAGTAATGATACTTAAAATTGAGCATTTCTTCTCTTGTAAAATTATGTACAACTTCAAGCTTTATCTCTCATACTCAATTTAGTACTAAATTTCTAGGGTATCAAGAGTCAAGTTTAGTTCAATACATCATAAGAACCTTATTATTCACTATTCTCATCAGGGTGTGCAATGTTTCATTAAGGATAATCACACACATGGAAACCTTAGTTTCTATTCAACACAACTCATTCACCAATTATAAGTAATTGATTCATTGGCTCATTTGAGTCAATTCGGTAACATAGAATACCTATGTTTTAAATGATTACACTGATTATTATGTTCATGCTGTATATAATTCTAACAAGATCTGAAAACTATAGTTGAGAACTCGTTCTTATTAAGTTCATACATGATTCTATACTTGTCAACTCAATTTCTACGCATAACATTCATTAGGCTATTTTAGGCAATATATGTTTAAAGCAACATGGTTCGTTATGCATAATATTGTTCACAGATGTTGAATCAATATAAACTCAATGGAAAAGAATCTGAATTAGTAGAATTATTTACCAAGAATCTTCCCAATTGATCACCCAATCACATACAAAATAAAGCAAGGATGTAGATTATTTATCCAGATAGAGTTTGGTTGTCAACATGATTATACAGATTAAGAGAGAGATAAACACTCATCTTAGGTGCCAAGAACCTTAAGTATTTTACCCTTACTCAAAATTTCTTAATTTCCAACCAACTCCTATGAAATCAACTAATTTCTTGCTCTTTTCAACTTGGGAACACTAGAAAAGGACAATAAGAGAGAAAGAAAGAGAAATAGGATGATTTGATATAATTTTGATCCAAATAAGAGGAGGGATAGTATTTAAACATGAAAGAGAAGATTTACCATGAAAATTTATCTAAAGAAAGAAAACATACTTGCTTTCATCAATCCTCAAAAGAGAAAATTCTAGATCACCATCTCCACCTCCTTCCTCACTCAAAGCCTAATTCTCCATCACTATCTAAGATTTCATTTTTCTAGAATGAATCATGAAATATAGGATCTATTAGGTTCTAGGTTACTTATATAGAGTAATTAAGGTGCTTGAGACATTTGAAAATAAGTTCCACATCACATTTCATCCTATTTTAGAAACAATTACTAATAAACTCTATTGATGAAGCTATCTTTTACCAATCAAATATCCTCCAAAAATAATAAAAAAATAGTATGTTTTCTAAAATGATGTTTAAATGTTCCACTGAGAATTTTAGATCAATGTTAGCGATGAATAAATAAATAAAAATTAAACACTACATTCCTAAATTGCAATTTGTAGCATGATCAGTTGAATTACAATCCGACCTACCAACACATTATGAGAACATCCAACTATTTTGAAAATTTCCATATATATGTATATTTTACTTATTCAAACTATATACAAGTTTTAAATACATAAAAGTTTCCAATAAAATAGTAAAAGTAATTCACTAGACCACTATATTTATCAATTTTTGTGTTTATGTACTTTCAAAACCCTAAACGTCAACCGATTATGGTATTCACTTTCAAGCCCTACTTATTTAAATCAAAGAACGTTTTAAAGTGTATAATGAAGTTCAAAACATCATAACAAGCTATCATTATTGATGATTATAAAGAATCAATCAAGGAAATCATGTAATCATCAAAGTAAACCCAAATTGTATGGATAAGTTGGAACCGGTTCATTACATATATTGGTGGATTGGATTAAAGAAATGTGGTACAATTCATGTTGAAGTGTCTTGTTTGTAAAAAATTCAAGGATGAGCATCATAAACTTATAGGAACTCTAAAACCCCTACAAATTCCAAAATGGAAGTGGGATCACTTGATCATGGACTTTGTGGCTGGTCTTCCCAAGACAACCAAAGAACCTAATTCCATATGTGTAGTGGTTGACATGTTGAGAAAGTTGCACAGTTCTTACTAGTGAAAACTACCTACTCAATTGAGAAGTTAGCATATTTTTCTATGGATGAGATTTTATCATTTCATGGAGCGCCAACAACGATAGTATTTGATATGGGCCCAAAATTCACTATAATGTTCTGGCATCATCTATGAACAACATTGCGAACACAACTGAAGTTTAGTACAACCCTCTACCCATATATGAATAGTTACTCCAAAAGAAAAATACATACCCTAGACGACCTGATAAGATCATATATTCTACAATTTTTGGGTATTTGGGATGTCCATATTATCTTGATTGAATTTTCTCATAATACTAATTATCACAAGAGTGTGGACATGGCATCATATGAGGCTCTGTATGGGAGGCATTGTAGATCATCTCTATTCTTGAATGAAGTAAGTGAGTATAAAATTCAGGGTTCAAAGTTAGTCCAATAGAAAATGGAGAAGATCTAGATGATAGATAGTAGATAAGTGCAACACAAGACTAAAAAAGTCATTTGCAAACATAGTCATAGATCGTTGGAATTCCAGGTGGTGGATAATGTCTATGTCAAAGTGTTGCCTTGGAATGTATATCTGAGATTTGGAAAACCCAATAAGCTAGCATGTAGGTTTACAACACCTAATCCCATTATCAAACAAGTTGAAGGTGGCCTATACATTAGAGCTGCTACCTGAGTATCAGAGGATGCATAGTGTTTTTCATGTATCTATGCTAAGAAAGTGTCATCTGGGGACTAAACAGACAATTCAACCATTTGAAGTAAAACTTGGTGATGACATATCTTATGTGGAGGGTCCAGTGTTGATCTTGGACAAGTAGGTGTAGAAGTTCAAAAAAGAAAGATATCATGCTAGTAAATGTGTTATATAATCACCATGTTGTGGAAGAAGCTACATAGGAACTTGAGGAGGAAATGTGTAGAAAATATGAATCTCATTTCTTTTAATATTTTTGAGGAGGTATCCCTCTTATGAGTTTATGTATCTATAACAACCTGACTTGGCTTAGCTTCCTAATACTATTTTGATATGTTAATAATGTGTTGATGTTTGATGATACCTACTCTAAGTGTTTTCCCAGTTAGTATTCTGTTTAGAGGCCTATTTGCAAATTAACCATTGATGTCAAAATTATCACACATGTAAATTCCCTAGGGACAAATCCTTAGGCTTTACCTAAACTATGTATACAACAATTCCATATACAAGAGGACAAAATTTATTGTAGTATTAGGATCAAACTCAAAGGAAAACATTTTTAAGAGTCGTTTGATCAATGTAATCATACAAGAACTTAGTATTTGTCACAAAAGTTGGATTTGGTTTACTAAGCTAAGACTACTATTAACAAAAGGCTAGAATAAGATTCCAATTATGAGATGATAGAAGCACTGTGATCGATGAGCTTCACCACCACTTCTTATTGTTCATTCTCTCAATACACCAGAAAATGCATGAACATAATATCGAGGCTATCTAAATCCATCAGAATACATTAAACTGGACAAGTATTACACTAAGAAAATTATAACGTTACCTAGAGATCACATAATTGTTGATTCATGAAAAACCTATCTAAAATTCTTATCAAAGGTTATACCAGAATCTAATCAATATTTGTAGTCTTAGGTTTAAAGCTTTAAACATCTAAGTCCATATAAACATGCATACATGTCAACCAAAAAATAAACAAGCAATAAACAACAGATTTAAAATGTAATAGAGTTCACACAAATTTTGATGTTGATAACAAAATAAAGATATGTAGCGGGGCTGATCTCTATGCCCCAGTGAGGGGACTACTTGATCCTCATGGAAGTAACATGATGAACAATGTATATAGAACAAAATTCCATAGTCACAGAATTAAATGGATGAGTAGCCTTAATGGGTATATGCTTGTATTCTTTGTTAGATATGTCTTGAGTGAAGCACAACAACACAATAGTTGACCAGATGGTGGATCATAGGTCAATAGATGATCATTAGAGGTCATTGAGCTAACATTTGAGGGAGGTCGATGAATTTGTCAAATGATGCAGGTCGATCAAGCTAACTTTTTTGAGGTGGGTGATTGACATGAGGTGGAAGTTGATCGATCAGACTATCTCTTTTAAGGGTGGTTGATCCTGATGTAGGTTGGTGGATGTCAGTTGGCCTAACTCTTTCAAGATTGATCACTCGAGGTGAAGTAGAGGTTGACCAATCTGTCTCTTTTGTGATCAATTGGTCAAATCTTATAGAGAATAAACACAAGATGTATTTGTGAATGAAGTTCAATAGCCTCTCGGTGTCTCCAAATGTTCTCAAGTAGAGGAAATAACCTTCATTTTATAGAAGGTAGAGAGGAAGGTTAACAACCACCTAAGGAATACAATGGGCACCTATAGTGAATGCATTGGAGGCAAAAATACAAAGCGTCATCTGATTTGGTTGGAACATGAAGGTTGATTAGTTGAATTCAAACAATGGAGCTTAATTGGTGATGATTGATTGTTGGGTGGTCGATCACTAGGAAGTTTTTTTTTTTGGTTAAGCTAGGGGTCGCTTTTATTCATCCCACACCCCTCTTGTGGGCACAATCATCAAAAAATTACAGCTCCTTCTTATAACAATGCAGGTAAGAAATAATAAAAACCAGATACATCATAACAACCTAACGAACAACACTCTACAAAACAATGTAAGGGACTCTACATTTCTCTAAAGCCGCCATACCTCTTATTCTACGTGGTATATTCAGTGTATCTGAAGCAATGAATGGCTCATTCAACCTGCTGCCCCATTTTCCTAGTTCACGAGGTATTGAGTTGATGACCTTGTGAACCAAGGACCCATATATCATAGCAGAATCAAGCTCCTCTCGTAGCTCCCTAACGAACGGTGACGTCTTCCATGGTTGCTTCTCGTTGTTCCATAAGATGTCATGCACATACGCCTCATCAATCTCAATACACGAAATGACCAATGCATGGTCTCTTGCTATCTTCAACCCGATAGCACACGCTTGCATATATGCAAGTATGTAATCCGTACTCCTGAGACAAGCTCTGAATACAAGGCAGATATTAGCCTTGTGATTTCTTATAACTCCCTCCGCCCACCTTCGAGAAACTCCTTGGTTATCTCTATCTCTCCCGATCGTGAGGTTGAGCTTAAGATTATGCAGGTTAGGATTCTGCCATCTCACTAGCTCGATCTGTCTCATCAAGACTCGCAGTTCAGTCAAGCTTGCCTCCCTCATCCGGGCATAAATGCTATTATCTGTATCTAACACAAAAGATCTCCTCTTCAGCTGAACATTCAACGCCGCAATAATCCAACACCACTCATGAGAGAATGGTCTATGTTTCTCCTCGAATCTAACTTGGCATCTCAACCGCCATATGCTATACGGGATCAGAACTGCCAGGTTTCCAGCTAGCCACTCTTTTAATTTCTTCCCCTTCCCCAAAACACATGTATCTATTAGGGATCTTACGTCAGTAGATGGTGGCATGTATGTCAGCTCGACAAATTTACCCCAAAAGAAACTCGCCATTTGTCCATGGAAAATTAGGTGTCCAATGCTCTCCTCGTGCGGCTCCTCGCAGCAGTTGCATCGAGATGCTAAGGGAATGCAGCATCTAGCTTTAATATTATCATTCATTGACGTGGCCCTTCTAACAGACTTCCAAATGAAAGCCGCCACCTTAGGGAAACTACTCTTCCAAATCCACTCCAGCCCAACAGGACCTTCCCTTCTGTCTACCATCAGTAGCTTTTTGAACGATCTCATTGAGAATACACCTCTCAACCCCGGACTCCATATCATTCTATCTTCCACATCAGTGATCCATGCGTTAGATTCACGGATGATATCCAACCCATCATCGTCAACTATCATCCTCAGTAAATCCCAATCCCATCCCGGGCCTTCAATCCAGAAGTCTTTAATAAGAAAAGGGTGTCTTCTATCACTAGCGAATCTATCATGATTTGTCAAACGTTGCTCACACCACCTCGAGTCCCAGAAAGGAATTTCACCTCTCCCTACCACCCATCTACACATAGGGAACACCCGTGGCATCATATCCCATATACGTTTCCAGTACGAAGAAGGAGAAGGTCCCAGCTTCAAGGAACCAGGATAGACATTATCACGACCTGTTACCGCATTGGCATACTTCCACCTGTAGAATCTGGCCCATATTGAATTCAACGTCAATGCCTCCCAAAAAGCCTTCCCAACGAAAGCATCATTTATCAGACGGAGCGATGGAATCCCAAGCCCACATTGAGATAGAGGTATTGCAACTCTGTGCCAACTGAGCCAAGATTTTTTGTGTTGTTCATCTCTACCCGCCCACAAGAAATGAGAAAGCTTCCTCTCAATGCGGTCTGCAATCCCCACCGGAATGCCAATCGCAGCCACCGTATATACAGGAATGGATGATAGAACATGAGCGATTAGTAGTCTTCTTCCCGCGAAGGATAGGACTTTGGATCTCCAAGTTGTGAATTTATTAACAATCTTCTTCATCAAGAACTCGAAGTCGTTGAGTCTCATCCTTCCTTTTGTTATAGGGATACCCAGGTAAGTGATAGATTCCTTCGCTGCCCCCATATCCATACAAACTACCACTCTATTTATCATCTCCAAATATTTCCCACCTACTACACATATGGATTTAGCTTTATTGATTCTTTGCCCTGTGGCCCTTTCATACGCCTCAAATGTATCCCTAACCTTCTCCATCAATCTCTGATCAGCATTGAAGAATAAAGCAATGTCATCCGCATATAATAGAATGCTTGGCGGAATCGCCTCCTCCCTTATCTTGAATCTCGAAATGTGTCCCTTCTCTTCTATCTTCAGAAATTTTCTACATAGATTCTGCTCGAAAAGAATGAACAAGAAAGGGGATAGCGCACAACCTTGCTTGAGTCCTCTACTCATCGGAAAAAATCCTATAGTTTCGTCCCCAACCGTGACGGTAGCCCATGTATTAGAAAAGAAGCTTAAGCACAACTTCACCATATCCGTACTAAACCCAAATTGCTGCATCACCCTCCACAGAACATTCCAATCAGTCCTATCATAAGCTTTCGACATATCATACTTCAGAATCACATTGGGTGTCCCTTGGCCTCTATTGATGTCGTGCATCGGCTCCTTCGCAAGCCTGACATGATGAGTGATGTTGGATCCTTTAACAAAAGCACCTTGAACCTCGGAAATCAATCTCGGCATCATGGGAGCCATCCTATCACTGAGAATACGTGCAAGAATACGGAGGGCAACATTTTTAATAGATATTGGCCTGAAGTCCTATGGCATTCTCTTTGGGCAATCCACCTTCAGAAATAGCAGAATTCGGCAGCAGAAAAGGCCCCTAAAGCAAGGATGTCCTCTAAAGAAAGCCTCCGTCATCTTCATAAAATCCGCGCCAATGATGGACCAAGCAGCCCGGAAGAACATCCCCGTGAACCCATCTGGACCTGGAGCAGCTGAGGAGTCCATCTTTAGTAGGGTCTTCACAACCTCCTCTTCACTGGGACAGCGAGAAGGGAAAAATTTTCATCCATAGATACCAACTCCGGGATATTTTGCAAGAAATCCTCCAAGTCAGGTACATTTGTTTCCACCACCTCATTGAAGAAATGTTTATAGAGGTCCGCCGCCACCTCCGCCATCATCTTTGGATCCGATATACATGTGCCATCCTGCAAGACCATGCTGTTAAGCCTCCTGCGCTTCCTTCTTGCTTTGATGGTAGCATGATAAAATTTCATATTACGCTCCCCGTCTTGAAGCCAGCTTGTCCTCGCTTTCTCTTTCCACATCGCCTCTTCTTCATCCAACAATTGCTGTAGTTCTTTCTCAACCGTCCTCAGGTTAACTTCATTCGCCATAGTTGGGTTCCCATCGAACGCCACCTGTGTAGTAAACACCACATCCTCCAAGTCTTTGATGCGCTGTTTGATTTCTCCATAGGACTCTTTGCTCCATCTTCGCAAAGCTGATCTAACTCTTTTAAGCTTGTGACAAAAAAAGAAGGACGGGTGTCCAGTCACCTGTTCACTCCAAGCATGTTCAATCACCTTTAAACAGTCTTCGTGCTCAAGCCACACCTTCATGAAAACAAAATGTGCCATCTTTCACTCTAATGCTTGATCGCCTGGAATTGTCACTATTGGACTGTGATCAGAAACTCTATCTCTGGTTAAGTGTATCGATCTGTTTGCGGGCTTGCCACCATCCATGCCTCATTCACTAACACCCTATCTATTCTCTACCACATAGTAGGTGTAAGAATATGCTTGTTCACCCAAGTGAATTGACTGCCTTCAAATGAGATTTCATCCAAAGCAACATCTGCAATCAAGGTGTTGAAATCCAGCATGTCCCGATATCCCGGAGTGTTCCCGCCTCGTCTCTCCCTTATATTACGTACCGCATTGACCCCAACATTCCATAACAAGAATTGGGATGGAATGGAGGGATTCCCTTGTAGCTGCTAACTGCCCCGACCATTTCATTCTCAAAAATAGATGAAATGGAGTCCGGGGCTATTCCTTTCCGGCTGCTAAAAGTCACCTGCAATCATCCATGGCTCATCACCTATATGTTTTGCCATTGTCATAATCTCTTTCCACAAAGACCTCCTCTCAAGGTTATCACAACTGGCATATATAGCTGTAACAAAGAACTTTGCCCCATCGCTGGCCTCCAAACTCACCGTGATGTGTTGCCTATGTCTCTTGAATACAGAAGGATTAGTATCTTTGTCTGTGTAGAACCAAATATTCCCTTCCTCTGATCATTAGGAAGTCGAGCAGTGGTCGTCAATCAAATTATTAATCATTAAATGGTTAGTTTCTAGGTGGTTGGTTAGTGGATTTCAGTCAATGGAAATCAACTAGTATACATTGTTAGGTGGTCGATTGAGTGGTGGATCTAGATAGGAGGTTGATCGAGTGGTGGATCCTGATCACTAGAGTGTGATCAATAGAGCTTGATAGGTGGTCGATCGAGTGAAAAATCATGGACTAGAGCCAAAATTATTGATCGATTTGCCTTCTAAACATGCCTAAAATACATTTTGGACTGGGGCATGATGCATGGGTTTTTAGTCATTTTTAAAGGAATATTTTCCTTGATTTTATGTGTTGTTTTTTCATTTATTTGATCAATAATGCATGAAATTTTATTAATGGCCTATGCTATGTAAATGCACCAAATTATCTAATTTTTACTATTAAAGATGGTTTAATATTTATCTCGAGCATTTATCCATGTTCTTGTGCATTTTTAGGTACAATTGAACATTATAGAGCGATACTACTGACACAAAAAGTCGGTGGTACCGACTTCACATCAATACTTTCCCAGAAAAGATTCGCATAGACTTGATACTACCAACACTCAAAGTCAAAAGTACTGAAATCACGTCAGTAAAGCATAAGGATGAATTGCAAAAAGTTGATACTATTGAGTCTACAAACTTGGTACTTCCAAGTTGGCGTCAGTAAGGTAGTGCTCGGGTGACCTAAAGACGCGATGCTATCAACATAAGTCGATAGTACCACATTATCATCAGTCACGACTACCCTAGGATCTTGATACTACTGACTACCAAGTCGGTACTACTAAGTCTGCCCGATTTGGAAAATCTAAAGATGGAAATCTAATCCAACAATAGACATTATCTTGTACCATAAGTGACTCCTATGACCTAAGGGGAGCTCAGCCAGATAGTGGAGATCATCCATTTTCCATTGCATGACATTAGAGAGAGAAGATAAGAGAAAGGAACCGAAGGCTTCATACAGGATGATCCGAACACCTCCAAAAGGTGAATCAGCATCCATAAGACCTCCGATTGCACACACGACATAGGGAATCATCTAGATAAGCTATTCACCAGGGGTTACTTAGTTTTTCTAATGTTTCCCACATTTTTCTCTTTGTCTACCATGTATTCGTCAATGAAAACCAAGCAAAGATAAACCCCTTGATTCCTTAGGACCTGGGAGTGTCTCGGATATGCATTGTAACTGATTTCCATGCATTAATATCATCTTTGTCCCTATTTTCTAGATATAAATCTATAAAATTGCATTGTTCTATTTATGCTTGATCAACATAGATAGATTATTAGTCTCTTGATCATTTTGAGAGAGAGTTTAAGGGTTGGAAATCATAGATTTACCAATTTATTGCACCCCTCAGGAAAGGCAGAGAATAAACAATAGGAGGAACCCATAGTTTAATCATAAAGCACCTAACTAATCAATCAATTGCTATGGAAATGGGGTTGGTATTAGAATAGGTAGTGAACTACACTGTGGGAGTGGGTAGTTCTGACTACAGGCTCTTTATCCAGGGATAGGGGTAATAGATATTGGTGTATGAAATGAATTGCAATGTTATCTGTGGTGAAACTTTAATCCTAAGAAATTCCCTAAATCTGAGTGATTTAAGTGTTAAGTTTGTCTTGTTCTATTTTTACTTCTGTTCAATCAGACCCATTCAATTTCACTGACCTAGCTAATTAGACCATAGTTAGTAGTAGTCTTCTGGAGAACATTTCCCTGTGTTTGACTCGGGCCTCAAAAGGGCCTATATTACTTTGATACATTCACTTACATATAACACACGATAAACATGTGTCAGGGCACTACCCTACACCTTGAAAGATCTCCATCTCTCAACTCCAACACCATGAAGGGTTGAGGGATCCCCTAGACCACTATATATGGAGAGACAAAACTACAAACCTGCAAAGAAAGTCAAGGAAAGTATTAATATCCTGAAAAATTAGCATAAAATATAAATAATACTAAATGAAACTATTTCTAAGTAAAATTAAGAATTCCAAATGCAAAATAGACTAGAGACGTGACTAAAACTAGGATGAATATGAATTAATCAACCATGTTTAAGGGTTTCTTTGAAAGTTGCACATATTTTGTTGCTTTCCATTATTTGCCTCTTTTTGGATGAACTAACTAAGCCTTTTTTTCTTTTACATTGGTCCAGGACCAAAGGTAGTGGTTTTCCTTCAAATCGGTTGACTGATGGAAGTGTGCCCAGTTCTTTTTCAGTTAAGGACCAACAACATTCTTCTACTTATCTGTCAATTGAGGTATGTTTGGATTTTTGTTGGTCGAGGATAGAAAAAGTTGTTCTGCCTCCCATTGGCTGTGAACCAATGGAAGTTTCTAGTCTTGTAACCATATACATTTTCATTGGTTGGTTACCAACAAAGAAACTGGCTGGACTGGAGGTGGATTGTCATTGGTTGAGTACCAATGGAAAGCTTGCATCATATACCAATGGTTTCCTTGATATGCTCTACTGATGATGTTATAGAGTTTATGTTCTAATGATTTCCCTAAGAGGCTTGAATCAATAATAGTGATCGATGAGATCCCTTCTCGTGTCTACCAATAGGGCTGTAAATGGGTATGCGTAGATCTGTGCAAATCTAGACCCTTTAAAAACTCATCACAAGTCTAAATTTTTATACCCCCATACCCTTAGACCCATATATATGCAAGTTCACTAATGGGTATGCTTGGACCTAGACCTGCTAACCCTCGTATATCCACTATACATAAATAAATACTTTAATAATATATAATTTATATCATACTTTACTTGTCTAACTAAAATAATACTTGATATTATATCATACTCTAATTATAATAAGGCTGAGACTAGTCATCTAACCGAGGACTAGATAATCTAATTACAATCACAAAAATATATATATATATATATAAACTTCAAATCAAAATAGTTACATGACATACTGCATGATTAAAACACTATGACGATGACTAAAAATGTTTAAGCAATTAACTCAACTAATATTCAATACACAAAGTATTCTATTAATTAATATAACCACAATAGGTTAATATCCTATGTAGAAAAAATATATTGTTATATTAAAATATATAAAACATAGTCGTAATTTTTCTTACACAACCAATATGATATTGTATATATAACTGCTAACTCAAATACTAACATAGCATACCCACTATTATTGTGGGTACAATATGGTGCAGGTCTAGATTTTTATTATGAAACTCTAGAACTCGAACTAGACCTACTAAACTAAATGGGTATGGCCAAAATTGCACCATACCCCTACCATTTACACCCCCATCAACTGAAGATAAGGTAAGGAAGTCCCATCACATGAGAAAACACTAAGTAATCATTAGGACAAGCCCCTAGACAAATACCCAACTTCAAGAAAACTAAAAATAAAAATTGAGTCAAAAAATTCCAAATAAAACAATTCACATATAGATCTAATCCCAAAAAATCACCTCAAAAACATCACACGATGTCATGTAAAAGCATATTATTTCTCATTTGAATCATGTCAAGTGTAGAAAAGATAGAAACACAAACTAAAATCTCTTCATAAACAACACAAATACATTTACTAGGTTATTCATATGAATGAAGACACAAAAATATAAGATTTCTAATCCAAATACAACTCATAATCATTTAGTAACATCAAGGAAAGAAACCCATCATATCCAAGATAAACTATCGAACCATCACATAGGAACGGAGAGAACAAAGACAATCTATACTCAACTATGTTATATCTTGTCCTTTCCACCACTATAGCATACCTATAAACTTTGTAGAAGAACCACGTGAGACTCTTAAAGAGTCCCAACGATAGGTTTACTCCCACCAAGATGCAAACATAGATAGATTTTAAGATGGACTACAAACAGAAAAGATACATTTATTGTTCATTTCAGTTTTACATCACTCTGTAAGTTAGTTTAAGACATATTAATGACAAGACTATAAGATAGATTTTTTATTCTAACAACAATCTTCCCATACTATAATCATCTTGAATGCAATAAAGATAAAATTACTTGCAATGGCTTAGGTAATCCCTGCAACTATGGAGAATTCATAAAGTATTACAAACTTGCAAACAATAAGAACACAACTGTAACATCCAATGTTACTCTCCAACATACTCCTAACACACTATTATCAATGACTAAGATACATATTTTATTAAGCATTGGGTAGTTTAAGGCATACCACACAAACTATTAGCTTATAACTGTGGAGTCACAATCAGTCCCTATGACAACCCGATGCCAAAAGTGAGATAACTCAAAATCAAAGTGCAATCCACCAATAAACAAGCACATTACCACAAAAATAGGGTAAATTAAAACTGATCTCAGATAACCATCCCAAGCGGAATCATACACATCAAGGTTCACAAACTGCACCATATCACATACAATAAAGGTATTTGCATCACTGTACAGTGACCATCTTGCCACTATATGTTACAAAAGATAACCTATTCACATATACAAGCTACATATATACAACCAAGGCATACCGCAAAAAACACATGTCGATACAACATCTACAAAGCACCCCTTCTAGGATCTGAGAGGATAGGGATGACACATAGGACTCTACTACAAAATATTAGCATGATATTCAACCTTCAACAACTACTGATCTCCTTGTTTCTCTTCCTCAACCGCACGATCTCTACCACGCCATGCATGAGCACCGAAAAAGATGTGGCAAACCATAGGGGTGAGATTGGTGACCCAACGAGAGATATAACTTGCCAGCAAAAACTATTGTAAACATAGATTATACTTTTGCATGAAAGTAACATTATTAAAAGGATCAACAAATTCAACTAAATGGATACTTAAATATGATAATACACGCTAAGCAAGTTAAGCAGCTACAACAGATTAGTAGAACAAGTTATGCATTTAGAAGAAATATCAAGAACATGTATAACAATTGATTTCTCTTACCACATTATAATACAACTGAGTAGGACAAAAAACATGACAAGGGCAACAACCAATGTGAATTGTGTTTATCCCTAAGAAGATCATGATTGCTTACACATTTTATTATTCCCTGAGGAATTGAGTCATACCACCTAAATCTAGCTGACCACTGCTAAGTCAAAAGCAGTGCAATACAAGATCTATGAAAGAGTCAAAATCCACGATATCACCTCCACATCCCAGTCAGTATGAGATACAACATAGAGACATAATAACCAACTGCCACCAACTACATATAGTCAAGACGAATACACCTAGCCCGCCTTGGTACATGTCAGGATGCTAGATAATAGGGTATGAAACTCTGCCACCGGAGTACAACCACAGTTGTCCTCCAAAATCACATCACATAATATAATCATTGAGACACAACCAAAACCGTTCTCAAAACACTTGGGATCTAGATGACGAGGATGTTCTCTCCAAGAACCCCCCCATACTCAATAGTTTGCGCTCCAAGTTTCCCGTGGGAAATCTCATTTCACCATCCATCAAGTTCTAACAATGGAATGGATCTATGGCATAGGGAAACTACATCATTTGAGTTTCACCTGATTAGTTAAGCCAGTTAGGTATCTTTTATGTTGCATCAATTAAGTTACAATGTACAAACCCTAAATAAATTCTATAAAGATAAGGGTAGATTGCAACATCAGAAGATATAAAATGTATTAAGCATAAAGTTGATCACATCACAACATGATATTGTCTCACTACCATATAGAAGGCTATCATCATTATCACATCACTATAGGATAACAAATCCCTCATCACATCACCAGAGGATTTCACCTTAAATTAGGCACTCAGCCTCTGCCAAGGTCATAAGACAATTCACACAGTTCATGTATAACATCATTATATCATCATGCCACTTCAAGGATCATAATCACCACATATGTGTCACGAACATGATACCACATCAATCATTATACATGATGCTTATACAACTTGCAAGTTAAGTTTACAACATGTAGGAGAGAGAACATAATTCATCAACTTGCTAATTACTCATGCAACTAAGCATTAATCCACCATGTTACTCAAACTAGGGTTACTCATAATTGACCAATTAGGGTTTTCATAACAACACATAACATCCAACCCAAAAGTACACCACTTCCCACATTCTTGGAGTCATAAACATTATCATGATTACCATTATCAACCAAACATGAAATGAGGAGCATCTCGACCATATAAGAGATAAACACCCATAGCGACGGCTAGGCATTGGTTGCCCTAGTGACCTCTAGGGTTGAGGCCAGCCATTGTGACCAGCATAGTCATGGCAACCACAACACCACAACATCATGTCGGCCACAACATATCTCTACCATAACTACCCTACATAGCTTAAAAAAAGTAGCGACCTCATCAAGCATCAAATCATAAAGACCAACATTAAACCATGCATAGCGGTCACAACAAAGAACTCAAGCATGGTGGTCGCAAGAGAGTGCATTAAGTGTAGAGACCGTAAGAGATATCTACTTCTATCAAAACATAATGATCATCACATAACAACCATCAACCCATGGAAACAGCATGACCCTGCAAGGTCAGAAGGACACCTATCAACTAACCAAGGAAGTTAGGGATAGTGCTATATTGACCAAACCAAACCCCAAACTCATCCACCATCATGGTCATAGTGACCACCAGGAGAATAGGGAAACATGATGACCAAAATAGATGTGAACATCAAGAACCTAAAACATCACCAAGGTGAAAATCTCATGAAGAAGATGAGAAGTCGAAACCATAAAGCATGATCAATACAAGGTCACCATAAACACCATGATAATAGAGAGGATACCAAGAGTTAAACACATGCAACCAAAATTTAAAACCTCTATCTTCTATATGACAGTCAAACCATGCTCATGGTGATAAAACTAACATTCAAGATGTGCATGCAAGCACCAACATCTCCACCATCCATTAGATCTTGAGTACAAGAATTAGGGTTTAGGAGAAGAGTTGATCTATACAAGATCACCACATAGTCATAAACCCTAAAACAATATATCATCACTACATAAGTTATAATCACATTTTAAAGATAGATCATTAGCATGCAAGATGAGTGAAATAATAGTAGAAGGGGAATTCAAATAAGTCACCTTAGATTCTGAAGAACAACTCCAAAGCCAAGAAGCTCCAAGAGAGAGAAGAAAACCAAGCTTGGATCAACTCTGTGGCAAAGAAAGATCACCTCAAGTGAAGAAGAACAAACCTAGGTCAAAATATGCTCAAAGAAGTGAGGGTGCAAACCCTAGGCTGAAAAGAATGGGGAAAAGAGGAGACCTTCATCTCACTTAGGTACTAACATGGGAGAACTATGGATTCGACTTCTATTAGAGATAAGTTCCTCAAGAGAACCACCACGGAGAACCATGGACATCCAAGAGAAGAAAATAGAGGGATATGGTTGCAATAAAACAAAATCAAGAAAGATAAACCACTTACCAAGTTCAAGGATCACCAAAGGTTCAAAAAGAGAGATGATCCAACCCTAGATCATCACATGCAAGGGTTTGACCTACTTTTTCAAGCTCAAGCACCTCCACTTGCACCATTAAGAACAAGGGCCGACTCCAAGAAGAAGAGAGAAGGAAGAAAGAGAAAAAAGGGTCACTTGCATGATATGACAATGGGGAGGGTATGGGGAGGGTAAGGCTCTACCCTTACCCTTACCCTTACCCTCCAGAGGGTAGCCGGTAGGAGTAAGGGAAGTTATCCTTCTCATCAATCACTTACCCTTATCCTCTTCCCTACAGGGTAAACAGGGAGGGTAAAGGGTAAAGGGTAAATGGGTAATTTTGATTTAAACAAGAATTTATAAAAAGGCTAACTTATTTTAAGGTGGTGCATAGGATGATAAAGATTTAAGTCACATCTTCCTTGACTTACATTTTCACTAGTGTGAATATAAGCATACCAATGTTTACACTTGCATAATTTGTGTAGATATTGGTCCAAGAATAAAAATGAAGCATTGTTCAAGTCAATTGGGTTATATTTTAGTAGAAAGAGGAAGCCCTCTTACTGATTTCACCCTCTGACAAGGGCCAAGTAAAAAACATTATGTGGAAGGGGTTCAACTATTGTGTAGGGACAAGTTCTGTAGATAAGTTTATTGACACTACTTCTCTTCACAGCAACAACCACTTACTTCTCATGGGATAAAGATGAAGATTGCGACCATATAAGGGACCCCAAGGAAATTCAAAACATAGATAAGAAAAATAAATCCACATGATAAGCAAGTAGAGAAGAGGCTAATGGAGCATGCATGCATCCTTTTCCTATCGTTCTGCGTCCCTACAAACTACTTCAAAATGTAATACTATTATACTACAAGAATTTGAGTTTGAGTTGGGGTGAGAGGCAAGCTGCAACCCCCAAAATAGGGTGGAAAATTTACTAGGATCTTTTATATAATTACGTAAATGCAGGTAAAAGGGTATGGATAATGTCCATACCTTACCCTCCCCTTTTAGTGTGGTGGGGAAACAGGGAAAGGGTAAACGAGGAACAAGTAACAAAAATCATTACCCTTACCCTACATTGTATGGATAAAGGGTAAACAGATATTACCCCCTCCCCCATTGACAACCCTACTTGTCCCTCTAAAGATCGGACATGCAAGAACTCAAGATATGCATGCAAGAAAGGGTGATAAAACCAAATCTAGGTAGAGACCACTAGGTCCACTACACCCATCGATCAATGCAAAACCAAGGTAACAACATTGTAGTGGCCACTACACCATGTAAACCAAGACAAACAGTTGCCACAACATGAACATAAGATAAAACATAATGACCAAGATCGAGGACAAAGTAGATCGGTCGCTACAATACAACCAAGAAAGCACTTTGGTAACAACACTTCAAAGGATCAACAAGCATGGTCAAATCACCATCAACTCAAGCAGACATGCAAACCCTAGCTCAACACACAAGATGCCACCTCATAAACCAAGGTCCAACAAGGCACTCCTATGTATCATTCTCTCTCTCAGGATTCTAAAACATAGGAGGCACATACAAAATGTGATAGATTGTAACATAAACCCTCAACATTGGTAAATTGTAACTTGGTCCAAAACAAGCATCAATATAGAATAACTAGCTCAAATATCATCCAAGCAGAACCAAACTCAAAACATAAGCATGTCACATGTTATTAAATCATATCAAATGATTATATTAATGTTTTAAGCATATAATTATTATAAGCAAGCAAGATCAAGCAAAATCTAGGTCAGGTGTCTTATAGACCTGTAAGAGATCTTAGGATTACCTGTCTCCTAAAGATCTTTTTTTCTTGGTCAGTATGAGTGAGAAGCTATAGTGACACATCAACCCAACATAGTAAAATCTTGGTCCTTCCTAGGTACATAGGCCATGACCTAAAAAACTATAGTATGCAACCCTCAATTTCGAGTTATGACTGTAACCACTCTAATCACTTATAAACCAAGGCACAATCTCAATTCTTCTCAAAATACCTTAATGCAGGATGATAGAAAAAAACCCTCCCTACACCCCTATGCACTCAATAGTATATGAATCTGAGCTCCTTCTCACAATAATAGATTGCAACAAGGAAACCCACTTCACTATCTAGTAAGTTCTAACACTCAAATAGCTCTACAATCAGAGGGTACTACATAGTTAGGGTTAAACTTCATTAATTAATACAATTACTCATTTTTTTTCAAATGCATCAAACAATCTACAAACAAAGTGAAGTGATAATTGTATAGATGAATTAAGTCTAACAACTACATTACATATAAAATGTATCAACATATTCCAAACTAGACATGATTAGATTCATGTTCCATCCTTGGCCATAACATGGCCCCAATTCACCAATCATAGGGAATAACAAGGCCCAATATACTATTCAGGCCAAAATGGGATTAATTACTAGTAGGAATATCATATCCACCTAAAACGTTTCAGTTATCTTCAAAGAGTGGTAACCAAATAGAACTCAAAATTTTAGAACCAAACTCCATAGGGTGCAAGAGTTATGACCAACTCATAGTAGGGTACAGTAAGGCAAAAACTAAGATAGATGAGCCATATCGACATATCAAGTCAATTTCAAGCTAGCTTCCCCCAACATAACTATTAGAACAAGTCAGTAAAGTGCTACAACATTAGTTTTTAATAGTAAGTACATCACAAAAAAATTGTCTTTTAAGAATTTTTGATTTGAAGGTATTCACACCACATCACATTTCTCCTCTGAGACCTACTTAATTATTGCAGAGTATATCTCATCTTTTCACAGTTAAGTGTATCAACACAAATGACCACATAAAACTCCATATTAAGTATATGATAATCTTTCTCATTACCTTTTAATTCATATATATCCAATCATGGATGAAATTCTAACCATCAGATCCTATAGTCATTCCCATGATGGTACCCACATCATTTACTTCAAGGGAAAACCCTCAAGATATCAAAAATACTTCTAAATCTTATATCCAAGATACATATTATAATGTCACATTTATTCAACCCAAATCATAAGACTAGTGTGTGTGTATGATAAGCGTACATACATTCTTGTTATGCCCTGGTTGGATGTTATTATGGAAGATAATAGACAACAATAACATTAGAGACTAGAGTGTGTGTTGGTTGATGATGAAATCTCATTAGTCATGATATGAGATATCAAACTAAACACATAGATGCTTGTTAGAGAATAGTGTATCAAATAGACCCACCTTGAGAATGATGCATGGAATCTATTGAATGGTAGTTAAAATCATCTCTCATAGTGATAGTGGTGATTGTGGCTCTTAGAATAGGAGTCAATACACTCATCACATATCCTTCTATGTACTTTAACATCATCCAACATGATCTTGAATAAGGGTTACCATAAAGGTGATGCTCAGTTACATTGTGACACATGGGGATTGACAGTGAGTGATGTAGATGGGATTTTCCCCTCCTACTGGAGTTGATATCCTAGCTACTTGATAAGAAAGACTCATAAATGTATGGCCATACTAATGTGAATCATATATGACATGTGAGCTCACATGCATATCATACCATTTTCTATAGTTCAAGGAACATGGATTGAAAGCTAAATAGGATGAGGATTTCATGCCTCAAGTTCAATATGTATATAACAGACAAAGGAACTATACAGTCACTGTAACACTAATCATAAATTGTAGGTTGAAGTTGTTCTCAAACTTTCCAATTACTTGGATAGCAATGTTGTGTTGCTATATACCACTCATTGCTTGTGATGTCATGACTTAGTTATGGACATTCACTGCCAATGTAACTTGTGATCTATAGGGTCACACACAAAGGATTCATCTGGAACATGAGTTTACTCATGAATAAAGTTTAACTTGATTACTAAAGTTTTTAGGTATTCAACTTAAACAAGATTGGTTGTACATTTTTAGAACAAGAATTCAAACCGTTCAATTTAGAAATGAAGCAAATGGTTCAAAGATGTGAAATGATTGATTTAGGTTGTGAACTGACTAGTTAAGAGATCGGCAAGACTCGATCAAGGATTGATGTTGACATCATGTTGTGCATTAATAAGATATCAAAAGCCAATATGTTTGCAAATATGATAGTGAATCATCAGGTTCAATAGTGAACTGACCGGTTTGTTGTTCACAACTTCCAGAAAATTCATGAAGTTTTGTCTCTTTGACTCCCATATGATATAGAAACCCTGACCCTGGACATCCTATATAAAGGGGGGTAGCCAAGGCTTTCAGGAGACACAAAAATATGCTCTGACAATTGTTGTCCTCTCACAGTTGTGGTAATGTGAGAGCCTGAGCAAGTCTTACCCATAAGAAGGGAGAGACAACAAGGGAGAGAAAATAAGGGAGCGTAGTCAATGCTAGCATGTTGATATCAAAGGAACAACTCCTTCCTGTCAGTTCCAAAATAATGACAAGAGTTCCCTATGGTCTGAGTGGACTATGTAGAGGAAAGGAGGCCGTTGTCACCAGCTCAGAGGAAGTTGTAAACCACTATCTATTGTGCTAACCACGGAGGCCGCTAACGACAACTAACCCGGTGTTGTTTGTGTTGGCTAAATGGACATCTATAAAATCCCTTTGTTTTGATTTTGACAAACATTTCATTCTTATTTATCTGACGAGCTACTTGAGTGTGCAGGATGACACAACTATAAGGGAAATCCAACATGAAGTATTTATATTTTCATGCAAATGTAATCATTGTAAAAACTTGTACAGAATTATAATGTACAAGTACTTAGAATCGCATGTAAATCAAGCATTGGATTTTCCCTAGCTAAACACCACACTTAGTTAGGTCATCTCCTTCTAATAGATCACATAATGCACACTCATGCACATACTTAGTATCTTAATTAAAAGATTGAAAACAGAGTCAAACTCGGTCGACCACACTCCTCGACCGAGACACTCTCGGTCGACAAACTTCTCGACCGAGATTGACCAAAAGTAGCCGTTAGACACAGCAGTTGACAGTTGCAAATCAACGTTAATCCAGAGAGCCTATCGGTCGACAAATCCTCGACCGACTGGGCAACTCGGTCGACAAGTCCTCGACCGAGATGGTCTCTGACAGCAACTGCAGAATTAATTAACTAGCCGTTGCTAATGCGCCTAACTTATTCCTAACGGCTAGTTAAGCACTAGGAACCCCCTAGAAGTTGTCTAGAACGTCCTTAAGCATACTTAGGTCATTCCTATAAATAGGACAAGCCATAGGACACTAGAATACACTTCTTACACTTGCTATACTTGAGAAAATACTTGAGCCCTCTTGTGCAATCTGTGTGAACTGAGCTTTGTGATCAATTGGCCATTTTCCCTTTAGCTCAAGCTCGTCCTATAGGCTAGATTTTCCTAACCCTAGCAATCACAAGTCCATCATATTAGCTAGGAAAATCCAAACGCTTGATCTAGGGAAATCAAGCCTTGAGCTACAAGGATAAGTTGTATTTTCTTTTATTCCTTTCTTGTTCCTTGTATTACTTGTACTCTCCTTGCTACTCCAGGTAGGAGGCTGCGGATTGGAGAGGGTGAAGCTCTTCGTGGTGAAGAGGAAGACTTTGGACTACTTCAGAAGGCTGTCTTGACGGGAAGCTACTTCGAGAGGAAGGCTACTTCAAGGGGGAGCTTGAAGTTACTTCAAGGAAGGCTGCTTCGAGGTTGGCAAGACTACTTCAAGGTGAAGGCTGTCCAAAGGGTGTTTAGAAAGTATTGTAAATTTTATGTAACATCCTTGAGAGGTAATAAAATTTAGTACTTTCAAAATCCCGGTTGGGTAAGCAACCGGGTAGTGGACTGACTCCTTAGTATTTGCTAAGGTGGAACCACTCTAAACACCTGTGTTCCTCTTCTTAATCTTTAGTTTGGTTGTTAGAGTTTAAATTATTTTAAAATCTCTATAAAACTCTATTCACCCCCCCTCTAGAGGTTTTCAATTGGTATCAGAGCAGGCTTCAAGGAGCCCTAACAAAGTCTTGAAGAAAAGATGGGGGATGGAGTGCTCAACAACCTCAACATTGAACGAACGCTCGTTGCTAGACCTCCGGCGTTCGACGGGACAAACTATCAATACTGGAAGAGAAGGATGCAATTCTACTTCCAAGGAATCAACTGGGATCTTTGGAGAATGGTATCTACACCATACACACTCCCACAAGACGATTTCGCATTATGGGATGCTAATACGGTAAAAATGGCCCAAATAAATGCAAAGGCAGTAAGCATTTTATATTGTTCCATTTCAGTAAGTGAATTTAATAGAGTATCAAACTGTGATACCGCATATGAGATTTGGCATAGATTATCTATAACATATGAGGGTACCGTTCAAGTTAAAAACTCTAAAGTTAGTTTGCTTAAAACCAAGTTTGAACATTTTCGTATGGATCCAAACGAAACTATTAGTGAAATGTATTCAAAATTTTCTACTATTGTTAATGGTTTAAGTGCTTTAGGGAAACCTGTTCTTGAGGAGGATCAGGTATCAAAAATACTTCGATCTCTTCCTCCAAAGTACAAACCAAAGGTGACAGCTATTGCAGAAGCAAACGACCTCACTCGCCTCAAAATGGAGCAGCTCATCGGAAACTTAGAAGCTCATGAGGCAGACCTAGAAGAGGAAGAGAGAAGAGAACATGAGCATCAACGGGGGCCAAAGAAAGACGTGGCTCTCAAAGCATCAAAAGCTCCCTCACATGAGAGTGAGGAATCCAGTGAAGAAGAAGGAGAAGAAGCATTGATAGTCAACGGTAAGAAATACAGAAGGTTTAAATCTAATAAAATTTCTAGTTCTTCTTCCACTCCCAGGTGCTTCGAATGTGGAAAGAAAGGAAATTTCAAAAATGAATGTCCCAAAGCAAAGAAGGGAAAGAAAAGCTCACATAAGAAGAAAGAAAAAGCTTATAAAGCGGCATGGGATGAAACCAGTGAAAGTGAAAGTGGAGATGAAAATGTGGAATGTCTAATGGCAAGAGAAGACAATGAAGACTCTCAAGAGGTAAGCCTTATTGATCTTCCTAAAGAAGAATTAGTTGCTAGCTTACAAGAAACTCATGATAAGTATGTTGATGCCAAAAAGAAACTAAAGAAGACTATGAAATCAAATAATGAGCTCATTGCCAAAATAGATGAACTCTCTTCTGAAAAGAATAACATTGATCTTGAAAATGTATCTTTAAAAACATCTTTAGATGATTGCACTAGAAAGCTACTTACTTTGGAAACCAATCTTAATCTTCTATCAAAAGAAAAGACTGATTTGTTAGCCAAACTACAAGCTTTTCAAACTCAACCTATCTTGTGCAATCATTCGGACTATGACAATATTGTAAAAGAAAAGGATTCATTGTTTTCTGATTTAGACCAGGCAAGAAAAGATATACATAAGAAGATGAATGACATTGCTCAATTGCAAAGAGAACTTTATGAGTTAAGAAGAAAAGATATTCTTGATAACATATTGAGAAGTGGTACTACCTTCAATGGAAGAAAAGGTTTGGGATATGTTCCAAAGAAAAACCAAACCAAAAAGATCCAAACTATGTTTGTACCCAAAAACACAATGGCTAGAAAGAGAAATGAAGTTGATTCTATTACTTGTCATTTCTATTTATGTCTTGGACATTACTGTTTTTCATGCCCCTACAAGACTAAGAAGTCCAACTTAGTTTGGACCCCAAGACCCCAAACTTAGAAGAATGGAATGTAGTTGAGATATGACAAAATACTTAATTTTTGCAATTTATATTGTCCTATCTCAACAAACAATGCTATGCTTATTAGTATTATTTTTTCTGCATTGCTGTACTAAAACAGAAACTTCGTCGGTCGAAGTACTGTCGACCGAGCTCTGGGTCGGTCGAAGTATTGTCGACCGACTGGATGTCTTTAACAAATCGAAAATCTTCCAGTACTTATTTCGGTCGAAAATTGGTCAACCGAGAAATTCTCTGTGTCTTTTGATTATAATACAGTAACCTGCTCGATCAACAAATTGTCGACCGAGAATGATATCGGTCGAACAATTGTCGACCGACTGGTTTTCTGTATCAGAACTTTATACACATCAGCAAATTAAAAAGTTTCTAACCTTATCGGACCATCACATGGGTACCAAAATCTACATTCTAATGCAGGAATGGGTCGTTGACAGTGGCTGCTCCAAACATATGACCGGAAATAAGGATGCATTTTCAACTTTTGAAGAAAAGAAAAGTGGAACGGTCACTTTTGGAGACAATGGTAAGGGAAAAATCGTTGGAATAGGTAATGTTGGAACAAATCTTGAAATCAAAAATGTTCTACTAGTTGATGGATTGCACCATAACTTAATAAGTGTAAGTCAACTATGTGATAGTGGTTATGATGTGTTATTTAACAAAACCTGCTGCAAGTTATTGATAGAAAATACTACAACTGTTGTTTATGAAGGAAATAGAGTTGGAAATCTTTATATCCTTAAACCAAACTCTATGAAATCAGTAGTAGGTAAATGCTTACTTGCAAATGAAAACACATTACAACTATGGCATAAAAAGCTTGGTCATGCTAGTTCACATGCTATTAAAAAGTTAGTAAAATATGATCTTGTTCGTGGATTACCTACTTTGTCTTTTGATCAAGTTGCAAATTGTGAACCTTGTACAATGGGAAAGCAAACCAAAACATCTTTTAAATCAAAACATGTACTTAGCACCAGTAGATCCTTAGAATTAATTCATATGGATTTATTTGGACCAATGAGAACACAATCTATTGGTGGTAAACGATATTGTTTTGTTATTGTTGATGATTATAGTAGATTTACATGGGTACATTTTATTGCAACTAAAGATGATACTATTCATGTCTTTATGCAATTTTGTTCTAAGATTGAAAATCTTTTACAACATAAAATATGTACCATTAGAAGTGATCACGGTGGCGAATTTGAAAATCATACATTTGAAACTTTTTGTACATCTCAGGGATATACTCACAATTTCTCTGCTCCACGTACCCCACAACAAAATGGTATTGTAGAACGGAAAAATCGATCTCTACAAGAAATGGCTAGGACCATGATGCTTGAACACAACACACCTAAAACCTTTTGGGCTGAAGCTGTAAACACTGCTTGTTATGTGCTAAATAGAGTCACGGTTCACTCTCATTTGAAGAAAACTCCATATGAAATAATACACTCTAAGAAACCTAGAGTTGACTACTTCCATACTTTTGGCTCTACATGTTACATTTTACACACCAAGGATGATAGAGACAAGTTTGATTCTAAATCACACAAAGCATTCTTCTTGGGATACTCTACTTCTAGCAAAGCGTTTAGGGTATATAACACTATCTCTAGAAAAGTTGAGGAATCCATTCATGTTTCTTTTCATGAGGAATCCAAATCTACAAATTTAGATATCATTGATCTCACTAATCAGTTTGAAACTATAACCATTCCCAATGATAATGAGAAAACTCCCACATCCGATCCTCCAGTTGAAACACAACCTACACCTAGGCTGATCAAGGATCATCCCCAAAAGCTAATTATTGGAGATCCAAATGATAAAGTCAAAACTAGGTCCTCTTTCCAAGATGTTGCAAACATGGCTTTTGTCTCTATCATTGAACCAAAGAAAATATCCGAAGCTCTTAAGGATGATTACTGGATAATAGCCATGCAAGAAGAATTAAATCAATTCACTAAAAACGATGTATGGGATTTAGTTCCTAAACCACAAGATAAAACTATCATAGGAACTAAATGGGTTTTTAGGAACAAGCTTAATGAGGCAGGAGAAGTCATAAGGAATAAAGCACGGTTAGTTGCACAAGGATATAATCAACAAGAAGGAATAGATTTTGATGAAACATATGCACCCGTAGCTAGACTTGAAGCTATTAGGATGTTACTAGCTATTGCTGCCCATAAAAACATTCAGCTATATCAAATGGATGTCAAAAGTGCATTTCTAAATGGCATTATACAAGAAGAAGTTTATGTTGCTCAACCACCTGGCTTCGAAATACCAGAAAAGGACGATCATGTTTATAAACTTAAAAAGGCACTTTATGGTCTAAAACAAGCACCTAGGACTTGGTATGAACGGCTCAAGACATATCTTTTTGATAATGGTTTCTCTATTGGAAATTCAGATTCTACTTTATTTTTCAAAACATATGCATCTGATTTCTTAGTTGTGCAAATATATGTTGATGACATTATTTTTGGTGCCTCAAATGAATCATTATGCACACAATTCAGTGACATTATGCAAAAAGAATTTGAAATGAGCCTTATGGGTGAACTAACATTCTTTCTTGGTTTTCAAATTAAGCAAACACCTGCCGGAATTTTTATGAGCCAAGAAAAATACACTAAAGAACTGTTAAAACGCTTTGGGATGGATCCGTGCAAACATGCTACTACTCCTATGGCTACTTCTATTAAAATTGATAAGGATGAAAATGGGGAACCTATTGATGATTCCTTATATAGAGCCATGATTGGTAGTTTGTTATATTTAACCGCTTCTCGACCGGACATTATGTTTTCCGTTGGTCTTTGTGCTCGATTTCAATCCCAGCCTATGCAGTCTCATTTTCTTGCGGTTAAACGAATTCTTCGATATCTAGCCAGCACTACTTGTTTTGGTTTATGGTATCCAAAAGGAAAATCCTTGGATTTTAAAGCATATACTGATGCGGATTATGCCGGTTGTCGACTTGATCGCAAAAGTACTAGTGGTGGATGTTTCTTATTAGGTAGAGCCTTAGTATCTTGGTTTAGCAAGAAACAAAACACGGTTGCCCTATCTACAACCGAAGCTGAATATATGGCAGCTGGGTCTTGTTGTGCTCAAGTGCTTTATATGCAACAGGTTTTAAGCGATTATGGTTTTCATCTTTCATCTACACCTATTTTGTGTGACAACACAAGCGCCATAAACTTAGCACACAATCCTATTCTACACAGCCGGGCCAAACATATTGAAATCCGTCATCACTTCTTAAGGGATCACATCTCAAAGAATCATGTTTCCCTTCATCATGTTGATACGGAAAATCAATTGGCTGATATTTTTACAAAACCGCTTCCATTAGATCAATTTAACAACATTAGGAAGCAACTACTTATTACTCCGTTGGAGGATGTTTTCTTTGATATCTGCGGTTCTTAAAACGAATACTTATGCTTTTATGTTTAGTATCAACATTGATATGCACGTTTAAATTGGAAATCTGCAAATTGTTGCCTCTTGGCTAAAACAAAACTTAGCCAAGGGGCGCTGCGGTCGTAGTCAAGGGCGACCTAAAACAAGCTTTGCCAAATATGCCTCTTTGGACATCATTTTCGTAAACTTCATTGCTTCACATTTTGGCTATTCAATGGACATCTTTTTCGTTCGTTTTTGATGGGATATCTAATTAAGGGGGAGTTTTTAATAAAACGGTTATCTTTTTGAGATGACAAAGGGGGAGAGATATATAAAAATATAACTTAATATTTATGACAAACTCAATCAATGAGTTTCATAAATATACTCTTGGCTTTACATTGAAAGTTGCTATATTCCCAAATGAACTGGATTTCATGTTCCATAATTCATTGGGGATACTAAGCACACATTTTATAAATAAGAGCAAAAGTTCCAAACGGCAATCTAAAGGTATGGCATTTATATGTTTTATATTTCCTCTATTCATATTTTGGAAATGTTTGTCATCTTCAAAAAGGGGGAGATTGTTGGCTAAATGGACATCTATAAAATCCCTTTGTTTTGATTTTGACAAACATTTCATTCTTATTTATCTGACGAGCTACTTGAGTGTGCAGGATGACACAACTATAAGGGAAATCCAACATGAAGTATTTATATTTTCATGCAAATGTAATCATTGTAAAAACTTGTACAGAATTATAATGTACAAGTACTTAGAATCACATGTAAATCAAGCATTGGATTTTCCCTAGCTAAACACCACACTTAGTTAGGTCATCTCCTTCTAATAGATCACATAATGCACACTCATGCACATACTTAGTATCTTAATTAAAAGATTGAAAACAGAGTCAAACTCGGTCGACCACACTCCTCGACCGAGACACTCTCGGTCGACAAACTTCTCGACCGAGATTGACCAAAAGTATCCGTTAGACACAGCAGTTGACAGTTGCAAATCAACGTTAATCCAGAGAGCCTGTCGGTCGACAAATCCTCGACCGACTGGGCAACTCGGTCGACAAGTCCTCGACCGAGATGGTCTCTGACAGCAACTGCAGAATTAATTAACTAGTCATTGCTAATGCGCCTAACTTATTCCTAACGGCTAGTTAAGCACTAGGAACCCCCTAGAAGTTGTCTAGAACGTCCTTAAGCATACTTAGGTCATTCCTATAAATAGGACAAGCCATAGGACACTAGAATACACTTCTTACACTTGCTATACTTGAGAAAATACTTGAGCCCTCTTGTGCAATCTGTGTGAACTGAGCTTTGTGATCAATTGGCCATTTTCCCTTTAGCTCAAGCTCGTCCTATAGGCTAGATTTTCCTAACCCTAGCAATCACAAGTCCATCATATTAGCTAGGAAAATCCAAACACTTGATCTAGGGAAATCAAGCCTTGAGCTACAAGGATAAGTTGTATTTTCTTTTATTCCTTTCTTGTTCCTTGTATTACTTGTACTCTCCTTGCTACTCCAGGTAGGAGGCTGCGGATTGGAGAGGGTGAAGCTCTTCGTGGTGAAGAGGAAGACTTTGGACTACTTCAGAAGGCTGTCTTGACGGGAAGCTACTTCGAGAGGAAGGCTACTTCAAGGGGGAGCTTGAAGTTACTTCAAGGAAGGCTGCTTCGAGGTTGGCAAGACTACTTCAAGGTGAAGGCTGTCCAAAGGGTGTTTAGAAAGTATTGTAAATTTTATGTAACATCCTTGAGAGGTAATAAAATTTAGTACTTTCAAAATCCCGGTTGGGTAAGCAACCGGGTAGTGGACTGACTCCTTAGTATTTGCTAAGGTGGAACCACTCTAAACACCTGTGTTCCTCTTCTTAATCTTTAGTTTGGTTGTTTGAGTTTAAATTATTTTAAAATCTCTATAAAACTCTATTCACCCCCCCTCTAGAGGTTTTCAGTTTGTAAAACAAACATAATTATGACAGTTGTCCACTTGTCATGTTCAATACATATGAGACAACAAGATGAGGTCATAATATTGAAAATGCAATTGGCGTCTTACTCATGTATTCCCATTCTTTACAAGAACTTGTATATTAAGAGCATGAGAGATTAATTCCATGAGACATGGACCAATTTTCTCTATTTGAGTACTTTATGTTGAACCCTTCAACATCTTGCAAATAAATGTGCTCTAACTTATGTCAATAAGATTTCTAGATCTATCTCTATAGAACTTAGTTCCTGAGATATCAGATGCTTCACCTAATCCCTTCATAGAGAAGGTGCTTTCTAGCCATGTTTTAAAATTTGTAGTATAAAGATGTTATTCCCCATCATTATGTGGAATATAAATAATCTCCCACTAATTCTTTTGTAATCAAATATTTCATATTCATCCTGACTAAAGTCAAACTCTTTGAAAGTCATAACAAATAAAAAGTTCTAGCTCTGAGATGCTTGCTTTAATCCAAAGATTAACCTTTGTATCTTACAGACTTTATTTACAATAATTAGATTCATGAAACCTTTTTGGTTGTGTCCCACACACATCATGATGGATATAATCATGTTAAGGAATGTGATTTTAACACCAATTTGCCAAATCCATAATCATATGAAGCTGCAATGGCAATCATGATCCTGATGGATTTAATTATGGCAACTGGTGAAAAGATTTCATCATGTTCAACAATTTGGAATTGTTTGAAATACTTTGCGACCATTCTAACCTTATAGGTTTTTATACTACCATCCATGTTGACTGTCTTCTTGAATACCCAGTTGCACCCTATGGGGTTTACCCCTTCATGCGGATCCATCAAGGTCATACCTTGTTGATGTACATGGAGTCCATCTTAGATCTCATGGCCTCATGCCATGTCTTAGATTCAGGTCCCTCAATATCTTGTAGGTAGGTTTTTGGATCATCGTCAATGGACAACTCACTGCCTTTCTGAGTTATAAGATATCGTAATATTTCAGACTCAAGGTGTGTTCTATAAGATCTATTGGTTTTGTGTTATATTTTTTGATACCATTGCTCCATATATTACGTTGCTAAAGAAAGGTTACAGATAGGCATCCAAGCCCTTACATTGTAAAAAGTGGAAAGACAAGGAATGATTTCATTATGAATCCCACAAGCAGCTAGATCATGGGCTTCCTGATTTTCCATTTCTCTTGGTATTAGAGAAATCTACTTCCGTAAAGTAACTTCTCAGCTTCTCTATTTCCTTGTGAATTGCCATGTACGGACTACAAACAATACATTGACCTCTAATAGTGGCAATGACATTTCTCGCATATGACTCTATAAGAATTCTATTCAGGCCCATCGTGAGAGCATGTCTCATGGCCAACAATATTGCCATAGCCTCCGTGTATTGGATATCCCAGATTCCCAGGAAACTTTTACTAGAAGTAAGAGTAGTTGTTCCATTACTTTCTCTGAAGATGAAGTCGATACCAGTTCTGGAATTTCTGATGGAAGCATCTGTATTGATCTTTGTCCAACCAGGTTGGGGGGGAGGTAACCACAGAGAAGTCAACGCCATGATCCAAGGTCCAAGCATATTGTTACTTTTGTTTGAATAAGAAATATATCTTACAACCCAATCTAGGAGATTTCTGTACGTGACAGTGATATCAGACTCAGTGTGATTGTGGATCCTGTCATTCCTACAGAACCAAAGAGATAACACTCCTACTATGAATTTAAGGAAATTTTCCTCTGTCATGTTCTGAATGACCAGATTTAACAAATCCAGAAAACCTCTATTTTGTCCATCATAGATTGTGTTAGTAAAGCTTGCTAGATTCCATAAGTTTTTTGACCACCTGCAAGATTTGACTAGATGTGTTATAGTTTTAGCTTCAGTATTGCATACCTCACATAGCACATTAGGAGTGATATGCTTGCGGTAAAGATTTTCCTTAACAGGAAGCTGGTTAGAGCATCACGGCCACAAGAAGTGTTTAAGCTTTGTAGGGACCTTGAACTTCCATAGATTTCTCCAGGTTATCAGCATTTGGGGAGAGTTCATAGCTACCCAAGTGGTTGTTGGATCCAGGGCACCCAACTAATAGGAACTTTTGACAGTAATATTTACATTCCTAGTTAGAAACCAATAATAATCATCCTCTTGATCCTAGAAAGGTGTGATTTTCAAGATTCTATCTTTGTTCTCATCATCAAAAAGGTTCGTGAGAAAATCAACATTCCAGTATCCATCATCTTTGTTAATCAAAGTACTCACCATGAGAGGTTCTCTCCCCTGGGCATCATCTCTTTTCTTAACAACACCCTTTCTGTCCGGTATCCAACTGTCTTTCCATATATCCACCTTATCTCCCCTTCCGATGCACCATCATAGACCTTCTTTGAGAAGAGATTTTTATCCCCAGATACTTCTCCAGGTGAAGCTAGGATCATAGCCTCTTCTATACTCAAGAAAAGAAGTATTCCTATGGTATCTTTCTTTCAAAACTTTAGCTAATAGAGAGTCCGAACTGGTTTTGTATTACATAAGGAACTTGAGATTCCACAAAAATTTGTGATTCTTCTTGTTCCCATTGTACCTCTTTAGATTCGATGTTTTCTTGTTGGTCTCAAACCTTTTGAGTTCTACTTTTCTCCCATTGATTACTTTGGAATTAAATTCCTCTTAAGGAGTTCATCCATCCTGGCTACAAACACTTTTCTCATTGGATTGGATCATTAAAGTAGTATTCAACAAAATAACACTTGTGGATAAAGTTTTTCATGAAACTATTTTCTTATATAAGCTTTCATTCCTTTCCTTTATAAAAGGCATATTGGGTCACTTCCCGTATCATATCTCATATGGTGTCTTTTGAACCATTTTAAATGGTACATTGTTTTAGTGTAAAGCATGTGCCCAAAAGGAAATTGGAAGATCAAATATTTATAGATATTTGCATCATTACTTAACAAGGTGTGATTCCTTCTTTCTGATACATCATTATGTTTCATGTGTAGTTTATTGTGATACATTATCACGGTCTCCCAAAAGGTCCTCAAACTCCTGGTTTAAAATATATCAACATTGATCATATATCAAAGTGTCTCAATACTTTTACCAAGCTAGTTACACACTTCATTCATGATCCCCTTGAACACTTCAAGAGATTTAGACTTGTATATCATTAAATACAATCTACCATATCTACTGAGATCATCAAAAAATATATTGAGGTACTTTGTAACTACTATAGCATATGTTCTAAAAGGTCTATATACATCAATATGTATGAACTCTAATAGAATACTCACTCTCTCACTATTTCTAGTGAAGGAGCTTTTGTTATATTGCTCAACCAATGAAATTTGCATGTCTCTATTGGTTTAATAACCAAAAGTGTCCAAACAACCTTTTTTATAGATTCTAGAAATGCATTTTTCATTTATGTGCTCTGGATGACAATTCTATAGGTATTGATTGTTTGAGTCATCGAGTCATCCAGTTTATGTGTTATACATATTTGTCTCTATAACTATCGATCATAGATTATGAGATTTATGTCATTTCCAAATAAGATCTTATCTTTTAAAGAAAAGCATCAAATATTCATAATATTCTTGTCCATATAAGATACATGATTTTTTAATGGTAGGTACATAATAGCAATTCACTAATTCTATGTAACATCCTGATCTCTAGCCCAAATTAAAACTCCTTATTAGAGATATTCATAAAAACAAGCTTCTTTGAGGTTTTTTTTTGTAAAATCAATTTTAATATTAACATAATTCATTTTGATTAATTTAAAAGCTTTTATATATTGAAAATATAATCGTGATACTTTTTGGCAATTTTGAAAAATATCAGTTTGGTGGGCAAGCACACAAGTAGGTAGTTGGGTGGCATGCAAGTTGCTTATGGAGGCAAGCATATAATTGGATAGCAAGTAGGTAGCTTGAGCAAGCACATTAGTTGGTGAAGCAAGTAGGTGAGAGGCATGCTCCTTTCATTGACACCCATCATCTCCAAAAGTTGACACCTATCCTTCCATGTGTCAACCACCCTTCAATAGCTATCTTGAGATGACACATAAGCTTCCATGTGTCATCTAGCAATTCTTGAGATGCCACCTAACCTTCCATGTGTAACCTAACTAGTAAACATCCACCTAAAGATGACACCTTGCACCCATGTGTCATCCACACACTTTTTTCTATTTGGACCATGCTACACTCCACCATTCCTATATTAAGATCCCCCATCCACCCCACCATAAGCATAAGTTCTCTCCTCTTCATCCCAAAGCAAAGGTGAACGTCCCTTCTCCCTCCTTTCCCATCTCCTTCACCATAAACCTCCAATCTCTGTCTAGATTAGAAAACCACTCTCTCTTTCTTTATGTTAGTGAAAGGAACCACCTCCCAACAAATACTCTCTCTATAGAAACCTACTACCTCCACCATAGTAAGAGCAACCCAATACTATGTCTTCCAAAATATCCTTTCTCTAAGGATATATAAGCCATCTCTCTTCTACCCTAGTGAGAGAAACCCTAGAAGCTGATCTAGCTAGGAACGATGATCGAGGTAATGGAAAATGCAACAAAATGTTGTTGAAATATATCATGACTGGATATATTTAATGATGCTATGGTCTTCTTGTGGAACTATGTATCAATGTACATCTAAAGGTATGGTTCCCACATTTTTATCATCCTAAAAGTAAAGTTTAATATTGTTTAAAATGATATTCAATTCCTATTGTAATCTATTATATAAACATCAATAAAAGGTATGGTATAGAATGGTTTGGTATTATATGCAACAAGAGTATAGTATACTTCATATACTTTCCTAAAGAATGAATAAGTAATCAACTATACACAACCTCTTTATTAATAAGCTAGGTATGACTTTCATATATTCCTCCATATTATCCTTTAAAATTGAGTTTAAAGGCTTTAGATGATAATCAAGCATTTCTTTGGATTATAGTCATGTTGTCTTTTGGTTCCCTTTTCCTTTATTTCTCTCTATTAATTGTGTCATGTGATCTTGTTGGAAAGTGGAATTCTATTAGACATTTCTAAGGTGACTAGAAGCCTATTTCACTGATGCCTGTAGCCAGTAAAGAGGAAAGGTTATTTAAAATTTCCGTGTTTGCACAGGGGTGACTCCCTAATCTCTTGCACGCTTCTGGCCATAGATTTGTCTGATTCAATTCCACAATCCCACGAGTTTACATTTTAGGTGTCATAGTGATATAATAACAAGTGATTCATTTACTTGACTACCTTTTGATCTCTCCAACTCTGAATATCCATCAAATAGTTGTATATCTTTGATAATGTCCTTTTGATTCTAAACTTCATATTGGGAGATGTGTTGGTAATAGAGTCAGCATGTCTTGGACAAGGATTGATACATTTGGGATCTGGATCTAAGTCCTTTGGAGTCAGGTATGGATGAGTATAATGATCTACCATACTCAGGCCCACACTTGGGTTGGTCATGTAGAGTCAGGCATGATCAAGTTAGTAATGGGGAATAATCTCCTGCAAAGATTAAGCATGCTAACTAATGATTATTCAAGTGGCATCTTATGCAAGGAGCACCCTCTTCTGGTCTTGGAAAGGCGACCGGTGGCTGCATGTGGTAATCTGATTCATTGAATAGAGCATGCATTATGCAAGAGTGGCTGGGGGTGTGCCAGGGTACTTACAGGTGTTTTGGTGACCCTAATGGACTAAAGTCTTGGCTAAGCAAGTTTTTGTGGTTGCAGGCCAGTTTCCCAAGGTGAATTGACAACTTCTCTGAGAGTTGTAGTTAAACTCATTTATGGAATAAGGTCTCCCTTTTTGTTATCATTATACCAATAATCATGATTATGCTACACAGTATCGGTCTAACATTTTGATAGAGTTGTCATCTGATAAATGCTTTATAAATATATGTACATACACATTCCTTATGCTTCATGCTAGTAGATGGTCAATAATTTTGGTTTGGACTTTTGTTACTTTAGTTATCTGAGTAATACATTAAGAATACAGTTATATTAATAGTGTCTTGCTGCTTATCTCTATTTTTTCGTACTTAGACAATTGTCTAACCCATACTCTCCCATTTGGACTACGACATATTCTTCCATGTTGCAGGTTATATTATTTATAAGAGACCTTTCCTTGTGGAAGACTCATCTTGAAAAGATCCTGAAGGGCATCAAGAATCAAAGGCGGATCAAGCTTAATTGTAAACTCATGTATCATTTTTATTGATACAAGAGATAATGCGAGTCTACCTTTTGTTAGGGTGTAATATTTTGAAATAAAATATTGCTTATCTCACTTTGTGCTTTGATTCTTGGTGCCATATTAACGGCTCAGATTTAGCTACTTGATTTTCGAAGGAAGAAAATCATGTGGTTGAATTGAGGACGTTACAGAGATGGTATCAGAGCAACAAGATGAGACATTACACAAGAAAAAATTGTAGAAGTATAAAATTAAAACTTGCGATAGTATAACCTTAAGTAGAATAGACTAATATAAGTCATAACCTAAATCTTATAATTTTCAAGGACGAAAATTCTTTGAAGGGGTGGTATATGTAACATCATGATCTCTAGCCCAAATTAAAACTCCTTATTAGAGCTATTCATAAAAACAAGCTTCTTTGAGGATTTTTTTGTAAAATCAATTTTAATATTAATATAATTCATTTTGATTAATTTAAAAGCTTTTATATATTGACAATATAATTGCGATACCTTTTTCCAATTTTGAAAAATATCATTTTAGTGGGTAAGCACACAAGTAGGTAGCTGGGTGGCATGCAAGTTACTTATGGAGGAAAGCATATAATTGGATAGCAAGTAGGTAGCTTGAGAAAGCACATTAGTTGGTGAAGCAAGTAGGTGAGCGGCATGCTCCTTTCATTGACACCTAGCATCTCCAAAAGTTGACACCTCTCCTCCCATGTGCCAACCACCCTTCAATAACTATCTTGAGATGACACATAAGCTTCCATGTGTCATCTAGAAATTCTTGAGATGCCACCTAACCATCCATGTATAACCTAACTAGTAAACATCCACCTAAAGATGACACCTTGCACCCATGTGTCATCCACACACTTTTTTTCTATTTGGACCATGCTACCCTCCACCATTCCTATATAAAGATCCCCCATCCACCCCACCATAAGAATAAGTTATCTCCTCTTCATCCCAAAGAAAAGGTGAACGTTCCTTCTCCCTCCTTTTCCATCTCCTTCACCATAAACCTCCAATCTCTGTCTAGATTAGCACACCACTCTCTCTTTCTTTATGTTAGTGAAAGGAACCACCTCCCAACAAATACTCTCTCTATATAAACCTACTACCTCCTTCCTCCACCATAGTAAGAGCAACCCAATACTATGTCTTCCAAAATATCCTTTCTCTAAGAATATATAAGCCATCTCTCTTCTACCCTAGTGAGAGAAACCCTAGAAGATGATCTAGCTAGGAACGATGATCGTGGTAATGGAAAATGCAACAAAATGTTGCTGAAATATATCATGACTGGATATATTTAATGATGCTATGGTCTTCTTGTGGAACTATGTATCAATGTACATCTAAAGGTATGGTTCCCACATTTTTATCATCCAAAAAGTAAAGTTTATTATTGTTTAAAATGATATTCAATTCCTATTGTAATATATTATATAAACATCAATAAAAGGTATGGTATAGAATGGTTTGGTATTATATGCAGTAAGAGTATAGTATACTTCATATACTTTCCTAAAGAATGATTAAGTGATCAACTATACACAACCTCTTTATTAATAAGCTAGGTATGACTTTCATATATTCGTCCATATTATCCTTTAAAATTTAGTTTAAAGGCTTTAGATGATAATCAAGCATTTCTTTGGATTCTAGTCCTATTGTCTTTTGGTTCCCTTTTCCTTTATTTCTCTCTATTAATTGTGTCATGTGATATTGTTGGAAAGTGGAATTCTATCAGACATTTCTAAGGTGACTAGAAGCTTGTTTCACTGATGCCTGTAGCCAGTAAAGAGGAAAGGTTATTTAATTGGTTCCGTGTTCGCACGGGGGCGAATCCCTAATCTCTTGCACGCTTCTGGCCATAGATTTGTCTGATTCAATTCCACAATCTCACGAGTTTACATTTTAGGTGTCATAGTGAAATAATAACCAGTGATTCATTTACTTGACTACCTTTTGATCTCTCCAACTCTGAATATCCATCAAATAGTTGTATATCTTTGATAATGTCCTTTTGATTCTAAACTTCATATTGGGAGATGTGTTGGTAACAGAGTCGGCATGTCTTGGTCGAGGATTGATACATTTGGGATCTGGATCTAAGTCCTTTGCAGTCAGGGATGGATGAGTATAATGCTCTACCATACTCAGGCCCACACTTGGGTTGGTCATGTAGAGTCAGGCATGATCAAGTTAGTAATGGGGAATAATCTCCTACAAAGATTAAGCATGCTAACTAATGATTATTCAAGTGGCATCTTATGGAAGGAGCACCCTCTTCTGGTCTTGGAAAGGCGACCGGTGGATGCATGTGGTAATCTCATTAATTGAATAGAGCATGCAGTGTGCACGAGTGGCTGGGGTGTGCCAGGGTACTTACTGGTGTTTTGGTGACCCTAATGGACTAAAGTCTTGACTAAGCAAGTTTTGTGGTTGCAGGCCAGTTGCCCAAGGTGAATTGACACCTTCTCTAAGAGTTGTAGTTAAACTCGTTTATGGAATAAGATCTCCCTTTTTGTTATCATTATACCAATAATCATGATTATGCTACACAGTATCGGTCTAACATTTTGATAGAGTTGTCATCTGATAAATGCTTTATAAATATATGTACATACACATTCCTTATGCTTGATGCTAGTAGATGGTCAATAATTTTGGTTTGGACTTTTGTTACTTTAGTTATCTGAGTAATACATTAAGAATACAGTTATATTAATAGTGTCTTGCTGCTTATCTCTATTTTTCCATACTTAGACAATTGTCTAACCCATACTGTCCCACTTGGGCTGTGACATATTCTTCCATGTTGCATGTTATATTATTTATAAGAGACCTTTCCTTGTGGAAGACTCATCTTTAAAAGATCCTGAAAGGCGTCAATAATCAAAGGCAGATCAATCTTAATTTTAAACTCATGTATCATTTTTATTGATACAGGAGATAATGTAAATCTACCTTTTGTAAGGGTGTAATATTTTGAAATAAAATATTGTTTATATCACTCTTGTGCTTTGATTCTTGGTGCCATATTTACGGCTCAGATTTAGCTACTTGATTTTCGAAGGAAGAAAATTAGGTAGTTGAATCGGGCACGTTACATTCTATTACATGCCGATTAGGTTTAGGTGAATGAAAGATTCCAATCGTAGTGTCTGCAACTCTTGTTTCACATAGTTCTAGCTTACATCTTCTCAGATCCTGAAGTCGAGATCTCTATCTCCAACTTCTTCTTCCTGAGTTCCTCTATATAAAGAGGAAATTGCTTATTCCAATGTCCAGGATGGTGGTAGTGGTGACACTTCCCTTCCTTATTCACTCCTTCCTTTGCTTTTAGAGAAGAAGAGTTTGGTTTCTGGATGGATTTAGAACTCTTCTTGGCCTTGCCTTTTTGCCTTAAACTTTCCCTTTCCTCTACTGATCACCATCACATATTTAGGATTGTCTTTCTTCATCCACGCTTCAATAATTATCAATGTTCCAAACAATTCTGACAATAGTTAATCAAAACTGTTCAAGTTATAGCACATGACAAATTGGCTATATGATTCCAATAATGACTACAGAATATGTGGCCAACTCTTGGCCTAAGTGAAATCCCAATCTCATTAGGTTCTCCACACACCCAATCATCTTGAGCACATGGGGTCCCATTGGATCTCTCTCTTCCATATTGCACTTGAACAACACCTTTGAGATATCATATCCCTCTTGTCTTTCCTGATCCAGAAACATGTTCTTGAGATGTGTTACCATCTGGATGACTTCCATGTTTTCATGTTGTCTCTGCAACTGTAACATCCCCTGATTTCTTAAAACTTAATCTGATGTGTGACGTTTAAATTGAAACCTCAGCTCAGTGAGAATCCCAATTTCAGCACCACACACTAGCCTAAGAAGAAGAAAATAAGAGAAAGTTAGAAGGAAACAATAGTAGCACATGCACATGAACAATAATAAAACCATACAACACATGTTCACCATTGAACACATAATTACATAATGAATTGTTACAATATTTGATGTTACATATATACATGTACTACCACTAAACAAAAAAATCTGAAGACAACAGGTCCACCTGTACAACAGCTCGCCATACAACTCTCAACTATCTTAGTTCTTCAAGATCATATATGTCCACAACCTAAACAAAAGATTACATGAGGTACATGTCAGCACAATATTCAAGAATATTGTGCTGAGTACGCCTATGTGTCTTTTTATATACCTCTCATTACTAAGCTTGGAAATAAGATAAAAATAATACTCGGAAGTTATAAAGAAATATAAGAAAAAGCATATACTTGCATAAAGATGTTCATTAACAAAACATAACACATATTTTAGGTACAATTTCCATCATATGTCTCGTTCATATGCTACCAAAGGGATAGATGCTTATAGGCCTTATGATCTCCTACCAAAGTGTAACATCCCTGACCTGGGTTATGAGTTAACCCTAGGTGTTTTGCCTAAATATATAATTAAATCTTTGTGATTAACTCTGAGCATGTAATTAAGCTTCTCAGAAACGTATATTTCAGTATGTGCTCCTTTTTATTTAAAGTTGTAGCATTGTTTTGATATACATGGACCTATGTGCAATTTACCCAGTTAAAAGGGTTAGCTTGCAATTTTCACATGTTGAGATGTTCCTCTAATGTTGAGACATCATGAGAATCTTTTTGGTAAAGTTTGAGGGATTTCCCAAGCTAGGGCACCAAGGTGAAGCTGTGGAAGCAATCCCGGTGCTTGAAACCCTAGTTTGGGGTAAAATGCAATTTACCCAAATTAAGGGATGTAAATTGTAAAATATGTCATCTAATGTATCTTTTTAGACTCTTGACATCATTTAGAGAGGAAATGATGAGGAAGTCACCTCAATTGAGTTATCAAGATTATGAGATATGCCTTGTGATTGAATAATCAGGGTATATGTGTAATATCTCTTTAAGTATGTACCTCATTATTAGCTTGCTCTCCTTTACCTTCTTTCTAAGACCTTAAGAGGAGGTTTGTCCTTAGAATGAAGAGGAAGGGACGATCAAGTAAAGAAAGAGGGACCTAGTTGGAATTATGAACAACTTATGAACTAATGTTGAAAATCCTACCCCATGTATATAAGCTCTCCTTCCCTTAGTTGCAAAGGAACTCACCCTTCGTTCCCTTACTGTTTCATTTCACCAAAGACGACCAAGGACTGCCTTGGAGCTAAGGAGGACGACCAAGGGGTACAAGGTAGGTTTAAACCCCTCTTCTTGCCTAATTCCATGGTTAGAACTCGAATTCAAGGTCATCTTCATGGCTAACTCTTGAAATCCTACCTTTCTAGCCGTCTCTTTTCATCCTTCCTTGGAGTTTTCACCTTGGACAACCTGTGAGAACTCAAGGACGCCATTAGAGCTTGAAGCCTGAAAGCTTGGAGCTCAAGAAGCAAGCTTTAGGCGGGTTTTATAACTCTAAACCCATGCTTTACTATGTGCATCCTTATATGCGTTTTGATGATAGCTCTTAGTATTTTCCTACTTTTCCCTGATATTTTGCAAGAAAATCCATGGGATATTCGTACTGTTCTTGAGCTAGGAGATGAAGGCGTGATTTCCAAGAAAAACCCACCACTTTTCACTTCCTTAAACGGTCTCAAAAGTTTGCTCTCTTGGTCTCAAGACCGCGAGGTGAGCAAACGGTCTCGAGACCGCGACAGGGAAAACGGTCTCCAAGACCATTTGGCCCCGTTGACCGGGCGTGGACCGTATAAGAAATCTGTTCCTAATTATATAGTATAATTACCATCAAAATTTGGGAGGCTAACTTCAAAGGAATCGGGAGATATGACCTTTTTAAGTAACCACTTTATTTGAATTTATTCCTGATTTTCAAACGGTCTGAAATTGCCTTTTTGGGCAAACGGTCTCAAGACCGTGTAAGGTCGTTGACTAAGTGTTGACCGTATGAGATTACTGTTAAAAATAATGTTAATTAACAACTCACCATGTTTGATGGTCTAATTCCAAACGGGCTAAGAGTTGAAGGGTGAATACTAGGGCTAACCCTAGATAAAATCAGTACTGAAATTATGGTGACCTAATTAGGGTTTTTAGGGTTGATTGACCTAAACGGTCTCAAGACCGTTTGGGGGTCACCAAACGGTCTCAAGACCACGAGGGCAATCAACCAAGACCGTGTGGAGGTCTGGGGTCAAGGATAGTTGACCAATTGAAGGTACAATTACACCGAATTACATTGCAATTAAATATTGACATGATCATCAACTCAATGGGTCAGACCTTGATGAATCTGCACTAGAATCCAAAATTGGATGGGCAAACGGTCTCAAGACCGTTTGGAACTCATCCAAACGGTCTCAAGACTGAGAGGACAATTACCCAAGACCGTTTGAAGGTCTAGGGTTAAGTAATTTGACCATTTGAGGACCTAATTGCAAATAAGTTATCAATTTAATCAAAATTCTGTTTTATGGTTCAATCATGGTTCAACCCCTACCAAATCATCTTATATTTTGATGAAACCTTGGGCAAACGGTCTCAAGACCATGTGGGGTCCACCCACATGACCTCGAGACCGTTTGGGCCAAGTTTGGGCCCAATTGGAGCTCAATTGAAGGGTTCAACCTTGTGTTGAGTCACATTGTGGAGTGTTGATGGGTGAACATTGATAGACCCTAATTGAATCGATTTCAATATAATTGGTCAACAATTGAGGGTCAATTGAATGACCAATTGGTTAAGCATAACCTTAATTAACCCAATCCATAGGTGGTCAACATAGATGGGACCTTTTGAAGGCTTCAACCTCGATTGACATTATTGGTTGCATCTTTGAGTCTTGATTGAAGGACCAAGCGGCTGAGACCATGAGAGCCTCGCGGTCTCAAGACCGTGAGAGGGCTCGTGGTCTCAAGACCGTGAGGGGGCTCACGGTCTCAAGACCGAGAGGAGGCTCGCTGTCTCAAGACCACGAAGGGCCTCGCGGTCCTGAGGTCAAACTAGCTAAACGGTCAACGTCTCTTCGCAGTCTCAACTCCAATTTGATCTTCGCGGTCTCAACATCAATTGAACCAATGATAGGGCTTCGCGGTCTTGAAGCCTAGGGGGCTCGCGGTCTTGGAGTTAGAAAGAGGCTCGCGGTCTTGGAAAGTCAAAGTGGGCAAATGGTCAACACTTTCAACCAATTTCAACTCAATTGATGATTAATGATTGAAATCAATCAATGTGATTCCAAGTTGACTTCTTTCAATCAATTCATAATATAAATGGTCCAATGTTGCCCAAATCAAACCCTAATGATAATCTAGGTTAGTAAGGGGTTATTTGACTAAGGATTTTGACCATGATGATGATCAATGGGGTGAATTACCAAAATACCCCTAAAGGGTCAATTGAGTTATACCTTGCTCAATTCAAACCCTAATTACATGAGAATGATGTTTTTAGTCATAATGACTCTATCCAACTTGATCTAGTCTAATGTTACCATCAACCATTAGTATGATGAAAGAGAGAGTACTCTAGAGAGAGAAAGTACCCTAGAGAGAGAAATTAACTCTAATCACATAATGGTGATGCTTTTGGCTATGTTAGCCTATGATGACTCAATCTAACCTGTTTTAGAGTGATGTTGACATCACCTAACATTATGATGAGAGAGAAAGTACTTCTAGAGAGAGAAAGTACCCTTTTTAATTGGAAACTCAAGTAAAGCATCTCCAATGCACATAAGTGAGCATAATTAGGGTATGGTCCACCTGGGTGAGGTCATAGAAACCCTAATTATGATAAATGATGAACCTTTAACTAATCCAAGAGCATCAATGAAGATGTTACTCATACATGATGATGTTATGAGTTTAATTCACCTGGATGTGAATAGTAAACCCTAATTCAAGGGTGATGACATGTAATGTGAATAGTAAACCCTAATTCAAGGGTAATGGCATGCTTTTGAGTATTAAACTCTATTTGATTTGAATTAAAGATTTAACTCTTATCACAAGAGTAGGAAGTACATTCCTTATTGTTGTATTACCTTTATCAGATGTATTAACCATGCAGGTTCTGATATGAAGGTAATTATATCCAGGTATGGATGATGATGTTATATTCATTAAAGGCATGTAGTTAGCCTTATGAATAAGTAAAGTAATCTGATGCCTTGTCAGTGGCATCCTATGCTAATAATGGGCTATGAGAGCATGAATACCATCAAGGTCATGCCTTAGAGATGACTTGTGATGAGGATAATGAGAAATGATGATTGAGATGAGTTAGTCCTGTTACATTTAGTATTCTTCTTTTATAGCTACTATTCTACTGTTATTGTTTGAAGAACAATGTATGCTGTTAAAGAATATTGAATGTACCTAACTAATCAAGTATAATGTAGAGCCCTGATCATAGATCCATCATTGTCATAAATTAAGTGATGGTGAAACATGTTTTCCTCAGGGAACTCCTGGAGCACATACTTTGAGTATGTGGGGTACATGGATGTGTAGAACCTTACATCCTAGTGTAGGAAAGTGATGTAGATGTGGAATCCATCCATCCTTCACTATAGTTCCATACCGTATCAGTGGTAGGTAAACATGAAACCTCCTGATGACGAAGAAAGCACAGATATCCGTATCAGTGGTAGGTAAATATGAAACCTCCTGATGACGAAGAGAGTACAAAACACCACTGTGACTCTAGAATAGTGAAGGACCAGTTTACCCTGGTGAGCTATAGTAGTAGAGACACGAGATGTCCTACAAGTGATCCTCTTACTGACTGAGGAAGGTGAAGGTCATGAGAATCCGGCTCTCTTAATGACCTATGTATGATACTGATGCGGCTTCTCAGCGATCAGTTGGAGTATGAGTGGTAAGCCTCATCTCCACAGGGCATAATGTTGTTTGTAAAACATAATCAACCATGTAGTATAACTTGTTAGAGATGACTCCAAGTTAGTTGATTGATGTTACATTGCAATAATGTTGATATTCTCCATATCTCCTAAATTGTAGAGATCTTGTTATACCTGCAAACTGTTATAGAATGCTTTGAAGGCTTTACTGTTTAAAATAATCTTTGATGTTATAATAAAGCTTCTGGCGAAGAGTTATAACTCTCGCTGGGACAATTATGTATAATTGTCTCACCCCGTAGGCTTCAACTTTTAGGTGGACGTCGGAGACGAGGGAACCAGCCTACAGGTGACCAGTCTCAGCAGCAGCAACACCAGGGGCAGCAGTAATCTCAGGTGGAGATTTGTCCTGCCATGTGGTGTAGTTAGAGTCAGTCCTATGTGTCCTCTGTACTCTCAGGTCTTGGAGTCTTTTGTATAGTGATCTTGAGATTTTGTATCTTGATGTATATGATTACTCAAGAAGTAATTATCCTGAGATGTAAACAGTTTACCTCACTTTATGAAAGAAGCTTTTATGGATTCAAGCTCTTGTCTCGAAAAGTTTTAATTTCCCGTGATTTTTGTCTTCCGCTGATTACCGATTCGCTTCCGCTAAGTTTTAATCGTGTTTATGTCATGGTTTGGAGATCAGAGCCCACAACTAGTGGTATCAGAGCTCCAGGTTCAGTTGAGTCTACAGAGGCATATGACTTAGGATGTCGAGTCTACCTTTAGTACTCCTTCCTCATCTAATATAATCTTCTGCTCCTCAGGAGAAGAAGATACATAAGAATGTCAGAACATTGTGATGAGCACGTGGCAGAGAGTAGTGCTAGTGCACCTCGAGGCGGTGCAAGAGTTCTGAGAATAGAACAACCTGCACCTGAGTCGCCAAGAGAGCCACCCCAGTTCGTCCCAGCTGACATGAGCGATCCAGCTGTACAGACGATGTTTGGGCAGTTCATGACTGCCATGACACATATAACCGATAGGATGCCCATTTCTACACCTAGGGCACCTGTCCAGCCTGAAGCACAAGGTATTGGTAAGACATTCGAACGACTTCGTCGTGTCGGAGCTACCGAGTACTTCGGGACTGCCGACCCTGCAGATGCTGACTTATGGTTGACAGAGTTGGAGAAGGATTTCAGGATTCTTATGATTCCGGAAGCTGAGAAGGTTAGACATGCTGTCTATCTTCTAAAAGGTAGTGCTGGTCACTGGTGGAACATGGAAGAGCAGAAGAGACCTGGAGTAGAGTTCTCATGGGAAGAGTTTCGTCGGGAATTTATCAATAGATATTTTCCAAAGACCTTCCTAGATGAGAAGATCTCTCAGTTTGAAAAACTAAGGTAGGGTATGATGAACATTAGTGAGTATGAAGCTAAGTTCATGGAGTTGTTGCGGTTCTGTCCGCACATGGCTGCTACGGATGAGGAAAGAATCAGAAGATTTGAAAAGGGTTTGAATTCTGATATGTCAACCCCTGTGTCTGCCTTAGAAAACAGAGAGAGATTCTCTACCTTCGTTGAGTCAGTCCGAAGGATAGAGAGATCTGTGGTTGAGAAAAGACAAACCCATAAAAGATATCCACAGTTCCAGGGTTCTTCATCTAAGGATTCCAAGAAACCTAGATTCTCTGCACCTAACCCTCCACCACCCAGATCGAGTTTTTAAACTCAATGGACACCAAGAAGAGGTAGAGGACGGAGTCAACCGCTTCAAGGGATGCACAGTTCTGCATCAGTGTCAGTTACTGGACCACCCAGACCACAACAACAGGAGAAGAGTTGCTACAACTGTGGTAAGGTGGGACACTTGATGAAGGATTGTCGTTCTAGGCCTGTCGGTGTGACACAACAAACCCCGAGACAGAATCAACAGGGATCTCAGAATAGACAACATCAAGGAGCAGCTCGAGGACGTGGACAAGCGTCTCAAGCTGGATCATCAGCACCACCTCAACACCAGGCGACTGCGAGGTTCTATGCTATGAACCCACCTGAGGCAGTGGTCAATCCACGGGTAGTGGCAGGTCAGATGAAACTTTTATATGCTGATATGTCTACATCCTGTGTTATAGCTGTTCTGATTGATCCGGGTGCTACGCACTCTTTCATCACTCATGAAGTGATTCGTAACTGCAATGTGACTGTTAGCCATAGAGCAGATAGTTTGTTGTTAGAGACTCCGTTGAGTGGGTCTGCCGTTTTGCAGGAGGTATTTTCTTCCTGCATCCTTTTCTTTTCTGACCATCGCATTCAAGTGGATCTTATACCACTTGATATGTAGGGATTTGATATAATCCTTGGGATGGATACCTTAGAAAGGTATAGAGTTGTCTTGGATTGTGAGTCCAAGTTGGCTGTGTTTGCTGATAAAAGCAACACATGGATCTTTCAAGGTGAAAGAAAGATTCTGCCCACCTGTCTTGTATCAGTTATAATTGCTAATAAGCTGTTGAGGCAAGGATGTTATGCATTCTTAGCCCATGTGGTAGATGTTACCAAGGAAAGGACCAATCCTGCTGAAGTTCCCATAGTCAGGGAATTCGAGGATGTGTTTCCTGAAGAACTTCCTGGTATACCACCACCTCGGGAGATTGATTTTGAAATCAATCTGATCCCAGATACGAAACCCATAGCTCAAACTCTGTATAGGATGGCGCCTGCCAAAATGGCAGAACTCAAAAAACAGCTTCAAGAGTTACTTGAGAGAGGTTTTATCATACCGAGTACTTCACCTTGGGGTGCTCCGGTCTTGTTTGTTAAAAAGAAAGATGGGTCAATGCGGTTATGCATCGACTACAGACAACTCAATAAAGTAACAATAAAGAATAAGTATCCTCTGCCGAGGATTGATGATCTCTTTGACCAGTTGCGTGGTGCAACAGTCTTCTCAAAGATAGACTTGAGGTCTGGATATCATCAACTCCACATTAAGGACAGTGATATATCCAAGTCTGCCTTTAGGACAAGATATGGTCACTATGAGTTCACGGTTATGTCGTTTGGACTAACCAATGCACCAGCTGCATTTATGGAACTCATGAATAGAGTTTTTCGACCTTTCCTTGATCAGTGTGTTGTCGTCTTCATAGATGACATTCTGATCTATAGTAAGGATGCTCAGCAGCATGAGCAGCATCTTCGCCAAGCTTTGACCTTGCTAAGAGAACATAAGCTGTACGCTAAGTTTAGCAAGTGTGAGTTCTGGCTGCCGGAGGTATCTTTTCTTGGACATGTGATATCCACCTCGGGAATTCGTGTTGACCCTACAAAGGTAGAATCTGTTCTACAATGGGAACAACCGAAGACACCGACGGAAATTTGAAGTTTCTTGGGGTTAGCTGGCTATTATCGAAGGTTCATAAAGAACTTTAGTTCTATAGCTTTACCTTTGACCAAGTTAACCCGGAAAGAGGTTCCTTTTTCTTGGAGTGATAAGTGTCAACAATCTTTCCAGCTGCTGAAAGAGAGGTTGACAAGTGCACCTGTGCTAGTTCTACCTGAACAAGGAAAAGGGTATATAGTTTTCTGTGATGCTTCCAAGAACGGACTAGGATGTGTGTTGATGCAGGATAAACAAGTGATTTCTTTTGCTTCCCGACAGCTTAAGAAACACGAGGAGAATTATCCAACACACGATCTAGAGTTAGCTGCTGTGGTTCATGCTTTGAAGATCTGGAGACATTATCTCTACGGAGAGACATTCCAGATTTTCACAGACCACAAAAACCTTAAGTATATCTTCTCTCAGCATGAGCTCAACATGAGGCAACGTCGCTGGATGGAGTTAATCAAGGACTACGACTGTACAATTGATTACCATCCAGGCAAGGCCAATGTTGTTGCAGATGCCTTGAGTAGGAAATCAGCAACATCAACCATGTATAGAGCCCAACTAAACTCTTTAGTATGCTCGAGAAGAGATATGCTTATCTCTTTAAGGCAAGACAATGTACAGTTGCAGGTGTCATTGTTAATCGGTTTGTTAGCTGAGATGCAGATTAAACCTACTCTAAGGGAGCGAATTAAAGAGGCACAGCTAGGTGATGCTGCAGTTCAACATATAAGATCTGAGTATGGAAATGAGAAGCAAGATGGTTTTCATGACTCAGAAGATCAAGTAGCTTGTTATAATGGAAGGATGATAGTGCCAGCTGTGGACAACTTGAGAAAGTTAGTCCTGGAAGAAGCCCATTCTTCCATGTATGCTATGCATCCAGGGAGCACCAAGATGTATCGAAATTTGAAAGATCTGTATTGGTGGCCTGGGATGAAGAAGGATGTTGCAGAGTTTGTTCTGAAGTGCCATGTGTGTCAGCAAGTTAAAGCTGAACACCAGAAGCCTGCAGGTACAATGCAACCTTTACCCATACCACAGTGGAAGTGGGACCATGTGACCATGGACTTTGTTGTTGGCCTACCCAGGACAAGCAAAGGACATGATTCCATTTGGGTAATTGTTGATAGGTTGACTAAGACAGCACATTTCTTACCTTTCAAAACAACCTATTCTGCTGAAAGGTTATCAGAGTTGTATGTTCAAGAGATAGTGCATTTGCACGGAGTTCCTGTCACAATAGTTTCTGACAGAGGTCCTCAGTTTACCAGTCGTTTTTGGGAACAGTTGCACAAAGCCTTAGGCACTAAGCTGAGGTTTAGTACGGCCTTTCATCCCCAGACTGATGGACAGTCGGAAAGGACCATACAAACCTTAGAAGACCTATTGCGAGCATGTGTTCTCCAGTTCACCGGAAGTTGGGATCTACACCTAAGCTTGATAGAGTTTGCCTATAACAATAGCTATCAGCATAGTATTGATATGGCACCTTATGAAGCCTTATATGGTAGACGTTGTAGATCACCCTTGTGTTGGTTTGAAACTGGTGAGCATCAGTTGTTAGGTCCTGACCTGGTGCAGCAAACCACGGAAAAGATTAAAGTAATACAACATAAGATTAAGACTGCTCAGGATAGGCAAAAATCTTATGCTGACAAACGTCGTAGACCCTTAGAGTTCCAGGTTGGAGACAGAGTGTATCTTAAGGTCTCACCTTGGAAAGGGGTCCTTCGTTTTGGAAGGAAAGGGAAGTTAGCTCCTAGATATATGGGGCCTTATCCAATCATTGAACGGATTGGAAAGGTAGCATATAAACTAGAACTTCCCCCAGAATTACAGAGGTTACATCCTGTGTTTCACATTTCTATGTTGAAGAAATGTCACCCAGACACCGAGTCAGTTCTATAACCTATGGATGTAGAATTGAATGATGACATATCCTATGAGGAGGGACCAGTGTCAATCCTTGATAAACGAATTAAAAAGTTAAAGAAGAAAGATATAAGTCTTGTTAAAGTCCTCTGGAACCATCGTGGTGTTGAAGAAGCCACTTGGGAGTTAGAGGATGAGATGAAAAGGAAGTATCCTGCCCTTTTCTCTTAGTATGTTTTATCGATTTCGGGGACGAAATCCTTGTAAGGGGTGGATAATTTGTAACATCCCTGACCTGGGTTATGACTTAACCCTAGGTGTTTTTCCTAAATATATAATTAAATCTTTGTGATTAACTCTGAGCATGTAATTAAGCTTCTCAGAAACGTATATTTCAGTATGTGCTCCTTTTTATTTAAAGTTGTAGCATTGTTTTGATATACATGGACCTATGTGCAATTTACCCAGTTAAAAGGGTTAGCTTGCAATTTTCACATGTTGAGATGTTCCTCTGATATTGAGACATCATGAGAATCTTTTTGGTAAAGTTTGAGGGATTTCCCAAGCTAGGGCACCAAGGTGCAGCTGTGGAAGCAATCCCGGTGCTTGAAACCCTAGTTTGGGGTAAAATGAAATTTACCCAAATTAAGGGATGTAAATTGTAAAATATGTCATCTAATGTATCTTTTTAGACTCTTGACATCATTTAGAGAGGAAATGATGAGGAAGTCACCTCAATTGAGTTATCAAGATTATGAGATATGCCTTGTGATTGAATAATCAGGGTATATGTGTAATATCTCTTTAAGTATGTACCTCATTATTAGCTTGCTCTCCTTTACCTTCTTTCTAAGACCTTAAGAGGAGTTTAGTCCTTAGAATGAAGAGGAAGGGACGATCAAGTAAAGAAAGAGGGACCTAGTTGGAATTATGAACAACTTATGAACTAATGTTGAAAATCCTACCCCATGTATATAAGATCTCCTTCCCTTAGTTGCAAAGGAACTCACCCTTCGTTCCCTTACTGTTTCATTTCACCAAAGACGACCAAGGACTTCCTTGGAGCTAAGGATGACGACCAAGGGGTACAAGGTAGGTTTAAACCCCTCTTCTTGCCTAATTCCATGGTTAGAACTCGAATTCAAGGTCATCTTCATGGCTAACTCTTGAAATCCTACCTTTCTAGCCGTCTCTTTTCATCCTTCCTTGGAGTTTTCACCTTGGCCAACCTGTGGGAACTCAAGGACGCCATTAGAGCTTGGAGCTTGAAATCTTGGACTCAAGAAGCAAGCTTTAGGCGGGTTTTATAACTCTAAACCCATGCTTTACTATGTGCATCCTTATATGCGTTTTGATGATAGCTCTTAGTATTTTCCTACTTTTCCCTGCTATTTTGCAAGCAAATCCATGGGCTATTCGTACTATTCTTGAGCTAGGAGATGAAGGCGTGATTTCCAAGAACCCACCGCTTTTCACTTCCTTAAACGGTCTCAAAAGTTTGCTCTCTCGGTCTCAAGACCGCGAGGTGAGCAAACGGTCTCGAGACCGCGATAGGGAAAACGGTCTCCAAGACCGTTTGGACCCGTTGACCGGGCGTGGACCGTATACGAAATCTGTTCCTAATTATATATTCTAATGACCCTCAAAATTTGGGAGGCTAACTCCAAAGGAATCGGGAGATATGACCTTTTTAAGTAACAACTTTATTTGAATTTATTCCTGATTTTCAAACGGTCTGAAATTGCCTTTTTGGGCAAACGGTCTCAAGACCGTGTAAGGTCGTTGACTAAGAGTTGACCGTATGAGATTACTGTTCAAAATAATGTTAATTAACAACTCACCAAGTTTGATGGTCTAATTCCAAAAGGGCTAAGAGTTGAAGGGTGAATACTAGGGCTAACCCTAGATAAAAGCAGTACTGAAATTATGGTGACCTAATTAGGGTTTTTAGGGTTGATTGACCTAAACGGTCTCAAGACCGTTTGGGGGTCACCAAACGGTCTCAAGACCGCGAGGGAAATCAACCAAGACCGTTTGGAGGTCTGGGGTCAAGGATAGTTGACCAATTGAAGGTACAATTACACCGAATTACATTGCAATTAAAAATTGACATGATCATCAACTCAATGGGTCAGACCTTGATGAATCTGCACTAGAATCCAAAATTGGATGGGCAAACGGTCTCAAGACCATTTGGAACTCATCCAAACGGTCTCAAGACCGAGAGGACAATTACCCAAGACCGTTTGAAGGTCTAGGGTTAAGTAATTTGACCAATTGAGGACCTAATTGCAAATAAGTTATCAATTTAATCAAAATTCTGTTTTATGGTTCAATCATGGTTCAACCCCTACCAAATCATCTTAGATTTTGATGAAACCTTGGGCAAACGGTCTCAAGACCATGTGGGGTCCACCCACATGACCTCAAGACCGTTTGGGCCAAGTTTGGGCCCAATTGGAGCTCAATTGAAGGGTTCAACCTTGTGTTGAGTCACATTGTGGAGTGTTGATGGGTGAACATTGATAGACCCTAATTGAATCGATTTCAATCATAATTGGTCAACAATTGAGGGTCAATTGAATGACCAATTGGTTAAGCATAACCTTAATTAACCCAATCCATAGGTGGTCAACATAGATGGGACCTTTTGAAGGCTTCAACCTCGATTGACATTATTGGTTGCATCTTTGAGTCTTGATTGAAGGACCAAGCGGCTGAGACCATGAGAGCCTCGCGGTCTAAAGACCGTGAGAGGGCTCGCAGTCTCAAGACCATGAGGGGGCTCACGGTCTCAAGACCGAGAGGAGGCTCGCGGTCTCTAGACCGCGAAGGGCCTCGCGGTCCTGAGGTCAAACTAGCTAAACGGTCAACGTCTCTTCGCGGTCTCAACTCCAATTTGATCTTCGCGGTCTCAACATCAATTGAACCAATGATAGGGCTTTGCGGTCTTGAAGCCTAGGGGGGCTCGCGGTCTTGGAGTTAGAAAGAGGCTCGCGGTCTTGGAAAGTCAAAGTGGGCAAACGGTCAACACTTTCAACCAATTTCAACTCAATTGATGATTAATGATTGAAATCAATCAATGTGATTCCAAGTTGACTTCTTTCAATCAATTCATAATATAAATGGTCCAATGTTGCCCAAATCAAACCCTAATGATAATCTAGGATAGTAAGGGGTTATTTGACTAAGGATTTTGACCATGATGATGATCAATGGGGTGAATTACCAAAATACCCCTAAAGGGTCAATTGAGTTATACCTTGCTCAATTCAAACCCTAATTACATGAGAATGATGTTTTTAGTCATAATGACTCTATCCAACTTGATCTAGTCTAATGTTACCATCAACCATTAGTATGATGAAAGAGAGAGTACTCTAGAGAGAGAAAGTACCCTAGAGAGAGAAAGTAACTCTAATCACATAATGGTGATGCTTTTGGCTATGTTAGCCTATGATGACTCAATCTAACCTGTTTTAGAGTGATGTTGACATCACCTAACATTATGATGAGAGGGAAAGTACTTCTAGAGAGAGAAAGTACTTCTAGAGAGAGAAAGTACCCTTTTTAATTGGAAACTCAAGTAAAGCATCTCCAATGCACATAAGTGAGCATAATTAGGGTATGGTCCACCCGGGTGAGGTCATAGAAACCCTAATTATGATAAATGATGAACCTTTAACTAATCCAAGAGCATCAATGAAGATGTTACTCATACATGATGATGTTATGAGTTTAATTCACCTGGATGTGAATAGTAAACCCTAATTCAAGGGTGATGACATGTAATGTGAATAGTAAACCCTAATTCAAGGGTAAGGGCATGCTTTTGAGTATTAAACTCTATTTGATTTGAATTAAAGATTTAACTCTTATCACAAGAGTAGGAAGTACATTCCTTATTGTTGTATTACCTTTATCAGATGTATTAACCATGCAGGTTCTGATATGAAGGTAATCATATCCAGGTATGGATGATGATGTTATATTCATTAAAGGCATGTAGTTAGCCTTATGAATAAGTAAAGTAATCTGATGCCTTGTCAGTGGCATCCTATGCTAATAATGGGCTATGAGAGCTATGAATACCATCAAGGTCATGCCTTAGAGATGACTTGTGATGAGGATAATGAGAAATGATGATTGAGATGAGTTAGGTCTGTTACATTTAGTATTCTTCTTTTATAGCTACTATGCTACTGTTATTGTTTGAAGAACAATGTATGCTGTTAAAGAATACTGAATGTACCTAACTAATCAAGTATAATGTAGAGCCCTGATCATAGATCCATCATTGTCATAAATTAAGTGATGGTGAAACAGGTTTTCCTCAGGGAACTCCTGGAGCACATACTTTTGAGTATGTGGGGTACATGGATGTGTAGAACCTTACATCCTAGTGTAGGAAAGTGATGTATATGTGGAATCCATCCATCCTTCACTATAGTTCCATACCGTATCAGTGGTAGGTAAACATGAAACCTCCTGATGACGAAGAAAGCACAGATATCTGTATCAGTGGTAGGTAAATATGAAACCTCCTGATGACGAAGAGAGTACAGAACGCCACTGTGACTCTAGAATAGCGAAGGACCAGTTTACCCTGGTGAGCTATAGTAGTAGAGACACGAGATGTCCTACAAGTGATCCTCTTACTAACTGAGGAAGGTGAAGGTCATGAGAATCTGGCTCTCTTAATGACCTATGTATGATACTGATGCGGCTTCTCAGCGATCAGTTGGAGTATGAGTGGTAAGCCTCATCTCCACAGGGAATAATGTTGTTTGTAAAACATAATCAACCATGTAGTATAACTTGTTAGAGATGACTCCAAGTTAGTTGATCGATGTTACATTGCAATAATGTTGATATTCTCCATATCTCCTAAATTGTAGAGATCTTGTTATACCTGCAAACTGTTATAGAATGCTTTGAAGGCTTTACTATTTAAAATAATCTTTGATGTTATAATAAAGCTTCTGGCGAAGAGTTATAACTCTCGCTGGGACAATTATGTATAATTGTCTCACCCCGTAGGCTTCAACTTTTAGGTGGACGTCGGAGACGAAGGAACCAGCCTACAGGTGACCAGTCTCAGCAGCAGCAGCACCAGGGGCAGCAGTAATCTCAGGTGGAGATTTGTCCTGCCATGTGGTGTAGTTAGAGTCAGTCCTATGTGTCCTCTGTACTCTCAGGTCTTGGAGTCTTTTGTATAGTTATCTTGAGATTTTGTATCTTGATGTATATGATTACTCAAGAAGTAATTATCCTGAGATGTAAACAGTTTACCTCACTTTATGAAAGAAGCTTTTATGGATTCAAGCTCTTGTCTCAAAAAGTTTTAATTTCCCGTGATTTTTGTCTTCCGCTGATTACCGATTCGCTTCCGCTAAGTTTTAATCGTGTTTATGTCATGGTTTGGAGATCAGAGCCCACACAAAGAGTTAGATCATATATACAATGTAATCTCCTACAAACGAGTTATATCACTTCAATGCACTGTACTACCAAAGAGTTTAGTGCTATCATACGATGGATCAAATATCTTATGTTTCATGTGTTCATTTCCATATAAGTATGGAAAATCAAGAAACATATCATACAAGAACAATCATTTCATCTAATATCATATGCCAAGTATTTTGCTGTACATATAATGCAATCATACTAAATAGTAGGCCAAGTAAGAGGTAAGGGCGTACCTTCCAAGAGATATCCTAATCACACATCACTGATGTCAACTATATGCTTGGTCAAACCTGATTAAGACAAGATCATGTACTATCATTAGATTCTCCATTACTTAAATCTCATCTTAACCCTAATCATGGTTCATTTTAGGGTTCTCTTAAGTCATTAGGATATTCCCACTTTTACTTGCATTCTTGTCTTAGAGTTATCTTACTGATGTTATTTTCCAATTATGTTACAAATTAGGGTTTGTCATCTGAACATTAGCTTCCATTGTATTTTGTGCACATATTAACCTTAGGTTACATAAATTAATCCAATTAGGGTTTTGTCATAATTAGGGGATCCTTAAACATGTAACCTTATTTATATGCATAATTATGTTCTCATAATTGTATATTTGTTTCCTGTTACTGATATAAGCTTACTCTACAAATTTTAGGGTTTCTTGAGCATGTTTGTAATTATTGCACCTTTAGGGTTATTAGCCATGATTAGCCACATTAAGAAAATTAGATAATTTCGTGTATCAACTTTATAATTACTAATATCAGATGGATTATAAGTCACATTTAGGAGTTACTGGAACATTCACATAATTTTAGGTCTTCATTTATTATTTATTAGACATGAAAAGACCATTTTAAATCTTACATGAAAACTCATATATTTAAGCATTGAATCACTAATATTATGGTTCCATCTTGTTCTACTCATTTTTCTACAAATTTTGGTACCTTATTTGCAATTTTCTGATAACCGAGCTATTTTCCTTGCTTTTTCTAAGAACTGTGCAATTTCTAGAAATTGAAGGTATTTACCTTTTAGGCCAATCATTATGCGCCACCTGTCCTAAGGATGGGCACAACTGACTCTGGTCTAGCATGAACACTTGGTCTGGGACCCACTTGGTTCCCTAGATTGAACCGGTATGGTTCTGGTTTGGTTGACATCAGATCTGAATAGACCACCCAATGCCCTCCTTCACTCTCATGATCCACGCGGATCTATTCACGTGAACCTGGGACAGAGCCGCCGCCCTGGGGCTTGTCTTTGACGAGCAATAGGTGGTGCTCCCCTTGTCTTTAGACTCTTCTAGTGCCTTCAAAAGATTCATGGCATGATTCCTAAGTCCTTCCGATCCTCTTAGAGCCGTGGTGTTGGCAGGAGGTCATTCTCGAAGAAGCTCCTCTGCGTCCACCGCCGCGATGGACCAAAATAGGGAAAGGTTCTCTCCCCACCCTTGTAGAGATTATAATCTTTTTGGACTTTCACACGAACTCCAAAGACTCTTCTAGACATTCAAAAACAACCTTTGATCCCTCCTTCTACGCTGCCTAAAAGGTGATCTTCTCCATGAAAATGGAGTTCGAAAGCTACAAAAACCTCCTCTACTGATATGTTTTTCTATCTGGGCAGCTTTTCTCCACTTCGGCAATCATCTTCATCTATTTCCTCTTCCTTCACACCGCTCTCTGGCTCCATTCCCTACCTCCAGTGACTGTTTGCTTGCTGCGATGGAGATTGTCAGGAAAGGGGGAGTCTGTTCTCCCTCCCCACTCAGTCAACCACCACAAAATCAGGATCATTGATGATGTCTTTAGGGGAGGCAATTCTAACTTCCAGTTTTGTTCCCCTCCTCGATGTAGGCCCTATGTGATCATGGAATCCTTGGTGGGTCACGACCACCCCACATCTCATTCCTCAAAATAACTAAAGGTTGAGGAAACTTGTTTTACCATTAGATCCATTATCAACCATTCAGTCAAGTCATGCTATAGAACAATCCATGGAATAGCCCACTAACAAATTATCTGACATATCACAGTTGACCAAGGCCCAAGTTCCAAATATGAAATCTTGCCCCATTATTACACAACACACATTATTACATAATATTCAACCCTAAATATCTTGCTCCAGGAACCTTATTTGATCATCAAATTTGGGATGTTGCTTCATCACAATCACAAATTCATTCTTTTAAAGTTTGATGTCAAAAACTAACTATTTGACCTATTAGTTAAAATACCTCAAAAGGGCATATACTTTAGTAATTGCACCCATGATGTCAATATACACATAAAAATATATAGAGACTTAAAGTCATTTGAATTCTCAAATTCATGATACCACTTATTCATTTGGATATCCAAAACCCTAAAAGTTCAATTTATCACATCCTACACACCTTAAAGGAAATTTCATCCTCGAAATTAAGACAAAATCCAGTCCATCACAGCAACTCAAAGTTTATTGAACATTGCATCAGGGACTTGACATCCACGACATTTAGGTATGCTTCTTGTAAGCATCCCTATCAGTCTTAGATAAGGTTGGGGGGGCTCATCTAGCTCTGATATCTCAAGGACACAGAGCTTGCACTCTCTAGTGAGAACAATTCTCCCCATCTTGAACCAGTCATGGAAATTATTCCCATTCATTTTGTCTCTCAGAGACTTATCACAAGGAAAACATGTTATTTTTTGCCATTTATTTTTACAAAAGAAATTTCCAATTTGTCAAAATACTTTTTATTTGATTTGATTAAAAGAAAGTTTGATAATAGTTATTAGGTCTTTAATTAATTATCACCCCCACTATTTTGTTCAAATTGAGGCCCTCACATAACAATTCGGAAGGTTGCAATGTACAACTTTCTAGTGAGCCAAGACCTAAAATGATTAAGTTATTATCCAGCCAACGCTAGCGTCCATAACCAATTATTAAGGTAGGCAACATTTGCCAATTGCATCTCATGTAATTATCTGATAGATGGTATGCACAACTCCTTACCATAGTCCATCTGCATGCTTCTAGGCACTTAATATCATTAAGGTCATCTAGTTAAGCCTGATCCATAAGCCAACAGAATAGTAATGTACCCTTCTTGGCATGCCCACATAACTAATATCACACTTTCATGAGATAGACGACGCACCATGCTTGGCGTGCCCACATTTAGTCGATCAATATTTTTCATGTGTGTTGCTTATGGAAAGCATTTAAGACTTAATATTGGATTGAGGTATTTATATTTATATGTAAATACATATACATATAAAATCACAACATATTGATCATATGTATCATATACATACTATATCCACAAATGAAACATGAAATCATAAATATAAGCGATGGTTGTGGCCATACTGATGCAATTCTTTGGAGCCACAAAGAAGTACTACCACATAGGGCCCACATTATATGAGACCAATATATCTGATTAAATGATTAATGTGCATATCTGATTAAATATCATGTATGATCCTAATATATATGTTATGATATACATGAAATTTGTATGTGTCACCCTAAAATTATTTTGATGTTGGATGTAAGCATGGTTGAATGGTTTTAGTCCTTTATTTATACTTGGTTTTATTCCTACCTATGATCCCCTCGAATGTAACTTGAGGTTTCACTTCTACAATGTAATAAGTTAAATAGGAATGTGATAGTTTTATTTCATGTAGTGACAAAGAAGGCATTCTACACCAGACAAACTGACCGAATAAGAAGTCAAATCAATCGACTGGGGGATCGAGGAGGTCAAACGATAGGAGGAGCTAACTTGTTAGAGGTGGCCCAACCAATCAACTAGAGACTAAACATCATGTATCTTGTATGGACAAGAATATTTTGAATATTTTATGTTTTTCTTTAAAAGATATGATCTTATATGGCAGTTCTCTATGTCTTATGATCTATACTTTATAGTTGTAGAGACAAATATGTATAACATGTATATTGTATGACTCAATGATTCAAACAATCAAAACTCATAGCATTGTTATCTAGAGCATATATATCAAAAATTCATTTCTAGAATCCATAAATATGGCTGTCAGGACTCATTTGGTTATTGAACAAATAGAGACATGTGAATCTCATTTGCTGAGAAATATGACAAAAGCTCCTTTCACTAGAAATAGTTGGAGGGCGAGTATTCTATTAGGGCTCATACATATTTATGTATATAGACCTTTTAGAACAAATTCTAGAAGTAGTTACAAAGTACCTCTTTATATTTGCTGATGATCTCAACAAATATCGTAGATTGTATTTAATGATATACATGTCTAAATCTGTTGAAGTGTTCAAGAGGATCATGAATGAAGTACGCAACTAGCTTGATAAAAGTATTAAAACACTTCGATAATATGGATGTTGAAACATTTTAAACCAAGAGTTTGAGGAACGTCTGGGAGACCCTGATATATTATCACTATAAACTCCACATGAAACATAATGATGTATCAAAAAGAAGGAATCACACCCTGTTAAGTAATGGTGTGATTATCAATAAATCTATAAAATATTCCAATGTCCTCTTGGGAACATGCTTTAAACTACACTGTGTACCATCTAAATCAGTTCAAAAGACACTATATGAGATATGGTACGGTAAGCATCACAAAGTGTCTTTTATGAAGATCCGGGGATGTGAAGCTTATGTGAGAAAGTAGTTTCCTAAAAATCTTGGACCCAAACTAGATAATGTTATTTTGTTGGATATACTAGGAAGACCAAAGGATATTACTTTTATACTCCATCTAACAACATAGTGTTTGTTGCTAGGATTGCTACATTCCTAGAAAAGGAATTCATTTTCAAAGGAATCAATTGGAGGAAAGTAGAACTCGAAGACATTCAAGACCAACAAGAAAACATTGAACCTCTATATGTACAAGAGGAACTTAGAGAGTCTCAAACCATTGTGGAATCTCAAATTCCTCATGTAGCAAAAGAACCTCATAGATCTAGTAGGACATGCCTTGAGCCAGAAAGATTGTGAAATATTATAACTTAGAAAGGCAGTGAGTTGATCATAAATGATGAACTAAAACCCTACCTAGAAGCTATTGAGGGACCATAATCTGAGACAGGCCATGTGGCCATGAGATCTAAGATGGACTCCATGTACAACAACAAGGTATGACCTTGGTGGATCCACCTAAAGGGGTAAAACACATATAATGCAATTGGGTCTTCATGAAGAAGACCATCATGGATGGTAATATACAAACCTATAAGGAAACAATGGTTTCAAAGTATTTTAACAAGTTCAAATTGTTGAACATGATGAAATCTTTTCACCAATTGTCGTGATTGAATCTGTTAGTATCATTATTTCCATTATAGCTTAGTATGATGATGAGATTTGGAAAATGGGTGTTAAAAACCTCAATCCTTAATATGAATATTGTAATGGATGTATGCATGACACATACAAAAAAGTTTTATAAATCCAAATATTGTAAATAAAGTTTTTAAGCTATAAAGGTTAATATGAGGATTAAAGCAAACATCTCAAATATAGAATCTTCAATTTGACAAGACAATCAAAGAGTTTGACTTTAGTCAGAATTAAGATGAAATTTGTGATTAAAAAGGAATTAGTGGGAGCATATTTATATTCCACATAATGATGGGGAATACAATCCTTATACTAAAAATATTAAAACCTGGATGGGAAGCACCTTTGCTGTGAAGGGATTAGGTAAAGCATCCTATATATTAGGAACTAAAATATGTAGAGATATATCTAGAAAGCTTCTTGACCTAAGTGAGAGCACATGTATTGACATGATGTTGAAGAGTTCATCATAGAGTACTCAACGAGAGAAAATTTGTTCATGTCTCATGGAATGAGTCTGTAAGGACCCTAACTTGGGTTTTCATATAACCATAGAATTTTTTCCTAAGTAAAATGATTAGAATAGTGTCTTAATCTTTTAAGGAGTACTTAAGACTTAAGGAGAGCTCAAGTTTCAAGTTTGAGCCTGTTTGAAGGTTGTTTGTGCTATATATGATAATTTTGGTGCAAATTGCAATTTACCCAAAATATGTGGTTGATGTGCAATTTACCACCTTTAGAGTGTCCCTTCTCTCTCTTAGCATCATCAAGAAGAGAGGAAAAGGAGGGGGCACCTTGTTTGAGTCTTGGTTGAGTGATAACACTCTTGGTGGTGAAAGAACCAAAGAATGTTGAGTATCTTAACCCTAGTTGAGGTTGTGTCAAGTTATGAAGAGTATATGGGAGTGCCTATCGGTTTAGAAACCATAGAGTAGGTCCCATATCGGTTTAAAGTGGAGCATATCTGTTTAGACGTTCCTTGCAAAAGTTGTATCTATTTGTACATAAAGTGATATTGGGTTGTGATATATTGTCAAGCAAGATGCCCAATGGCCGATATCTCATCCTTGAATTATCCACAAGAGTTTTGCATGTCGAGATAATCATGGATGCATGGTGCCACAATGCATGGACACGTGTATCTTAAGTGCATATGGTGATGACACCTCACATATACTCTCTTTCATGAGCCTCAACTATATAAGCCCCTCTTTTCACAAGCAAGTAAACCTTTTGACTCTCATTCCATCTCCTTCTTGGTGGACAAGCCTAGGTGCTCAAGGAGCAAGAGGAAGGTCGAGCATTTTGCCAAAGGTGAATCCATGGTTATCTTCAACCTTGGGTGGACTATGCTTCTCAGATCATGGTTCCTTTCTTTCTTTTCTTCTTCACCAAGTTCCTAACTATGGTATTTTCCTTCATATAGAGGTGTTGTGATCAACGTCTTGGACTTTTGATAAATTATCTCCAACCTTGGGAACATGGATCTTTCAAGCTTTAATCTCTAGTGGTGATTTTAAGGTGGGTTATATAACTTTAACTCAACTCTATTGTTATTCACCTTCAATCATTCAATACTTGATGATTCCTTTTCAATTTCGACTTTCCTTGCTTGAATGATGATTTTATGAGATATAATGGATATATGGGCTATTGTCCATGAACTAAAAGTGTTAATGAACTAAGGGTTGAAGATTGAAGATGATGGAATCTCCTTTGCACAAACCAATATTGGTTTGAGAAATTGACACGCCAAAACTGTGTGCAAAATGCAAGTGCACGTGTCGAGTAATATAAGCCTTTCTGAGGCCCGATTCAAACATAGGGAGACGTAGTCTCAGTGACTACTACTAACTACAGTATGATCAGCTAAGTTGGTTAAAAATGTTGAATTGAATTTTAACAAAACAAAAGAAAATTAAGAGAAAATGAAAACGGATGATTCGAATATGGTTGAATTCCTTAGGGTTATCGGTTTCACCACAGGGTCTCGTCGTATATCGTTTCTACCGAATTAATATAAATTCCTACTCCTAACCTAGATAGAAAGCCTATAGCTAGAATTGCTCACTTCCATGATACAATTCACTACCTAAATCAAAGTCAATTCCATGTCTATGGTAATTCATTTCTTAGTTTAGGTGCATTAATGAAAACTTTGGGTTCTTTCCACTAACCATGCGTCACCTTTTCCAAGGAACGGGTAGGAAAGTGTACAAGTTATGGTTTTCTAACCTTTAATCCCTCTTCCGGAGTAATTATTGGTCTGTAATCATATCGTTGGTGATCAAGAAATAATAAGTCGTTCAAATCCACACTTATATATCCAGGAATAAAGAGAAATTTGTACTAAATCATGTAGAAAGTTAATGCAACGATCCCCCAGGTTACTCATGGGTCCTAAGGAAAAGAGGGGTTTAGCCCTGCATGGTTTTCAGTTGAGAACACATAGAAGAAGAGAAGAAGAATGTGGGAAACATGAAGGAGATTCATGTAACCCCTGGAAAGAAGGTGCTCCGGATGATTCTCCTTGAGAAACACATGTCCAACAATCTTTTGGTAGCAGAAATGTCCATCGGAGGTGCTTGAATCGTCCGGTTGTCATCCTTCATTTCCGTGTTCTCTCCCTCTCTTCTCTGGTCATCGTGTAGTGAAAAAACGCATCCCCTTTAGTTCTAGCTGTCCTAGGTCAGTTACAGTACCACATAACGTGGACCGTTAAATCGGGGCAGCTAGTTTAGATTGCTAAAATCCGACAGAGTCAGTGGCACCGACTTGGTGATCGTTGGCACCAACGGTATCGAGTTTTGGTCGTTCTCTAGCTGAATCGGTACCATCGATTGGGATGTCGATGGCACTGAGTTGATGCGAGTTTTTCCCTTCCTCTCTGATGCTATCTCGGCGGCACCGACCTGGGTGGTCAGTGCCATCGAATCGGTTGGTTAATCAAGGCTCGTCTCTGATGTCATCTCGGTGGCACCGACCAGGGTGGTCGGTGGCATCGACTCCTCAAATATTTGAAATTCCTAAAAATCGACAAAGATCATGTATCAACTCAAGAAATATATAAAATACTTAAAATTATGATGAAATAAGCATAGTTTGATGCAAGCAAATTATATAAGCCAATTATACAGATTTATGCAGATATGATCAACAAATTGACTTACAAATGCACAAAACCACAGTGAACTGGGCCTGTAATAAGAGACGCAAAACCCATACATCAAACTCCCCTAAGCTAAATTCTTGCTCATTCTCGAGCAACAACACCTTTGGATCTGATTGAGATAAGTCAACTAGAGGACATAATGCATAAGGTACATCTAAAAAGTCTCCAACTTTCGGTCCTCCTTCCGGCCTTTACTAACCACTGAACACTAACTGCCCTATAGGCAACCAAAAACCTCTATCCAAGATGTCCACCCCCAATCAATGAGACACTATCAGTTAGAGTAGTTAATATGATAGAATCATTTGGTTCATACTTGATGCATCGTGTGATCTCCTATCTACATTGCTCTTTTCTCTACCTACCATCTACATGGAAGCAGTTCTCCTAACAGAGTAATGAATGAGGAGAAAATATCTGAGTGGCCTACTAGTAAGAGCAGTGGGTGGTTGAAATAGGTGGCTGCAAAAGAATCATGAGCACATAAAATCATTCATGCAATCAGAAATTATGATGAACCTATGATGATGCATTTTGAATGCTCCTAATGCCTAATCATTGTGGTGGAATGATGCATGAAACTATTATTTCATCTCAAAATAAGACAAAATATCTACAAAACTACATCATGTGCTAACTTTCTTTATAATTAGGTAGAATTGTGCCCTTGAACTTTCAGAAATATCCATATGTTTTTTCCTATTTTTTCATTTAAGCCCCCTTTACAATCATGAATTGCACTACCCTTTAATTTATGTAAGTGCTTTCTTCTTTTTTTTTCAAAGAATGGGCACAATCACTACCTTTTTATTAAAAGAGAAGAAGTTAGATAAGATCTTTATGCAAGAGGATATGTAATGCATATGCAACTATATGAACAAAGGTGTTATGCAACTAAATGACATGCAATATGAATTTGTTGTGCATGTATGCTGTTTCTATATTTTTTTATGCACTAATGCAAGAAAAAATACACAACTATTATCTAAAATCTATTATGCAATGTAAATGCAATCAAGAGAAAGAATGACAACATGTGCTCAATTACATGTTGGTTTCTATATAGCCAACCTTGCACGTCCCATCATAGAATAGGCATCCTCTCCTTCTTGAGAGGGTGGCGAGGCAGAAGATGGCAAGGATGCTTCCGTGGAGGTACTCTATGTCTCACACGAATGGTGGGCTCCACTTCCTCCACGTCATTGCTATCCTCTTCTTCCTCCTCAACATTGTGTTCCTATTGTCCATCATTGTCTTTGTCGTCCACGGATGACCATTTATAGTGCCTGACTCCCCTGATGTTGAAGATGGGATCAGGAAGTCAACACTTGTAGAAAGTATCATCGACCAAGCATGTGGCGTAGATGACATCATCTTCGATAGTGATGAGGCTGGACTGCTTGAAATGAAGTTGATTGATGCATAGCCTGGAGTTCAGTGGCTCCAGAGTAGAGAGATCAAGGCCCAAGTGAAGAGCAATGGGGGTGATAAGTCTCCCAAAAAGTATGGGTGTTGCCCGCCTGACATTGTGCCTCACTGCGATAATGTGTTGGAGAAAGAATGCTCCCCAGTTGACCGACTCTCCATCTATAAGTTGATACAGAAAATACAAGTCCAACACTTTTACCTTGGCTTGTCCTTGGGTAAACTTGGCGAATAGCGTGTTGGTCAACATCTGATGGAGTACCCAAACAAAGGGATGCCCGAAGTTCACCAAAGAACTATGGTGGAAGTTCATCTTTTTACCCTCCAACGCTGTCACAAAATCCTTCCAGATGGCATCCAAATAAACATTTTTGGGCTGACAACAGGGCATATGTGGCTACCCATAAATGTCGTTGAAGGCATGGAAAGTAAGGGCATAGTCAGTGTTGTATAAATGAAAATCCACCCTTCCTTCTCTCCACTCACCGCTCAATGGCCGTGCTTGGTCGGGGGTGATGCATATCTCTAAGGACGCCATGAACTCGATGATGATTTCTTTATATGTCGACCATCCGTCAAAGATGGAATTCACAGACCTTCCCGTAAAATCCTATCACTTGAGGACATACACCATGTTTTGCAGACTGTGGTTGAGTCAGTGACACCGACATGTCTGAAGAAAGTGCAGAACTCAGATGCAGTTAACTAATGAGCCATCGGTACCACTGACAACTAAGTCAGTGGTACTGACTCGGCATGAGGTCCCAGGCTTGGGGGGTGCGTCGATGCACTGAAGAAAAAAAACTGATCATCACGTCAGTACCACCGACAGTTTGTCAGTGCCACTGACCCAAGAAAAACTAATCCGTGGACAACCCTGATCTATGGCCCAGATGCGCCTACATGGACAATTCACAAATTTAATCCCACAAAAAGTTGGTGCCACCAACTCATCAGCAATTCATAAAAAGAAGATCACGCACCGACAGCCGTCGATGCACTGAGGGCCCGGATTCGGCTCCAGAAGTCGGTGCCACCAACATCATACTGGTTCCACCGACTCTGTCGCAGTAGGTCAGTGCCAGCCCTATAAAAGGGAGGTTGTGGTTTGTTTCTTATGCCAACCCTATAAAAGGGAGGTTTTGGTTTGTTTCTTTCTCACAACGTGAAGAACCACGACTCCCACAAGCATGAGCAGCTACTCCGAGCATCCAGAGGCTTCATGGAGCTCTTCCTTTACGAGTCAGGGTATCATTTTTATAGAAAATTTTCAAAAACTAAGTACTAATAAAACATCTTAATGGAGATGAAAGAAACGAACATCCTAATGGTTGGGTTGCCTCCCAACAAGTGCCCTTGCTTAATATCCTAGGCTAGACAACTCCATTATTGAGATTAATTAGGGGCACTAAGTTTCACCTCATGCTCCTTTGTAACAAAATCTTCCCCAAAATAATGCTTCAGTCTTTGACCATTGACCAAGAAGGATCTCTCTCCCTCTTTGATCCTAACAGCTTCGTGGGGAAACACTTCCTCTATTATAAATGGCCCACTCCACCTAGACCTCAATTTCCCGTGGTGCAATTTCAACATTGGGTTAAAGAGCAACACACTCTCTCCCGGTAAAAAGATTCTCCTAGATATATTGTGGTCATGAATTTGCTTAGTTCTTTCCTTGTACAATCTTGAGTTCTCAAAAGCATTCATCTGAATTTCATCAAGCTCATTCAACTCTAACATCCTTATCTTTCCTGCTTCATCATGATCAAAATTGAGCCTTCACAACGCCCAATGAGCCTTATGTTCTAATTCCACAGGAAGATGACACGCTCGGCCATAGACTAACCTAAAGGGTGTGGTTCCTATGGGTGTCTTGTAGGTTGTCCTATAGAACCATAGTGCATCAACTAACAAATCACTCTGATTCTTCCTACTAGATGACACCGTCTTTTTAAGGATCTTTTTAATCTCATGATTGGAAACCTCTACTTGTCCTTGTGTTTGTGGGTGATATGGTGTACCCACATGGTGTGTCACTCCATACTTATTCAGGAAGTGCCCCAAATTTCTTATTAGTGAAATGAGTCCTTCCAACACTTATGATCATCCTTGGCTCTCCAAATCTACAGAAAATGTGATTCTTAACAAATTTGCACACAATATTTGCATCATTGGTTCGGGTTGGAATTGCTTCCACCCATTTTGACTCATAATCTACATCCAACAAGATGTAAAGGTTGGAGTTAGAGGACACAAAGGGTCCCATGAAATCAATACCCCACAAATCAAAAACTTCTAATTCTTAGAACACATTCAAGGCCATCTCCTGCCGCTTTGATATGTTCCCTAACCATTGACATGCATCACACCTACACACAAAGTCATATGCATCTTTGAATAGGGTCAGCCAATATAATCCACTCTCAAATACCTTTGTGACTGTCCTATAACTAGCATGGTGTCCACCCATAGGTAGTGTGTGGCAATGTTTCAACACACTCTCATACTCACCTTCAGGTACACATCTCCTCAAAATTCCATCTCTGCACTATTTCAACAAAATAGGTCCATCCCAAAAGTAATAGCGCAAAGAATGAAAAAATCTTTTCTTTTCTTAATAACCCCAATCTGCAGACGATTCCTTACAAGATAAATAATTCACAATATTAGCAAACCAAGGATCTTTTTGCTTAAGGGTGAACAACTTCTCATCAGGGAAGGTCTCTAGAATGGGTATATTCACGTCCTTCTCATCTAGCCTCTCCAAATGAGATAGGTGATCAGCCTCCACATTCTCTACTCCTGCTTTATCCTTGACCTCAATACCAAACTCCTGTAATAAAAGGAATCTGTATATTAATGAATATAAGAAAATATGATTAGAGTCATGTATCACACTTTGATCAAATATGAAATACAATATGGTATCTATTTGATGGTATTTGAAAGAATAATACTTCTAATGACTAAATGTGCATTTACATCATACCTTATGCTTATATTTTATAGTAAGGTAAATGGAATTATATTTATAGGAGATATAATAAGAAATGAGAATATTAATAGATTTGATATCTATTCATATAGATTCATAACAAATTATATTGTTTTTATGAGTTCCTATATTAGATAGAGAACCATTGTGTATAACAATATAAATTTACATAGAAAATCATGTTATATATATATATATATATATATATATATATATATATATATATATATATATATATATATGGGTATATCTTCGCTACCCATGCGGGTAACTAAGATTTGCTACCCGTGCATCAATTTTGTAATAGGAAGGCATGCATTTGTAATGAGACGGTTCAAATTTGTAATGAGACGATCAAAATTGTAATACAAAGACTCGTTTTGTATTACAATGTTGTTATAGTCATAAATATATATTTTACTATTTCCAGATGGAGAATACAAACATCACGTTGTATTTACAAAATGAGTTTGTCTATTACAATTTGGACCGTCTCATTGCAAATGCATACCTTCCTATTACAAAACTGATGCACGGGTAGAGAATCTTAGTTACCCGCACGGGTAGCGAAGATATACCCTATATATATATACATATATATATATATAGGGCCCATCTTTATTGCCCGCGCGGGTAGCTACCCGCCCACCCTTCCGACAACTTTTTTCAAAAAAAAATTCATTATTGTAGAGGACTATTTTGTCTAGCTCTCCAAAAAATTTAAGCCAAAAATAATATCATTTGCCCCTCCAAAATCAAAAAACCCGTCCTTATATATATCTGCTGTGTATTTTGTACAGAGTTACTTTTTTGGCCAGCAGAGTTACTTTTTTGACACCATAGTTACTTTTTTTACAGCACAGTTACTTTCTTAGCTAGGAGAGTTACTTTTTTGGCTGCAGGGTAGTGAAAATCCATACTACCCGCGCGGGCAATGAATGAACACCATATATATATATATATATATATATATATATATATATATATACATTCATATATATACATATATGTATACATATACATATATGTATACGCCAACAAGGGAATAGCCCGGTTGGCGAATTCCGCTGGTCCCCAATGAAGGGACCCGTGTTCAAAACCACACGGAGAAGCATCTCTTGATTTATCACCCTCCCGGGCATCCGACCTCCGCCACGGGTTATCGGAGAGGGGGAGAGAAATCTTTCTCTCTTAATCCCATATATATATATATATATATATATATATATATATATATATATATATATATATATATATATATCTTCGCTACCCATGCGGGTAACTAAGATTCGCTACCCGTGCATCAGTTTTGTAATAGGAAGGCATGCATTTGTAATGAGACGATCAAAATTGTAATACAAAGACTCATTTTGTATTTCAGCGTTGTTACAGTCATAAATATATATTTTACTGTTTCCAGATAGAGAATACAAACATCACGATGTATTTACAAAACGAGTTTGTCTATTACAATTTGGACCGTCTCATTACAAATGCATACCTTCCTATTACAAAACTGATGCACGGGTAGCGAATCTTAGTTACCCGCACGGGTAGCGAAGATATACCCATATATATATATATATATATATATATATATATATATATATATATATATATATATATATATATATATATATATATATATATATATATATATATATATATATATATATATATATATATATCTAGGGTATATCTTCGCTATCCGTGCGGGTAACTAAGATTTCGCTACCCGTGCATCAAATTTGTAATGGGATGACACATATATGTAATGAGACAACCAAATTTGTAATGAGACGACCGAAATTGTAATACAAAAACTCGTTTTATATTACAGCGGTGTTACAGTAATAAATATATATTTATTACTGTAACAGTGCTGTAATACAAAACGAGTCTTTGTATTACAATTTCGGTCGTCTCATTACAAATTTAGATTGTCTCATTACAAATGCATACATTCCCATTACGAAACTGATGCACGGGTAGTGAATCTTAGTTACCCGCACGGATAGCGAAGATATATCCATATATATATATATATATATATATATATATATATATATATATATATATATATATATATATATATATATATATATATATATATGTGTGTGTGTGGGGGGGGGGGGTTTCTGCATTCGCTGCCCGTGCGGGTAGTATTCATTAGTTACCCGTGTGATTAATTTAATCTGGTATTTACGTTTCCTGCCACCGTGCCTATTCATCGTGATAATGTCTATTCATTGTATCTGATGTGATGCGTCTTACGCTTGTCGTGTTTCTCCGACTGCCCATACTCAGCTAGCTTTGAATCGTGTTAATGCTAGTTGCGAGCCACTGTGTGAGTAGTTGATGAACGCATGAAAATGGAAAGCAAAGGAATAGTGGTTAGATAAACTGTCATCACTAAAGATCAATTTAACAATGTACTTACAAGCCATTTTTTAATATGGAATATGTACATTCAAATACATCGGTTATTTAACTCAACTGTTAGAATCAGAAATTATTTTATTTTGCATCTTAGCAAGTGAATCCAACCTTCTATGACATTTTATGATTTTTATATGCATATTACAAAATAACAAATATCGTTACAGTGCATTCCTATATATTATAATATATTCAAACGCATTACAATTTATTCATATATAACACAAACTTCATAAACTTGGTAGTATTTTCAATTGAAATTGTTTACTTAGGTAACAATATACGAATGTGAGTCATTGTTCATTTTTTTTAATAGATGTAATAAGGATGAGGAGTCCATCAAACACATTACATGCACCAATTTGTTTCATTTAACAATACAATTGGGGTTGTTTTATTTTCTTTCTTAACAATTGTAATCAACTTCTTTCAAATGGTATGAAATATATATGTATATTACAGTGTCCACCATTTTTACAATTTTATCCTCTATATAACGATGTATCCAACCACATTACAGTCTACCAATATATAATACAAACTTCATAACCCACTAATTTCGGTACAAACTATTTGTGATGGATATATGATATATGAATGTTAGTTATTGTTCGTTCTATATAATATGTGTAATGGATGTATCATGGTTATATGACATGTGAATGTTAGTCAATGTTCATTCTATTTAATAGGTATAATAAATTGAAGTCATTTATTTTTCATCTGAGCAATTGTAGTCAGTCTCTTATCACATATGATTTCTATATGTATATTACAGACTGTCCACCATTGTTATAGTTCGCTCCTACATATTACAATGTATCCAATCACATTACAATTTGTTCTTGTATAACACAAACATGATGACCAATATTTTCAATCCAATTTATTTACACATGATATATAATATATGAATGACAATCATTGTTCATTCTATGTAACAGATATAATAAGGACAAGGAAGTCATCAATACGTAAAGGTACCAATTTATTTAATGCAACAATACAATTGGTGTCATTTTATTTTTATTCTTAGTAAGTGTAATTAGCTTCTTCACACATCTTATGATTTCTATATGTATAATATTAAGAGTCCACTATCTTTACAATTTCCTCTTGCATATTACAATATATTCAATCATGTTACAATTTATTCATCTGTAAAACAAATTTCATTAACCCACTAGTTCTATTCAAATTGTTTGCCATGGGTATATGATATATGAATGTTAGTTACAGTTTGTTCTTGTAATAGGTGCAATAAGAACGAAATGGCTATCCAATATATAAATGGATCAATTTATTTAATTCAACAACACAATCCGGGTCATTTTATTTTCCTTCTTAGTAAGTGTAATCAGCCTCTTCTCACATATTACAATTCCTATTTGTATATTGTAAAATATCCACTGTCTTTACAACTGGCTCCTTAATATTACAGCATATTTGATCATATTACAATATATGTTTCACAAGTGTCATGTACTATTACTTGTCGATTATCCTGCCCGAAACTTCTTGCATTGTTTTCAATTATGGCATACCAACAAATCTACTAACTCGACACTCGTTAACTCTTCCGCTCATTGTACCCACATGGAGGGCAAAGGTAGTTGACAAATTTCATACATGTTTACAATATAGACCTCTCGATGCTTCATCTTCATGTACAACTTTGTCTCCAACTCGGTCAACAGATCACTATCATTTACCACAACCCTCACCTCCCTGGCGAACTAAGGCAATCTGCTTTGACATTGTCCTGAACCACGAGTGACTGTAGTACATTGTCAAATACTTTGTGGGTGAGGAATGCAACAACCTCGACGCCTGCCAGTTTCCCAACCCCAGCATCGGCGGCCCTAACACCACCGCCCCATACCCTAATTTGAAAGCATCATAAGGGAATCTCGTAGGAAGTTTGGTCCTCCTTTCTTAAGTGGTCGATGTTGTATCTGTTGTCCATTTAATCCGGAAAGAAATCCACATTGTGTGCTCCCTTCTATCCAGTGATATGCCCAGAACCAAGCACACAGCGTTGTTGTGGTCTGCGTATTGGAGACCGCCTAATCTGTCAAAATTTGTCTCTTCCTCTATGATATATCCTGAATTAGAAATCTATCGATGGTCCATTTCTGTTCTCTGTGTTAAATGTTAAGACAAAGTCTTACTGAGTTCAGTGTTTATGTTTGACTGATGTCTCCTTTCTCGGGTGGTACCCAATTCTGTTGGGTTTCTTCCAGATATCAATCCTCCTCTCCACCAATATTGTTCGCTAGAGTGGCCAGAGTGGGAGACCATGATGGGGCAGGGGATGGAAGGGGAGGAGATCGGCAAGTTAGAACATTCGATAGATAGAGGGTTCCATAATTAAGGAGTCAGAAGAACAATGACGTTCTCGATGAAAATCTCGTCCAAGACGGCGTCCGTAGGTTGTGGCATTCTCAATGGCATCTGGGGGTGGCGTCTCTTCGGCATCATTATGCGCTTCGAATCAGACATTGTGTAAGGTTTTACAAAGAAGAGGAGAATGATCGGACGTGCGTCTGCGACGCAAAAGGAGGTGGGGAGAGAATACGGGGATTAGGACCGAGACAGTGAAATTTGTCAAAGCAGACGGAAGATAACAGCGTCGGAGCTTAAAAGATAAAACACGGGCGATTAACACACACACACACACACACACACACACACACACATATATATATATATATATATATATATATATATATATATATTACTCATGCATGTGGAGAAATATTCTGAAGGTTCGTAGCCTGATGATGAAGTTTGTGTCATTTCAGCTTGGAAGAGGAGATAAATTCCTCTTATGGGGTGACCCCTGGGTAAAAGGAAATATGTTCCTCAAAGAGTGTGTGGATGAGAGAATGTGCTTGATGTTAGGGAAAGGAAGGATGATTAAAGTAAGTGATGCTTTACAGAATGGTAAATGGAGCATTATTCCGAATAGGAGGTTAAGCCCTCTGTTGAGTTTCATGGCCAATAATGTTGTTGTTACTGATAAGCCTGAAATTGTTTTGTTTAATGGTAAAAGGAGGATTAAACTCAAGGATGTCTGGGATTTCATGAGATTCAAACATCCCACTCTGATCTGGGCTAGAAATTTGTGGAAGCTCAGAATCCCTGAGAATTACAAGATCATTTGCTGGAAGTTGGCTCTGGGATGCGTTCCTGTTATTGATTGGATGAGAAAGAAAGGGTTTTGCCTAACCTCGATTTGTATAATGTGCAAGAGGGGGGAGGAATCCATAAAACACTTGTTTCATGATTGTTGTGTTGCTCGTTATGTTTGGGGGAAGGGTATGCAGGATGGGTTTCTCTCTTCTGAACCTGATGTCTTTGATCCACGGACTTGCTGGAGCTACTCTGAAAAAAAGGAAGTTGTCTTTGTGTCTATTGCCATTTATCATATCTGGCAAGCTTGTAATCTGACCATCTTTGAGAATTGGTCATTGGATAAGGAGAAGATCTGGGACAAAATTAGTAAAGATTTGAGTATCCAGCTGGACTACTGATCCTGCCTCATGGGGTTCTTTTCTCTATTATTTCAGGAGCTCTGGAAGGGGTGTCTGCCTTGCAGTCTGTAATCCTGTGTGGATGTTTCTCTTTTATTTCTTTTTTACCTCGGGGTTAGCCCCCTGTAGCTAGCTTTCCCCTCTCTATCTCTTTCTTTTCCCTTCTCCTATTTCTTCTTGGTTTGGTGTGGTGTTTTGGGACCCACCAATGTACTCATTATAAGTAATAAGAAGGTACCACGCTTTCTTGAGCAAAATATATATATATATATATATATATATATATATATATATATATATATATATATATATATGTGTGTGTGTGTGTGTGTGTGTGTGTGTGTGTGTGTGTGTGTGTGTGCGAGTGTGTGTGTGTGTGTGGGCGTGTGTGTGTGCATGTGTGTGTGTGTTGAATGACTAAAATGTGAAAATCCATGTTTGGGCTTATCAACTAGAAATTTTTATCCACTACAAAATATCTTTTCCATCGAGTTTTGTAAAAATTATATTCTTGAAATGCAGAAATTGAGAGTATTAACGGATACAATTCCAAAATTAAGATCTATACAGAACTACGAGCTTCATGAGTAAGTAATGATTCGTTTGTGTTGAGTATTTGAAAAAAATTATAATGATTTAGAGTAAGAATTGTGTAGTAAAGTAGTCGGGACTTGACAACATGTTCAATGCGAAAATCTTTGTTAGAGGAAGTTACAAGCTATATAGTAGGTAAGAATGTATAACGAGGTGATAGGATGTATATTGTATAAGGTGGTGATAGAGACCCATCATGACTATATTTTATGAATTACGTATTTAATTATATCTAAATATTAGTATGGATAATTAGAGATATGATATGGCACAATGTTTTACAGGCTTCAATTGGTTTGATGTAACTATATCAGAAAATACCGAAGGTCAAGTCCCTCCACAAATTCCAAGCGATTAGTTCCCTGTAAGTCAGGGGGTAGAGTTCCCAAATTTCCCATGAACTTTCGAAACATGAAAAGGGTTCGTGTTGGACTTTTTCTGAAAACTATTTGAAAAACAACTTCTGCTTAGTCTCAACTGTGATTTCCTCATTCGTCCCTATCGTCAAGCACTGGTCGCGACTACACGAGATAAACGAATGACTGAAGGGATAGCAGATCATATCGGAGAAACAATGGCATAACACCATTTTCCTTCCACTTTTTCCGTCTCTACTAGCTCATGGGGAAAGGAATCTCTATTGTTGGAAAATTGTATTCAGCGAAAACGCATGTATAACTAACTGTGCCGAGTAAAACTGTGTATCTTAAATTCGCAGAACCCATTGTCAGCTTGATGACGGTAGATGAATTTACACACAGTAAACATCTCTATTGTTAAGTCAAGTGTGAATGAATTTGGTTTTACATTGTCTGGTTGTGGAGACACACCCAAATATAAATCATTGGACTATTCCTTCCGTTACCAATTGATTTTGAGATGGAACTCCAATTGGATTATATATTGAGCCGAAAAATTTTCCCTCTCTTTCTTCCCATCAAGTGGTATCGGAATCCGGGTTGGGCACATCCAGATCCAGATGGGGAAGGATGATGACACAATGATGGTAAAATTGACGAGCAAAAATTGACAGATCTGAAAACTTAAAATGCAGAATATTCTTTATTGCAAGGATTTGTATGATCTGATAGAAGGACAAAAGCCAAGAAATATTTATAATACAGATTGGAAGAAATTAAATAGGAAGAAAGTTGGAATAGTGCGAAAATAGCTCGATATTTCTGTGTTCCATTATGTCTTAGATGAGACCGATGTCAAAGATCTATGGAGAAAACTCAAAAATTATATGAGCAGAAGACTACCACAAATAAAACTTTTTTAAATCATTAAGTCGGTGAACTTGAAGTACCGGGATGGTACATCACATGAATAAATTTCCAAGTCTTGTAAATCAATTAGGGTCCATGAAGATGGTTTTTGACAATGAACTTCAGGCTCTACTTCTTCTGGGATCATTACCTGATAGTTGGAAGACGCTTATTGTAACAATAAGTAATTCTACACAAGAAGACAAGTTGACACTTAACCCAGTAAAGAGCAGTCTACTGAATGAAGAGTCTCGATGAAGAGACTCAGGCAACAACAGATCCGAGGTTTACTTCACAGAGAGCAGAGGCACTGATAGAGCAAGAGACCATGGCAGATCTTAGAGCCGCGGTGAGTCCCAGAACAGCGGGAAGTCCTGAGGTAGATCCAAGTCAAAGAATAGAGGATGCTTTCGTTGCTGAATGTCGGGTCATTTCAAGAGGGATTGTAAGGTTTGAAAAAAGAAATATGGGTCTGAAGTCTAAGACCCAAAAAATGACAGCAAGAATACTGCAACAACAATGTCAAAAGACAGGAACGATGATGACAATGTGGTCATGACAATCCATGAGTGTTTGTATGCTGAGGATGATGATTCTGAGTGGATGGTGGATACTCCAGCTTCTTATCATGCCTCAGTGAGTAAAGAGTTCTTTAATTCATACAGGAGAGAAGACTTTAGAAGGGTGAACATGGAAAATGCCAACTTCTCTAGGATTGTCGAGATTGGAGACATTTGTGTTCATACAAGTGTCGGCACACTCATGTTGGAAAATATGGATACAGTTTAGGTAGAGGAATTTTTTTTATCTATCCATATTCCCCAGAATAGCAAGATCGTGTTAACAATTATGTAATGAGAAGAACGGTTGTAACAAATTGATACCTAGTCCTGGAGTAAGTCCAACTCCTATAACTCATTGTAGTAGTCGTGCACTCCTCGTTGCACTGGGATCGTCTATTGAAGCTCCTTCTCTCCACCATAGACAATAGACTCAAATAGCGTCTATAGCAGATCCTCCATAGACAGCATACTGACTTTATCCTCCTAGCGGGAAAAGTATATATGCCTCTAGAGCAGTCCACACAGACCACCTAGAACTCCTTTCTATCAGAATAGATAGGAATGAGTTGTCCCCTTCTATTGGTGTACTACACCAACCTACTCTCCCACAATTATTCTCAGTTGTTCTCTCTCTCACAATCCCTCTCTAGTCGGGTAGGACTTTCTTGGTTACCACAACCAAATAGGACAACAATTGTCAAGGCAACTGATTTTGAATTGTGTGTGTTGGGGAGCCCTCCAGTAACTCTCTATTTATAGGAGGGGTTAGGGTTTGGGTTCCCAATCTTAGAGTAGAAGGGTCCGGAATTTCCATAAATTTCACATCCTATGATAGGTGAACAATTTGGTTCACTAGTGAACTAGTCAGTTGCCACAGTGAGCTGACCAGTTCACTAAATGAGCTGATTGTTTCACATGTTTCCCAATTGTAATTAAATTTGCAATTCATTTCCAATTAATGTCCAACATTAATTCTTTATACCAATCAAATTGAACAAGTGAAACGATAAACTATTCTCATGAACCAAAAAAGACACTAGAAGCATCAATTGTTATGACTGAGTTGATCAGTTCACTAGATGAACCGATCATTTCACCAACCCTGAGCTGATCAGTTCACTCAGTGAGTCGATTGGTTGGTCTCCTGATTCATGTAAAATTCAACCAATTTAATTTTTCAATCAACCTATCACCCTAACCCATTAGTTCAACACTTGAACTTGATGTTTCTGAGTCTATTCAGTTAATTGATTGTTTAATTGAATACCTAAACATCTTTAGTAATCAACTTAAATATCATTCATGGATAAACTCCTCTTATAGATGAATTCATATGTATGTAGCCCTATAGGTTCCATATCACGTTGGCAGTGAATGTCTATAACTAACTTATGACATCACAAGCAAAGACTGGTTCATAGTCACACATTAGTGCCACCCAAGTGAATGAAAAGTTGGAAAAAAAGTTCAACCTACAATCTGTGTAAGGTGTTACAGTGATTGTATAATTCCTTTGTCGTTGATATCCTGATTGAACTCAAGGAATGGAATCGTCACCCTTTTATTGTTCAGTTCATGTTCCTTGAACTAGAACATATTGTCTGAGATATATGTGACATCAATATTATATATTGATTCACATGTGCATGCGCATGCATTTCTCATTCTCACTTATCAAGTGGTTAGGATATCAAATTCCTATAGGATGGACAAATCTCATCTACATCACTCACAGTCATCCTCATGTGTCACAGTGCATCTAATCATCACCTTTATGTCAACTCTTATTCAAGATCATGGTGGATGATGTCAAAGTACACTGAACCACATGTGATGAGTGTAGTGACTTCATGTCCAAGAACCACAATCACTACCTTCACTATGAGAGATGACTATGGCCACCAAGCATGGTTTCCATGTGTCACTCTCAAGGTGGGTCTGTCTGATACACTATTCTCTAACAAGTATCTGTGTGCTTGGTTGATATCACATATCATGACTGATAAGATTCAGTCATCAACCAATAGAAAATCTAGTCTTTAGTGTTACTAATATCTATCTACCTTTCACAATAACATCCGACTAGGGACATAACAAGAATGTACATACTCTTAACATCTATATGATCTCATTATTCAAGTCACGTACTTCAAGACATATGTCATTGAGTATTGTCACTCTTTAGACATTCATTATGTTTCCTCATTATCTCATAGTTGAGTGAAACAGAATGAATTAGAAGCTTGGCTTTATTATTATTAATCAAAACCTTTATGAAATATGTCATCATAATCATCATATGATTGGCTCTCTGGGCATACATACCAATAGACTCCCACTTGCACTTAGAGTCAATCACCCATGAATCTCATTCTTAGTGATCTAAATATGTCCATTATGTTTTTCTACGCAAGTGCTAATCCGTATGGTTAATAACACTTTGATAAAGTCGGTATATTACATGTTCCTTATCTCTTTTCTATACAATTTCTCATATGAGATAGAACTGTCATAATCATGGTATCTAATATTCCTCGCCTAAGGATTAGCTCCATTGTTGTCACAATATCTCAATTGTGTCATCAATTGTTGTAACATCTTTAAGTTCATCCATATGAACTTCTAGATCCATATATTACCCACTATGGTGTTCACAACACTAGGTTACTTGGCTTCAATTGTAGAATTGAATTAATGGTCTATAATTTGAAACCCTTCCAACTTACAAATCTTTTCTCAAACTTAAACATATTTTTATTGCAATCACTTTTTGTCATTTTGGAAGCTTGCATCAATGTAACTCTTTACACTCAACTCTTCCTTGTTTCTATAATCTAGTAACTAATCCTTTAGTGATTCTCAAGATCTAATGGATATCTTAAATGTTGACCATCATTGAAATCTAATACTATCTTGTCGTATCTAGTACATGAAAGACTATGGGATTAGCATAGCATACATGATAGGTCCAATTGCAGGTGCATATGGAATCTCACTCGTGTCTTTCCATTCTTCACAAGATTCATGAGAGACTAATCCTATATTATCTCTAATTGAATCCTTCATGTTGAATACTTTCAACACATTGCTATTACTCATACTTGCGTTATGAAACTTTCATGAGATATCTCTATTGATCTTGATCCCTACCACATAGGATGTTTCACCTAATCCTTCATTGTTGAAGGTATTTTCCATGCCAGGTCTCAATGTTTACATTATTGAGATGTTATTCCCCATCAATCATGTGGAATATTCATATATGCTCCCACCAAATCTTTTGTAATCACATTTTTCATCTTTTATCTTTATTTAAGTCAAACTCTTAGATTGTTTAGTCAAATTAAAGATTTTAGTTCTTAGATCTTTGTTTCAATCCCAAGATTGAACACTATAGCTCAAAGACTTTATTTGCATTCTTGAAGTTATGAAACCTTTAGGTTGTGTCACATACACATTCTCTCTAATATTCTCTTCAAGGAATGTGGTTTTTATATTCATTTTCCAAATATCATAGTCTATACTAGTTTCAACAACAAGCATGCCAAATGGAAAAGGAATTTCTTCATGTTCAACAATCTGAACTGATTTGAAAACCTTTACATCCAATCTGTCCTTTTAGGTTATCCATGTAGGTCTTTGCAATAAAATCCAACTACTCCTTATGAGCTTTACCCCTTTAGGTGGTACTAGCAAGTCATACCTTTTTATTATACATGGACTCCATAATGGCCTTAAGCCACTTCTCATATTCTAATTCTCAATAGCTTCTAGTGGATTTGTTGACTCATCATCTTATGACCAAACAATCTGTGTTGTTGGATTCACAATCTTTCAATATCATATGTGTCCTACTAGAACTATGAGGTTATGTGTTGCATTAGGAACTTGAGTTTCCACAACAATTTGTGATTCTCACTTGTTCTCATTATACCTTCTTATTGACCTCGAACCTTTTGAGTTCTACTTTTACTCCCACTAATTCTTTTGGAACTCAGTCATCTTAGAAACAAACATTTTTTGTTAGATTAGGGTTAAAAATAGTATTAAAAAATTATGGTCTGTGGATAAACTTTTCAAGAAATTGTTTTCTTAATACAAGTTTCAATCCTTAAGACATATTGGGACATTCCCATATCATATCTTATATGATGTCTTTCAAACCAATCTAGACGGTACATTATTTTATATGTAAAATATATACCCATGAGGAGATTAGAAGATTAAATTAAATGATAATCACATCATTATCCATCAGTATGTAATTCCTTCTTTCTGACACAGCATCATGTTTCAGGTGGATTCGACTTGTGATACTCTATCATAGTCTATCCAGAAAGTCCTCAAACTATTGATGTAAAGTATTTCAACATTTGATCATATCAAAGTTTCTTAATACTTTTATTAAAGTTATACTTCATTTATGATCTTCTTTAACACTTAAAGAGATTCATGTTTGTATTTTATCAAATACAAACCTTATATCAACTGATATCATCAGTGAATATAATGAATTATAAACAACTATTGGTAGCATTTATTCTATAAGATCTCCATACATCTATGTGTATAAGGCCTAATAGAATGCTTAGCCTCTCCACTAGACCTAGTAAGAGGTATTTGTCATGTTTCTCATAAATAATACTTGCATGTTCCTTGTTGGTTAAATAACCAAAAGAGTCTAGCTAAACATCAATATGGATTCTAGATATGCATTTCTTATATATGTGTCCTAGATAAGAATGCTAAATATTGTTTGAGTTATCAAATATAATACCTTTCAGTATTTATGTTATTAACATTAAACTTTAGATCCTTTCATAAAAATATTATTAGATGTTTGGGCATTTCCATACAAGATCACATCTTTGAAATAGAAGCATTAATAACTATCTATTGATTGATCACCCTTGTCATACAAGATGCATAAAGTAATATGTTTCTATTTTGACGTAAGAAAATAGCAGTTCAACTAACCCTATTGCATGCCCAATGGGATAAGATAAATTTTAAATGTTGATTAAAGTTGCAGAAACTCTTGCTTCGCATAGTCCAGCCTTACCCTTTCATAAAGGGTTTACTTCTTTTTCGATCATGCACATCAACGTATGTTAGATTTACATCTGGTATCACATACCATGATGAAAAAGTAATTTAGAATTATCATATAATGTTTATACCTGAGGTAGATGTCTCTGCCCCTTCCTTATTCTTCTTTAGTTCCTCTAGAAAGAGAGGGAAATTCCTTTTCCAATGTCCATACTGGTGACAGTGGTGACAATTACCTCTCTTCTTTATTCCTCCATTTACCTTGAGATATGAAGACTTTGGCTTCTATCTAGCTTTAGAACTCTTCTTAGCTTTGCCTTTACCTTTAGACTTTCCCTTTGTCATGTTGATCATCATCACAAACTTGGGCTTGTCTTTCTTCATTTTTTGTCTTAGTTGTTCTCAACATGCGTAATAACTCTACCGATGACTTGTCAAAGTAATTCATGTTGTAGTTCATGAAAAATTGATTGTATGATTCAGACAGAGACTGCAAAATCACATCAGTGACCAATTCTTGACCCAAGGGGAATATCAGTCTAGCAAGGTTCTCCACATATCCAATAAGCTTGAGCACATGAGGACTTACTGGATATCCTTCTACCATTTTACATTTGAATAACATATTAGAGACATCATATCTCTCCTATCTTGCCTGATCTTAGAACATGTTCTTAAGATGTGTAATTATCTCAATAACATCTATGTTCTCATGCTGCCTTTGCAACTCATAGTTCATGGAGCATAGCATCAAACACTTGATAGCAATGACATCTTCAGTATGCTTCTTGTAATCATCCCTATCAGCCTTAGGTACAGTGGGAAGAGGTTCATCTAGATCTGGTATCTCCAAGATAGAGAGCTTGCGCTCCTGTGTGAGAACAATTCTCAGCATCATGAACCAATCGTGGAAGTTATTCTTATTTAACGTATCCTTCTTAAAGACTGATCACAGAGAAAATTTGTTGTTGTGTGTTGCCATTTGATTCTACAAAAGAATTTGTAATTTTTTCAAAAAATTATTTTTGATTTGTAATGATTTGATTAAAATTTGATATATATATATATATAGCCGTTTAATTTCGATTCACTCAATCATTGAACAGTTAAAACTTGTACAATAAGACATGAACCAACACTGTCAATGACAGATTTCAGAAGGAAATAGCTTAAACCCCAGAATGATGGGGGATAAATAGCACCAAATTATTAGACCGATGGGGCTTGTAGTTTGGCAAAATAGCCTTTTCCCAGAATGCGAGTGGAACAAAACTTCGGTGCTCAAAATGAGGAAAGAGATTTGTGATGAACCTTAGGCGATTCATCACAGTAAAATATATAGCATTTCTCTGAGAGACACTACACTAACAAGGCAGCTTTCAGACTTGGTAGCCCGTGATCATAAAGCCTCACCCTATGATTTCCCCAGTGCAAAACCAACAGAACAACTCCAGTCCAAAGAGTGTTCCTACTCCAACATCTTCCACCTTCAAGTCATGTTTATTTCAACATAGTTGCTTCACGCCATCCAGCTCTTTCCAGAAAGCCTCATAATGGACAGGAATGATGGCAAGGCGAGTGTAAAGTAGCTGCTTAGACATCTCATTACATTTCTCCATTGTCGGGGGCTTCTAAACATACTGTTGGTTCTAATCTAGCAGTTGCTTGTAGTCTCACATCCATGCTTTGACACAAACTTGGACGCTTGAACAGCCTTGGACTGCAATTGCAGAAGTTTGGATGTCATTCACTCACGTGGGAACCAGGTGTATCGGAAGGTTTTTTGGCTCTAATCTACGGCCGCCAGCTCCAAGCTCCAAAAAAAGGAGTCGTCGAGGAGGGGAGGCTCGTAATAGCGAAGGAGGCGGAGAAGCACTAAGGATATAAGAGAAGACCACAGAGAATATGCCTGCAACATCTTAGCCGACAGTGGTCGCCAATAAGCTTCTCCAACGTGGCTGGTGTCTTCTCTACTTTGCTGCTAGGGCACTGGCCACCTCACTAGAGTCGGACGTCCAACTAAAGCGGCAAAAATTTATGATATTAATTAGGTCTTTAATTAAATATCACTCTTACTATTTTGATCAAATTGATAGCCCTCATGTATCAATTCGGTAGATTACAACATGCAATCTTCTAGTGAGCCATGATCTAAAATAATTCAACTATTGTGCATCTAACACCAGCGTCCATAGTTAATCATTAAGGTAGGCAATGTTTTCCAATTGCATCTTATGTAATTCTTGGATAGATGATATGTGAAACTCTTTTCCATAGTCATTTGTATGACTTTCGTGTTTAATCTCATTAGGTCACTTAGTTAAACCCGACCCAAAAGATAACATGCTAATAATGCACCATACTTGGCAGGCCCACACTACTACCATCACACACCCATGAGATAGACAGTGCCCCACCCTTGGGGTGCTCACGCTTAGTCAATCAATCTTTACCGCTAATGAAAAGCATCTAAGACTTAATATTTTATTTGAGGAAGTTTGTATGTATATATAAATACATAATATTATCTGAGGCGGTTATATATATATATATATATATATATATATATATATATATATATATATATATATATATATATATATTATCCAATCACCACGTATATATAGTATGTATCATATACATGCTATATCCCATAGTGTAATCATAAAATATAAAAAAAATGATGGTTATGACCATTCTATGTAATTCCTTAGAGCCACATGGAATTACCCCCACCTAGGTCTATATCACATGCAAGAACATGGTGTAGGTGTAGATCTGTGCTTGTCAATATGGGTTGATCAGTTCAACCCTTAAATCGGTCGTCTCTCCTCTTGGTTGATCGGTTGGTCTCGTGAAATGATAGGTTGGCATCCTTTCCAACTGATGTATGGACTCCTTCCAAATAGTCGGTTCGCTTCTCCTGTGGTCTGTCTTCCTTGATCCTCCAACCGTTCAGCTCATCATGTGAAATGGTCAACTCACCTAACATTGATCATCATCTTCATTGCTACAAGACAAGAAACTAGCATATTACTATTAAACTTATTACATGGTAATGAGAAACCTCGAGTTACATTCGAGGGGAGAAAAGTTAGGAAAGAATAATACTTTTACGTTGGGAAGGAGAAGGTACAGGCCCGGTGTGCAAACCAATATAAAAGAGGAAATAAATATGCAACCACCATGCACAGATAATTAGGATTATTGGTCATAACCACTGTTCGGGAAATTGGTCCGCACGGACGCATATACTCCCTCATATACCTATTCAGTCACCCTACCGCACCGCATATTACTAATCGGTCCACTAAGCGGTCATGGGCCGCATATACTCCCGATTGACCGATTAAGCGGCCGATTAAACTCCGCTTTTTGAAAACCTCACAACTAATGTTCATGCATTTCATACATACATGCATATATATACACACATTTCATTATATATATAAATTGAGATATATAGTCATTGAATTATATGTATACATTGTAATACATATAAAAATTTTCCACATGCATTTGTACATTTATTTGAATACCTTTTAATATATTAACATGTATAGATATACAATATACCTAAATATACAATCACATATTTGTGCATGTATATATACATTTTGATTTATTCACATTTATAGACACTATACATATATTTGTACATTGATTTACCTACATTTGAGTATTTGTACATATATTACAAACACATTCTATATATAGACATATATACATATATAAGCATATCATACATCATACATGCATATTAATATGTTTATAAGTAAATAGATGTATGTGCCTACTCTATATATTTTAATTTATGATCTCGCTATATTATTTTATATATAATTAGTTTATTGAAATAAAAAAATCCAAAACCTCATATACTCCCATATATACTCCCGCATACCACATATACTCTATGCCATACCCTCTCCGCCCGTACACCGCATACCTCTTTCCTAAACCATGGTCATAACTACACTATACATCCACCATCAAAGCTCGTTTTTAGGGTGAATCGTGTAAATTGCATATATACCATATCATATATATTAGTTTGATATTATATGTGGTATTTGATTGGATTTACATATTAATCAGTTTAAGTATTCTCATGGTCTGTAATAAATGAATGATGAAAACAAAATCCCATCATATTGATTATCCTAAAACATAGTAAATTGACATGGCTCTGATACCACTGTTGGAAAATATGGACAAAGAATAGGCAACAGAAACAAAAACTTTATCTATCCATATTTCTCAGACCAACAAGATCATGTCAACAACTATGTAATGAGAATGATGGTTTTAACGAGTTCATATCTAGTCCTGGAGAAGGTCCAGCAACTATAACTCATTGCAATAGTCGTGCACTCCTAGTTGCATTGGGACTCATTCACAGCAGCTCGTAGTCTCCACCATAGACATCAAACTCGAACAAAATCTACAGTAGCTCCTCCATGGACTGCAGGATAACTTTTTACTCCTAGTTGGAAAAGTATCCACACCTCTAGAGAAGTCCACAAAGACCACCTAGAACTTCAACCTGCTCTTCCACAATTATTCTCAGTATTTCTCTCCCTCTCTATCTCTCCCTAGTCGGGTAGGACTTTCTTGGGTTTTCTTGTTTACCACAATTAAAGAGGACAATAATTGGGAGTAACTAATTCGTAATTGTCTGTGTTGGGAAGCCCCAATACCCCTCTACTTATAGGAGGGGTTAGGGTTAGTGTTAGCAGTCGGTGCGGAGTAGAAGGGTCCAAAATTTCCATGAATTTCACATCCTGCGATAGGTGAACTAGTCAGCTGGCATAGTGAGTCGATCAGTTCACTCAGTGAGCTGATCATTTCATATGTTTTCCATTCACAATTGAATTTTCAATTCGTTTCCAATTAATGTCCAATATTAATTCCTTGTATCAATCGAATTGAACAAGTGAAACGATCAACTATTCTCACGAATCGAGAAAATCACCAGAATTTTTGGTTGGCATGACTGAGATGATCGGTTCACTAGGTGAACTGGTCGTCTCACTAACTTTGAGTCAATTGGTTCACCTAGTGAGCCAATTGGTTGGCGTCCTAATTCATGTAGAATTCAGCCAATTCAATTTCCAATCAACCTAACATCCTAACCAATTAGTTCAACACTTGAACTTGATAGTTCTGAGTCCAGTCATTTAATTGGTTGTTTGATTAAATACCTAAGCATCTTTGTTAATCAACTTAAACATCATTCATGGATAAACTGCTCTTCTAGATGAATTCATATGTGTGTGACCCTATAGGTCCCATATCACATTGGTAGTGAATGTCCATAATTAGTTTATGACATCAAAGAAAAGAGTGGTGCCTAGTCACACATCAACACCCAAGTGAATTGAAATTTGGAAAACACCTACAATCTATGTAAGATGTTACAGTGTTGTATAATTCCTTTGTCACTGATATCTATATTGAACTCAAGGCATGGAGTTGTCACCCTTTCACTGTACAATCCATATTTCTTGAACTAGAGCAAACTGTCTGAGATATGTGTGACCTCAATATCATATATTGATTCACATGTGTATGTGCATGCCTTTCTCAGTCTCTCTTATCAAGTGGCCAAGATATCAAACTCTTATAGGAGGGATAAATCCCATCTACATCACTCACAATCAACCCCATGTGTCACAATGCATCTGATCATCACCTTTATGAAAACCCTTATTTAGGATCATTGTGGATGATGTCAAGGTACACCGAACCATATGTGATGAGAGTAGTGACTTTAGGTCTAAGAACTAAAATCACCACCTTCACTATGGGAGATGACTATGACCACCAAGTATGGTTTGCATGTGTCACTCTCAAGGCGGGTCTGTCTGATACACTGCTCTCTAACAAGTATATGTGTGCTTGCTTTCATATCACATATCATGACTGGTGATATTCTATCATCAACCAACACACTAGTATATAGTGTTATTGTTGTCTATTTGTCTTCCACAGTAACATCTGACCAGGGACATAATAAGAATGTACATACTCTTATTATCAGTATGATTTCATTATTCAAGTCACATACTTGAAGACATATGTCATTGAGTATTTTCATTCTTTAGACATTCATTATCTTTCCTCACTATCTCATAACTGAGTGAAATATATTGAATTGAAAGTTTGCCTTTATTATTATTAATCAAATCTTTAATGAAATATTCTGTCACAATAATCATATGATTGTCTCTCTGGGCATAAATACCAAAAGCTTACACTCAAGGATGTTCATCACGTTCCAGATTTGCAGTTTAGTTTAATATCTGGTTCTTTCTTTGATAGAGAAGTTTTCATCTAGATTTTGGTGGTGGAAAATGCAAGAAAACTAAGGGAGCTTTGGTTATTGTACGAGGCAAATTTTGTAACTCATTGATAACCTCCAATTTTGGGTTGTTATCTTAGCCTTTTCTTCAGTTTTCCACACTCTTTCTCAATTAAAATTAGACATAATTCCTAAATATCTCCTCTTATTGCAAATATACTATTAGACTAACTGTTCCCCTTTTTACTTGCAAAAAAAGACATAAAAAAATCATAAAAGACTCAACCAGCCCAAGACCGCATGGACTCACACGGTCCCAAGACCGCATGAAGCCAATCGGTCCCGAGACCGCATGGAGTCACACGGTCCCAAGACTGCATGAAGCCAATCGGTCCTGAGACCGCATGGAGTCACACGGTCCCAAGACCGCATGAAGCCCATCGGTCCCAAGACCGCATGAAGCCAATCGGTCCCGAGACCGCATGGAGTCACATGGTCCTAAGACCGCATGAAGCTAACTGATCTCGAGACCGCATGGAGTCACATGGTCCCAAAACCGCATGAAGCCCATCGGTCCCAAGACCGCATGAAGCCAATCGGTCCCGAGACCGCATGGAGTCACACGGTCCCAAGACCGCATGAAGCCAACCGGTCCCAAGACCGCATGGAGTCACACGGTCCCAAGACCGCATGAAGCCAACCGATCCCGAGACCGCATGAAGTCACACGGTCCCAAGACCGCATGGAGCCAAACGGTCTTGAGGTCCAAACAGTCTTGGGATCCAAATGGTCTTGAGGTCCAAACGGTCTTGAGGTCCAAACGGTCTTGAGGTCCAAATGGTCTTGAGGCCCAAACGGTCTTGAGGTCCAAACAGTCTTGAGATCCAAACGATCTTGAGGCCCAAACGGTCTTGAGATCCAAACAGTCTTCAAACCGTTTGGACTTCACTTAAGGCCTATAAATAAGACACCAAGGGTCCTCCAAAAGGCATCAAGTTTCAGACATCCAGAGGCTGCCTCTATCACTCCAGAGCAAATCTGACTTCCATCCTCCACCTAGGGGCTTCCGGTCTGAGATCCACACTCCATCTCGAAGTTGCTTTCTCTCTCTCTTCCAAAGAAGGTGGGAAGAGGGGACCTCATCATCAAGAAACCTATGAAGCTAGAAGATCGTCTCTCTCTCTCCAAGGGGTTGACTTTCCTCTCTCCTTTGTGGGGATGACGCTCTCTCTCTCTCTTCTTGGCTCCTTCTTTGTCCTAGTTATGAGCGAGTAGTCTATTTCATTGGAGTGTGGGGAGTAGCCCCGCTACCCATGTTTTCATATCATGTAATGTAATCCATAGTTTGCAATATAGAGATATTATCTTTTCAGTTCAACATCAAACGTTTAATGAATGGTTCTTGCTTGATCACCAACTTATGTTATCTTTTATCTTTTAGTATGAGTTGTCTACGTTTATACTATTAGATTCGAAACTCATTTGTATGTTGGTTCTTGGTGCATGTATCCACCATGCATCTGTTTCGGTACCTAGGAGTGTCTTTCAAGAAGTGGAGTAAACTCACTCCCATCATGTACTTTCATGCTATGAAATGGAATCAGTTGACGTATGAAAGTACAAACTTGATGAATTGAGGAACACACTTTGTGAAGGGAATGATGCAAAGTAGTTGACCATTCATTTGGGGATGGCTGTCTTTGCAACATTCCCGCACTTCTCGTAGTTAGTTCTCTGAAAGGAAACTAAGTCTACAAAGATACTAACTGACTAAACTCTTGTTGCAGGTTATGTTTTATTTTGCATGACTTGATCCATGTGTAGTGGCGGTGAAAACCGATCACACCCTAGTGACCCCTTATCATTGTTTAACTTTCTTAAATTTACTTGCTTGCTTTACTTTACATGTTCTTAGTTTAAAACAACCAAACCAAACTTTCGATCTAAGTACCTACTATTAAGAGATTAAGTGAAGTTATAACGTTTTTTATCTTGTTGTTCCCAACAAGACCGTTGTCCCGTGGATTCGACCGTTAACTATACTACGATAAGACTTCCACGTATCTTAGCATATGTGGGTGGAGTTCTCAATCTAGTATAAGCAATGCTAAACTTAAAGACTTACCATCTTTAGGATTTTTAGTTGGTGCACACAATTCCACATAAGTGGAAGCTCCATCAAAAATTGGCGCCATTGCCGGGGACAACAGAGCGTTTTAATTTCATTTAGTATCTTGCTAGTTGGTTAGGGTTTTACACTTTCTTTGAATCATTAATCCATATCTTCTTGAAATTATTATATCTCTGACATCATCTAAAAGGTATATTCTTTTCTCTACTCAGGTAGAAGATGTGTATGCAATCATCACATAACCATGGATTATCCCCTGATCCAGAGTATGACTCTGAGGTTGAGAGAAGCTTCCATCGTTGCATTAGACTCAATTGCCAAAGAGCCAGGCAAATGGCTGAAGATCAATGCCAGGCTGCATTGGTGATGGAGAGGGTCAACGCCGCCATCTCCGCTCAAAGAGCACAACTCATCACTGATACTCGTGCTCAGATTCAAGCGGAGATTCGTGCGGAAGAACAGGCCCGCAGCCGAGCTGAAAATGAGGCACCAAACCAAGCTGCTCAGCTAGAACTAAGGAACAAGCAGTTGAGGGATTATGTTTTCCCCAAGAACTACGAAGACAACCATCTGGTTCGACCTCCGATCATCAACATACCCAACTTTGAGATCCAAACCCAATGGATTCAGATCATGCAGGGCATCTCATTCGCTGGAGGTTCTGGGGATGACTGTATGGATCATCTGAAGAGGTTCAAGGCACTGTGCCGACTGGTCCCACAGGCCAGAGTTGCCTTCGATGCAATAATGTTGCATCTGTTTCACTTCACTCTGTCTGGGAGAGCTCTGAGCTGGTATAACTCACTTGATAGGGAGCCAATAATCACCACATGGGCTCCCCTGGAAGAAAAGTTCCTGGAGAAGTTCTTCCCCCCTTCACTAACTTACAAGATCAGGGGGCAGATTAATCACTTCTCTCAACTTCCCAGAGAATCGCTTGCTGAAGTATAGGAAAGGTTCAAAGAGCTTCTGCGAAAGTGTCCTCATCACGGCATCTCCCAAAACCAACTAATAGAAACATTCTATAGGGGAGTGAGTGATGACATCAAGTAGTTTCTGGATTCCTCATCTGGAGGAAATTTTATGAGAAAGAACTATGAGGATGCCTGGAAAATAGTCACACTCGGAGCTGAGAATCAATCCAACTGGGGACGATCAGCTGGTAAAGGAGTCCTCAAGGTCTATAAAGCCGAAGAATCAATGGAGATGAAGGCTATTGCTGAAGCCTTAAAGACCATAGCTCATAAGAAACAAGCTCTTGAAACTTCTCTTGGGAGAATTTGACAAGAAGAAAAACCCCAGGTCCAATAGGTCAAGGATGCCACAGGAACCTGTGAAGCTTGCCATACATCTGATCATCCAACTCTTTCATGTGGTTTGCTTTACAATGTGATGATGGATATGCATCCACCACCACAAAAGTACAAACCAATCACTGACCAGTATGAAGAGAAATTGCCAGAACAAGTCAATTCTATTCATTCCATTCCTGGACAAGTTTATTATAATCCTAATCAACCAAGGAACCACCCAGGATTTCAATACGGGAACCCTGCTGGGACCACAAATCCGCAACACTAGACGCAGGGTGGGTCCTCCAGTAGGTTGCCACCAGGATTCCCAAGCAACTTCAATCAAAATCAGGGGAACCCCAGAAATAACTTCCCGAGATCCAACTACCCCAGGAATCCATCCGCCTACTATCAGTATACTCATCATCCTCTACATCCAGAGTTGCACCCTCAGTTGCAGCAACCTCAGTTAGCGCTGCCTCTGCAACAACCACAACAAGGACAACAACAATTTCCTCAGAAAAATACTCCTTCTCAGCCAGAAGACGAGATGACTTTGATAAGGAAGATGTTGCAATCCCAACAAACTATGCTCGCTAATCAACAAGCTTAGCAAAAGGCAGTAGAAGCTCAACTAGCCCAAATTGTTGCACAACTAAAGCCTCCAGCAGGCACATTTGCAGGGAAGCCTGAATCGAACCCTAGACATGGACAGAATAGGCATGAACAATTGAATGTTGTTACTATGAGATCTGGATGCACCCTCCATGAAACTACAAGGATCACTCTTGATGATGATAATACACCTGCCTTTATGCCAAATGAGAGCTCGAAGCCAGGAACAGAGAAGTCCACAGAGAGCGTAAAGGGAAAAGAAAAAGAACAAGTATCCACAGAGCCAGAAATCTTGCAGTATAAACCAAGGATCCCATATCCGGGAAGACTGCGAGAAACGAAAATGGATACCAGGTTCCAAAAATTCAAGGAGGCGATGAAGAAACTTTACATCGATATCCCACTCCTTGATGCTCTCTCTGAAGTACCGGCTTGGGCTAAATACCTCAAAACCCTGTTATCAAGGAAGTACATCACGGAGGAACAAGAAATCGTCAAACTTGCCCAAACCACCTCTGATATCATCCTCAATAAAATTCCAAAGAAAAAGAAGGACCCAGGTTCCTTCGACATTCAATGTTGTATTGGAAATGCATCAACCAAAAAGGGATTAGCTGACCTAGGGGCCAGCATATCCATTATGCCCTATTCTATGTGCAAACGATCAGGTTTCACCGAATTGCTGCCCACAACAATGACAATTCAGTTAGCTGACTCTACCATCACCACACCTCTTGGAATTATTGAAGATATTCCAGTTAGGATAGGCAAAGATGCCTATGTCCCGTGCGACTTTGTCATCATGGACATCAAGGAAGATCTGAGATACCTGATAATTTTTGGCAGACCTTTCCTCGCCATAGCTAGGGTGCTTATTGATGTTGAAGCTGGCACCATCATTCTAAGACTCGGAAAAGAATAAATTCAATTCTGAGTTCTCAACAGCATGAAAGGCCCCAGCATTCAAGAGGAGGTCTTTCTTTTAGACGCAATACAACAAATGTCTCAATTATAAATATATGAGCCATCAGACGAGTTAGAGAATGTTCTAACCAACCCAGAAGTCGAATTCTCTGCAAATTAATTGGTTCAACAGTGTCTGCAACACTTAGAAAAGGCTGAAGAAGCACCGATGGCCACCTTTGAGGAACTCAAGGCTGTCACCATTTTAGAAGCAACAGAGCCACCTAAGGCTCCTGAGATGAAGACTCTACCCATGGGACTTAAACATGTCTTCTTGGAAGAGGAAAATGTATGTCTGGTTATCATCAGTTCCACCCTAACAGAAGACCAGGAAGAAAGGCTTCTGGATGAGATGAAGAAACACAAAAAGGCCATTAGGTATAAGATAACTGACCTGACAGTCATAAATCCAGCCCTATGCATGCAAAGACTACCCATGGTCAAAGAATTTAAGCCATCACGCGAACATCAGAGGAAGCTGAACCCTAATCTAAAAGAAGTGGTTCGCCTTGAAGTCCTCAAATTACTGAAAGCCGGCATAATCTACCCGATCTCTGACTCCCAATGGGTCAGCCCCGTCCAAGTAGTTCCTAAAAAGGGAGGCACTACTGTTGTGCTTAATGACAAAAATGAGTTAATACCCACCATGATGGTGACGGGGTGGAGGATGTGCATCGACTATAGAAAATTAAACAAATCCACACGGAAAGATCACTACCCTCTGCCCTTTCTCGATGAGGTCCTAGAACGTTTAGCCGATCAGAAATACTTCTGCTATCTAGATGGTTATTCCGGGTTCTACCAAATACCCATACACCCGGAAGACCAAGAGAAAACCACCTTCACCTGCCCTTTTGGAACCTATGCTTTTAGAAGAATGCCTTTCGGGTTGTGTAACACTCCCGCTACTTTCCAAAGGTGTATGTCCGCCATTTCTGCAGGATTAACAGAATCCATAATGCAAGTGTTCATGGATGATTTCTCAGTTTACGGAGATTCTTTCGATAACTGTCTAATCAACCTTGGACAAGTTTTACAACGATGCGAGGAAACGAACCTTATACTGAATTGGGAAAAATGCTATTTCATGGTAACTGAAGGTGTCATCCTCGGGCACAGAGTGAGTGACAGAGGGATCGAGGTTGATAAGGCATAAATCGATGTTATCTCGAAGTTGTCGCCACCGAAAGATATAAAAGGAGTACGAGCTTTCTTGGGTCATGCGGGGTTCTACAGAAGATTTATTAAGGATTTCTCAAAAATAGCAAAACCCATGACCCAACTCCTGACTAAAGATATTGAGTTCATCTTTAACCAAGACTGTTTGCAAAGTTTCTCAACTCTCAAAAATGCTTTAATTTCTGCACCTATTCTGAGAGCCCCAGATTGGTCGCTACCATTTGAAATCATGTGCGACGCAAGCGATTACACCAAAGGAGCTGTATTAGGACAGCAGATCGACAAGAAACCTTACATAATTTACTATGCATCTAAAATGCTAGATGAAGAAAAGAAGAACTACACTACTACATAGAAGGAGTTCCTGGCTGTCATCTACGCGTTTGAGAAATTCCACTCCTATTTGATTGGATCTAAGGTCATCGTCTACACTGACCACTTTGCCATTTGATACCTAATTCAGAAGCAAGATGCAAAACCCAGACTTATCTGCTGGGTGTTGATGCTTCAGGAATTCGATTTGGAAATTAAAGATAAAAGTGGAGTGGAAAACGTCTTATCCGACCATCTCAGTCGTATTGAAGTGGAAGACGAAGATAAAATCCCTATTCGAGACTCTCTTCCAGACGACCAACTAATGAAGGTTACCCATGGATTCCCTTGGTATGCGGACATTGTCAATTATCTAGCTACAGGAATCATTCACCCCTCTACTTCCTACCACAACAAAAGGAAATTTCTCCACGATATAAAGCAATATTATTGGGATGAACCTTATCTGTTTCACATATGTGCTGACGGACTTTTCCGTCACTGCTTGTCGTGAGAAGAGATTACCCTCGTCCTAGAGCACTTCCATTCAGGACCCACGGGGGGGGGGCACATGAGTGCAAATAAAACCGCTATAAAAGTTCTGCAATCAAGCTTTTTCTGGCCAACCATAGCAAAGGACTCCTATGATTTTGTGAAATCTTGCAACAAATGTCAATTTTCTGGTAGCATATCCAAAAGGAATGAAATGCCCCTCACAATGTGGCAAGAAATTGAACTTTTCGACGTATGGGGGGTAGACTATATGGGCCCCTTTCCTTCTTCCTATGGTTTCTCCTACATCCTGGTTGCGGTGGACTATGTCTCGAAATGGGTCGAAGCTATACCCACTGTTTCCAGCGATTCCAAACCAGTTATCAAAATGTTTAAAGATGTCATTTTTCCCATATTCGGAGTCCCTAGAACTGTCATATCAGACAGAGGGACCCATTTTCTAGAACGGAGTTTTGAAGCCCTGTTGAAAAAATATGGAGTCAACCATAAAGTTGCCACGCCTTACCATCCACAGACCAGTTGTCAGGTTGAGGTATCAAATCGATAACTAAAGGCGATCCTAGAAAAAACGGTCAATAGAAATCGCACTGACTGGTCCACCAAGCTCCCCGATGCCCTTTAGGCATATCGAATAGCTTATAAAACACCATTCGGGACAACCCCATTCTGTTTGGTTTATGGGAAGTCATGTCATCTTCCAGTTGAACTGGAGCACAAGGCTTGGTGGGCCATCAAACAGCTGAATTTTGATTTTAAAAGTGTTGGAGAAAACAGACAACTCCAACTTCAAGAGCTAGAAGAACTCTGAATGACCGCTTATCACAGTTCCAGGATTTATAAAGAACAAACCAAAATGTGGCACGACATTCATCTTCAAAGGAAAGACATTTCCATCAGTGAAAAAGTACTCCTTTTCAACTCCAAGCTCAAACTGTTCCCCGAAAAACTTCACACAAAGTGGTCCGGGCCTTTCACCATCAAACATATATACCCGACTGGAACTGTCATAATTGTCGATGATAACGGAGGAGAAAGGATGGTCAATGGCATCGATTGAAAAAATACAGACTCCAGCAGACAAAATGCCGAGACAGACCATTGAAATCAGAGACGCCACAACATCAGCATAACAACATCTCAGCTTCGTCAAGCCAGCGATGTAAAACCCAGACGCTACTTGGGAGGCAACCTAAGATCTGAGTTTCTGCTTTTATTTTCTATTCTTCTCATTAAATTAGGTTTGTCTTTCTAAAAAATATAAAAATTCACATAACCAAAACAAAAATACAAAAATCAAAATAACAACCCTTCCAAACGGTCTTCAAACCGTTTCGAGCCAAACGGTCCTGAAACCGTTTGGAGCCAAACGGTTCCTAAACCGTTTGAGCTAGGGTTTTTGTGAGGTCAACCCCCTGAATCCTATAAATATAACCCTCCCACCCTCCTTTTTTTTTGACTCCCGAGCCTTCTGAAACCCTTACGCAATCGCTGTTCCATCGTCCCTGTTCTTCTTTCCCGCGCTTCTTGCAACCTTTCCTTCCACCACCGTCACCGACACCCCCTCTTGCGCACCGCCGCTTGCACTACCTTGCCCACGTCGCTGCAGCACCTTCATCACCTCCTCATACAGCCGCAAGGTAACCCACCCCGCCGCGTCATCGGCGACTCCATCTGTATACCGCTGCCATTTTCACCTTAGCCAACGTCTTCTTTGCCTCAGCAGCTCCCTTTGTCAGCCTTCTCGGCATCGCCGCGGCCGTCGTCATTTTATCAGCATCGCCGCTATCACCGTCGCGCAAATCGTACTTATCATCATCTTCGTCGCCTACTACTCCCCGACGCTCTACCTTCCAAACAGTCTTCAAACCGTTTGGGACCAAATGGTCTTGAAACTGTTTGGGACCAAATGGTCTTGCAACCATTTGAGGCCAAACGGTCTTCAAACCATTTGTGGCCAAACGGTCTTCAAACCGTTTGGAATCAAATGGTCCTGAAACCATTTGGTCTTTTCAAAATCGTTTGCTTTTAATAAAAACACATAAACACATCTTTTATTTTAAATAAACTTCTCTTTCTAACACATGACTATCTTACTTTCAGTAATGGCATCACCAGCAAAGCAACCCACCGGATGTGAGGATGCTCCCTTCTGGACACCAGAGGAACTCATAGCAGACCGATCCAAGCTTCAAAAGATCATAGATAACTACAACACGACTGGAAAGGCCCCTCCAAATGTCAAAATCATGGCGGTTCTGTGCAAAATTGACCGCATCAACAAATGCCTAGCTGAGGCACCTGAAGAAGAAGTGGAAGAAATTTCTTCTGATGATGATGAAGGCTCAGAATATGAGTCGACTCCTGAGGCGGAATCCCCCACCACAAAGAGCAAGGGGAAGAGGAAGGCCCAGGAAGCCACTACAACTCAACAACAAAAGAAACGGGCAAGGAAGCAAGTTCATCCTGCCACTGCAAGGGAACAAACCCTAGCTGGGTATGTCCCACCAACCACTACCACCACCATTACCCCTCCCCCTTCTACCACCACCATCACTACCCCCGTCTTCTCAATTATCACCACCACCGCACCACCACTAGAAAACCTTTTCATCCACACCATCCAATCCACTGACAAAATCCTCAAACCCACAAAGTACGTTTGCTCAAGCGTATTAATAAAAATGGGGATTTATGATAGAATCCTCACACTTCTTGACAATGCAAATCTTTCAAAACTGTTTTTTGTCCCCGAACCCTCTTTTATCGAGCCTACTACTGAATTCTTCACCTTCCTTGCTAAAGAAGCCATCGACATCATGGATATATCAAGGGACGGAGGTGACCATAGGCTGGTCACCAAACTCTTTGGCAGCAAGGTTGTCATCACAGAAAACATGTTGAACGAAAATTTTATAGACAACCAGGAGCAGCTCAAGAAAGCCAAAGCTATTGGAACTGAGAATTCCCAGTTCAACAGACATAACTTTTGGAAGTCCTTGATAGGGATCCCCAACTACGATGCAAAAACATGCAAAGCCTCAAATATACAATCTGGTTTAGTGTGCACGCTACATAAAATTCTTACCGGTGCATTCTTCCCCAGGACAGAAGGTGGAAATGTCATCACTTCAGATCTTTTTGTCCTCTAGTCAGTCCTACATGGGATGCCAGTCAATATTGGACGTCTTATGATTCAAAAGTTATCTTCATATGCCCTGGGGAAAGAAATATGCATGGGGGGTCATATCACATCCATCATCAAATATCTCAAGATGGATAGACTTATACAAAGATGCAAGTAGATAAAGGGCAACATCCTAACCAAAGAACAAACCTTGAAGAACTCCTACATCATCAAGGAAAAGGATGTGAAGTTATATTATATCTTCTGCCCTACAGTCAGATCTTCCAGAACTCTCCTCCCGCTTCTGGAGCTCGCAAATTATGACACAGAAAAGCTCCTCTTCTCTGACGAGGAGCTTACAAAACTCTTAGCTTCGGTTAAAACAACCGAAAAGAAAGCGAAAGTGGGACATACGGAGTTAAGTATCACAACCTCGACAGCTCGATCATCAAAAATACCTGTAAAACGACCTTCCAGAAGGCAGTTGCAGGCACAACAGCTGTCAGGGACACCGACATCAAGGCCACATCCGGAGGCCGAACCCCTCCCCGAAGAAAACATAACCACCTCATCAATCGACTCTTTTATTAGGAGTCCGAATGTTGAGCTCTCCTCCACCACCCCTTCCACACTACCACCCACCACCACTACAACCTCCACCTCTACCCCACCATCATCCACCCTTCCACAATCCACCGTTGTCCCATCATTCTCTACAATAATGTCCACATCCCCTTTTCCTGACTCATCCCTTTTCACTTCTAACATCCCCTTCTCAGCTTCATCGCCCGACTTCACCACCTTCACCTCCATTCCCACCAATATTCACCCAACATTTTCACTCCCACCACTCTCACCACATTTTCCGTCCACCACCACCCCGACACCGCTGGTGACCCCATCTACGGTCACCACGTAGTTCGCGGGACCATCATCAGTGTCTCTTTCACAAGACACTACCGCCCCTCCACCTCGACCCCAACCATACCACCCTTCCGCATCTGGGGTCCCTTTTTTAAATGTCGGTGAGGAATTCGGACGTCAATTTGACACCCTATGAAACCTCCTCACCGACCCTTCTAACATAATGCAATCTATTTTTTCATGTGTGCAGGGTATTTCTGAACAAGTCACCAAGATCAACGAGGAAAACATCGCCCTGCCAGGCATCCTCTCAAGCATCCAGCAACGACAGGATGTAGTGGCCAAGCAAATCGATCATATCGATGACCACTACAAACACTTGCCCGAGCAGGTACTTGGAGTAAAAAGCCAGCATGAAGCGCTGGCTAAGCAGGTTGATAGAATCTCAGCGTAGACTCAACCCCTGCCCGAGACCCTGCGTGAGCTTAAGCAGCAACAAACTACTTTAAGAACGCACCTGGATGACATCACTAATACCCTCACACAGCTATACATCCGCCAAGAGGAGTCAGCTAACACCGAGCTTCATCAATTACGTGCTCAAGTAACAGATCTCACAACGCGACTCCTCTCTGCCGAGGGACGTTACTCGGACTTAAAAGAAACGCACGACGCACTACTCGAATCACACGAGCATGTGCAAGTGGCATTCGATGAGTTACAAACCATCCATCGGTGGTGCAAAAAGAAAGCAAACAAGAAGCTAGCGGCCAAAGCAGAAGCTGCCAAAGACAGTGATAATGACAACGAAGAAGACTCTGAATCCTCTGCCAATTCTAACAACGATACCACCTCCTCAGATGACAAATCTGATGATCGTGAGGGCCCTAGACATGAGGCAGACCCCCCTTAGAAAGGATATGACAAAGGCCACCAAGAAGGTGGACACCATTCCAAGTCCCCCACCCACAACGAACATGTAAACATATCATATGGGGACCAATTCCTTGATTATTCTGCTTTGGAATCCATAGGGGAGTCTGCAAAAGATGTGGCTTTTGCTGAGTTCCACCAATGTATCTTAGGAACCAGCACAACCACACCAGCAGGGGCCCCTCAACCTTTCTCCACACTTGACCAATCAGTGCCCTTTCCTCTAGAATAGGAAGATTCAGAACGAGTACATTTAGATACTGATGAAGAACTCGATTCTGCTTCTGACTCAGATGAAGACATGCAAATTTTTTTAGATGATCTGGAGAAAACCTCTTCATCCCCTCCGCAGGAGCTTCCCCCGCCACCACCTCTGCCGCATAAGATGCACGATCTAGATATGGCGACCATCGCAACACTAGATGCTCAGGATATCTTCATCCTGAACACTATTGTCGACGATGCCAAAGAGGGGGTGACATCATCTACCACAACACAAAGACTAAGCGCAAGTTAACACGCGAAGACTTCCTCAACATCTTACGACCACGGTCAATGATGTCAATGGCAATCTTTTGTGTCTTTACTTGCCAACTGCATAGAAGTCTACAGAAGCTCAAGGAGGCAGCAGCCAGTGTTTAATGCCTCACCGGCTCTATCCATAGGCTTGTTATACAAAGAAATATGAGCCAAGTCAATAGAGCGGTTGCGTGTCGGCCTAGCACGGAGGGCACGATATCTTACAGTACCATTCCAAGTGTCTGACCACTGGCTGTTTATGATTGTGGACACCGAGGCTCGTGATGCCAAGGTGTACAATTTCTGTGCCGCTGAGCTGCTAGCCGGAACAATAAACTTTGTCGGAGAAGGAGCAGGAGAAGCACGATGTATACCCTTCCGCCTCCTTAAGCTAATTTGGGCTGCACGGCCGTCCCTCCGACGGGACTGGAGCCAACCATGGTTCCAAATAATAAACCCACAAGTCCAAACCGCTGAAGGCTCTGGGGATTGTGCTTTTTGTACTATCCATCACATTCAAGCACTAAACCAAGAAATCCCCTTCAATGAGCTAGCCGCTGAAGATTTTCACTCCTTGCGAGGACGTTATGCCATGGAGCTTATTTGTGATAGACAGTTCTTCAAGGACCTGACAATGGCACCAGATGACGTCCCCGTTACCTCTTTTCAGCAATTCAACATCCACAAAGGCAACCCTTCAGACAAACCTTAAAGGAATTAAAAAAAACAAATAGCCTGCCATAGTCCCCGCGCAAAGCAAATGGGACTCTTCCCAATTTGATATGGCACATGATAAAGGGGACATAGATCTTTTGTCAGGGGCAACCATCAGGAGATCCTCATCACAAATGGTGCCCCTGTCTGCCATAGAACCAACTTTCCCAGACTTCGACCTCAGTGCCTGTAAAAGTCTTTCGGACAATGAAATTTGTCTCATCATGTCAAGGCTTTACGCCGAGAACGATGACCTCGTTTTCATGTTCGGTGACATTTTGGTCATGGCAGATGCTTTATGAGAAACTATACAATTCAAGGGGTCTCTATCCATGAGCTTGATGGCTGCCTATCAGTATCTCCTCGGACGGAATCACCCCACAACTTACATGGCATCTGCTTATATGAAGGACGATCTCCTAGAGCTAAAGAACTTCAGAACAACTGAAGCGCTAATCTCCTTTCTACAACATACAACACTGAAGTTTATAATGCTCCCCTTCCTTCACCATGAGCACTGGCTGCTTCTGGCAACAAACCTACATGAAGGAACGACTATCATCTACAACAGTTCCAACAACCAGTTCAACCCAAAGCAGAAGAAATATGTAGTGACACCAAAGATGCCCACAAAGGAAGTGGTGAAGGATTGTGCAGACAGATTAATCAATGTTCTAAGTCAGCACACAAGGGCATATGGAAAATAACACTTTCATCGCCCATCTTTTAACCACAAATGCCCCCAACAAATTCGGGAATCAAATGACTATGGCTTCCACGTCCTCTACTGGATGTACACAATCATAGCCCTTCAAAAACCACTAGAGGATATGACAGACGTCGATTACCATGCCCTACGTGGAAAGTTTGTCGCCAATCTCCTTCGCACACATGGCGCAAACAAAGGACTAACGGACACCTGATGCCCTTGTCCTTGTACCTCTCTGCCTATTCCCTTTGACACTCTGAGGACAGAGTGAGTGATTAGTTAGGGGGGGGTACACTGGACAAGGGCGAGGTATCAATTCTAAATCCTTCCCTTTCTATCTTCTTTTCAGTTTCCGTATAAAAAAATTTCTTAAAAATTTTACTTTGCACATACTTAGTTTTTGCTTTAATTTCTTCCCTGATAATAAAACCTACCTGGAACAAAGTCATCCCCAGCTAACTTTAGAATCCGGTAGCCCTCAAGATCAATAACAAAAATAGCACATAGACATGCAATGGCGAGTTAATAAATCATCTTCACTCAATTTTCATGCTTCTGCTTCAATTCTATATCTGACTCTCCACAGGACAACATCAGGGCTGCAATAAGCCAAAACAATCTCAAGGACGAGAGGGACATCAGGTGACATCCAAATCATGAAGCCTTGCAAGTGGACCACTAGTAGAAACCAAATAAGTGCATGTCGAACAACTCTAAGAACAGTTTTCTTCTCTCCAAATAAAAGAGGCTTGGCCGTCCAAATCAAAATCCCTAACTATCCAAATCACAAGCCTGTGATTTTATGAATAAAAGCCAGAGTGTTGAATAAAACCATGAGAGTTGTGCCATAAATAAGGATCTATATGAAGAAACAATAAAGGTCTCGCTCGGCTGGTACATCCAGCTGCCCTCGCAAAGGCAGATGTGTCGTGCCCAGTAGTGAAACCCTAAGGTATCTAAATATATGAAAGGTTGATAAAGGACTCGCCCGGCCGGTACATTCAGATGCCCTCAAGAAGGCAGATGTATCATCCACGGTAGCGAGATCCTAAAAGCATAGACAACCCCTCCCCCACTTGAAGGGGGAGTTACACACTAAGCCTTTAGCCAACCCTAATACCCACTCTAGTTTCCAGTAGGATCTTCAAAGGAGTATAAAACTGATTAGAGTAAATGACATGCACCGAATAAAGAAAAAAAAAAGGTGGTCCCAATGCGGGCTAAGATATGGAAGAAACCTGAGATCCAAGCAACTCTCAATACCTGAAAGAGTTAAGGCAAAAAGCCCCGATATGACCTTGGGAGAACACAGGTTGAGAATTGAAGCAAGAGTATGGAAATCTTAACTAAATAAAATCACCTCACCATTACATGCCTCATCTCTATCTAACTTGAGGACAATCCAGACTCTAAGTTGGGGGGTGATAACCTCCAATTTTGGGTTGTTATTTTAGCCTTTTCTTTAGTTTTCCACACTCTTTATCAATTAAAATTAGACATAATCCCTAAATATCTCCTCTTATTGCAAATATACTATTAGACTAACTTTTCCCCTTTTTACTTGAAGAAAAAGACACAAAAAATCATAAAAGACTCAACCAGCCCAAGACCGCATGGACTCACACGGTCCCAAGACCGCATGAAGCCAATCGGTCCCGAGACCACATGGAGTCACACGATCCCAAGACCGCATGAAGCCAATCGGTCCCGAGACCACGGAGTCACACGGTCCCAAGACCGCATGAAGCCCATCGGTCCCAAGACCCCATGAAGCCAATCGGTCTCGAGACCGCATAGAGTCACACAGTCCCAAGACTGCATGAAGCCAACCGGTCCCGAGACCGCATGGAGTCACACGGTCCCAAGACCACATGAAGCCCATCGGTCCCAAGACCGCATGAAGCCAATCGGTCCTGAGACTGCATGGAGTCACACCGTCCTAAGACCGCATGAAGCCAACCGGTCCCGAGACCGCATGGAGTCACACGGTCCCAAGACCGCATGAAGCCAACCGGTCCCGAGACCGCATGGAGTCACACGATCCCAATACCACATGGAGCCAAACGGTCTTGAGGTCCAAACGGTCTTGGGAGCCAAACGGTCTTGAGGTCCAAACTGTCTTGAGGTGCAAACGGTCTTGAGGTCCAAATGGTCTTGAGGCCCAAACGGTCTTGAGGTCTGAATAGTCTTGAGATCCAAATGGTCTTGAGGCCCAAACGGTCTTGAGGTCCAAATAGTCTTCAAACCGTTTGGACTTCACTTAAGGCCTATAAATAAGACCCCATGGGTCCTCCAAAAGGCATCAAGTTTCAGACATCCAGAGGCTGCCTCTATCTCTCTAGAGAAAATCTGACTTCCATCCTCCACCCAGGGGCTGTCGGTCTGAGATCCACACTCCATCTCGAAGCTGCTTTCTCTCTCTCTGCCAAAGAAGGTGGGAAGAGGGGACCTCATCATCAAGCAACCTATGAAGCTAGAAGATCGTCTCTCTCTCCAAGGGGTTGACTTTCCTCTCTCCTTTGTGGGGATGATACTCTCTCTCTTCTTGGCTCCTTCTTTGTCCTAGTTATGAGAGAGTAGTCTCTTTCATTGGAGTGCGGGGAGTAGCCCCACTACCCATGTTTTCATATCATGTAATGTAATCCATAGTTTGCAATATAGAGATATTATCTTTTTAGTTCAACATCAAACGTTTAATGAATGCTTGTTGCTTGATCACCAACTTGTGTTATCTTTTATCTTTTAGTATGAATTGTCTACGTTTATACTATTAGATTTGAAACTCGTTTGTATGTTGGTTCTTGGTGCATGTATCCACCATGCATCTGTTTCGGTACCTAGGAGTGTCTTTCAAGAAGTGGAGTAAACTCACTCCCATCGTTGTACTTTCATTCTATGAAATAGAATCAGTTGACGTATGAAAGTACAACCTTGATGAATTGAGGAACACACTTTGCGAAGGGAATGATGCAAAGTAGTTGACCATTAGTTCAGGGATGGATGGCTTTACAACATTCATGCACTTCTCATAGTTAGTTCTCTGAAAGGAAAATAAGTCTACAAAGATACTAACTGACTAAACTCTTATTGCAGGTTGTGTTTTATTTTTCATGACTTGATCCATGTGTAGTGGCGGTGAAAACCGATCACACCCTAGTGACTCCTTATCATTGTTTAACTTCCTTAAATTTACTTGCTTGCTTTACTTTACATGTTCTTAGTTTAAAACAACCAAACCAACCTTTCGATCTAAGTACCTACTATTAAGAGATTAAGTGACGTTCTAACATTTTTCATCTTGTTGTTCACAATAGGACCATTGTCCCATGGATTCGACCCTTAAATATACTACGTTAAGACTTCCACGTATCTTAACATACGTGGGTGGAGTTCTCAATCTAGTATAAGCAAGGCTAAACTTAAAGACTTACCATCTTTAGGATTTTTAGTTGGTACACGTAATTCCACGTAAGTGGAAGCTCCATCACTCATTGTACAAGACCCAGCTTAAATTTCTCAAATATAGAAATACCAATGCAGTTTAGGATCACCATGCAGATCTATGGCACAGACGGCTAGGACACATGAGTGAGAATAGATTACAACTGCTATCAAAATAGGGGTTGGTTTCTTTTAGCAAGGATCAGTCTCAATTCATGTGATTTATGTCAGATGGGAAAGTATTGGAGTTTCTTACAAGACAAGATCAAAGGTGAAGCCAGATGTTCTATAGCTGATTCTTTCGGATATTTGCGGTCTGCTTGAGGTTGCTTCACTTGGTAGAAATAGGTATTTTGTCATATTTATTGATGATTCCTCTAGGAAGGTGTGAGTCTACTTGTTGAAGACTAAGGATGAGGTCTTTTAGTGTTTCCACAAATTTCATGCCATGGTGGAGTGGAAGACAGAGAAAAAGCTGAAGTGTCTCAGCATGGACAATGGAGGAGAGTACACCTCTAGGGAATTCCAAGATTACTATGCGCAACACAGGATATGTCATGAAAGGACAGAGCCCTGCACACCACAACACAAAGATACAACTGAGAGGATAAACCGTACCATAGTGGAGAAAGTTAGATTCATGTTGAAAACTACAAAGTTCCTGAAGACATTCTGGGGTGAGGTAGTGTGTACTTCCTGTTATCTAATTAATCGATCTCCATCAGTTCCTTTGGAGTTTGATAATACCTGAGAAGGTATGGACATGAAAGATGCTTCTTATGCTCATTTGCAAGTATTTGGGTGCAAGGATTATTCACATGTTGCAAAGAAAAAGAGACAGAAGTTGGATGATAAAGTGGTGCCATGTAGCTTTCTTAGCTATGGAGATTAGGCATTTGGCTATAGGTAATGGGATCCTTGACACGACTTTACCATGCGTATAACGCAAGTGCATGCATCAATGTAATATAGGCCTTGTGAGGCCCGAGTCGATCTCAGGGAAATGAAATTCTCGGTAGACTACTACTAACTACTCACGATCAGCTAAACTAGTTTTAAAAGTTTGAGAATTATTTTGAAAAAGAAAAATAAAACAAAAGAAAATAGAACGGTCGATTAAATGGTTGGTTTAATCGGCCAATTAGGACCCTCGGGTCCTCAGAAACAACTCATTTTCACAGAGGAGGTCCAGGACATGGACACCATGGTCTCGGGTCCTCATGACGAAGTTGGTGGAATTGGAAACACTACTATTGACGGGAAAGGCCACAGAAAAGGCCTCCTTGCTATAATTCAGTAACTCCACCACCCTCTCTATTATATGAATATTATCTGTTGGAACATCCAAGGAGCGTGCTCCAAAGATAAAGTCAGACTTGTTAGGGAATACAAGGTGAAGTATAATCTTCACATTCTAGTTCTTGTTGAAACCAAGTGCAGCGGCACCTCTGCGAGCAATGTTATTCAAAAACTAGGTTTTACCTCTTCACATCGCGTGGAGGCCCTTGGTTTTTCTGGCGGAATATGGGTCCCGTGGGATGAAGCAAAATGCCACCTGGAAGTAATAAGCAACCACCGACAATTCATACACTGTAGAGTCAATCACTCATGGTATGTTACCTTTCTCTATGGAAGCCCTAGTCCGTCGAAGAGGAAGTACCTGTGGACAAGGCTCACTGAAATTTTACAGCGTACCTCCACAGCTTGGGCGGTGCTGGGTGATTTCAATACAATGCTTGATATTTTAGAAAAACGAGGTGGTAAGCACTCGCACGAACAGCCGTCTGTTCAATGCCCTTCTCCGGGGCAGCAGCCTAGCTGAGGTTCACATGGCAGCACAATTTTTTACCTTCAAGAGGCAACGCCTGCTCGACAAACTTGACAGAGTCATTGCTAATGACTCCTGGCTCCAGGTTGAGGGTGGTTTCAACTGCAGTGTCCTTCCCAGGCTACACTCAGACCACAATCTGATTCTCTTGTCAAGCTCCATCAATGCTGCAGCTAAACAAGCAATTTTCACAACCAAGGCAAGCTGGAAGCTCACAGAAGATTTCAATCAGACCATTATGCCCTCTTAGGACAGCTCCAAAAGCTTTCCTGAGGCCCTCCCTCCCTTCAAGACTGTTGTCCTTAAATGGGAAAAGAAGAAACGTGAGAAGAAGCTGAGTTTAAAGAAATCAATTGTCTCCAAGTTAGGCAAATGACAGGTAATAGATAGCCTCAACCCTAGTATTACTAATGATCTTCTATCTATCAACATGCAAGAACAACATTCTAAAATTCTCCTCAAAGAAGAGCTGGACTGGCAACAAAAGGCGCACATCCACTGGCTCAAGAGCGGCGATGGTAACACAAATTTCTATCATTCCTATGTTAAGGCCCGTCGACACTTTGTTAAAATCAGCCGTCTACGCAAAGACGATGGTGAATGGGTGGAGATCCCCGATGCTCTGAAAGCCCTTGTCCTAAACCATTTTCATAATCTCATGGCCCAACCAGCGACGACCGTCACAAATTCCCTGTCTATCTCCAACTATCGTGGCACTTTCAAGCTTCTGACCTCCCAGGCCTGCAATTTCATAGCGAGAATGCCCGGCCATGATGAAATTCAGAGAACTGTCTTCCTCATGGGACCGTCCAAAGCTCCAAGCCCCGATGGAGTATATACCAATTTCTTACAGAATCAATGGAATACAGTAGGTCATTCAGTTGTGATCATGATGCAAAAAGCTTTCAATAGCGGTCGCGTTGATGCCAATCTTGCAGAATCCCATATGATTCTAATTCCTAAGATGAAGCAACCACAAAGCTGCTCGGACCTTCATCCGATCTCTCTCAATAACTCTTGCTTTAAACACCTGTCCAAGGTTCTTGTAGAACGCATAAAGAGTCACCTCCCAGATTGGATAGCTGCAAACCAATCAAGCTTCATCCATGGTAGAAACATCAGCGATAATATTTTACTTGTGTAGGAGGTTATACACTCAATGAAATAGAAACATTCGGGCAAGAAGTGGGTGGCAATTAAGCTCGATCTGTCCAAAGCTTTCGACATAATGAACTGGAACTTTATCAAAGATACTCTCATCAAGACATGCCTTCCTCATATCATTATGTCTCTTATAATGGATATCATCACCTCGGGCAGCACTTCGATTCTCTGGGAAGGCGTCCCCTTACCTACCTTCAAGAAAACAAGGGGTGTTCTCCAAGGGGACCCCCTTAGTCCATATGTCTTTGTCCTCTGCATGGAGAGGCTCTCACAGGCTATTAACGCAGCAGTATCTCACAATAAATGGAAGCCTATTAGGCTTACAAGGCACGGAACCCCCCAATCACACGTCCTCTTCGCGGACGAGATTCTTCTTATGGCTGAAGCGAACCAAGTTCAGGCTCTAAACATCCTCGAGGTACTCAATACTTTCAGCTTAGTCTCTGAATAGGTCCTCCCAAAAGAGAAATCAAAGTGTTTCCTCTCTGCCAATACCACACGCAATGAAGAGCGCATTTTCTGTCAGGCCATCGGAATCCAAAGCACGAAGGACCTAGGAAGATACCTGGGGGTTCCCATTCTTCATCATCGGGTCAACAAGACTACACATCAATACATTTCCACCACTATCAGAGAGCGCATGTCAAGATGGGCAGCTCGCCACCTTTCCCTGGCAGGCCGAATCACTCTGGCCAAGGCTACTCTACAAGCCATTCCATCTTACACAATGCAATTCATCAGACTTTCTCCATCTCTATGTGACGACATCAACAAGCACATCAAGAATTTCATCTGGTCAGGTGGGCGGGAACAAAAGAAATTGTCCCTGGTCTCCTGGAAAAAGGTTATTGAACCTAAGTATAATGGCGACCTAGGCATAAAGAACGCTCGCGATCAAAACAAGGCTTTAATGCTCAAGAATGTGTGGAGTTTCTTGAATAACCATCAGGCCCCTTGGGTCCAAATAATGAGGGAGAAATATATGCGGGGAACACGGGTAATCAACAAGCCATGCTCGTCAGCCTGGAGCTTCATAAAACGCAACTTACCTAAAGTATCTTATGCTACAAAATGATCAATGATGGAGAAGGCACGAATGTTTGGTCTGACAAATGGATAAATGGCAAGTCAGTAATCGACATCGCTCCCAACTGGCCTATCCCACATGAACTCAAAGATATGGAGGTCAAGTCTATGTGTATGGATGGTGGTGAATGGGACACCTCATTCATCAATGCATTCATGCCCCCTGAGGTCCAACTATCATCCACTACATCCCCCCTCCCTCAATCCACCCTAAATCGGATTGTTGGGTCTGGCCGCACAATACCCACGGGAACCTCACGGATAAGGCTGCTTATAGATGGATTAAAGAGGGAGATCACCCCAAGAACACCAATGCTGAAATCTAGAAGTCTATCTGGAAAATGAAAGTGCCGGAGAAACTTAAAACCTTTTCCTGGCTCCTTCAGCACAAGGCTTTGCTTACCAATACAGAGAAGAGTAGAAGACACCTAGACGTGGACACTGTCTGCCCAGTCTGTAATAACAGTGAGGACACCATACTCCACTTCTTGCATGACTGACCCCACAGCAAAGATACCTGGAAGGCCCTCCAAGCTCCAGCTGCATCGTTCCATCTCTCTGAAATGGAATGGATCAGATGGATTGTTTCCCCACCACAAGTGGACCATAAAACTACAATCTTGCACCTTGTGGCAAGTTGGCACCTCTGGAAGTCCAGGAACTCTTTCATTCATGAGAGGAAAATCCCAAATGCACAAGTCCAGAGCAATTTCATCCAAGAACGTATGAGGACCATCATCCATGCCATGGAGGCAAGCAATGTGGTCGGACCGGCTACAAATAAAAGCTTCAGTAGACCCCCTGTGGTCGACCTTATTATCTTTGTTGATGCAGCTTATCATGCCCAAACTGGGGAAGCCGGCATAGGCATTCATGCCGTCAACAACCAAGGAAAATTCTATAGACTTAAAGGTATCCCTGTCCATGCCACCTCACCTCTACAAGCTGAGCTTATGGCTGTGGTTACTGCATCCACTATATGCACACACAACAATATCAGGACGGCCATCATTCTCACTGACTCTAGCTCTTCGGTGAAGCTAGTGAGCCAGACAGTCTACAACTCACTGAGTCTCCAAAATCTTTGGAGGAAATTCCATGTCAACAAAGTTAGCCTTGACCATTTAATGGTAATGTATGTCCCTAGGGACCTTAACAAGGCATCTGAAAAACTTGCAAAAACAACCTTATCTACCCGCACTTTCCATTCTTCTTTCTGTAATAGGTCGGCCTGGCCAGAGTACGAACTAGATGTTAATTTCTCTGTTCTTTGGCCTGTTCTAGAGCACAGGATGAATAAAACTTAAGCTCTAGGGTTCACAAAAAAAAAGGTTGGTTTAATCAATTTCAATGGAATCTTTAGGATTATGGTTTCACCGTGGGTTCTCATTGCACTAAGTTTTACACATTTACCATGAAATGTATCCTAATTCGGGTAGTGGCCTGGAATTAGAATTGCTTGCTTCCGTGATACAATTCACACCTTAACCTAAGTTGGTTCCACATTAGTAGTAACCTATGCATTAGATAATATGCATGAAATTTAGGTCTAAAGGTTCCCACCATTAATCGTACATCACCTTTTCCAAGGAATTTATTGATTAATGTGATTATCATTTCTTTTCAATCGTTAATTCTTTGTCAAAAGCAATTAAAGGTATTGGATTATCACTATGGTGATCAAGCACAATGATATAATAGATAAAACGATAGCATACCATGAATTTTAGAGACAAATTATGATAAACTATGTTGAAATTGTCATACAACGATCACCCAGGCTACTCCCAGTCATAAAGACAAAGGGGATTAGTCCTGCATGTTCATCTCAGTAGAAAACATGGTGAAGGAAAGAGGAAACATGGAGAAAATGTGGATATATGTGAAGTAACCCCTGAACAGAGAAGATCCTGGCATTCCTCAACATGGGATGAGCATTCTACAACCTTCCGGTAGTGGAAAACTCCTTCTACGGCCTCCAGAACAATCAGTGCGTAGCTCTGGATCCATTCTTCCTCCTCTCTTCTCCTCGAGACTTTTGCAGCAGCTAATGACGTGATAGATGTCTTAGAGCCGCCATTTTTAGGTATAAGCACCACTTTAGGCCACCAAAACATCACCACCGTATGATTAGACTCGAGCTATAGATTAACCTGATCTGACGACGTCGATACCATCGACGCAGGTCGATGGTATCGACCCACCCGAATACCGGCGGTCCTCTACTTTTCTGGGTTTTCTCTGACATGATCTCGATACCATCGACTTCTGGGTCGATGGTATCGACACCTTAGGTGCCGCTTTTCTGTGGAATCTGACGCTTAAGCTGATTCTGCTGAGACGGAGTCGATAGTATCGACTATTTGGTCGATTGTATCGACTTGTAGAAATTTGACTCGTTGAAGCTATCTCGCTACCATCGACTTCTGGGTCGATGGTATCGACTCATTCTGCTCTTTTGTGGCTACCTCTCTGTGGCCTTGTCGATACTATCGACAGCCGTCGATGGTATCGACAGATGTATATATCCATTTTTCCTTAAAATCAAAGATAAACGAACCAACTTTGATAACTTTGATAAATATGATCATTCATGCCAAATGAGACACAACAAGGTAAATTTGATGCATAATGAGATTATATGCTGAAGGAACTGAATCATGCAATATTAACCATGAAAATGACCAATAATCGCATAAAACACATATGAAACTAGCCGATAAAAGTGACTCAAAATCCTCACATAAAACTCCACTAAATCTTTGCTCAACCTCGAGCACAAAACTGTAGAATAGAATTGTGAGGGTCAACTAAAGAACATACTAGCATAAATGACATCACTGTATGATTCCCACCTAACATGCACATGTCTGCCCTCACTGACCACAGAACGATAACTACCCTAAAGGTGACAATGATCGTCCATAAGAGATATCCACCCCAAGATTAACGAACACCATCAAATAAGGCAGTTAATATAATAAAATCCTCCGGTTCAGGCTTGGTGCATCTCGTGATCTCCTATCTACGTTGCTCATATCCTAACTACCATCTACATGGAAGCGGATCTCCTGATATACAAGAATGAGGAGATAATCATAGGTGTCCTACCATTTTGAGCAACGGGCGGATGGAATGGGTGGTTGTGGAAGAAAAAGAAGCACATAACAATCAATCATGCAACACAAAAATTAATGACCTATCATGATACAAAATGCAAATGAAAATGTCTTAATGCTACATTTTTGGTGGAATGATGCATGTATTTTCATTCCGTCTCAAGGTGAGATGGAATATCTAAGAAAACTACACCATGTGCTTATTCTTCTTAATTCTCAAGTGAGAACATGTTCCTTTCTCCCTCTTCTTCTTTATTATTTCTCAAATCCTTTTTTCTTCTTTCCTTTTTTTCAAAAATATTTTTTTAAGCCCTCATTTTCATAAATGACAATGAGTTATTTGTTGGGCATTCTTCCTTTTACATAACTTGTACATTTGATGCATTCTTTTTGGAGGGTATGGAACAAGTTCAACACCTTTAATATTTTTAGAAAAAACATAAGACACATGATGTACTATATGCTCAAAAGATACAAATGCAACTACATAATGTCAATTATGCAACTACTATGATATGCACATAAAGATAATGTTTATGTATAACTATTCTCTATACTTTTCTTTTTTAAAAAAGGAATATGCAAAAATGATTGTAATGCAAGACCTACCTACATGGAATGCAGCCAAAGAGTGAAAGATAGTAATGTGCTCCCAGCTCTTATGGTGGAGTGTGAATGACATTGCGGTGGATAGATTACAAGACTAATTGATAGAACCATCAAAAGATATTAAATATCCCTCCTTACGGACTTCTGTTCCACTAAATCAAGGGGTTTCTCTCTCTCACTTACGATTAAGGTCTCATTACCATTTGGTCAGTTTAGGTTCAACATCCAAAACCGTCCACATTTCTTGAATCATTCAGATGTACAATTATGATCATATGTTTTAAAGTTGACCTACCCAATTATTTTCATAAGTTACGTGTTCAATTTCAAACAAAGCAAGCTTACAATTACTTGAAGAAAAAAAATTAATGCTCAAATTTCAGCTTTCCCCATATGAAAACAAGAGATGACACTCATTTAAAATTAGACATCCACATATTACACTAGATAGATGTGGATCCTAGAAAGCTGTAAACAATAAAAACTAGAAAATACTAAAACAAAAGAAGATAAAAATAAAGACTAAGATAGAAACTGTTCCATCTCCCCCCCAAGCATGAATTCAACTATGGCCCCATTGTCAAAAACAACCTTGGAAGGTGGAACAGTGATACCCTTCTATTGTTGTGGTAGTGGAAATGGCGGGTACTGCTGGGTATGGGGGTCCCACTCAGGATATTGCCCCTGAAAGCTCAGATCATAAGTCGGCATGGGCGGTGGTTGTGGATACCCTCTAAAGTAGTTGTGGCTCCAATAATGATCGTAGAATGGCTGCTATTGTTGCTCGATCCTCCCCAACCGGTCATAGACCTGCTGTTGGTTGGCGAACAACTGACGTTCATTCTCAAAAATCACTTGTTGATTCACATACAACCTGTTGGTCGTGTCATGTATATCTGCAAAGGATGTGGTATGCAGTTGCTACATCTCCTGAATGCCTTGCGGCATGGCATACATTCCCTGCATCAAAAAGGCATCCTCTCCTTCCTGAGAGGGTTGTGGTGGCGGAGGTTGTGAGGATGATGATGCACCCGAATAGAAGCATGGCCGCTTCCTCAGTGCCACTCGTGTATGAAGAGGAGTAAGAGTCTCCTCTTCCTGCTCATGCTCATCATCGTCATCGTTGTCATTGTCCTCCTCGTCTTCTGCACTGTCAGACTCGTCGATGGCAATAATGGGCCACCTCAAGTGTTGCCCCCCCGAATGTTGAAGACAGGATCGGGGAGCACACACTCATGATATTCTTTGTTGACGTGGCAGTGCGCATAGACCACACCATCACAAACTGTCAAAAAATTAGACCGATGTAGATGATGGAGACTGACAAAGCTCTTACTTACCAGGGGAGGCATTGAAGAAAGATCTAGTCTGCGATAGAGGGTTAGAGGAGTGATGAGTCCCCCAAAATGAATTGGGGCTCGCCTGGTGCTCCTCTTCATGACCAACATGCGCGTTAAGAAAAACACGCCCCAGTTAAGATTGCCCCTTGTCAGCAGATTGTACAGGAAAAAGAGATTGGTCTCTTCAAATTTTCTCAGTGACACCTCACCTCGAGCAAAGAAAGTGATACAAAGCATGCGTTGAAGGACCCGCAGAAAAGGATGCATAAAATCTGCAACCGTGATATTGTGATAGCTAATTGTCTTTCCTTGAGGGGTTGTCACCAGCCGTGTAAACATGGCATCATAATCAGCCTGATTGTCTGGCCGTCAGTGCTTCTCGGGAGAGTGCCACCCATTGTAAATTGAATTGAACTGCTGCAACATCAGATTGTAGTTTCTGTTGAAAAGCCAGAAAGATACTCGGCCTTTAATCTGTTCCCTGTCGGCAGCATTGAGGTCATTTGGCACGACGCAAATATCTAGCGACGCCATAAACTCCACCACTAGTTCTTTGTAGGTCGGCCATTCATCAAAAAAGGGGTGGCCCTCCACATGATTGGTGACCACGTCATTGATCCTACCTGTCCTCCCCTCTTGGCCATGGAGTACATACATCAAGTTATCCTCAAAGTCGTGATCTTGGATCATGCGCTGGTTGCAATATCGAAACGTCTTGATAGTCCTCTTCATAAGCTCCTCGTAAACTTTTTTCACATTCGCAGACGGATGTGCAATCCGGGGATAAGGGACGGAGCCTGGCGATGGTCGAACGAAAGTCTCAATCTCCATCGGCACAACGCTCGAAGACGACGAAGCGGTGTTCCTCACCATGATGATTAGAAAGGGGTAGCGAGGAAGAGAGCTCAGTGAAGATCCAGAGAAGAAGCTCTCCGCTGTCGAAGAAGAACTCAAGGACGATCGTCCACTTGCTCAGTGTAGGCCCTTGATTGCTCACAAGTGCTCTAGCTCAATCAAGAGGAGAGAAGATTTGAAGGTGTGAAGAAGAAATGAACTCAACCCCTCCATATATAGATGAGATCGGTGCCCCTGTTGACTCGTCAATACCATCGATGGGGTGTCGATGGTATCGACACTGGTAGCACGATCCGTCTTCCACTGGTATCAACGGTCGTCGATTGATGGGTGTGGGGGCCCGGATCGATGACACGTCGATACCATCGACATGTGTCAATAGTATCAACTCATCCCACAGACCGCCCTCCAAATTTGGTGTGCTTCGTTGACGGTGTCTCATGGATCACTGACATGTCCGTCGATACCATTGACAGGTTATCGATGGCATCGACTTCTATATGCATCCCTTATCCTCGCGAGGCCTTGGCTCTAATTTTTCTTGATGTCAAGTCGATACCATCGACTATGGTGTCGATGACATCGACATTACTGAGAAGATTTCATCTAAAAATCTCTGGAGATCTCACGAGCATCGACCATGGATGCTATTGACTTGCTGCAGAAAATTTTGTCGATCAGCCTGATGGGTGGTCGATACTATCGACGAGGCTATCAATAGTATCGACAGAGAAAATTTTCTACAACTGTCGCTTTGCTCCCTAGTCACTACCATCAACACAAGGGTCGATGGTATCAACACCCAAACAGTCCTGCATACTTAACACACATATCAGGGCATCATTTTTATACTAAAAATGAAATTAATGTAAACTACTTAAAAAATGTGAAAAATCAACTAAATAAAGATGCAATTACTAATGGTTGGGTTGCCTCCCAACAAGCGCCCTACTTTAACGTCTTATGCTAGACGCAATAAAGCTCATCATTCTTCCTTAAGTGCCATGAGTTTAACCTCATGCACCTTTCTAGTATAATCCTCCCCATAATAGTGCTTCAATCTTTGGCCGTTCACTAAGAATGTTTTGTCACCATCCTTAACCATGATAGCACAATGGGGTCACACCTCCTCTACTATAAACGGTCCACTCCAGTGTGATCACAATTTTCCAGGGTGCAACTTTAACCTTGAATTGAACAAAAGTACCATATCACCCTTCTTGAACATCCGCAGCTGGATATGGTGATCATGGATTTGATTTGTGCGCTCTTTATAAATCCTTGAGTTCTCGTAGGCATTCATTCTCAGCTCATCTAGCTCATTGAGCTATAACATTCTCTTTCTCCCAGCCTCGTCCATGCTCAAATTCAACTTCCTTAGCGCCCAATTTACTTTGTGCTCCAATTCTACCGACAAATGGCATGTCCAGTCGTACACCAACCTAAAAGGCGTAGTTCCTATAGGTGTTTTGAATGCATTCATGTATGCCCATAATGCATCTGGTAACAACGCACTCCAATTCTTTCTTGACGAGGCCACGATGCGCTCTAGGATCTTCTTAATTTCTCTGTTTGACACTTCCACCTGGCCTTGTTTTTGTGGGTGATACGGGATGCCTACATTGTGCTTGACCCCATATTTACTCAGTAATACAGCGAATTTTTGATTTGTGAAGTGGGTGCCACCATCACTGATAATCATCTGTGGCGCACCAAACCTATAGAAAATATGATCTTTTACAAACCTACACACTACCGTAGAATCATTAGTCCTTGTGGGTATTGCCTCTACCCACTTTGATACATAATCAACAACAACTAAGATATACAAATTGGAGTTGGAGGACACAAATGGTCCCATGAAATCAATACCCCACAGATCGAACACCTCAACTTCTTGGAATACAATGAGGGGCATCTGTTGTCATTTTGATATATTACCTACCCTTTGACAAGAATCACATCGTCTCACGTAGTCATAGGCGTCCCTAAAAAGTGTAGGCCAGTAAAGACCACTCTCTAGCACCTTAGCCGCCATCCTTGCACTTGCATGATGACCGTCGGTAGATAGTGTATGACAATGACTAAGCACACTCTCATATTCATACTCTGGTACACACCTGTGCAAGATTCCATCTCTGCATTGTCTCAACAAAATTGGGTCATCCCAAAAATAATATCTCAAAGAGTGCAAAAACCTTTTTTTCTCTTGATAGATCCAATCATCCGGGATTTCTTTACAGGCAAGGTAATTGACAATATGCAAAAACCAAGGATCTGTCGATTGAATTGAAAGAATTTTCTCATTCGGAAATGTCTCAGTAATGGGTATGTGGGTATCCTTCTCGTCAACCCGCTCTAACCGAGATAAGCGGTCCGCAACCACATTCTCAATACCTGCCTTATCTTTAATTCTTGCAACAATAAAATCCACCTAATCAATCTAGGTTTTGCATTGGTTTTCTTCATTAGGTATTTTATGGAGGCATGATCAGTCCACACCACAACCTTAGAACCCACTAGATATTGCCTAAATTTTTCAAAAGCGAAAACCACGGCAAGTAGTTCTTTCTCAGTAGTGGTGTAATTTAGTTGTGCATAATTTAAAGTTTTAGACGCATAAAAAATTATTGTAGGTTTGTTCTCAAGTCGCTGCCCAAGAACGGCCCCAATGGCAAAATCCGACACGTCACACATAAGCTCGAATGGCTTAGTCCAATCCGGTGTTTGAACAATCGACGCAGAAATCAGTTTGTTCTTAAGCACCTCAAAAGCATGCAAGAATTTATCGTTGAAATAAAAAACGACATCTTTCTCAAGCAAATCCGAAAGTCGCTTAGCTATTTTTGAAAATTCCTTGATGAACCGACGATAAAATCTCATGTGACCAATGAAACTCCGCACTCCTTTCACCATATTTGGTGGTGGTAGTTTGGAAATAACCTCAATCTTTATTGGATCCACCTCCAGTCTTTTGTTGGACACCTTGTATCCTAGCACTATGCCTTCATTTACCATCATGTGGCACTTTTCCCAATTGAGGACTAAATGTGTGTCCTCACATCTCTGTAACACCTTATTAAGATTCTGCAAATATTCTTCAAATGACGCACCATAGACGGAAAAGTCATCCATAAAAACCTCCAAGCAGTGCTCCACCATATCTGAGAAAATAGCAAGCATGAAGCGCTGAAAAGTGGTCGGTGTGTTGCACAAACTAAACGACATTCGGCGATAAGCAAAGGTTCTGTAAGGACAAGTGAAGGTGGATTTCTCTTGATCCTTAGGATAAATGGAAATCTGATGTAACCAGAATAGCCATCCCAAAAATAAAAATGAGAGCGGCCAGCCAGTCGCTCTAAAATCTGATCAATAAATGGAAGAGGAAAGTGATCTTTTAGGGTAGCGGAATTCAAGCGGTAGTAATCGATGCAAACACACCACCCGGTTACCAATTGGGTGGTAACATGTTCATTCAACAAATTTTGAGTAACAGTGATTCCCCCCTTTTTAGGGACTACCTGTGTGGGGCTTACCCATGTCAAGTCTGAAATGGCATAGATGATGCCCTCCGAAAGGAGCTTGATCACCTCCTTATTGACGACCTCCATCATGCTAGGATTTAGTCAATGATGTGGCCGAATCACTGGCTTGGCTCCTTCCACAAGCCGAATTTTGTATCGGCAATGAGTAGGGGAGATCCCCTTGACGTCAGAAACAGACCATCCAAAAGCACCATGGTGGTTCTTCAATACAATCATCAATTGTACTTCCTCATCGGCACTTAGATATACTGATATGATCACCGAAAGCTTCTCATTATCTGCTAAGAAAACATACTTTAGGTGGGGGGCAGCGGTTTAAGTTCCAACTCAGGTGGGCTGACCAAGGAGGATTGAAGCGGTGGTGGCAGCGGTCTCAGATCTTCATAGTGCTTGGCGTAGTAGCAAGGAAACACTTGAAGCATCTTTACACATTCTTGTAATAAGGTGATTCTCATCCAATCTTTAGTTAAGTTGAACAGACATGCCTCACGGGGCAGTTGCGAGTATGAATCAAACATAGAGACAGTTATAGCCTCATCCTCTATAGATGGTGAAACTTCCTCTTCTTCATCATCAGGATAACCCACTGCTTTCACAAGAGAAATTACCTTTGTCTGCTCCATAATGTCCATAGCAATTGTACCTTTATCTACTTTCATCATGACGTGGGCCATATTAAGAAATGGCTTCCCTAGACAAAGAGAGATGTTGTGCTCAAAGTGCTTTATTTTATGACGTTGTTCATTTACTTGTGATTGCTTTGGATTTGACGGCATGAGCATTTCAAATCTGTCATCCACTATACCCATTGTTAACCGAACTCTACCCATCTCCAGTATCATGTCAGCAATGGCTTGAAAAGGTCTTCCCAACAGTAGCTCATTCCCTCGGTCATCTTGCTTCTCCATAATGAAAAAATCAACCGGGAACAAAAACCTATCAACCTTCACTAGGACATCCTCACAAATACCATACGACCTCACCATAGAATTGTCTACCAATTGAATTGTCATATTGCTATGTCTAGATTCTTTTATCACAAGATTTTTGAATGTGGAGAGGGGCATCAAGTTAATACTTGCCCCAGAATCACATAGTGCCTCACCAAATTTAACTTTACCAATATAGCAGGAAATGTTGAAACAGCCCGGATCTTGTCACTTTGGTGTGAATTTTCCCAGAATGAAAGCGCTGACCTGCTCCTTAAGTACTACCACCTCAATATCAGGTATCTTCCTATTTTTGGTAATTATATCTTTCAAAAATTTACCATACAAGGGTATCTTCTCAATCGCCTCCAACAAAGGAATATTAACAGAAAGTTTTCTTAAACTGTCTAGAAATTTCTTGAATTGTGCATCCACTTTCTTGGCTTTGAGACTGTTGGAGTAAGGGATGGGGACAATCTATGCCCTCTGATGTGGTGGAACATATGGCGTCATATTATCTTTCTCCTTCTCTGCAATAGGCTCATCTGTGGCCTTGTCTCCTTCATCTTCAATTGTCTTTACCACTTCAGTACCCTTTGCTATCTCACCTAGATTTTTTGGTTATTGGGTGCTCGGTTCATCGACCCTAGGGTTTAAAAGTTTCTATCCACTCCTTTGTAGAATGGATTTGGTCTGGTGGTTCCCTCCTGGAACATTTGTGCTTCCTGGAAAACCTTGCACTGTGGGCTTCTTCAGACTTGTTATTTCAGCTGCCATCTGTGTTATGGATGTCTCAAGAGTCCTCATCTGGGCTCTATGACTTTGTAGAGTTTGCCCAAACTGGTTCATAAATTCTCCTTGTTGCTTGATTTGTTGGCCAAACATGCTCATTATCTCTTGATTCTACTTTATGACCTGATTGAGCAACTCATTACTCTTTTCCTCTATTGTTGGCTATGGCTTAGCATCAGGATCCTGTAGGAAATTATTTAGATCCTTCCATGAAATCGTTTTATCCTTCCTCCAAGAATAGTCATTATTTATGTACCCCTGCTGCTGGCACATGAGCTTCACTTGTGCCTCATCATCAGATCCATCATCTTCTTTTGCTAGCAATTTCTTGGCTAATATGTGCATTTTCGCGTTAAGCTCCTTAATGGCTTTTGAATCTCCAGCAATTCGAACCTGTTTTGGTGCATCTCTGACACCCCATGACTGTTTCTTAGCCATGTTCTTCAAAATTTCCCAACACCTTGTGTATGTGTTGTTCAAGAGAAGACATGAGCCTATTGAATCTAAATTACTTCTGTCATGCTCATTGAGAGCGAAGTAGAAAATTTTTACGTGTTTGTCCTTATCCAGCCCATGATGTGGGCACCTCCGCAGCATGATCTGGAAGTGCTCTCATATCTCAGAATAGGTCTCACCAGCCCTTTGACTGAAATTATGGATCTGCCTCACGAGATCATTGGTCTTCTCTGGGGGAAAAAATCTTTCGAAGAAAACCTCTATCATTTGATCCCAAGTCTCCACGATCTCATCATCAAGGTTATGCAGCCATTCTCATGCATTTCCTGCCAGAGAGTTGGGAAACAACTTCAAGTAAAGTGCTTCCTGTGGAAACCGGTCAATTTTTATCATATCAGAGTTCTCTACAAAAGTGCTTATGTGGGCCACTAGATATTCATTCTTCAGCCCATGAAACGCTTGATATTTGACCAAATTAATCAGTGCCTGATCAATTTTATATATAGGAATGTTTATTGCCTGTCTTTTAATAGGCCCCTTTTTACGCAGAAGAGGAAGAAGCCTTGATATTCTCCCATATTGTTTTTTCTTCAGCCACTGCTTCTGGTTCAGAATCTGAATCCACATCCTCAAGATGATTTTGGATGTTGTTTTCCTCATCGTATGATCCCGAAGATGGGACCTATGATAATGATTGTGTGTAGTCTGTGCTACACGTGCTCACCATGTACTAGTACCTACAAAAAGATGGATTTAATTAAGCACAGTGCTAGATGAAAGCAGAATGTGAAAGATAGATGATTAATTTAAAAAATTAAAATTGCAAATGAAAAGAAAAAGTAGCCTAGAGTGGCCGCTTGTAGCACTCGTAGTGCCGAAAATTGTCATATCCCTGGCAACGGCACCAAAACCTTGACACGATTTTACCGTGCGTATAACACAAGTGCACACGTTAATGTAATATAGGCCTTGTGAGGGCTGAGTCGAACTCAGGGAAATAGAATTCTCGGTAGACTACTACTAACTACTCACGATCAGCTAAACTGATTTTAAAAGTTTGATAATTTTTTGATAAAGAAAAATAAAACAAAAGAAAATAGAACGATTGATTAAATAGTTGGTTTAATGAATTTCAATGGAATCTTTAGAATTGCAGTTTCATCGCGGGTTCTCATTGCACTAACTTTTACACAATTACCATGAAATGTCTCCTAATTCGGGTAGTGGCATGGAATTAGAATTGTTCGCTTCTGTGATACAATTCACTACCTTAACCTAAGTTGGTTCCACGTCAGTAGCAACATATGCCTTAGATAAGGTGCATGGAATTTAGGTCTAAACGTTCCCACCATTAATCGTACATCACCTTTTCCAAGAAATGTATTGATTAATGTGATTATCATTTCTTTTCAACCATTAATTCTTCGTCAAAAGCAATTAAAGGTATTGGATTATCACTATGGTGATCAAGCACAATGATATAATAGAGAAAATGATAGCATACCATGAATTTTAGAGACAAATTATGATAAACTTTGCTCAAATTGTCATACAACGATCACCCGGGCTACTCTCAGTCCTATAGACAAAGGGGATTAGCCACGCATGTTCATCTCAGTAGAAAACATGCTGAAGGAAAGAGGAAATATTGAGAAAATGTAGATATATGTGAAGTAACCCCTGAACAGAGAAGATCCAGGCATTCCTCGACATAGGATGAATGTTCTACAACCTTTCAGTGGTGGAAAACTCCTTCTACAACCTCTGGAACAATCGGTGCGTAGCTCTGGCTCCGTTCTTCCTCCTCTCTTCTCCTCGAGACTTGTGCAGTGGTTAACGATGTGATAGATGGCTTAGAGCCTCTATCTTTAGGTATAAGAACCACTTTAGGCTGCCAAAACATCACCACCGTACGATTAGACTCGAGATGTAGATTAACCTGATCTGACGGCGTCGATACCATCGACGTGGGTCGATGGTATCGACCCACCCGGATACCGGCGGTCCTCTACTTTTATGGGTTTGCTCTGACATGATCTCGATACCATCGACTTCTGGGTCGATGGTATTGACACCTTAGGCGTCGCTTTTATGTGGACTCTGATGCTTAAGTTGATTCTGCTAAGACGGAGTTGATAGTATCGACTATTTGGTCGATTGTATTGACTTGTAGAAATCTGATTTACTAAAGCTATCTCGCTACCATCAACTTCTGGGTCGATGGTATCGACTCATTCTACTCTTTTACGGCTACCTCTCTGTGGCCCTGTCGATACTATCGACATCCGTCGATGGTATCGACAGATGTATATATCCATTTTGCCTGAAAATTAAAGATAAACTCGAATCAACTTTGATAACTTTGATAAATATGATCATTCATACCAAATGAGATACAATAAGGTAAATTTGATGCATAATAAGATTATAGGCTGAAGGAACTAAATCATGCAATATTAACCATGAAAATGACCAATAATAGCATAAAACACATATAAAACTAGCCTATAAAAGCGACTCAAAATCCTCACATCAATCCTATTAAAAAAACCATGAGTAGATATAGAGATGTGACTTTCTGTGAGAGTCAGAAAGTAACAGAGCCTGAGAGTGATGATGCAGAGGCTGCAAGATCAATTGATAATTATTTTGATGATGAGTATGAGGATGCTTCAACTTCTTCACCGATGCAATTTTTAGATGATGAAGAAGAGCAGTATGATTACTCTTAGTATCACAATGAAAGAACATCAAATGCTCCTGTTCTAGATGTACAAATGACTAGTTTAGACTCACAGTCAGAGACTTATGGGCATGGCAAGCAAGATCATCACTAGGTTGAGTCCTCAGAGCAGCAACTAAGGATGTCTGATAGAGTTCGTCATCCTTCATCTAGATATCCTTTATATTAGTATATTCTCCTTACTGATTAGGGGGAGTTGGAGGCTTTTCAAGAGGGAATGACTCATAGAGATAGAGCACAGTGACATCAGGTGGTGTAGGAGGAGATGTCTTCTTTGTAGAAAAATGATACCTATGAGCTTGTGGCGCTTCCCAAGGACCGGAAAGCATTAAAGAACAAATGGGTCTATAGGATGAAGAGAGATGACAACAATAAGGATATTAGATACAAAGCCAGACTAGTTGTCAAGGGCTTTGGTCAACGACCAGGGGTGGATTTTGATGAGATATTTTCTCATGTTGTGAAGATGACCTCTATTAGATTGGTTATAGGGTTGGTTGCTAGCTTAGATATGGATCTTGAATAGATGGATGTGAAGAAGACATTCTTCATGGTGACCTAGACAAGGAAATCTACATGGAGCAGACAGAAGGTTCTCATGTTAAGGGGAAGGAGCACTTGGTATGCATATTAAAGAAGAGTTTATATGGTTTGAAACAAGCTCCAAAGAAGTGGTACAAGAAGTTTGATTCTTTCATGCAGAGTCATGGGTACCAGAAGACAAGCGCAGATCCATGTGTTTACATCAAGAGATTTCCTAATGGAAAATTCATTAATGTAAGATGTCATGCCCATCTACTCATGAGGAGAATGAGGAGATGGCTAGGATTCCCTATTCTTATGTTGTGGGGAGTTTGATGTACATAATGGTGTGTACTCGTCTTGATATTTCTCATGTGGTTGGTGTTGTGAGTAGGTTTCTCTAAAACCCTAGGAAAGATCACTGGGAGGTGGTCAAGTGGATCTTCATATACTTACGAGGCACTAGAAGCATGTGGTTGATGTTTGGTGGTTTTAAACCATCAGTTCTGAAAGGCTTCGTTGATGTTGACATAGCAGGTGACATGGATCATAGGAGGTCTACCTCTGGGTATGTTTTCACTTTTGTAGGGGGAGCAATATCTTAGAAATTCTAGTTGCAAAAATGTGTTGTACTTTCTACTATAGAGACATAGCACATTGCAGCAACGGAAGTAGGAATAGAAATACTCTAGATTGTGAGATTTCTAGGGGAGTCGGGCATAGATCCGGTTGATCTAACTATTTTCTATATTAGTCAGAGTGCTATTGACATGAGTAAGAGAACAATGCATCATGCATAGACAAAGCACATTGATGTGAGATACCATTACCTTCCTGATGTGTTTGATAAGAGGTGGCTGAATCTGAAGAAGATTCATACTAAGAAGAATTCTTATGACCTGATGACCAAGGTGGTGACACGAGACAAGCTGGATCTCTACAAAGAGCGTAATGGCATATATTCTTAATGATGACCTTGTGATGATAGTTCCTTCCTTGGGCTGGAGGGGGAGATTGTTGAGCCCATGAGCATTCCATCCCAAGAGCAAGAGGCCCATTAGGGCATTACTCTTTCCTACTACTGCTTCTTGGGATATATATATCCCCAAGCACACAGTGTGAACAACATAGGCAAGAAATTGCAACCAACCGCCAATGGCAATTACTAAAGGCAGCTGTCAAGTAAAGCCAAGGCAGAAAAAGAAAAGGAAGTGCCTTAGAGATGGGGAAGAAAGCAAAATAAGAAGAAGGAAGAAAAAGAAAGGGAAGAAGAAAGGAAGCGGGGGCATGACTTCCACGATATCCGAGTGTCTTTTTCAGGCCATCTACTACAATGCACTTTGTGAAAGAGTTTGCCTTTCTTGAAAGTTCTGGAGTAGTAGAATTATAGGAACTACTCCCTGTGGTATGGTATTTTCTTATTTCTCCTTCTTGATATATCATCTCAGATATGGATCAAAATCTAAGAGGTAAAAATTATATCTTTGCTTCTTATAGTGGATTTTCTCGTGGTTGTCCCTATGATTTTTTCCTCACACATTGTGAGAGTTTTTCACGTAAAAGCATGGTCTTTTTCTCTTCTATTTGCTTCCAATTATTATCTTAGGCTTACACGCTCATCGGTAATGCTTCTGTATATATATATTTTTGCATCTTAGTTGCATAGTATACGTACACATATGTCCCATCAAACAAACCCATAAAGTGGTATCAGAGTCCGGTTCGGACTTGGGGTTTTGCACATTTGTGAAATACACTACTTGGCTATGTGATGATCCTTTGTAGTATGGTGTAGTTAATAGCCTTTCAAGGGGGAGCTTATGGGCTCACACATGAGGGGGAGATTGTTAAGTCATGTGTGAATGAATTTAATATGAATTTAATCCCACATTGTCTGGTTGTGAAGATATACACCCAAATATAAATAATTAGACTATCCAATTTGTTTTGGAATGAACCCCAATTGGATTATATATTAAACTAGATCATCCCCCCTTAGTTTCTCCCTACATATATAAGGATGCAAGTTTAATATTATTAGTTTTGGTACGTATCTTAGTCATCATATATTTTGAATATATCCAAAATAGGGCATCACAGTTGAATATTTAGTTTTTTGTATCTATGGTTTTATGGGTTTGAGTAACATATGTTATATTGTGATATTAAAAAAAATCAATTACTTGCAGAGTATATCAATCATGACATGTTGGATTCTTTTGTTTATTAAGTTTTTATATTTGAATTTGAAACTACCTACTACTACAATGATTGAGACCTAATAAGTGCTACCTTTGAGTTGATGTCGAAATAAGATGCTGAAAGTTAATATTTATTTGTCTTTAGGAAATATGGAGAATATTTTAGTTCTCAAACATTTAATATTGATTTACCTATTCATGAACTCAATTATGTCTATCTTTCATGATGTCAGTGCTCGTACCTTCAACATATTTAGATATTTTTTATGCTATTAGGAAATTCTCCTATTATTTTTTTTACAAGAGGAACCACCCCCGCATGAGCGTCACTTTTGTGACCCCCGCAGGTGGCGTAAACCTCTTGGGGCCCTTGACAACCCACAAGGAGCAGCCCAATACGGTCGCATCGTTGGCCGGCCGACGTGGTGGGAAAATCACTTCTGAGGCCATAGCTGGGAGTCGAACCCGTGCCCTCTCGCAGAGAGCTTGCGAGCCGCACCACCCGAGCTATGCCTCACCGGCTCTACTATTATTTGTCTTTATATTATTATGACTTGCAATGATTTTGTTAAAACTTAATATGATAATTGTTGTGTAATATCATATCTTCTATTTTGAGAATGTGTACACATTATGCGAACCAATCACTTAAAAGTCATATTTTGATAAAATTGAAATTCTTTAACTAATCATCGAAAACTTAATTTCCTAAAAGTCAATTTCAGCTCCTAGAAAATTAGTTCCAAGGAAATGAAAATTGCACTAAACAAATCAGAGCTGAGAGACGTTTGAGCAACACCTTTTCCCAATCATACATTGGGGGCGGTAAAAAGTTTGGAAATTACACCAACTTTGCTATAAGTAATCTTCACTCGAAACCTTATACCCTTTTAAATTATATTGCAATAAATTTAGTCACCCTCTCAATTTTAAATAGTGTAATACGTATTGAACTAGACTTTGTTCTATCTCTACCACCTAGTATTGTTTACTTCTTACATTAGTTTGTTATTCAATGTAATATTAACTTTAGATATAAAGATCTAGAACTAATTACCTTCGTATAACTTTTATATTAATAAGCATTATGTTACCACCCGCGTAGATGAACAATGATTAACCTAGTCGTTAAGGCTTTGATTTCTCCTTGAAAGATAAGAACCAAAAAGTAGTTAACTAGTATGTGGTCTATGGATACAAATTGAAAAGAAATTACATTGCATAAAGAGAAATGCCCGATGAGTTGCATAAACACATATCTCAAATAATATATGATACTTTGATGTTTCATGGAATTAACTTAATGATATTTGAATATAACTTTGTGTCTTACACAAGAAGCTAACTTTGAACTTTTCAAGTAGAATTTTGTGCACATTACATTGGTTCAAAGTATATGATGTAACAATGGCATGCACCGTACTGTAAATATATAAAGTAGTAAATAGATTAGAGTTTTAGTATACGTGAAATGGAACAGTAATACAAATATGACGTCGAAGCCAAATTTGTTATATAATACATACATATATTAGTATTGATTATTGTCAACTATGATAATGCATGGTATTATGATTTGTGAACATATAAATATATAGGAGAACACTTGATACATGTGAATCAGTAAACTACATAAAGATCAAAATTTTGTAAACCATAGAACAATGCACTGAACAAAGTCGACTATATTATCGTGAGTTGAGAGGTGAAGCTACTTCTTTGACATTATAATATTTGTGTCTTTAATTTGAATAATAAAACATTTCTCACATCAAAATTGTAAAGAACAATTATCAAAATTTGAGAGAAGATTTATTGACTTGAGTCATGATTGAATAACTTTGGTAATACTAATGTGGAACAATGGTGGTTGTGATGCTATATGTCGGGAGCACTATGCAATACCCCAGTGTACGGGGTTTAGACAAAATATTCTTAGTCGAAGGTGAGTATGACTAGAGAGAGGTAAAACATGAGTGGATGAAATGATTTATGATGAGAAGAAAAGCTCACAAGGAAATATAAGGGTTGTAAAAGTAAAATCGTCTAAAAAGGCCCTTGTGCATTTTCTGAAACGTATACTGAATTCTTGAACCACTTTGAATCAATAAAAAAATGTCTTATATTTCACTCATCTTGAGTAGTTTCTCTTACATAAACGACACAATGCTGAGGCAAAAGAAAAGATTTTTGGATAACATGGAATGAATTCGAAGAATATTCACGATGGAAAAATCAAGAAGGGGAGAAAGTGGAGACCAATCACTGTAGTTCAAATAATCTATGATCACCTAAAGAAAAACCTTTATCAGTCATAAACAAGTACATAAAACCTAGGACCACTGGACTGAAAACATGTTTGTAGGTATTGGTTGGTGGCTGAAGGGTCATGTCTGTTTGCCTACTCAATGGGGCCTTGTATCTTTCGAGTTTTTCTCTAAATGGAAATGACTGTGTGGGGTCTTGTTCTTCTTGGCAGTGGCTTTTGTGTTGCGTTTGCCTCTTTTGCTAGCCACATATATTGATCAATTCTCCTCGAGAGGTATGATTACTATATAACAATTACTATCGTCTGACCTAGATAGCGATTTCATTCGTCCGAACGTTATAGACCGCTTAGGTTTGTTAAGTTTTTTTTTTTTTTTTTACTTTATTGATTTGTTAAAATAATTGGAAACATATTTTTCCTACATTTTATTTACAAGTGTACTGCCAGCTTTAAATTAATGGAAGCATTTGATGTTTGTTATAACCATTTAGCCCACGTTAACCTCTCATTATGAACGAAAACGATATCAGACACACTGTGAACAATTATACTTGATTGTGATTATTCTGGAATGCTGTTCTCTCTTAAATTGATCCAAAACTCCTCTGTCCCGACAGGACATTCTGTGAGCCACTGAGCAAGTTATCAGTTCCCTCCAATAAGTGATACAATGGCCAGTGCACCAGCCGGTTTGCATGACCTGAGCACTAGTCATCCACTTGCTGTTCTAGCAACATACTGCAGGTTCCGCAGTACCGCTGGTGCTCTCCGTCAGATAATCTAATAAGTGATCGCAACATGTTGATATTTGACTTGCGATTAACATCTGCCAGCGTCCACGTCAGGCATAAGAATAGCTGAAGAATTAATTAACGAGATACAAACTAATTCAATAATTAAAATTCCGTAGGAAGCGCGTTCGACGGACCGATCGACCATGTCCTCAAGTCAACAATTCATTCGGAACTGGATTCCGTAGAAGCTGCAGTGGCAGCGTTGGCGTTATCATCACCGACACCCATCTCCTGGAGTGTCCGGCGGAGGTTGGACGCGTCGTCACGGAGCCGGGAGTTCTCCTGCATCATGCGCTCCCGGTCTCCGATGACGCGGTTGAGCTCGTTGATGAGCCGGCGGTTGACGGCCCTGAGGTGCACGACCTGCGCGGACAGCTCGTCGAGGTGCTTCTGCTTCCTCATCCGCGACCGGCGCGCCGACTCGCGGTTGGAGATCATCCGCCGTCGCTTCCTCTCGTCGATCACCTGGCTCTGCTGCTGCAGGTCGTCGTCTGAGGTCGAGTTGTTGCTGCCGCAGGGAGCTGCGGCGGTGGACGGGTACGGCATGTTCATCTCCATGTCGGTAGCCAAATGGGCAGTATTGCTGCAGTCACGGGCAAAGGCGGTTATAGCGGTGTCCATCTGCACGCCGAGTTGCTGCATGAGGGCAATGTTCCTGGCGGACAAGCTGTCGGAGTAGGGCGGGGCCATGATTCCGCTGGCCGTGTAATGCATCTTGGTCGGATTGGTGGTGTTGTGCGCCCTGGTCAAGTAAGGAGAGGTGACGTTCATGTATGAGGCCGGGTTTGCTGGGAGGAGGTACCGGAGACTCCCGAGTTCCCCTGGCTGCATAGCTGTTGAGTTTGTCGATATGGTTGCAGGTAATGGATTTTTAAGTTCAGAGGGACAGGAGAGTGGTGCGGCGGGGGCCGGTGACTGCTAGCTACCAGGCAGAGGAGAGGGAGTTGTCAGGTGGAAGGTGATGGTGGGGAGGGAAGCTAGAAGGGCGATGTGCTACTTTATAGGAGGTGGAAGGGAGGGTAGAGAGTCGGAGAAGGGACTTCGTTGTTTGTTTGGTGTCTGAGATTGGCAAATGCTCGAGTGGCCCACGCCCAAGAAGGCTCCAAAAGCTTGCCAAATGCAGAAGCACCACAACAAAACAAAGCCAGGCAAATTGGCGAATAAAGGTGGTACAGGGGAACTCATATGCAGCGTCTGTCCGTGGAGCAGCCACAGGTCAGGGGTCCGGACAATGATGACGAAATTCACGGAAAGAAGGACAAGATATCCGTATCCAGAGCCGTCGTTAATCTTTGCGCAAATCTTTGCCTCTGTTCTGCCCGTGCTCTGGCACCAAATAGCAACAGGGCGCCTCTCGGTAATGACAAGGGGACAAGTGGAGGGGAAAACGTAGTATCAAGTTCATTTTCTGTTTCCCAGGGACACCCCAGATAAGAGAAGAGTGCGACAGTTTAATTTAATCTCGAACTTGGTACAAAATATGCTTTAAAACACATATCATCCCCAGCGGTCATTTTTTTATTACTATTAGCATAAAAATAGTCATGTAAAAAATGAGTGTTGTACGTGTATTTCTCTGATTACTGCTATGTGTTTTTTTAGTACTGTTGTACATATTATTAGTACTATACTTTTTCATCTTAAAATTCGTAAAACGGCTACTAAGAAAAACACAATTATAAATGATGTCATATATCGTTTTCTTCAAACTTATAACAACTATATCATTACAATACACATTTTTATCCGACGATTATATGTCCAACAATATACATCCAAACATAGCCCTTCTTTGACGTTACCATGTTGTGCTTGTAGGTGTGGGACACGTTCCGTATACCAACATTCATCAAGGAAAATTGTCTCTCTTTTTTTTTTTCTTGATTGAAGGGTTGGAAGTTCAACCATCTGATTTGTACATGAACATAGAAACCAATCAAAGGGCCAACCAACTTATCAAGAAAATCATTAATATCAAGAACATCGACATATGTATGAAGCTAAGAACTTCATTGAGTTTTTACTTCTAAAAATCTATATTGTGGTAGTATATGGTTCTCTTAAAAGCTAGTGTAACATTATGGATACGATGTTCTTACTTTCCGTTGTATAATAGCTTAGATCATTAGATTTTTTTTATATAATATTAAGGAACCCCTCTCGAACAATGTCATATTGGATCCATCCAAACCAAGGAAATCTTGGGACCAAATAATTGTGCCATGACACAATAAAATGGTATAATTAAATGCCAATAATTATTGACGGCCTTCAACATTCATGAATGAGATGAATTGATGTTTGATCAAGCAAATTTATCGTAACTATTATGCCACACATTGCCTTGCCTCGAAGAGCTGGATAACTATGCCATGAAAATTATCTTTCGAAATCCTATATCTTTTTTGTAAATAAGAATAGCTACTAATTACAATTCTACAAAGACCACAATAATTGGTGATATAATTTTACAAACTGAACATGTATCTTTATATTTTCTCTACATGTACAAGAGAGAAAGTGTGATTAGCATTATTCTAGGGTTATTTGCGTGAGCGTAGAATTACTTTGGTGTTATAACTAAGACCTGTTGGGGATTTGGGATAAACACTACCCTTCCACACACGTGATTAACCCTAGCCAACTTTCCCTTATGTCAGCCAAACTCCCTCCTAAATTGTTGATTTTAGATTTTCTTTCTCATGCGAGAGTGACCACTTGTAATATCTTAGGATTTGAGGCCTCAAAAAATGATCTTAAGAAAATGATTGGACTATCTATGTCATCAAAGTGTACTTTTTAGGAAGATCATCACTAAGAACCCATAGTTAAGCGTGCTCATTCTAGAATAGTTCTAGGATGGGTGACTTGTCAAGAAGTTAATCTCAAGTTGTGTGAATGAGGAGAAAGCCCATGAGTGAGGCCAATGGTAGTCTGTGGGGCCGATTACCATTCTTGAAACTCTACCAGAGCCTTAGGCGGTGGGCCTATGCATTAGAAATGGTATCAGAGCTAATTATTCACATCTAGGTGGGGTCCACATGGGCATGTGGCATGCCAATCTTCATTTATACAATGTAGGAATGTTAGAATAGGTTATCCATGGTGATGGAGGCACCCTTGCGCATGTAGCCAAGATTGAGAGCTAGGTGTTCATGAGTCATTCTGGGTTTTTACAGAAACACAAAAAGAAATTGTGAGACCACATAGTTAACGCTTGATGAGGACGTCAAGAGTCTAAGTGGGGGAGATTGTAACATCTCAAAGTTTGATGCCTTAGATAAAATGATCTTAGTGGTTGGACTATCCATATCGACAAGGTACACTGCCTTTTCAAAGTTACATCACTAAGAACTCTGTGGTTAAACATATAGGACTAGGAGTAGACTAGCATGAGTGACTTTCAAAGAAGTTGATCTCAAACTATGCGTGAGGTGAGGCCAAAATGCACCTATGAAGCCAATGATGGTATTTGGGGTTCGTCATCATTCTTGAAACTCTACTAGAGTCTTGGACGGTGGTGTAACATCCCTGACCTGGGGTATGAGTTAACCCTAGGTGTTTTGCCTAATTATGTAATTAAGATACTGGTGATTATCTTTTTGCATGTAATTAAGTTCCTGAGGAACATACTTTTCCTTTTCTGTCCCTTTTTAAACAATGTTGAATTGATTGTTTTGTAATACAGGGACCTATGTGCAATTTACCCAGTTAGAAGGGTTAACTTGCAATTTGCACATGTTGAGATGTTCCTCTGATGTTGAGACATCATAAGAATTATTATGGTAAAGTTTGAGGGATTTCCCAAGCTTGAGCACCAAGGTGCAGCTGTGGAAGCAATCCCTGTGCTTGAAACCCTAAATTGGAGTAAAGTGCAATTTACCCAATTTGAGGGGTGCAACTTGTAAAATACACCATCTAAAATATCTTTTAAGACTCTTGTCATAATTTAGAGAAGAAATGATGAAGAAGTCACTTCAATTGGATAATCATATAATGAAAAACACCTTTGTGATTGAATAATCAAAGTGTAAGTACTATAGCCCTTTTATGTGTGTGCTTTAGTAATAAGTTGATCTTCTTGCCTTCATTTCTTGACCTTAGAAGAAGGTTGTCCTTAGAAATAAGAGGTAGGGGCGATCAAAGAAGAAAGGGAGGACTTAGATGAGAAAATGAGGAAAACCTATGTACTTATGTTGAAATTCCACCCAAGTATATAAGCCCTTTTCCTCACTTAGCAAAGGAATGTTTCTTTCGTTTCCTTCACTGTTCCCCCTTGCTCAACCGACTAAGGAGAGCTCTGGAGCTCAGGAGGACGACCAGGGGAGTGCAAGGTAGGTTTGGATCCTTCCTTTTTCTTAAATTCTTGGATGAAACTCGAATTCAAGGTCAAATTCATGGCTAGCTCACTTAGCTCTATCTTTCTAGCCATCTCTTCTCAACTTTTCTTGGAGGATTCACCTTGGCCGACCTATGGAGCTTCTAGGACGCCATTAAAGTCTTGGAGATCGAAAGCTTGGAGCTCAAGGAGCAAGCTTTAGGCGGGTTTTATAACTCTAAACCTATGCTTTGTTATATACATCTTTTATATGCTTTTAGTTGCTAGTTCTTCTTCTTCCCTATCTTCCCTTGCTTCCTTGCAAGCAAATCCGTGAGGAACAGTTTCTATTCTTGAGGACGAAGATGCGGGCGTTATTTCCTATGCTTATCCACAGTTTTCCACTTTACCATACGACCTCAACCATGTGCCCATACGGTTTGCAAAACCGTTTGATGGGCAAACGGTTTCAAGGTCGTATGAAGGCATACGGTCTCAAGACCGTATGGCTGCATTGACCAAGCGTGGACCGTATGAGAATACTGTTCATAATTATTTAGGTCAATCACTCACAAAATTTGAGAGGTTAACTCCAAAGGAATCGTGAGATATAGGTAAAACAATTAGCAAATTCAATTGAATTTAGTTCTGATTTTCAATCTGCTTAATTTGCCCTTTTTGGGCAAACGGTCTCAAGACCGTATAAGATGGTTGACTAAGCGTTGACCATATGATATTACTGTTCATAATGATGTTAATTAATGACTCACCAAATTTGATGGACTAGTTCCAAATGAGTTAAGAGTTGAAGGTTGATTACTAGGGCAAAGCCTAATTGAAATCAGTGCTGAAATCACAATGAGCTAATTTGAGATTTTGGGTTGATTAGCCCAAACGGTCTCAAGACCGTTTGGGGAATCATCCAAACGGTCTCAAGACCGTTTGGGGATCACCCAAGACCGTATGGAGGTCTGGGGTCAAGAATAGTTGACCAATTGAAGGTACAAAGATACCAAATTACATTGCAATTAAGTATTGATGTAATGATCAACTCAATAAATCAAACCTTGATGAATTTTCACTAGAGTCCAAAGGATGGATGGGCAAACGGTCTCAAGACCGTTTGGTGTCAACCCAAGACCGTTTGGAGGTCTAGGGTTAAGGTAATTTGATCAATTGAGGGCCCAATTACAATGGGTTATTGAAATAATCAAATTGCTGATTTGTGAATTAATTAAGGTTCAACCCCTATCAAATCAATCTAGATTTTGATGAATTCTTGGGCAAACGGTCTCAAGACCGTTTGGAGTATATCCAAACGATCCCAAGACCGTTTGGGCCAAGTTTGAGCCCGATTGGAGGTCAATTGATGGGTTCAACTTCGATTTGATTCACATTGTTGAGTGTTGATGGTTGAACGTTTATAGACCTTAATTGAACCAACTCCAACCCTAATTGGATATCAATTGAGGGTCAATTGAGTGACCAAGTGGTTAAGGCTAACCCTAATTGTCTCAATTGGTAAGTGGTTAGCAAGCTTGAGACCAATTGATGGCTTCAACATAGGAAACCCTAATCGAGTTTACCCTTTGAACCACTTTGGAGGTCCATTCGACTTCAAACCGTATGAGGGCATTCGACTTCAAACCATATGAGGGCATTCGACTTCAAACCGTATGAGGGCATTCGACTTCAAACCGTATGAGGGCATTCGACTTCAAACCGTATGAAGGCATTCGACCTCAAACCGTATAATGTCATTCGACCTCAAGACCGTATAAGGTCATTCGACCTCAAGATCGAATGAGGGCATACGACCTCAAGACCGAATGAGGGCATACGACCTCAAGATCGAATGAGGGCATTCGACCTCAAGATCGTATGAAGGTTGAAGGTGTGAAACCTATTGGAGACTTTTGAAGTTAAGTATGCCTAAAGCCTTGAAGGCTTAAATGGTTTAATAGTTGTTCAACCTAAACCCTAATGATACCAAAAGACATTAAGGGTCAAGTGGTTAATAAATTAAACCATGATGATGATCAATGTGTAATTTACCATAATACCCTTGAAAAGTTCAATTGAGTGAAACCTTATTCTAATCAAACCCTAATCACTTAATAGTGGTGATTTGGTCTGTGATAATCAAAGTGGACTTAACCCAACTTGATCTAGATTGGTGTTATCACCATATACAAGTATGAGGAGAGAGAAAGTATCTTAAGAAAGAGAAAGTACCCTTTTATGATGGAAATTCAAGTAAAGTATCTTCAATACACATGAATGTGCATGATTAGGGTATGATCCACCTATGTGAGATCATGGAACCCTAATTATGATAAATGATGAATCTTAAACTAATCTGAGAGCATCAATGATGATGTTCCTCATACATGATGATGTTATGAGTTCAATTCACCATAATGTGAATAGTAAACCCTAATTCAAGGGTGACGGCATGTGAATAGTAAACCCTAATTCAAGGGTGATGACATGCAATATGAGTAGCAAACTCTAATTGATGAGAATCAGAGAACTTAGCCCTTATGACAAGAGTGAAAAGTATATTCTTGTTTTGAACTACCTTTATCAGTTGAATTAACCATACAGGTTCTGATATGAAGGTGATCATATCCAGGTATGGATGATGATATTATATTCATTGAAAGCATGTTGTTAGCTTTATGAAAGGTAAAATATCTTGATGCCTTGTCAGTGGCATCCTATGTTTTAATGGGATGAAAGAGCCATGAATACCATCAAGGTCATGCTTTAGAGATGACTTGTGATGAGTATACTGAGAAATGATGTTTGATGTGAGTTAGGTTTGTTACATTTAGTATTCTACTTTCAAAGTTGTTATGCTACTGTTATTGTTTGAAGAACAATGTATGATGTTAAAAGAATACTGAATGTACCTAACTAATCAAGTGTAATGTAGAAGCCCTGATCATAGATCCATCATTGTCAGAGATCAAATGATGGTGAAACAGGTTTTCCCAAGGGAACTCCTGGATCACATACTGTTGAGTATGTGGGGTATATGGATGTGTAGAACCTTACATCCTAGTGTAGGAATTTGATGTAGATGTATAATCCGTCAATCCTTCACTACAAAACTCATACCGTATCAGTGGATGGTAAACATGAAACCTCCTGATGACAAGGAAAGCAAAGATATCCGTATCAGTGGAAGATAAACATTCTGATGATGAAGAGAGTACAGAACGCCACTGTAACTCTAAAATAACAAAGGACCAGATTACCCTGGTGCGCTATAATAGTAGAGACACAAGATGTTCTACAAGTGATCCTCTTACTGACTGAGGAAGGTGAAGGTCATAAGAATCCGGCTCTTTCGATGACCTAGTATGATACTAAGGCACTTAATAGTGATTGGTTGGGGTATGAGTGGTAAACCTCATATCCACAGGGCATAATAATAAGACTGTTTGAAAAACATAATCTACAAGCATAATATACGTGTTGAAGGTAACTATGAGCTAATTGATTGATGTTACACTATATAGTGCATATGTTCTTCATGCTTGATAAATGTTGAACTCTTGTTTACAACTGCATCTGCTATTGAATATTTTGTAAGCTTTTACTGCTTAAGTTATTCTTTGATGTTATAATAAAGCTTCTGGCGGAGAGTTATAACTCTCGCTGGGACAATTATGTACAATTGTCTCACCTCGTAGACTTCAACTTTTTAGGTGGACGTCGAGGACGGAGGAACAGGTCTACAGGTGACCAGTACCAGCAGCAGCAGCACCAGGAGCAGCAGTAAATCTCAGGTGGAGATTTAGCCTACCATGTGGTGTAGTTAGAGTCAGTCCTATGTGTCCTCTGTACTCTCAGGTCTTGGAGTCTTTTGGTTATGAGTTCTTGAGATTTTGTATCTTGTTGTATATAATTACTCAAGAAGTAATTATCATGAGATGTAAACAGTTTATCTCCTTTTATGAATGAAGCTTTATGGATTCAAGATCTTGTCTCGAAAAGTTTTAATTTCCCGTGATTTTTGTCTTCCGTTGTTAATCGATTCGCTTCCACTAAGTTTAAATCGTGTTTATATCGTGGTTTGGAGATCAGAGCCCACAATTAGTGGTATCAATGCTCTAGGTCCGTTGAGTCTACAGAGGCATAGGACTTAGGATGTCGAGTCTATCCTTAGTATCTCTTCCTTATCTAATAGAATCTTCTGCTCCTCAGGAGAAGAAGATACATAAGGATGGAAGAGCCACATGATGAGTACGTGGCAGAGAGTAGTGCTAGTGCACCTCGAGGCGGTGCAAGGGTTCCAGAAATAGAACAGCCTGCACCTGAGCCACCCCAGTTTGACCCAGCTAATATGGGTAACCCAGTAGTTCAGACGATGTTTGGGCAGTTTATGAATGCCATGACACACATCACCGACAGGATGCCCATGCCTGCACCTAGGGCACCTGCCCAGCCCGAAGGACAAGGTATCGGTAAGACGTTCGAGCGACTTCGTCATGTCGGAGCTACCATATACTTTGGGACTGCTGACCCCGCAGATGCTGATCTGTGGTTAACATAGTTGGAGAAGGCTTTCAGGATTCTTATTATCCCGGAGGCTGAGAAGGTTAGACATGTTGTCTATCTTCTCAAGGGCAGTGCTGGTCACTGGTGGAACATGGAAGAGCAGAAGAGACCTGGAATAGAGTTCTCATGGGAAGAGTTTCGTCGGGAATTTATCAATAGATATTTTCCAAAGACCTTCCTAGATGAGAAGATCTCTCAGTTTGAGAGATTGAGGAAGGGCATGATGAACATTAGTGAGTATGAAGCTAAGTTCATGGAATTGCTGCGGTTCTGTCCGCACATGGCTGCCACAGATGAGGAAAGAATCAGGAGATTCGAGAAGGGTTTGAATGCTGATATGTCAACCCCTGTGTCTGCCTTAGAAAACCGAGAGGGATTCCCTACCTTCGTTGAGTCAGTCCGAAGGATAGAGAGATCTGTGGTTGAGAAGAGACAAACCCAGAAAAGATATCCACAGTTCCAGGGTTCTTCATCTAGGGATTTCAAGAAACCTAGATTCTCTGCACCTAACCCTCCACCACCCAGATCGAGTTCTCAAACTCAATGGTCACCAAGCAGAGGTAGAGGACGGAGTCAACCGCTTCAAGGGACTCACAGTTCTGCATCGATGTCAGTTACTGGACCACCCCGACCACAACAACAGGAGAGGAGATGCTACAACTGTAGTAAGGTGGGACACTTGATGAAGGATTGCCGTTCTAGGCCTGTCAGTGTGACACAGCCTCCGAGACAGAATCAACAAGGATCTCAGAGAATGCAATCTCAAGGAGCAGCTCGAGGACGTGGACAAGCGTCTCAAGCTGGATCATCAGCACCACCTCAACACCAGGCGACAGCGAGGTTCTATGCTATGAACCCACCAGATGCAGTGGTCAATCCACGGGTAGTGGCAGGTCAGATGGAACTTTTATATCCTGATATGTCTACATCCTGTGTTGTATCTGTTCTGATTGACCCGGGTGCTACGCACTCTTTCATCACTCATAGAGTGATTCATAACTGCAATGTGACTGTTAGTCATAGGGCAGATAGTTTGTTGTTGGAGACTCTGTTGAGTGGGTCTGCCGTTTTGCAGGAGGTATGCTCTCCTTGCATCCTCTTGTTTTCTGACCATCGCATTCAAGTGGATCTTATACCACTTGATATGCAAGGATTTGATATAATCCTCGGGATGGATACCTTAGAAAGGTATAGAGTTGTCTTGGATTGTGAGTCCAAGTTGGCTGTGTTTGCTGATGAAAGCAACACATGGATCTTTCAAGGTGAAAGAAAGATTCTGCCCACCTGTCTTGTGTCAGCTATGGTTGCTGATAAGCTGTTGAGGCAAGGATGTTATGCATTCTTGGCCCATGTGGTAGATGTTACCAAGGAAAGTTCCAATCCTGCCGAAGTTCCCATAGTCAGGGAATTCGAGGATGTGTTTCCTGAAGAACTTCCTGGTATACCACCACCTCGGGAGATTGATTTTGAAATCAATCTGATTCCAGATACGAAACCCATAGCCCAGAATCCGTATAGGATGGCGCCTATCGAGATGGCAGAACTCAAGAAACAGCTTCAAGAGTTACTTGAGAAGGGTTTTATCCGACCGAGCACTTCACCTTGGGGTGCTCCGGTCTTGTTTGTTAAAAAGAAAGATGGGTCAATGCGGTTGTGCATTGACTATAGACAACTCAATAAAGTAACAATAAAGAACAAGTACCCTCTGCTGAGGATTGATGATCTCTTTGACCAATTGCGTGGTGCAACAGTCTTTTCAAAGATAGACTTGAGGTATGGATATCATCAACTTCGTATTAAGGATAGTGACATACCCAAGTCTGCCTTTAGGACAAGGTATGGTCACTATGAGTTCACGGTTATGTCGTTTGGACTAACCAATGCACCAGCTGCATTTATGGAACTCATGAATAGAGTTTTTCGACCTTTCCTTGATCAGTGTGTTGTCGTCTTCATAGATGACATCCTGATCTATAGTAAGAATGCTCAGCAGCATGAGCAGCATCTTCGCCAAGCTTTGACCTTGCTAAGAGAACACAAGCTGTATGCTAAGTTTAGCAAGCGTGAGTTCTGGCTGCTGGAGGTATCTTTTCTAGGACATGTGATATCTGCCTCAGGAATTCGTGTTGACCCTACAAAGGTAGAATCTGTTCTACAGTGGGAACAACCGAAGACACCGACGGAGATTCGAAGTTTCTTGGGGTTAGCTGGCTATTATCGAAGGTTCATTAAGAACTTTAGTTCTATAGCCTTACCCTTGACCAAGTTAACCCGAAAAGATATTCCTTTTTCTTGGAGTGATAAGTGTCAACAGTCTTTCCAGTTGTTGAAGGAGAGGTTGACAAGTGCACCTGTGCTTGTGCTACCTGAGCAAGGAAAATGATATGTAGTCTTCTGTGATGCCTCCAAGAATGGACTTGGATGTGTGTTGATGTAGGATAAACAATTGATTTCTTTTGCTTCTCGACAGCTTAAGAAATACGAGGAGAATTATCCGACACACGATCTAGAGTTAGCTGCTGTGGTTCATGCCTTGAAGATCTGGAGGCATTATCTCTACGGAGAGACATTCCAGATTTTCACAGACCACAAGAACCTTAAGTATATCTTCTCTCAGCATGAGCTTAACATGAGGCAACGTCGTTGGATGGAGTTAATCAAGGATTACAACTGTACGATTGATTACCATCCAGGCAAGGCCAATGTTGTTGCAGATGCCTTGAGTAGGAAATCAGCAACATCAACCATGGAAAGAGCACAACTAAACTCTTTAGTATGCTCTAAGAGAGATATGCTTATCTCTTTAAGTCAAGACAATGTACAGTTGAAGGTGTCATTGTTAGACGGGTTGATGGCTGAGATGCATATTAAACCTACCCTAAGAGAGCAGATTAAGGAAGCACAGCAAGATGATGCTACAGTTCAGCAGATTAGGTCAGAGTATGGAAATGAGAAGCGAGATGGTTTCCATGACTCGGATGATCATGTAGCATGCTATCATGGGAGGATGATAGTGCCAGATGTGGATAACTTGAGGAAGTTAGTCCTGGAAGAAGCTCATTCTTCGATGTATGCTATGCATCCAGGGAGCACCAAGATGTATCGTAATTTAAAGGAACTATATTGGTGGCCTGGAATGAAGAAGGATGTTGCAGAGTTTGTTCTGAGGTGTCCTGTGTGTCAGCAAGTTAAAGCTGAACACCAGAAGCCTGCAGGAACAATGCAACCTTTACCCATACCACAGTGGAAGTGGGATCATGTTACCATGGACTTTGTTGTTGGCCTACCTAGGACAAACAAAGGACATGATTCCATTTGGGTATTTGTAGATAGTTTGACAAAGACAGCGCATTTCTTACCTGTCAAAACAACCTATTCTGCTGAAAGGTTATCACAGTTGTATGTACAAGAGATAGTACATTTGCACGGAGTTCCTGTCACAATAGTTTCTGACAGAGGTCCTCAGTTTACAAGTCATTTTTGGGAACAGTTACACAGAGCCTTAGGCACCAAGCTAAGGTTTAGTACGGCCTTTCATCCACAGACTGATGGACAGTCGGAAAGGACCATACAGACTTTAGAAGACCTGTTGAGAGCATGTGTTCTCCAGTTTACCGGAAGTTGGGATCTACACCTAAGCTTGATAGAGTTTGCCTATAACAATAGCTATCAACATAGTATTGATATGTCACCTTATGAAGCCTTATATGGTAGACGTTGTAGATCACTTTTGTGCTGGTATGAGACTGGTGAGCATCAGTTGTTAGGTCCTGATCTTGTGCAGCAGACCACAGAGAAGATTAAGATAATACAACAACAGATTAAGACTGCACAGGATAGGCAGAAATCTTATGCTGACAAGCGTCATAGACCCTTAGAGTTCCAGGTTGGAGACAGAGTGTATCTCAAGGTCTCGCCTTGGAAAGGAGTCCTTCGTTTTGGAAGGAAAGGGAAGTTAGCTCCTAGATTTATGGGGCCTTATCCAATCATTGAACGGATTGGAAAAGTAGCCTATAAACTAGAACTGCCACCAGAGTTACAGAGGTTACATCCTGTGTTTCACATTTCTATGCTAAAGAAATGTCACCCTGATACTGAGTCAATTCTACAACCTATGGAGGTAGAATTGAATGATGATATATCTTATGAGGAAGGACCGGTGTCAATCCTTGATAACAGAATTAAAAAGTTAAAAAAGAAAGATATAAGCCTTGTGAAAGTCCTCTGGAACCACCGTGGTGTTGAAGAAGCCACTTGGGAACTAGAGGATGAGATGAGAAGGAAGTATCCTGCCCTTTTCTCTTAATATGTTTTATTGATTTCGGGGACGAAATCCTTGTAAGGGGTGGATAATTTGTAACATCCCTGGCCTGGGGTATGAGTTAACCCTAGGTGTTTTGCCTAATTATGTAATAAAGATACTGGTGATTATCTTTTTGCATGTACTTAAGTTCCTGAGGAACATACTTTTCCTTTTCTGTCCCTTTTTAAACAATGTTGAATTGATTATTTTGTAATACAGGGACCTATGTGCAATTTACCCAGTTAGAAGGGTTAACTTGCAATTTGCACATGTTGAGATGTTCCTCTGATGTTGAGACATCATAAGAATGATTATGGTAAAGTTTGAGGGATTTCCCAAGCTTGAGCACCAAGGTGCAGCTGTGGAAGCAATCCATGTGCTTGAAACCCTAAATTGGAGTAAATTGCAATTTACCCAATTTGAGGGGTGCAACTTGTAAAATACACCATCTAAAATATCTTGTAAGACTCTTGTCATCATTTAGAGAAGAAATTATGATGAAGTCACTTCAATTGAATAATCATATAATGAAAAACACCTTTGTGATTGAATAATCAAAGTGTAAGTACTATAGCCCTTTTATGTGTGTGCTTTAGTAATAAGTTGATCTTCTTGCCTTCATTTCTTGACCTTAGAAGAAGGTTGTCCTTATAAATAAGAGGTAGGGGCGATCAAAGAAGAAAGGGAGGACTTAGATGAGAAAATGAGGAAAACCTATGTACTTATGTTGAAATTCCACCCAAGTATATAAGCCCTTTTCCTCACTTAGCAAAGGAATGTTTCTTTCGTTTCCTTCACTGTTCCCCCTTGCTCAACCGACTAAGGAGAGCTCTGGAGCTCAGGAGGACGACCAGGGGAGTGCAAGGTAGGTTTGGATCCTTCCTTTTTCTTAAATTCTTGGATGAAACTCGAATTCAAGGTCAAATTCATGGCTAGCTCACTTAGCTCTATCTTTCTAGCCATCTCTTCTCAACTTTTCTTGGAGGATTTACCTTGGCCGACCTATGGAGCTTCTAGGACGCCATTAAAGGCTTGGAGCTCGAAAGCTTGGAGCTCAAGGAGCAAGCTTTAGGTGGGTTTTATAACTCTAAACCTATGCTTTGTTAAATACATCTTTTATATGCTTTTAGTTGCTAGTTCTTCTTCTTCCCTATCTTCCCTTGCTTCCTTGCAAGCAAATCCGTGAGGAACTGTTGCTGTTCTTGAGGAAGAAGATGAGGGCGTTATTTCCTATGCTTATCCACGGTTTTCCACTTTACCATACGACCTCAACCATGTGCCCATACGGTTTGCAAAACCGTTTGATGGGCAAACGGTTTCAAGGTCGTATGAAGGCATACGGTCTCAAGACCGTATGGATGCGTTGACCAAGCGTGGACCGTATGAGAATACTGTTCATAATTATGTAGGTTAATCACTCAAAAAATTTGAGAGGTTAACTCCAAAGGAATCATGATATATAGGTAAAACAATTAGCAAATTCAATTGAATTTAGTTCTGATTTTCAATCTGCTTAATTTGCCCTTTTTGGGCAAACGGTCTCAAGACCGTATAAGATGGTTGACTAAGCATTGACCGTATGAGATTACTGTTCATAATGATGTTAATTAATGACTCACCAAATTTAATGGACTAATTACAAACGAGTTAAGAGTTGAAGGTTGATTACTAGGGCAAACCCTAATTGAAATCAGTGCTGAAATCACAATGAGCTTATTTGAGATTTTGGGTTGATTAGACCAAACGGTCTCAAGACCATTTGGGGAATCATCCAAATGGTCTCAAGACCGTTTGGGGATCACCCAAGACCGTATGGAGGTCTGGGGTCAAGAATAGTTGACCAATTGAAGGTACAAAGATACCAAATTACATTGCAATTAAGTATTGATGTAATGATCAACTCAATAAATCAAACCTTGATGAATTTTCACTAGAGTCCAAAGGATGGATGGGCAAACGGTCTCAAGACCGTTTGGAACTCATCCATACGGTCTCAAGACCGTTTGGTGTCAACCCAAGACCATTTGGAGGTCTAGGGTTAAGGTAATTTGATCAATTGAGGGCCCAATTACAATGGGTTATTGAAATAATCAAATTGCTGATTTGTGACTTAATTAAGGTTCAACCCCTATCAAATCAATCTAGATTTTGATGAATTCTTGGGCAAACGGTCTCAAGACCGTTTGGATATATCCAAACGATCCCAAGACCGTTTGAGCCAAGTTTGAGCCCAATTGGAGGTCAATTGATGGGTTCAACTTCGATTTGATTCACATTGTTGAGTGTTGATGGTTGAACGTTTATAGACCTTAATTGAACCAACTCCAACCCTAATTGGATATCAATTGAGGGTCAATTGAGTGACCAAGTGGTTAAGGCTAACCCTAATTGTCTCAATTGGTAAGTGGTTAGCAAGCTTGAGACCAATTGATGGCTTCAACATAGGAAACCCTAATCGAGTTTACCCTTTGAACCACTTTGGAGGTCCATTCGACTTCAAACCGTATGAGGGCATTCGACTTCAAACCGTATGAGGGCATTCGACTTCAAACCGTATGAGGGCATTCGACTTCAAACCGTATGAGGGCATTCAACCTCAAACCGTATAAGGTCATTTGACCTCAAGACCGTATAAGGTCATTCGACCTCAAGATCGAATGAGGGCATACGACCTCAAGATCGAATGAGGGCATACGACCTCAAGATCGAATGAGGGCATTCGACCTCAAGATCGTATGAAGGTTGAAGGTGTGAAACCTATTGGAGACTTTTGAAGTTAAGTCTGCCTAATGCCTTGAAGGCTTAAATGGTTTAATAGTTGTTCAACCTAAACCCTAATGATACCAAAATACATTAAGGGTCAAGTGGTTAGTAAATTAAACCATGATGATGATCAATGTGTAATTTCCATAATACCCTTGAAAGGTTCAATTGAGTGAAACCTTATTCTAATCAAACCCTAATCACTTAATAGTGGTGATTTGGTCTGTGATAATCAAAGTGGACTTAACCCAACCTGATCTAGATTGGTGTTATCACCATCTACAAGTATGAGGAGAGAGAAAGTATCTTAAGAAAGAGAAAGTACCCTTTTATGATGGAAATTCAAGTAAAGTATCTTCAATACACATGAATGTGCATGATAGGGTATGATCCACCTATGTGAGATCATGGAACCCTAATTATGATAAATGATGAATCTTAAACTAATCTGAGAGCATCAATGATGATGTTCCTCATACATGATGATGTTATGAGTTCAATTCACCATAATGTGAATACTAAACCCTAATTCAAGGGTGATGACATGTGAATAGTAAACCCTAATTCAAGGGTGATGACATGCAATATGAGTAGCAAACTCAAATTGATGAGAATCAAAGAACTTAGCCCTTATGACAAGAGTGAAAAGTATATTCTTGTTTTAAACTACCTTTATCAGTTGAATTAACCATGCAGGTTCTGATATGAAGGTGATCATATCCAGGTATGGATGATGATATTATATTCATTGAAAGCATGTTGTTAGCTTTATGAATAGTAAAATATCTTGATGCCTTGTCAGTGGCATCCTATGTTTTAATGGGATGAAAGAGCCATGAATACCATCAAGGTCATGCTTTAGAGATGACTTGTGATGAGTATACTGAGAAATGATGTTTGATGTGAGTTAGGTTTGTTACATTTAGTATTCTACTTTCATAGCTGTTGTGCTACTGTTATTGTTTGAAGAACAATGTATGATGTTAAAAGAATACTGAATGTACCTAACTAATCAAGTGTAATGTAGAAGCCCTGATCATAGATCCATCATTGTCAGAGATCAAATGATGGTGAAACAGGTTTTCCCAAGGGAACTCCTGGATCACATACTGTTGAGTATGTGGGGTATATGGATGTGTAGAACCTTACATCCTAGTGTAGGAATTTGATGTAGATGTATAATCCGTCAATCCTTCACTACAAAACTCATACCGTATCAGTGGATGGTAAACATGAAACCTCCTGATGACAAGGAAAGCAAAGATATCCGTATCAGTGGAAGATAAACATGAAATCTCCTGATGACGAAGAGAGTACAGAACGCCACTGTAACTCTAAAATAGCAAAGGACCAGATTACCCTGGTGAGCTATAATAGTAGAGACACAAGATGTCCTACAAGTGATCCTCTTACTGACTGAGGAAGGTGAAGGTCATGAGAATCCAGCTCTTTCGATGACCTAGTATGATACTAAGGCACTTAACAGTGATTGGTTGGGGTATGAGTGGTAAACCTCATCTCCACAGGGCATAATAATAAGACTGTTTGAAAAACATAATCTACAAGCGTAGTATACCTGTTGAAGGTAACTATGAGCTAATTTATTGATGTTACACTGTATAGTGCATATGTTCTTCATGCTTGATAAATGTTGAACTCTTGCTTACAACTGCATCTGCTATTGAATATTTTGTAAGCTTTTACTGCTTAAGTTATTCGTTGATGTTATAATAAAGCTTCTGGCGGAGAGTTATAACTCTTGCTGGGACAATTATGTACAATTGTCTCACCCCGTAGACTTCAACTTTTTAGGTGGACGTCGAGGACGGAGGAACAGGTCTACAGGTGACCAGTACCAGTAGCAGCAGCACCAGGAGCAGCAGTAAATCTCAGGTGGAGATTTAGCCTGCCATGTGGTGTAGTTAGAGTCAGTCCTATGTGTCCTCTGTACTCTCAGGTCTTGGAGTCTTTTGGTTATGAGTTCTTGAGATTTTGTATCTTGTTGTATATAATTACTCAAGAAGTAATTATCATGAGATGTAAATAGTTTATCTCCTTTTATGAATGAAGCTTTATGGATTCAAGCTCTTGTCTCGAAAAGTTTTAATTTCCAATGATTTTTGTCTTCCGCTGTTAATCGATTCGCTTCCGCTAAGTTTAAATCGTGTTTATATCGTGGTTTGGAGATCAGAGCCCACAGGTGGGCCCAAATGTTACACAACTCCTCACGTCTACTCGTTGTAGAGGATACAACTTGTTGTGTGGAAGTACCTAACATTCGTTGAGTTGCTCCTATTTTTCTATTCAATGTCTTCTTCATCATAAAATGATGAAATTCTATAGGTTTGTAGTCATGTTTACTTGAAGAGCAACATGGTTTTCCTCCAACAATAGAGCTTAATTTTGTCTAATTTGTGCTCATATGGATGATCAAGTCAGAGTTTCTAAGTCATTATTTTTCATGTTCTCCTTCTCTTTTTTCTCTTGTGGTTTTGTTCGAATATATTAACATGAAAGAAATTAACATGTTAATTATAATTCTAGTTACTTGTTTATTGCATATATTTATTTCTAACAGTTTGAGAGAAGTTTGTATCTACCATAGTTAACATGTATGGTCATGGATGTATGCAAATTATGGTTGACTGTTTCGGTTGCATAAAAAAGTCAAATAGTGCTATCTTTTAACATAGGAAAAACTAGATGAAAATGTGGCTTACCATGGTTGGGCTACTGGTCTTGGTGGAAAATGATGCCCCTAATCCACATTAATCAGACTAAAAACTTCTACGAAGATCATTCGTTAGAAAGAGAAGGACCATTTGTGCCCAATATATTTCCTCATTGCATTCTCTTATTTGACATATATAAATATTCTTTTGCCACTTTTGTAAAATAAGAATGGAGGATTTTAGATAATAAATATAATAATAATGGAATTGGTCTTTAAAAGTATTCCATTTCCAAATTCTGAAGTTGCAAATAGTTGATGAAAAATTCATTAGTGGAATGACATGTGACTTTCATCTCTTATCTCACAGTCTTGACGACGTGTATGTCTAAGAAGTTTTCAGTGATGTCAATCATTGAAAAATACCATAGGTTGTGGGGTTATGAACTAGATTTACAAAATATGAAGGCAAGCATGTCATTATGTGACTTGGTGATTGATATCTTAATCAGTGAGATGTACATGAGAGAAAACCCTATACCCATTTTGATAATAATTTTAAAGTAGATCTTTTGTTGCTAAGAGATCTGGCTAAGATAAGAAATTCACACAATGTAAGACTAATATCCAAAAGATAAAAAAAGTGTTGAAGCTAGTTGTGGACATATCAGTCATTGAAACAAAGATTGTCCCAAGAAGAAGGCTAAGAAGCATGCTACAACTATAAATGAGGAGACAGTAGTTAAGATGATGAATGCATCTTGAAACTTAATGATGGGTATATGTGTTAAATATGGAATTATATCTATTTTTTAACCACTATATTGAAGTGCAGTTGTTGGGGTTTAATGTGCATGTGTATTCTAATGATATTTTTCTATCTTACCAAGCATACTCATGTAGATTTGTGACATTGGGTGATTTCAACTTTATAAATATCAAATACAAAGGACGCATGGACTTACAATTTGCCTCAAAAAAAAGTTTAGAAACTCCATAGAGTCATACATGTTCCATTCATTCAACCCAATATACATATTGATCTTAAGATTGACTTTTAGAAGAAAAAAAAGTGTATTGAAGTAGTTGTTATGCATAATCATAATGGTCTATATGTTGACAACAACTATATGTAATACATGAAGAACTTATTTGATATCATATTGAACCTATTCTTAATTATGTTATGATGTAAATTCTGATTTTGTTTGTTTGAATTTTATTTCATCTAATATTTAGTGTATACTTTTGGGTCATGTAAATGTTGTCTCAATGAATCACTTCATGAATCTAGATCTTATTCCTATATATTTAGTTGTTAAGCTTAAATATGAAATTTATGTGCATGATAAAGTATTTAAAAGACACTTTCTTAACATTGATAGGAATTATGAAATTCTTGATTTTGTTCATGCTCTACTAAAGATCATAATGATTATTACAAAAATTTATTGATGACTATATTAAAAATTGTTAAGATTACCAACTAAAAAGTAAGGATGAAGCTAAGATAGATTTAAAATATTCAAGTATGATGCAAAAACCAAAAGTAGTACTACTCATTTTAAATTCTATCAATTACATGGTTTACTTCATGAGTTGACCACTCATTTTCAACACAATAAGATTGTACAATGGAAAAATAGGACCACAATAGATATGGTGATGTCCTTCTTCAATTCTCTACACTACCTAAATATATGTGGGTATTTGTACAAAATTTCATATCTTGAATAGAGTTTCACATAAATATAAATAAAGTAACTAATTTGACTTATGGAGAGTCATAAGGATATTTAAAAATACCTTTGAGTGTGGGAGTGCCTTTCCATGTCCCTAGAAAATGCTAGATGCTACTTTCTTGAGCTATGTGTAGATGATATACACTTAACGATTAGTTACTATAAAATATGAAATCTATGACATAGATATCAACATAATTGTGTAATTCTATAATGAAACTTCTTGCATATACTTTTCCCTTAGTGTACACTAGTAAGATCCTCAAGAGGATCCAAAAATCACATATTTTATTCTTGATCTCGCGTAAATGATGACAAACGCGGGAGGTGGCACAAATCATACTACTCTTGAACATGATCATCCTTATGAAATAGTTGAACCAAGAAGAAGTAAATATCTTAAGACCTCTAAGTTTTTTGAAAGTGAGTTTTTCATTTACAATATCAGGGATAGTTATTATACTTTTAAACAAGATGTGACTTCTCTTGGAGATAACTTTTATAAGGAAGTCATTAATGATGGAATCATATCAGTCCTCTCAAGTGGAACTTGGGAGTCGATGGAAGCCTTCTAGTTGTTCTATGTTGTATATATATATAAGAAAAAACTTAGTATTCACATGAAAATGAATAAGTCATGCACGTAAGTGAGGACATGCTATATTTATAGATATTGTCATGTCCTACACATGCCCACAATTAATTTTCTCACAATACTATCTCTAATTTATGATACTTCATATAGATGCCAAAGCTATGTTCTTACATGATGACCTTCAAGAGGAGACATACATGGAACAAACTCAAGGTTGGGTCATGTGAATGATTCCAATTGTTAGGTCTTTATATGGCTTGAAACAACCCCCTAAGATGACATGAAAAATTAATAACGTGATACCATCCTTTTGCTTCATTTCTAATCACTCTAATAATTATCTACTAGAAAACCATCATTTTTAAATTCATTATTTTATACATGTATGTTGATGATGTTCTTGTTTGGTCCAACATAAAAGTAGTACATGAGATAAAATCATACTTTTAAATGAACTTTGAGATGAAAGATATGGGTGTTGCTGATGTGATTGTAGGGATTATAATTACTAGCTTTACATATGGTATTGTCTTGTGGTAGTCTGAATATGTTTAGAATATACTTGAGATATTTTTATACACATCATGCAAATATCTTCAGATACCATATGATTCCTCTAGAGCTTGTTCAAACATAAAAGGGCTATCTTGTGAGTCAATTATGATATATCAGACTATTGGAAGTTGTATACATCTTAAGGATTAGAAAAACATTGCATTTATGTGCGCAAGTTAAGTAGTGAAGTTATTTATGGAATATGAAGGTGCATTAAGGGAGATTGTATTCTTAGGATGTAGTATGGAAAATAACCCTCTATAATTGATGAATAAAGTGATGCGAGATGGATTTCCATGTACTCTTGAAATAATAGGGGCTCAAGATATGTATTGCTACTCAGAGAAGTTGGGGTTACTGGAGTTCTAAGAAACAAACTATGATTTCTTGGTTCACTTTTGAGGTTGAGTTGCGTGCTTTAGATGAAATTGCACTAGAAACTGAATGCTTACATAGATTCATATGTAGTTATGTGTGATAAAGAAGCCTTTTCTACAATCTTAGTTACTTTGTGATAAAAAAAATCTATTGCCAAGGTAAAGAGTGCCAACTACAACCCAATCAAAGTAGACTCATACAAGTTGAATTAAACTCTATAACTAGTGAGTGTCTTGTGTGGTTGTGGATGTACACTACATCGGCACCAAAGATAAGATAATTGATCCTTTCACTAAAAGTCTTTCTCTAGACTTAGTTAAATAATCCACATTGAGGATCAAATTGAAACCCCTCAATCATTCATTGGAAATACAAACCCAACCTGAATAACTAAAGATCTCACAAAACAAGGTTCAGTATGGTATGAAAAGATGTCACATGAATGCTATGACACCATGCAACATTCTTGATTATCTTTGCATCTATGTGTATGACACCTAGAATCATAGTAGTGTCACAATCGCAAACATCTCTCTGAATGGGTTTGAGTTGTATGATAGAGCTCATAATACATTCTTATAGGTTCCAACTAAGTGATTTATGTTGTATGGATACAACATAGGAGTTGGATTGTTTATTAATATCAATGATGATAATTGATGTGGATGCATGACCTTTAAATACATCAAAACCTTTATATTTGTGTAAATTTTTGTTAGTTTATATTAGTAGTTACTCTGACACCCAAAGGTTAGGTTCAAGAAAAATACTCACCTAATTCTTCTAAGAGTAAAGTTGAATAGGGATTGTTTAATACAAAATGCACCATTTCTCAAAGCATAATATGAAGGGATAATATCACTCTACAATTTAAATGTTGTGGGGATAATTACCTTTATATTTTTTCCATATTGTAAAAGCTAGCATGGGTTAAGCCCCAAATAAGTGTAGTTAGTAAACATGAGTAGGACAAAAAATTAAATTATCTTTTATGAAAATTGAAAGGATGTTTAGTCCCACATCTCTTAATTATAAAAAACACTACATCATATATGGGAATGTACGTGACTATAATTGTTTTCAAGATCTTAAGTTATGGACATCGTGAAGTGAGTGTGTTGACTTGTAACACACGGGAAAAACACATGCATGCATGCATGCAAATACTTAAATTGGTTATACTTTTCTTTAGCACAAGGTTCATATTTTAGGACTTATTACTTACGTATAAACTCAACATGTCACACCTTTTCATAAAAGTACATTCACAACCAAAATTCTTTTTTTACATTAAAATATAATCATGTTGCATATACATTTAGAATGAAGATAGCAATAAATTTGAGATAAATTGTTGTATTTTCTATTTAGTATTTCCTATTTAGTTTTTCCTTCTTACTTAAGTATCTTTTAACATGGTCCTTTGTATAAAAGGTCCATTAGGGTTTCTCTATTTTATTCCCTAGACAATATCCTTCCATTTATAGGAATGAGTCTTCCCCTTTCTAAATATTGAAAGAGGACACAATTCCACATAGTATTAAAGTGAGGCATCTAATTCAGAGCCCTCTAACACCAAGTTGCTACCACCACGATACCTCCTTTCTTCCTCCTACTTCTAGTTATCCCTTCTCCATTTCTACTTTTGATCATGCCTAGGGGGGTCTACTCCCCTATCTAGCCTTATCCTCATCTCCAATAAGAGGATCTAGGGACATGGACGGCAATCTTTCCAATGGTCTTATGCCCTGAAGACTGGTGATTTGTAAAATTGTTTGAAAAACCTCTATGGTCATCCATGCCCACATATTATAGGGATTTATCCACCTTGTTATTGATATGATTGGATATCTCCAACATATCTCTTTCTTTCTTGGTGATCCATATTCTAGGTTATCTGTGACCTTATTTTCCTAATTCAATGTGTAACATGATGTGTTTGAGACTTAACACAGTGTGTTACCATCATCTACTCTAGAATCTACTATCCCGACACCTACCAAGATGTGTCATCATTTCTCTGTTGTTGTTGCTGCTGCTAATATTACATGGTGTGCCAACTCTAGATACACCATGTCACTTGTGCTAGAGTTTACATGACATGTTAAATCTAAACATGATGTATAGTTAATGTTGTGGACCTACTGGTGTACTATCGACACATCATGTAGATCAAAACACAAAGTATCATGTTCTTTTTCTTTGGAATCATGGCTTCATCCTCTTCCACTATTAGGATCCCTAAGTCAATGCTATATGTGTGACATATGTTAAATTTAATGGATCCAATTATATCTTATGGAACCATTCTTTTCAAATATATGCACACTCCTTTAGCAATCTTGAGCATTTCACAGATCCACCTCCTCTTAAGGAAAAAGAACTAATAAAAAGAAAGTTGAATATAACAAATGGGAAGGGCATGACTCTCAAGTTCTTTCCTAGATTCTACATATATGTGAATTACATGTCTCTACCAATCTTCTCATGATTGATACGGGCAAGAAAGCTTGGGATCATATTTCTCAGGTCTATTCTAGTAAAGTAAATGCATCCCCAGGTTTTAGTTGTATAAATGTCTACATTCTCTGAGACATGAAATCACTACATCCTATGCTTCACATTTGACAACTTCAAAGGGATTTGAGGAGAGATAAAACTTCAGCATCCCTTGTCAACTGATCCTATTAAACTATAAAAGCAATAAGATGAAGTTCAACTTTGTCAATTTTGGCTTCACTATCCTAGTTATAAATCTATTCCTAAAAAAATCCTGACATCTGAACCCTTGCCATTGTTGGATGATGTCTATCTCAAGCTACCTCACTCTATGTCTTCTAATATTGTAGAAGAGCATGGTGTCCTAGTTGTTGCTGGACGAGGGCATGGAAATTCCACTCGTGGCAGGGGAAGAGGTCTCAATAACAGTAGAAGAGGGACCTCTACCCTCCAATATTTGTTTTACAATTTCTATAAATGGTCTAATCACAATGAATATGAATGCTAGAAAAAAGTATGAAAAGCTAGAATAGGAAAATTAATTATCAATTATAGATTTTGATGGAGAATTTATATCTATCTCTAGTGGAACCAACCCTCAGATGGTAACTCTGAGTTCTTTTTGTTGGCTAAATGGACATCTATAAATCCCTTTGTTTTGATCATGACAAACATTTCATTCTTATTAATCTAACGAGCTACTTGAGTGTGCAGGATTAAGGTGGATGACAAAGCAACTAGGGAAATCCATATGCCTACATGTTTATGTTTTCATGCAATGTAATAGCTTTGTAAAAACTTGTACAAATATATAATGTACAAGTACTTAGATTGCATGTAAATCAAGCGTTAGATCTTTCCTAGTTAAACACCACATTTAGATAAGTCATCCCCTTCAAATAGGATCACATATGCACACTCATACATATAATTAGTGCCTAAATTGAAACATTGAAACAGGATCAATCTCGGTCGACAAACTCCTCGACCGAGACACTCTCGGTCGACAATCTTCTCGACCGAGAAAGATCCAAAGTAGCCGTTAGACACAACTGACAAGGTAGTTGGCAGTTGGAGATAGACGTTGCAAATCACTTGTTCCAGAGAGCCTGTCGGTTGACAAAATATTAACCGAGTAGGTTTCTCGGTCGACCATTCCTCGACCGAGATGGTCTCTGACAGCAACTGCAGAATTAATTAATTAGCCGTTGTTAAAGCAACAAACTTGTACCTAACGGCTAGTTAAACACTTAGAAACCCCTAGAAGTTGTCTAGAACATCCTTAAGCATCCTTAGGCCATTCCTATAAATAGGACAAGCCATAGGACACTCAAACACACTTGTTACACTTGAGAAATCCTTGAGCATACTTTGAGCAATCTGTTTGTGAGCAATTTGAGCATTGTGACAATTGGCCATTTCCTTCCTTAGCTCAAAATTAATGTCCTATAGGCTAGTATCTCCTACCCACTGCAATCACAAGTCCATACACTTGGTTAGGAGATCTATACGCTTGATCTAGGCAAATCAAGCCTTGGGCTACAAAGGATAAGTTGTAATTTCCTTTTTCCTTTCTTGTTCTCTATTACCGTTTGTACTCTCCTTGCTACTCCTAGGTTGGAGGCTGCTGATTGGAGAGGGTGGAGATCTTCTTGGTGAAGAAGGTGACATTGAGCTACTTCAGAAGGCTGGTGCAATGGGAGGTTACTTCTAGAGAGGAAGGCTACTTCAAGGGGGAGCTTGGAGTTACTTCAAGAAGGCTACCTCAAAGTTGGTGCACCTACTTCAAGTGAAGGCTGTTCAAAGGGTGTAAAGGAAAGTATTGTATTTTGTATAAATCCTTGAGAAGGTAATAAAATAAATACTTTCAAAATCCCAGTTGGGTAAGCAACCGGGTAGTGGACTGACAACTTTAGTATTTGCTAAAGTTGGAACCACTCTAAACACCTGTCTCCTTCTTCCAATTTTCAATTGTGGTTGTTTGAGTTCAATAAATTGTTAAAATTATTTAAAAACTCTATTCACCCCCCCTCTAGTGTTTTTCAATTGGTATCAGAGCAGGCTTCAAGGAACCCTAACAAGGTCTTGAAGAAATGGGTGATGGAGTGCTCAACAACCTTAACCTCGAAGGGACACTTGTTGCTAGGCCTCCAGCGTTCGATGGAACAAACTACCAATATTGGAAGAGAAGGATGCAGTTCTACTTCAAAGGCATCAATTGGGACTTATGGAGAATGGTGCCAACCCCATATGAGCTCCCTCAAACTCAATTTGCAGAATGGGATGCAAATACGGTAAAGCTAGCTCAAATGAATGCAAAAGCTGTAAGCATTTTATATTGTTCTATATCAGTAGGAGAATTTAATAGAATATCTAATTGTGACACAGCCTATGATATTTGGCATAGACTATCCATAACCTATGAAGGTACAATCCAAGTCAAAAATTCCAAAATTAGCATGTTTAAACAAAAGTTTGAACACTTTCGTATGGATCCTGATGAATCAATTAGTGAAATGTTTGCAAAATTTTCTACTATTGTTAATGGTTTAAGTGCCCTAGGAAAACCTGTCCTTGAAGAAGATCAGGTATCAAAGATCCTTCGTTCACTTCCTCCAAAATATAAGCCAAAGGTGACAGCCATTGAAGAAGCAAACGACCTCACTCGACTGAAAATGGAGCAACTTATTGGCAACTTAGAAGCTCATGAAGCAACCCTAGAAGAGGAAGAAAGAAGAGCACGTGAACTTCAGCAAGGAAAGAAGAAGGATGTGGCTCTAAAAGCTTCAAAGGTCGTCACACAATAAAGTGAGGAGTCAAGTGAAGAAGAAGGAGAAGAAGCCTTGATAGTCAATGGTAAGAAATACAAAAGATTTAAATCTAACAAAATTTCCAGCTCTTCTTCTACCCCTCCTAGGTGCTTTGAATGTGGGAAGAAAGGGCATTTCAAAAATGAATGTCCTAAAGCAAAGAAAGGAAAGAAAAGCTCACACAAGAAGAAGGGAGAAAAAGCCTATAAAGCTGCATGGGACGAGTCAAGTGACAGTGAAAGCAGAGAAGAAACGGTGGATTGTCTAATGGCAAGAGAAGATGATGAAGACTCTCAAGAGGTAAGCCTACTTGATCTTCCTAAAGAAGAGTTAGTTACTAGTCTACAAGAAATTCATGATAAGTATGTTGATGTAAAGAAGAAACTAAAGAAGGTTATCAAATCAAATGATGAGCTAATTGCTAAATTAGATAATCTTTCTTCTAAAAAGAATAACATTGATCTTGAGAATTTGTCTTTAAAAACATCTTTAGATGATTGCACTAGAAAGCTACTCACTTTAGAAACAAATGTTGATCTTCTTTCTAAAGAAAAGACTGACTTGTTAGCTAAACTAAAAGATTTTCAGACTCAACCTATTTTGTGTAACCATCTAGACTATGATAATGTTATAAAAGAAAGAGATTCATTGTTATCTGATTTAGATCAAGCAAGAAATGATCTACACAAGAAAATGAATGATATTGCTCAGCTGCAAAGAGAACTTTATGAGTTAAGAAGAAAAAATATACTTGATAGCATTCTAAGCATTGGTACTGTTTTCAACGGAAGAAAAGGTTTGGGATATGCTCCAAAGAAAAATCAACCCAAAAGAACTCAAACTATGTTTGTACCCAAGAACACAATGGCTAGAAAGAGAAATGAAGTTGATTCTATTACTTGCCATTTTTGTTTACGTCTTGGACACTATTCCTTTTCATGCCCTTATAAAACTAAGGATTCCGAATTAGTTTGGGTCCCAAAACCTCAAACTTAGTAGAGTCAAATGGAATTTAGTTGAGATATGACCAAACGCCCCATCTTGCTATTTATATTGTCTTATCTCAACTAAACAAAAGATTTCATGCATATTGTTAATTTTCTGCATTGTTGTACTGAAACAGGAACTTAGTCGGTCGAAGTATTGTCGACCGAACCATTAATCGGTCGAAGTATTGTCGACCGACCGAATGTCTATAACATATCAAAATTTACAACAATTATTTCGGTCGAAAATTGGTCAACCGAGCTAAATTTCTGTGTTTCTTTGTTTGTAATACAGTAATCTTCTCGATCGACAATTAGTCGACCGAGACAGATGTCGGTCGAACAATTGTCGACCGACTGGATTTCTGATTCAGAACTCTTATACAAATCTGTACTTAAATGATTCTAACCATATCAGACCATCACATGGGTACCAAAATCTACATTTTAATGCAGGAATGGGTGGTTGACAGTGGATGTTCCAAACATATGACCGGGAACAAGGATGCATTTCAAACCTTTGAAGAAAAGAAAAGTGGAACAGTCACCTTTGGAGACAATGGTAAGGGCAAAATCGTTGGAATAGGTAATGTTGGTACAAACCTCGAAATAAAGAATGTTCTACTCGTTGATAGTTTGCACCATAATTTGATAAGTGTTAGTCAATTATGTGATAGTGGTTATGATGTGTTATTTAACAAAACTTGCTGCAAGTTATTGATAGAAAAGACTACAAATGTTGTTTATGAAGGAAATAGAGTTGGAAATCTTTATATCCTTAAACCTAACTCTATGAAATCAGTAGTGGGAAAATGCTTGCTTGCAAATGAAAATACCTTACAACTATGGCATAAAAAGCTAGGACACGCTAGTTCACATGTTATTAAAAAGTTAGTGAAATATGATCCTGTTCGTGGATTGCCTACTTTATCTTTTGATCAAGTTGAAAACTGTGAACCATGCACAATGGGAAAGCAAACCAAAACCTCTTTTAAACCAAAACATGTACTTAGCACCAGTAGGTCCTTAGAATTAATTCATATGGATTTATTTGGACCCATGAGGACACAATCTATTGGTGGTAAAAGATACTGTTTTGTTATTGTTGATGATTATAGTAGATACACATGGGTACACTTTATTGCAACTAAAGATGATACTATTCATGTTTTTATACAATTTTGTTCCAAGATTGAAAATCTATTACAAAGCAAAATATGTACCATTAGAAGTGATCATGGTGGAGAATTTGAAAATCATACATTTGAAGAATTTTGTACATCTCAAGGGTACACTCATAATTTTTCTGCTCCACGCACCCCACAACAAAATGGTATAGTTGAAAGGAAAAATCGATCACTACAAGAAATGGCTAGAACTATGATGCTCGAACACAACACACCCAAAACTTTTTGGGCTGAAGCTGTAAACACTGCATGCTATGTGCTAAATAGAGTAACTGTTCACTCTCATTTAAAGAAAACTCCATATGAAATAATACATTCTAAGAAACCTAGAGTTGTCTATTTTCATACCTTTGGCTCCACATGCTATATTTTAAATACCAAAGATGATAGAGATAAGTTTGACTCAAAATCACACAAAGCATTCTTTTTTGGGATATTCCACTTCTAGCAAAGCTTTTAGAGTATATAACACTATATCTAGAAAAGTTGAGGAATCTATTCATGTTTCTTTTCATGAAGAGTCCAAATCTGAAAATCTAGAAATCATAGATCTCACTAATCAATTCGAAAATTTAAACATACCAAATGATAGTGAGAAAGGTACTACAAATAATCACCAAGCTGAACCACAACCTACACCTAGGCTTATTAAAGATCATCCTCAAGAACTAATTATTGGAGATCCTAATGATAAAGTCAAAACTCAGTCTTCCTTCAAAGATGTTGCAAACATGGCTTTTGTTTCTATCATTGAACCTAAAAAGATATCTGAAGCTCTTAAAGATGATTATTGGATAATATCCATGCAAGAAGAATTGAATCAATTCACTAAAAATGATGTATGGGATTTAGTTCCTAAACCACAAGATAAAACCATAATAGGAACTAAATGGGTTTTTAGGAACAAGCTAAATGAGGCAGGAGAAGTAATAAGGAATAAAGCTCGGTTAGTAGCACAAGGATATAATCAACAAGAAGGAATATATTTTGATGAAACGTATGCACCGGTAGCTAGACTTGAAGCTATTAGAATGTTACTAGCTATTGCTGCACATAAAAACATAAAACTCTACCAAATGGATGTAAAAAGTGCATTTCTAAATGGCATCATTCAAGAAGAAGTATATGTTGCCCAACCACCTGGTTTTGAAATACCGGAAAAAGGTGACTATGTTTATAAACTTAAGAAAGCACTTTATGGTTTAAAACAAGCACCTAGAAATTGGTATGAAAGGCTCAAGACATATCTTTTTGATAATGGTTTTTCTATTGGAAATTCAGATTCTACTTTATTTTTCAAAACATATACATCTGATTTCCTAGTTGTGCAAATATATGTTGATGACATTATTTTTGGAGCTTCTAATGATTCATTGTGCACACAATTCAGTGACATTATGCAAAAAGAATTTGAAATGAGCCTCATGGGTGAACTAACTTTCTTTTTTGGTTTTCAAATTAAGCAAACACCTGCCGGAATATTCATAAGCCAAGAAAAATATACTAAAGAACTCTTAAAACATTTTGGGATGGATCAGTGCAAACATGCTACTACTCCTATGGCTACTTCTATTAAAATTGATAAGGATGAAAATGGGGAACCTATTGATGATTCCTTATATAGAGCCATGACTGGTAGTTTGCTTTACTTAACTGCTTCTAGACCGGACATTATGTTTCCTGATGGTCTTTGTGCTCGATTTCAATCACAACCTATGCACTCTCATTTTCTAGCAGTTAAACGAATTCTTCGTTACCTAGCCGACACTACTTGCTTTGGTTTGTGGTATCCAAAAGGACAATCCTTGGATTTTAAAGCTTATACTGATGCGGATTATGCTGGTTGTCGACTTGATCGCAAGAGTACTAGTGATGGCTGTTTCTTATTAGGGAGAACTTTAGTATCTTGGTTTAGCAAGAAACAAAATACGGTTGCCCTATCTACAACTGAAGCTGAATATATGGCAGTCGGGTCTTGTTGTGCTCAAGTGCTTTATATGCAACAAGTGTTAAACGATTATGGTTTTACTCTTTCTTCTACGCCTATTTTTTGTGACAACACGAGCGCTATAAACTTAGCACACAATCCTATTTTACACAGCCGAGCTAAACATATTGAAATCCGTCATCACTTTTTAAGGGATCATATCTCCAAGAATCATGTTTCCCTTCATCATGTTGATACGGAAGATCAATTGGCTGATATTTTTACAAAACTGCTTCCACTAGATCAATTTAACAAAATTAGGAAGCAACTGCTTATCACTCCTTTGGAAGATGTTTTCTTTGATATTTGTGCTACTTAAACAAAAACTCTTACTTGCATCATGATATTTTGGCTTTTAAATGGACATCTTTTTCATTAGATTTGATGGGACATCTAATTAAGGGGGAGTTTTTATTTCTAACGGATATCTTTTTGAAATGACAAAGGGGGAGAAATAAATATAAAACTAAAACCTAGAAACACTCAATCAATGAGTTTCATAAATAAACTCTTGGCTTTACATTGAAAGTTGCTATATTCCCTAGTGAATTGGATTTCATGTTCCATAATTCAAGGGGAATAATAAGCACACATTTCATAACCAAGAGGAAAAGCTACAAAAGGTAATCTAAAGGTATGAAACTCATATGGTTTATATTTCCTTTATTTATATTTTTGGAAATGTTTGTCATCTTTAAAAAGGGGGAGTTTGTTGGCTAAATGGACATCTATAAATCCTTTTGTTTTGATTATGACAAACATTTCATTCTTATTAATCTAACGAGCTACTTGAGTGTGCAGGATTAAGGTGGATGACAAAGCAACTAGGGAAATCCATATGCCTACATGTTTATGTTTTCATGCAATGTAATAGCTTTATAAAAACTTGTACAAATATATAATGTACAAGTACTTAGATTGCATGTAAATAAAGCGTTAGATCTTCCCTAGCTAAACACCACATTTAGATAAGTCATCCCCTTCAAATAGGATCACATATGCACACTCATACATATAATTAGTGCCTAAATTGAAACATTGAAACAAGATCAATCTCGGTCGACAAACTCCTCGACCGAGACACTCTCGGTCGACAATCTTCTCGACCGAGAAAGATCCAAAGTAGCCGTTAGACACAACTGACAAGGTAGTTGGCAGTTGGAGATAGACGTTGCAAATCACTTGTTCCAGAGAGCCTGTCGGTCGACAAAAGTTCGACCGAGTAGGTGTCTCGGTCGACCATTCCTCGACCGAGATGGTCTCTGACAGCAACTGCAGAATTAATTAATTAGCCGTTGTTAAAGCAACAAACTTATACCTAACGGCTAGTTAAACACTTAGAAACCCCTAGAAGTTGTCTAGAACGTCCTTAAGCATCCTTAGGCCATTCCTATAAATAGGACAAGCCATAGGACACCCAAACACACTTATTACACTTGAGAAATCCTTGAGCATACTTTGAGCAATCTGTTTGTGAGCAATTTGAGCATTGTGACAATTGGCCATTTCCTTCCTTAGCTCAAAATTCGTGTCCTATAGGCTAGTATCTCCTACCCACTGCAATCACAAGTCCATACACTTGGTTAGGAGATCTATACGCTTGATCTAGGCAAATCAAGCCTTGGGCTACAAAGGATAAGTTGTAATTTCCTTTTTCCTTTCTTGTTCTCTATTACCGTTTGTACTCTCCTTGCTACTCCTAGGTTGGAGGCTGCTGATTGGAGAGGGTGGAGATCTTCTTGGTGAAGAAGGTGACTTTGAGCTACTTCAGAAGGCTGGTGCAATGGGAGGTTACTTCTAGAGAGGAAGGCTACTTCAAGGGGGAGCTTGGAGTTACTTCAAGAAGGCTACCTCAAAGTTGGTGCACCTACTTCAAGTGAAGGCTGTTCAAAGGGTGTAAAGGAAAGTATTGTATTTTGTATAAATCCTTGAGAAGGTAATAAAATAAATACTTTCAAAATCCCGGTTGGGTAAGCAACCGGGTAGTGGACTGACAACTTTAGTATTTGCTAAAGTTGGAACCACTCTAAACACATGTCTCCTTCTTCCAATTTTGAATTGTGGTTGTTTGAGTTCAATAAATTGTTAAAATTATTTACAAACTCTATTCACCCCCCCTCTAGTGTTTTTCACTTTTGACCTTGACAAGTTGATCAAGGTTGCTTCTGCTATTACTACTACACCTTAGGAAAATATTACCCAACACTCAAGTGATCTTTCCTGTCTTAAGCCTTCTTCATATTCATAAAAAATAATTGGATTATTGATTATGGTGCTGGAACCCATATGATTGGTAGTAAGAATTATTTTACCCACCTAAAGAAATCCATATACCATCCTCCTGTGCATCTGGTATACAGATATACTTCTCTGATTACTAGAATAGGAGACACTAATATCACTCCTCTAAAATCTATTTTACTTGTGTCTAGATTTCCTTTGAACTTGATGTCCGTCGGTAAAAAGGATTTTAAACTTGACTGTAACCTTCTTTCCTTATAGTGTGTCTATGCATGATCTCAGGATGAAGAAGACAATTGGTGGTGAATATGAAGGTGGATATGGCTTGTACTACTTGCATACTTTGTCAACCTTGCAGGATATTACTCTCGTATCCCAATATACCTCTCTTCTTCAATGTCACATGAGGCTTAGTCATCCTTCTACCACTAAGTTCAAGTCTTTATTTCCCAATTTTCCATTTGAAAATTTTATGTGCCCGTCTTGTCAACTCCAAAAGCACAATCAATCAATGTTTCATCCTCATCATGACAACCTGAGTTTAAGTTTGTTTTACTTAGTTCACTCTGATGTCTGGGGACTATGTTGTACTGGTAATCATACTGATGCATAATATTTTGTAAATTTTATTGATGATTGCTAGTTGGCTTTATCTTTTAAAAGATTGTTGTAAAATTTTAGAAGTTTTCTCCAATATCCTGAATGAAATAAAGACTCAAATGTTTTGCACTCATAATGCTTATGAACATGTGCAACATGGTTTGCGTCTCTAGAGGAATTGTTCATCAAATATTTTGTCCCTATAGTCCACAAAAAATGGTGTGGCTAAAAGGAAAAACATACATCTTCTTAATGTATTTCATGCACTCCTAATTGAGATATAAGTTCCTAAGTTTTATTGGGCAGATGCAATCCTTGTAGATAACTACCTCATCAATAAGATGTCTTCCTCTATAATACAAAAAAAATTCCTACCAACTTCTCTACCCTCATGAACCAATTTTTGCCCTACCAACATTGGTTGTCCATGCTTTGCTTGAAATCACCAACCTGGCTGCGATAAATTGTCTCAAATCTTTTCTCTATTGTTTCCCTGGATACTCTCAGACACGAAAGGGGTATAAGTGTTTTGATCCTATTACACGCTGATTGTATGTCAGTACAGACGTTACTTTTTTTGAAGATACATCCTTCTTTTCTAAACCTAGCCAACATGTGCCACTTCCTACTGTAGCCATTCCTGATCCTACTTTTTATACTACCCCTCCTTCAAACGAGTCTTATATCTCTATTTTGAAGGTGTATGAGCGGAGGAAGACATCTACCTGCAATATCCCCTACTTTGTACTCTCTTGAGATTGATGATCCACCACAAGACGATGGTAAAAATAATGCCTCTATTCCAGTTTATAATTCTAACATTCCTATAGTATTACTGAAGGGACAACAACCTGGAACCAAATCAACTTCTCAAATCATCTGAATGCTTCCATGGCTAAATTCACCGCAACATTATCTATAATTTCTATCCCAAAGAACATTTAGGGGGCACTCCTACACCCTAGATGGAAACAATCTATGGATGAGGAGATCGATGCTCTTCAATCTCGTAGGACATGAGAACTTATTGATCTCCTTACGGGTAATAATCCTATTGGCTATCGTTGGGTATTTAGTATTAAAAAATTTCCTGATTGAAAGGCTGAATGTTTGAAGGCTCGACTGTTTGCCAATGGATATACTGGTAATGGAGATATACAAAATCTTCAAAGCGTGGAGTCTTTGTGATAAACGTATTAGCATTTGTTATAATTTTTTTAGCTTATTGAAACATGTGTTATTATATTCTCTGACAACCGCATGCCCTTTCTGTTATGTGTTCAACAATATTCGTTCTCATGGGTCAGATCTGTCGCCACTGTGCAAGGATGTGCTTAGACCACTACTTAGCTCACAAGATGTGAGATAATGACGAGCATTTTCGGTACCAACCACACGACTGATGGGCGCCTTACTAAGGGCGTGGAGTGCCATGGACAAATTGCAACCTTGGAATCATGGGAGTGAGTTTCTCTGGTGGAACCAGCAAGTGTTGGAGGCATGAGCCGCGTGCGCGGGCAGTATAAAATGATAAGTGCCTTTTATGGGTGACGTTCAACTGAGTACAGTGTATTTAGTTGACAGTGGTGGGACATATCCATGTAATAGAGATGGTGGAGGGGCAGGAAGAGGTAAGCAACTAATCTTAGTTCGATCAGATTATTGAGACTGCAAGGCTGTTTAATATGATATTCCAGAAAGCAGAGAAGAATCTAAAGTGGGTGTGGGGGTGCGAATGTCGTTATTTATTGGATCTGGATGAAAAGTAAAAGAAAGTTGGAATGTGAGAATTGGATGTGATACAATGAAAAGTTCCTACACAACTCTAGACAACCGAACCAGATCGGGCTTTGGCTGTGGGCAAGCAATAATAATGGTGGGATGGAGTGTCTTTATCCTCGAAAAACACTACATCAGCCACGGGTGCTATTTGCTATTGTTTTTTAAAAGGCTACTATTTGTTAGTTTTGATAAAATAAAAGGGAAACGTTCTCTCTTTATACTCACTTCTTGTATACGCGGATGACACAATTATTTTCCTTAAATCAAAAGATTCAAATATCGTGGTAGATCCTCCCCCTTAAGAGATTCTTTAATATCATGTGGGCCGATGGCCTCAACTGATAAAAACAGATATTACACTTGATCAAATATCATTAATATTATTCTTATTCTAGAAATATTCTCACATCTTTTGGGTTTTAATAGTGGACTTCAAAAAATCTTCCACCCTAGGCAGCAATACCAACACTGATATTTTAGATAGATACAAACATATGCTCCATTGTAAAGTTGAAACGGTTCCTATCAAATGTCTTGATTTATCCGTATCACCATACCAAACACCATCTTCATGTTAGAATCCTATTGTTGAAGAAATGCAAAACAAATTCCCCCTTTAGAAATCACACCATTTGATCCTTGTCGGATGCCTTATATTAGGGGTGAGCATAATTTGGTTAATAACTGATTAATCGAAAGGTTAATTCCGAACGGTTATTTTTTTTAGACAATTTGGTTAATTTGGTTAAATTAGTCAATTTATTTTGATTATTTGGTTAAATGATTATTTTTTAATTAAAAATATTTTCTATTTTGTTAACCAATTTAACCAAATAGTTTGAATTTATTCAATATAAAGTGTCATACATATATATACCTATATAGTTGTATTTTTACTTCAAAACACCCACATATTTATATTCTAACCAAGTTTTGATGAACTGTATAGTATTATATTCATATACAATACCACTATAATATAAGAATTGATCAAACTTTTATGACTATTTTCAAATAATATTACTACAAGTGTCTTATTTGGTTAGCCATATTAACTGACCATATTAATCATTAATCGATTAACCGTATCCGAACTAGCCGACTCTAATTCGGTTAGGTTAATGATTAGAATCTCAAACCACAAATTAACTATTTAATCGAATCGAATTAACCATAACCGACCGAATTAACTGAATGCTCACCCCTACCTCATATTACTAAACGCAACCCTCATTCCTCTTACTACATATTACCTTAGTTGTATTCCAACTCTATCCAAGGTTCTAAAAAACATTGATAATTATCATAAATAGATTTCGATGGATGGTAAATCTACAAACAAGAAAACTCATCTCGTTAGTTGGGAGCAACTTAAGAATCTTAGTGGATGGAAAATCCTTGACATTAAACTACAAACACTATGTGTAAGGACCCTGACCTTCATTTAGGGTTTACCCTATTTGTTTTGCTTAACCTTGATGCTTTGGTGCTTGCTAATCACCCTTGGTGGTGATTAGGGTTTAGTTGTGCTTTGTTGAGAGTTGGAGGTGCTGCTTGCAAATAACCCAAGTCTAGGGTTTGTGGGCAAGTTTGCCACCTTGTGAGGTGTTCCTCTCTCTCTTTGCTTCCTATTGTGTAGAAAGGAAGGCTTGGGCTAGTTGCTTGAGTTCTTTTGGGCCTGGTTGAGCATGTTTGGGCCTTGAGGTGCCTTGCTTTGGCTTGGTTGAGCCTTGTATCGCCCAAGAGAAGTGTGTATCGCCCAAGATGGGGAGTGTATCAGCCAAGGAGAGTGTGTGTCGCCCATGGTGCCTTGTTGTGTCACCCATGGTGTTTGACCTAGCTTTGACCTCGTTTGTGTCACCCCTAGTGGACACTTGGAACATACCTTGGACAAGTGTTTAAGGCTTGCTAGAGTGGTGGCTTATGCTCTAGGACAAGTGTCCCTAGGTAGGCGACACCTTGCCTTGCTCTACCTTGTTTTCTCCTCCCTTTCCTTCTATATAGGCGGCCCCTTTCCTTTGCTAGGAGTTCCTTTGGTTCCTTTGTTCCTCTTCCACCTTGGTGTGCACGACACACCCTCCTTATTTGCTAGTGTTGGCCGATACCCCTTGGAAGAGAAGCTTGGTGGCCGATATCCTTGGTGTCTCCTTCTTCCTTGCTTTGTGGTTCTTGGAGCTAGGAGCTTGGAGCTTGCTTGAGGCGGGTTACATAACTTCTAACCCTAGCTACATTATCTTCTTCTATGATCTTGTTTATATGTTAGTAGCTTAGTACCATGCTTAGCTTCCTTGTTTGCCGATCCTTGTGGTTTAGGGTTTCTTGGTGAGCAATACTCCTTTCTCCCCTTGGTCTAGAGGAGTGAGCTTGAGCTTCTAGTATCATGAGAAACACCCCTCTTTCCTAGTCTATTGAGGTGAGCTGGTGTTCTAGTTGTTTGAGCAATACTCTCCCCTCACTATGGGCTAGAAGGGTGATCTTGTTATAGTGGTGACTCTTTTTAGGGTTTCCTTGTGCTGACCCGTTTGGTGATGGTTGATGTGCAAGACCCCTCTTTCTTAGTCGATTAAGGTGAGCCATCTTCTTGACCCTTAGGGTTCCGGTTGCCTTTGTGGTTGAGGAAGACGATGACCTTGTGTGTGATGTACCTTGGACGATATGGGTTAGGGGAGGTGCTGCACGACAGCCCTCTTGACCTAGCTTGTTGGGCGATAGGTTGTTGTGACGGACGATATACCTAGACCTGTAACGGGCGTCACACCCTTTTTCTTGCCTTGTGACGACCGTTAGACCTTGATCAGTTGGTTGCACGATATGTGGGATGAGTTTTCTCCTTTGTACGTTACCCTTGGTGGTTTGATCTTGGCCGATAGCTGCCTTGTGACGGGCGTTGCCGAGCGATGTGTGACGGGCGTCACACTGACCTATGTCGGCTGATAACACCAAGTGTTGATGGGTGTTGCCCGATATGATGAAGTACCAAACACCCCTTGACGAGCATTGCGCGTTGCATGCTTGGTTGCCTTTGTGGCAACGCAGCGTTGTGGGCGTTGTGTGTTGAACCTTGGGTGAGGGCAGGTGGCCCGATACAACCCCTTTTAGTGAGGGTTCGTGGTGCCTTTTGTGAGGGTTCCTTGTATCATGAAAACAACTTTGTGGTTATGTTCTCATTTAAAACATTGGTAACTCCTTGTAGGATTGATAAGTGCTCGTTATGATTAAGGTTGTTCATTTATCTTAACATGGCTATATATATACGGATGAGATCCTTTTAATTACTCGTTAATGATAAGGAAAAGAATTGGTAAGCTTATAAGTGGTTTGAGTAATAAGGTATCCTATGCCCATGATCATAAGTTGATGCATGATTAAGAAAGTATATCTGGTCTTTGATGTCACCTTGTATTGATAGCATGGTCTCTCTGTTAAACTTTTGATTATTGAAATACACTAACCATGCAGGTAATGCATAGTCAAATAAAAGGACTATGAGGCATACATATATGTTGAGTAACCTTGCTGAGATTGTTACTCTTGATATTGAAATGATCTGTATACTGAACATGATTGCTATTCCGTTATGATGATGATGTAAGCCTTGAGAGGCAGTGACAATATACGATGAGGGATTGCGATCCCATGGTACGCGGTGATCCTTGTGATGGATCTGGATGATTGGCAAGAGGCCAAGTGATAACATGTGAGGTTGGATCCTTGTAATGGATCAAGTATGATGTGAACTGTAGTAAAAGGAATGTTGAGTTTTATGTTGTTTACTTTTGTTATAATTGCATGTTATACAACTTGGTTGAATCTTGCAATCCATATAAAAGATACTAATTAATCACAGTGAAATATATCATGTAGTTGCCCTGGCCATAGATCCATCATCGTCAGGAATTGATGATGGTGAAACGGGTTCTCCTGCGGGTTAACCCGGAGCACATATTGTTGAGTATGCGAGGTTTCTCCTAGCCTAAAGTGAGGAGGTAAGAGTACAACTTTGGTTGTAGACTCCAGGGTGCAGATTCAGGCCCGTAGCCCAATTGTGATGAAGAGCATGGTGAACAGGCCCATGGCTTAGGATATGTGATATGAGGAGCATGAATGCGTTCATGGCTCAGAGCACGGTAAACAAGCCCGTGGTTCAGTTTCACTAGCTTCGTGACCTGTACCGAGGCGGGCTAGGCAGAGGGTAGCCTGACCCTGTGGCTAAGACCACTTCAGCATGAGACTGCGGTCCTGCTTGTGTTGTACTCATGCACTGACCATGAGGCGGAGAGGTCGTGGAGTCTGGCTCTTCCATTGACCTTGTATGGCACTGACTTGGGTTTCACAACTGAAGGTTGGATTTGAGCGATACGGCTCACTTCCTCAAGGCATAATAATACGTAATTCAGCCGTTTAGTATTTGCTGTTAAGACAAACACGAAACATTGGTTGAGGCCTTGTTTGTGTAGTTAATCTTGTCATATCTTGCAGTTACTTATATTTTCCTCATATGTGGTAAGACTTATATATCTTATCCTGTTAATCATGTTCCATAAAGAAATACTTGAGTATATGCCTTTTGTATATTTGGTAAGCTTGTTAGCTTGAACAATTTTCCTTATAACTACTCTTATTAAATACCTTTTATCAGTTATCTGCTATATATATATATCTGAGGTTTTGTAGTTTCAACGGGGAGTTATGTTTCTTGCTGGGACAATGTTCAATTGTCTCACTCCGCTGGTTTTCAGGTGCTCGAGCTAGACGTGGTGGTGGTCGTGGGGTTGCGTCCGAGCAGGAAGAAGAGCAGTAGAAGGCAAAAGATGGCCATGCTGCTATTTTGGTGTTTGTAGTAGAGTCTAGAGTCATCCCTGTACTCTCAGGTCCTTGGAGGTGTTTGACGATGTTTCACGATTATAACTGTTGATGTTTTGTATATCCTGTTGTTGGCCGGATGTGGGCCTATATGTGTATAACAGGTGATGAACTCATGTGATAGTTAAACAGTTGTTCCTCTAAGCTGTGAACAAATATCAAGGCTCGTATATATTTATATAACATGTTTCCTTACAGGATGAGGACCTATATGTAATAGTTTCATAGTTTATCTATTTTCTGCAATCGGTTTTAATTAACCCGTATTTTGGTAATCTGTGGTTATGGTGATTTCTGCACGTTTTTGCATAACACCTCACTATCTGTGTGATAGTGGGATGTGTTGCCACAAGTTTGGTATCAGAGCTTTAGGTTCACTGAGTCTACAGGGATTTAGGACTAGGTCGTCTATTCTTGTGTGTTGTCCAGATTTTCTTACAATCGTCTTCTGCTCTCAGCGGAAGAAAAGTCAAGATGTCTGGAAACCATGGAGAACACTCAGCTGAGTACATCGATGCTGCTTCCGTTGAAGGATAGGCACATGGAGATCGGGTGCCTGAGGTCCCCCAACCTGATCCAACCATTCTTGAACATCCTTCCTACCAACAACTTATGGGGAAGATGATGGCTACGATGAATCTCATGGTTGAGCGATTGCCAGTGCCTCCTCTGAGAGCATAGGCTCCCCATGGAGAAGCATCGGGTATTGGGAAGACCTTCGAGCGGCTTCGCCGAGTTGGAGCTTTGGAGTATGCTGGAACAGCTGATCCAGCGGATGCAAATCTGTGGCTGACAAGTCTTGAGAAGGCTTTCCGGATCCTCAACATCCCCGAAGCAGACAAAGTAAAGCACATTGTCTACCTTCTAAAGGGTAGTGCTAGTCACTAGTGGACCATCGAGGAAGAGAAGCGGCCTGGTGAGGTGATCGGTTGGGAAGTTTTTTGACGCAAGTTCGTCAGTAGATACTTTCCGAAGACGTATCTGGATGAGAAGATCAGTTAGTTTGAGAGCCTGCGACAAGGAATGATGAACATCACTGAGTACGAGGCCAAGTTCATGGATCTATTGAGGTTTTGTCCTCACATGGAGGCGATAGATGAGGAACGGATCAGACACTTTGAGAAAGGTCTGAGTTCTGAGCTGACAACACCAGTTTCTGCATTGGAGAATCGAGAGCGGTTTGCTAAATTTGTGGAATCTGTCTGGAGGATCGAACGATCAGTTAGGGAGAAGAGAGAGTCTATGGCTAATAAGAGACCTGCTCAGTTTTAGGGGCAGAGGTTTGGTGGCTTCAAGAAGCCAAGGTTTTCAACACCTTTTGGGATGAGGGGTCTCGGTGCACCTTCGCAGTGGTCTCCGAGTAAGGGGAGAGGATATGTTTCTTCACCATCTAAGGAACACAGTACAACTTCTGTTGCAGTGACAGGGCCACCTAGGCCACGGGTTGATGATAGAGCATGCCATCTGTGTGGTCAGATCGGGCATTGGAGGTTCAACTGCCCAAATAGAGATGTTGAAGTGACGCAGCAGCTGAAGCAGAGTCAACAAGGATCAGATAGGCAACAGCCTAGTGGTAGCAGAGGACGAGGACGCAGTTCAACGTCTCAAGCTGGAGCGTACGCTCAAGGAAGCAGAGGTCATGGACAGCAAGCAACGACTCGATTCTATGCTATGAGTCAGCCGGAGGCGATAGTCAACCCGCGAGTAGTGACAGGTCAGATGGAGTTATTTCATTATGATATGTCTTCTTTTTGCTTTATATCTGTTCTGGTTGACCTGGGTGCTACACACTCTTTTATCGCCTGTAGTATGCTTGAAAACTGTCGTTTACCTATTAGCTGTAAGAAGGATAGCTTGTTGTTATAAAACCCTCTTGTTGGTTCCTCGTTG